>CM040121.1:481969721-483256440 GCA_022559845.1 Amorphophallus konjac
TATTCTATATCTTATTTGATGATTGAGTGTTTTCATATTTGTTCTTTTTCATTTCATACAAATGATTGAAACTGAAGATCGTCCCTACCGGTGGTTAGTAGGAAGGCAATCGGAAGTTGTCCGATCTGCGGTGTTGACGTCCCTACATGTGGTTAGTAGGAAGGCAATCGGAGGTCTTTCCGATTTGCGGTTCAGTGCGTGGCACTAGTGGAGCCTCACCGGATTTGGTGAGGGGTGGACGTAGGACTGGGGATTCAGTCCGAACCACCTTAAAATATTGTGTGTTGTGGTTTGTTTATGTGATTGCTCATTCTAGATGTTTGCTTAGGTTCGAATCGATATATTGGATTGCTCATCGTGCCAAGTGAATCATAGTGTTCTTCGATAAGCTAGTTATATTCCGCTGCAATTTATCTTATCTAGCTATATAGAGGGTTGCATTGCGAAAACAGGGGCAGATCTATTCACCCCTCCCCTCTAGATCCGATGTCCACTACACAACAAGTGGTACAGAGCCTAATCTCTCATTATGGGGTCCAACGACCTTGAGGGAATTGGTGGATCAGCGTCCAAGGGTTTTCTACCTGAAGGACATTCTATGAACATGCCTCCTTATTTTACTGGAACTAATTATCCCTATTGGAAACATCGTATGCAGGTGTTCATTCGCGCCCAAGACTACGAACTTTGGCGAGTGATCAGCAAAGGTCCGTATGAGCTGCCGGATGATGAGGACTTGTGGACCAAAGAACAGATAAGGCAATCCACTGTCAACTGGAGTGCTAAACATATCATGCAATGCTCACTCCATCCATTTGAATTCTCAAGAGTGGCTACCTGCGCATCAGCAAAACTAATGTGGGACAAGCTAGAGGTAATCTACGAAGGAACCTCTCAGGTACGAGAAACAAAAGCCAACATTTTAGTTTCTGAATATGAAATGTTTCGCATGAAGCCTGATGAGTCAATTCAAGATATGTATGCCCGATTAACTGTGCTTACTAATAGTTTAACTGATTTGGGAAAGAAATATTCAGAGCAAGAAATTGTAAGAAAAATTCTCAGATCGTTAACTCCAGCATGGCACACGAAGGCGACCGTTGTTGAAGAATCCAGAGATCTCGCAACGACTAAGGTAGATGAACTCATTGGGTCATTGATGACATATGAGATCAACCTTAAGAATAAAGAGGCTGAGACACCTAAGAAGAAGTCCCTAGCTCTTAAAACAGGACCCAGCGGTCATGGCACTTCTGATGAAGGTGGGGATTCGACAAGTGAGCGAGATAAGGATGACGTAGCCATGCTCACACGTAAGTTCAAGAAATTCTTGAGAAAGGAAGGTAAGAGCTTCATGAGAGGAAGGTCAAAGGTAAGAAATAGTTTCAAATCTAATTCTGAAAATTCTAAAAAATCTGATAAAATCATTTGCTATTCTTGCAATAAACCAGGACATTTCAAGAATGATTGTCTCGACAGATTTAGAAAATCTGACAAATGGAAGGGCAAGAAGAAGAACAAGGCCATGGTGTCCACATGGAGCGATGAAAAGGAAAGTGATGACGGAACTAGCTCATCGGATAAAGAAAAAGAAGATATCTGCCTCATGGCCAAAGGTGACAAAGAAACTGAGGTAAGTTCTCCATTTGAAGATTATACAATTGATGATTGGGAGGAAACATATATATAACTCATGAAAAAATATGAAATATACAAAAAGGAGAATAAATCATTGAAAAAGAAAATTAACTCATTTGTGCATGATCATGAAATAAATGTCAAGAATGCTTCACTTGAAACTGAAATTGAGGATCTTAAGAAAATTATTGAGGATTTGGAAGAGGGAAGAAAAGAAATGGCTGATTTAGAAACTGAAAATGAAAATTTGAGAAATGAGATTGATAGCATCAAGCTAAAAATGCAAAGCTATGAAAAGTACAGCAAATTGAGTAATGAGAAGTACGAAGATGTCAAACATGTCAACACTCAACTCTTACAAAACATTGAAAACCTACAAAAAGAGTTAAAGGATAAACAACAATCCTTAGAAAAATTTGTGGATGGAAAAGAAAACCTAGATGCACTGCAAGGTACCAGAATGAACTTCAACAAGGAAGGGTTAGATTTTGAACCTACAAACAAAAGGTCAATTGGGTTAAAAACTGTCACATTTGTTTCATCTTCCGAAGCCTCCACCTCAAACACAACTCCCACACAAAATCAGCAAAAACAAAAGAAGAAAGGAAAAGAAAAGGTTGAAGAAGAAGCCACTGAAATCCCCAAAAAGATTGTTCAAAAGCCTAAGAAAAGTCAACATTCCCCACAACACAGGTCGACACCACATTGGCCATCAAATATTCATACCGCCAAATAATTTCACACAGGTCGACACTTCCATAGGTTGATACCACCATATTTTGGGGGTAATTGTGATTTTTCTATGCATCAATTTCTTAGGTGGAAAAATAATTATTTTCAATCAAAAACCAACAAGTGGCCACAATGGGTTAAGAAGCAAACTTCATCAAACTTCCACAAACTCCAACCAAGAGCCTCCAAACAGAAAATGAATGTCAAGATTGAAAAGAAAAATCAAATCCCTGCTCTAAGCAAACAAAACATGAATGTTAGGAAGGTTTGAATTCCAAAAGAAATGGTTTCATGTTTTGAAAATCTGAAGAGTTTGATGGGACCCAAATTTGGTTGGGTTCCAAACACAATTGCTTAATTGCTTGTGCAGGAGTGTCTTACAGCCATGCATAACAGGTGGTACCTTGATAGTGGCTGTTCTAGACATATGACTGGAGACAAATCAAAATTCTGTCTCTTGGAGGAAAAGGAAGGAGGATACGTCACATTTGGAGGGAACAACAAGGGAAAAATCATTGGAACAGGTAATGTAGGTAAGAATCTCTCCAACTCCATTTGTAACGTACTGCTAGTTGAAGGTTTGAAATACAATCTGCTTAGTATAAGTCAATTGTGTGATAAAGGTCACAAAGTGCTGTTTGACTCTCATGAATGTAGAATCCTTGAACCAAAATCTGACAAGGTAAAATTTTCTGGTAAGTGAGTCAACAATGTTTACATGATTGACTTAGATGATCCTGCCCATTTAAATCTTTGTCTTGATGCACCAAAATCTGAACTTGCATGGTTATGACATCGTAAACTAGGACATGCTAGCTACAATGTCTTACATAAACTATTAAAGCATTCAATGGTGAATGGGTTGCTTAAACTCTCTTTTAAACAAGAAAATTAGTTGTGTGATGCATGTGCCCTAGGTAAACAAACAAGAAAATCTTTCAAAGGAAGATCTGAAAATACATCATCCAAACCACTCGAGCTAATTCATATGGACCTGTTTGGCCCAAGCAGAACTGCTAGCTTAAGTGGTAGAAAATATGGATATGTCTTGGTGGATGACTTTTCTAGGTTCACATGGATTTTCTTTCTCACACATAAAAATGATGCTTTTGATGAGTTTCAGGCACTCTACATGAAGATAAAGCAGGACGGTGAGTTTAAAATTTCTAAGATCCAATCTGATCATGGTGGTGAATTTGAAAATGCTAACTTCTATAATCTTTGCAGGGCTGAAGGTATTTCACATCGATTTTCTTTACCAAGAACGTCGGAGTAAAATGGTGTAGTTGAAAGGAGAAATCGAACACTTGTAGAGATGGCAAGAACCATGCTTGCTGAACGGCAACTTCCAAGGAGGTTTTGGGCTGAAACGGTAAACTCGGCATGTTATATTATCAACCGCTCTATGGTAAGGCCACACACCAAAAAGACTCCTTATGAGTTACTGAAAGGTAAAAAATCTTCTCTCACACACATGAAAGTATTTGGGTCAAAATGCTTCATCCACAACAATGACAAAAGAGACTTAGATAAATTCGAGCCCAAAAGCGATGAAGGTATATTCCTTGGATATTCTGATAGATCTAGGGCTTATAAAATTTATAACATTAAGAGTCAAACTGTGGAAGAATCACCCTATGTTTCCTTTGATGAATATCATGATGATTCTAACAATGATAACTCTTGCAGGAAAAACGATGAAGATGGGGAATTCCTAAGCATGAAGGACAAGAGTGATCCTCCACAAGAAGAAATAAAAGAAGATGGTGACCGAGCTGAATCAAGCAACGCAAGGAATCAAGCTCCAAGAGAAGGTAATGATGCTACAAACATTAGAATTCTTAAGGATCATCCTTTAGAAAATGTCATTAGTAGCTTGAATGACCCACCCAGAATAAGGTCACATTTTAAGATTGTGGAAGAATTAGATCAACTTGCTCTTGTCTCTCAGCATGAACCCAAAAATATTGATGAAGCATTAAAAGATGAAAACTGGATAAATTCAATGCAAGACGAGTTAAACCAGTTTAAAAGAAACAAAGTTTGGCATCTTGTTCCTAGACCTTCATCACATTCTATCATAGACACTAAATGGGTCTTTAGGAACAAACTCGGTGAGGATGGCAAGATAATAAGAAACAAGGCTAGATTGGTGGCTCAAGGGTATAATCAAGAGTTTGGGGTAGACTTTGATGAATCTTATGTCCCAGTTGCTAGACTTGAAGCCATCAGAATTTTACTTGCCTTTGCATGCTCCCTTAGAATAAAGCTGTACCAAATGGATGTGAAAAGTACTTTCTTGAATGACGTGATCAAAGAAGAAGTCTATGTTGAGCAGCCCCCTGGATTTGAGAATTCTAACAATGCAGATTTTGTATACAAACTAGACATGGCGTTTTATATACTTAAGCAAGCACCAAGAGCTTGGTATGAGAGACTAAGCTCGTTCCTCATTGAAAAAGGGTACACACGAGGTAAGGTAGATCAAACACTTTTCACCAAGAAGCAAGGTAAGAACATCTTGATTGTTCATATTTATGTTGATGATATTGTGTTTGGTTCTACTAAATCTGAAATGTGTGAGGAATTTGCTAACCTCGTGACTAGCGAATTTGAGATGAGCCTAATGGGAGAACTCCAATTCTTTCTCGGTTTGCAGGTCAACTAAGGACAAGGTGGTTGCTTCATAAGTCAAGCCAAATACATCAAGGAGCTGCTGAAAAAATTTGACATGGCAAATAGCAAAATCATTGCAACTCCTATGAGCACCTCAACTTCACTAGATTCGGATGAAAATGGTAAATTGGTGGATGCAAAGGTCTATAGAGGTATGATTGGTTCTTTACTTTATTTGACTGCATCCCGACCAGATATCCAGTTTAGTGTATGTCTTTGTGCTAGATTTCAAGCTAGTCCTAGATAATCCCATTTGACTGCTGTCAAACGTGTCCTTAGATATCTTGCCGGCACTTAAGATTTGGGATTGTGGTATCCGTCATCATGTGATTTATCTCTTATATCTTATTCTGATGCGGACTAGGCTGGATGCAAGCTGGATCGTAAGAGTACTAGTGACTATTTCCAGTTTCTAGGCGGGTGTTTAGTTTCTTGGGCCTCCAAGAAACAACACTCGGTTGCCCTCTCAACCGCAGAGGCAGAATATGTTGCTGCGGGGAGCTGTGGCACTCAAGTGTTGTGGATTAAACACCAACTCCAAGACTACTTAGTAGATCTTGGTTGTGTCCCGATTCTGTGTGATAACACTAGTGCTATCAACCTTGTAAAAAATCCAGTCCAACACTCTAGAACTAAGCATATTAAGATTAGGCATCACTTCATTAGAGATGAGGTCGGTAAGAAAAATTTTGAACTGCATTTTGTTGATACTCTAAATCAAATTGCTGATATTTTCACCAAGCCCTTATGTAATGACAGGTTTTCAACACTCAGAAGGGAGCTTGGTCTCTACAGACCTCAGGCCACTAAAAATTGAAATGACGATCATGTTCAATTTAGTTGTGTGTTTGTGCAGATTAGTGTGTTCATCCATTGTTTATATGTCAAATATGTCATTTTACATATGATGTAGCATTGTATGTCATGATGCATAATAAATTTGAATTCATGTTCATGATGTATTGCATGATTTGTGTAGCATCATTCTTGTATGGCCATGGTATATCAAATGTTGATGTATGGAAAGGCATGTTATGCTTGCCTAGAAGCACTCAATATGCGTGAGGTTTCACCTCCGCCAAGTACCATGTGTCAATGTCGCATATAGGCCATATAGTAAGGGGGAGTTGTCTCTTTGCAGCATTCATGTATATGTTTCATCTTCATTATGTTACATTTAATAAGTGTACAACCATGTGTTGGGTTATGCATCTCATGTCTACCAAATTCATGTCAACCCCTGCATGTTCAGGTCATTCTCCTCTTGACAATTATCATTACACTTGCTTGCACACATAACTCCTTGAATGCATTCATTGCATATCCTTAGGGGGCTTGTACTTCCATGGCTTACCGTCTGAATATGAGATCATGAGACTGACGGACATATGGTGTGAGAGCTTTCTATTATATGAACTGATGATTGTCTATTCAATGAAAATGGTTCAGATTTAATGATTTCCTTGTAGTTCTGATATATTTTGTTTGAAACCATCTATGTTCTGTGGTTTTAATAGACTTTAACTAGAGATTGCATGTTATGTCTTGAATGACTATCCTGAAATCTGAAAATCCAAACCTCATGACAATCTTGGTGATACACTCAGGCTTAGTATTGTTTTTAAATATATTGATGAGCTGGAATTCTTGAAAATCAATTAGGCAGAGCAATGGCATAATTACTGAGAAATATATCTTCTCATCAAAGAAATGAGATTGGATATGTCATGACGTGACTTTGCTATCTCTGTTCATTCTGAAGCATAACCTGTTGGGTTCGGTGCAGTATTCAGAGGGGGGGTGAATGAATATAGCCCTTATAAAAATTTCACCCAATTAAAAACTAGAATGCTAACAAGACAGATTAGACAATCTGAAGGCTAATTAAATCTAATACTAAGAACAGCGAAATTAAATCTACCTTCTTCAGAAGGACAAAGAGCAACAGCGGAATAACAAATCAAAGAACACTTAATACCACAGTCAAGCACATGGTATGCAATCAAGCCATATCGCCCCTATGCAAGCATCTAGCGTCAATCACACAAAGAGATCAAACCACAGTGCACAAGGGGTTTTTAGGTGGTTCGGTCCTGCAGACCTACATCCACCCCACACTCAAACCGAGTGTGGATTCCGCTGACTCACAGCTTGAACAGTTGGCCATCACAGCTTGCCATACAACCGCTGGGCAACACAGCTTGCCGTCCGAGGAATCCTCCTCGCCTGCTGAGCAACACAGCTTGCTGTCCAGTGGAATCCACCACTGCAATCGCTGACTAATAGCTTGAAGAAAGGATAAAATGGAAAATGAAAATAAGAACCAAACAGCACCGGAAAGCTGAAAATAGTGAAGCACAAAATGTGGCTCTTAAAGAGCTGACTGGAGTGGATCTGATCCAACTTCCAGTGGGAACGATCTTCTCTGCTTTTCTCTTCTCTCTCTCTTTCTTCTTCTTCTCTTCACACTCTGCTCTCTCGATCTCTCACTCAATCTCTCTTTCTTTCTCTTTCTCTTCTTCTCTTTCTCTCTTCTTCTCCTTCTCTTCTCTTCTCTTCTCTTCCTTTTTCTTCTCTGGATCGAAGACCTCTCTGCACTCTGCTTTTTCTTCACAGCTTCTGCTTTGTCAATTTCGATCAGTCTTCTTCTGTGGAAGAAGGCTCGTATATATAGCGGCAGCATCAGCAGCAGCCAGGGCGCATGTGGCTTCCACAGTTCCCGCCCTAAGAATTCGGACCACGTGGCAGCATCCAGCAAGCTTCAGCACACGTGTCATCATCTGGGCACTCTCCTTATCCTCGGAACACGTGCTCTTCATTAGCCTCACGAGCAGAGCACCTGTCAGACAGAGTATCGGATTAAGTATATGCATTGCAGTGTATAGACTTGTGAAGGCGAAGCAATGTATAGACTTAGGGAAGCTAAAGCAATGTATATACTTCACATAAGCAGAGCTATGGCATTGTATAGACTTTACGTTGTGAAGCAATGTATATACTTCAGACTGTATAGACTTTAGATCCCAAAGGCAATGTATAGACATGGTCCCAAACGAATGTACAGGCTTCAGCTTAAGGCCAATGTATAGACTTCAATGCCTTCGTAAAATGCGATGTACAGACTTGCATGAGATGCATGCTCCAGTGCAGTGTATAGACTTGCGTTCAGCAGCAATGTATAGACTTTGCAAACAGAGACGCAAAATGAGACGATGCTTAACCTGCACTGACTGTACAGACTTATGCATGAGACGCTGAGGAAGACGGTGGATGTACAGACTTCTAAATGTACAGACTTTCCACCGACCAATGTATGGACTTGCTCAGCCTGAGACACTGTATAGACTTTATGCGTCTCTGCCCAATGTATAGACATCATGTATGCAGTGATGTGCAATGTACATACTTCATATATGAAGGCACTTGCTGTACATACTTGGGCAATATGAAGACTTGACAGACAACTGACGATGTATGGACTTCAACTCTAATATGCACAGTGTACAGACTTCACGAACGATGCATGCAATACATTGAAGGATGTACAGACTTCCTAAATGCTTCAAGACCATGCACATCGAATGTATAGACTTCAGGTGTGAAGACCAATGTATAGACTTCACCAGACTTCACTCGATGTACAGACTTTGATGAACATATGCAATGTATGGACTTTGCGAGACAATGCATGCACAACCCAACCGATGTATAGACTTTACACGAAAGCCCAATGTACAGACTTAAGGTTCCACTGTGGATGTATAGACTCTGAAGAAATGAGGCGATGTGTGGACTTTGAGGTTCAAAAGTGGATGTATAGACTATGAGCTCCTGAAGCAATGTTCAGACTTCAATCCAAGGAATGCACTGGCGATGTATAGACTTTGGACCCTTGAAGGATGTATAGACTTCAGTTGAATACAGTCCAATGTATAGACTTGGAAGATTGAACCAATGTATGAACTTGGGGTTCTGAACGTAGGTAAGGGCTGGGAATGTATAGACTTGCCCAGTGCTGCCAATGTATAGACTTTGATGCTCAACGTAGGTAAAGACATCAGTGTACAGACTTTGGCAAAGGCATGAGACGTTCTCTAATACGATGAAGTCTGTATAGACTTTACAGTAAATATATGCTCAGTGAGACGCAAGTTGAGACGATGCAATGTACAGACTTGGAAGCATATGAACAGCGCTGTACAGACTTAACATAAGACGCTACATGAGACGGTAGGCTGTACAGACTTAGCCTAAGACAATGCATGAGACGGACGATGTATAGACTTGCGTTACTGTAGCGATGTATAGACTTACTATATGCATACGAGACGCTAAATGAGACGGTGACTCTGTGCATGAACAGTGATGTATAGACTTGCATGAGACGGTCAGTGAGACGCACTCTCAGGCTGTACAGACTTGAGGTTTCAACAGAAGGCTTTGAAGACGATGTACAGACTTTACCAATGTGCAGACTTGATGATCATGCAAGTGAGCGATGTATAGGCTTGGCGAATGCAATGTATGGACTTGTAGACAGAACACATGCAGTGAATAGACTTATGCAGACAGAACACATGCATTCTCCATATAATATACCAGTCACAGTCATATGCATTTTCCACATAGTATATCAGTTATAAACATTCATATCAGTTATAAACATTCATGTTACTATCATTCAATGTGGTGACTCATTCATGTTGCTATCATTAAAACACCACATCATTAACAAAGCACAAGGGGCACAACATAATCGTCAGTCTTACCAAATACCTAGAAATACTGGCGTCTAAACAACGTGTATTCTTACGGCTTGGAGGCATGTACTAGACTTGATTACTCGTAAAAAGTAAGTCATGTATCTTCAAATACAAAAGCTCCTGAAACATCAAACATGCTGCAATCCTACAATTCCATGCTCTAGTCATGATTGTTTAGCATCAATACTAGTTTCTGTGTTCTTCCCTTTGTAGTTATTGAATATGGTTATATCAGACAAGGGAAGGTTAAACACTGCCATGATATGTATTTTTGATTCATTTCTATTAAATCTTGGATGTAGTTGCTTTTCAAACTCTGTTGATGATCTCGGGTTTCATTAGCTTTGAACCATGTATATTGCTCACAGTATGTTTTAGTTTTGCATATAATGGTTTGCTCTTCACTCCTTTTAGCTCTGATCTCACAGACATATGTCACCTTCTTGACTTTCTCCCTCCTTTTTACTGCTGTCAAAGGGGGAGAATATTTTGTTGTGAGTCGGTCGTCCTTTGTGCGGCCTTTGTGAGTTGTCAAAGGAGAGACGGGAGAGAGTCCACGGGGGAGAGAACTTTGTGAGAGCTTTGGTGCCTTCATATGTGATGGAGTTTACATAATTGCATAGTATTCATATCCGCATTCATATGTGTATTCACATGCTTTATTGAGCTGCACATGTCGCATAACATAGCATTCATATCCGCATTCATATGTGTATTCACATGCTTTAATTCATGGATCTTGAGCTGCACATGTCGCATATGTCATAAACTTTGCCATCTTAGATCACACTGCCACACAATGACTCACAGTGTTGCCATCATCAAAAAGGGGGAGAATGTTGTGTCCATATGGTCATTTGAGTCATCCTGTGGTAACTTGGGTCATTCGACATCATCCTATGGTCATATGAGTTCTGTGTTATTCTTGGTTTTGATAATGGCTAAACACTATTAGTCATTGATATTTTCCACTCTCATGTGACTGACACACATGATGTTTTGTTCATGACAGATACGCCATTAAATGGACAAGGAATTCAGTGGAAATGGTAAATGTGAAAGCTCAATGTTGCACCCTCGCATGCGGATCGACCTGCGCGGTCAGGTCGTGGGGATCGACCTGCTCGGTCAGGTCGCGGGGGTCAAGAGGGCAGCGCCCCTTGCGGGGGTTTCCGGGGGTGGAGCCCCCGGAACAAAATTCTGATTATAGGAGCGATATAATCAACAGAAATCTTCAAGACAGTCAAGGGTGATGCCACAGACATGAACGGGCTGCTAAAGAAGTCAAGCGACGGAGCTAAGAAGGTTAACGGACCGACCCGGGCAAGCCCGAGTTCTGCCCAGCTGGCGGTCCACCGCCAGCACAGGGGCGGTCGACCGCCCCAGCCAGCATCCGCCAGTCTGCATGTCTTTCATTAGCGGTCGACCGCCAGCCAGCAGCGGTCGACTGAAAATCCCAGGGACCATCCGGTTGCAAGCTTCTCAGTAGCGGTCGACAGCCAGAAGCTGTAGGTCGACCGCCAGCCCCGATGCAGCCATATTTGACTTCGATTTCCACCTCATGGCCAGCCCCTTTCCATAGATTTGTTTAATCAAAACTCACATAATCTCCCATGATTTGTGGATCTGGTCTGGGGGATGTCCAAGGACCATTCAAAGTCTATAAAACCAACACATGAGGGGTTAGAAACCTTAATGCTTCATTTGGATCAAAGGAGATCAAGGGAGGCGAGAGGAGGAGATTCGCAGGTACTGTAGCACCTCCGTGAACAATACTTCGGGCTGGAGTTCTTCATCCATCCAAGGTGATTCAAGCCAAGATCTGAAGCCATCAACCTCCAAGCAAGAGTAGAAGCAAGCAAGGCTATCAAGGTGATCCAAGAAAGCTGATTTCACAAGGTTTTTCAAGGAAGATCAAAGCTACATCCATAGTCTTCTTCATCAACTAAAGGAAGATCATCTCTCAAGGAAGAAGACACCATTGAAGCATCCAACTCAAGCTCCAGCAATCTCAGACAAGATTTTTCTTCTTAAGCATATTATATATCTTGTTTGATGATTGAGTGTTTTCATATTTGTTCTTTTTCATTTCATACAAACGATTGAAACTGAAGATCGTCCCTATCGGTGGTTAGTAGGAAGGCAATCGGAAGTTGTCCGATCTGCGGTGTTGACGTCCCTACCTGTGGTTAGTAGGAAGACAATCTGAGGTCTTTATGATTTACGGTTCAGTGCGTGGCACTAGTGGAGCCTCACCGGATTTGGTGAGGGGTGGACGTAGGACTGGGGATTCAGTCCGAACCACCTTAAAATATTGTGTGTTGTGGTTTGTTTATGTGATTGCTCATTCTAGATGCTTGCTTAGGTTCGAATCGATATATTGGATTGCTCATCGTGCCAAGTGAATCATAGTGTTCTTCGATAAGCTAGTTATATTCCGCTACAATTTATCTTATCTAGCTACATAGAGGGTTGCATTGCGAAAAGAGTGACAGATCTATTCACCCCTCCCCTCTAGATCCGCTGTCCACTACACAACAAGATCTAAATTTGCTTCATCTAATTCCATTCTGTTCTTGCAGAATGCATCTTTTTGCCTTCAGAAAGGATGATTGGCCGGTAGAAACCGCCGATGACAATCTAACTGGCATGCTTTCCTACTGTACTTCAGTATAAATGATTTAGTATCCTCCATACAATAAATACATGCAAACTTTCCATGTGTGCTCCAACCAGATAACATTCCATATGCAGGGAAGTCACTTATCGTCCACATCAGTGCAGCCTTCATGGAGAAATTTTGTTTCCTATATGCATCATATGTAACAGCACCATCAATCCACAACATTTTCAACTCATCTATCAACGGTCTAAGATAAACGTCTAAGATTTTTCCAAGATTTTTGGGACTATGAATCAATAAGCATAAAAAGAGATTTTCTCGCTTTATGCACATACTTGGTGGAAGGTTATATATGGTGTCATGAACACTGGCCAACAAGAGTAAGGAGTAGATGAGCCTCCAAATAGATTGAACCCATCTGTGCATAAGCTAAGTCTGACACTGTGCAACAGTTGGATGAGCACTATTGAAGTGAGTCCACACTTCATCATCTACAGGATGACTAATGAGGTTCTCGTCACAGTGAACTCTTTCGGCATGCCATCTCATATATAGAGCTGTCTTTGAGGACATATATAACCGCTAAAGTCTAGGCGCGAGAGGGAAGTACCACAATGACTTGTAAGTACATCCTTCTACTTTTTGTTGCCCCCTCTCTTAGGTTTGAACCGAGTAGTATTACAAATAGAGCAAGATGTTTTCTCTGCATCCTCTTTGTAATATAACATACAATGATTATAGCACACATTTATTTTCACGTATCCAAGTCCTAGATCATTGACCATCTTCTTGGCACGGTAGAAATTTTCAGGCAACTTCTCGTCTAGAGGTAACAAGCTCTTGACGACGAGGAAGAGACGGTCAAAATAGCTCTCACTGATGTGAAATTCCGACTTCAAATTCAACAGCTGTGACACATTAGACAAACGCGTGTGATTTTGACATCCAGATGACAATGGTTCATCAGCATCCCTTAATAATTGATAAAATCTTCCAACTGTGTCGTTTGACGCTTCTTCGTTATATCCTTGTTCTTGATCAACATGAATTCCAGGGCCAATTGCATAACACAATTTAGGACATGCCGCATCGAGGACCATATCCACGTACGTGCTTGTGCCTTCAACATTGGCTTGCTCATACGGCCAAAAAGTCTCACCATGTCCAAACCAATTCATGTAATCTGGCATGAACCCTTTATGGTATAAATGGCGCTCAACGTCGTATGTTTAATAGAATCTCATGTTCTTACATTTTACACAGGGACATTGGATATGACCCTTGTCATCTATTGCACTTAGATTTTCAGATACAAAATCAATGAAACTTGATACTCCATCTTTGAACTCCTCAGACACCACCCTGCCAAATATTCTACGATACATCCATCGCCGATCTACTGACATTTTTTCTACACTAATTTAACGTTAATCGCCATTAAATATAAGTCCGACCCTTTCCTCACATCGTTCGACACAGATAATTTCAATAGGAAGGGATTATTATTTAGGTTATCACTTTTTAACCCATCCATAAAGATTTGATCACACGATCACTTACTATATGTGTTGTATAGTTTCCTAAAAATTCCGACAGCACCTTCCCACACTTCTCTAGTATACTAAAAATATTTATTGATTATAAAATTTTATTAAACACGTACAAGTAAGTGGTTAAGAAAATACTCAAAATCAATAATAACTTGCTTGATAATAGGTTAAAGTTTAAGGCGAATACACCATTCACCTTACTCAGGCGAATGACATATTCGGCCCCAACAAGTCGAATGAGATAATCTCTCTTTTCCTCACGTTTCAGTCTATTGGATAGCGTATTCCATGTTTTATCAAACACGAGTATTGACGAAACCGACGAAATCGGATTCCAACCGGCGTATACGCCATCCGATCGGAGCCTATTCTGTTAGGGCCACTTTGATAGTAAGTTAGGATAAATTATATGAGGTGGGTCTAGGTGAGTTATTCTTTAATTTTTTTTTTGAATTTGATAACTTACTCTTACGCTGGGAATAACTCGTTCCATGTGAAATAGTAGAATGAGTTATTCTTGAAATAAAGATTTTAATCTTAATTGATCTCAGATAATTTAACCCTATTATTAAACTCGATTAAAGATGATTAAGCGGAATAACTCGTACTGTTAACCCCTTATTCAGTTATTCTGTTGTCAAAATAGCCCATATATCAAACACAGCCTAAAGTAGAGGTAGCATGGGCTCTCCGCTCTCCTCTTGAGGCCGCTGGTTCTCACTGTAATTTGTACGTACGAGTGGTCCGAGCGGGGGATCTCCGCCTCCTCCTGTTTGGTCCTCTCCATCTTTCCTCGCGCGGTGGAAGTGCGACGGAAGTGGCCGCAGAGCAGACCCCCCCTCGGACCTCGAGGGAGAGAGAGAGGTGGGATGGCGACGGAGCCGCTTTCGCGGGCGGCCTATCTCCTCTCTCTTCTACTCATTTTCTCTCCCATCTCTTCCACCGGTGGGCATGAAGAAGACCCGACCAGGAGGACCATGGAGGAGTTCTCGGGGTACCCGTCGGAGCCCCCCGCCAGTCACTTCGGCCACCCTTCCTCTCTGTCCGTCGACGCTGAGAGCTTGCAGAGGCAGGTGAGGTTGCCTAACCCATCCCGAGCTCCCCGAGCTTATATGTTCCGATTCCCCAGGTCCTACAACAATTGGCAGCTAACAGAGAAGAAGAAAAGGAAAAAAATACTACCATTTTGAGTCCAAACTAACTGCAAGGGTGACTACCTCCACGTATCAAAGAAAAAAAGAAAAAATGATGGGAAAAGGAAGAAAAGAAAGGGAAACCACACCTGTAGTCTCCTCTAATTCTTTGATTAGTCATACAACATCTACATCACATTACAGATATGCCTGGTCTGGTAATACTACATCCAGCTCCTACATCATGTTATAGATATGCGTACTAATACTACCGTTATATCACCCCCTTCCTACATGTATCAGTATCCTACGTAGATTGTTTCATAAGATGATACATTCTTTTTTTTGGAAGGTGATAAGATGATACATTCTTGCAATGATAGCGATTCTAACTGTTTTTAGAACGACTTGGGCCACGAGTTTCTTGGAAAGGATTGTTCTTGATATCACTTCGCGTCATCCTTTGGTTGAATCTGCAGTTTCTGTGGTCTTAGTTGTGCTTAACATTGTTGGGCCTGTAATCCTCATCTTGAAGTGTCTACTTCGGTAAATTGTAGATAGATGAGCTCTCAGCATTTTCTGATGCGGCTGCTCCTTCTGTGACTCGTATCTTGTTCAGCAAAAGGGATGTACTGGCTCGGAGGTAAGGCCAAGTCTCTGTCACTTATCTGCAGTTTGATTCTTTCTCTTTTGTAAGAAATATTGAGTTATTGGAACCAAAAAGTACTTGGTTGTTAAATTTAAGGAGTATGAGGTTCAAAATAGATAATGGAGTATTAGTTTTGGTTTCATTATGAAAATGGAAAAAGAAATAGTGATTGATTTGTAGGTGATCTTTGCTAGCCGTTGTCTTACCTTTCGTTTTTTTCTTGAAATTAGGGAAAATATGTAATTGAATGAGGATGATACAGGGAGTCAGGGACTTGTTTGCATATCCATTCTACGGTTTCATATGCGTAGTTGCATAATGATTTTATTGGTGAAGATATAGAAGTAACCCTATAATGAACAGATATATAAACTACAAGAGGGGCTTGTTTACCATTTCAGGTACTGATACGAGGGAAGCTTGCATTTAGTGCAGTGCTTGTGACCCTTACTTTAGGATGACCGGATCAACCGTACCCCTTATTTAATCCTGAATATATCTATCTACTATGCTGCTGAAAAAGTTTAAACATCATCAAAGATGTATGTTGCAGATCTTGCCTGGATGAAATTTGGTTCATTGTTTTAACAGAAAAAAAAGGAATGAATAAAATATGATTAGTTTCATTCCATCTTCATTAACCTGTGGTAACCCTGATGGCATAGAGAATTCATGGTGCCTCTGTTCCTCTTTGATTCTGACTTGATCCATCATTTCCTCTGTTTTTTTTTTTTGAAAGTGGGTAGTACGACTGATTGTATAATGGCAAATAAAGTGTACAAGTGTAAGTAAACTCCCCAAAAGAGACCCAATACAAAACCACACCAAGGCGGTGTGGGGCCATTTACCCTTCCAACAAAGCAAAAAGAGGTGAGTTGAGGGCGTTCACATTACAAGACAATTCTGCCCATTCTCTCACTTTAGTACAAATGAAAGAAACTGAATTTAGCTTGAGCCTCTTGGTATTAAAGCTGAATTTAGCTTGAGCCTGAATTTGCTTTCTCCAAGTAGGGAAAGACTGTGGATCTTTCTCCTTCGTGTCCGTTGTAGAACATCTTATCCGAACTCATCTTAAATGGGATTTATTTTCATCCATTCTTTCTCTTCTTCACATTGGATAGTGTTTATGTTTGGCTGGATCCTTTGCATCATCAAGTACCTAAAGTCAACTGCTCAGTAGGATGAATTAGTCAATGTTTTAATGCAATATACTTACAATTGTAACAAAATCATTTTGATGATGATTCTGAAAACTGGGGGGCTATTTCTGAGTTGAAAGATTTATTCCTTCTTGGATGGTTGATGTACACTGAGGGATGCATGATCAGATAGTGCCATGATGCCATCTCCCATTGTTTAGCATCACTCGCAATTGGCAGGAGCATCTTAAATAGCTTAAGGGACGATAAGCATTTTCCTTGGAGAAAACAGAAAAAAGCTCTTTGGTTTAAATTAAGCTACATGAATTGTTATATTTCAACAAAGTTCATTTAGTCAAGATTCCTTGCTTAAATGTATACTTTTTCGTATGAGAAATTGGCACGATTATTTTTAAGAATTTAATAAAGTAGATTGAAAGTGCTTGGTGAGATTTTTTTTTGTTTTTTGAAAGTGGGGGAGGAATTTTTTGTTGCTGTCTGGAAAATTAGATATTTATGTTTTTTTTCCGTCAATGTAAACATTTGATTATACAGATTACTGGTTGCTGTGGATAGCCCCAGCTTGTCCCAGTTAAGTCCTAGGGAGGAAAGAGCATGTGAGTAGATATCCAAGGTTTTACATGATTCTATCTATGATACAAATATGGATATACATATATTGCCATTAAGTGCCTGTAAGTTGTTTTAATGATTTTGCCTTTTAACAGTCATCTAGATGTGAGGACCTCGAATGGGCCGAATGGTAAAGGACCTTGCCTTATGGTAGGGAGGTCCTGAGTTCGACTCTCGGGAGGGACTTGCCTGGTTCACATTTAATCCTCGAGGGATGTGAGCCTAGGGTTTGCTAGCCTTGCAAGGTTCCCCGTCATCACAAAAAAAAAAAGAGGAAGAAGATCCTCTACATGCAACAAAACGGTCATCTAGATGTAATGTTATCAATTGCTATTGTCAGGAGTAGAGATAGAAAATGGTGAAATCTCTTTATTCAATATTATGCTAATGCTTTGATACGATGTTAAGAGTAGGGAAAATAATGAAAACTTCTCTATTAAACATCAGGGCAATAGCCCAATCTAATACCAGTGTACAAAACATTTCTCAATACATATTCCCAACTACTAATATGATGAGGGTATCTTCATGGTAAATAATGTAACTAGGGTTAGGATGTATCCCTAACACTAATGTAATTAGGACACATATACCAGACTAGTAAGTTGAACTAGCATGTATAATTGTAAACTAAATATGACTAGGATAAATGTCTGACATCTCTCTAACACCCCTGTTGAAGTTATTGAATTGGGCCATCCAACTCAAAACCTAAGGTGTTGAGTGGAGAGGGCTCCACTATTTTAAGTGTATTTGACTCTTCCCTTTTTCAGTGTGGGACTATTCTAACATGTCCCCTTACATACAGACCGACTTTGGCTCTGTCACATAGACTATCACAAACACGGGGTGCGTAGCCTGGATTATGTCCATAGGCTCTGATCCCATGTTGAAGTTATTGGGTTGGACCATCTAACTCAAAGCCTAAGGTGTTGAGTGGAGAGAGCTCCACTATTTTAAATGTATTTGACTTTATCCCTTTTCCTGTGTGGGACTATTCTAACCTGCCCCCTCACGTATAGACTGACTTTTGTTTTGTCTCGTGGACTATTACAAACAGGGGGTGTGTAGCTGGGATCATGATCATAGGCTTTTATACCATGTTGAAGTTATGGATTGGAACATCCAACTCAAAACCTTAAGGTGTTGAGTGGAGAGGGCTCCACTATTTTAAACACATTTTTCTTTGTCCTTTGTCCAATCTGGGACTATCCTATTATACCCCCTTACATGTAGGCCGATTGCTCTATCATGTGGACCATGATGAACATGGTTTGTGCAGTCCGGATCATAACCTGACTCTAATACCATATTAAAATTTATTGGATTGGGCCATCCAACTCACAACTTAAGCTGTTAAGTGGAGAGGGCTCCATTGTTTTAAACACATTTGACTTTGTCCCTTTTCCAATATGGCACTATTCTAACAACCCCCTTCACTCTAACTCACAATGGATCATCATCCAATACTTTGCCAACCAATGCCTCGAACAGTAGAGGCTTTTGAGACTTGATGAAGTGGTCAGCAACCTGCTTGATAGGATGCAAGGTAAATGTGCTAGAGACGTAAAGCAGACAATGAAAGGTCAATCATTCTCGATGTGCTTCATCTTCTCCTGAAAGATCAGATTGGTTTGGTACTCATAATATAAAGGCGTATGAGCTGAGAAAATGCTGCAGCCATACAATCTCAGTCAGAGTTAAACCATCATTGAAATCTAAAGCATTTGTGGCATTTATTAGTGTGAAGTGATGAGCTGAGCTTGTTAATCAACCAACCAAATGCAAACTGGAGCCACGAAGAATAAGTAGAGGAAACCACCAAAGATGAAGGCTCAAGTTCAGAAACAAAATGAATAACAACAGCTGTATGGTGTTGAGTATGTGACCTCTAAGAACCCTAGACAATAGAGATTGGACATTGGTTAGAGTGAAAAGAACTGAGATGGCCAAGAGGTATATTAGATTGTACGTGGAGATTAGCATAGATACAAAAACAGTTGGGTGCAGAAGTCCGGTGGATGAAGGGCCCACAAAATGCTTTAAGGAAGCTCTAGACAAGTAACGGACTTCTTGTGTGAGATCAGCATGCTGAAGAACCCAAGGAGGGTAAGAATTGTGATCAACTAAAAAGAGAGGCACTGGACAGCAACATAGCCCCAAATTCTCACAAATGGAATGTCAAACAAAGAAACTGATTGTGTCCCTATGACTAAGAATGTTGAGAAAAACCCCTTGCAGGTGCTTCGCACAAAGCTGACATGAGTAGGACTGATGAGGTTCTTAGCTAGCATAGAACCAAGTGAACTTGGGGCTTGAACTGACATAAAGAAGGCTCTGATTTGGATAGATGGAAGGTCTGAACCTGTGCTTAGAAGGGTTGAAGTGGAGCAGAAGAAAAAGGAACTGACTTCTTGAAGGGACCTCAGCCAGCATAAGTTAAAAAAAAGGTAATGAGAAAGAAAAAAAAGCCTGGACTGCTGAATAAATTAAGGTCAAACTGGTTGACTAACCAAAACTTCTTGAACTGGCTTTAGAAAGAGGGCATAAACTGGCTAAATTGCTGTTTTAATGAACTGACTTTAAATCAATCAGATCTGGACTAGTGGGTTCAGATCCAATGACTTGAAAGCTAGAAATGATCCACAAATACATCATTCTCCACTCAAAAGCTGCAGAAAGAAGCCTTAGTTGTGGCAGATGATGATATCCCCTCCCAAACTTCCTTCTCCCATCATCTTCAACCTCTGTAAACCCTAAAAATTTTTATTGTCACTTTCATTCATCACCATTTGGGATGGGCATACACACAGCAGGTAACTTCCCCTCCACTCAGACATCCAACAGTGGCGGAATCTTCTTGGGGCTGCTTATGTGAACCATCACCTATGGTTTGCCATCTCTTACGAGATCTCTGTTTCTCCAAAGGCTCTGAGAAGAATCTCTGCCGAGATCAATAACAAGAGGGAGATAGAGGAGTAGAGGGATGAGCAGGATAAAGGGGAAAAAAAAAGAAGTGGAAGAAGAGGTGGATGAAGATATGAAGATGATAGAGGAGGAGCCCACTAATATGTTGAGACAACACTGGGATCCGAAAAAGCAATTCTTGTTTGTGTAAATACGTTTTTGTGTTGGTCTTATAATATTGTGCTAATATAATCATATTGAATGGCTAAATGGCATTTGTAGGGAGTATAAAATCATTACTATTTTTGGCCATTATTCCCCATCTCTCTGAGATCTCTTTTCTTCAGCCTTTGGAGAAAATGCCTTGATCCAATATCACATTCCTTGATTATTATCACACATATATGTCTACATTTACTTTTGCATTGTCCCAATCTCCCGCGATTTCACTGAGATCTCTTTTCTCTGGCCCCCTGATGTGAAACCAAGATCCAATATGGCAAACCTTGCTATCACCTCCATTGGGAGGAGCTTCCCAGTATTGATAAAATATGGCTGTCAACCTTTAAGGACCCCAAACTTGTTGACCAACCATCTATGCCCTCATTTGTGTAGAGAATGATGGGCAGACATGCAGGCATCCTGAGATCCTTATGATCTTAGGCTCTTAGTTAGTTCCCCCTATTCAAGGTACAGTTACTAAGATGGAGAGACCCTCTGCAGCTATCATCTTGACTGCTATCATCACAGCAAATGCTTTTTGTTGACAAGCTTACCATGAGAAATCCTTCTTCAGAGATCTGATGCACCTCCCAGTTGAGCTCTCCCCTCCATCTCTGTCCAAGATATCACTGCTTCTTTTGCTCCACAAAATTGGAAGCTCCGAGACCACCAAGGAGAAGAGAAGGCCCTAGGCAAGGATCCACTTTTCAAGTTGCGGCCTCCTGGGAGTTTGCACATTCGTGTGTTCAGATCCCCCACTCCTATCGCTCCTTTCTGCTTCTCCTCTTATTACAGTCCCATCCATAGTTGTCAAGACGGTAAGGTGAACCAAAGTGTACGTGGGTCTTTGAGTGCCTAGGCGCTTAGGCACCTGCCTAAGTAGTGCCAAGGCGCCAAGTCCATAAGAACCAGCAAGCAAGAAGCGTATATAAATGTTTCTATACAAAGGTTTTAGCCCCCTTGTTTGCAAGACGCATAGTAGAGTCCATTATTGGGGGGGGGGAGAGCGAAAGAGAAGTGTATATACATTTAGAGAGAGAGAGAGAGAGAGAAGTGTATATAAATTTTTCTATACAAAGTTTTAGTTCCCATGGAGGGAGGGGGGGAGAGAGATTATATGGTCACAACGGCAGGGCGGCGAGAGATGGTGGGGCAACCATAGTTTAAAAGGTCTTGAGGCGGTTGTGAGGCGCTTTCTATAAGCCTCATAAGATGTAAGCCTTAAGACACAATTAGATGTAAGCTTTAATAGTCTAGGAAAATAATCTTAAAACCATTAAAAGAGCTAAAAATAATATTAATTTTCATGTGTTAATACTATCTCAACTCAATGATAGATCCATGCTATCTCAAAGGTAGTAAATCATGTTTTAAGGATAATAAAAGAAGCATAAGTCTTGGGTCTACCCTACAACACTTCACTACATCAATTTTTCAACTGATGTGCAAGTCTTAAATAAATGTCATGAGGCGGTGAATACGTTGAGGCGTAGCACCTTAATCAACAAAAGGCGTAAGCCTCAAGTAAAAGGCCCAAGACACATGCCTCAAGGCATTTTTCTAGTGCCTCGCCTAGAAGCTTAGGCCTTATTGCCTTGATGTGCCGCCTTTTTAAAAATGGGGGTGACTGTGTTGAAGGAGTGTGTGGAGCCCGGTTTATTTTTGACCCGACCTCGCATTGCGGATTGTCTTGCGTGGTTAGGTCATGGGAGGGTCAAAGGGGGCGTGGTGCCCACCTTGTTGGGGGGTGGAAGGATGGCTAGCCCCCCTGGCCAATTTTTTTTTAGATCGGAGGCAAGAGAGAATAAACCATTTTTGGGTCAACGAAGTGGGTCCAAGGTGCTAAGTCGGGCCCCTTTGGCTGCATGGCGTCCCTAGGTGACACCTTGGGTCACTTTTTGCAGGCTCATCTAGGCGTACCTGCACCTAGCTCATAGAATTTCGCCTTCCCGCCTAGGTGGGCACCTTGACAACTATTGTCCCACCACTGTCCATCCTTCCCACACTATGTACACGTTTCCGAATACTTGCACAACCCTTGAAGATGCTTCCTCTGAAGGCACCAAAAGTAGAGGACCTTGGCGAGAATGTGAGGAAATCCTCTTGCCACTCTGGCTGCTGAAATTTTTTTCTGTGCCTCCCAGAGGCATGTGCTCAACATTGTATGGAGGTAGCTAGCCAGATATCCATGCCTGCTGAGGAGCATATGCTTGAACAGACCACTCCGTTAGAACAGACTCAGAGTTACTTGCTGGAGGAATCCCACTGATGAGTATGAATATGGTAGAATATCTGCATTGATTCTTTTGTTGTAGTTACCAGGCGGTGGGGGCTGCTTCAGTTTCGTGTCTATTGTTCAACATTTTTATGATTGCATGTCTCTTACTTTCAATGATGATGTGCATGCCGTTGGCAACTTTTTTTGCCTATTCGGAGTGTGTTCATATGCTGAATATGCACCTTCCATGTTGGAATAATTCCCACTTTAAGTTGCTTTCCATGTTTATTAATTATCCCTACAATTTATAAATTTGATATTATTATGTATCTAGCTTTTCTTTTTTTGATCATCTTCTATGGCAATCTGGAATCCAACTGCAGGTATGTAAAAAGTATTATGGGTCGATTGGGTCTGTCCATTCAAGAGGATGCTGTTGGGAACATTTTTGCTCGATGGTAGTATGGAAATCTTACAATTGTCAGCTTTTGCACACACAAATATGTCGGGACAAACTCTTTTTTGAATCATTGAACTGCTAAAAGGATTTAATGGAAAGCAAATCTTATGACTATTATTTGCCTTTACATGCCTTATATTGACAAAGTCATTATTGGACCATGGAAACATTAAGAGAATGACAATTGTAAGATCATATTTTGGTTACTTGGTGTGCACTGCAAAAAAAGATTCATTTGGTATCTCTTTTTTCTTGGAGTGGATAGTGCTTACTAAACAAAAGGAAAGGAAATTTACACGTATAGTATCAATAGCGTTATATCTACAAGTTGGGCTTTCCTACCATGTTAGGGCATGGAGGGAAAATAATAGAGCCCTCTGTTATTATGTTGCATGGTGGAAGGGAGCAGTCAATTCTCTGTAATTGTCATTTATTCTTTAATAATTTGTTAACATTGGCAGTGGAGGAACCTCTCTTCTACACCATCAGGGTTCTGCCTCTCTTTCCAATAAAATTGGTGGTACAAGCCACACTTTTATCCAAAAAAAAAGACCCTCTGTTATTTTGGGTGGGGGCATGTGAGACACGGAAAAAATCTAGATCGACTTTTATCGTAGATAAAAGGTAGATTTTCGTTCTTTTTGAAAAGAAACATCTCCCCCATCTGAGTAGAGGGTGATTCCGTGTGTGCGCGTCGTATCAGACGATTTGGGTTCGAGTGCTGGACCTTTCCCCACTGACCGGAGTCAGTGTTGATTTACATCGGCCTAACGTCCGAACACCTTTGTTTAACTGTCAAAGAAATCTCAAAAGTCTTCTATGGGGGTTTTGATGTTGGGGGCAAACTCTCTTGGAGGGCTCACAATGTCCACTCACTCACCACCGACCAACAGAAACGACGACTAAGTTAGGGTTTTAACTGAGGCCATATTTGGGCAAAACCCTAGGATTTTGGAATATGAAGATGATTTGGGGGAAGCCATAGGCATACTTGAAGTAGAGGAAGATTTTCTGGACCCCGAGGGTATTTTGGTAATTTTCCAAGGCCAGGGGTATTTTTGAAATTTCTGGGCTGGAACGGAAGTAGGATCGGGTCCCTGACTCCCCAAGGCGCTGAGGCTCTTTCTGGAGGGTTTTAAGGGCTCTGAGGTCATTTTTTGGTCAAAAGGGTAGTTCGGTAATTTTACCACACCCTATGCAGACCTAGGTTTGAGGTGGCACCCAGGTGTCAGATTGAGCTGACAACACTTCCGGACCGAAGGAGTGACAAGAGACTTCATAGAAGGCACACATCTGTCAATTTGGCCGAAGGAGAGGTATATATGCAATTTTCAAAAGCTGAGGGTTTTCTTATAATTTTCCCACCCGAGGACATACATAGAACATGCTGAGTGTTTTTATAGTCCAAACGAGTACAAGGGTTGTCGGCGAGTTGTCGACTGTACAAAAGTCCGCGTTAGAGCGGGAGACAGGGACGTAGTCCCAATTACAAAAGATTGCAGGGTATAACTGCAAATTACAAGACTTAGGTCTTTTACGGTCCCGGGGAGGACGTTTTTGTAATTCCACCAACGTAAGGACAGAACCACCTGACTTAGTCGTCCCGGGACGTAAAGACTTACAAAACATGGCCCACTGAGGGGCATAATTACAAACATGGCCCACTGAGGGGCGTAAATGTAAATATACCCCGTAGGGGCATAAATACAAGACCCGGGGATTTACCCCACACGGGTCGAAACAAACTCCAAACTCCAAACGCTGGATGCTCCGAGTGCGAGAAGTGCTTCGTACGTAGGTCTTCTTCTTGTCTCTCCATTTTTTTTCCCACTTGGACCCTTAGGGTCTATTTATAGAAGGCGGGAGGGCCCAGAGGGGTCAAACGAACAAATTTGCCCCGATTCTGTCAAGGTGGGGTGGCAAAAAGCCAGTTTGACCCCTCTGGCCACCAAAAAAGGCCAAATGACCCCTTTGAGGGGGTTAAAAAAACCCTTTTTTTTAATCTTTTTTTTTGGAAAGCCCGGACCCCGGAGGGGGGCGGACCCAGGCGGGGTCGCGCGACCCCGGGATCGGCGCGACCCGGCGGGGTCGCGCGACCCCGCTGGGTCCCAGCGGGGCCGCGGCCTCCCTTTTGACCCGGGAGGGGTCGTTTGAACCCCGGGCGTGCTTCTTGGCTCCTCTTCGCGCCGTTTCGCTCCGTTTTCGTCGTCCCGGGTTGGAGAAGAGCCGTGGTGGAGCTATATATCTCGGGGAGATCGCTCCTTCGCCGCGTGGCAGCATCGCGTCCGCAGAGGGAGCATTGTTTGTTTGTCTGGTCGTTTGCCGCCACATAGGGAGGAACCTTTGCGCCCGTCTGTGCCGTGTGATACACTTGCTCGGCTACCCTGACCGGTATACGCATGAATCTTCCTCGCCAATCTTCTTGCTGTGACGTCGACCATAATATTGTCTAGTCGAGAGACCTTGAATTACGGAGATACCCCGTAGTCCGACGGTGTCGACGATACGTCGTGCTTCTCGTCGAACGTTGCATAGCAACAATTCCTTGATTTAATTTAAGACGATTTTCGGGTGCAACAAATGCTCCCCACGGGACGTCCGTCACGGCCGGAGGTGGGGGCGGATGGCCCGTGCCCTTTGAAGGGATTGAACAATGTCGGCGTAGCCGTTGCATATTTTAGCCTGACGCTTTCTCCACTTTTTTTATTTCTCCTCTTTGTGCTTTCAGCCATGGCTCGCAGCAGTGGGAGTGGGAGTCGGTCGAGGAGGTCCCGTGCTAGGGGCGCTGACGACTGCGAGGTTGAGCGCACGGACCAGCGGATGCCGCCTTTCCCTCCTCGTACCATTGATGATGGCAATGTCAACCAACTAGACCTTGGCTACTTGTGAGTCGCTGAAGGCCCAACAGAGAGTGCCGGAGCGGTTGAAGGTCTTGTGGACGTGTCTCGGATCGCGAGGCAAGGCGGTCTTTATACATATGACCGCACCGGAGGCTACCCACGTCACTATCCTCTGGACCGTCACCTTTACAGTTTTCTCCAGGGTTTTGCTCCTGTCGGCATGGAGGCCGACGATCCGTCACTTCCAGAGGAGAGGCGTCGCCTTGAAAGGGCGATACTGGTGGGGAGAGACGGCATGCATGGACTATGCTTCCTGACTTATCCGAGTTACCCGGAGGGCTTTACTCGGCAGCGGCAGTACCCGGATAGGCAGAGTCTGGTCTCTTTTCAGCGACATGAGAGTCTCACCGTCCGGGCTACACCGATGTCTCCAGCGGCTTGGCATTTGCATGGGCAGCACAAAGCCGTGGACCACGTTATAGATGGCCTCTTTCTGGCACCGACCGGAGTTAGCTTTGCACAGGAGGAGTACATCCATGATTGCATGTTGGAGAGGGTTTTAGCTTTGAAAACTCTCAGCTGGTATGGGAAGTGGTCCGTCATTCCCTCTCACAGTTATCACCGGGGCGCGACAGAGTGGCTCTGGGGCATTCTGCTAGTTTACCGGTCTTTGTTGGATAGGGTGGGGATTCGTCATGCAGTGACTGCCGCTCTGTACTCCTATCCTTGTCACACTGGCCTGCTACAGGCTCTGGTAGAGAGGTTCAGCCGCCGGTGGAACACTTTCGTCACAGCTGGCGGGGAGACTTCACTGGACCTCTGGGCTTTCCAGAGGATTTCTGGTCTTCCGATCTGCGGGAGGCCTTACGAGGAGCTATCGCCGGATGACTTGCACCTCAGCTCCACTGACGGGGCAGGGCACTATACTCTGCCTTATTGCTTCAGGTTCTTGATGAAGACCTGGAGGGACTTTGCCCGAGTAGGCACTGATCGGCCCCCACGTACACCGCGAGTGACACTAAATGCCTGGGTGAGCCACTTCTACAGCGGCCCTTACTGTTTTCATGAGGAGTTTGCACAGTCCGGCACCACCTGGGATGAGTACCGAGAGGTCAGAGTGGACGTTCCTCCACATCCCCGCCACCTGCCTGCGCCGACACAAGGATGGAATTCACGGGGGCTGCATCCTATTACTTATCTGGCGGCTTATTTGGCATACTGGCTTTCCAGCTTTGTAGTCCCTCATGGAGAGGAGGGAGTCCTGTGGGTGGAGGTGATCTATCCAGCCTGCATGCTTGCCTGTGGACAGAGACTCGCCATCGCACCAGCAGCCTTGGCGAATATTTTTCATTCGCTTGGGGCTTTGACTTCCCACTCATCGCCACGGGAGAAAGGCATACTGCTGCCCACTCATTATTTGAGTGCTTGGGCAGGGCTACTGTTTCCAGAGTTGTCCAGGAGGACTCCGGTTGAGAATCCAGCAGCACCATTGATTTTCTGGTTTACCGGGCAGCCATCCCAGGATCCAGTTGCACAGTTAGTAGGGGCCAGGCGGGCCTTATCTTTTGTTCCGGTGAAGAGGGGAGAGGGCATAGCCCTTGACTACTTCTCCTACCTTCACCGCCCTTTTGCCAGGCAGGAGGGAGACGCTGTCGTCAGTCGGGTTTCCACTCATGCTTTACCTTCCCCGCAAGGCTTAGCAGAGTGGGTCGTCAGCATCCGACCCGGTGTTCTTGTATATCGACGCTCCAGCACGGCGATACTTGAGCCTTACTACCCACATTGGTTCGCCAGGAACTTTGGGTATGATCAGGCTATCCCCTCCAGTGGAGAGTTTTCTTTGCCCTTCCGGTTATACAGGCACAGGGACATACACTTGGTCGCGGCAGCTTGGCAGGACTTCCTTTGCCGCGAGGCGGGGCCGGGGTACCCGGTCCCAGAATAGGAGCGCAGAGGCTACTTCGACATTTATTATGCTCGCTGGTGGTTCAAAGTCAGCAACCTCTTCCGGGAGCGCCGAGATGCCATTCGTTCCGCTGAGGAGCAGCGTTTGGGGCGGGAGGATCTGCCTCCTTTGTGTGTCGACCCGGCTTTCCTCAGGTCTCATTTTTCGGGGATTGCCCGAATTGTGAGTGACATTGAAGAGCGATGGCGAGCAAAAGGTTGGACACCCACTGTTGACAGGAGCCAGTATAATGGGGCTTTGAAGCCCTTGAAGAGCAGGACGGCGTCGGCTCTCGGAGTCCCTTCTTCCTCCACCACAGGCGTAGCCTCAGGCCCCTCAAAGGCCTATTCTTGGTGGGAGGATTTGCAGACATCTTTCGGGGTGAGGAATAAGTTCCAGTTGTCCCAGCCGATACCTGATGGAGCACTTGGGGGCAGTACCTTTGCTGAGTGGAGGGCCCATGTGATCAACGCAGTGGGTTGTGCAGGTCCCCTGGAGTACCTTTCTGGCCTCGAGTTGGCGACGACTCCGCTTGCCATTTACGATGCTGTAAAGGCAGTTGCACGCGCCCTCCGAGTGAAGCCGGAGCAGATAGTATTAAAGCCGATGGAGCCCATAGCGGCTACAGGTAATCCCTGTCCTTCCTGACTTTAATATACACGTGTCTTTATATTTTGGGACATGCATTTATATATTCCCCGACACTTGCAGGTGGGGCTGTTATGGTAGCCGGTGCCGTACCACTGAGGGATCCTCCTGATGCTGAGATTGGGAGGGATTCTGCTGCCGCCAAGAGACCTCGGACTGAGGTTCCTGAGGAGGGGGATGTGAGGTCAGCATCCCGTCATCGGCTATGTAGTTAAAAGCGCGCCTAGGCGCTGAGGCGAGGCGAGGCGCCCCCTGGTCGCCTCGCCTCGCTTCGCCTCACTCTGACTACATCTCGTCTCACTCTCTCTCTGTCTTACATATACACACATAACTTGCTTTGAATCATAGGATTGAATGAATTTAGGACTTTTATTGACTTTATATAGCCATTTTCGTGATATTTAGACATATAGTTTATTTTTTGAATTAAATATATATATTTAATAAAATTTCGCCTCAAACGTCTCAAACGCCTAGGCCATCGCCTAGGCGTTTGAGGCGTGAGGCGACCCCTTGGTCGCCTCGGTCGCCTCACGCCTTAGACTACATAGGTCCTCGGCTTGAGGTTGAAACCCCTGCAGTTGAGGCTGTGTCCAGTAAGTAGCTCTCCCAGATACTGGTCATTTCTGAGCATATATATAGTGTTATAAACACATGCTTGCTTCATTAAATGCAGCTCCCCGGAAGCTAGGGCTGATATGAGCTTCTCTCCTCCTCCAGCGGGAGATGACATGCCGCTGGATGAGTCCGTGCCAGACGTTACTTTCAGCTTCAAAGAGCTGATGTCTCCCTCAGACGATTATATGCCGGTGACGGCTAACTCTCCTCGCCTCTTACATCGGGGACCCCAGGAGGTCCGGATCCAGGTAGCATGCTCAGCCTTGTTTTCTCCATTGATACATGAAGATTTGAACAGGAATAACCCCTTAGTATTTTGTTGGCTGTGCAGGGGTTCATGAGGTTATTCCACCTGGCCCGTCAGGAGGAGGTGATGTCGGCTCTTCCTCCGGGGCCGGATCCGCTTCTGGGAGTAGATCCACTACTAAGAGTGGGAGTTCTGCGGCCACATACTCTCACCCTGATGGTAGCTCGAGCCCTACTTCCAGCGCTACGACCTCCAGCTCTTCATCCAGTGAGAGTGACTCTCGAGAAGAAGGCGAATTAAAAGATACCGGAGGTGAATGCAACGACATACATTCCGTTTAATTGAGTCCTTCTTATAAAGATTTGCTTGACTCATATAATTGCTTGTCCCACAGGAGTGGACTTGGCCCGGTCCATGGAGGAGTTCTCACAACTTTTGGAATCTGGCTCACTTGTGGACCTTCTGACGGGCGGCAGTGCCTCGACAGGCACAAAGGCCATGGAGGTAGCAGGTGTTGACACCACAGCACCGGGAGATCCTACGCCAGTGGGCTCCTCCGATGTTGATATTGGTGAGGACAGCATAACTGAGGATGGCATAGCTGATGTTTCAGGTAAGAGATGTTAGAGGCTAATGATAGACCTCTTTACCATTTTGCATCTGCTTTTGTCAAGCTGATTAATGCATCTGCTATTTGGGCAGCGTCAGGCTAGGCCATTGAAGAAAGCACATCCCACCCTGGTGAGATAGCTCCAGCAGGGGAAGCTTCTCAGGGCGCACCAGAGGGCCTGCAGACTCCAGGGGAGAGTGCCTCACTAGTAGACACCCATGCTACAAGTACTGCTTGTTTCTGACAACGAACACATCAAATGATATATGCATTCTTTTTGTGGCACTGACCCCTCTCCTATTTTTGCCATGTAGCTTCTCTTCCTGCGGAGCCGATGGTTGAGGCCTCCTCGCGAGAGGAGGTTCAGGAGGCAGGGCTGACTTCTGAGATCGAGCAATCTTGCTCCCAAAGGGCTCATGGTACAGAGTCTGCCTTTCCCAGCATAGCTGAAGAAGTGGCTGCTATTGAGACAGGTACATAGCTGTCTTCTGAACTTTGACATCTTGTGCGTGCCACTTTATAGATAAGCACTTACATGCTATTGCTTAACTGCAGAGGGTGGGGACACAAACGTCCTGCGTGGCGGACCAGGCTCAGCTTCTGTCACTGATTCTTCCTCAGCTGTTGAGAAAGGGCAGGAGTCTGCGGCAGCATCAGGTATATGACCGTGTTGTGCCTTTTTGTAGTGATTCGTGCATATCTATTTGGCTATGAACAAGCACTCATTCCACCTCCTTCTTTCTTTGCAGCTTCTGAGGAGGGAGCCCCAGGGGTACCAGTAGACTTCCCAGCTCTTGGAGTTGAGTGGCCTGACGCCCCTACACTTGGGACGGCGTTGCATGCTGCTATGGCTGACCAGCTTCTGCAGGGTCTTGATCAGTTGATCCAGGCTGATCCACTACCGACCGTGGAGACTTTGAGGGCCGACCTGGCAGTATTTACCAGGAGCTACCATGGGTTGAGTCTTCCCCGGGGTGCATGGGCCACGAAGCTAGAAGGCTTGTGGAGTGAGTTTGCCCGCCTCCATCTTGCACAGGAGCGGAGGCAGAAGACCCAGCAGTAGATCCAGCGAGAGGAGGAGGAGCTATGTGGACTTCGAGCGGCCCAGGCGGAGACTGACTTCCACCTTGCGAGTGTCGAGGGGCGTAGCCAGAGGACCTCTCTCCGAGTGGAGGAGCTACAGAGAGAGCTTCAGGAGGCTGCCGATGAGCATCGTGTTGTCCAGGCGGAGGTGGAGACCTGTCGTCGCCGATCTGATGAGCTTCGGGAGGAGATCTTCCAGAGGGAGACCCGCCTTGCAGAGTTGCGGAGGGATGAGCACAGTGGTTGACGAGCTCTAGCATTTTCTTGTACATAGGGCTCTCACGCCCCATTTTTGTTTGAGTTACCCCCGAGGGCTTGTCTCGGGCTCCCTTGATGACATTAGTGAATAAAGGACAGAGCTTAGCATAGCTATTTTTGCTTCCATCCTCTTGCATGTATGTCTCTTTTTTTTTTTTTACATATATATTTTTTATCACTTTACCAGCCCTACTGCCCTTTCGGGTTTTCGCCAGGACTGACTCCCTTTAGCTTTTTCCAGTACGCCCTTTCGGGTTTTCACACTGAGGGGTACCCATTTTTGCCTAAGGCGCCCTTTCGGGTTTTCACCTTAGCCTGGTTAAAGCCTTTTTGCCCATGATTGCTCTTCTAACAGAAACAACCAAGTCCGCTGGGGTCTCAATATTTTTAACCCCGTTTTTTTTTCTTTTTTTTTTTTGACTCTATAATGCCAAAAGGCGAGGAAAAGATGGCACTCCCGTAGGGACGTGTGTGCCACAGAGGTGAGACAAATGGATGGATTCGGCTGCCCTAGTGGGACGCAATTAGCCAAATCCAAAACCGAAGGTTGACCCGGTTAGCAACCCGAAAGGGGGTATGCATGAGCCAAGCCCGGTTGGAACAACAAAGGATGAGGTTTAACAGTCCGAAAGGGACATGCAGGTTAAACCTGGAGGCCGATAGGCGGGATGGGTTGGTAGCCCGAAAGAGCATACATAGGCCAAACCCGAAACGATGACAGGAAGGGATTCGACAGCCCGGGTGGGACATATAAGTCAAATCCGTGAGCCGATAGGCAAATAGGGTTGGCAGCCTGACGAGGGCATGCAGAGGCCAAGCCCGTGGGGACAAAGGAGTAAACTTGACGATCCCGGTGGGATATATGAGTCAAGTCTAAAGCCAAGAGGCGAGATGGGTTGACAACCCGAAAGGGGCATGCAAAGGCCAGACCCAGAAGAAGAAAAATGGTGGATTTGACAGCCCTAATGGGACGTGAGAGTCAAATCCGAGAGCCGATAGGCGAGATAGGTTGGCAGCCCGAGAGAGCATACTGAGGTCATTCCCGATGGGACAAAGATAGGTTTGACCGCCCTAGTGGGACGTGAGAGTCAAACCCGAAAGCCGATAGGCGAATAGGTGGGTTGGCAGCCCGAGAGGACATGCTGAGGCCAGACCCGGTGGGACATGTGCCAAAAGACATGATGGATTAGTAGCCCGAGAGAGCATACTGAGGCCAATTCCAAAAGGAAAGGTGAGCCGAAGGCATGGTGGGTTGGCAGCCCGAGAGGGCATACTGAGACCAATCCAAGAAGGAAGAGTGAGCCAAAAGGCATGATCGGTTGGCAGCCCGAGAGGGCATACTGAGACCAATCTCAAGAGGGAAAAACGAGCCGAAAGGCATGATGGGTTGGCAGCCCGAGAGGGCATACTGAGACCAATCCCAAGAAGGTTAAACGAGCCGAAAGGCATGATGAGTTGGCAGCCCGAGAGAGCATACATAGGCCAATCCCAAGAGGGAAAAACGAGTCGAAAGGCATGATGGGTTGGCAGCCCGAGAAGGCATACTGAGACCAATCCCAAGAAGGTTAAACGAGCCGAAAGGTATGATGAGTTGGCAGCCCGAGAAGGCATACTGAGACCAATCCCAAGAAGGTTAAACGAGCCGAAAGGCATGATGAGTTGGCAGCCCGAGAGGGCATACTGAGACCAATCCCAGTGGGACAAAAGAGTAAATGGGTTCAACTGCTCGGAAGAGACGTATGCTAAACCCGGAAGCCGATAGGCGGAAATGGGTTGGTACCCCTAGAGGGGCATACATAGACCGAGCCCGATGGGACAGAGTATGACAACCTCAGAATGTCGGTGGGACTAGGTGTCATAGGATGACATGTAAGGCATAGCCATGGCATCAATATGATGTTTTGGTCAAGATGGGGTGGAGTCATTGACTTAGGGCCACCCTTAGAATAAGCAGAGAGAGGGTGTTTTTTTTTTTTTTCGCATTACCAACCTCACCGCCCTTTCGGGTTTTCGCCGAGGCTGGCCCCTTTTAGCTTTTTCCGGTGCGCCATTTCGGGTTTTCACACCGAGGGGTTGCCCATTTTTGCCCGAGGCGCTCTTTCGGGTTTTCACCTCGACCAGGTCTATGGCCTTTTTGCCCTCAGCCAACTGTTGAAGGTCGACTGAGTCCGCCGGGGTATCAGTATTTTTAACCCCTTTTCTTTTTTTTTCTTTTTTTTTTGAACCTTCACTAAAGAGAGGTATTGTCCTGTGCGGACTGCTGTAGAAACTCTTGCGGTGGCGCATTGTAGAACTTCATATGCTTGCCGTTGAGAGGAGGGAAGAGATTATCTCCTTTGTGGCCAAGGACCATATAAGCCCCTCCTTCATAGACCTTCTGGATGACGTAAGGCCCCCGCCAATTAGGCTGGAGTTTGCCGCTGGATCTTCCCGCGAGAACCTTCTTTTCTTTGACCATGACAAGGTCGCCTTTCTTAAACGCCCGTTGCTTGACCAGCTTATCATAGGCACGTGTCATGCGGGCTTGATACACTTGTAAGTGCTTGTAGGCTTTGAGTCTTTGACTTTCAAGGTTGGACAATTCCTCGAGCCTTCTTTCAATTTCAGATTGGTCTTGGCCTGGCAATCCGGCGTGCACAGCAACGCGGTAAGATACTAGCTCGATCTCCACAGGGATCACTGCTTCAGCTCCGTAGACCAGAGAGAATGGGGAATAACCCGTGGGGATTTTGTAAATAGTCCGATAGGCCCATAGGGCTTCGTGGACCTTCTCGCCCCAATCCCGTTTGCGGCCACCTACTATCTTGGACAGCAGCTTGCAGAGGGTCTTATTGAAGGCCTCGGCCAACCCGTTGGCTTGGGGATTGTAGACTGACGATGTCCTCCAATCAATATGGAATTTGGCCGCCAAAGCATAAACAATCTTGTTCTTGAATGGCGTCCCATTATCGGATATAATCCGGCTGGGGGTGCCGAATCTATATATGATGTAGTGCCTCACGAAGCAGGCAACTATCTCTCCTGTTACTTCCCGTAGTGGAATGGCTTCCGCCCATCTGGAGAAGTAATCGGTGGCAGCAAGTATGAACTTGTGCCCCTGGGACGATGGTGGGAATGGTCCCACAATATCCATACCCCACTCTGCAAATGGCCAAGTAGGCGCTGTTGGATGGAGCGGGTTAGGTGGCCGCCGAGGGACTGGGCCGAATGCTTGGCATTGATGACATGTACGAGCATATTGATTGCAATCTTCGTACATGGTAGGCCAATAGAACCCTTTAAGCTTGATGCTATTTTTCATCTTAGCTCCTGCCTGGTGAGCTCCACACAATCCGGAGTGGACCTCGTGCATGACGGTCTTCACTTCCTTGGACGAAAGGCACCGCAGGAGGACCGATCGGTCTTTTTCATGGACGAGCCTAAAGAGCAGACCGTCGATCAGCTGGTAGGATGTTGCCCTGCGTAGCAGTTGCACCCTCTGAGCCCGATCGGGGGGAAGCCAGCCGTTCTTTATTTTTATAATTGGCTCACGCCAATCTTCCTCTTCGGGAGCAACCTCCTCCTGGATGTTGTCGACCCCATAAACAGTGAGGCCGGATTCTTCGTCGAGCACACTTGGCATGAGCCTTCGGTGTCTGACTGTAATATTCAATTCTCCCTCAGGCGGGAGTTTTAGGGCTGCTGCCAACTTTGCAAGAGCATCAGCCTGGGAGTTGCTGCCTCTGGGGACATGACCTATTTCAAATAGGTAAAATTTTTCCTTGAGCCTCATGACGGCTACATGATAGGGGACGAGCTTTTTCTTCCGAACATCATAGACGCCCAGTACTTGTCGGATGACGAGTTGAGAATCCCCGTACACTTTGATACACTTGATGTCCATCTCCAGTGCCAGTTGAAGCCCAATGATTAGCGCTTCATACTCCGCCTCATTATTAGTCAGCGACTTCATGAGAGCGCAAGAGTTGTGGAGGATGTCGCCTTGTGGAGATACAAAGACTACTCCCGCGCCTGAGACATAGTCTGTAAGGCCACCGGCCCTTTTGATTGTCCGAGAGGCACCATCAAAATATAACTCCCAATGTTGGAGATCAAGGGTGAGGACGCCTGGCTCCATCTGTGGTGGGACTTTTTCAGAATGCTCCCCGGCTTCTTGAGAAGGCACTAACACCTCTTCGTCGGGCAGCTCAAAGTTGAGTGGCGAATCTTCCGGCACAGGGTGCGCTGCTAAGAACTCCGCCATCCCTTGTCCCTTGATCGCCTTGCGTGGGACGAAGGTGATGTCGAACTCCATGAGGATAAGTGCCCATTTACCAAGCCTACCAGAAAGGACAGGCTGGCTGAGCAGAAACATGAGTGGGTCACATTTTGAGATCAGCTCCACCCGGTGGGCTAGAAGGTAGTGTCTCAGCTTCTTGACAGCAAATACCAGAGCTAGGCACACCTTTTCCATAGGGGCGTACCGGTGCTCAGGCCCAATCAGCTTTCGGCTGAGGTAGTATAGTGGCTGCTCTTTGCCTTCGTCATTGATCTGGGCTAGTAGAGCCCCCAAAGAGGCCTCCATGGCAGCAATATATAGGATAAGGGGCTTCCCTCTGACAGGTGCCCCTAGGACTGGAGGGGTCAGCAGGTACTCCTTGATTTGGTCGAAGGCCTTCTGACAGTCTTCGTCCCATATGACGGGTGCTCCTTTCTTCATCAATTTGCCGAAAGGTAGACATCTTTCTGAGAGGTTAGAAATGAACCGTCTAATATAGGCGAATCTTCCTTGAAGAGATCTGAGCTCTGTCAAGTTCTTGGGCGGGGGCAATCCTCTTATGGCCTTGATTTTGTCGGGATCGATTTCTATACCTTGGTACCTGACAATGAAGCCGAGGAACTTGCCGCTGGAGACGCCGAAGGCGCACTTCATCGGGTTCATCTTGAGTTGAAATTGTCGAAGCCTTTCAAAGACTCGACGCAGGTCAGCTAAGTGATCCTCCCGCTTCTTTGTCTTGACAACCAGATCATCGACATAGCATTCGACAAGGTCATGTAGCATCTCGTCGAAGATCTTGGTCATTGCCCTTTGGTAGGTTGCGCCGGCATTCTTCAGACCGAATGGCATCCTTTTATAGTTGAAGATCCCCTTAGGAGATCGGAAAGTCATATGGTTTTTATCTTTGATTGCCATGCGGATTTGATTATAGCCCGACGATCCATCCATGAAAGACAAGGCTTCATGACCAGTGGTCATATCAACCATTGTCTCAGTGATTGGGACAGGGAAGTCGTCCTTTGGGCATGCTTTGTTCAAATCCCTGAAGTCGATGCAGACTCGGACTTGGCCATTCTTTTTCTTGACAGGGACTATATTGGCGAGCCACACAGGATACATGCAAGGCTCTATGAAGTCCACATTGAGCATTTTGTCAACCTCAGCATTGACCTTCAGCTCCAGCTCGTGGCGCATACGCCTTTGGGTTTGCTTGACTGGCTTGACTGTTGAAAGTATTGCCAGCTCATGTTCAGCCACGGAAGGGTCCAGCCCGGGCATTTCTTTGTAAGTCCAGGCGAAACAATCCCTGAACTCTTCTAAAAGCTGTCGATACGACTGCCTTTCTTCCTCACTGAGGAGGGCACTTATGAAGGTGGGAGGATAGTCACTTTTGCTTCCGAGATTGATTTCAATCAATTCGTCCACAGTTGCTTGACCACCGTCTTCAAGCTCCGGTGGAGCTGGTTGGAGGTCGACGAAGTCTCCCTCATCATCAGTGTTGGCTTCATAGACATCAAATTCTTCGAAGCACTCTTGCTCGTGGCTTGAAGTCGAAGGACTGGCCTCATCTTGCCGACGGTTAACAGGCTGGGCTGCTCTTTCCTCTGAAGGGTGACCATTGTCAGCTCCTGATGAAGGTGAGGGTGTCAAGGACACATCACCAGACTCCCTTATAGAGTCATCAACCTTGGGCTCAGCTTCTCCTTGCCCGTGATGGAGAGGTAGCAGTCCTATGGTGTTGACTGCAAAGTGGACCTCGAAGTCCGTCTCCTGGTCATAGCTGAGGCCCCTTGTATCTTTGCGGGAGAAGGGAGGTTGCCCACGGACCTGCGGAGGGTTCCACAGTTGATGGAAATACGCCGCTCGTGCAGGGTCTAGAGTTTGCGGGATGTGCTGCTTTTTGCACATTTCCCTGATGTATTTCGGCATATCATCCATCTCCTGGACTGGCTCTGGCACCACATCGGCGGGAGTATCCCAGCCGAAATTATCTTCAGGAGGGCACGGTGGGACTAAATCACCTTTGTAAAAGATGATCGGCTTGTTCCTCTTGCCTTTGTTGCGTCTCCTTCTCCGTTGATAGGAGACTGTAAAGGTCTTCAACTGTTCCACTTCATGTTCTTCCCATTGGGACGAGAGTTGAAGGCACTTAGGCAGTAAGGAGATACTCCCGTCAATGACCCGGCTGATGAGGTTGGCTTCAAAGTCAACACTTCGCCTCTCTGGTTGAGTTGGCTTGGAAGCGGCACTGAGGCTCAGCCTGTGCAGCTTTACCATGTCTTGGTTGACAGTGAAGAGCTGCCCTTCCTCGACTTCGTGGCCCACCTTTTGCTTCCCTTTGTCTTTTAAAGACTCCGGGATTGTTAAAGTGGGCTTCCCAAAATATAGTGAAGCATTGGCCAGATGGCACTCATTGGGGTGGAACGGGGCCTGGTCTACGAAGACCGTATGTTGCTCCCCTTCCTTGGCATATTTAATGCACTGATGCAGAGTTGAAGGAACAACCCAGTTCTCATGAAGCCAGGGTCTTCCAAGCAGCATCTTGTAAGATGTGTCGGAGTTGATGATATAAAATGTCGCCTGGGTGACAAAATCGCCCAAAGCTAGCTTGACTACAACCCGACCAAGCGCTTCCTCGGAACCCTGATTGAATCCCGAGATCTTGACATCAGTCACCTTTTGCAAATAAGGTGCCAAGTATAGGGACTTGAAAGTCTTCAGAGGCATGATGTTGACGGATGCTCCGGCGTCCACCAGGATGCGATTCACATCATGTCCATTGATCGTCCCCCGCATATATATGGGACGATTATGGCACGGAGAGGACATCAACATGTCTTTGTCCGTGAAGGAGATGTTGGCTGTGAGTGCTTCATACGCCTGGGCCTGCAACTCTGCAACATGGGCTTCATACGCCTCCGGGTCTTGGAGTATCTTGACCAGAGCCTCCCGAAGATCCTTGCTCCAGGCGATGGCCTCCCAGATGGTGACATTTGTTGGGAACCGCTTCATATGATGAATGATTATGCGGTCCGCCCGAGCACGAGTCTTGTCAAATGGCGGGATGATCTCCTCCAAGGTCTTTGGCGCCTGGCGAGGTTTCTCCCGCTTGGAAGGGCGCTCCCCCACCTTCTGGCCTTCCGCATCTTCTTGGAACAGCGGTGCCAAGGATTCCTCCGGAGGTGGCAAAAGTTCCTCAGGCTGGTCTTCATTAGAAGGATCTGCTGGGCCTGCGGGCTCGTCCCTGTTGGAGGGGCCGGCCTGCTCTGACACCTTCTCGCATTTTGGCGATTTAGCTGGCTCCTTTTCTTCATCGGAGGATGTGATTGTGAAAGGGACGCCACCCGACTTAGCTGTTGAAATGGAGCCTGAACCCCCTGAGGGGCTGAGGATGAAAGGGATTCCCCGAGCTTGGGTTTTTGGGACAGGACCCGGCTTCTCCCCTCTGAATATTATGACCCAGTCAAGAGTCAGGGGACCTTCACGTCCACGCCCTCGGCCACGACCTCGGCCACGTCCTCGGCCATTTCTTGCCGAGCGACGCTGATATGTTGCCATAGGAGCCTTGCCTCTAGTGCTATCAGCCGCGGGACAGTAAATGTTGTCAGGTGGCGGAATCGCCACCATGTTGCAGGAGAGCTCTTGCAGCATTTCCTCGAGCATCTCGACAGTAAGCTCCTCATCTTTATAGAATAAGGAGAGCTCCTCCGGAATTGGAAAGTTTTCACCTTCTTCAAGACGATGAACCATTTCCCGGAGCCATTGCAGAAGACGGGCTTTACTCCCAAACTTGTCCCAGGGAACATATTCATCTAGAGTGACTACCCTAGTGGGACGAGGGGGAGTGTACTCCTCCAGCTCATCTATCAGCTTTTGAAGTCTTTGCAGAGGAGTGGGCTCCTTAGGGGCCTCCATAGCCGCTGCTTGCTCGGCTTGCTTCTTCAACCTCCTCTTCAAATTCTTCCTGCGATTCTTCTCCTGCTTCTTTTGGCGGGCCGTCTCCTGAGAAGAGAGAGGAGTTTGCTTTGGCGGTGGGACTCGCTTGCCCTCAGAATTTTGCTTCTTGCTCCGGGCTGGCTCCTCAGGGGCCTTACTGCCGTGGCTTTTTCTGGGGACAACCTTAGTCCAAATGGCCTCCTCCGGCTGAGGCTGGAAGGTGGCATTGATTGCCTGAGCAATTATTTCAGGAGGTAACTCCTGGAACTCTGTCAGTCCACAGTGGGGCCCCTGGGGGCTTTGTAGTTCCACCGACTTTGCTTGGGCTGGTAGCTTGGCTTGCTTGAACTGCTGAGGCCTTTCCACAATTGGCGGTTGTGCCAGCTTGACAGAAGCTTTCACTGGGGCCTTCGCGGGCTCAAGAGGTTGAGTCCTCTCCACGACTGATGGCCTTGCTGACTTGGCAGGAACTTTGGCTGAAGGCTCTGACGCCTTGGCCTTGCCTTTGTTGTCTGGCCGAGAGTTCTCTCTTATGACGATGCCAAGCTGACTCGACCTGGGACAGACCCTGGGACTTTCTCCCACGGCTTGGCATCCTGGGTTCTGGACCTTAGGCCCTTTATAGGTGGCCTTGCCTTTAGTGAGTAATGGAAATTCATCATTTTCCGTAGGCTCACTTGGTCGGGCTAATCGGGAGAAAGCTTCAGTTTCTCGCCGAGCCTGCTGGAGAGTCTCCTTGGCGGCCTCTGCAAGACGCAACCTTGTCATGGAGTTCCCCTGAGTATCGACGACCCCTCTTTGGATGAGGGCTTCAATGAAGTCCTGAACCTCTGGGCATTGCCGAGTAGGGTTAGATACCCTTGCATGATACTTGCAATAGCGGGGGTGCCTCTTGGCCGTCTCATTGTAATAAGACGGCGGGTCATGTGTCAGAACCCAGCCATCCTCCAGAAGTTTGTCAAAAATCTTCTCAGTGTCCTTCTTGGGGAAAGAACACTGGTGAGAGGGTCGTCACCCTGGATACCAGAGTGTGGACTTGGGCGATTGGGAACCGGCTCCCTGGGAACTGACTCCCTCCTCCTGTGACTCGGGGAACTGGAAGGCTGCTGCAGCGTGAATGACGTTGACGGAGAAATGAAGATTCCTCTGTGTATGCGGCTACAGTGAGTCGACTAGGAATTCGCCCATACTGACCTTCCCTCGCCTGATTAAGTCTTCGGCGAGGTCCTTGAACGGCTCACAGTTGTGGATAATATGGCCAACAACTTCATGATATGGGCAATAGCCCTGATGAAAAGCAGCATTTGGTGTCTGCTCCATGGGTGACGGGCTTATGAGTCCAGCCCGCTGGCAAGCGAAGAAGATGTTTGGAGTCTTCTCGCAAGGGAAGGAGTATAACTTCTCTGGGAGCTCGACTTGAAGTGGAGCCTCCTCGCCTTCCAGTGAGTCCTCCTCGTCTTTGGATGAATCTGAGGACTCTTCAGAAAGCCAGCCCCTGAGCGGAGCCCGGCCGGTAGGTGATACACCTGCCTCCCGTATGTGGGCTGGAGCTAACCCCCTGGCAAATGGGCCAAAAGGGAAGGTGGACAACTGCTGATCAATGCTCTCTAGGAACTGCAGCAAGCGCCTTTGTTCCAGTTGCAACTGTCGGATTTCCCCTCGGATTTTTCGAACGGTTCTTCGCAGTGCTAGACGTTCAGGGAATAAGGAAGGAGTTGCCCCCTGGCCAGTGTGGGACTGTTGATTTGAAGGCCCGGCCTCGGAGGCGTTAGAGCTCGAGACCATTGCCACCATATGAACCACATTAGCCGACCGGTTCGATCGGCTCCAGGCAGGAGGTTGAGGTGGGTCGACTGCATGGCCCAGCATATTTACCAAGCCCTTTTGAATAAGCTCTTCCGCTATATTCTTGAAAATATAGCAGTCGCCGATGGTGTGACCCAACCTTCGGTGATACACACAATAGGTAGGATAATCTGTCTTATCCACCTCCGCGGGCTTCCGCGGATCTGGCAGGGTGATGAGCTGCACTTTCATGCATAGATCAAAGAGCATTTTAGTATGCTCTTTCCTGAAGGAATACGGCGTCTTCATGCTCTCCGCCAACCGAGACGCACTTGCCTTGGCATCAAGCTTCTTGCCATTGCCTTTAGACTTTCCTTCCCCTTTATCTCCATTCGTCGGGGAGAAGTCGACAGCATTCACCTCCTTACCGCTAGTCAGACGGTCTTTGGAGGATTTGCCTTTGGTAGAAGCTTGTGTAGGGTGGTCAGCAAAGAACATCTCAATCTCCGCCACCACTGTATTCAACTGGTCAAAACTTCTGATATTGGAGCCCAGAAGCTTTTCACTGACTTCTGTCGAGAGACCCCTGCGGCAGATGGTGATTGCATCTTCAGGCGTCGGAGGGTTATCGCAGCGCATGCTGACGTCCCTCCATCGCTTGATGAAGTCCAATGCTGTTTCACCCTTCTTCTGTCGAAGGGAACAAAGCTCTGCTAGGGAGACTTTGCGTTCGACCATTTGGAAGCGGTCGACAAACTTCTTCTGCATATCAGCCCAATCAGATACTGAGTTGGGCTTTAACCTTGAATACCATTGGAAGGCGGTGCCAGTCAAGGACGTGGCGAAATACCATAGCAAATATGTCTCTTCTAGGGCTAATTCGCCCATGGCCGTCATGTAATAGGCCAGGTGTTCATGCGGAGAGCCCTGCCCGTTGAACTTCTGGAGCTTCGGGGCTTTAGGGCAATCTGGCGGAAGCTTCTTAAATTGATGACGGAGGGGATAAGGCACGCTGTACAAATCAACGGTGGCCACTCCCTCCCCATGTTGAGCAAACTTCGCCTCTACAATGCGTTCAATCATTTGCTTCTGCGCCATGAGGCTTTCTGCAGCAGGAGTAACAGATGACCGCGCATTGACTTCATGCGGCGGGACTTCGAAGTCCACTGCCAGTGGGAGTCTTGTAGCGGTGACAGAGGCATTGGCTGCTGCTGGAATGGGAGAATGCTACTGATCCGTTCTAGCCGGTGCCGTCTGAGGCGGGGCAGGAACCTCCTTTCCGCGCAAGAGCGACTGTAGCAGTTTCTTGAGCTCTTGGTTCTCCCGTAGAAGCTCTTCCGCTGTGGGGGCCCGTGGCTCTTCCCCCTGCTCTTCTTCGTGCCGGGAGTGACTGTCCTCATCAACACTGTGGACGTCTTCCTGGCGCTCTTCTTGCCGTGCCGGCTCGGGCTGAGATGTACCGGCGGCTGGCGCTTGTTGTGTTTGTGCCAGTCCCCGGGACTCAGACCTTGACCTCCTCGAGTATTGAAGAGGCTGATTGAGTTCCTCCGAGGTGCCTTCGGGTTGTTTTTCGCCGGAGGTGGCGTAACAGGTGAACACTTTGACGGTGTCATCGGTCACCTGGACCACCCGCTTTTTCTTGGGCGGTTGTCGCTCCGGCTTGGGCGGCCTCCCAAGTCTGTCGAAGACAGACACTCGGGATGTAGATGCTTGAGGGGAGCGATCCTCCTCCGTGTGCGTGGAACTAGCCCACGGGGAGGTCGGCCGCACCTTCTTGCCGGCTCCTCGGCGCTTTTGCCTCCGTAGGGGTTGAGATGTAAATCCCGCAGACGTCGAGGCCTCAGTGCTTGGCGGACTCCGCATTCGCTGAAGCTCCGACATGCGGAAGGGCTCCTCTGCCCTCGCGCGCCTTTTGATTCGGGCCTCCTTCTTGGTGACCCAGATCTTCTTCAGATTGAGCTGACGCTCCTCTACTTTGTTGCCCCCTGTCCTTGACCGGGCAACTCGTGGCTTGGGCCGTTGCAGAGGGCCCTGGGTTGCCGCCGGTACGGCAGGCTTCTTCTTCTTCTTCACTCCGTCCTCCCGAACTTGCCGGAGGAGCTCGAAGCGGTTGGAGGTAGGAATAGTCGGGACATGACGATCCCGTGGCACGATTGGCTCGCCTCCATCGAGCCGGATGCGGATGTCTCCGACAATTACAGTCTTGCCGGAGCGAGGGACTGCCGCTTCGGGCTTTGTACCCTTGCGGCTACGACGTCGCCCCCGTTGAGCAGGAACGGTGCTGGTGACGCCCGCCATAGGGACAATGTCATCTTGGCGGCGACGGCGTTGCCCCTGTTGAGCAGGGGCGGCACCTCTGAGGGTGGTTGCATTGGAGTTGGGACCGTTACGGCGACGGCGTTGCCCTCGTTGAGCGGGAGTAGCGCCGGCAGTGATTTGATTGACCGAGAAGACTAGGCCAACAGCTGGGGCAGAAGGCCTGACACCTTCGGCCGTTGACATGGCAGTCGAGCTGACTCGACTGGTTGTCGGGATGAAGGGCTTAACACTCTTAACAGTTGAAGAATTGACCAGAGGGACCCGGCTAGTTGATGGAACAGGGGGTCTGACACCCCCGGCTGTTGTCTTCTCGGCCGGGTAGACCCGACCAGTTGATGGAGCCGAGGGCCTGACGCCCCCGACAGTCGCGTTGTTGACCGAGCGAACCCGGCCGGCTGTTGCAACAGAGGGTCTGGCACCCTCAGAAGCTGGTTTGTTGGCCGAACAGACTCGACCAATTGTTGAAGCCGAGGGCCTGGCACCCCCGACGACTGACTTGTTGACCGGGCGAACCCGGCCGGCTGTTGCGGAGGGCTTGCCGCCCTCAATAGTTGGCTTGTGGATCGGACTGACCCGGCCAGTTGATGGGGCCGAGGGCCTGACTCCCCCGACAGTTGTCTTGTTGACCAGGCGGACCCGATCAGCTGAAGCAGAAGGCCTGAAGCCCTCAGAAGTCTTCTTGGCCGAATGAACCCGGCCAGTTAATGGAGCCGAGGGCCTGACACCCCCAGTGACTGCCTTCTTGACCGGGCAGACCCGGTCAGTTGATGGGGCCGAGGGCCTGACGCCCCCGACAGTTGTTACAGGCATAGCTGAACTGGCTTCAGCCACCGGTACCACGCCCAAGAAGAAGGGCGAGACGACAACAGGTGGGAAGTCGCCGAAGACCAGTGGGGTCGCCAGGAATCCAAGCCTGGCATGATTGGCGACGATCTCGGGGCCGTAGGTAACGGCAGCCATCGCTGTTGCTGGTGTTGGTGGTGGTGCGTAGCAAGAACGGAGTGGCGTGCAGATGCACAAAGAACTCTCAAATGAACAGAGAGATGTGCCCTCCTCTTCCCGTCCTGTAAGAGGAAGAGGGGCAATCAGAACCTTGAAGAAGGTTTAGAGACTTTCTTTGACAGAAAGAAGAAAGGCGGGAAAGGTCCCACCGGGTGTGCCAGTCTGTGAGACACGGAAAAAATCTAGATCGACTTTTATCGTAGATAAAAGGTAGATTTTCGTTCTTTTTGAAAAGAAACATCTCCCCCATCTGAGTAGAGGGTGATTCCGTGTGTGCGCGTCGTATCAGACGATTTGGGTTCGAGTGCTGGACCTTTCCCCACTGACCGGAGTCAGTGTTGATTTACATCGGCCTAACGTCCGAACACCTTTGTTTAACTGTCAAAGAAATCTCAAAAGTCTTCTATGGGGGTTTTGATGTTGGGGACAAACTCTCTTGGAGGGCTCACAATGTCCACTCACTCACCACCGACCAACAGAAACAACGACTAAGTTAGGGTTTTAACTGAGGCCATATTTGGGCAAAACCCTAAGATTTGGGAATATGAAGATGATTTGGGGGAAGCCATAGGCATACTTGAAGTAGAGGAAGATTTTCTGGACCCCGAGAGTATTTTGGTAATTTTACCAACCCAGGGGTATTTTGGTAATTTTCCCAGGCCAGGGGTATTTTTGAAATTTCTGGGCTGGAACGGAAGTAGGATCGGGTCCCTGACTCCCCAAGGCGCTGAGGCTCTTTCTGGAGGGTTTTAAGGGCTTTGAGGTCATTTTTGGGTCAAAAGGGTAGTTCGGTAATTTTACCACACCCTATGCAGACCTAGGTTTGAGGTGGCACCCAGGTGTCAGATTGGGCTGACAACACTTCCGGACCGAAGGAGTGACAAGAGACTTCATAGAAGGCACACATCTGTCAATTTGTCCGAAGGAGAGGTATATATGCAATTTGCAAAAGCCGGGGGTTTTCTTATAATTTTCCCACCCGAGGACATACATAGAACATGCTGAGTGCTTTTATAGTCCGAACGAGTACAAGGGTTGTCGACGAGTTGTCGACTGTACAAAAGTCCGCGTTAGAGCGGGAGACAGGGACGTAGTCCCAATTACAAAAGATTGCAGGGTATAACTGTAAATTACAAGACTTAGGTATTTTACGGTCCCGGGGAGGACGTTTTTGTAATTCCACCAACGTAAGGACAGAACCACCTGACTTAGTCGTCCCGGGACGTAAAGACTTACAAAACATGGCCCGCTGAGGGGCATAATTACAAATATGGTCCACTGAGGGGCGTAAATGTAAATATACCCCGTAGGGGCATAAATACAAGACCCGGGGATTTACCCCACACGGGTCGAAACAAACGAACAAACTCCAAACGCTGGATGCTCCGAGTGCGAGAAGTGCTTCGTACGTAGGTCTTCTTCTTGTCTCTCCGTTTTTTTTTCCACTTGGACCCTTAGGGTCTATTTATAGAAGGCGGGAGGGCCCAGAGGGGTCAAACGAACAAATTTGCCCCGATTCTGTCAAGGTGGGGTGGCAAAAAGCCATTTTGACCCCTCTGGCCACCAAAAAAGGCCAAATGACCCCTCTGAGGGGGTTAAAAAAAATCCTTTTTTTTAATCTTTTTTTTGGGAAAGCCCGGACCCCGGAGGGGGGCGGACCCAGGCGGGGTCGCGCGACCCCGGGACGGGCGCGACCCGGCGGGGTCGCTCGACCCCGCGGGTGGGACCCGGCGGGGTCGGGCGACCCAGCGGGGCCACCTGGCGGGGTCGCGTGACCCCGCGGGTGGGCCACCCGGCGGGGTTGCGCGACCCCGCGGGCGCAGGGTGGACCAGCGGGGTCGCGCGACCCCGCTGGGTCCCAGCGGGGCCGCGGCCTCCCTTTTGACCCGGGAGGGGTCGTTTGACCCCCGGGCGTGCTTCTTGGCTCCTCTTCGCGCCGTTTCGCTCCGTTTTCGTCGTCCCGGGTTGGAGAAGAGCCATGGTGGAGCTATATATCTCGGGGAGATCGCTCCTTCGCCGCGTGGCAGTATCGCGTCCGCAGAGAGAGCATTGTTTGTTTGTCTGGTCGTTCGCCGTCGCATAGGGAGGAACCTTTGCGCCCGTCTGTGCCGTGTGATACACTTACTCGGCTACCCTGACCGGTATACGCATGAATCTTCCTCACCAATCTTCTTGCTGTGACGTCGACCATAATATTGTCTGGTCGAGAAACCTTGAATTACGGAGATACCCCGTAGTCCGACGGTGTCGACGATACGTCGTGCTTCTCGTCGAACGTTGCATAGCAACAATTCCTTGATTTAATTCAAGACGATTTTCGGGTGCAACAGGGCAATACCCTGTATTTACAAGCATTATGAGGGGTTCCTAGTACAAATAAGACTTTCACATGAAATCTTAATATAACTGGCATTAGAACTTGTACAACATAAGAAAAGGTGCACATTCTCTTTAAGAATGATAGAAACCTGTAAAGCCTCCTATGAATCAAATCCATACTCACGTCAACCCATGGTCGATCAGAAACGGGGAGAGGAGTGTAGAGATTAGTGTTCTGTTTGACCTGTTTGGCCATTGTGCATGTCCTACACTGGGCTACAATCTTTGCCACATCTTTCTTCAAGCCAGGCCAATAGAAATGCTCCTCCACAGAATGGATGGTCTTGTTGCGGCCAAAGTGACCAGCAAGACCTCCAGCATGCATTTCCCAAATCAGGAAGTCCCGAACAGAAGTCCTCGGGACACAGAGTTGCTGCCCTCGAAATAGAAAACCATCATGGAGTAGATAGTCAGAAAAGATTATCGAGGGTCCAACAGACAGAGCAGAGTAGGCAGGGTCAAAATCAGGACACTCTCCATATAGTTTCTTCATGCGGTCAAATCTGGTGACCTCTACCCGAACAGTGGAAAGAAGGGAGACCCTTCGACTCAAGGCGTCGGCCACCTTATTGTTCTTTCCAGCCTTATGATTTAGGATAAAGGTGAAGGACTGGAGGAATTCTATCCACCGACCATGCCTCGGGTTTAAGCCTTTCTGAGAGCTAAGGAATTTCAAGGCCTCCTGGTCTGAGTATAGGATAAACTCTTGTGATAAGAGATAGTGTCTCCAGTGTTTGAGGGCTTGGACCACGGCATAAAACTCCTTATCATATGTGGAGTATCGAAGCTTTGCATCAGAAAGCTTCTCACTGAAATAAGCCACAGGGTGGCTTTCCTGGATAAGCACTCCACCTATACCTACGCCAGATGCATCACAGGAAATCTCAAAGACTTTGAAAAAGTCTGGCAGGCGGAGGACATGGGCTTTAGTCATAAGCTCCTTTATGGCAATAAAAGCCTGAGAGGCGACTTTAGTCCACTCAAAATTTCTCTTACAGATACAATCCGTAATGGGTGCCATAATGGTGCTAAAACCCTAAATGAAGCGTCTGTAGAAAGTGGCTAGCCCATGAAAACTACGAATGTCGTGGACGTTCTGGGGCTCAGGCCAGTCTACTAAGGCTTGGACCTTGGATTGGTCCACATACACTCCTTGGCTAGAAACCACAAACCCGAGGAAAGCGACCTGGTCCGTCATAAATTCACATTTCTTGAGATTGACGTACATGGTCTCTCTCCTCAAAGTCTCACAGACTTCCCTCAGATGTTGGATGTGGTCCTCAGGGTTGTGGCTATAAATGAGAGTGTCGTCAAAGTAGACGATAACAAAGCGACCAATGAGAGGACGAAGAGCTTCTGTCATAAGCTTCATGAAAGTGATGGGGGCGTTGGATAGCCCAAACGGCATGACAAGCCACTCATACAGACCTTCTTTTGTTTTGAAGGCTATTTTCCACTCATCCCCTGGTCGAATCCGGACCTGGTGGTAGCCACTTTTCAAGTCAATCTTGAAAAAGATGGTGGATCCACTCATCATGTCAAGCATGTCATCAAGACGGGGAATGTGAAACATATACTTGACAGTGATCTTATTGATGGCGCGACTGTCAACACACATCCGCCAGGTGCCATCCTTCTTGGGTGTGAGTAAGGCAGGCACAACACTTGGATTCTTGCTCACCCTAAGGAAACCTTTTTGGATAAGGTCCTCAACAATCCTTTGGAGCTCAGCATGCTCCTTTGGGTTCAATCGGTAATGGGGACGGTTGGGTAGGGTGGACCCGGGGACAAGATCAATAGCGTGTTGAATGTCACGCATGGGAGGGAGTCTAGAGGGCAACTCCTCTTGGAAAATATCTGGAAAGTCCTGCAGAATTACCTGGACCTCGGGTGGGACTGAGACTCGAGACTCCTCGGTGGTGATGGTGACAACAACAGCCCAGACATGGGCACCTTCGGCAACCTCCCTATTCACCTCACGAACACCTATGAAGTTAAGGTGCCTAACCGGGTCATAACCAACCTTAGGGGCCTTAGGAGCGGGTGTGATAGGTGCAGGAGGAGAGGGAATGAGAAGTTTCCCTTTAGTGGGGGTCCGAGGACTCTCTTGAACCTTGGGGGTCCCAGTGGGAGTGGAGGTGGAACTCTTTCCCGGTGTCACCTTTGGGGGTGCCGGGTACAGCTGTATCTTCTTCCCATTGTGTGAGAAGAAACACTGATTAGACCGATCGAATGTAGTAAGGTCCACGTCATACATTCAAGGTCGCCCTAGGATGATGCTACCGACCTTCATGGGCACTACATCGCACAAAATCTATCCTTGGTAGGACTGAAATTGGATGGAAATGACACATGTAGTGGTGACTGGGATAGACGTGTCGTCAACCCAAGCCACGTTGTATGGCCTCGGATGAGGATGGGTAGGTAGACCTAGACGGGAGACAAAGTCTGAAGAGACTGCATTGATACAGCTCCCGTTGTCAAAAATCACCTTGCAGGGTTGGGATTTCACCATAATGTATGTTTGGAAGATGGAGGTTCGACGCCAGTCGTCATCCTGAGGGTGTGTTAGGATGTAGCGAACTACACCTAGTCTTCCCCGGTTTGAACTCTAGACAATTTCTCCCACTTGCATGTACTCGACATGCGTTCCATCATACCCTGCATCCATCTCCTCAAACTGGGCGATGAGGTCAGGATCGGCCTCATACCTCTCAATGGCTTCTCCTTCCTGAGGTGGAAGCTCCACAGGCTGGGGGTCGGTGATGACTAAGGCTCGAGTGGGGCAGCTGGTGGCAATATGCCCTAGGTTATGGCACCTAAAGCAACGAACTTCCGAGACATGGACTGGTTGGGAGGTGCTAGGGATGACTCCCTTTCCTTTGTCATCTCTCCTATCAGTTGGCGGAGTGTACTCTAGCCTGGGCACAGCAGTGGGTGCAGGTAAGGGGTTCCGGAGGAAAGGAGCAGTGGGGGCAACGGCCCTAAGTGGAGTAGCAATAGGGACATAGGAAGTGGAGGGACCAGGCCTCTCAGAATAGCGCACCATGGGGTTTTGAGACTCGGGTTGGCGGTAGGTGGGGACCCGAGGTGGGGCCACCCTTTGAAATCGCTCGACATCCCGAGCAACCTGATAGGCATGCTCGAGGGTGTTAACTTCCCGTAGGAACAACTCCCGCTGCATACTCTCGTGTAGGTCAGCCCTAAACCGTGAGAGGGTGACGGAGGCATCCTCCATGACTCGACTCCGAAGGAAGAAGTCATCGAATCTGGCGATGTACTCGTCCACGGACTTTCCATCTTGTGTGAGTTTCTGCCATTGGTCTAAAAGACGCTGATGGTAGGAAGGTGGCAGATACTTCTCTCTCAGTTTTTCCTTCATTTCTTCCCAAGTGGTTATGGGCTCCTCTCGTCTCCTTGCTAGGAGGTTCTCAACATTACACCAGTAGGTTTTGGTTTGACCTAGGAGTTTCATTTTGGCAAACCTCACCCTTGTAGCAGGGGTCATGCGGCGATGCCAATCAAAATATTGGTCCATCCCGGTCTCCCAATCAAGGTATATAGCGGGGTTTAGGGACCCATCAAAACTCGGAGCGTCAATTTTGACGTTCCGGAGGATGATATCCTCGTCGTCGTGGTCTCTTTCTCGAGGCGCACGGGCCTCTTGCTCTCTACCTTGGGGAGCCTGATTCGGGCAGATTTCCTCTCTAGGATTGGCTACGGGATCGCCGTGGCCATTCACTCGTCCTTCCTTTCCCTTCAGTTGTTCCTCTAAGGCTCGGGTCCTCTCATCTAGTTCCGCTCGTAGTTGGCCTATGGATTCTTCGAAATAGGTCAGAAGATTATGCTCGAGCTGAGCCATCATAGCACTCATGCTCTTCTGATCCATGTGGGATTGTAGAGTTGAAGGGCGCTCTAGACGGCCAGATGAATTCCTAGACCAACGTGGCATGCACGATCCTGGACCTAAATGTTGTAATCCTTGGACCGAAAATTAGTAAGCTATAGACCCGAATTTTGTTGGCTAATAGGCAAAAGGGCCAATTTGAAGGGACCGGTCAGGGAGAGTTGCTCGCCCGTAGGCGAAGTAGTTGTGGAACTACCTCCTGACAATTAGGGTGCCCTAATGCGGCAGTCTAGGGCCTAAGGATTCCGTCCACAGCGATGCACTCAGAAGACATACTGCATGGTTCGGGCTCTCTCTCACTTCACGCGGCAATTGAAAAGATACTAAATAAGCAAGCGAGGGGAGCATGTACCTAGCTAGACTGAAAAGTCTAACTCCGACCGGAGACGAGGGCGAGCGGGGACGTGCGTGTCCGCACGGTGTCGACGAAGCTTCACGGTTACAACAAATTCACTCCACGCAGGGAGGATTTAACTTATTATTACAAAACCGCTTTAAAATTTCCCACGCAGGGGAACAAATTATTTCAACTTTCTCTGCGCAGGGAGACTTACGGACACTCACACTCTGTGAATTACGGACTGTGTGTCGGTGACCGGGTGACTCAGGCACCTGGCAAGCCGTCGTTTGTGGACTTGGGTGCCACAATTGATAAATTATAAGATATATATAAATATATAAATATATAAATATAGATATATATAACATTATATATATTCCATATATATATTATATATATTTAACACATTTTTTTCAACTTTCAACCTTTTTTTTTCAAACCTCCTTTTTTGACTTTTTTCAAAAATTTTTTTCCACGTTTTTTTTTTTCAACTTTCAACCTTCTTTTTTGACTTTTTCAAACTCCTCTTCCCTTTTCAAACTTCAACCTTTTCCTGCGCAAGTCACGGACTGCAAAGCAGTCAACGCAACGTGCAGTTGCTTCGCGTCGAGGGCGGGCGGCGAGGCCACACGCGGCCAAGACTGGTGGCCACGCGTCCAGCGGCGAGAGGGCTAGCGGCGGGCGCACGCGCTGGCGCATGCAGGTGCGTTGGTACGCGGCGCGAGGGCGGGCGGCCGGCGCACGGGCGCGGGAGGCCCCGGGCGGTCAGGCGGGCGGGCGCTGGCGGCCTGGTCGTCGCGCTTGCAGGCGGGGCGCGCGGCCGGGTGGCCTGCGGACGCAGGCGCGGGGGCACGGGGCGCAGGCGTGGCCTGCTGGCGCGGGAGTTGCGGCGGGGCGGGCGCGGTGGCGCGGTGGGGCGCCGGCGACCGTTGCGGCGGCGGGGGGGGGGGGGTTTAAACCCCGCACGGGCGACGAGGCCGCCTCCCCGCGAACCCCCTCTCTCCTCTTTTTTTTTCTTTTCATTTTTTTTTCTGCCGCGCTGAACGAGAGAGAGAGAGAGAGTACAGAGAGAGAGACAGAAAGAGCGGGAGAGAGAGAGAGAACCGAGAGAGAAAGGGAGAGAGACAGAAAGAGAGAATCGCTGGAGAGAGAAATAGATTATGGGAGAGAGAGAGAGAAAGAGAAATAGAGAGGGAGAGAGAGTAACAGAGAGAAAGAGAGAGATTAACGCAGGAGGGGGTAAAATTTTTTTTTCTTTTTTCTTCTGCTTCCATCAACCGCAAGCTTTTTTTTCTATATATTTCTCTCTCTTCTTTTTTGTTCTTTTTTTTTCACTTTTATCAACTTAGAGAGAGAAAGGGAGACAACGGGGACGACGGGTCGACGGAGACGCCGTTGTTGGGCTCTGATACCAAATCTGACGCGGGGCGGCGTCGGGGGCAGGATCGACGGCACTCCGATATCACGAACATGACGGATAACTTGCTACCTCGCGCAGCTCGACCTCACGCTGGACGGTCTCACACCGGGCGACACTCAAACTCACAAAATGAGAAAGAGGGAAGGGAAGGCACTAAGGGGCAATGCTCCTTACGTGATATCAAATTCTTAAGCATTCATCATATCCAAATATACACCCTTAGCCTTCCTTTATATAGGAGGATGCTATAACACTTACACCTTTAAACTTTCCTAATTGCACATATGTTCTAGCCTAATAAAACAAAGCCCACCAACCCACTATTGACTTTGTGGGTTTAATAAAATTAAAATACTATCACTTTTGACCAACCTTGCCTAATAAAACAAAAAGGAAATAATACATGTAGTAAATACATGTATTTTACACGCGTACATACTCAATACATAAATACGTGACGTCGAGTCTTCAGGCAACCGAATCTCCGAGCCACAAGCTCGGTGCGGGGGTGCGACGTCCGGTAGTGGGCCCGGTGTCCCCACCAAAAAGTCTGCACATGAGGAAAGTGGTCCTCCCAGTCCACGGACACCAGGAATCTGTCTAGTTTGGAGAATGACAAAATCGCCCTCAAATTGGACCAGGTCAATTGAGCATGCACCAATACAATGTCGATGAGAGTAGCCTGTTGAATAAAGTCACAGAAGTCATATGTCTCCTGTCGAGTGTGAGTGAGCGCCCGTCCTCTTTGGAGCTACAGTCACCGCATTAAAATCTCCACCTACACACTAGGGCTGGCCCGATGAGAGATGATACCCAAGCAACTCTTGCCATAGAGCTCTCTTTCCCGCCCTAGTTTGAGGGCTATAGATCCTACAGAAGCCCCAGGAGAAGCCACCCCTAGTGGAAGTGAAGAGAGATGGCCTATCGACCAACCTACCTCTCTTCCACCTCCTCCACCTTAAACGGGTACCACAACACCATGATCCCTCTTGTTCTTCTCACTGTAGGGGAGGACACCACCTTCAAGAGTCTACCACCCCCTATCTCCCACATCAGCCCCTCTCCATCCGCATCACACTTAGTCTCCTGTATACAAAGGATGTCAACCTTACACCTCCTCGTCATCTCCTTCACCATCCTCCTCTTCTCCCCCCCGCTAATCCACTCACATTTCATGAGATGATCCTTATAGGGACTGTCGTGTGCTCCCCTCTTTTCCCTCCTTCAAAGTTGCTAGCCATCTCTTCTGGATCAGGGTAAGGGATCCCCTGATACCCTTTTCCATCCCCTCATAGGAGACCCCTAGCTTCTCCGTCAGATCCCTAAAGTGGTCCTCCGTCATTCTCTCCACACTCCCATCAACTCCTTCCCTCCTCCTTGCTAGGTATTCCTCTCTCCTTCCCCTCCTCCTCCTCCTCAAAGTATCCTACCCTTGAGGTAGGAGTGGTCGAGAGGAGTCCCACGTCCTCCATTGGGTGGTTGCTATAGACCAAGTATGCAACGACTGCAAACTCCGTTGCTGGATCCTGAGACCTCAGGTGCCCATCCTCCTCGATGGTCCCCAGGTCTAGAGCAGCGAGCGTCAGGGATGTCACTCGGGGTAACAATAGGTCCACCAGAGGGTCGGAGTCGTCTATCTCTTTCCAGGAGCCTCCACCTCCTTCCCGAGATGGTTGCGAATGGAACAGATCCCTCGGCAGGCTTTTCCAGTGGCTGGCGATGCCCTGTGCTGCCACTACGTCGGAAGCAATCATCGGGTGCACGACTGGCCCTCTGAGCTGTGTGTTCTTTTTTCAGACCTTGTATCCTCACCCTGCCACGACAAAGCGAGAGGAGAGGACTGCGCCTGTGGACTAGACACCCCCCCAATTGTCGACAAAGAGGAGTCTGACGTCTTAGTGCGGTCGGGATTCTCCACAGGCGGCCACTGCACCGGGGCTACGCGACATCGGCGCCAGAGGGAAGGCGACAGAAGCCCCGCCTGAGCTTCGCAGACAGTCGGCGGGGAAGAGGCAAGCATTGGAAGCGACTCCAGCACCGGCGGGTTGACATGCACCTGCAAGTGAAGCCACCCCACTGACCTAGGTGAGACAAAAGGACACGGGTAGGAGGGACGCCCCTTCGTGGGTCTAGGAGAACCAGTAAGATAGGCTATTCCAGTTATGGGTAAGTTTCGGGTCCTTAAGCTAGACTTGGCAGCCTGACCCGCGACACCCAAGACACTCGGGTTGCCCGACCCGCTAGTTGGACGCTCCGCACATAGAGCCTATGGCTGAACCGTCTTCCAACCCGGCTCGACCGAAGAACCTAGCTCCCCTCCTGACCGTGCTGTGTTCAAAAATTCGAACTACCCGCTCGCGCTAGGCTGTTTTGTATGTCTTCAACCTCACGACCAGGGTGTTGTTGCCCTAGCTGCGGCGGCGTCTTGTCTTGCAATTCCGCCTTCACCCATATTTTGACGACGAAAGAGTTGCTAACGAGGTCTACCATGACCACGGTGGGGATCACTGCTGGACTAGCCACTACTGCCGCTTGCGATCCCATCTGCGTGAAGCCAAGCGAACCCTATTCTACGCGGCCAAAGCTATGGATCGGGAAGGCCAAGCCTTCTTCATTGCAAAGTAGTAAGGGGACATCCTCAACAACAATCCGGACCCTCCTCACCTACAGGTTGGGGAAGGTTCCCCTTGTCTCCGACCACCGCTGTAAGTGGAGAAGGGCTCCGCCTGTCGCTAAGAACTTTGACTCGGCTAGCCTCGAAACATCTGCCTCCTCTTGCCCGAACGCTAGAAAAGTCGACTAGGATACACGTGAGACCTCCAAGTGGCACCTGGAACACTTCACCAGCCGCCGCCTAACATGCTCTGCCTCAGTGGCCCCTTTCACTAGGGAAACACACAAACACCTCTTCAGGCGTCCGACCTTAGAAGCAAATCCTTTGGAATAGACCTTGCGTTAAGCCATCGCCTATTGCCTGGCCCCTTCGGTGGTGGGACACGCTTCACCACCTCAAAGAAGGACCGATGACTCCCTGGGCTCCCACAACCGCTACCAGAGCCTTACCCCTGTGGAACTGCCATATGTGGCCTCTCCTGTCACATTCGAAACAGGTTGGCCCTTGCCACTAGGACCAGCGAGGCCAATTGCCGGGAGCAAGATTTGGCAGATGGCCACCCCGACCGGCCATGACGCGTTGAGAAACCCCAGAGCTTCTCTCTGTGGAAAAAGTTAGAAAAAGAAACTCTCACTAGGACTCTGACCTGGATCAATCCAAGACTTGTTTTAGGATTCGAGTCAGTTAGTCAGATCAAAATCATCATTCCTTGGCCTAATACAACTCAAATGCAAGAGTCCATTTTTACCATGACTCTAACTTAGGCCACATTAGAGCCTGTTTTGGATTCAAGACAGGTCATAATGACCAAAAACAATCCTAGTGGGCCTCCTACCCTAGAGTCATAGCCAGACTAGGACTTCAACTCAAAGTACTTTGAGGGGGGAGGAACATAGTGTTTCTCTCTCTAGCTCTTCTAGAGAGAGAAGCTCTGGGTATGGTGAGATTTTTCGGGGGTGAACCTCTCCCCTGCTGGGGGAGGTGATCCTTGTAGGAGAGCGGCAACTGGAGGAGGTTTGGCATCGGATAGGCGGAAGTCGCTGGAGCCAGGTGGGGGTCGGCGGATGTATTCGTACGTGGATGTGTGAGGTCTAGCCCGACAGCAACGTCTAAACCAGTATGGAGAGAAGGCTTGAACCTTTTTGCTCCGGACAACATTACAACTCGGCTAGAGTGGCTCTCAAGCTGTGTTTGCTTGTCCCCGCTCCAAGGCGAGGTGGTTTTGGAGAAGGTGAGGGACCTGCTGGATGATAGATGGCAGGTAGGGGCACCGTGGAATGTCCGAAAGATCCAAAGATCTGCGGTCCTCATTGATGGCAGTATCGGCCGAAATCGATACGTTTCGGCCGAAACGTATCGGTTTCGGCCATACTCGAAACCGTTTTAGCCCCGTTCACTGTAGCGGGCTTGGTTTCGGGTTGGGGTATCGGTTTCGGAGGAAACCGATACCCTTTTCACCCGAAATAGGATGGTTTCGTCCCGAAAACCCTTCCCCCACCCAGCCCCCCGACCCCGAAACCCTTCCCCCACCCAGCCCGCGCGCGGAGCAGGAGCAGCAGCCGCCCAGTCCGACGCCGCCCGCCCGCGGAGCAGCAGTAGCCGCCGGCGCCGCCCGCCTCGCCTGGCCCGCGCAGCAGCAGGCAGCAGCAACAGCAGGCCAGCGGCCTTCGCGTGCGCCAGCCCAGACCTCCTGCGCCTGCGCGTGTGCAGCCTGCGCGCGCCCGCCAGGCACCAGCCGGCCAGCGGCCAGCCCAGCCCGCGCTCCCGCCCGCCCTGCTGCCGCCTGCCCGCAGCCAGTGAGCCAGCAGCCCGCCAGCGGCCAGCGCCTGCGCAGCCCGCCTAGCGGCCCCAGCCCAGCCCCCGACCACCCTAATTAGCTCTAATTAGGGCTACGTAAGAATTTTTAGATACTTATTTTGTTAAATAATTCTTCTAATTGAGTAGACTAAATATGTTAGTTAAACCCTAATTAGACTATTAAATTTAGGGCTTTCATCTAATTAGGTTTAGTAAGGGTCAATTGAAGTTCAATTACATTTCATTGACTAATTTTAACCTCTATCATGTTGGTAATTTATTTTTTTCAAGGGTGATTAGGCTGAAATTGTAAATTAAACCCAAATTAGACTATTAAATTTGGGGCTTTCCTCTAATTAGGTTTAGTAAGGTTCAATTGAAGCTCAATTAAGCTTCATTAATTAATTTGGAGCTCTATCATGCTCGTAATTAATTTTTATGAAGGGTGATTAGGCTAAATGTGTTAATTATGCCCTAATTACAGTATTAAATTTGGGGCTTTCCTCTAATTAGGCTTAGTAATATTCAATTGAAGCTCAATTAAGCTTCTTTGACTAATTTGAAGCTCTATCATGCTCGTAATTAATTTTTATGAAGGGTGATTAGGCTAAATGTGTTAATTAAACCCTAATTACACTATTAAATTTGGGGTTTTCCTCTAATTAGGCTTAGTAATGTTCAATTGAAGCTCAATTAAGCTTCATTGACTAATTTGAAGCTCTATCATGCTGGTATGCAATTCTTATGGAGGGTGATTAGGCTAAATGTGTTAATTAAGCCCTAATTACACTATGAAATTTGGGGCTTTCCTCTAATTAGGCTTAGTAATGTTCAATTGAAGCTCAATTAAGCTTCATTGACTAATTTGAAGCTCTATCATGCTAGTATGCAATTCTTATGAAGGGTGATTAGGCTAAATGTGTTAATTAAGCCTTAATTACACCCTTAAATTTGGGGCTTTCCTCTAATTAGGTTTAGTAAAGTTCAATTGAAGCTCAATTAAAATTCATTGACTAAATTTAAACTCTTTCATGACAAATTGTCTTTTTTTCAGTGTACTTACAAGACATTGTCTTTTACTGTCTTAATGCAGCATCATGCCTAGACGTCAACAAACACATGAGCAGCAAGGGTAGGAGGATCCGGGGTGGGCCCACTTGACCTTAGTTGATGCTAAGAGAAGAAAGGTTAAATGTAATTATTGTGGTAGGGAGATGCATGGCGGAATTACCAGAGGAAAGTAACATTTGGCAGGGGTACGAGGAGAGGTGAGACAATGCGACCACTGTCCACGAGAGGTGCGAGAGGAGATGCGCCAGTGCCTTCTGGGCAAAAAGGAGAGGATGCAACAAAGGGCTGAGGATGATGAGGAAATTGCTGAGGAGATTTCTGGCAGAAGGGTTAGGAGGGATGATGATGAGGAAGGCACTGAAGATTCTGATTCGGAGCTGACTGAAGCAAGGGAGCGTGAAGAAGCCGCTCGAAGGAAAGGAAAGGCATCCATGGGTTCAGGAGAGACCTACTCCAGTACAGCTGCACGACGTCCTGACGTTGCTGCCCCGCCCCCGCAGACGCAGAGAACAGGCCCCATGGACAGTTATCTCCACAGAAGGCCCCAGGCTACACAATCTAAGATCAAAAGTGCATTGAGAGGGGTCAAAAAATCTGCAGAAGTTGCAGGGCATGCATTTAAAAGCATATGTAAATGGTTTTTTCATGCAGGTGTCCCTGCACATGCTGCTGAAAGTGAATATTTTCAACCTATGTTGGATGCCATAGCAGATACTGGCCCTGGCTTGAAGGCGTCGTCACGTCGGGACATATACGGGCGTGGGCTTGAGACGGAGGTTGAGGAGCTCCATGACTGGGTTCAAAGCTTCAAGCATATATGGATGGAGAGATGATGCACTATTATGTGTGATGGTTGGACTGGTACCACGAAAAAGTCCATGATTAACTTTTTGGTCTATTGCATCGAAGGTACAGTATTTGTAAAATCTGTAGATGCATCAAATTTTGAAAAAAATGCCAATTATTTGTTTCATTTGATGGACAACATGGTAGACGAAATTGGTGAAGAAAATGTTGTACAAGTTGTTATTGATAATGAAGCCAGTTATAAGGCTGCAGGGAGGAAATTGATGCATAAGCGCAGACATTTATATTGGCTCCCATGCGCAGCACATTGTCTAGATCTCATAGTTGAAGACATAGGGAAGGACAAACATGTGAAGAAGACGGTTGAAAGGGTACAAAAGATTATCCAGTATATTTATGGCCATCCTAGGATATTGAACATGTTCAGGGAGCATGCAAGTGGGGGGCGAGATATTATCCGTGCAGGGCCAACCAGATTTGCTTCAAATTTCATTTCTTTGGAGTCTCTGCATAGGTATACTGTTGAACTCAATTATTACTTCTTTATCCTTATAGTTATGATCTGTATTTGATTCACATTTTATTTCTTTGCACAGGTATAAGAAAGAGTTGAAAGCTTTCATGCACCACAATACCCTGCGGGAATACATCGACAAGGGCAATGTTGATGCTCAGATGGATTATTTGGATGTCTGTCAAATCGTGGACGACAAAAAATTCTGGGGCAGAGTAACACGATACATGAAAGTAGTCACCCCCCTCGTGAAGGTCCTAAGATTGGTGGATGACGATGACAAGAATGATATGGGATATCTGTATGAGGCCATGGACCGTGCGGAATTGGAGTTGCAGGAGTCGCTTCCCAAAGAATATGCAAAGTGGTGGAAGACTATTGACCATAGATGGGACACCACATTACACCACGACTTGCATGCAGCTGGTGAGTGATTATTTGTACTCATATATTATTGACCATACATTAATTATATACAAATGCAGGTTATTTTCTGAACCCTCGATTCATGTACGATGCCAATGCACATGTTGATGCCGAGGTGCTTCAAGGCACTTTAAAAGTCATTGGTCATTTATCGAGGACACCAGATAAGAGGCTCAGGCGGAAGTAGAGGTTGGCCTGTTTGATTTCATGAATAAGAGGTATAGAATTTACTTAAGTAGTTATGCTAATATATTATGTAATTTTTGTAGATGAACAACTATAGAATGAGAACTGGGACGTATTCTGACTCCCAATTGCTATACGCAGTGGGAAGAGTGAACCCAGGTATACTTCATCTTTGTACTTTCTTTGCAAGTACATCTTCTTTAATTAAATTTTATTTACAACTTATATTTATTTGTTTATGGTTGGTTGGTGTAACAGTTGACTGGTGGATCATGGTGAACAATAGAGAATTTGGCAGTTCTGCATTGGCTTTCATTGCAATCAGGGTGTTAAGTCAAACCACATCAGCAAGCCAATGTGAAAGAAATTAGAGCACGTTCAGCCTTATACACTCAAAGGTTCGCAATCGGCTAAAGGCTGATCGGTTAGAGAAATTAGTGTACTGCGACTACAATATGAGGTTGAGAATAAAGAATATGAGGTTGAGACAACAGCTGCGAGACAAACGCGTCGCCGAGGATGCCGCCGCAGAAATTGATGTGGATGCCTTATTTGATGATGATAATCCCTTGCAGTCTTGGGTGGAGACACGAGAGCAGGTTGATGAGCCCGTTTTTGATGTTGATGATAGAAGATGGGCAGAGGGCATACATGATGAAGATGAGCCAAGAGATCCCGAATTCAGAAGACAATCAAAGAGGGCCAGAGATACTCATGCGCACCAGTCTAGGGTTGATGACACTGAGGAGCAGTTCGAGTTTGAGCCAGCTAGACACTCAGATACAGATAGCACGCTAGTCACTCCTAGAATGGTCAAGCCACCGGTCTCCTTAAGAAGAAGTACATCAGTGCATGGGCAAACTGAGAGGACAAATGCTGCTGCTCGAGAGGACCCGACAATTGAGCAGTTGAAGTAGATTTATGTGAGGCACACGTCAAGGGATAAAGGACTCATGTCAAAGATCACTGAAAAATTGGCACCACAAGAGAAAAAAGTATCCCCAAAGGCTAAAAAGCGACTGATTTCTTGTGGTGATGATGATGATGGTGATCATCCCGGAGGTGCTGCAGGTGATACTAATGCTACAGGTGGTACAGGTGATGCAGGTGCTGCAGGTGGTACTACTGGATACATTCAAGGTCAGCGATGATATGATTCACCAGGTTACGAAGGTGGCCAACAGGAAGCAGCTATTTATGGGTCGTGGAATTATGAACCATCATTCCAGTTCCATCCATATCTGACCAGTTCCTCTTCTCTTCCTCAAGATTCCTATGCTGATACTGGATTCGAATCAAGCCAACCAAACACTCCAAGAGGGATCCAAAGAGGGATGCAGGACTTGGCTACCTCATTGTTTGGTTATAGTGAATATAGACCATACATGCAACCTGGTTATGGGTATCGACATCAAGGGCCAGACGATGAGGGAGAAGGTTCTTCTAGTAATCATTATCCATATTAGGTAAGAATCAATGAATTTTTGTAACATTTATTTTGTCTAATTTGGTTTATTGTACTGCTTGTATTAATGTACAATGGAATATTAGTTTAACTTTCACATGTTCAATGTTTGAAGTTCAATGCGTAGTTGTCTACTTCAAGATTATTGCACTAACTTATACAGTCAAATGCATGTGTAATAGTTTTTGTGATTTTAAGTGTTTATTTATATTTTTTATGATTTTTGGAGTGATTTTTTAGAATTAATTTGATTTTTTTGAACCTTTTAAATGGGTTTCGGCCGGTTTCGGCCGAAACCGATACCGAGTCGTATCGGTATCGGACTCGGCCGAAACCGAGTCCGAAACCGAGTTTGCCATCCTTGGCGGTCCTGGCCATTGCGTCCGCCGTTGAAGGGGCTAAGTGCGTGGTGGAGGCCAACGTGCTAGCGTTGGGAGGCTCCATCCTACGAGTTCAAAGTTGGAACTTGGAGAGAGGGACCTTTGCCACCTCAGCAAGGAGGTTGAGTTGGATTAGGCTGGTAGGGGTCGCGATTAGGCTCTGCGATGTTGTGCCCCTTGGTTTTGATGATAGCAAACACCATATGTCACCATTTGCATATATCATGTTCTATCTGCCATATAGGTTGGTGCATATGGGTGAAGTTCAAGTCTTGCATGTCTGTGCAATCTTTGCATTAGGCAGACACAAGTCGGTGCACATTCTGTGTCCGTCTTATACTGCGTCTCATGAGGCCTAGGTCTGTGCATGTGTCCGTCTCATCTTGCATCTTATTTAGCGTCTCATGCACATACCAGGGTCCGTGCTAGTTTTCGTCTCATGCAGTTCATCGCATGTGCTACTCAGTAGCAGGTCGGTGCAATTTGTTTGTCTAGCACAAGCACGGTCGGTGCAACTCTTGCATCAGTGCATCTTTTGCCTCATGCTCGTCTTGTGCAGATGAGCTTCTAAGTCGGTGCATTCGTTGCACGCATTCGAGTCGGTGCAATATCTGCACCATGCATATAGAGTCTGTGCATTCCTTCTGAGCTAGTCGGTGCATTGGCTGCCGCTACACATGGCTAAGTCAGTGCAACGCCTCTAGTGACATGTCATCGAGTCGGTGCAATACTTGCACCGAGCACATTAAGTCTGTGCTACTCTTATCTTCGCACTGTTGTAGTCTAAGCAAGGCCTCTCACGGGTTGATCATGTCTGTGCAACACTTGCACATTGCATATACATAGTCAGTGCATCCGTAGGCCTTGTGCTGATATCAAGTCTGTGCATCTACTTGTGCATGAATGTTGAGTCTGTGTATGCGTGTGTGAACACCACATTGAGTCAGTGCACTTCAGCTATGTCAGAATAAATACTCCGTGCAATTTCTTTACATCTCATATAACTGTCTGAAAATGACTTTATATCTAATGTCTTGACAGATGCCTTTTCGTGAAGACTAAGAATGGCACGTGATCCAAGATTGGAGGAGGTGCCAGGATCGCGACACGTGTAAAGCAGTAAATTGGGATGCTGCCACGTGACCAAGGTGTTTGGGCGCGAATCGTGGAGAGCACACGTCCTACCTCTCTGCTGTTACTATAAGTAAGAAGCTTCTCCTTCGAGAGAAGATTGATCGTGCCAGAAGAGCAGACTGCTGTATTGAGAGAGCTAGCACCTGTACGATCCAGAGAGAAAACGAAGACAGAGAGCTGAAAAGAAGGAGAGTTCTGAGAGAAGTGTTTTGAGAGAACTGAGAGAGAGAGGTTGTTCTTCAGTCTCCAGGCTCAGAACCGGAGCTGAATTCGCTCAGTGTTGAGCAACATTCCCTTTGTGGGTTTTGGTTTCTCGTTTTGTTTCTTTTTCATTTTAGCAACTCGTTTTCAAGCTGTTTGTCAGCGGAGCAAGCTGTGACGCTCAGCGGTTGCAGAGGTGTGGTATCCTCTGGACGGGTAAAGCTGTAAGCCCTAGCGGTTGCAGAGCAAGACTCCTCTGGTCGGCGTAAGCTGTAAGGCCCAGCGGTTTGTAGGGTTTGTACCCCGAAGCTGTGGATCAACGGAAGCTGTGTATCAGCCGTTAAGCCACACTTTAGTTTGAGTGTGGGGTGGACGTAGATCTCGAGTTTGAGATTGAACCACCTTAAAAATCCTCTGTCCACTGTGCGATTGTTTGTGGTTTGCTTTTATCCTTTATCTTTGTTCATCGCTCAGTAGACGATTGTTTGCGATCGCGTGAGAGCTAATCTATTTGATATGTTTCATTCTGGTTGTGAGTGAGTGCCTTTCGATCGTCCTACAGCAGTTTGTTTATTTTCCGCAACTGTTTCTGCTGTAGTAAATTTTAGTGGGTGATCGATCTATTCACCTCCCTCTAGATCGTCTATAGATACTTCATCTATAGGCATCAGAGCATCCATCTATTCTATCACTTGGTATCAGAGCCTAACTCTTCTGCAGGGATCAACGTTCTGAAGAGTCAACGGCCATGGACGCTAAAGGGATGACAGCTGAGGGACACTCCACTGCCAAGCCCCCATACTTCGATGTATCCAACTATGCATACTGGAAGAATCGTATGCAAGTATTCCTGTGGGCGAAAGATTATGAGATCTGGAAAGTAGTCAGCAAAGGTCCGTTCGAGCTTCATGAGAACGAAGAAGTTTGGACAAGAGAGGAGATCTACCCTCAATTGGAGCACAATCAATGCTATTCAGTGCGCACTCCATCCCACCGAGTTCTCCCGGGTTTCATCATGCACCACTGCAAAGGAGATGTGGGATAAGCTGGAGGTCATCTACGAGGGAACCTCTCAAGTAAGGGAGACCAAGGCGAATCTGCTGGTCTTAGAGTATGAAGCCTTTCGAATGAAGCCCAGTGAGACCATCACAGAAATGTATGCGCGCCTCATGATCATTACCAACGGTCTCAAGAGTCTGGGAAAGAATTATTCGGATTATGAAATTGTGAGGAAGATCCTTCGATCCCTGACTCCAGTATGGCATACAAAAGCTACTGTTGTTGAGGAGTCAAGGGATCTGCAGAATATGAAAGTCGATGAGCTCATCGGTTCACTAATGACCTACGAGATGAATCTTCCCAAGACCGAGGAGCTGGAGAAGAAGAAGAAGCCTATTGCTCTAAAGGCCAGCTTCAGCAGATCAAGCAGATCCAACCACAGTGGATCATCAAGCGAGGGAAGCCCCTCTGGGTCAGAGATCGATGGAGACCAACTGGCCATGCTGACCAGAGAATTTAGGCGATTTCTGAGAAAGGAGGGAAGAAACTTCGGCCGAAGGCAGTTTGGTGGCGACAGGAGGCAAACAAGGTATAGATCTAACCCTGACAAGAAAGTTGACACTAATGTTTGCTACCACTGCAGGAAGGCCGGCCATATGAAGGCAGATTGTCCCGTGCTCCAGAAGTTGAAAGAGAAGTCAAAGAAGAAAGCTCCCAAAGGAAAGGCGATGGTGAGCACATGGAGCGACAAGGACGAGGGCACATTCAGCTGCACATCTGAGAGCGAGGACGAAGAAAAGCCCATCTGCCTGATGGCAAAAGATGATGAAGAAAAAGGAGAAGACTCCGATGAGGTATCATCTCCCTTTGAGCATTATATCATTTCTGATTGGCAAGATGCCTACGGAGATTTGTTAGACAAAGTAGATGATATTAGGAGAGAGAACATGCATTTGAAGAAGAAGGCTAACTCTCTTTTGAATGATAAGACAATGTCTGATAAACTTGCCTGTTTACCGTCTGAAAATGATAGGTTAAAAAAATTCTGTTTTGAATTTGATGATTTAAAGCATGCCTTGATTGAATGTAGAAAAGAAAATGAAATGCTGAAAGATGTTATTGATGATTTGAAACTGACATTGCAAAAATATGAAAATGAAATGAAGATTGTTGATGAAAAATATAAAGCTGTCCTAGGTGTCAATAATGAATTAAAGAATTCAATCGAACAGCTAGAAAAAGGAAATGCTGACAAAGTGAAAATAATTTAGAATATGACCCAAGGATCTGATAATCTGAATGCTTTGTTGGGGTCAAATGTCAATTTCAGGAAAGAGGGTCTCGGGTATAATCCTACTGCTAAGAAAAGTTTTAATGTCAAGTCAATTTCATTTGTAGCAGAAAAGGAGAAGAGACCCCTTATCAAAATGAATAATGAAAATTCTGCTGCTAACGTTGTTAATTTCAAAATGTCCAGTGCTATGGACAAAGGTAAGCAGAAGGTTGGTGAGCCTAGCACACCCTGCCCTACACCTAAGGGTAAGTCTCAGGTCAGGGCTCAGTCTACTTGCACACCCAAACCCCAGGGCAAGGCCACCAAGTCTCCACCACCACCAGCAGCTCAGAAGAAGACTCAATATACACAAATGCACAAGCCAGGTGAGTCAAAGGTGTAGGGGAGACAAAGTTCAGTCAAAGGTCAACCGAGCCAGTTCTACCGACCCAGTGTCCAGACCTACCATTATAGACAGCCACAACAATCCTATAGGTCTGGATGGAATAAAGCTCAAGGGAGGTCTATGTATCAGTCTTTTCCCACTCAATCTTATAGACCTCAGGTTAGAAATTGGGTTGGTCAGTCTAGGACATGGGCTCCTGGTAGACAATCTTTCTTTGGTCAGCCTAGGACCAATTATGGCCACCATTTTCTGAATACTTATTGGCCTAGGCACTGGCACAAAAATAGCAAAGTTGCTAACAACAATAGTGCCAGGACATAGCACCAGAAAAAGAAGGCTAATTCTGTTGGTGCTGAGAAGAAAAGAAACAATGAGAAGAATGTTGGGAAATCCACCAAGTCAACCATGCTTAAACAAATGTGGATTCCCAAGAGTTTACTGTCTTGTTTAAATTGCTCTTCATATGTTTCGGAGCCCAAACACTTTTGGGTTCCAAAATTTTCTCCCTGATTGTGTTTGCAGGTATGCCTGGCAGCCAGGAACAACATGTGGTACCTGGATAGTGGCTGCTCCAGGCATATGACAGGAGACAAGGCCAAGTTTTGCTTGCTGACAGAGAAGAATGGAGGCCTTGTCACCTTCGGTGGCAACACAAAGGGTAAAATCATCGGATCAGGTAAAGTAGGTAAGTGCACTACCTGCTACATTGAGGAGGTTATGCTGGTTGAGGGTTTCGCTTATAACCTGCTCAGCATTAGCCAGCTATGTGACAAAGGCCATAGAGTAGTTTTTGATTCTCAATGCTGTAGGATTTATGAACCTGATTCTGATATAATAAAATTTTCTGGTAAGAGAGTAAATAACATTTACATGGTAGATTTAGATGATCTCTCTCACTCTAACCTATGCCTCACTGTTAATAAAGATGATCTTACATTTTTGTGGCATCGTAGGTTAGGCCATGCTAGCTACACTGTTTTGCACAAATTAAACAAACATAGCATGGTTATAGGACTCCCTGAAATATCTTTTAAGAAGGAAAATAAAGTCTGTGATGCATGTACACAGTCCAAGCAAACCAGAAAGTCATTCAAATCTAGAACTGAAGATCTATCTTCCAAACCTTATGAGCTGATATATATGGATCTCTTTGGACCCACAAGATCTGTCAGCTTATCAGGTAGGAGGTATGGGTATGTATTAGTGGATGACTTCTCTAGGTTTACTTGGGTGTTTTTGTTGGCTCACAAAAATGATGCATTCGCAGAGTTTCAGGAGTTCTACTTGAAAATAAAACAGAAAAATAAAAATTTAATTGAGAATATTCTGTCTGATCATGGAGGTGAGTTTGAAAACTCACAATTTGCTGATTTTTGCAGGGACAATGGGATTACTCATCGGTTCTCCTCCCCAAGAACACCTGAGCAGAATGGAGTAGTGGAAAGGAGGAACCGGACACTTGTGGAGATGGCTCGTAGACTCCTAGTCGAAGGTGGCTTACCAAGAAAATTATGTGCAGAGACAGTTAACACTGCATGCCATGTAATCAACAGAGCTATGGTAAGACCTTTCACTCAGAGAACTCCTTATGAGATTCTTAAAGGTAAGAAGCCTTCAATTGCTTATTTCAAGGTCTTTGGCTGTAAGTGTTTCATTCATGTTAATGATAAAAGAGACCTTGATAAATTCGAACCTAAAAGTGATCCAGGAATTTTCCTTGGATATTCTGAAAACACTAGAGCATATAGAGTGTACAACTTTAATTCTAAATCTGTTGAGGAATCTCCACACATTGTCTTTGATGAGTCCCTGAATAACTCTGATGTTGGTCAATGCAGGAAAGAAGATGATGGAGAAATCCTTAAGGAAGAAAAATATGAAGACCAATCAGACCAAGAAGAAGAAACTGAAGAGATCCATGCAGAGGAGCCTGTTGTTCAGGGGGAGGTAAATGAATGTTAAGGTAACCAAGTTATTAATGTCAGATTTTTAAGAGATCATCTTGTTGAAAATGTCATTGGTGACTTGCATGAACCCCCTAGGACGAGAGACTTCCTTAGAGCACAAAATGAATTGAATAATTTTGCATTAGTCTCTCATGTTGAACCCAAAACCATTGACAGTGCTCTCAAAGATGTGCATTGGATCAATGCCATGCACGAGGAGCTTAATCAGTTTGACAGGAACAAGGTGTGGCACCTGGTCCCACCTCCTGATCATGGGACTGTCATTGGAACAAAATGGGTCTTTAGAAATAAAACTGATGAGTTAGGTAATGTTGTAAAGAATAAGGCCAGACTTGTTGCTCAGGGGTACAACCAGGAATTTGGAATTGACTTTGAAGAGTCATTTGCCCCTGTAGCCAGGTTAGAAGCTATTAGAATATTATTGGCTTATGCGTGCTCAGTAGGTATAACACTCCAGCAGATGGATGTAAAATCTGCCTTCCTCAATGGGGAAATAAAAGAGGATGTCTATGTCCGACAACCTCTTGGATTTGAATGCTTAGATTTCCCTTCTCATGTTTATAAATTGAATAAAGCTCTTTATGGGTTGAAGCAAGATCCTAGAGCTTGGTATGACAGGCTCAACAGATTCCTTACCGAGAAGAAATTCACAAGAGGTGAGGTTGACCAAACTTTGTTCACCAAGGTAAGTCATCCTGATATTCTCATTGTTCAAATCTATGTGGATGACATAGTTTTTGGTTCAACCAATCCTAAATTGTGTAAGGAGTTTTCTGAACTTATGACACAAGAATTTGAGATGAGCTCAATGGGTGAGTTAAAACTATTTCTTGGACTGCAGGTGACACAAACCAAAGATGGAACCTTCATCACTCAGTCCAAATACATAAGGGACCTCCTGAAGAAGTACAAATTCGACAACCTCAAGGACATTGCAGCTCCAATGGGTACTTCAACAAGTCTTGATGAAGATACCAAAGGTAACCCTGTGGATCAAAAGCTGTACAGAGGTATGATCGGATCCCTTTTGTATCTCACTACATTTAGGCCTGATATTCAATTTGTAGTGTGCTTATGTGCTAGATCTCAGGCTAGTCCTAAAGAATCACACTTTAGTGCAGTGAAAAGGATCTTTAGGTATTTATCAGGCACCCAAGAACTAGGCTTATGGTATCCTGCTAGGTGTGAGCTAGAGCTACTAGCCTATACTGATGCAGACTATGCTGGGTGTCGGGTAGATAGGAAGAGCACTAGTGGCTATTGTCAATTCCTAGGTGGTTGCCTAGTATCTTGGGCTTCTAAAAAGCAACACACAGTGGCACTTTCCACTGTAGAGGCAGAGTATGTTGCTGCAGGGAACTGTGCTGCCCTGGTACTATGGATTAAACACCAGCTCTCAGATTATCAGATAAATATGGGGTGCATTCCACTTTTATGTGATAACACTAGTGCCATCTGCCTAACTAAAAATCCTGTTCACCACTCTAGGCTAAGCACATCGAAATTAAACACCATTTTCTTAGAGATGTAGTGAGCAAAAATGAAATTGAATTAGTGTTTGTTGAAACTGAAAAACAGATTGCTGATATATTTACCAAGCCCCTTGGAAATGAAAGATTTAAATATCTAAGAAGAGAATTGGGGCTTTGCAAATTTCAGCAGGAAAATGATGAATAATTTCATTCTTAAACTATTTGTTGAAATGTTTTGAGATGATTGTGTTAGCCTGTTCTTTAAATTTTGAATAAAGAATGTTTGATGCTCGAATAATTGTTTTGCACTGAGTACATTGGGTGTCTGATGTCTTGCACAGACTATTTCTGATGTAGATGCATGAGTAGCACAGAGTCCTTTGTTATTGCACGTATTGCACATAGTCAATGCATTGCATATTCGCACCAAGCATAAGTCTTTGCATGACTTGCATTCAGTCAATGACTCGCATAAGCATTCCAGCGTACAGGTCGATGCATTCTGCATTTAATTCACATGAAGGTCGGTGCACTTGCATTCCGCTCACATACATAGGTCGGTGCATATTGCACTCAAGCCACATATAGGTTGGTGCATTGTCCACATTCTGCACGTTAAGGTTGATGCATTGTATTCCTCATGCATGATAAGGTCGATGCATCATGTTGTCAGGGGGAGTTGAGTGATGTCTGATCAGAGTTCAATTCTTTCCACTTTCTCTCCTCAATCTCATAAGTTCTTATCTCATGACATCATTTTCATTCGACTTACTCTTGAAAATTCTTTGAGCTGCTCCTGTGTTTTCATGTTTAATTCTTTCATCCTGATTGAATACCAGTCTTGCTATCGGTTCATTATAGTAAGCTGCAGTTATTACAACTCTTCATTTATAAGAATCACATCTGCTTCTTGACTGAATTGAAGGTTTAACCTTAATAAACTGAAGAGTTCATAGACTGTTCATCAGAAAATAAGGTGTTAGAAACTGTTTATAGCTCTTAACTTTGTTTTCTCATAGTTAAAATAGAAAAGGTCTTCACTGTACTTGAACATAACAGACTTAGTGAAGTCTAAATGGAGAAAACTAGAGTGTGTATTGTCTTTAAACAATCACTCTAAAAGTTATAAGGGCAGTTGAAATAAGATCATTAAAAGAAAAGAAATGAACAAAGTGGCAGAGCAATGACTGAATTGCACTGAGAAACTGAGGCCTTCATCAAAGAAATGGAGAATACCTCACGTCATGAAGTGATTCAGGTTAACTCTGTTCATTTGGTCAAATCTATAAAGGTGGTTTCACTGAGTAACTAGGGGTACTGGCCTCTAATCAAGGTGTACCCTTAATGTCAAAGGTGAAACTATATTTGTAGCTTTTGATCAGAAACAGATAAAGTAGTTTATGCTTAGTAACTGGGGGTACTGACCTCTAATCAAGGTGTACACTTATTGTCAACGGCAAAAATGATACTCATCTGTTCACTAAGTTCAGATTCAGAAACCAAAAGTGAAAAAGATCTACTGTAACCCTTGAAAAACAAAAGTTATTGAGTGTCAACTGTTTAACTTCAATACAAATTCAAGTGACTTCCCTTGATATTCACTGTTTCTGAAATTAGTAGGGTACTGTCCTGACTTAGTTTATTTTGGCTATGTGTTTTAGGTTCATTGCTATAAACGGAGTCTATAACCCAATTTCAGGAAGTCAGTTGCTCTACTCTACTTTCTATAACTGTTAAACCTGAACTTAATTAAGACTGCACATTGTTGACTCTTATATCCTAAGGGTTGCTCTATAATTTGCTCATTTCCTGAACCATTGCATAGAATGTTATTCAGTCTCATTCATCATCCCTGGTCTCCATATGTCTCTTCTCTTCCCTTCCTCCTTTTTGCTGAAGTCAAAGGGGGAGAATTGTTTATCTCTTCAAAGGCTTCAAAGGGGGAGAAATTATTGAGAAATTGTTCTTTCTTAGGCAAAGGGGGATAGAGAGTCATATATTCAGGGGGAGCATTTTAAAGATGCATTGCATTGTCCATTGGTGTTGCCATCATCAAAAAGGGGGATCTATTGTTGTGTCCCTTGGTTTTGATGATAGCAAACACCATATGTCACCATTTGCATATATCATGTTCCATCTGCCATATAGGTCGGTGCATATGGGTGAAGTTCAAGTCTTGCATGTCTGTGCAATCTTTGCATTAGGCAGACACAAGTCGGTGCACATTCTGTGTCCGTCTTATACTGCGTCTCATGAGGCCTAGGTCTGTGCATGTGTTCGTCTCATCTTGCGTCTTATTTAGCGTCTCATGCACATACCAGGGTCCGTGCTAGTTTCCGTCTCATGCAGTTCATCGCATGTACTACTCAGTAGCAGGTCGGTGCAATTTGTTCGTCTAGCACAAGCACGGTCGGTGCAACTCTTGCATCAGTGCATCTTTTGCCTCATGCTCGTCTTGTGCAGATGAGCTTCTAAGTCGGTGCATTCGTTGCACGCATTCGAGTCGGTGCAATATCTGCACCATGCATATAGAGTCTGTGCATTCCTTCTGAGCTAGTCGGTGCATTGGCTGCCGCTACACATGGCTAAGTCAGTGCAACGCCTCTAGTGGCATGTCATCGAGTCGGTGCAATACTTGCACCGAGCACATTAAGTCTGTGCTACTCTTATCTTCGCACTGTTGTAGTCTAAGCAAGGCCTCTCACGGGTTGATCATGTCTGTGCAACACTTGCACATTGCATATACATAGTCAGTGCATCCGTAGGCCTTGTGCTGATATCAAGTCTGTGCATCTGCTTGTGCATGAATGTTGAGTCTGTGTATGCGTGTGTGAACACCACATTGAGTCAGTGCACTTCAGCTATGTCAGAATAAATACTCCGTGCAATTTCTTTACATCTCGTATAACTGTCTGAAAATGACTTTATATCTAATGTCTTGACAGATGCCTTTTCGTGAAGACTAAGAATGGCACGTGATCCAAGATTGGCGGAGGTGCCAGGATCGCGACACGTGTAAAGCAATAAATTGGGATGCTGCCACGTGACCAAGGTGTTTGGGCGCGAATCGTGGAGAGCACACGCCCTACCTCTCTGCTGTTACTATAAGTAAGAAGCTTCTCCTTCGAGAGAAGATTGATCGTGCCAGAAGAGCAGACTGCTGTATTGAGAGAGCTAGCACCTTTACGATCCAGAGAGAAAACGAAGACAGAGAGCTGAAAAGAAGGAGAGTTCTGAGAGAAGTGTTTTGAGAGAACTGAGAGAGAGAGGTTGTTCTTCAGTCTCCAGGCTCAGAACCGGAGCTGAATTCGCTCAGTGTTGAGCAACATTCCCTTTGTGGGTTTTGGTTTCTCGTTTTGTTTCTTTTTCATTTTAGCAACTCGTTTTCAAGCTGTTTGTCAGCGGAGCAAGCTGTGACGCTCAGCGGTTGCAGAGGTGTGGTATCCTCTGGACGGGTAAAGCTGTAAGCCCTAGCGGTTGCAGAGCAAGACTCCTCTGGTCGGCGTAAGCTGTAAGGCCCAGCGGTTTGTAGGGTTTGTACCCCGAAGCTGTGGATCAACGGAAGCTGTGTATCAGCCGTTAAGCCACACTTTAGTTTGAGTGTGGGGGTGGACGTAGATCTCGAGTTTGAGATTGAACCACCTTAAAAATCCTCTGTCCACTGTGCGATTGTTTGTGATTTGCTTTTATCCTTTATCTTTGTTCATCGCTCAGTAGACGATTGTTTGCGATCGCGTGAGAGCTAATCTATTTGATCTGTTTCATTCTGGTTGTGAGTGAGTGTCTTTCGATCGTTCTACAGCAGTTTGTTTATTTTCCGCAACTGTTTCTGCTGTAGTAAATTTTAGTGGGTGACCGATCTATTCACCCCCCTCTAGATCGTCTATAGATGCTTCATCTATAGGCATCAGAGCGTCCATCTATTCTATCATGCGACAATGACGGCATTGGCTTTTTGGTTTACTCGTTTGGGAAGATGGAGGCCGACATGCTTCATTTGATCACCGACGGTTGGGTGAACATCGTGGAGCTCCTCATCTCTGCTTCGGCTACTGTCGTGGCACCGCCAGCGATTGCATTCTCCATCGGTGGGATGGATTTTGTCGTCAGGGTCTTGGTGCGCCCGACAGAAGAGGGGCGGTGGAGGGGGCCGTTGTAGGCCCTAGGGCATCTCCCTTGCTCTGCGGAGGTGGAAGATGAACAAGAGGCGGGCGGTTTGAATTCAAACGGGCCCGATCCAACTCTAGGTCGCTTCTTAAATCGTCCTGTGATCGACTTCTTGAGCCCGACCCACTTGCTACAGGGGATGGCCCATTGGGGACTCTGCGGCTCGAACCTGTCAGCGATCCAGGCCCAATCGTCGAGAGGCTCGGTACTCGATGACTTAGTCGCATCGACCCAATGCAGGTCGCCTTGGTTCCCCGATAACCCTACCGTCTTAGGTGTTTTTCCCTCGACTGCAAGGGACTCCCCTGTCGGCCGGAGTGTGATGAGGAGGCCTCCGACGGACCTCCTGTAGATTTCATTCACTGGCAGCTTCCTCCGTCTTCAGGAGAAGCGTCCCCTACTCCATCCAACGACGGTTTTGATCGGCGGCCAGTCATAGAAGAGGCTGCCCCGTCCGAATGCGGACGCTTAGTCCGATCCACTGCCTTGTCCAGCAGGAGAAGAGGAAGGGACTAGTGGCGACGGAGGACCCCCAGCTGTTGTTTCCTGCCGGTGAGCCTGGCCCCGCCTTGCTCCTCTCAGTCGGGGGCCGAGAGTTGCACACTCCCCTCCTGTTGGGTCCGCTGAAGATTGATACTACTTGTCTGGTGCACCTTGACCAGGAAGCTTTGTTTGCACACCTCCGGGCGATTGTTACTGGTATAGACAGGGCTGACAGGCTGCTACAGTAGAAGATGAAGCAGAGAAGTTGGGCTCTGATGTGGAGGAGGTGATTCCGTAGTCAGTAGGTGGAGAAGCCTGGGGCTCAGGCATGCAGTCTGTAGGGGAGGGCTGGCCTAACGAGGAGACGCTCGAGAAGGAGGAGGTCAGGGAGATTGTGGGGGTGGTTCATGATATTACGGCGGTTCAACTGAGCGATCTGGTTGAGAAAATAGATATCTCTTTTGTCAAGGTGGAGAGGGACTTGAAGGGGGCTTTCACCAAAATTAAAAAGAGGTGGGGTATGAGCTTGGGGATGGCGGCACAGGGAGAGAGGGTACAGTAGGAGGGGGAAGGGGAGAGTGCGGAGGAGGGCGGAAGGGAGGAGAGGGACAATCCATCGTCTCTATGAGGATCATCTCTTGAAACGTGAGGGGGTTGGGGGAGGGGGAGAGGAGAGGAGGGTGATGGAGGAGTTAACGAGGAGATGTAAAATTGACATCAAGTGCATTCAAGAATCCAAGTGTGAAGGGGATGGGATGTCTTTCATGAGGGAGATTGTGGAGTTGGACTTGCCAAGGGGGTGGCCTCCCTAGCATAGGGGAGATATGGGGGGATCATGATTCTTTGGAATCAATATGAGGTAGAGGAGGTGGAGCAGGATAGGCAGGTCAGTAGGTGGACTATCTCTTTATATTTCTGGAATGTAAGGGATGGCTTTTCTTGGAACTTCATAGGGGTTTGTGGTCCCCAGAGCAGGGAGGAGAAGAGACAACTATGGGAGGACTTGGCACGGCACCACTCCTTCTCTGGCCGGCCATTGTGTGTAGGGGGGACTTCTATGCAATGTCAACCCCTTGGGAGAGGACAAGTGATTATACTCATTCAAGGGAGATGGGAGACTTCTCTAACTTCATCCAGGATGCGGCCCTTATCGGCATTTGCATGGCTTCAGGACAATACACTTGGTCCAACATGCGAGCAGACCTCTCTTGCTCTAGATTGGACAAGTACTTGGTCTTAGTGGATTGGGAGGATCACTATTCTCATGTGCAGGTGGAGCCTTTGGCAAGGACTGTATCAAATCATAAGCCTCTTCTTCTGAAGACCAGGCACTCTTGTAGGCGAAGTTATAGCTTCAGATTAGAGACGTTTTGATTCAGACAACAAGACTTTATGGAGACTGTGAGGATTGCATGGAATGAACGAGGCATGGGCGGCTCCGCTATGGCTACACTGGTTAGAAAGTTGAAGCTTGTGGCAAAGGCTCTCAAGATGGGGTAGGTAGAAAAGCCTTCTTAGCATGACAGCTAAAGATAGGATACTTTAGTAGGATACTTTAGCAGATTAAGGGATTAGACAGCTTGGAGGAGGTAGGGCTTAAGGATGATTATGATAGGAGACTCAGGGATACCCTGAGGGATGAGTTTGATGAGATCCTGTGAGACACGGAAAAAATCTAAAGAGAAAATACTCTTATCGTAGATAAAAGGTAGATTTTCGTTCTTTTTGAAAAGAAACACTCCTCTGCGTAGAGAGGGTTCCGTGGATGCGCATAGTATCAGACGATTTGGGTTCGAGTGCTGGACCTTTCCCCACTGACCGGAGTCGGTGTTGATTTATATCGGCCTAACGTCCGAACACCTTTGTTTAACTGTCAAAGAGGTCCCAAAAGACTTCTACAGAGGTTCTGATGTGGAGGGCAAGCTCACTCGAGAGACTCTCCATAACCACTCATTTACCACCAACACATAGGAACAACTAGATTAGGGCTAGGTCTGAGCAAAACCCTAAGATTTAGGCATAGAGGCGCAAATATGCGGAAGCCGTAGGCGTTTTTGAAGTAGAGAGAAGTTTTCTGGACCCCGAGGGTATTTTGGTAATTTTACCACCCCAAGGGTATTTTGGTAATTTTCCCAGGCCAGGGGCATTTATGAAATTTCTGGGCTGGAACGGAAGTAGGATCGGGTTCCTGACTCCCCAAGGCATAGAAACCGTTTCTGGAGAGTTTCAAGGGCTCTGAGGCCATGTTTAGGTTACAGGGGTATTTTGGTAATTTTACCAGACCCTAGACCTAGGTTTGGTATAATACCCGAGTGCTGGACTGAGCTGACAACACTTCCGGACTGAAGGAATGACAAGGGGCTTCATGGAAGGCACACATTTGTCAATTTGGCCGAAGGAGGGGTATATACACAATTTTCCAAAGTCGGGGGGGTTTTCTTATAATTTTCCCACCCGAGGTTACATATAAAACATGCTGAATGCTTTTATAATTCCAGTGAGTACATGAGTTGTCGGCGAGTTGTCGACTGTACAAAAAGTCCGCATTAGAGCGGGAGATAGGGACGTAGTCCCAATTACAAGAGATTGCAGGGTATAACTGCAAATTACAGGACTTCGGTCTTTTACAATCCCGGGAAGGATATTTTTGTAATTTCGCCATTATAGGGGGCAGAAATACAAGACTTAGTCGTCCCGAGACGTAAAGACTTACAAACGTGGCCCACTGAGGGGCATAATTACAAACATGGCCTACTGAGGGGCATAAACGTAAATATACCCCGTAGGGGCATAAATACAAGACCCGGGGACTTTCTCCACACGGGCCAAAACAAACAAACAAACAAATGCTTCAAGTGTCTTCCGTAGGTTGTCACTTGTGTAGTCCTCTCCCTTTTTTCTTTTGGACCTCTGGGGGTCTATTTATAGAAGTGGGGAAACCTCCCCGGGAGTGTTCGACCCCGTACGGGTCCAACGGGATGAAAATGACCCCGGGGAGGTCCCATTTTGAAATTTTTTTGTATCCGCGCGCGGGAGAGGAACCTCCCCGGGGTGGAGAGTCCCCGGGACGGTCCTGGACCGTCCCGGGGTCGCGGACCCCCGGGGGAACCCGCCCGGGGTCGCGGCTCCCCGGGGGGGGACCGGCCCGGGGTCGCGGTTCCCGGGGGGAACCGGCCCGGGGTCGCAGCCCCCGGGCAAGGCCTGCCCGGGGTCGCGGGCCCCCGGGGGGACCTCCCCGGGGTCGCGGGCCCCCGGGCAGGACCTGCCCGGGGTAGTGGACCCCCAGGGGACCTCCCCGGGGTCGCGAGCCCCCGGGCAGGGCCTGCCCGGGGTCGCGGACCCCGGGTGGGTCCTGCCCGGGGTCGCGCGCCCCGGGGAGGACCTCCCCGGGGTCGCGGACTCCGGGTGGGTCCCGCCCGGGTGTGTCCGACCCCGGGCGGGTCCACCCGCCTAGGAGGAGTCCCGCGCGGGATTCCTCTCGCCCCGGGCGGACCCGTCCGGGTAAGGGCGACCCCGGACGGGTCCCTCCACCCCCGGACGGGTCTACTTCTTGCGCGGATTCCATAAAAGGAGGCTCCGAGGCTTTAAAACCCCGGGTTTTCGCCGTCTCTCGTGGAGAACAACGAGAGGGAACGCCGCCTTGTTCGTTTGTCGTCTTCCTCGTGCCGTAGGCCGCTGCGGGAGGACGAGTTGTTGTCCGTGCCTCGTGATACACGTGCGAGGGACGTTGTGCTTGGTACGTAGACCTTCTTCAGCCTCTCCTTCGTTGTTGTAAAAGTGTTCCTCGCTTGGGGATACACGTCCGGAAGGCAGGGACTTAATCCCGTAGGGATTTTTAATATAACCACGTGATCCTGACGATCATTATGGCTTGTGCTTGGTTGGTGGCCATCCCCCGAGGGATTTTTATCGCCACGACATGTGGGCTACAAAGCCGTAAGCTTAGGAATATCCGACGGGACGACGATACGCCGAACAAGATGCCCCGTGTAGGAATATCCTATCGGAGGGTGATACACCGCTTCCGAACTCTTGTCACATGCGGGATTAAAATCCCAAACCGTTAGCACGATAAATTATGGGTGCAACAAATGCCCCCCACGGGACATGTGTCCAAACCGAAGGTGGGGGCGGACGGCCCGTGCATTCCGTTGCTTCTGTGTCAGTCTCCGGGCTCATAGGCATGCTGGAGTTTTGTGTGACTTTCTGTAGTCTTGATGTTGTCCGTATGCTGGTTTAACTGACAATGCTTTCTCTGCTTTTGGCTTTGCAGTTTTTGCAGACATGGCTCGTTTCAGACGGAGCGGAGGGACTTCCCAGAGGTCCAGGATCTGCGGTGGAGATGATCATTATGTACGGAGGACGGACATGCCTATGCCACCATTCCCTCCTCGCAGCATCACTTCAGAGGACTTTGACGCGGTGGACCGCGGATTTGCTTGGGTCACTGAGGGCCCAATTGGAGAGACTACCACCGCTGGGGGCGTTGTTGACGTCTCCCGGATTACACGGGGGCTCGGACGGTATACTTATGACCGGTCGGGCGGCTACCCGCCCCACTTTTCGCTGGACTGTCACCTTCTCCCTTTCATCCAGAGTTTCATACCGGCTGGAGTAGAGACTGATGATCCTCGGCTTCCCGAGGAGAGGCGCCGCCTGGAGCGGGCCATTTTGCTCGGGCGGGACAGTATGCATAGCACCTGCAGCTTTTCTTATCCGAGCTTCCCAGAGGGCTTTGCCCGTCAGCGACAGTACCCTGACCAGAGGAGTCTTGGCTCCTTCAAGGAGTTTGACAGTTTTACCGTGAGGACGGCGCTGTCTTCGCCAGCCACCTGGCATCTGGCCGGGCACCACAGGGCCGCGGATATTGCTATTGACGGGATGTTTCTGACCCCCACCGGCGCAGCCTGCTCACATGATGATTATGAGGCTGATTGCATGCTAGAGAGGATCTTGGCACAGAGGACCCCGAGCTGGTACGGGGGATGGGCCGTTGTCCCTTCCCATTGTTATCGCCGTGGCGCCACAGAGTGGCTGTGGGGTGTGCTGCTAGTTTACAGGACAGCACTTGACCGGGCAGGTATACGTCATGCAGTGACGGCAGGTTTGTACTCTTATCCCTGCCACACCGGACTGGTCCAGGCTCTAGCTGAGAGATTTAACAGGCGCTGGAATACTTTCATGACTGCTGAGGGGGAGACTTCACTAGACCTGTGGGCCTTCCACAGGATTTCTGGCCTCCCAGTCTGCGGACAGCCATATGAGGAGATATGCCTGGACGATTTGCATCTGAGTGCTTCTGATGGCGCAGGCCATTACTACATGCCATATTGCTTCAGATATCTGATGAAGACTTGGAGGGACCTAGCCCTCGTGGGCAAGGAGAAAGCTGCACGGACGCCGAGGGTGACTCTGAATGCATGGGTCACACATTTCTATAGCGGTCCGTACTGTTTCTACGAGGAGTTTGCTACCTCGGGGATGTCTTGGGAGCAGTGCCGCGAGGTCGAGCTCCCCTTTGCTTCACACCCTCGCCACTTACCCGCTCCGACACGGGGGTGGAATTCGAGGGAGCTGCCGCCACTGACTTATCTGGCAGCCTACCTGGCCTACTGGCTGGCCAGCTTTGTAATCCCCCATGGAGAGGAGGGGATTCTGCGGGCAGAGGTGATCTACCCGGCTTGTTTGTTGGCTTGTGGGCGCAGGCTCGCCATTGCTCCAGCCGCGTTGGCGAACATCTTTCATAGTCTTGGGGCATTGACTTCACACTCATCTCCTAGAGATAAGCATATCTTGATGCCCACCCACTATCTGAGTGCATGGGCCGGCTTGTTCTTGCCAGAGTTGTCACAGAGGACCCCGGTGGATAACCCAGCAGCGCCACTTCTTTTTGCTTTTGCTGGTCATCCGGAGCATGACTCAGTTTTGCAGCTTGCCAGTGCTCGTCGTACCTTGTCTTTCCTCCATACTAGGAGGGATGAGAGTCTGGAGTTTGATCACAGCTCTCGCTCATTCCGCCCATACACGGAGCGACAGGGTGACAGTGTTGTCTGCAGGCTATCTTCCTGGGCTTTACCCTCCGACCATGCATTGGTCGATTGGGTTATTTGTGTTCGACCCAGCGTTCTGGTTTACCGCCGTTCCAGTATGGCGGTGCTTGAGCCATATTACCCGCACAGATTTGCCAGGAATTTTGGGTACGACCAGTCGATACCTCAGCATGCAGATTTTCCCTTTGCCGTTCGGCAGTACAGACAGAGGGATGTGCACCTAGTGGCGGCTTCATGGCATGACTTCCTTTCCCGGGAGGTGAAGGAGGAGTACCCCATTCCAGCACAGACACGCAGAGGTTTCTTTGATATACACTATGCGCGCTGGTGGTTTAAGCTCAGCCTTGTTTTCAGGCAGCGAGCTGATACTATTCGAGCTGCAGAGGAACGGCGCCTGAAGAAGGAGGATCTGCCTCCTCTGTTTCTGGATGCGGCGTTCATCAGATCTCACTTTTCTGGGGCCGCCCAGGCCATTCATGAGATTGAGACCCGTTCGAGGGCGGATGGACTCTCGATCCCTGTTGACAGGAGTCAATATACCGGGGCTTTGAAGCCCTTGCGGAGTGTCCCAGCTGCAGTTTCTTCTTCTAGGTCTGCCCGTCGGAGGGTAGACCCTGACCCTTTGGCTCTCTACTCCTGGTGGGAGGATCTGAAGACCTCTTGTGGTTTGAAGACCCAGTCCCAACTATCAGAAACTGTTCCAGAGGGGGCATTAGGAGGCAGTGCCTTCACAGCTTGGAGGATCCACATCATGCCCTTGGAGTATATCTCAGATTTGGAGGTGGCTACCACCCCCAATGCCATATGGACCATTGTGAGCAAGGTTGCTAAGGCCCTTGGCTTGAAGACTGAGCAGATCGTTTTGAGGCCTGAGAGGCATATTGGGGATCCAGGTATATGCTGAATTATTTGACCCTGTCTCCTTTTCCTCTGCAATTCAAGGTGCTGATTTTATGCAACCCTTTCTTTTTACTTGCAGGCCATGTTTCTAGCTCAGAGGCTCGGGGGCGCGGGAAGGGGCCACGGACCGATATCCCAGAGGGTGATCCGCGGCCTACTATTCGCCTGCGCCCTGAGGAGGAGTCTCCTACTCCAGCTGAGATCTCAAGTAAGAATGGGGAATGTTTGTTTTCAATCAGTATTGCAACCTGTTTTGAAGATGTTGTAATCTGACTGTTATTTTCCCTTGTTGCTGCAGCTCCTCCTGAGGCTATGCCTACTGCGAGCTTTTCTCCTTGCCCCGGAAATGTGTTCACAGAGGCGGGGTTGGAGGTGGACGAGTCCATTCCTGACATCAGTGTGGACATTGACGGATTGGGCTTCCTCGCCAATGACTATGTGCCTGTAACAGGCGATTCCCCCGCACTTGATACAGGCGGGAGCTCTGTTGCTCCGGAGGCAGGTTGGCATCTTGCATATTTAACCTTCCCTTATTCCTCCTTTCAAACAGATGAAGTATGTGCTTTAACTAATATAGTATTGCACGTTGCAGGGGCCTCACGAGCTCAGACCCCTCTCCCTGCCGTTGAAGGGGAAAAGGGATCTTCTGGCGGCGAGGAGACTTCTCCGCTGTCCGGTTCTTCAGGGGAGAGAGGCCCTAGCACCTTATCAAGGACAGAGACTTCCAGCACCTCCTCCAGCGGGAGTTCTTCTTCTTCTTCTTTAAGTTCTTCTGAAGAAGGCGAACTCAGGATGAGCCCAGGTGACTTAAGATCCCTGTTTTTCTTTCTGAGCATGAAATAATGAGCTTGTCTAACTTGTCTTGCTCATTGTCGTACAGCTGCTCAGACAACCCCCTATTTGGACGAGCTTTCTAGGCTCATAGAGGTCGGCTCTTCTGCTGACCTGTCAGCTTTTGATGAAAGGGTTGGAATTCCAACTACAGAGGTTGCAATCCCTGGCAAGGAGGCATCGTCCCTGGACATGGGACTACCGGCAGATACTACCGGTATTGCAGAGTCTGGCCGGGTGCAGGCTTTAGGTATGCACAAAGATATTCTGTACACCATTCCAGCCACACATACTGCTGCATGTTGACATTCTGAGATGCTTTTGTTTTGAAACAGCTGGTGATCATCAGGGGGAGGGCAGCCTCCCTCGGCCCACAGAGATAGACCATACACCAGGCTCCTTTCACATGCCATCTGAAGAGCAAGGCACCGCTGACGAGGCCGCGACCTTCATTGATTCGACAGCGAAAGGTATATGGTTGTCAAATTAAGGAACTTTGTCATTCACCGAACAAGACTCCTTTCATTTGTGATAACAAGTGGATGTCTTCTTTCAGCTGTCTCTCCTCCCATGGAGCCAACTACAGGGGTTGACCCCACTGTGATTGAAGAGGAGGAACCTGTGCATGCTGGTATGTCTTCATTAAATATGAATTGCCCATTCTACTTTTTGGTATGACCGGAGTGCTAAGACTTTCCGTTCCTTGCCTTCTTTGCAGAGAGGTCGGCGACGCCTATACCATCCACAGAGCAGGGACCGGCACTTGCTGATGGTTGTCCACTGGTCCCTATGGAGGGATCTCCTCATGGGCCTAGCCCGGCGAGTGAGACTGTTTCAGGTGAAAGTCTTTGAAGTCTGCACCCTTAGAGTTTTACTCTTGTGGCATTATTGTGGTGATACACTCACAATCTCTCCCTCCTCTTTTTTTTTTTTAAACAGGGCCCCTAGAGGAAGCAGGCGTGACGCCCCTGGATTTCCCTGCCCTTGGAGTTGAGTGGCCTGACGCTCCTGCACTCGGGACGGCGCTACATGTTGCCATCGCTGACCAGCTCCTGCAGGGTCTTGATCAGTTGATCCGGGCAGACCCACTGCCCTCCGTGGAGACCTTGAGGGCCGATCTGGTGGTCTTCACCAGAAGCTACCACGGACTGGGTTTTCCCCGAGACGCATGGGCAGCGAGACTAGATAGCTTATGGAGCGAGTTTACTCGCCTCCATCTTGCACAGGAGCAGAGACAGAGAGCCCAGCTACGGGTCCAGGAGCAGGAGGAGCGGCTGCGTGAGCTTCAAGCAGCCAGGGTTGAGACCGACCTCCACCTTGCGAGCTTCGAGGGAGATAGCCAGAGGACCTCTCTCCGAGTAGAGGAGCTGCAGAGAGAGCTCCAGGAGGCGGCTGAGGAGCACCGTGTTGTCCAGGCAAAGGTGGAGACCTGCCGTCGTCGATCTGATGAGCTTCGGGAGGAGATCATCCAGGAGGAGACCCGCCTTGCGGAGTTGCAGAGGGACGTACACCATGGCTGACGAGCTTTGGCACTTTCTTGTACATAGGGCTCTTACACCCCATTTTTTATTTGAGTTATTCCCGAGGGCTTGTCTCGGGCTCCCTTGATGACATTAATGAATAAAGGATAGAGCTTAGCATAGCTGTTTTTGCTTCCATCCTCTTGCATGTATGTCTCTCTTTTCTCTTTTTTTTTATCACTTTACCAGCCCTACCGCCCTTTCGGATTTTCGCCAGGACTGGCCCCCTTTAGCTTTTTCCAGTGCGCCCTTTCGGGTTTTCACTGAGGGGTACCCATTTTTGCCTAAGGCGCCCTTTCGGGTTTTCACCTTAGCCGGGTTAAAGCCTTTTTGCCCTTGATTGCTCTTCTAACAGAAACAACCAAGTCCGCTGGGGTCTCAATATTTTTAACCCCGTTTTTTCTTTTTTTTTCTTTTTTTTTTTGTCCTATAATGCCAAAAGGCAAGGAGAAAGGTGGCACTCCCGTAGGGACGTGTGCGCCGCAGAGGTGGGACAAATGGGTGGATTTGATTGTCCGGGTAAGACGAATGAATCAAATCTGTGAGCCGAAAGGCGAAACGGGTTGGTAGCCTGAGAGGGCGCACTAAGACCGAACCCGAGAGGATAAAAACGAGCCGAAAGGCGTGATGGGTTGGTAGCCCGAGAGAGCATACTGAGACCGAACCCGATGAGACCAAAAGGTGTAGTGGGTTGGCAGCCCGAAAGAGCATACTGAGGCCAAGCCCGGGGTGACAAGATGGGTGGATTCGACTGTCCTAGTGGGACGTAATTAGCCAAATGCAAAACCGAAGGTTGACCGAGTTAGCAACCCGAAAAGGGTGTGCATATGCCAAGCCCGGTTGGAACAACAAAGGAGTTGGTTTAACAGTCCGAAAGGGAGATGCGGGTTAAACCTGGAGGCCGATAGGCGGGACGGGTTGGCAGCCCGAAAGAGGCATGCATAGGCCAGACCCGAAACGACGACAGGAAGGGATTCGAGAGCCCAGGTGGGACGTATAAGTCAAATCCGTGAGCCTATAGGCAAATAGGGTTGGCAGCCTGAGAGGGCATGCTGAGGCCAAGCCCGTGAGGACAAAGGAGTAAACTTGACGATCCCGGTGGGATATATGAGTCAAGTCTAAAGCCAAGAGGCGAGATGGGTTGACAGCCCGAAAGGGGCATGCAGAGGCCAGACCCAGAAGAAGAAACAAGGCGGACTTGACAGCCCTAGTGGGACGTGAGAGTCAAATCCGAGAGCCGATAGGCGAGATAGGTTGGCAGCCCGAGAGAGCATACTGAGGCCATTCCCGATGGGACAAAGACAGGTTTGACCACCCTAATGGGACATGAAAGTCAAACTCGAAAGCCGATAGGCGAGTAGGTGGGTTGGCAGCCCGAGAGGACATGCTGAGGCCAGACCCGGTGGGACATGTGCCAGAAGGCATAAAAAGTGGGCAGCCCGAGAGAGCATACTGAGGCCAATTCCAGAAGGAAAGATGAGCCGAAAGGCATGATGGGTTGGCAGCCCGAGAGGGCGTACTGAGACCAATCCCAAGGAGGTTAGATGAGTCGAAAGGCATGAAGGGTTGACAGCCCGAGAGAGCATACTGAAGCCATTCCCTAGAATGAAACAGGAGCCGAAAGGCATGAAAAGTTGGCAGCCCGAGAGAGCATACTGAGGCCAGTCCCGGTGGGACGAGAGTAAGCGGGTTTAACTGCTCAGAAGAGACATATGAGCTGAACCCGGAAGCCGGTAGGCGGAATGGGTCGACAGCCCGAAAGGGGCATGCGTAGGCCGAGCCCGATGGGACAAAGTATGACACCGTCAGAACGTCAATGGGACTAGGTGTCATAAGATGACATGTAAGGTGTAGCCCTGACATCAATATGATGTTTTGGTCGAGATGTGGTGGAGTCATTGACTTAGAGCCACCCATAGAATTAACAGAGAGAGGATTTTTTTTTTTCACATTACCAACCTCACCGCCCTTTCGGGTTTTCGCCGAGGCTGGCCCCCTTTAGCTTTTTCCGGTGCGCCCTTTCGGGTTTTCACACCGAGGGGTTGCCCATTTTTGCCCGAGACGCCCTTTCGGGTTTTCACCTCGACCGGGTCTGTGGCCTTTTTACCCTCAGCCAACCGTTGAAGGCTGACTGAGTCCGTCGGGGTATCAGTATTTTTAACCCCTTTTCTTTTTTTTTGTTTTTTTTTTTGAACCTTCACTGAGGAGAGGTATTGTCCTGTGAGGACTGCTGCAGAAACTCTTGCGGTGGCGCATGGTAGAGCTTCATATGCTTGCCATTGAGAGGAGGGAAGGGATTGTCTCCCTTGTGGTCAAGGACCGTATAGGCCCCTCCTTCGTAGACCTTCTGGATGACGTAAGGCCCACGCCAATTGGGCTGGAGTTTGCAGCTGGATCTTCCCGCGAGAACCTCCTTTTCTTTGACCATGACAAGGTCACCTTTCTTGAACGCCCGTTGCTTGACCAGCTTATCATAGGCACGTGTCATGCGGGCTTGATACAGTTGCAGGTGTTTGTAGGCTTTAAGTCTTTGACCTTCAAGGTTGGACAATTCCTCAAGCCTTCTTTCAATTTCAGATTGGTCTTGGCCTGGCAATCCGGCGTGCACAGCAACGCGGTAAGATGCTAGCTCGATCTCCACAGGGACCACCGCTTCAGCTCCATAGACCAGGGAGAATGGGGAGCAACCCGTGGGAGTTTTGTAAATAGTCCGGTAGGCCCATAGGGCTTCGTGGACCTTCTCGCCCCAATCCCGTTTGCGGCCACCTACTATCTTGGATAGCAGCTTGCAGAGGGTTTTGTTGAAGGCCTCGGCTAACCCATTGGCCTGGGGATTGTAGATCGACGACGCTCTCCAATCAATATGGAACTTGGCCGCCAGAGCATAAACAGTCTTGTTCTTGAATGGCGTGCCATTGTCGGATATAATCCGACTGGGGATGTGGAATCTGTATATGATATAGTGCCGCACAAAACGGGCAACTATCTCCCCTGTAACTTCCCGTAGCGGGACGGCTTCCGCCCATCTGGAGAAGTAATCGGTGGCAGCGAGTATGAACTTGTGCCCCTGGGACGATGGTGGGAATGGTCCCACAATATCCATACCCCACTCTGCGAACGGCCAAGTAGGCGCTGTTGGATGGAGCGGGTTAGGTGGCCGTCGAGGGACTGGGCCGAATGCTTGGCATTGGTGACATGTACGAGCGAATTGATTGCAATCTTCGTACATGGTGGGCCAGTAAAACCCTTTGAGCTTGATGCTATTTTTCATCTTAGCTCCTGCCTGGTGAGCTCCACATAATCCGGAGTGAACCTCATGCATGACAGTCATGGCCTCCTTGGATGAAAGACAACGGAGGAGGACCGATCGGTCCTTTTCATGGACGAGCCTGAAGAGCAGATCGTCAATCAGCTGGTAGGATGTCGCCCTGCGTAGCAGTTGCACCCTCTGAGCCCGATCAGGAGGGAGCCAGCCGTTCTTTATCTTTATGATCGGCTCACGCCAATCTTCTTCTTCGGGAACAATCTCCTCTTGAATGTTATCGACCTCATACACAGTGAGGCCGGATTCTTCGTCGAGCACACTTGGCATGAGCCTCCGGTGTCTGACTGTAATATTCAATTCTCCCTCAGGCGGGAGTTTTAGGGCTGCCGCCAACTTTGCAAGAGCATCAGCCTGAGAATTGTTGCCTCTGGGGACATGGCCTATTTCAAATAGGTAAAATTTTTCTTTGAGCCTCATGACGGCTGTGTGATAGGGGATGGGCTCCTTCTTCCGGACATCATAGACGCCCAGTACTTGTCGGATGACGAGCTGAGAATCCCCGTACACTTTGATGCACTTGATGTCCATCTCCAGTGCCAGTTGAAGCCCAATAATTAGTGCTTCATACTCTGCCTCATTATTAGTCAGGGACTTCATGAGCGCACAGGAATTGTGGAGGATGCCGCCTTGTGGAGACACAAAGACTACCCCCGCACCTGAGACATAGTTTGTAAGGCCGCCGGCCCTTTTGATTGTCCGAGAGGCGCCATCAAAATATAACTCCCAGTATGGGAGGTCAAGAGTGAGGACACCTGACTCCATCTGTGGTGGGACTTTTTCAGAATGCTCCCCGATTTCTTGAGAAGGCACTAACACCTCTTCGTCGGGTAGCTCGAAGTTGAGTGGCGAATCTTCTGGCACAGGGTGCGCTGCTAAGAACTCCGCCATTCCTTGTCCCTTGATCGCCTTACGTGGGACGAAGGTGATGTCGAACTCCATGAGGATAAGTGCCCATTTACCAAGTCTACCAGAAAGGACAGGCTGGCTGAGCAGAAATTTGAGTGGGTCACATTTTGAGATGAGCTCCACTCGGTGGGCTAGAAGATAGTGCCTTAGCTTCTTGACAGCAAACACCAAAGCTAGGCACATCTTTTCCATGGGAGCGTACCGATGCTCAGGCCCGATCAGTTTTCGACTGAGGTAGTAAAGCGGCTGTTCTTTGCCCTCATCATTGACCTGGGCTAGCAGAGCCCCCAAAGAGGCATCCATAGCAGCAATATATAAGATAAGGGGTTTCCCTCTGACGGGTGCCCCTAAGACTGGAGGAGTCAACAGATACTCCTTGATTTGCTCGAAGGCCTTCTGACAGTCTTCGTCCCATATGAAGGGTGCTCCTTTCTTCATCAGTCTGCCGAAAGGTAGGCATCTTCCTGAGAGGTTGGAAATAAACCGCCTAATATAGGCGAGCCTTCCCTGAAGAGATCTGAGCTCTGTCAAGTTCTTGGGCGGAGGTAGTCCCCTTATGGCCTTGATTTTGTCGGGGTCGATTTCTATGCCTCGATACCTGACAATGAAGCCAAGGAACTTGCCACTGGAGACGCCGAAGGCGCACTTCATCGGGTTCATCTTGAGCTGGAATTGTCGGAGCCTTTCAAAGACTCGACGCAGGTCAGCTAAGTGATCCTCCCGCTTCTTTGTCTTGACGACCAGATCATCAACATAGCATTCGACAAGGTCATGTAGCATCTCGTCGAAGATCTTGGTCATTGCCCTTTGATAGGTTGCGCCGGCATTCTTCAGACCGAACGGCATCCTTTTGTAGTTGAAGATCCCCTTAGGAGACCGGAAAGCCGTATGGTCTTTATCTTTGACGGCCATGCGGATTTGATTATAGCCCGACGACCCGTCCATGAAAGACAAGGCTTCGTGACCAGTGGTCATATCAACCATTGTCTCAGTGATTGGGACAGGGAAGTCGTCCTTTGGGCATGCCTTATTCAAATCCCTGAAGTCGATGCAGACTCGGACTTGGCCGTTCTTCTTCTTGACAGGGACTATGTTAGCGAGCCACACAGGGTACATGCGAGGCTCTATGAAGTCCACATTGAGCATTTTGTCAACCTCAGCATTGACCTTCAGCTCCAGCTCGTGGCGCATACGCCTTTGAGCTTGCTTGACTGGCTTGACTGTTGAAAGTATTGCCAGCTCATGCTCGGCCACAGAAGGGTCGAGCCCGGGCATTTCTTTGTAAGTCCAGGCGAAACAATCCCTGAACTCCTCTAAAAGCTGTCGATACGACTGCCTTTCTTCCTCGCTGAGGAGAGCACTTATGAAGGTGGGACGGTAGTCATTTTTGCTTCCAAGATTGATTTCGATCAACTCGTCCACAGTTGCTTGACCACCGTCTTCAAGCTCCGGTGGAGCTGGTTGGAGGTCGACGAAGTCTCCCTCGTCATCAGTGTTGGCTTCATAGACATTAAATTCTTCGAAGCACTTTTGCTCGTGGCTTGAAGTCGAAGGGCTTGCTTCATCTTGCTGATGGTTAGCAGGCTGAGCTGCTCCTTCCTCTGAGGGGTGGTCATTGTCGACTCCTGATGAAGGTGATGGTGTCGTAGACACATCAGCGGACTCCCTCACAGAGTCATCAACCTTAGGCTCAGCTTCAGCTTGCCCATTAGGGAGAGGCAGCAGTCCTATGGTGTTGACTGCAAAGTGGACCTCGAAGTCCTTTTCCTGGTCATAACCAAGGCCCCTTGTATCTTTGCGGGAGAAGGGAGGTTGCCCGCGGACTTGCGGAGGGTTCCATAGCTGGTGGAAGTATGCCGCTCGTGTTGGGTCCAAAGTTTGCGGGATGTGTTGCTTTTTACACATCTCCTTGATATACTCTGGCATATCGTCCATCTCCTGGACTGGCTCTGGCACCACATCGGCGGGAGTATCCCAGCCGAAGTCATCTTTAGGAGGACACGGTGGGACTAAATCACCTTTGTAAAAGATGATCGGTTTGACCTCCTTGCCCTTGTTGCGTCTCCTTCTCCGTTGATAAGAGACTGCAAAGGTCTTCAACTGCTCTACCTCCTGTTCTTCCCATTGGGACACGAGTTGAAGGCACTTAGGCGGTAAGGACATACTCCCATCAATGACCCGGCTGATAAGGTTGGCTTCAAAGTCCATACTCCGCCTTTCTGGTTAGGTCGGCTTGGAGGCGGCACTGAGGCTCAGCCTGTGCAGCTTTACCATGTCTTGGTTAACAGTGAAGAGCTGTCCTTCTTCGACTTCAAGGTCCACTTTTTGCTTCCCCTTGTTCTTTATAGGCTCGGGGATTGTTAAAGTGGGCTTCCCAAAATATAGCGAAGCATCGGCCAGATGGCACTCATTGGGGTGGAATGGGGCTTGATCTGCGAAGACCGTATGTTGCTCCCCTTCCTTAGCATATTTAATGCACTGATGCAAAGTTGAAGGAACGACCCAATTCTCATGAAGCTAAGGTCTTCCAAGCAGCATCTTGTAAGATGTATCGGAGTTGATGATATAAAATGTCGCTTGGGTGACAAAATCACCCAAGACAAGCTTGACCACAACCCGACCAAGCGCCTCCTCGGAACCCTGATTGAATCCCGAGATCTTGACATCGGTCACCTTTTGCAAATAAGGTGCCAAGTATAGAGACTTGAAAGTCTTCAAAGGCATAATGTTGACGGCTGCTCCGGCGTCCACCAGGATGCGATTCACGTCATGCCCATTGATCGTCCCCTTCATATATAAGGGACGATTATGGCACGGAGAAGACAGCAACATGTCTTTGTCCGTGAAGGAGATGTTGGCTGTGAGTGCTTCATATGCCTGGGCTTGCAACTCTGCAACATGGGCTTCATACGCCTCTGGATCTTGAAGTATCTTGACAAGAGCCTCTCTGAGGTCTTTGCTCCAGGCAATGGCTTCCCAAATAGTGACATTTGTTGGGAACCGCTTCATATGATGAATAATTTTGCGGTCTGCCCGAGCACGGGTCTTGTCAAATGGCGGATGATCTCTGCCAGGTCTTTGGGCCTGGCGAGGCTTCTCCCGCTTAGTAGGGCGCTCCTCCGCATTCTGGCCTTCCGCATCTTCTTGGAACAGCGGTGCCAAGGATTCCTCTGGAGGTGGCAAAGGTTCTTCAGGCTGGTCTTCATTAGAAGGACCTGCTGGACTTACGGGCTCGACCCTGTTGGAGGGGCCGGCTTGCTCTGACGCCTCCTCGCGCTTTGGCGACTTGGCTGGCTCCTCTTCTTCATCGGAGGAGGTGATTGTGAAAGGGACACCACCCGGCTTAGCCGTTGAAGTGGGGCCTGAACCCTCTGAGGGGCTGAGGATGAAAGGGATTCCCCGAACTTGAGTTTCTGGGACAGGACCCGGCTTCTCCCCTCTGAATATTATGACCCGGTCAAGAGTCGGGAGACCTTCACGTCCACGTCCCCGGGCACGACCCCGGCCGCGTCCCCGGCCATTTCTTGCCGAGCGGCGCTGATATGTCGCCATAGGTGCCTGGCCTCCAGTGCTATCAGCCGCGGGACAATAAATATTGTCGGGTGGCGGAATCGCCACCATATTGCAGGAGAGCTCTTGCAGCATTTCCTCGAGCATCTCGACAGTGAGCTCCTCATCTTTGTAGAATAAGGAGAGCTCCTCCGGGATTGGGAAGTCTTCACCTTCTTCAAGACGGTGAACCATTTCTCGGAGCCATTGTAGAAGACGAGCTTTGCGCCCAAGCTTGTCCCAGGGAATATATTCGTCTAGAGTGACGACCCTGGTGGGATGAGGGGGAGTGTACTCCTCCAGCTCATCTACGAGCTTTTGAAGTCTTTGTAGAGGAGTTAGCTCCTTAGGAGCCTCCATAGCAGCGGCTTGCTCAGCTTGCTTCTTCAACCTCCTCTTCAAGTTCTTCCTGCGATTCTTCTCCTGCTTCTTTTGGCGTGTTGCCTCTTGAGAAGAGAGAGGAGTTTGCTTCGGCAGTGGGACTCGCTTGCCCCCAGAATTTTGCTTCTTGCTCTGGGCTGGCTCCTTAGGAACCTTAGTGCCGCGACTTTTCTGGGGGCAATCTTGGTCCAATTGACCTCCTCCGGCTGAGCTTGAAGGTGGCATTGATTGCCTGAGCAATTATTTCAGGAGGCAACTCCTGGAACTCTGCCAGTCCACAGTAGGGCCTCTGGGAGCTTTGTAGTTCCACCGACTTTGTTTGGTCTGGTGGGTTGGCTTGCTTGAGCTGCTGAGGCCTTTCTACAATTGGCGGCCTTGCTGAGTTGACAGAGGCCTTAGTCGGGATCTTTGCGGGCTCAAGGGATTGAGTCCTTTCCCCGACTAATGGCCTTGCTGACTTGGCAGGAGCTTTGGCTGAAGGCTCTGACGTCTTGGCTTTGCCTTTGTTGTCTGGTCGAGAGTTCTCTCTTAGGACGATGCCGGGCTGATTCGACCTGGGACGGACCTTGGAACTCTCTCCCACAACTTGGCTTCTTGGGTTCTGGACCTTAGGCCCTTTATAGGTGGCCGTGGCCTTGCCTTTAGTGAGTAATGGGAATTCATCATTTTCCGTAGGCTCACTTGGCCGGACTAATCGGGAGAAAGCTTCAGTTTCTCGCCGGGCCTGCTGGAGTGTCTCCCTGGCGGCCTCTGCAAGGCGTAACCTTGTCATGGAATTCCCCTGATGATCGACAACCCCTCTCTGGATGAGGGCTTCAATGAAGTCTTGAACCTCTGGGCATTGCCGAGTGGGGTGAGACACCCTTGCATGATACTTGCAATAACGGGGGTGACTCTTGGCCGTCTCATTGTAATAAGACGGCGGGTCATGTGTCAACACCCAACCCTCCTCCAGAAGCTTGTCAAAAATCTTCTCAGTGTCCTCCTTGGGGAAAGAACACTGGTGAGAAGGTCGCCACCCTGGATACCAGAGTGTGGACTTGGGCGATTGGGAACCGGCTCCCTGGGAACTAACTCCCTCCTCCTGCGGCTCGGGGAACTGGAAGGCTGCTGCAGCGTGAATGACGTTGACGGAGAAGTGAAGACTCCTTCGTGCATGCGGCTGCGGTGGGTCGACTAGAAATTCGCCCATATCCACCTTCCCTCGCCTGATTAAGTCTTCGGCGAGGTCCTTGAATGGCTCACAGTTGTGGATAACATGGCCAACAACTTCATGATATGGGCAATAGCCCTGATGAAAAGCAGCACCTGGCGTCTGCTCCACGGGTGACGGGGTAATCAACCCCGCCTGCTGACATGCGAAGAAGATATTGGGAGTTTTCTCCAAAGGGAAGGAGTATAACTTCTCTGGGAGCTCGACTTGAAGTGGAGCCTCCATGTCTTCGGGTGAGTCCTCCTCGTCTTCAGATGAATCCGAGGGCTCTTCAGAGAGCCAACCCCTGAGCGGAGCCCGACCCGTGGGTGATACACCCGCCTCCCGTATGTGGGCTGGAGCTAACCCCCTGGCAAATGGGCCAAAAGGGAAGGTGGACAACTGCTGATCAATGCTCTCTAGGAACTGCAGCAAGCGCCTTTGTTCTAGTTGCAACTGTCGGACTTCTCCTCGGATCTTCCGGATGGTCCTCCGCAGTGCTAAACATTCTGGGAATGGAGGAGGAGTGGCTCTGGGACCACCATTGGGCTGTCGACTTGATGGCCCGGCTTCGGAGGCATTGGAGCTTGAAGCCATCGCCACCATATGGACCACGTTAGCCGACCGGTTCGATCGGCTCCAGGGATGAGGCTGGGGTGGGTCGACTGCATGGTCCTGCATATTTACCAAGCCCTTCTGAATGAGCTCTTCTGCTATATTCTTGAAAACATAGCAATCCCCGACGGCGTGACCCAACCTCCGGTGATACACACAATAGGTTGGATCATCTGTCTTGTCCACCTCCGCGGGCTTCCGCGGATCCGGCAGAGTGACGAGCTGCTCCTTCATACATAGATCAAAGAGCATCTTAGTATGCTCCTTTCTGAAGGAATAAGGCGTCTTCATGTTCTCCGCTAAGAAAGACACATTTGTCTTATCACCAGACTTCTTGCCTTTCCCTTTGGACTTTCCTTCCCCTTTATCTCCATTCGTCGGGGAAAGTCCACGGCATTCACCTCCTTACCGCTAGCCAGACGGTCTTTGGAGGGTTTGCCTTTTGTAGAGGCTTGTGCAGGGTGATCAGCGAAGAACATCTCAATCTCCGCCACGACTATGTTGAGCTGGTCGAAGCCTCTGACATTGGAGCCCAGAAGCTTTTCGCTGACTTCTGCCGAGAGACCCCTACGGCAAATGGTGATCGCATCTTCAGGCGTCGGAGGATTATCGCAGTGCATGCTGACGTCCCTCCATCGCTTGATGAAGTCCAATGCTGTTTCGCCCTTCTTCTGTCGAAGGGAACAAAGCTCTGCTAAGGAGACTTTGCGCTCGACCATTTGGAAACGGTCGACAAACTTCTTCTGCATATCAGCCCAATCAGATACTGAGTTGGGCTTTAACCTTGAATACCATTGGAAGGCGGTGCCGGTCAAAGACGTGGCAAAATACCGCAGCAAGTATGCCTCTTCCAAGGCTAATTCACCCATGGCCGTCATGTAATAGGCCAGGTGTTCATGCGGAGAGCCCTGCCCGTTGAACTTCTGGAGTTTCGGGGCCTTCGGGCAATCTGGTGGAAGCTTCTTGAATTGGTGATGGAGGGGATAAGGCACGCTGTACAAATCAACGGTAGCCACCCCCTCGCCATGTTGAGCGAACTTCGCTTCCACGATGCGCTCAATCATCTGCCTCTGCGCCATAAGGCTTTCTGCGGCAGGAGTAGCAGATGACCGCGCATTGGCTTCATGCGGCGGGACTTCAAAGTCCACCGCCAGTGGGAGTCTTGCAGCGATGACAGAGGCATTGGCTGTTGCTGGAATGGGAGAAGGCTGCTGATCCGCTCCAGCCGGTGCCGCCTGAGGCGGGGAAGGAACCTCCTTTTCGCGTAAAAGCGACTGTAGCAGGTTCTTGAGCTCTTGGTTTTCCCGTTGAAGCTCATCCAATGTGGGGGCCCGCAGTTCCTCCCCCAGCTCTTCTACATGCCGGGAGTGACTGTCCCCATCAATGCTGTGGACATCTTCCTGGCGCTCTTCTTGTCGTGCCGGCTCGGGTTGAGATGTTCCGACAGCCGGCGCCTGTTGCGTCTGCGCTAGAATCCGAGAGACCGGCCTTGACCTCCTCAAATATTGGATGGGTTGGTCAAGCTCTCCCGAGGTGTTCTCGGGTTGTTTGTCGCCAGAGGTGGCGTAACAGGTGAACACTTTGACAGTGTCATCGGTCACTTGGACCACCCGCTTTTTCTTGGGCGGTTGTCGCTCTGGCTTGGGCGGCCTCCCAAGTCTGTCAAAGACGGACATTCGGGATGTGGATGCTTGAGGGGAGCGATCCTCTTCCGTGTGCGTGGAACTGGCCCACGGGGAAGTCGGCCGCACCTTCTTGCCAGATCCACGGCGCTTCTGCCCTCGTAGGGGCTGATTTGTAAATTGCGGAGAAACTGAGGCCTCAGTGCTTGTCGGACTCCGCACTCGTCGAAGATCCGACATGCGAAAAGGCTCCTCCGCCCTCGCGCGCCTTATAATTCGGGCCTCCTCTTTGGTGACCCAGATCTTCTTCAAATGGAGCTGATGCTCCTCGGTCGGGTTGCCCCCTGTCCTTGGACGGGGAGCTCGTGGCCTGGGCCTTTGCAAAACGCGCGGAGTTGCCGTAGGTACGGCAGACTTCTCCTTCTTCGCTCCTTTCTCCCGGACTTGCCGGAGGGGCTCGAAGCGGTTGGAGGTAGAGATAGTCGGGACATGACGATCCCGTGGCATAATCGGCTCACCTCCATCGAGCCGGATGCGGATGTCTCCGACAATTACCGTCTTTCCGGAGCGCGAGACAGCCGCTTCGGGCCTTGCACCCTTGCGGCTTCGGCGTTGCCCCCATTGAGTAGGGGCGGCAGTGGTGGCGCCCGCCGTAGGCATGGCGTCCTCCTGACGACGGCGGCGTTGCCCCCGTTGAGCAGGTACAGCACCTCTGAGGGTAGCCGCAGTAGGTTTGGCGCCGTTGCAGCGGCGACGTTGCCCCCGTTGAGCAGGGGCGGCGCCGGCGGTGATTTGATTGACCGAGAAGACTCGGCCAACAGCTGGGGCAGAAGGCCTGACACCTTCGGCCGTTGACGTGGCAGCCAAGGGAACTCGGCTGGTTGTCGGGATGAAGGGCTTGACACCCTTAACAGTTGAAGAACTAGCCGGATAGACCCGGCCAGTTGATGCAGCAAGGGGTCTGACACCCTTGAGGACGGTCTCCTTTACCGGGGGAGTCCGACCGGTTGCTGAAGTAGAGGGTCTGACACCCTCAGTGATTGATTTCTTGGCCGGGTGAACCCGACCAATCAACGAAGCCGAAGGCCTGACGCCTTCAGAAGCTAGCTTGTTGGCCGAACAGACTCGACCAATTGTTGAAGCCGAGGGCCTGGCACCCCCGACGGCTGGCTTGTTGGCCGGGCGAACCCGACCGGGAATGGCGGAGAGCTTGCCGCCCTCAATAGTTGGCTTCTGGACCGGATTGACCCGGCCAGTTGCTGGAGTCGAAGGCCTGACGCCTCCGACAGTTGTCTTCTTGACCGGGCGGACCCGGCCAGTTAAAGGGGCCGAGGGCCTGACGCCCCCAATAGTTGTTTTGTCGACCGGACTGACCCGGCCAGTTGATGGAGCCGAAGGCTTGACACCTCCGACAGCTGTCTTCTTGACCGGGCGGACCCGGCCAGTTGAAGGGGCCGAGGGCCTGACACCCCCGATGGTTATTGCAGGCATGGCTGAACTGGCTTCAGCCACCGGTACCGCAGGAGCGGCTGAACTGACTTCAGCCACTGGCACCACGCCCAAGAAGAAGGGCGAGCCGACGACCGCTGGGAAGTCGCCAAAGACCAGCGGGGTTGCCAGGAATCCGAGCCTGGCGTGATTGGCGACGATCTCGGGGCCGTAGGTAACGGCAGCCATCGCTATTGAGGTGTTGGTGGTGGTGGTGCGTAGCACGAACGAAGTGGCGTGCAAATGCACGAAGAACTCTCAGATGAACAGAGAGATGTGTGCCCTCCTCTTCCCGTCCTGTAAGAGGAAGAGGGGCAATCAGAACCTTGAAGAAGGTTTTAGAGACTTTCTTTGACAGAAAGAAGAAAGGCGGGAAAAGTCCCACCGGGCGTGCCAGTCTGTGAGACACGGAAAAAATCTAAAGAGAAAATACTCTTATCGTAGATAAAAGGTAGATTTTCGTTCTTTTTGAAAAGAAACACTCCTCTGCGTAGAGAGGGTTCCGTGGATGCGCATAGTATCAGACGATTTGGGTTCGAGTGCTGGACCTTTCCCCACTGACCGGAGTCAGTGTTGATTTATATCGGCCTAACGTCCGAACACCTTTGTTTAACTGTCAAAGAGGTCCCAAAAGACTTCTACAGAGGTTCTGATGTGGAGGGCAAGCTCACTCGAGAGACTCTCCATAACCACTCATTTACCACCAACACATAGAACAACTAGATTAGGGCTAGGTCTGAGCAAAACCCTAAGATTTAGGCATAGAGGCGCAAATATGCGGAAGCCGTAGGCGTTTTTGAAGTAGAGAGAAGTTTTCTGGACCCCGAGGGTATTTTGGTAATTTTACCACCCCAAGGGTATTTTGGTAATTTTCCCAGGCCAGGGGCATTTATGAAATTTCTGGGCTGGAACGGAAGTAGGATCGGGTTCCTGACTCCCCAAGGCATAGAAACCGTTTCTGGAGAGTTTCAAGGGCTCTGAGGCCATGTTTAGGTTACAGGGGTATTTTGGTAATTTTACCAGACCCTAGACCTAGGTTTGGTATAATACCCGAGTGCTGGACTGAGCTGACAACACTTCCGGACTGAAGGAATGACAAGGGGCTTCATGGAAGGCACACATTTGTCAATTTGGCCGAAGGAGGGGTATATACACAATTTTCAAAGTCGGGGGGTTTTCTTATAATTTTCCCACCGAGGTTACATATAAACATGCTGAATGCTTTTATAATTCCAGTGAGTACATGAGTTGTCGGCGAGTTGTCGACTGTACAAAAAGTCCGCATTAGAGCGGGAGATAGGGACGTAGTCCCAATTACAAGAGATTGCAGGGTATAACTGCAAATTACAGGACTTCGGTCTTTTACAATCCCGGGAAGGATATTTTTGTAATTTCGCCATTATAGGGGGCAGAAATACAAGACTTAGTCGTCCCGAGACGTAAAGACTTACAAACGTGGCCCACTGAGGGGCATAATTACAAACATGGCCCACTGAGGGGCATAAACGTAAATATACCCCGTAGGGGCATAAATACAAGACCCGGGGACTTACTCCACACGGGCCAAAACAAACAAACAAATGCTTCAAGTGTCTTCCGTAGGTTGTCACTTGTGTAGTCCTCTCCCTTTTTTCTTTTGGACCTCTGGGGGTCTATTTATAGAAGTGGGGGAACCTCCCCGGGAGTGTTCGACCCCGTACGGGTCCAACGGGATGAAAATGACCCCGGGGAGGTCCCATTTTGAAATTTTTTTTGTATCCGCGCGCGGGAGAGGAACCTCCCCGGGGTGGAGAGTCCCCGGGACGGTCCTGGACCGTCCCGGGGTCGCGGACCCCCGGGGGAACCCGCCCGGGGTCGCGGCTCCCCGGGGGGGGACCGGCCCGGGGTCGCGGTTCCCCGGGGGAACCGGCCCGGGGTCGCAGCCCCCGGGCAAGGCCTGCCCGGGGTCGCGGGCCCCCGGGGGGGACCTCCCCGGGGTCGCGGGCCCTCGGGCAGGACCTGCCCGGGGTCGCGGACCCCCAGGGGACCTCCCCGGGGTCGCGAGCCCCCGGGCAGGGCCTGGGCCCTGCCCGGGGTCGCGGACCCCGGGTGGGTCCCGCTCGGGGTCGCGCGCCCCGGGGAGGACCTCCCTGGGGTCGCGGACTCCGGGTGGGTCCCGCCCGGGTGTGTCCGACCCCGGGCGGGTCCACCCGCCTAGGAGGAGTCCCGCGCGGGATTCCTCTCGCCCCGGGCGGACCCGTCCGGGTAAGGGCGACCCCGGACGGGTCCCTCCACCCCCGGACGGGTCTACTTCTCGCGCGGATTCCATAAAAGGAGGCTCCGAGGCTTTAAAACTCCGGGTTTTCGCCGTCTCTCGTGGAGAACAACGAGAGGGAACGCCGCCTTGTTCGTTTGTCGTCTTCCTCGTGCCGTAGGCCGCTGCGGGAGGACGAGTTGTTGTCCGTGCCTCGTGATACACGTGCGAGGGACGTTGTGCTTGGTACGTAGACCTTCTTCAGCCTCTCCTTCGTTGTTGTAAAAGTGTTCCTCGCTTGGGGATACACGTCCGGAAGGCAGGGACTTAATCCCGTAGGGATTTTTAATATAACCACGTGATCCTGACGATCATTATGGCTTGTGCTTGGTTGGTGGCCATCCCCTGAGGGATTTTTATCGCCACGACATGTGGGCTACAAAGCCGTAAGCTTAGGAATATCCGACGGGACGGCGATACGCCGAACAAGATGCCCCGTGTAGGAATATCCTATCGGAGGGTGATACACCGCTTCCGAACTCTTGTCACATGCGGGATTAAAATCCCAAACCGTTAGCACGATAAATTATGGGTGCAACATATCCTTACTAGTGAAGAGATCTATTGGAGGCTGAGTTTGAGAGACAAATGGATCAAATAAGGTGACAAGAGCACTGCATACTTTCAAGGCATAGCTTCAGGGAGGAGGAGGGTTAACATCATCACATGCATTCATGAGGGGGGTTGCTCCTTTTCTAGAGAGGAGGATATCAAGGGACAGGAGAGGACTTCTACTCCAAGTTATTCACAGAGGAGGACACCGGTAGACCGAGGATTGCAAACGACTTTCTTCCTTGTCTTTCTCTAGAGGACAGGGAAGCCATTTCCACACCCTTCTTAGTGGAGGAGGTTCATCAGGCAATCTTTTCTCTCGCAGTGGATAGAGCTCTAGGGTCAAATGTCTTCCCGTTCACTTTCTTCTAAAAGTGCTGGGACATCATCGAAGGAGATTTTATGGCAGTAGTGTGGGAGTTCCAAGACAGGAGGGCTCATTTAGGAGGTACCAATAAAACTATCTTAATCTTTATCCCTAAAAAACAAGATGCACATTCTTTTAGAGACTTCCGCCCCATCAGCCTGTTAAATGGGACATATAAGATCATCACCAAGATGCTTGCTGGGAGATTGGATAGAGTGATGGACAGCATGATTAGCTGTTTCCAGGGAGCTTTTATCAGGGGGAGGCATATCCAAGAAAATTTTCTGGTAGCTCATGAGTCTCTATTTGCTTTGAAGACTTAAAGAAAGAAAGGTGTTGTCCTGAAACTGGATTTTGCGAAGGATTATGATAGGGCCAACTGGCTGTGCTTATTTGATGTGTAAGAGAAGATGGACTTTGGGGAGAGATGGATTAAATGGGTTCAGGCCTGCCTCTCCTCAGCCTCCTTTGTTGTTTTGGTGAATGGGAAGCCTACTCCTTTCTTCCATAGCGACAGGGGGCTCTGCCTAGGAGACCCGATGTCTCCTTTCTTATTTGTGCTGGTTGCTCACATCTTGAGCAAGATGTGCTTGAGATTGGACTTTGCAAGTTTGATCAGGGGATTCCAGGCTAGCAGAGATGGGCCTTCTATTTCTCATTTATAGTATGCAGACGATCCTATTCTCTTTGTGGCTGAGGATGAGCAACAGTTCTACGTGGTTAGACTCCTACTAGAGTTGCTGAAAGAAGTCAATGACCTCAAGGTAAATTTTGACAAGAGTCTCCTAGTAGGGTTGAATATGGAGGATAGGGTTCTCAGGAGGGCAGCATTCATTTTGAGATGCTCGATAGGTGTCTTCCTAGTCTCCTATTTGGGACTCGCTCTATCCCCTGGGTCCCTTCACTATTTTGATTGGTAGTCTATTTTGCATAGATTTGATTCCAGACTGGCAGGGTGGAAGGCAAGGTTACTTTCTTATGAGAGTAGATTGGTCCTTTGTAAGTCAGTCATTGACAGCCTTCCTATCTACTTCTTTTCGGTGTTCCGGATCCCCAAGACGGTGGTGAAGAAGATTGAAACTAGTCAAGCAAGATTTTTTTTAGCATGACAGTGGGGAGAGGAAGAGAGGATGGCATGATATTGCTTGGGGCAGAGTGGCCAAAAATAAGGAAAGTGGAGGGGCAGATATCAAGAACATTAGGAATTTCAACCTAGCTCTTCTTCGCAAATGGATATGGAAGCTAGGGTGGGAGAGGATGGCTTATGGGCCCAAGTGATTTGATAGAGATGCTATAGGAGGAGGAGAGTCTGGGACTTAGACACCAGTGGTGTATCACCACATATCTCCCATCTAGCGGGACATCTTGACTGGCAGGGACATTATTCTCTCTAATATCAAGGTACGACTAGGTAAAGGTGACAAGTGTCTTTTCTGGAAGGATAGATGGTGTGATTATTTCACTTTAAAGGCTTCCTATCTGAGACTCTTTGCAACTTCGGCAGCTCCACAGGGGACAGTCCAGTAGGCTTTCGACTTTCAGTTGTTAGGAGGTACGTGGTCATTGATTTTCAGGAGGGAACCTAAGGCCTGAGGAAATGGATCAGCTACAAGATCTCTTGCACTTCCTTCTGGGTTACTCTCCTCGGCCTCACAGAGAGGATGAGTGAACTTGGAGGTGGGAGAAGGAGGGTTCATTTTCGGTGAGTCAGCTTACACCTTCATTTCTGACGGAGGGGTATGCCACAGTTATGCCCCTCAGGTTTGGACTCCCAGGAGTATGTTAAAAACTCCTCGCGTGGAGAATATCTCATGGGAGACTACCCACTAGAGATAGATTGCTTCCGTTCCCATAGGGTATCTCTACTACTTGCTACCTGTGTTGAAATGAGGATTAGACCTTGGATCACCTGTTTGCTAGTTGCTCCTACTCACATGAGGTGTGAGACCAGCTAGCCAGTAGGATGAATCGTCCTCACTGTCGGGAGAGAAAGGTACACCACAATTTCGGGAAAGTGGGGAAGAGGCTGGAGCCTTAAAGGGGATAGAATTATTTGGTGGATGATTTCCCATGCCACTCTGTGGGCTTTTTGGGGAGAGAGGAACAATAAGACATTTAGAGGGGAGGCTAGAGCTGAGGAGAGTTTGGTTGTGTTCATCTGTAATAGAGTGAGAGAATGGACAAATCTCTTTTGTAATGTAAACTCTCACAATTCTACACTTTTTGATTTGTTGGGGGGTTGAGGGTGGCCATTTTGGTGTGGATGGGTCTCCCGTTATATAGGGGCTTTTTGATAACTTCATTGACTATATTTGTACATCCTTCTTTCCTATTAATATTTTAGTGGTACCAACCACTTTCAAAAAAGAAAACATGTCTTGAAACAACCTAAACTCTAGAGTCCTAGTTTGACTAGGAGTCTAATGGTCACTTTGAGGTCAATTTTAGACCTAAGTTAGGTGAAAATTGTAGTCATACCCCCAATTTGAGATAGAATTGTACGGTGGTTGATTCTCCATGCTACGTTGTGGTCTTTATTGGGGGAAAGGAATAGCAAGACTTTCAGGAGAGAAGTTAGATAGGTGGAGAGTGTGGTTGCATTTATTTGTGCTAGAGTGAGAGTGGGTGGAGATTCCTTGTACTTGAACTCACATAACTCAACCCTTTTTGTTCTGCTGGGTGGATAGTGTGGGTCACAATGGCTTTGTATGTATAGGGAGGTTTTGGCTATACTTGTACATCCCTTTCATTTAATACATTAGTGGTACTATCCGCTTTCAAAAAAAATACCCCCAAATAAATCTCAAATTTGAGAGTGCTAGTTTGACTAGGATTCCAACTCAAGCCATTTTGAAATTCAGAATTCAAATTAGCTTTTGTTAGAAGGGCATGAACTTTCTCATTCATAAGCAAGTAACAAACAGCGAAATGATTATGTAGCGCACAGAGTAGGGCGTTCTCTATTTCAGATAATCAAGGGTCTTCGGCAATCGGGCCGATGTAACTAGCACTGACCGAGGTTGGTGGGGATGAAGTCAAATTTACAATTTAATAGCCTGATCCAAAGGCTTAGACATGAGAATATATATCCGACCCAAACTTCTCTGATGCATATCATCGTGTCATTCACATAATTTAATTTCATATTTTAAGCATGTTCCCACGGGAAGACAAGTTTTTTGTACTTGGTGAAAGAACAACAAATTGCCGCTGACATTTGCTGTCAACAAATCTTAAGCAACTTCTTTCAAATAGGTCTTGGCTAAATATACCAATGTTGATGCTGGGCACTCCTTGATTTCTCTATCCTATTTATTGAATTGTTTTCTTGTTATAGTAAATATGTTTTCTTGTTATAGTAAATAAATGTGATTTATTTTTCTTGGTATTGTCTGCAGGGAAGGATATGAAGCAGGACTCCCTGCAGTGGCCACAGGTTCCCACATCGATGCCATCCCATATTCAGGAAAATATGATGGTGTGGTTGGTGTTTTGGGAGCTTTAGAGGCAATTAATACATTGAAAAGGTCTGTAAATCTTATGAACATTAGCTGTCCCTCCACAGGGGAAAGTTTGAAGCTGAAATGTCCTGTTCCTTACCTATTTGACTACTTGACATGTTTCTGTGTAAGGATTCAAGGCACTTGATATGTAAATTGTTAAACATTCAGTCTTGCGGTAATTTGATAAAATTTGGTAGTGAACCATTTGTTGTAAAGAAAGTCATATTTGGCATTTTAGATGCATGTAAATAAATTAAAATTCATTTAAAGAGCTTACTTAAAAGTAAAATTAGATATTTCTGTAACACATTTTTTTCAAAACAGAAATTTAGAGAAAAAATATCACGTAGCCTGCTCATGATTAGTCATCAACAATCTCAAAGCTTGAATAATTTGCCAAAGGTCGAATATATTCTTCACTACTTCTATCTCATTGCTTAACATGGGATAAGGTAATTTTATTTGTCGGGTATATGTGTAATCTACTTTTTGGATTGATTTCGTGGTTCTGGTAGGTAGAATCCCCGAGTCCTTTGATACTTTCAGTGTCTTCGCACAGGTCAGGCTTCCAGCCTAAGAGATCACTAGAGGTGATTCTATTCACTTCTGAGGAGCCTACACGTTTTGGAATCAGCTGCTTGGGAAGGTTGGGTTTTTTACTCCCTCTACTGAAATTCTAGGATTTAAAAGATTGTTTAATGAACTGCATCTAACCGCACTGCTAATTTTGGACTGATTCTTAAGAAAAACCCTTTGCAGCCGACTATTGGCAGGGAGTGAACAACTTGCAGAAACCCTCAAGGTTACAGTTGATAATCAAAATATATCTTTCTTCGATGCTGCAGTGTCTGCTGGCTATGCAAAAAATGGAACAGATATATCCAGTGTGTTTCTGAAGAAGGGTCATTATTTTGCTTTCTTGGAGTTGCACATAGAACAAGGCCCCATATTAGAGGAGGAAGGTTTGTTTTCTTGATAGCCACATTCTTTCGCTAGGAGCCTCTGTAATGATCACTTTTTTTCTCAGGTGTGCCAATTGGTATAGTAACTGCTATTGCTGCCCCTGCAAGTATCAAAGTAGATTTTGAAGGCAGTGGTGGGCACGCTGGTGCAGTCCTGATGCCAAGCAGGTCTGCATATATCTGTACTGGTACCAGAATATCTATTAAGTGCCAAAAATAAAATTTATGTTTTTGTTATATCTTTGGTGTTAAATTGTAAACCTGATTTCAACTTTTTAATGATTTTTTGCTATGGAATTATGATGGCACTGATGGCACTAATGATGAACGTACATTTGTGGATTCGGCTTTGGATCCAGATGACATCATCATACTGGTTTGGTGGTTCATAAAAATTCCATATGGAATCCAAACATTGATACCCACTTCCCAGAGGCTCACATTTCAGAAATTCAATGATATGTCTTTTCTCTCCTAGCTTTGACCACTACATAGATCATTAAATCACTCTGCCCCTAATCAAGGAAAGGCTATCATATCAATCATGTTCAAGTGTAGGCTTATATTTTCCTAAGGACATTGAAATTATTGTCCGAGAGAAGTAAATAGAGGTCTAATACGAAGTTCAAGTGATGACGTGTGACTGATCTATATCCTGTAACGTGCTACGTCTAACATGTTTATATGTCCTTCAAATGTTACCATGGACATGGTTGACCGGATCAAAGATCATTATGGCCCAGGTTCTTGAAAAACTGAGTCTTATGTGTTCGACTAGGTTTGATTCACACAAGTTATCAAGGTTTAAAAAACCGGCTGGTCTGGACGACAACTGGTCCAGTTCCAATTGGCAGTTCTTGGTCATAATGGGCGGGTGTTAGCCAAAACTGGCCTTGGAACTGGAACCACGGGACATGTCCAGTTCCTAATAGGTCGGCCAGTCAAGGCAGCAACAAATTTGCACCCAGTTTCAGATACAAAGCATGTTGAAATGATGGTAGTTGTCTATGAAGGCTGATAATCTAAGTGAGAAGCATCATTGAGAAGACATTTGATAAATCAAACTGGTTACCTTACAGTGGGAGGCTGGGAGCTTATGGATGATAGTTCATTTTATTCTGCTAAACTCTCTAAATTTCTCTAGGTGGGAGGCTATGGCACTGTTTGGTGTCTGTTGAACCGCATAATTGTTGACACATTTCTGATTAATTTCAGAACAAAGAAATTAAGCAAATTAAGCCTACTACATGATGGCGCAAAATGGTATACCGTAGCCATGGTAGGTGGGTTATGTTTAGACGCCATTGGCATCCTGTCGGGCAGGGTTCTTACACAAGAAATCGTGTGTTTTAGCACACAGTAATTTCGTCGAACACCGGGTGGGTGATGTTAAAATCATGTACCCAAAGAGCAAGAGGTCAAACAACGGCAGTCCTTGGAGTCCGAGGAGCGCTTCCAATGTGTCACGGAGTTATTTCTCCACTCTGACACCAAGGACAGTAGTACGACACCCGAAGAAATCAAGAAAAATCAAAGGAAGCCACCAGGTGCCGCCGCCTTGATGAGAGGAGTAGAAATCCTTTAAAAATTGCTGGAAAAGGACAGCCCAAGGGGGTTTTTATACCCTTTTTAATTGGGAGACCAGGGGGGATCGCCTCCTCTTTTTTCCTCTCTTAGCAGGTGCACAAGAACCGGGGAGGCCTCCCCTTCGGGTTTTGCAAACCTAGAGGTGGCACCTCTGGGTCTTGCACACGGGAGGTAGCCCCCTCCGGGTCTTGCAGATCGGAAGTAGCCCCCTCTGGGTTCTGCACACCCGGGGGTGACCCCTCCGGGTCTGCAAGACCCGGAGGTGCTCCCTCCGGCCTACGTAACCTTGGAAGAGGGCCCACCGGCTCCCCCTTTTTTCTTTCTCTCTCTGTTGTCTGCTGTGCGGTGCTATGTAGTTAGAGGCATGCCTACGCGCTCGCCTAGGCGTTTGAGGCAATGAGGCGGTCCCAAACGTTTTCACCTCAAACGCCTCACTCTCAGTCTTCTTCTTTTGGTCTAGTCCTGGTTTAAACCTCTTTTATTCAAATCTTATCTTATTTGTATGTATGTATTTTTGCCTCAAATCTTGCTTATTGTTAATTTTCTTGAAAATCTTGATTGTATGTATGTATTTTCTTTGATATTTAGACATATATATATATATTTTGAATTATATATATATATATTTTTTTAATAAAATGCCTCAAACGCCTAGGCCATCGCCTAGGCATTTGAGGCATGAGATGACCCCTTGGTCGTCTCGGTCGTCTCACGTCTCAGACTACATAGGTGCGGTGAAGCAAACAACCTGGTGGAGCCCCCTCTGCCTTCTCTTTCTCTCCCTACTGGGTGGTGATGCCAAAAGAAGAAAAAAGAAAAAGAAAAAGAAAAAGAAAAGAAGAACAACCAAGAGGGAGGACCTCGGGTCTACAAACCCGGTGGAGCCCAAGGATGGCAGTACCGGTTTCGGTACCAGTTTCGGCACCGGTTTCGGTTTCGGCCGAAACCGAAACGTACCGGTTTTGGTTTCGGCCGAAACTGGTTCAAAACATTTAAAAAAGGCCAAAAAATGCATTGAACAAGTTCGGTTTCAGCTGAAACCGTCCGGTTTCGGACCGAAACGGGTGAGTTTCGGGCGAAACCGATACAATTTCGTCCGAAACTATTAAATTTTATTTTTTTTTAAAGTTTCGGACCTGCTACAGTGAGCAGGTCCGGTTTCGTTTCGGTACCGGCCGAAACCGATACGTTTCGGCCGAAACGTATCGGTTTCAGCCGATACTGCCAACCATGGTGGAGCCCCCTTTGCCTTCTCTTGCTGTGCTCTCTCTCTCTCCCTAAAACAAAAAGAAAGGAAGAGAGAGGCGAAAGGGCAAGAGCGAATCAAGAGGTTCCACCTCCGTATTCCCTTCATCTCCTATAAATAGGAGGCCTTGGCCAAGGAGGAAGGGGGGGTTTCGCACAACTTCAAGCTTGGCACACCAAGGAGGAGAACGCAAGGAGCATTTGAAGGCTGTGCAAGGAGGTTCAAGGGGCTTATGCTTTTTTTTTTTTTTTTTGAGAAGGCATGAGCCATGAAGTGTGAAGCGTGAAGCCCAAGAGCAAGGGATTGTTCAAATATTTTCTTGCTTCGCATGTATAAAAGAAATTGGCAAGGGAGGTTTCATGTAAATACTCTTGTCATCATCATAGGGCAGAAATGATGCATATGCCCTCATGTTGGGTATGTTTTCAAGATAAAAAAATTATGTGAAGCTTTGTCTTAGAAAAGGCATGAAGCATGAAACCCAAGAAAGGAAGAGGAAGGGCTTGCATCTCTGGCCCCTTGGAGAAGCCTGGAACCTTGAAGATTTGGAGTTTCTTGAAGCTTGAAGCCATGAGACTTTTGTCCATTTGCTAAAACCTAATAAGATATATTGCATACATGCCCCTATCATTAGAGATATACCCTAATGATGAAGAAACCATCTAAAATTCAGAAATAACCAAAGTCATCATCATCATCATCATCATCAGAGCCTTATCCCAATTAATTGGGGTCGGCTACATGAATCCTGTTCCGCCAAAGATTTCTATCAAGTGCAATATTCATATTTAAACTCAAGGAACTAATGTCCTTCTAATAACATCGCACCATCTCATTTTAGGTCTTCCTCGAGCTCTTTTACTAACATCCACTAAGATTTGGTCACATCTTTTAACCGGCGCTGAGTTAGGGCGACGAAACACATGTCCAAACCACCTGAGTCTATTTTCTCTCATTTTGCTATCAATTGGAGCTATCCCTAAGTCCTTACGGATGCGCTCATTCCTAATCTTGTCTTTCTTAGTCTTGCCACACATCCATCTCAACATCCTCATCTCTGCTACACATATTTTGTGGATGTGTTCCTTTCGTACTGCCCAACACTCGGTACCATATAACAAAGCAGGTCTCACAGCCGTTCTATAAAACCTCCCTTTGAGTTTTACAGGCATACGACGATCACAAAGGACACCTGATGCACTTCTCCATCTTAACCAGCCTGCCTTAATCCTATGTGTAACGTCATCATAAATCTCCCCATTCTCTTGTATGATAGACCCTAAATATCGAAAGCTACTACTCTTCGGAATGTTATGTCCATCAATTAGAACCATGTCTTCCTGAACCACTCTCCCATTACTAAAATTACAGTGCATAAACTCTGACTTACTCCTACTAATTTTAAAACCTTTAGACTCCAAGGCAAGTCTCCAACGCTCTAACTTAGCATTTAGAGCATCAATACTCTCATCAATTAAAACAATATCGTCTGCAAATAGCATACACCAAGGGATATCCTCATGCAATTGTTTAGTTACTTCATCCATAACTAAGGCAAAGAGATACGGACTTAGTGCAGAACCTTGATGCAAACCTATAGAAACGGGAAATTCACGAGTCTCCCCAGCAATAGTTCGAACACTAGTAATAGCACCGCCGTACATATCTTTAATCAAATCAACATATCCTTGAGAGATTCCTTTCTTTCTTAATGTCCACCAAATCAATTCTCTCGATACTCGATCGTACGCCTTCTCTAAATCAAGAAAAACTATATACAAATCTTTTCTCATCTCTCTATACTTCTCCATTAGCTGCCGTAGTAAGAAAATAGCTTCTGTAGTAGATCTATTTGGCATAAAACAAAACTGATTTTCCGATACAGTAGTCATACATTGGAGGCGTTTTTCAATTACTCTTTCCCAAAGTTTCATAGTATGACTCATAAGCTTAATTCCACGATAATTATTACAACTTTGAATATCTCCTTTGTTTTTATAGAAAGGAACTACAACACTTTTTCTTCAAACTTCTGGCATTCTCCGTTCCTTTAAAATTTTATTAAAAAATTTAGTTAGCCACTGAATACCAATATCTCCTAGGCCTTTCCATACTTCAATAGGTAAGCCATCTAATCCTAAGGCCTTGCCCACTTTCATTTTCCTTAAAGCATCCTCCACTTCTGACATCTTAATATGCCTGAAATATTGATATTTATCGAATATTGTGGACTCTTGGGTACCTTCTAGAGATAAATCCTTGACGGAATCTCCATTAAGTAACTTCTGAAAATAGCTATGCCACCTCCCTTTAATCTCAAGATCCTTAATTAAAACCCTTTGATCTTCATCTTTAATGCACCGAACATGATCTAAATCTCTAGTTTTCCTTTCTCTTAATTTAGCAAGTTTAAATATGTCATTTTCACCCTCTCGGGTTCCTAATTTATTATATAAATCTTCAAATGCCTTTGATTTAGCTTCGCTAACTATTTTTTTAGCTCTCTTTTTAGCGATTTTATAGGCTTCTAGGGTTTGGTCATTTTTGTTAGTTTGCCAAACTTTAAAGCATTCCTTTTTTACTCTAATGGTATTTTGGATTTCCTCACTCCACCACCAAGTCTCTTTGTCTAAATTCTTTTTACCTTTAGATTCGCCTAAGAGTTGTTTTGCAACCCTCGTTATACAATTTGTAACATTATTCCACATTACATTAGTTTCTTGTTCTAAATTCCAAATGTTTTCTTTTAATAGATGATTTTTAAATGTTTCTAAACTTTTACCTTTTAAATTCCACCATTTAATATTGGAATAATTATTTATAATGATCTTTCTTTTGAATTTAGGGATAGTGACATCCATTACTAACAACCTATGTTGAGGGGCTAGACTCTCACCAGGAATAACTTTACAATCTTTACATAAGACTCTATCGACCTTCCTAATGAGAAAATAGTCAATTTGACTTATATGTGTTCCACTCTTGTATGTTATTAAGTGTTCGTCCCTCTTCTTAAAGAAGGTATTAGTAATTGTTAGATCATAGGCCACAGCAAAATCAAGAATAGTGTTACCCATATCATTTCTATTGCCAAAATCAAACCCTCCATGAATCCTCTCATAGCCTCTATTATCTATACCCACATGACCATTAAGATCCCCTCCAATAAAGATTCTCTCTTCACTAGGGATATTTTGGATCAAACTATCAATAGCCTCCCAAAATTACTTTTTAATGCTCTCTTCTAATCCTACTTGAGGTGCATATGCACTAATTATATTCAAAATATCCTCACCTAAGATAAGTTTAATTAACATTAGTCTATCCCCCAATCTATTTACTTCCACAACTCTGTCTTTTAAGTTTTTATCTATTATTATAGCAACACCATTTCTAGAGTTATTATTACCCGTATACCAAATTTTATATCCATCAATGTCTTTAGCTTTATGTCTTTTCCACCTAGTTTCTTGTAGGCAAGCTATGTTAACCCTCCTGTCCTTCATTAACTTAACTAATTCTAAACCCTTACCTGTTAAAGTTCCTACATTCCAAGTAGCTAGACGGATCCTATGTTTTTGGACTTGCTTCTTTACCCGTGTGCGTCCAACCCCACACGAGAACCCTTGCCTATTTGACACCGCAATCGGGTGCCATTGCGGCGCGTCGCTTACGGGGAACGCCCTAGCTAGTCCTTGCTCACTTGTCATTCTATCCGGATTCCGATGTAACGCGTCGCTTACGGGGAACGCCCTAGCCAGCCCTTGCTCACTTGTCATTCCATCCGGGTTCCGATGTAACGCGTCGCTTACGGGGAACGCCCTAGCATTAGCACATAATGTATTTGGATCAGAATTCATGTTGGAGATGTGACAAAATTTTACTGCTGGCTGTCGACCTAACACAAACCCTCCTCTTTTCTCATCCGGGCTTGGGATCGGCCATGGCAGAGTTTCAGAAATAACCAAAGTCCATGGAGAAAACCTTAGAAATAATCGGAAGAACCTAGTCATGTGTAGAAATAACCTGTAGCCTTGAAGAATTGCGGACATGACCAAGAAAATTGGGGAAAAATCTTGATCTCTTAGAAAATTACAGGGATGATAAAAAAATTGTAGAAAAACATCTTGAAAGGTGGGAAAATTGCAGAACTAATCCTGCTTTTAGGAAAATTGCAGAAAAACCTTTGAAAGGTGAAAAACTGCAGAAAAGATCTTGGAAGGTCCAAAAATTGTAGAAATACTCCCGATGGTGGGGAAATTGCATAAAGACCTGAAATACCAGAAATTACATAAATATTCCCGCATATGGGAAAATTACATGAAAGCCCTTGGTCAGTTCAAAAACTGCACAAAGCTCCTGGTTTGTCTAGAAATTACCAAAAATGCCCTTATTCCGGTTCACGTCGCTTGCACAACTCGGTGGAGTGACACCACACCACTTCCTTGAAGCGACGTGCACTCTCCTGAGTCTGGCTTAAAGCTAGCCATTCAAGTCCATGTACCTCCTCATGGCTAAGGCTTATCATATCTGGGAAACCTAGAAAAGGGTGAAATTGCAAATATACCCTGGGAAGTCAAGAGATGATAGAGAAATCCAGGAAAATTGCAAAAGTACTCAGAAATATCAAGAAATGAAAGGAATGCCCACGGAGTCGAGAAATGACGGGGTTATCTCCGAGAAGTCAAGAAATGACAGGAATGCTTAAGAAATCAAGAAACGACGGGGTTATTTCCGAAAAGTGAAGGAATGACAGGAATGCCTAGCGAGCCAAGAAACGATGGGGTTATCTCTGGAAGGTCAACAAATGACAGAAGATCTTGGACAGTCAAGAAATGACAGCAATGTCTAAGACAATCGAGAAATTGCAGAAATGTCCTGGAAAGTCAAAAAATGATAGATAAGTCCAGGAGAATCAAAAAATTGCAAAAATGCACAGAAAGGGTCAGAAATTACATTAATACCCAGAAAGGGTCAGAAAATGTAGAAATGCACAAAAATGGGTCTGAAATTGAAAAAATACCCAGAAAGGATATGAAGCTACAAAACTACTTAAAAAGGGTCAGAAAAGGCAGAAAATTCCAGAGTTCTTCTGAAACTGCAAGAATACCCCAATGATTGAGAAAATTGTAGAAATACCTTGATGAAGGAAAAATGACAAATATACCCCCGTTTCAGGCGGAAATGTCTTTTATCTACATCAAATCAATTTAAGGGTCCAATCATGATCAAAAGAGTGATCATGACCATGAAACAATTCCGACGGACAAATAGTGATCATCTTTGCGATCCAACAGTCCGACTATAGCGGAATTTAAGTTCAACCGTCTGATCAGGGAATAAAAGTAAATTCAATGACCCGATCAGGACGAAAGTAAATTCAAAAGTCCGAATGCAGACTGAAGCAAATTCAAAGGGTCTGATTGTAACCAGACGTAATCCTGAAGATCTGATTATATAATTAGGACAATATGTAAAGGTCTTGAAAGACTGATTGTAATGCAAATTACATATGTTAAAGTCTTCAATTTTTTTTTGTAAGAGTATACACCCGTAATGGGCGATCATCAAGATCATGAATGTCACAACGTATAGAGGCAAAAGAGGTTCTTTGACAGCTAATCAAAGGTGTTCGGATTTGTTCTGATATAAATTGACACCGACTCCGGTTGGTGGGGAAAAGTTTAGTACACGAACCCTAAATCGTCTGATAAAATCAAAACGCGAAATAAATAAATCCAAATAAACATACTGATGATACACAAACCCCCCCAAATTTTAATTCATCATCAGCGTGTCCGCATTTTTCACGTGTAAACTGTGTCCTATAAAATCGGAGGAGGAGGAGAGAGATAAACTCATCTCCCTCTCTCACGAAACCTCAAGGAAAAGCAGCCCTCGGGCTGCTTCTGGAGAGGGCACCTTTTAGTTTATATAAAAAGTCTATTTTACCACCCCATTTTATCCTTTGATTTGTCCATCTTTCTCTGTCAGAAACAGTGATGGGAGCTCTCTCTCTCTAACCACCTCCTCTTCCCAATCTCCTCATCTTTAGAAATGGCCATGGGAGTATGGTCTCTCTCTCTCTCATAACTGCTTCCGCCTCCCAGTCTCTTTCTCTTCTCTATCTTGCATCTTCTCCAAGCGATGACAATGGCTTGAGGCCAATGGCACATGGACGATGAGCACCTTCACTGGATCTTCTACAGATTTCTGTCTGGGGATGATGGCAGCATGGAGAGGGAAACGATGGTGGCAACGCCCCCACCCCCCCACCCCAACCAGATCTCTGCATCAGAGACCAAGAGGCTTCGGCTTTGGATGGTCCCTGACTCCAGCTTGGCCATTCTCTCTTGCAACTGCCGTTGGAGAGGAGGGTAACCAAGATTTGAAGAATTAGTCTTCTGTTCTTATCCACTCAAAATCAGACACCATCCAACGATTGTTACCATTTTGCTCTTGCGTGCCACTATGATGAAATAATGCTACTAGATGAATCATTGTCATCATTCCTAAGCATGCCAATTCTTTAGCAATGCCTAGGGATGCAAACACATTGTCATCACTCTAGGCATGCCACCTCCACCACCTTCATCACTCTACTACCATGTGTCAATATGTTCATCACCTTCTTCTACCAGTTCTTTTATTGCCAGGGGTTTGGCAACCAAGGCCTTGAGGCTGAGCATGATACTAAAATTTTGTCAATCAACTCTGTTTGCTAGGAAGCAAATATGGATCCACCTTCTTGATAGTTGTGCTAACCTCTTTTGTCCTTGGCTAGATGGAGTACAACTGATAGTGAAGAAACTCTTACTGCCATTAGTAGTAGCCCATCTTAATGAGGAGCCAGACCCTCTGGGTAAGAAACCTCCATGTGAGCTTCCACCTCTTTCACATTTGAGGACTCAAAAGTGAACCTTATGACCCCTATCTCTATCTCATGGCTTAATCTTTCTCTCTTGCAAGCTCGCTGAGTATTAAAAGATGAAAAGCTACTGTCCATGTCATTATTGGACCAACAGTCATCTGAGATGAAGTAATGACCTTCCGTTTGCCCTTTTTGTGCCTTCTTTCTTTGTACTTGTTCTATATTCAAATGTTGTGCCATCAGTCTTCTAGTTTCCCTATGATTTGATGGACATTGTAATCTTGTACCCCCAAATTTGGTTTCTTCTCTGTTCTACAGACAAATGACATCTTTTCCATTCATGGAAGTTTTATACCGTCCCTAAACTGGATGAAATCAGAAGATGAAACTTTGAGTCTAGTAGATGCATCTATTAGGCAAAAAGTGCACTTCTGTTGTATTATAATTATAATTTTATATTTTCTTCAGCAAAGATTTTCTTTTCTGTTTTTGAGATGTCATAATCATCCTTTTTATTTTTGTGTTTCCATTCTACTCTTTTTTTTGAAGGAATATGGTTCCATTCTAATATTCTTGCTGAACAGAAATGATGCAGGGTTGGCAGCTGCTGAGTTAGCCCTGGCTGTTGAAAAACATGTTTTAGACTCAGGGTCTGTGGATACTGTTGGTACAGTAGGTACTTCCCAGTGTTGACATTTTTCTATGGCATTTAAATTTGAACTTCAGCAAGTAAAGATTCATGCAGCTTTATTACTACTGGTTACAGCTTCATCCATGTTCTCCCTCCTATCTCTCTTACTGCTCTTTGTTCTATTCTAAAGGCATCTTGGAGCTGCATCCAGGGGCAATAAATAGTATCCCAAGTAAATCACACCTGGAAATTGGTATGCCTTCTCTTTTCTGCAAGCTCACCTGGTTATGCCAATTTCTTTTTATCTTATTTTGGTTCCTTTGCTAAAAAATATTCCTACTATTTAATTCCCTCGATTCTTCATTGACTCTCCTCTTAGTCAGGTTAATTCTAGTAATTGATGAATAAAGGACAGAACTCGAGATCTTTGCTTCCATCCTTTGTGCATGCATTTTTTTTTAAACACTTTACCAGCCTTACCGCTCTTTCGGGTTTTCTTTAGGACTGGCCCCCTTTAGCTTTTTCCAATGCGCCCTTTCGGGTTTTCACACTGAGGGTACCCATGTTTGCCTAAGGCGCCTTTTCGGGTTTTCACCTTAGCCGGGTTAAGCCTTCTTGCCCTTGATTGTTCCCCTAACAGAAACAACCAAGTCCGCTGGGGCATCAATATTTTTAACCCGTTTTTTTTTCTATAAGGCCAAAAGGCAAGGAGAAAATGGCACTCCCATAGGGACGTGTGTGCCGCATAAGTGGGACAAATGGGTGGATTCGACTGCCCTAGTGGGACGCAAGTAGCCAAATCCAAGCGCTGAAGAGCTAAAGGTTGAACGGGTTGACAACCCGAAAGGGGTGTGCATACGCCAAGCCCAGTTGGGACAGCAAAGGAGTAGGTTCAAGGGTCCCAATGGGACATGTGGGTTAAACCTGGAAGCCGATAGGCGAGATGGGTTGGCAGCCCGAAAGGGGCATGCATAGGCCAGACCCGAAAGGATGAAAGGAGGGGATTTGACAGCCCTAGTGGGACGTATGTATCAAATCCGCAAGCCGGTAAGCAAATAGGGCTGGTAGCCTGAGGAGGCATGTAGAGGCCAAGCCCGTGGGGACAAAAGAATGAACTTGACAATCTCGGTGGGATATACGAGTCAAGTCTGAAGGCCAAGAGGCGAGATGGGTTGACAGCCCGAAAGGGGCATGCATAGGCCAGACCCAGAAGAAGGAAATGATGGATTTGACAGCCCGAGTGGGACGTATGAATCAAATCCGTGAGCCGATAGGCAAATAGGGTTGGCAGCCCGACAAGGGCATGCAGAGGCCAAGCCCGTGGGGACAAAGGAATAGACTTGACGATCCCGGTGGGATATATGAGTCAAGTCTAAAGGCCAAGAGGCGAGATGGGTTGACAGCCCGAAAGGGACATGCATAGGCCAGACCCAGAAGAAGGAAAGGATGGATTTGACAGCCCTAGTGGGACGTAAGAGTCAAACCCGAAAGCCGATAGGTGAGATGGGTTGGTAGCCCGAGAGGACATACTGAGGCCAATCCCGATGGGACAAAAGTAGGTTTGACAGTCCTGGTGGGACATGAGAGTCAAACCCGAAAGCCGATAGGCGAGATGGGTTGGCAACCCGAGAGGGCATGCTGAGGCCAAACCCTAGAAGGTAAAATGAGCCGAAAGGCGAGATGGGTTGGCAGCCCGAGAGGGCATACTGAGGCCAAACCCAAGAAGGTAAAATGAGCCGAAAGGCGAGATGGGTTGGCAGCCCGGGAGGGCATACTGAGGCCAAACCCAAGAAGGTAAAATGAGCTGAAAGGTGAGATGGGTTGGCAGCCCGAGAGGGCATACTGAGACCAATCCCAAGAAGGTAAAATGAGCCGAAAGGCGTGATGGGTTGGCAGCCCGAGAGGGCATACTGAGGTCAGACCCAGTGGGGTAAAAGGGTAAGTGGGTTTAACTGTCTGAGAGAGACATATGAGCTAAACCCGGAAGCCGATAGGCGAAATGGGTCGGTAGCCCGATAGGGGCATGCACAGGCCGAACCCGATGGGACTAGAAGGACAGATGGGATAGCCCGGAGAGACACGGGGTCCGAGCCTTGGGAAGTCCAAAGCATGGGTAATCCCGATGGGACAGAGTATGATAATGTCGGGACGCCCTGGTGGGACTAGGTGTCATAGAATGACGTGGGAGATACGGCCAAAGCATCAGTATAATGCCTCCGCCGTTAAAGGGTGAAGTCGTTGACTTAGAACCACCCGTAAAGCATGGTGAAAGAGGATTATTTTTTTTTTTTTCACATTACCAACCTCACCGCCCTTTCGGGTTTTCGCCGAGGCTAGCCCCCTTTAGCTTTTTCTGATGCTCCCTTGCGGGTTTTCACACCGAGGGGTTGCCCATTTTTGCCCGAGGCGCCCTTTCGGGTTTTCACCTCGACCAGGTCTATGGCCTTTTTGCCCTTAGCCAACCGTTGAAGGATGACTAAGTCTGCCGGGGTATCAGAATTTTTTAACCCCAAATTTTTTTTTTTTTAACTGGAACCTTCACTGGGGAGAGGTAATGTCCTGTGAGGACTGGTGTAGAAACTCTTGCGGTGGCGCATGGTAGAGTTTCATATGCTTGCCGTTGAGAGGAGGGAAGGGATTATCTCCTTTGTGGTCGGTGACCGTATAGGCCCCTCCTTCATAGACCTTCTGGATGACATAAGGTCCTCGCCAATTGGGTTGGAATTTGTCGCTGGATCTTCCCGCGAGGACCTCCTTTTCTTTAATCATGACAAGGTCGCCTTTCTTGAACGCCCTTTGCTTGACCAGCTTATCATAGGCACGTGTTATACGGGCTTGATACACTTGTAAGTGTTTGTAGGCTCTGAGTCTTTCCCCTTCAAGGTTGGACATTTCCTCGAGCCTTCTTTCAATTTTAGATTGGTCTTGGCCTGGCAATCTAGCGTGTACAGCAACGCGATAGGATGCCAGCTCGATCTCCACGGGGATCACCACTTCGGCTCCATAGACCAAAGAGAATGGGGAACATCCCGTTGGGGTTTTGTAAATAGTCTGATAGGCCCATAGGGCTTCGTGGACCTTCTCGCCCCAATCCCGTTTGCGGCCACCTACTATCTTGGACAGCAGCTTACAAAGGGTCTTGTTAAAGGCCTCGGCCAACCCATTGGCTTGGGGATTGTAGACCGACGACGTCCTCCAGTCAATATGAAACTTGGACGCCAACGCATAAACAGTTTTGTTCCTGAATGGCATGCCATTATTCGAGATGATCCGACTGGGGGTGCCGAATCTATATATAATGTAGTGCCTTACGAAGCGGGCAACTATCTCTCCTGTAACTTCCCGTAGCGGGACGGCCTCTGCCCATCTGGAGAAGTAATCAGTGGCGGCTAGTATGAACTTGTAGCCCTGAGATGATGGTGGGAATGGTCCCACAATGTCCATGCCCCACTCTGCGAATGACCAAGTAGGCGCTGTTGGATGGAGCGGATTGGGCGGCCGCCTAGGGACTGACCCGTATGCTTGGCATTGGTGACATGTACGAGCATATTGGTTGCAATCTTCGTACATGGTGGGCCAATAGAACCCCTTGAGCTTGATGCTGTTCTTCATCTTAGCTCCTGCTTGATGCGCGCTGCACAACCCGGAGTGGACCATGTGCATCACGGTCTTTGCTTCCTTGGGTGAAAGGCAGCGTAGGAGGACCGATCGGTCTCTTTCATGGACGAGTCTGAAGAGCAGACCGTCAATCAGCTGGTAGGATGTTGCCCTGCGTAGCAGTTGCACCCTCTGAGCCCGATCAGGAGGAAGCCAGTCATTCTTTATCTTTATGATCGGCTCACGCCAATCTTTTTCTTCTGGAGCATTCTCCTCTTGAATATGGTCGACCTCGTAGACAGTGAGGCCAGACTCCTCGTCGAGCACACTTGGCATGAGCCTTCGGTGTCTGACAGTAATATTTAATTTTCCCTCAGGCGGGAGTTTTAAGGTCGCTGCCAACTTTGCAAGAGCATCAGCCTGGGAGTTGCTGCCTCTGGGGACATAGCCTATTTCAAATAGATAGAATTTTTCTCTGAGCCTCATGACGGCCGCATGGTAGGGAATAAGCTCCTTCCGGACGTCATAGACGCCCAGTACTTGTCGAATGACGAGCTGAGAATCCCCATACACTTTGATGCACTTGATATCCATCTCCAGTGCCTGTTGAAGCCCAATACTTAGCGCTTCATAATTTGCCTCATTATTGGTCAATGACTTCTTGAGAGCGCAAGAGTTGTGAAGAATGCCGCCTTGCGAGGATACAAAGACTATCCCCGCGCCCGAGACATAGTCTGTGAGCCCGCCAGCCCTTTTGATTGTCCGGGAAGCACCGTCAAAATACAACTCCCAGTGTGGGAGGTCAAGGGTGAGAACAACCGGCTCCATCTGTGGTGGGACTTTTTCATAATGCTCCCCAGTTTCTGGAGAAGGTACCAGCACCTCTTCATCGGGCAGCTCGAAGTTGAGTGGTGAATCTTCTGGCACAGGGTGCGCTGCTAAGAACTCCGCCATTCCTTGTCCCTTGATCGCCTTGCGTGGGACGAAGGTGATGTCAAACTCCATGAGGATAAGCGCCCATTTGCCAAGTCTACCAGAGAGGACGGGCTGGCTGAGCAAAAATTTAAGTGGGTCACACTTGGATATGAGCTCCACCCGGTGAGCTAGAAGGTAGTGCCTTAGCTTCTTGACAGCAAATACTAAGGCCAGGCACACCTTCTCCATGGGAGCATACCGGTGCTCAGGCCCGATCAGCTTCTGGCTGAGGTAGTACAGCGGCTGCTCCTTGCCCTCTTCATTGATCTGGGCTAGCAGCGCCCCCAAGGAGGCATCCATGGCAGCAATGTAGAGAATAAGGGACTTCCCTCTGACAGGTGCCCCTAAGACTGGAGGAGTCAATAGATACTCCTTGATTTGCTCGAAGGCCTTCTGACAGTCTTCGTCCCATATGAAGGGTGCTCATTTCTTCATCAATTTGTCGAAAGGTAAGCATCTTCCTGAGACATTAGAGATACATTGCCTAATATAGGCGAGTCTTCCTTGCAGAGATATGAGTTCTGTCAAGTTCTTGGGCGGAGGCAGTCCCCTTATGGCCTTGATTTTGTCAGGATCAATTTCTATGCCTCGATATCTGACAATGAAGCCAAGGAATTTGCCGCTGGAGACGTCGAAGGCACACTTCATGGGATTCATTTTGAGCTGGTACTGTCGAAGCCTTTCGAAAACTCTACGCAAGTCAGCCAAGTGATTGTCCCGCTTCTTTGTCTTGACAACCAGATCATCGACGTAGCATTCGACAAGGTCATATAGCATCTCGTCAAAGATCTTGGTCATTGCCCTTTGGTAGGTTGCACCAGCATTCTTCAGACCAAACGACATCCTTTTGTAGTTGAAGATCCCCTTAGGAGATCGGAAGGCTGTATGGTCTTTGTCTTTGACGGCTATGCGGATTTGATTATAGCCCGACGACCCGTCCATGAAAGACAAGGCTTCGTGACCAGTGGTCATATCAACCATTGTCTCAGTGATTGGGACATGGAAGTCGTCCTTTGGGCATGCCTTGTTCAAATCCCTGAAGTCGATGCAGACTCGGACTTGGCCGTTCTTCTTCTTGACAGGGACTATATTGGCGAGCCAGACATGGTACATGCAAGGCTCTATGAAGTCCACATGAAGCATCTTGTCAACCTCAGCGTTGACCTTCAGCTCCAGCTCGTGGCGCATACGTCTTTGAGCTTGCTTGACTGGCTTGACTGTTGGAAGTATTGCGAGCTCATGTTCAGCATCAGAAGGGTCGAGCCCGGGTATTTCTTTGTAAGTCCAGGCGAAACAATCTCTGAACTCTTCTAAGAGCTGTCGATACGACTGCCTTTCTTTCTCGCTGAGGAGAGCACTTATGAAGGTGGGACGATAGTCTTCTTTGCTTCCGAGATTGATCTCAATCAACTCGTCCACAGTTGCCTGACCACTGTCTTCAAGCTCCGGTGGAGCTGGTTGGAGGTCGACGAAGTCTTCCTCATCCTCTCCCTCATCCTCAGTATTTGCTTCATAGACTTCAAATGCTTCGAAGCACTCTCGCTTATGGCCTGAAGTCGAAGGACTTGCTTCGTCTTGCTGATAGTTAGCAGACTGGGGTGCTCCTCCCTCTGAGGGGTGGTCATTGTCGACTTCCGATGAAGGTGATGTTGTCATTGACGCCTCATCGGACCCCCTTACAGAGTCGTCGATCTCGGGCTCAACTTCAGCTTGCCCGTGATGAGGAGGTAGCAGTCCTATGGTGTTGACTGCGCAGTAGACCTCGAAGTTCCTTTCCTGGTCATAGCCAAGTCCCCGCGTATCTTTGCGGGAGAAGGGAGGTTGCCCACGGACCTGCGGAGGGTTCCATAGTTGATGGAAATACGCCACTCGTGTGGGGTCTTGAGCTTGTGGGATGTGCTGCTTCTTACACATTTCCCTGATGTATTTGGGCATATCGTCCATCTCCTGGACTGGCTCTGGCGCCACATTGGCGGGAGTATCCCAGCCGAAGTCATCTTCAGGAGGGCACGGTGGGATTAAATCACCTTTGTAAAAGAAGATCGGCTTGTCCCTTTTACCCTTGTTGCGTCTCCTCTCTGTTGATAGGAGACTGTGAAGGTCTTCAACTGCTTCACCTCATACTCTTCCCGTTGGGACGAGAGTTGAAGGCACTTGGGTGGTAGGGAGATACTCCCATCAATGACCCGACTGATGAGGTTGGCTTCAAAGTCAACGCTTCGCCTCTCCAGCTGAGTGGGCTTGGAGGCAGCCTGGAGGCTTAGTCTGTGCAGTTTTACCATGTCTTGATTGACAATAAACAACTGCCCTTCCTCGACTTCATGGTCTACTTTCTGTTTCCCTTTGTCTTTTAAAGGCTCGGGAATTGCTAAAGTGGGTTTCCCAAAATATAGGGAAGCATCGGCCAGGTGGCACTCATTGGGGTGAAATGGAGCCCGATCTGCAAAGACTGTATGCTGCTCCCCTCCCTTGACATATTTAATGCACTGGTGCAAAGTTGAAGGGACGACCCAATTCGGTGATACACACCCAAGTCCGGTTCCCGATGATGTGACCCAACCTTCGGTGATACACACAATAGGTAGGATCCCCTGTTTTATCTACCTCTGCGGGCTTCCGTGGATCCGGCAGGGTGATGAGCTGCTCTTTCATGCATAGGTCAAAGAGCATCTTGGTATGCTCTTTCCTGAAGGAATAAGGCGTCTTCATGTTCTCCGCCAACCGAGATGCACTTGCTTTGGCATCAGGCTTCTTGCCATTACCTTTGGATTTTCCTTCTCCCTTTTCTCCATCTGTCGGGGAGAAGTCGACAGCATTTACCTCCTTGCCGCTAGCCAGACGGTCTTTGGAGGATTTGCCTTTGGCAGAGACTTGTACTGAAGTCCCGCAATCAATGGCACCCAAGAGGGGGGGTGAATTGGGTGAAATCACAATTTTAACAAGGTTATACTCAATTTTAAGATTAAGCGAGAACACTAAGAGATAAGTGCAGGATAAACCAGATCTATCAAAAACAATCACTGCAATAGCCCTTGGTACTAGACGGAGTTGACTGATCCGAAGATTTACTCACGCAAGCTGTTATCTTTCCGGCAAGAGTAACCTTGTCAATTCGAATCTAGCTTTTGATATACCGAGGATCTATTTGAAGGTGATCAGTTAATCTAGATCTAAAGATAGCAATTAAACTAAATCCACAAGCATGCGCAAAAGTGGGATAGGGGAAAAGGAACAAACCACAATGAGACAGCGATTTTTAGGTGGTTCGGATGCCACAGCGGCAACCTACGTCCACCCCTCACCAACCGTGAGGAACCACACACTATCTTGTAAAGAGATACAAGATCAACCACACACACACACAAAGACAAACAATCTTAACTGCACACACACACGGATCTGCGAAGATCCATACACACACGGATGATTTAGGAATACAACACAATCACACTTGAAGCTAAGAAAGATTGAGAATGAAAAACACAAAAGAGAAGGCTTGATTAATGCTCCCCCTTAGTTGATGAAGAATTCCTTGGATGCAGCTTGAGCTCCACTTGGTCTGGCCTTTGATCTCCTTCAGATATGGCTTGATCTTTACCTGAGAATGGAGGAAGAAGGATGAAGAACTCTTCTCGAAGCACTGTTCACGTCTACAGTGCTAACTCCCTTCTCTTCCCCTTTGGTAGCCTCCTTGATCCACCTTGAGCATTAGGGTTTTCTTAACCCTCTTGTATATGTTATATAGACTTGAGTGGTCCATGGACTCCCCCAGACCAGATCCACAATTTCTGGAGAGTTTGGTTGCTTAGGGATTAAACAATACCAAGAGGGATGGCTTTTCTCGAAGTGACAAAAAGTCAACAATTATGGGCAGCTCGGGGCTGGCGGTTGACCTGCAGAGGCCAGCGGTCGACCGCTAGGAGCATTCCTGTAGCCATTTGGCTGCTGAAAAATAGGTCGACCGCTAGGGTCCTGGCGGTCAACCGCCATTTTTATAGGTCTTCTTTTTGGTTCTGTGATTTCAGGTCGACCTCCACTGGTCCAGAGGTCGACCGCCAATCTCCAAACCTGCAAAAATCAAGTGTTAGCCCGCTAAAAAACTGTCCATAATTTCGATGATTGAAATGGGCTTGTGTTATGGTTGATTACAAGTTCGTTTAGGCTCGTTTTAACACATGGAAGGATTCAAGAACACTAAGTTGAAAAGGAATGAAATTTGATGGTTTAGAGCATAAAACTTTGTTCAAATACAAGGCACGTAGGAGATAAATGTCTTGGGTTTTGTTATCATCAAAATCACTCGGATATGCTCAACATGTACAGGGTGATCAGCGAAGAACATCTCAATATCTGCCACCACCGTGTTGAGCTGGTCGAAGCTTCTGATATTTGAGCCCAGAAGCTTTTCACTGACTTCTGCCGAGAGACCCCTACGGCAGATGGTGATTGCGTCCTCAGGCGTCGGAGGATTATCGCAGCGCATGCTGACGTCCCTCCATCGTTTGATGAAGTCCAGTGCAGTCTCACCTTTCTTCTGCCGGAGAGCACAGAGCTCTGCCAGGGAGATTTTGCGTTCGACCATCTGGAAACGGTCGACGAACTTCTTTTGCATATCAGCCCAATCAGCTACAGAATTGGGCTTAAGTCTGGAGTACTACTGGAAGGCGGTGCTAGTCAATGACGTGGCAAAGTACCGTAGCAAATATGCCTCTTCCAGCGCCAATTCACACATGGCTGTCATGTAGTAGGCCAGGTGTTCATGTGGAGAGTCCTACCCATTGAACTTCTGGAGTTTCAGGACCTTCGGGCAATCCGGTGGAAGCTTCTTGAATTGATGGTGGAGGGGATATGGCACGCTGTACAAATCAACGGTGGCCACCCCCTCCCCATGCTGAGCAAACTTTGCCTCCATAATGCGCTCGATCATCTGCTTCTACGCCATGAGGCTCTCTGCAGCAGGAGTAACTGATGACCGCGCGTTGACTTCGAAGTCCACTGCCAATGGCAATTTTGTAGCAGTGACAGAGGCATTGGCCACGATTGGAATAGGGGAAGGTTGGTGTTCCACTCCAGTGGGTGCCGCCTGAGGTGGGACATGAACCTCTTTTTCACGCAATAGCGCCTGTAAGAGATTCTTGAGTTCTTGATTCTCGCGTCAGAGCTCTTCCAACGCGGGAGTGTTTGTCTCTTCCCCCAGTTCTTCCTCATGCCGGGGGTGGCTGTTCCCGTCGACACTATGGACGTCTTCCTGGCGCTCTTCTTGCCGTGCCAGCTCGAGCTGAGATGTACCAGCGATCGACGCCTGTTGTGTTTGTGCCAGGGCCCGGGACACAACCCTCGACTTCCTCAAATATTGGAGAGGTTGGTTGAGCTCTCCCGAGGTACCCTCGGGCTATTTGTCGCCGGAAGTGGCGTAACAGGTGAACACTTTGATAGTGTCATTGGTCACCTGGACCACCCGTTTCTTCCTAGGTGGTTGTCGATCTGACTTGGGTGGCCTCCCGAGTCTGTCAAAGACAGACACTCGGGATGTAGAAGCTTGAGGGGAACGATCCTCTTCCGTGTGCGTAGAACTGGCCCACGGGGAGGTCGGCCGCACCTTCTTGCCGGCTCGTCTGCGCTTTTGCCCCCGTAGGGGTTGAGTCGTAGACCTCGGAGAGGTTGAGGTCTCGGTGCTTGTCGGACTCCGCATTTGTTGCAAATCCGACATGCGGAAGGGCTCTTCTGCCCTTGCGCGCCTTATAATTCGGACCTCCTCTTTGGTGACCCAAATCTTCTTCAGTTGGAGCTGACGCTCCTCCGCTGGGTTGCCCCCTGTCCTTGACCGGGGAGCTCGTGGCTTGGGCCGCTGTAGGGGACCCTGAGTAGCCGCCGATATAGCGGGCTTCTTCTTTTCCGCTCCGTCCTCCCGAACTTGCCGGAGGAGCTCGAAGCGATTAGAGGTGGGGATGGTTGGGACATGACGGTCCCGTGGCAAGATCGGCTCGCCTCCATCGAGCCGGATGCGAATGTCTCCGACAATTATAGTTTTGCTGGAGCGAGAAGCCACTGCTGTAGGCTTTGTACCCTTGCGGCTACGATGTTGCCCCCGTTGAGCAGGAGCAGCGTTGGTGGCGCCTACAGTATGCATGGCGTCGTTAGGGCGACGACGCTGCCCCCGTTGAGCAGGGGTGATACCTCTGAGGGTGGCCGCAGTAGATCTGGTGCCGTTACGGCGACGGCGTTGCCCCCGTTGAGTAAGGGCGACGCCGGCGGTGACTTGGTTGACCGAGAAGACTTGGCCAATAGCTGGGGCAAAAGGCCTAACACCTTCGGCCATTGACACGACAGCTGAGCGAACTCGGCTGGTTGTCGGGATGACGGGCTTGACACCCTTAATAGTTGAAAAGTTGACCCGGCGAACCCGGCCAGTCGCTGCAGTAGAGGGTCTGACACCCCCGAGGGTTGTCTTGCTGACCGGGCGAACCCGGCCGACTGCTGAGGTTGATGGTCTGGCACCCCCAACGGTAGTCTTGTTGACCGAGCGAACCCGGCCGACTGATGAAGCGGAGGGCCTGACACCCTCGATAGTGGTCTTCTTGGCAGAGTGAACCAAGGATGGCAGTGTTGGTTTCGGACTCGGTTTCGGCCGGGTCCGAAACCGATACGACTCGGTATCGGTTTCGGTTTCGGTTTCGGCCGAAACCGGTTCCTGAAAATGTTAGGTTTCGGCCCGAAACCAAGTTAGGTTTCGGCGAAAACAGGTTAGGTTTCGGTCGGTTTCGGACCGAAACCGGACGGTTTCGGTCCGAAATCATTAAAAAATATATTATTTTTGGTATCGGCCCTGCTACAGTGCAAATGCCCGTTTCGGTGTCGGTATAGGCCGAAACCGATACGTTTCGGCCGAAACGTATCGGTTTCGGCCGATACTGCCAACAATGGAGTGAACCCGACCAATTGATGGGGCCGAGGGCCTGACGCCCCCGACAATAGCTCCTGCCGACGCAGCTGAACTGACTTCAGCCACAGGTACGACGCCCAGGAAAAAGGGCGAGCCGACGACCGCAGGGAAGTCGCCGAAGACGAGTGGGGTCGCCAGGTATCCGAACCTGGCGTGGTTGGCAATGACTTGAGGGCCGTAGGTGACGGCTGCCATCGCTGCTGTTGTTGGTGGTGATGGTGGTGGTGGTGCGTAGCACGGATGCAGAAGTGCGTCGAGGCACAAAAGGCTCTCAAACGAGCAGAGAGATGTGTACCCTCCTCTTCCCGTCCTGTAAAAGGAAGAGGAGGGAAATCAAAACCTTAAAGAAGGTTTAGAGACTTTCTTTGACAGAGAGAAGAAAGGTGGGAAAAGTTCCACCGGGCGTGCCAGTCTGTGAGACACGGAATCTTTCGCGTAGGAAAAATCTGAGAATAAAAATGTTCTTTTTGAAAAGAAACATTTCCCTGTCTGAGTAGAGGGTGATTCCGTGGGTGCGCATAGTATCAGACGATTTGGGTTCGAGTGCTGGACCTTTCCCTACTGACCGTAGTCAGGGGGTATTTACATCGGCTTAACGTCCGAACACCTTTGTTTAACTGTCAAAGAAATCTCAAAGTCTTCTATAGAGGTTCTGATGTGGAGGGCAGGCTCACTCGAGAGACTCTCCATGACCACTCATTTACCACCAACATGTTAATAGAGTTAGGGTTAGGTCTGAACAAAACCCTAAGATTTAGGAATAGAAACGCAAATATGCGGAAGCCGTAAGCATTTTTGAAGTAGAGAGAAGTTTTCTGGACCCCGAGGGTATTTTGGTAATTTTACCAACCTAGGGGTATTTTGGTAATTAGGGCTAAGTCTGAGCAAAACCCTAAGACTTAGGAGTAAAGATGCAAATATGCGGAAGCCGTAGGCATTTTTGAAGTAGAGAGAAGTTTTCTGGACCCTGAGGATATTTTGGTAATTTTACCAACCCATGGGTATTTTGGTAATTTTATCAGGCCAGGGGCACTTTTGAAATTTCTGAGCTGGAGCGGAAGTAGGACCAGGTTCCTGACTTCTCAAGGCGTTGAGACTCTTTCTGGAGGGTTACGGGGCTGGTAGGCCGTTTTTAGGTCGCAGGGGAATTTTGGTAATTTTATCATACCCTACACAGACCTAGGGTTGGGGTGCCACCCGAGCGTCGGACTGAGCTGACGGCATTTCCGGATTGAAGGAATGACAAGGGGCTTCGTAGAAGACACATAACTGTCGACTTGGCCGAAAGAGGGATATATATGCAATTTTGTGAAAGCCGGGGGTTTTCTTATAATTTTCCCCTGAGGACATACATAAAACATACTGAGTGCTTTTATAGTCCAAATGAGTACAAGGGTTGTCGGTGAGTAGTCGACTGTACAAAAGTCTGCACTAACGCGGGAAGTAGGGGCGTAGTCCCAATTACAAAAGTTGCAGGGTAAATCTGCAAATAACATGACTTTTATGTTTCTTGGATCCCGGGGAGGACATTTATGCAATTCTCCCATTATTAGGGTAAAAACAGATGACATAGTTGTCCCGGGACTTAGAAACAACAACACGGCCCACTGAGAGGCAAAATTATAAATATACCCTCGTAGGGGTATATACACAAGACCCGGGGACTTACCCCTCGCGGGCCAAAACAACGAACAAAACGTTCCAAGTGTTGGATGCTCCCAGTGCATAGGTTGTAGATGTGTGTCTTTCCTTTTGGACCCTTGGGGGTCTATTTATAGAACTGGGAGGCTCCCCGGGGTTGTTTGGACCCGTACGGGTTGAATGGGGGTGAAAATGACCCCCGGGAAGTCTTTTTCCTCCCTTTTTCTTCTTTTTTTTTCTTTCCCCCCGCGGTAATGGGGCGCCCCGGGGTCGCGGGACCCACCCGGGGTCGGATGACCCCGGGCAGGCCCGGGCACGACCCGCCCGGGGTGGGCCGGCCCCGGGAGGGACCCACCCTGGGTCGGCGACCCCGGGTGGGTCTCTCCCGGGGCCGCGCGACCCTGGGCAGGTCCGCCTGGGCCCGCGCGACCCCAGGCAGGCCCTGCCCGCCTGCGTGCGACCCCACACGGGGTGGTCCGACCCCGTCCGGGTCTCCCCCGCCCCGTGCGGGTCTGCTCCAGGGATTTTTCTAATAAAAAGGGTCTCCCGCCGCCTTCTCTTGTCGTTTTCTGCGCAGCAGCCCCGTGTAGAGAAGGAAAAGCGCCTCCTTTTGTTCGTTGTTGTCTTCCTCGCGCCGTAGGCCACAAGAGGGAGATCCGTGCTTGTCGGGACAGCGTGGTACACGTGTGCTAGGCTCCGTTTGAGGTGCATAGATGCCCCTTTTGCACTCTTTTTTCTTGTAGATGCTTCTCCCGATCATAGTTGTATGCTCGGAGGAGGGAAACTCCATCCCTATGACTTCCTTTCCCGGTACCACGCGATCATGACAATCGCGGTGGTTTTAACCCGGCTCCCGACCGCCTTGTTGCTGCGAGGGGTCCGTAGTTGTAGAAACATATAGGCCCTAACGCCCCAAAGCGTAGAAATATTCCACGGGGTGGCGATACGCCGAATGTAGGATCCTGCGTGATGATATTCCACGACACGGCGACTCGCCGGGTACGACGATACGTCGCATATGGGCCTCGAGCAATACGATGTGGGCTATGAAGCCTTACAATTGGGAAATATCCCATGGGACGGCGATACGCCAAACATAGAATCCCGTATGAAGTATTTCATAGGGCTGCAATATGCCGAGTAAAAGACCTCGCCGAAACGAGGATAATACTTCAAAAATTTCTGAAATAAATGCGGGTGGAACAACGGGCTTAGCTGAAACCCTAATTCCTTAAATAGTTATTGTTGATGTAGGGGGGGTGCATTATGAGCCATGCAAGCTAGTATGTCCTTGACATTAGAACCTATGTAAAGGACTCTAGGACTTTCTTTGATAGTTAATCAAGGGTGTTCGGACGTTATGTCGATGTAAATCAACACTAATTGCGGTCAGTGGGGAAAGGTCTCGTGTTCGAACCCACATCGTCCGATCAAACCAAACTCACGGAATTAACCATACACGGGCTATTTAAATAGCTTCATACGTGCATCGGTGCAGGCTTCCCTTTTCTCCGAGAAGGTTGAGAGGTCTATACCCATCTCTCACTATGTGAGACCACACACAATATAAATATATTTAAAAGAAAAGTTCTGTGACCAACAGACTGGCACGTCTGGTGGGACCTTTCCCACCTTTCTTTTTTCTGTCAAAGAAGTCCTAAACCTTCTTCAAGGTTCTGATTGTCCCTCTTCCTCTTATAGTACGGGAAGAGGAAGGCATCTGTTTGCATGTCTGCGTGCCCACTAGTGCATTTGCACATCCCTTTGCTCGAGCTCAACTACAGCAACAACAACAATCAACGATGGCAGCCATCACCTACGGATTTCAAGTCATCGCCAACCATGCCAGGTTCGGATACCTAGCAACCCCGATCGTCTTCGGCGACTTTCCAGCGGTCGTCGTTCACCCTTCTTTTTGGGCATCGTTCCTGTGGTTGAGGCTAGTTCAGCCACACCTGCTATTGCAACCGTCGAGGGTCCTCGGCCCTCGGGCCCAACTACTGACCGAGTGTTCTCGGTCAACCAAGTCACTGCTTGCGCCACTCCTGCTCAACGGGGTCAGCGTCATTGCCGCAACGCCACCAAGCCCGCGGCGCCCACCTTTCGAGGCACCGCTCCCGCAACAGGGGCAATGCCGCTACCGCAATGGCACCAAGTTCGCGGTGACCACTTCTGATGATGTTCCTGCCTGTGCAGTCTAAAGCGCCCCTAGGCGCTCGCATAGGCGGTGAGGCGGGGCGAGGCGACTGCAGGCCGCCTCGCGCCTTCGCAGTTCGCCGAGGCGAACCCCTCGCACGCGCCTTGCGTGCCTCGCCCGCTCGCTGGCTCGGATCCGCGTATCGGGTAAGAATACTCGTTAGCTACGGAGAACCGGATCCTTTTAACCCGCGAGGGTTTTGCTCGCATTCTGTCTCCAACCTATTGTTTCCCCCTCCAACGACGGCAGCAACTGAGCGGCGAGTGGCAGCAGCTGAGTGGCGAGCGGCGTCCGGCGAGCGGCGAGCATCTGGTAACTCCCTCTCGCCGTCTCCATCTCCCTCTCTCTCTTCCACTCCACTCCCTCTTACTCTCTCACGCAGGCACACACGGAGGGGGGCTCAGCCCCTCTCCCACAGTCCACCCGCTCACTCTCTCTCCCCCTACCACTCTCGCTCTCTCCCCTCTCTATCTCCCTCACAGTGAGAGGGAGGGGCCGAGCCCCTCTCGCCCCTCTCCCACAGTCCGACTCCCACCCGGTCACTCTCTCTCCCCCTGCCACTCTCGTCTTCACTCTATGTCTCTCTGTTCTCTCACTCTCTGTCTCTCGCTCTCTCCACTCTCTTACTCTCTCTCGGTCTCTCCCTCGCCTTCACTCTATCACTCTCTTCATTCTCCCACTCTATGTCTCCCGCTCACTCTCTCTGTTCTCTCAACTCCTTGTCTCCCGCCCACTCTCTCTATTCTCTCTCTCAACTCTCTGTCTCCCGCCCACTCTCTTTGTTCTCTCTCTCAACTCTGTCTCCCGCCCTCTCTCCGTTCTCTCACTCTGTCTCCTGCTCTCTCTCTCACACAGACACACACGCATGCACAGTTAGAGGGGCTAATCCCCTCTCTTACCAGTCACTAGTCACTCGATCTCACCCTCTCTTTGTCTCTCACAGACCACAGTGACGATCAATCGTGATTAGTGCAGGGCAATCGACGTCGGCAATAAATAGTCAGTAAAAATAATTTTTTACATTTGTTGTTTGATTTATTTGTTGTTTGATTTATTTTTGTAATATGATTTAAATTTGTTGTTTGATTTTTTTTTAAGATGTCTACGCCTACACCACCTACTTTTGTGTCTGTTTCTGGTGGTGCATCGTCAAATGTAAGCACTCAGAGGCCCAATGTAGAAAAGGGCAGACCAAAAGACATTGGGTGGAAATATGGAATCTCTGCCAATCCACAAAATAGAGATGAGATAACATGTAATTTTTTGTAAAAAGGTGAGTAAAGGAGGGATTTACCGGCTGAAACAACATTTAGCCGGCCTAGGTACAAATGTGATAGCTTGCCAGAAGGTTCCCGTGGATGTGAAGTTAGAAATCCGAGAACATATGCAAAATGCCAAGAAAGCTAGAATTGAGAAGCTACAAATGGTGATGGAGATGGAAGGTAGAGATAATTTGTTGAAGGATTCATGTCAATCTCAATCTCTGGATGTCTATCAAGTTAATATACTTGATGACATTATTTCAGAGCTACCACGGATGAAGGGTCCTATGGACAAGTTCTGCACTCCTGATCCGGAACAAGTTAAGCAGTAAGAGATAAAAAATGGGAAAAGGAACATCGTGATAGGGTTTGTCAATATGTAGGTAGATGGATTAATCAAGCTGGCATCCCATTCAATACTGTGCATCTACCTAGCTTTCAAACAATGTTGGAAGCTGTAGGACAATACGGTTCGAGATTTAAAGGGCCTAGCTATCATGAGATTCGTGAGACTCTTTTGCATAAGGAGATAAAAATAACACGAGTTGGTGGATGCCCAAAAAGAAAATTGGGTGAGATATGGTTGTAGCATCATGTCCGATGCATGGACAGATGTGAAGGGACGAACACTGATCAACTTTCTTGTGAACTCTCTAGGTGGGATTTTTATTTTTATGTCTCTCACTATCAACTTTCAATATATTTTCTATTTTTATTTCTATGACTCACACTGTCATTATGTCTTACTCTCTTTCTCTAGGTGGGACTGTTTTCTTGAAATCAATTGATGCTTCTGCACATGTGAAAGATGCCAAATTGTTGGCAGATTTATTGGACAAGGTTATTAACGAAGTTGGTGTTCAGCATGTCATCCAAATTTTGACAGACAATGAGTCTAGTCATGTGGCAGCTGGGAAAATGTTGATGGTAGCCCATCCTCATTTATTCTGGACATCATGTGCTGCCCATTGTTTAGACTTGATGTTGGAGGACATTTCCAAATTATCTCCAATGAAAGAAACCATTCGTAGAGCGAAATTGGTAACTACATTTATTTATGGCCACACAAGATTCTTGCTATGATGAGAAAGTATACAAATGACAAGAATCTTGCACGTGCAGCTGTCACTCGTTTTGCCACCAACTACTTAAATTTACAGAGTCTGCTTGATTGCAAATATAGTTTGAGAAGGATGTTTACATCTGCTGATTGGCTTGTTAGTAATAATCGGTGGGCCAAAAAAAATGAAGGGAAGAAGGTAGAGGGCATAATCTTAAAGACTTCTTTTTGGAATGGTGTGGCGTATTCATTGCAAATATACAAGCCCCTTGTTATGGTTTTACCGTTGGTTGATGTAGAAAAGCCAGCGATGAGCTACATTTATGAGGCTATGGATCGTGCAAAGGAGAGTATTAAGAGTGCATTAAATGACAAGCTTGACAAATATGGTCCAATTTGGGAAATCATTGATAGACAATGGGACTTTCAAATGCACCGTCCTTTACATGCAGCTGGCCTTTATCTTAATCTAGCTCTTTATTTCTCTAATTCAAAAATTGAGTATGATCAAGAAGTTAAGCAAGGGCTATATGATTGCATTGAAAAGTTAGCTCCAGAAGCCTCTGTCCAAGATATAATTTTCAAGGAGCTTGCAGCTTATCAGTATGCCCAAGGGCTATTTGGGAGAGAAATGGCCATCAAGCAACGCACTTCTATGGTTCCAGGTATGGATGTTTTTCTCAATTTTTTATCTAATTTTCATTGCAATCGTGGAGTAAGAATTTTTGTGAAATGTGAATTATAATTTCTTTGTGATGTAGCTACTTGGTGGTTGAACTTTGATACTGCCACACCAAACCTTCAAAAGATAGCCATTCGGATCTTAAGTTTGACATGTAGTGCATCTAGTTGTGAGCGCAATTGGAGTACATTTGAGCAGGTTAGATGAATAATTCCATATTCAAGTACATAAAAGATTAGTGTTTTTTTGTTTAATTGATTGCAACTAATATACTTGTAGGTGCACACAAAAAAAGGAATAGGTTGGAGCAAAAGAAGCTGAACGATCTCATTTTTGTGCAATATAATCAACGTCTCCATGCTCGTCATTTGCGTCTTCAGCAAAGTGACTATGATCCTATTTCTTTGGATGACATTGATGATTGTAATGAGTGGATAGCTAATCCTCTAGAAAATGAAGATTTTGTGGATGAAGGGGAGGACCTCACATGGCTAGATGTTGAAATCGCTGTCGGTGTTAATGAAGAGGAAGGGCCAAGCACAAGGCCGACAACCAAAAAACGTCACCGAGGAAAGGGAAAAAGCATTGCCACATCTCACTCCATAAATGTGAGAGATGTTGACTCCGAGGGGACACAATCAGAGAATGAGAATGAGCTTCCAAGTGATAGGGACTCCTCTTTTATGAGTGATGAGGTGTCTTAAGAGTTGAGAGAGATTTGAAACACTGTATGGTATGGGATTATGTAATTAACTTGTTTGGTTGTTTAACTATTTTTGTGATATTTTGATATATAATTTTAATTTTTTAATAATATCTCGCCTCAAACGCCTTGGCCATCGCCTAGGCCTTTGAGGCTTGAGGCGACCCCCTGGTCGCCTCGCTCGCCTCACGCCTCAGACTACGTAGGTTCCTGCTCAACGGGGGCAGCGCCAGAGCCACAAAGGCACCAAGCCTGCAGCGGCAACATCCCACTCCGGGAAGACCGTCATTGTCAGAAACATCCGCATTCGGCTTGATGGAGGCGAGTCGACCATGCCCCGAGATCGCTACGTCCCAACCATTTCTACCTTCAATCGCTTCAAACTTCTTCGGCAAGCTCGGGAAGACGAGGTGAAATTGAAGAAATCCGGCGCCCTGGCCACAAACCGGGATCAACCGCACCGGTCCAAGGCGGTTGCTCCTCGGCCGAAGTCGGGGGGCAACCCAACAGAGGAGTGCCAGCTCTGTATCAAGAAAATCTGGGTCACCAAAGAGGAGGCCCATGCCATCAAACAGGCAAGGTCAGAAAGGTCTTTCCGCATGTCGGAGCTGTAGCAAGTGCGGAGTCCGACAACCCGCCATCAAGACGAGCTCCCGACCTCTCCGAGGTCTCAGACTCAATGCCCGTGAGGGCAAAAGCTCCGAGGAGTCCATAAGCAAGCTCGGCCAACCTCCCCCCATGCTAGTTCAATGCATACAGAGGAGGCCTATTTCACTCAGGCTTCTACGTCCCGAGTGCCTGTTTTCGACAGACTTGGGGTGGCACCCCAGCCTGGAAGACAACCACCAAGGAAGAGATTGGTGGTTCAGGTGACCAACGACACTGTCAAAATGTTCACATGCTACACATTCTCCATCGACAAGTAGCTGGAGGATACCTCAGGAGAGTTGAATCAGCCTCTCCAAATCTTGAAGAAGTCAAGGCCCGTCTCTCGAGTTCTTGCTCAGATGCAGCAGACACCTGTCGTCGGAACATCTCAACCCGAGTCGACGCGACCAGAAGGGCACCAAGATGACGTCTATAGTGTTGACATGGACAACAGCTCGGGAGACGAAGATCTTGGAAGAGAAGCCCAAACTTTCACGTTGCAAGAACTCTGGTGCGAAAATCAAGAGCTGAAGAACCTCTTGCAAGCACTTTAGCGCGAAAGGGAGGTTCATATTCAGCCACAATCACTGGAATGGAATAGTAGCCTCCCCCCCATTCTAGTCATGACCACATCGGCTACTGCGGCAAAGTTACCTGTAGTAGCGGAATTTGAAGCTTCTCAAAATGAGGCTAACGTGCGATCATCCGCCACTCCAACCGCCGAGAGCTTAATGGTTCAGAGGCAGATGATCGCACGAATTGTGGAGGCGAAGGTTGCTCAACATGGTGAGGGTGTGGCCACCGTTGTTTTGTACAACGTGCCCTATCCCCTCCACCATCAATTCAAGAAACTTCCGGTAGACTACCCGAAAACCCCAAAACTTTAGAAGTTCAATGGGCAGGGCTCGTCACATGAACACATGGCCTACTACATGACGACCATGGGTGAGCTGGCGTTGGAAGAATCATATCTTCTGCTATATTTCGCTACATCTCTGACAGGCACTGCCTTTCAGTGGTATTCCAGGCTGAAGCCCAACTCGGTAGCTGATTGGGCTGATATGTAGAAGAAGTTTGTTGACCGCTTCCAAATGGCTGAATGCAAGGTATCTCTTGCGGAACTCTGTGCCCTAAAACAAAGAAAGGGGGAAACCGCGTTGGACTTCATCAAGCGGTGGAGGGGCGTCAGTATGTGCTGCGATAATCCTACAACGCCCGAAGCATATCTTGCCGCTTGGCGGAAGCTAGTGAGAAGCTTCTAGGGTCAAATATCAGAAGTTTCAACCAGCTGAACACGGTGGTACCAGAGATTGAAATGTTCTTCGCCATCACCTGGCATATACCTCTGCCAAAGGCAAATTCTCCAAGGATTGCCCGGCCAACGGTAAGGAGGTAAATTCAGTGGACTTCTCTTCGAGGAATGGAGATAAGGGAGAAGGAAAATCAAAGAGTAACGACAAAAATCCCGACGCGAAGGTGACAGCCGTTGTATTAGCAGAGCATATGAAGGCGCCTTACTCTTTTAGAAAATAGCATACGAAGATGCTCTTTGATTTATGTATAAAGGAAAAGCTTATCATCCTGCCTGATCCACGAAAGCCCGTGGAGGTAGACACGACATATGATCCTGACTACTGCGTGTATTATCGGAGGTTAGGTCATACCATCGGGGACTGCTATGATTTCAAAAACATAGCAGAAGAGTTAATCCAGAATGGCCCTATGTAGTCTGAGGCGTGAGGCAAGCGAGGCGACCAGGGGGTCGCCTCACGCCTCAAAGGCCTAGGCGATGGCCGAGGCGTTTGAGTCGAGATATTATTAAAAAATTAAAATTAAAATTATATGTCAAAATATCACAAAAATATATTCTTTTGAACAGTAAATATCATAAAACTACATATACACTAAACAAGAAAAATAACTAACAAGTGTAAAATTATAACAAAACAAAAATAGTTAAACAACCAAACAAGTTAATTACATAATCCCATAACACACAGTGTTTCAAATCTCTCTCAACTCTCAAGACGCCTCATCACTCATAAAAGAGGAGTCCCTATCACTTGGAAACTCATTCTCATTCTCTGATTGTGTCCCCTCGGAGTCAACATCTCTCACATTTATGGAGTGAGATGTGGCAATGCTTTTTCCCTTTCCTCGGTGACGTTTTTTGGTTGTCGGCCTTGTGCTTGGCCCTTCCTCTTCATTAACACCGGCAGCGATTTCAACATCTAGCCATGTGAGGTCCTCCCCTTCATCCACAAAATCTTCATTTTCTAGAGGATTAGCTATTCACTCATTACAATCATCAATGTCATCCAAAGAAATAGGATCATAGTCACTTTGCTGAAGACGCAAATGACGAGCATGGAGACGTTGATTATATTGCACAAAAATGAGATCGTTCAGCTTCTTTTGCTCCAACCTATTCCTTTTTTTTGTGTGCACCTACAAGTATATTAGTTGCAATCAATTAAACAAAAAAAACACTAATCTTTTATGTACTTGAATATGGAATTATTCATCTAACCTGCTTAAATGTACTCCAATTACGCTCACAACTAGATGCACTACATGTCAAACTTAAGATCCGAATGGCTATCTTTTGAAGGTTTGGTGTGGCAGTATCAAAGTTCAACCACCAAGTAGCTACATCACAAAGAAATTATAATTCACATTTCATAAAAATTCTTACTCCACGATTGCAATGAAAATTAGATAAGAAATTGAGAAAAATATCCATACCTGGAACCATAGAAGTGCGTTGCCTGATGGCCATTTCTCTCCCAAATAGCCCTTGGGCATACTGATAAGCTGCAAGCTCCTTGAAAATTGCATCTTGGACAGAGGCTTCTGGAGCTAACTTTTCAATGTAATCATATAGCCCTTGCTTAACTTCTTGATCATACTCAATTTTTGAATTAGAGAAATAAAGAGCTAGATTAAGATAAAGGCCAGCTGCATGTAAAGGACGGTGCATTTGAAAGTCCCATTGTCTATCAATGATTTCCCAAATTGGACCATATTTGTCAAGCTTGTCATTTAATGCACTCTTAATACTCTCCTTTGCACGATCCATAGCCTCATAAATGGAGCCCATCGTTGACTTTTCTCTATCAACCAACGGTAAAACCATAACAAGGGGCTTGTATATTTGCAATGAATATGCCACACCATTCCAAAAAGAAGTCTTTAAGATTATGCCCTCTACCTTCTTCCCTTCATTTTTTTTGGCGCACCGATTGTTACTAGCAAGCCAATAAGCAGATGTAAACATCCTTCTCAAGTTATCTTTGCAATCAAGCAGACTCTGTAAATTTAAGTAGTTGGTGGCAAAGCGAGTGACAGCTGCACGTGCAAGATTCTTGTCATTTGTATACTTTCTCATCATAGCAAGAATCCTTGTGTGCCCATAAATAAATGTAGTTACCAATTTGGCTCTATGAATGATTTCTTTCATTGGAGACAATTTGGAAATGTCCTCCAACATCAAGTTTAAACAATGGGCAACACATGATGTTCAGAATTAATGAGGATGGGCTACCATCAACATTTTCCCGGCTGGCACATGACTAGACTCATTGTCTGTCACAATTTGGATGACATGCTGAACACCAACTTCGTTAATAACCTTGTCCAATAAATCTGCCAACAATTTGGCATCTTTCACATGTGCAGAAGCATCAATTGATTTCAAGAAAACAGTCTCACATAGAGAAAGAGAGTAAGACATAATGATAGTGAGAGTCATAGAAATAAAAATAGAAAATATATTGAAAGTTGATAGTGAGAGACATAGAAAGAAAAATCCCACCTGGAGAGTTCACAAGAAAGTTGATCAGTGTTCGTCCCTTCACATCTGTCCATGCGTCGGACATGATGCTACAACCATATCTCACCCAATTTTCTTTTTGGGCATCCACCAACTCTTGAGTTGTTTTTATCTGCTTATGTAAAAGAGTCTCATGAATCTCATGATAGCTAGGCCCTTTAAATCTCGAACTGTATTGTCCTACAGCTTTCAACATTGTTTGAAAGTTAGGTAGACGCACAATATTGAATGGGATGCCATCTTGATAAATCCATCTACCTACATATTGGCAAACCCTATCACGATGTTCCTTTTCCCATTTTTTATCTCTTACTGTCTTAACTTGTTCCGGATCAGGAGTGCAGAACTTGTCCATAGGACCCTTTATCCGTGGTGGCTTTGAAATAATGTCATCAAGTATGTTAACTTGATAGACATCCAGAGATTGAGATTGACATGAATCCTTCAACAAATTATCTCTACCTTCCGTCTCCCTCATCATTTGTAGCTTCTCAATTCTAGCTTTCTTGGCATTTTGCATATATTCTCGGATTTCTAACTTCACATCCACGGGAACCTTCTTGCAAGCTGTCACATTTGTACCTTGGCCGGCTAAATGTTGTTTCAGCCGGTAAATCCCTCTTTTACTCACCTTTTTACAAAAATTACATGTTATCTCATCTCTATTTTGTGGATTGGCAGAGATTTCATATTTCCACCCAATATCTTTTGGTCTGCCCTTTTCTACATTGGGCCCTTGAGTGCTTGCATTTGACGATGCACGACCAGAAACAGACATAGAAGTAGGTGGTGTAGGCGAAGACATCTTAAAAAAAAATTAAACAACAAATTTAAATCATATTACAAAAATAAATCAAACAACAAATTTAAATCATATTACAAAAATAAATTAAACAATAAAATTAAATCAAACAACAAATGTAAAAAATTATTTTTACTGACTATTTATTGCCGACGTCGATTGCCCTACACGAATCACGATTGATCGTCACTGTGGTCTGTGAGAGACAGAGAGAGGGTGAGATCGAATGACTAGTGACTGGTAAGAGAGGGGATTGGCCCCTCTAACTGGGCATGCGTGTGTGTCTGTGTGAGAGAGAGAGCAGGAGACAAAGAGTGAGAGAACGAAGAGAGGGCGGGAGACAGAGTTGAGAGAGAGAACAAAGAGAGTGGGTGAGAGACAGAGAGTTGAGAGAGAGAATAGAGAGAGTGGGCGGGAGACAAGGAGTTGAGAGAACAGAGAGAGTGAGCGGGAGACAGGGTGGGAGAATGAAGAGAGTGATAGAGTGAAGGCGAGGGAGAGACCGAGAGAGAGAGTAAGAGAGTGGAGAGAACGAGAGACAGAGAGTGAGAGAACAGAGAGAGATAGAGTGAAGACGAGAGTGGCAGGGGGAGAGAGAGTGACCGGTGGGAGTCGGACTGTGGGAGAGGGGCGAGAGGGGCTTGGCCCCTCCCTCTCACTGTGAGGGAGATAGAGAGGGGAGAGAGCGAGAGTGGCAGGGGGAGAGAGAGTGAGTGGGTGGACTGTGGGAGAGGGGTTGAGCCCCCCTCCGTGTGTGCCTGCATGAGAGAGAAAGAGGGAGTGGAGTGGAAGAGAGAGAGAGAGAGGGAGATGGAGACGGCGAGAGGGAGTTACCGGATACTCGCCGGACGCCGTTTGCTGCTGGCCGGACGCGGACACCGGACACCGGACGCCGCTCGCCGCTCAGCTACTGCCGTCGTTGGAGGGGGAAACGATGGGTTGGGGATGGGATGCGAGCAAAACCCCCGCGGGTTAAAACTATCCGGTTCTCCGTAGCTAACGGGTATTCTTACCCGATACGCAGATCCGAGCGGGCGGGCGGGCGAGCGGGCGAAGCGCGCCGCGGCGGGCGAGGCGCGCGAGTCGTGTGCGAGGCGTTCGCCTCGGTGAACCGCGACAGCGCGAGGCGGCCTGCCGTCGCCTCGCCCCGCCTCACCGCCTAGGGGAGCGCCTAGGCGCGCTTTAGACTACATAGGAAGGGCCTAATAAATATGTTGGGCAATGCGGTCAACTCGCCGTAGTCTCATGTCTGGAGCCGATCGACTCAGTTGGCCAACGTGGTCTACATGGTGGCGGCTGCTTCGAGTTCAAATGCACCAGAGGCCAGGTCATCAAATTGGCGGCCCGGAGCTGATTCCAGATCCTTCCCCTTTTTGATGCTTGAATGCTTGGCAGTGCGGAGGATCATGCAAAAGATGAGAGGAGAGACCTGGCAACTACGATGGGAACAATGGGCGCTATTGCTGTTCCTGAAGAGTGTCGACGAACAGTTGGCCGTTTTTCTCTTCAAACTGCTCCCCAGAGAGTCTGCTTCCATACACATGTAGGGGGCAGAGGCATTGTAACGACCCGAGAATCCGATTACCGGGAAGGCCCGATAACTCGAGAGTCGCACCGCCGCCCACGAGCCGGGAGGGATCGGAAGGGCTAAAAGGAGTGTGGAGGCACAAAGAAATAGGAAATAAAGCAGGACAATTCAACAATTAACAGAAGTAAATAAACAATTACAGCTACAACAGAGTCCAGTCCAACAGAAAGTACAGTCTAAAGCAGTAAAGCGTACCACATGCCGAGTGAACACTCGGCCCGGCGAGCTAGCAACTGAGAACCCCCGCTCCGCACCCTCGAACCTCGAGGAAGAACCGCCACACCTGAAAAGCGGGGAATGAGTCTCCCAAACAGAGACTCAGCAGGGATCCCGCGGAACCCCAACCGGAAACAACGGCGGTAGCGGAAAGGAAGGCTACGAGAGCAACCGCAACAGCAGGAACAGCAAACCCGGTGGCCGGTCGAAACACGGCACTACAACTACTACTGTACCAGAAACACACCTTGACCTCGCGGTCGAGGCTATCGAACTACACTAGTACCGCTTACCGAAGTAAAAACACACGACAACCACGCCGTAGAGGCCTGTCCCCCGGACACAACCGACCTGGACACGCTGTCCAAAGTGCAACCCTGACACCTGGTCACGGGTACCGCACAGCAAGACACAACCTCGGTAAAGCTACAAGCACTAGTCTCGCGGCACGAGAATCGACACACGTGCGGCGAGACAACCGAAACTCAACGGTCGGCACGCCCGAAAACCCGAAGGTCAAAATCACTGAAACTGACAGTCTGTCACTCCCAACTCGACAGGAGTACCTCCCACTAGAAGCACAGTCGGTAGCGTCCCCTGACGTCTTACACCGCACCGCAGGTGAACTGCCTGACGTGGTAGCGCCTACCAAAGGCACGAACACCGAACAAGTAACCACAAACAAGTGACTAGCTGGGGTCACGCCTGTCGACGTGGGCCCAACCGCCCCCAACCACGTGTGCACACACAGACCGCGCGTCCCTGGTCTGGCCCTCTGATCGATTTTCCCCTCAGCCGGACTCTGGCTGCTAGACGCGGGGCCCGACGGAAACCGGTCCACAAACCGTCTCTAAGGGTAAGCCTCTCCACCTACTCCCAGGTGGGACCACTCGCGTGTAAGCAGGCTACGACTAGTGGAGGGTCACTGAAGGAGTAGACTCTCAAGTCAACGGAAAACAACGTCCGCATCCGACGACGTACGGGGACCACCCCACGTACCGGCCCCGTCGCACGGTGACCACAGTCGGAGAAGAAACAGGACTCGCAGTCCACGGCCACGCACGCACCCTGCGCGAGAGTCGAGAAAACTCAAGTGGCACTAAGCCACTGGACTCTGGACAGTCCTCTAGACGCACTACACCCAACGGTCCTTGAGTCACAAGACTCGGGGTCAAGACCGTTGTACGCAACAGCACAAGGCTGTCAATCTAGTCCAATCTCTAGGTCTAAAACCACGGTAGCACGAGTACCGAGACAACTCACGAGCCGCCAAGACCACTCCCTCGGGAAGGGAACGCAAAGGACTAAAGCCACCCACACGGGCCACACGGAAAACACAGAAGCACGATTCCCAGGGCAGCACACAAGCCGCCTTGTCGATTTCCCATCCCAGAGCAAGCGGGAAACCTCCAGCCCCAGGCCGGATAACTGGACTTGCAGTCCAAGGCCAAACACATGGCCCACACGGGAATCGCCTTCCAAGGAAACCCACGACATGCGGGGGAGACCCCACCGCACACACACACCGATACACGGTGACTCGATCGAGCATAACACGAAAGTCCGGAACACGTGAGGTCACCCGGATCCACCACACCTACGGGCACGCTAATCGAGGTAACACGTAACCTCCCGACACCCCAAAGACACGGACACAGAACCCACGGGGTGCTCGGGACACTCACGAGGCCGAAGGTCGACCGGAGGTCAAAACCACACAGACGAGAACCACAACGTAGTCGCGGTCTCCTGAGGACCGCGACCAGCTAGAAACGATCGACCGGGGACCGCGACTAAGCAGTCACGGTCGGGTCACAACCGCGACTAGTTAAAAATGGTCTATCGCACGTCCGCGACGCTTGCCGACGCTCTTGGGCAAACGCGGTTCTCCCAGGACTGCGACCAATGAACGCGGTCACTGGTAGACCGCGACCATTTCGGAAAATCGAGAACGGCGGGAAAACGCCCAAAAATCCACGCCACGCCCCCAAACATCCACGGATGAGGGGGAAAACATGGGGGAAGCTCCCCAGTAGTCCCTAGCATGCATCTATGGCCTCGGATCGGCCTAAAACGCAAAGGAACGCCAGATCGGGCGATCACTCCCCAAAACATGGTTTTTCCCAAAACGCCCCAAACGACCCGCTCGGCTCACCACGGCTTACAAAACTCGCGGGAAATGAAGCGCACGAGCTGGGGGTCCATCTCCCTACCTCCACCGAAGATTTCGCGCACCGTGGACGCCGATCCACGAAGAAACGCCTCCGAAACAACTCCGGATCGCGCCGATCCGAACACGAAAGATGTCCGAAACATCATTTCGGACACAACGGAGCCAGATATACCGGAAACGCAGATCCGGGACCCGAGAAGAAGGATCCGAAAAACCCGGGACATTACAGCCCTCCCCCCTTAAAGGAATTTCGTCCTCGAAATTCAGGACCAAGCACGAAGTCACAGGGGAAGAACACCGAACCAACTGACACGCTGTCAGAGCCCCAGTACAGAAAACCTCGATTCTCACGAAAACACCGATCCTGAGGGACACAGCCAGACTTACAATCACAAACAACACCTCGCTCCTCGCGCCGAGCACACTGGCCAACAGAGCAGGCATATACCAAAGGACACAGTCCGGCATCACCTCAGACAACGCGAGAATGCACCATGGCGCCGCAGCCACAATCTTGCTCACCGAGGAATCACAACCCTCTACACGAGAAACAACTACCGATCCATCCTATGGTCGGCAGACACATCGCACATCAGCTTCGCAGCCAGCTGACAGGTCGCACACCCTCCTCAAGGGAGCAACCAAAATAGAGCCTCCACCAGCTCAAGCAGTCCTCTCAGCAGACCGCAACCAGAACATCGGCTCAGCACGAAGAAACACCTCACACATGGCAAGTCGAAAGCCGGACATAACACTGTGCCAACTCTTGTCAGAAGATAAACTTCGACAAAGCCCAGATCCCATCCGGAAAGACACATCACAGAAACGACCACCAAAGGTCTCGCTTGCACACGGCTCTCGCCACGCTCGAGCCCCAACCACCAGCATCTTCTGTCTGTGAAATGACCACACGTCGACGACCACCAACTGCTCGCTCAGGTTCTTCCTTCTTTCCTGGTCCTCCACTAGGTCCGAAGGAAATATTCCGAACCTCGGCAAGCCATCCGTCGACCCCCACACAGACTGATGCCGCATCTCGAGCTGCACTCCTCTCGGACACCGCATCCGAGCTCGAACATCGCGCCAACTCGACCCTCTCGGGGAGCACTACGAAACCAAATGACAAAATCCTGGTGTCTTCAGTCATCACCTCACTGGACTCAGACTCACAAGGGAACCATCCCATGCTGGTCACCAAACCAGGGATAACCATTGTGACACCAACGTCCTATCAAGGACCACCAAACCGACGCCAATCTAACAAAAAGGCCTCCGCCCCAAGGCGTCACTCTTCCATCTAGTCTCATCAAATCCTTCGATCAACCTTAAGTGGACACCTGCCAATCCCAATTCCGCCCTTACCACAGAGCCACGGGACACCACCTGAACAATGCTCACGGGTCCCCAAAGCAACAAGCATCTCATCGCGGTTGGCTACGAGACTAGCCTTACCAGTCACTCGCAGCTACCTACAGGAGTCCACAGCCTGCCAGAGATCACATCTCCAAAAACGATCTCATCCGAGGACACGACTGGGAACACAAGTCGGGCACCAAGCCACCGACTCTGACCAACACGTCCTCGACCTCCGTCAGGCGACATCCTCAACAACCCCCTCCAGGTCCAACACCGACGCCTGACACGGCTTCCATCACAGGAATAGGGTACTCATGCGGCGCACTAGCCAGCACATTCCCCAACACTCCATCCTGCCAGTGCCAAGAATCACGACTTCTCGGGCAACGGCACGGCAACAACACGTTTCGCACAGAGGAACCAATCCTCTCGTGCTCAACGCAAACTCAGGAATCCGCCCGTAGCAACCAACGCTACGATCCTGAACCAGTAGGTTACAAGCCCACCACGCTTCCGCTGCGCACTTTGATCCGCGCGCACAGCCGAGAAAGCAAACACCGCCCAACCGGCACTTGTCCCTCCGGAACAGCGCCAGCACACCCTCACACGACAAGGGAATGGGCACAACTTCTCACAGGCAACCACCTTGCCAAAAACACGGAATGCGTCTCGCACAGACTTCATGGCACACAAGGCCAACCAATCCGAACACACAATGCAAGACGACGAACCTTAGCCCAACACAATCTCTCCAACCAAAGGAGAGACCAAACGCACTTCCGACCAACGGAAGAACTCCACGCTCGACCTGACCTCAAACCTCGCGCATGCTGGAAACAACACCATCCAGCACCTAGGAAAACAACCGCTTCCATCAGGTCAGCGCCTCCGACACACTCGGCGAGTGTCATGTCGGACCACAATCACAGCATCTCTCGACGCACCACTGCTGCAATTCCTCAAACTGCAACACACCACACCAAGAGCCGCAACACGAGCCATAACGACAACCGCCGACGCTCGTCCTCAAGTCCCGAACTCGCCGTGGAGCCTTCACATCTCAAGCCAACTCCAGGGCGAACACAACCCATTCGCACACAAGGGCGCAGGAGCAAGACTTACCGAGACATCTCTGCCAAATCCTGCCTCGAAATCCGCAGAACAATTCGGGACCGACACGTCATTTCTGACGCCACAGAGCACGACAAGGACACTAGGCTCGACAAAACATCAGCTCACCGAGAAGGTATTCTGCTCTCCCGAGCACACTTCTCGATCAGAACACCTCAGGGGCTGGACAAACCTCAAGCTGGAGTGGCCAAAATCGACAGCAGCTCCCTCAGAGCACGCTCACGGCCACTTAACCACGAAAAATCCTCCCCAGCCACCCTATCACGCTGCAGATTCCTCGAACGCAGCATCGCGAGCTCGCGCCTGCCAGCAACCTCTGCCCAACGCAGCACAACCAGGGCCACCACCGATGAGGGAGAAGGCTCTCAACCTCGATCCTTAGACCCCATGCTGGCACGAAAGCCGCGGACAGCAACCACCTTCACAGCGCCGCACAGCGCACTCAAGCTCTCAAGCGAGAAACTAGGCGGAAAACGAACACAAAACCCTAAGCCAGCTGCCGACTGTACTGGACCTTATGGACTCTGATCACTGCAATATCTCGAATTCCTATGTACGTCCACAACCACCGCTCTGATACCAGCTGTAATGACCCGAGAATCCGATTATCGGGAAGGCCCGATAACCCGAGACTCGCACCGCCGCCCACGAGCCGGGAGGGCTCGGAAGGGCTAAAAGGAGTGTGGAGGCACAAAGAAATAGGAAATAAAGCAGGGCAATTCAACAATTAACAGAAGTAAATAAACAACTACAGCTACAACAGAGTCCAGTCCAACAGAAAGTACAGTCTAAAGCAGTAAAGCGTACCACATGCCGAGTGAACACTCGGCCCGGCTAGCTGGCAACTGAGAACCCCCGCTCCGCACCCTCGAACCTCGAGGAAGAACCGCCACACCTGAAAAGCGGGGAATGAGTCTCCAAAACAGAGACTCAGTAGGGATCCCGCGGAACCCCAACCGGAAACAACGGCGGTAGCGGAAAGGAAGGCTACGAGAGCAACCGCAACAGCAGGAACAGCAAACCCGGTGGCCGGTCGAAACACGGCACTACAACTACTCCTACTGTACCAGAAACACACCCTGACCTCGCGGTCGAGGCTATCGAACTACACTAGTACCGCTTACCGAAGTAAAAACATACGGCAACCACGCCGTAGAGGCCTGTCCCCCGGACACAACCGACCTGGACACGCTGTCCAAAGTGCAACCCTGACACCTGGTCACGGGTACCGCACAGCAAGACACAATCTCGGTAAAGCTACAAGCACTAGTCTCGCGGCACGAGAACCGACACACGTGCCACGGCAAGACAACCGAAACTCAACGGTCGGCACGCCCGAAAACCCGAAGGTCAAAGTCACTGAAACTGACAGTCTGTCACTCCCAACTCGACAGGAGTACCTCCCACTAGAAGCACAGTCGGTAGCGTCCCCTGACGTCTTACACCGCATCGCAGGTGAACTGCCTGACGTGGTAGCGCCTACCAAAGGCACGAACACCGAACAAGTAACCACAAACAAGTGACTAGTTGGGGTCACGCCTGTCGACGTGGGTCCAACCGCCCCCAACCACGTGTGCACACACAGACCGCGCGTCCCTGGTCTGGCCCTCTGACCGATTTTCCCCTCAGCCGGACTCTGGCTGCTAGACGCGGGGCCCGACGGAAACCGGTCCACAAACCGTCTCTAAGGGTAAGCCTCTCCACCTACTCCCAGGTGGGACCACTCGCGTGTAAGCAGGCTACGACTAGTGGAGGGTCACTGAAGGAGTAGACTCTCAAGTCAACGGAAAACAACGTCCGCATCCGACGACGTACGGGGACCACCCCACGTACCGGCCCCGTCGCACGGTGACCACAGTCGGAGAAGAAACAGGACTCGCAGTCCACGGCCACGCACGCACCCTGCGCGAGAGTCGAGAAAACTCAAGTGGCACTAAGCCACTGGACTCTGGACAGTCCTCTAGACGCACTACACCCAACGGTCCTTGAGTCACAAGACTCGGGGTCAAGACCGTTGTACGCAACAGCACAAGGCTGTCAATCTAGTCCAATCTCTAGGTCTAAAACCACGGTAGCACGAGTACCGAGACAACTCACGAGCCGCCAAGACCACTCCCTCGGGAAGGGAACGCAAAGGACTAAAGCCACCCACACGGGCCACACGGAAAACACAGAAGCACGATTCCCAGGGCAGCACACAAGCCGCCTTGTCGATTTCCCATCCCAGAGCAAGCGGGAAACCTCCAGCCCCAGGCCGGATAACTGGACTTGCAGTCCAAGGCCAAACACATGGCCCACACGGGAATCGCCTTCCAAGGAAACCCACGACATGCGGGGGAGACCCCACCGCACACACACACCGATACACGGTGACTCGATCGAGCGTAACACGAAAGCCCGGAACACGTGAGATCACCCGAACCCACCACACCTACGGGCACGCTAATCGAGATAACACGTCGTCTCCCGACACCCCAGAAACACGGACACAGAACCCACGGGGTGCCCGGGACACTCACGAGGCCGAAGGTCGACCACTGGGTCACAACCGGGTCGACCGGAGGTCAAAACCACACAGACGAGAACCACAACGTAGTCGCGGTCTCCTGAGGACCGCGACCACCTAGAAACGGTCGACCGGGGACCGCGACTAAGCAGTCACGGTCGGGTCACGACCGCGACTAGCCAGGCGCAGCCCGATAGTAGCGGTCGCCTTAAGACCGCGACCAGACAGTCACGGTCGGGTCACGACCGCGACTAGCTAAAAATGGTCTATCGCACGTCCGTGACGCTTGCCGACGCTCTTGGGCAAACGCGGTTCTCCCAGGACTGCGACCAATGAACGCGGTCACTGGTAGACCGCGACCATTTCGGAAAATCGAGAACGGCGGGAAAACGCCCAAAAATCCACGCCACGCCCCCAAACATCCACGGATGAGGGGGAAAACATGGGGGAAGCTCCCCAGTAGTCCCTAGCATGCATCTATGGCCTCGGATCGGCCTAAAACGTAAAGGAACGCCAGATCGGGCGATCACTCCCCAAAACATGGTTTTCCCCTAAACGCCCCAAACGACCCGCTCGGCTCACCACGGCTTACAAAACTCGCGGGAAATGAAGCGCACGAGCTGGGGGTCCATCTCCCTACCTCCACCGAAGATTTCGCGCACCGTGGACGCCGATCCACGAAGAAACGCCTCCGAAACAACTCCGGATCGCGCCGATCCGAACACGAAAGATGTCCGAAACATCATTTCGGACACAACGGAGCCAGATATACCGGAAACGCAGATCCGGGACCCGAGAAGAAGGATCCGAAAACCCCGGGGCATTACAGGCATCATCATCCGCCCCGATACCTCCAAGGTTGGGAGGATGGCTCTGTAGCATCATCAGATTCCTCTGAGGATGAGGAGCCCGAAAAGTTATACTCTTTCCCTCGTCACAAAGTCCTAGAGATTTTCCACGTCTACCACCGTGAAGGGCTATAGAATCTCTCAGAGTCAAAAACTGAGGAGATGACAGGCACTATGCTGCAGCAGGGCTATTGTTTGTATCATTGAACAATAGGCCACGCCTTCAAGGATGCTGTGGAAGACCTGATCAACCAGGGAATGCTTGATATGGGCAACCATTTGGTCTGCCCGCCACAACCACATGTACGGAGAGGGTCAAACTTCTCCTTCAATGGAATACACACATCAGCCTCCTTCACACTCCCCGAGTCAAGAAAAGAAAAGGCTTGACTCCTGCCAGGCTAAACCCACATTGTGGTATCCGAGGTGGCGACCCTCTCATCCGTGTTCTTTTTATAAGGAGGACACTAAAGAGATATTTGACAATCTCCTAAGAGAGGGTTGGGTGATAGTGCATGACCCATCGTCATCTACAATGAAACGACAAAGAGTCACCCTCTCTACTGCAAGTATCATGCCATTGTCTCACTCCATTGGGAAATGTCGAGAGGTCCAGGATTGCATCGCGACCCTCATCCAAAGAGAGGACATCGACACTCAGGGGAATCCAACGGCGAGGCGATGCCTCAAACAGGTTGTCGAGAAGATTCTCCAGCAGAATCAGAAAGTCCCAACCAAAGGGGAAGGCTCCAAGTCCACCTCCAACCCAGGCCAACCAGGCAAGCCCACTGGAGAAAATTCCTAGACAAGCCACAAAGGCAAGGCCAAGCTCAAGGAGCCCAAGGCCAAACCTCAACTCCTCGCTAAGCAAGCGAAGTCACCAACTGAGGGAAGGCCTAAAGAGTTGTAAACGCCTCGGGAGTCGAACTCCGGTTGGGTGAATTCCAAGAGTTGCCACCTGAAATAGTCGAATAGGGAATCAGTGCCACTTTGCAGGTGCGACCAGAGGAGGCTGATTGGATCAAGGTTACCCCCAGAAAGAACCGCGAATCCAAGGCTTCCAAGGAGCCTTCTCGAAGCAGAAAGCAAAATTTCGGGGGCAAATTAGTCCAACCTTCGAAGCCCATTTCATCTTCTTCCCAAGAGGCTGCACGTCTTAAGAAATAAGAAAAGAACCAGAAGAAGAATGTGAAGAGGAGGCTAAAGAAGCAAGTCGAGAAGTCAGCAGCTATGGAAGCCTCCAAGGAGTCAACTCCTTTGCAACGGCTGCAAAAGCTCATACATGAGCTGGAGGAGTATACTCTCCCTCGCCCCACCAGGGTCGTCACTCTAGATGAATACATTCCTTGGGATAAGTTTGGGCGTAAAGCTCGGCTCCTTTACTGGCTCCGAGAGATGGTCTGCCGTCTAGAAGGGGGTAAAGAGTTTCCGATCCTAGAAGAGCTCTTCTTATTTTACAAGGACGAGGAACTCACTACTGAGGTGCTCGAGGAAATGCTCCGAGAGCTCTCTTGCAATATGGTGGCGATCCCGTCGCCTGACAACATAAACTCCCCATTTGGAGAAGGCAACACGGCTGACGGCCCCAGACGCAATGCCTCTGTGGCAACATACCATCGTCGTTCGGCGAGAAACAACCGAGGCTCTGGCGGAGGTCAAGGTCACGGACGTGAAGTTCCCCTAAATCTCGACCGAGTCATATTGTTCAGAGGAGAAGAACCAGGCCCTATCCTGGAAACTCAAGTGCGGGATATTCCCTTTATGCTTGACTCCTCAGAGGTTTCGGGCCCCATCCTAGAAGCTAGAAAATCGGGTGGTGTCCCCTTCATACTCGACTCTTCTAATGAAGAGGAAGAGCCGGCCAAGCGGCCAGTGTAGGATAAGACGTTAGAGCAAGCGGGTCCCTCTGGCAGGGTTGAGCCCGCGAGCCAAACGGGTCCTTCTAATGAGGGCAAATATGATGAACCCTTGCCATCCTCGGAGGAATCTCTGGCATCACTGTTCCAGAAAATAGTGGATGGTCAGAATGAGGAGGAACATCCTTCTAAGTGGGAGGAGTCTCGCGGAGCGCCGAAAACTCTGGCAGAGATCATCTCGTCATTTGACAAGACCCGCCCTCGGGCATATCGTAAGATCATTCACCATATGAAGCGATTCCCAACTAATGTTATCATTTGGGAAGCCATCGCTTGGAGCAAGGATTTGAGAGAGGCTCTCATCAAAATACTCCAAGACCCCGAGGCATATGAAGCCCATGTTGTAGAGTTGTAGGCCCAAGTATATGAGGCATTTGCAGCCAATGTTACATTCACGAACAAGGACATGTTGCTGTCCTCTCCGTGTCATAATCGCCCCTTATATATGCGAGGGACGATCAATGGGCACGATGTAAATTGAATTTTGGTCAACGCTGGAGCTGCCGTCAACATCATGCCTTTAAAGACTTTCAAGTCTTTATACTTAACACCTTACCTGCAAAAGGTAACTGTCGTTAAGATTTCGGGGTTCAATCAAGACTCCGAAGAGACGCTCGGTCGGGTTGAGGTGAAGCTCGTCATAGGTGACTTCATCACCAAAGTGACGTTCTATATCATCAATGTCGACACATCTTATAAGGTGTTATTGGGAAGGCCATGGCTGCACGAAAATTGTGTTGTTCCTTCAACTCTGCACTAGTGTCTCAAGTATGACAATGGAAGGGAGCAACATACTGTCTTCGCAGACCAAGCTCGTTCCGTCCCAACGAGTGCCATTTGGCAGATGCTTCCTTGTATTTGGGGAGCCTGCTTTAGCAACCCCCGAGGGTACAAAAGACAAAGGAAAGTAAAAGGTAGACTGTGAAGGCGAAGGAGGACAACTTTTCACGGTAAATCGTGACTTGATAAGGCTGCACAGGTTGAGTCTCAAAGCCGGCTCCAAGCCGACTCAACCGGAAAGGCGAAGCATTGATTTCAAAGCCAACCTTATCAGTCGAACCATCGACAAAAGCATCCTCTTGCCGCCCGAATGTGTCCAACTTCCGTTTCAAAGGGAAGAACACGGCGTGGAGCAACTAGAGATTTTCATAGTCTCCTACCAACGCAAGGGAAGAAGCAAGAAAAGTAGGGAAGACCGACCAATCGTCTTCTACAAAGGAGATTTAGTCCCACCGAGACCTCCTAAGGACGATTTCAGTTGGAATATCCCTGCTGACAATGCACCGGAGCTAGTCCAAGAAATGGGCGATATACCAGAACATATCAAGGAAATGTGCAAGAAGCAACACATCCCTCAGGTCTAGGACCCCGCGCGGAGTACATATTTCCACCGCCTCTGGAATCCTTCGCAGGTTCGGGGGCAACATCCCTTCTCCCACAAGGATATGAGGGGACTTGGTTTTGACTAGGAGACAGACTTTTAGGTCCATTATGCGGTCAATGTCATAGGGTTGCTACCTCCTCTTCACGGGCAAACAGAAGCTGAGCCCAAAATTGACAACTCCGAACAGGAGTCCAATGAGGCGTCAATGTCACCCTCGCTGGGGATCACCAATGATCACCTCCCTAAGGGAGGGTCAACTAGAGATCTTACTATTTTCGCTCAACACTTGGCTTTAAACTTGCACTGGCTGGGGTTCACTAGAGATCTTACTTGGTTCGCTCACCCCTTTTCTCTTGCATTCTACAACTCTTGGATCAAAATATATGTCTGTAAATATGCTCAACCAAGGCTCTCTCCGAGAGAGATTTCTTGTTCAGCCACAGTAGATATATATAGCTCTTTGTGAGGATGGTTCTGTTAGATACAACCTAATGATCGTTTAGACTCATCTAGGTATTCGTTAGACACATCTTTGTATTCGTTGGAGAGCTTCATGTTCTACCTGCAGCGTGTAGCTGTCTGCAGAAAGATCTTTTCTGTCTTTGAGAATTATGCCACCCCTCTTTATGAAAAGACAGAAGTAGATCCTTTCTAGGATAGCTTTTTTGACTTCGTACTTTCTTTTGGAGAATCAAAGGAGATCTTCCTTATGACATTATTTCTTAAGCATAGTCCTTTATGAGAATGCTCCTTTTTCCTAGAGCTGTTGCATTGCAGAAGGTGTTTGTTTTATTCTATGAAAAGCTAAAGTCATGAAATGCTGCATAGAATACTCTCTTCTTTCTGTTGAGGTCGACACGCACTTGTACCTACTGTTTTGGCAGTAACTTTCCAGTCTGTTACTTCCTAAAATAGATTAGAGACACTGACCTTTCCAGATCTTTAGTTAAATATATTTCACAGGAAAGGAAACAGAGTTTACATATACGTTTTCATACTGCATAGGTAGTTTATAATTTTCCCACAAGTCAATTTTGTCGAGAGAGGGGTATGTGTGTAATTCCCACAAGTCGAAGGGGTTTTCTTATAATTTTCCAGATCGATATACAAAGAAGGTTTGTGGAATACGCCAGATACATTTATGGTCCCAGTGGATACGAGAGTTGTCGGCGAGTTGTCAACTGTACAAAGATCCGCACTAACGCGGGAAGTAGGGGCGTAGCCCCAATTACAAAAAGTTGCAGGGTATGACTGCAAATGACAGGACATTTGTTTCTCACGACCCCCGGGGGGGGGGACATTTGCATAATTTCTCCATCGTAGTGGTGAAACTACATAATTTTGCCGCCCCGGGATGTAGAAACTTACAAACACGGCCCATTGAGGGGTGAAATTACAAAAATACCCCTTAGGGGCATATACATAAAACCTGGGGACTTACCCCTCATAGGCCAAGACAGACAAAACAAACTCCTTACGCTGGTTGCTTGGTGCTCCGTATGTCTTCGCAGATGTCTGTTGTGTGTGTTGTCCCTTATTTCTCCACTTGGACCCTTGGGGTCTATTTATAGAAGGCGAGAGGACCCAGGTTGACAGAACCGTGGAGGATTGCTCTGATTCTGACAAGGTGGGGTTCAAAATCCCCTTTTTTTGTCAAGGTGGGGTGGCAAAAAGTTTTTTTGACCCCTCTCCTTGTTTTTTCTTCTTTTTTTTTGTTTTGGAACACGGGGGCTACCAGGAGGGTCAAATGACCCGCCCCTTTTGGCCCCTCTCCGCGCCTTTTTGGGGGTTTTTCTGTCGCCCTGGGTTGAAGAGAAGCTGTTGTCCCGCATTCATTACTCCGCAAGGTCCACTCTTCGCCGCGTGGCAACCATACGTCGGTGGAGACTCGCGCAGGAGCGGAGGATCGTCTGTTTGTTGTTTGGTTGCGCGTCGCCGCATGGAGAGGAATCTTTGCATCCGTCCGTGCCGTGTGATACACTTGCTCGGCTATTGTGACAGGTGTGCATGCATGTCTTCCTCTTGACTTTCCTTGCTGCGACGCCACTTGTGATTATATGATCGGGTCGATAGACCCTAAATCACAGAGATACTCCGCAGTCCGACGACATCGGCGCTACGCCATATCTTTTTCGTCGGTTGTTTCGGAATGAATTTCTCGAAGTATTTTGAGAAAATTACGGGTGCAACACCAGTCCTCATAAAAAGTAAAGCTGGTGGCCTGATGATGGGGGAGACCATAGGATAATCCATTCTGACTTTCAACAGGAAACGGTCGGAAGTCATAAGAGCTGTGAGCAAAGTGCAGACCCTCCTTCCCTTGAATCGACACAAATGAAAGCATTCTCTGTGCCCCTAGTAAATGCTCATGCTAACTCTGATCAGGGCGGTTCCGGAAGAGGAAAATCAATGGCGTCGCCGGATTCTCAACTGGCACATTCTGACATAGTGGTGGTAGGAGAAGCCCGGCCCACGCGCTCAAGTAGTGGGTAGCCATGTATACACTCCTATCTCTGGGAGAGCTATGCGTTGTCAAATTCCTCAAGCCATGATACATATTTGCCAAGGAAGCAGGGGCAATCGCCAGTCTATGAGCATCGGCAAGAAGGCAGGCGGGGTATATAATCTCAGGTCGTACTAGACCCTCCTCACCACATGGCATAACAAATGTAGCTAGCCAATAAACCAGGTATGCTGCAAGATATGTTTGATCTGGCAGTCTTCGGGGATTCCACCCCTCATTCTCTGGTGCAAGTAGGGCTGTCAATGGGCCGGGCCCGGGCCAGGCTTAGGTCGGCCCGGCTCGGGCTCGACTTATCAATACTAAAGCCCGAGCCCGGGCCGGGCCCGACACTATTAAAAATTTATAAAGCCCGACTAAGGCCCGTCCCAGCCCGACAACTTAAATAAAAAATAAAAATAATATATTTAAATAATATAAAACTTTTAATCTCACTAAATTAATTAGAGTTTTGATATTAATTACATGATTTGTGTAAAAATAGAGTTTTAAATATTATAATTAAGCAAACTAACATAATTTTAACTAAGTAGTTTTTAAAAATTGAAGAGAAAAAAAAAGAGAGCGGGCCGGGCCGGCCCGCGGGCCAAACTCAAAGCCCGAGCCAGGCCCGTGAGCCTAGTCGGGCCAGGCTTTTAGGCCCGACTAAGGGCCCACGGACCGGAAAAGGCCTTGCGGCCCGGCCCGAAATCGGGCCAGGCCCGCGGGCCTGTCAGGCCGGCCCGGCCCATTGACAGCCCTAGGTGCAAGTAAATATCGTTTGTTCTTTTATGGAGACAAAATCAGCTGATGGTACTCACCCAGAGGTTTATCATCTTCAGCAAATCGTTCATGGAAGTAGAATGGCCCATTGTAAAAATATTGTACCCAAGCATTCAAGCTAACTCTCACGGCACCAGCAGATGCAGAAGGTGCTTTTCTTTTCCCAAAACGGGCCAGATCCTGCCAAACCTTCATCAGGTACCTGAAGCTCAAGGGAAGCCCATATTCTCCTGTGCCTGGAGAATAATTCCTGTGAAGATTATCAAGAGACACCTCTTCATAAGGGCGTCCAGAAATAGGAAGGCCAGAAATCCTATGAAAGCTTTTCATAAGTCAAGTGAAGTTTCCCCCTCGGCTGTAGCAAAAGTATTAAATCGGCGGTTGAATCTCTCCGCCAACGCTTGCAAGAGTCCGCTGTAGCAGGGATAGCGGTACAGGGCAACCGTCACACCATGACGAATACCTACAAGCTCCAACAGCCTGCTATAATGATGAAGGACTCCCATGAGCCATTCTGTGGCTATCAAATGAAATTTATGAGAAGAAATGGCTGCCCACTTGTCATACCAACTGGGCGTAGAGCCACACATAATTTTGTCCAAGAGACAGCTTATCATATCCTTCTGAAGCAAACTGAGTACCAGAGGGAGCCAAGAAACAACCCGAGCAAGAATCCGAGACTGTCTTATGCTTCCCACCCAGATCCCGAGTGGGGCACCCGGTCTCGGAGCTGAAGAAGCCCAGTTGAGCAGCAGCAGGGAACTGAATCTGGCGCACAATACCCATAGGAAAGCTGGGAAAAGAAGTACCACAACAGCCGAGCATTCTATCACGGTCCACCAAAATAACCCTCTCGAGCTGGATACGCTCGGCTGATAAATAGCTATCATCCTCATCCATTCCCTTAGGAATGAAGTTCTGAATAAAAGGGAATAAGTCATCCAGAGTATAGTGCCTGGGATAACCCTCTGGGCGCTCATAGTGGTAGCAACCGCCATGCCTAGAGATCAAGGATAGATCAACCATTCCATCACCCGGATCCCCCTCTGGAACCGGGCTTGAAGCAACAATACTTAACCCTCTGTTAGGAGAGAATAAAGCCTCTGCAGTGATTCTTGGCAACCCCAGGGGCGGCATCAGTCTCTGAGAAGCAATGGGGGCGGAGTGCCCATCTTGGCTCCGGGATCCGCGAATATGGCCCCTCCTAGCTCGAGGCATGATGAACAACCTGCAAAGAAAAGGAAGACCACAAGAGGAAAAACATTGCACAATGTTAGCATATCAAATTTGAAAACTATGGGAACATTAAACATAAGTGCAAAAAATTTTAAAGGGGCACGGGCCGCCCGCCGTCGCCTACGGCTCCGACGGACCCCCCGTGGGGGGCATTTGTTGGACCCCAAAATGTTATTATCAATTTCTGATATTTTCAAAAAATCTTCAGAAAGTAAGAAAAAATGGAAGAGTTGCATCATAAACGACCCTAAAGCGACAAGTTCGCCGCCGTCGTAAACTCCCATAAAGGTCCTGTTAAAAATAGGGACCGTTCACAATTTCATGCATGCTTCTATACACAAAAGCTTTATCAAAGATGGTTTAAATCTGCGCACCCGCGCGAGGAATCCACCACAAAGAAATATAGTCTTTATCCGGGATGTCCCGACGGTCAACGAGAATGTTTTCCCAATCCCAGACAACAAGAAAAAGCCAAAGAGCCACAAGGGCCAGCTCTATACTTGGTCCTACCATAGTAAAAACTCATTTTTTTAATCCTCGGGACATCCTTTTATAGCCAAAAGGGGGCCAAGCCCCCCCTCCGCCTCTTCCTCTTCTTCTCTGCGCGGTGGGGAGCCTAGAGCCCCCCCCCCCTCCGGTGGCCTGTGCACCGGAGGGACCCTCTCCGGTGCCCTGTGCACCGGAGCCCCCCCCTCCCCCCCCACGCGCGCGCGCGCGCAAGAAATCGGAGGGGAACCCCCTCCGGTCCCTGTACACCGGAGGGGGACCCCCTCCGGTACTGGGTTGACTGGAGGGACCGCCTCCGGTCCTTTGGTCGCACCCGGTCCCAAAAAAAAAGAAAAAAATTGCAAAAACAAAAACTGAAAAAGGGGAGGGGAGGAATCACCTTGGCTCTTGCTATTCCATCGGAGGGAGCTTCCAAGTGAGTTGTCACCCCCCTCCGCCACTCCTCTATGCATCTATAAAAAAAGAGGAGCTTCCAAGACAACGGGGAGAAAGAAAAATAGAAGAAGACAAGAAGAGGAAGAAGAAGGCTTGGACAGCTTGCATAGGCCCAAGTCAAAGCAAAAAAGAAAGAGAAGGGTGCGCCCCTTTTTTTTCTCCAACACCCACTTTTGGGTTTTGTACAATTTACATAAAAGACCCTTCATGGGTATACTTTTGACAAAAAATACCTCTCCAATATATAAAAGGGCATTATGTTGCCATTTAATTGAAGTATATTATACACAATTATCAAAGTCAAGCAATGATGAAAATATGTCATTTTAGTTCTGTAAAATTATGCAATCGCCCCGTATGGTTCAGAAATTGCACTTTTACCCTGAGTTTTTCCAAAATCGTGTAAACGTATACTCGTTTCAAAAAAAAAGAAGAGAATTCAAAAAAAGGGGGTATTGAAAATTCAAGGGAGTTTTCTTTTTGTGGGGAAACTCTCCCCATTTGTGAAAATGCCCTCTCTCAGGGCTAAATTTTAGGAATTGCTATTCTACCCTGGGCTTTTTATGATTGCGCATATACCCGTAAAAGAAATCTTAAAAATGTGGAAAAATCCACTAAAATTGCAAAGACCACATATGGTCCCTAGGGGTATGGGGATAAACCTTCTTCTAAATAGAAAGCCATGGTTAAGCTCTCGTAGGAATAAAAAAATTATGAGTAAACCCTCGATTGGGGGAAAAAGTTGGAGAGGCTTCTCCCTTATCCAAGGGTATGGGTCATGAGGGCGAGAAAGGATATTTAGCAGTTTTAATCAAGGGTATTCGGACTTGTCCGATGTAAATTAACACCGACTCTGTTCGGTGGAGAAGAGTCCAGTACACGAACCCTAATTGTCTGATAAACCCAAAAAGTGCGGAATTAACGAATATGCCCGAAAAAGGAAAGGAAATCAATAACAATACGCATATTCGCCCATCGAAACGGATGCCGAAAATTCCACGTGTAAACAGGGGCTCAAGGCTTGAGGGGGAGTAGCACATGAGAGAGAGAGAGTAAGAGGGGGGAGGGGGAACAGAGGGTGCCAGTGGGGTGGTCTCCCTCTGACGCCGACACCCCCCACCGAGAGAGAGAGAGAGAGAGAGAGAGAGAGAGAGATCCCTGCAGTCACATTCTCGGCCAATTTCGCGTGTTCTGCACTACCGACCACTCCTCCAGTATTGTCGGTGCCACTCTGCCCACTGACCCCTCGAGGATGGAGACCTGCGCAATGTCGCTGTTGAAGAAGGTGGAGGACGAAGCGTCAGCCCTGGTCGTCCCACATGGTGGACTCACGACTAGGGTACTCGAAGATGTGGGTGGCAAGTTTAGTGCGCTCTAGGGCGACAAGCACGGCTAGAGGGGCGATGGGGGAGTGTTTGCAAGAGAGGGAGAGAGGGGGCTCAAGGCTTGGGGGGGAGTGGCGCATGAGAGAGAGAGCGACAGAGGGGGGAGCGGGAAGGGAGGGTGCCAGTGGGGGGTTTCCCTCCCTGACGCCGGCACCCCCAGAGAATTAGCAGGAGTGAGGGGAAGGAATATTCCTGAAAATCGGATGATATATTCATTTTTTTCGGACGGTTGTTAACCCATGGGACTTTTTTCTAAGGGTTGGAAGAATTGGGGGGGTCTAACAAAACAGGCGGATTAGGGTTTGTTTTTTCCTAATTTTGAAAGAATTTAGGGGTTAAATACTAAAAAACCCAATTTTAAATGTTTTTGGCTGAGTGAGTGTGCATTTCACACTTATTTGCATATTTGATCTATTTTGTTGTGAGTTGAGTTGCTTCCTAATTTAGTGGTGATTTCCCAATCACCCATTGGTCCACACATTTCTACTTTGAGGTCTGTGCTGGATTCTCAAAATAACATACTCTATCATCACCTAATGTTCGTCGAATATGGAGAACTCATGGAAGTTTGCTAAACAATTATAGTATTTACTCATCTCTCATCCCCACATGCATAATCTTAGAGTCCACATAGTCGTCCCTTATCATGGTCGGGTGGCATTTGAAATGAAGTGGGATACATGGGTTGAATGGTGTCTTGTGAAGATGCAATATGGGTATTTATTATGTTTATTGCAATAATGAGGATGTATGATAGACGTGTTCTACTTATCAGCAGTTTTATTTTTAAGTGGTAGTCAGATTGCTGTCGCATATTGCAATTTCTGTGTATTCCATTGTAATATCAAGCACACATTGGGTACTTTGGTTTGGGGATAAGTAATGATGGGATTAGCCGATGTCAAATAATGGGATAAGGCTCTGATGATGATGATGGGATTCTGGAAGAGTAGTTATTTGCTTTGTATGAAGCTTTGTCCTGTTAGAACACTGAGGATAGGTTCAGATGACAGGGACAGGGAGCTTCCATGAGTATAGAGGGTAATTGCGGGGCTGATACCAGACCAATCATCTGTAGGCAAGTTGCTCAGAATTTTCAGGAATTCCGCTGTCAAAACTTTCTGCCCTATTATTGTTTTGGTAGGACTTTACCTTCATGACACTGATCTTCATGCTTTGGATTCTAGTTGACTACCTAGAAATCCGCAAATTTCTGACTTGTGCATCCCGGGATTTCAGGACTGGCCAAGTTTATCTTTTCTTACATCGATGTTTTGACTCATTGCCAGTATGGTTGTCTTGATTTCAATACAATATTTTGAAATTTCTCAAGGGGTGGGGGGATGTAAATAGGGGAACAGATTTCAAACAATTTTAATCAAAGTTTGCTTAGTGCATTACCTTTTGCAAGGTGAGCAGACTACAACATGTTAAAAAGATGTTGATGGATATCAGCGCACAAAATTAGAAGCTTGTATATTTTGTTAAGATGTCTACATATTTCATTCATTATCATATCTGCTATGCATGCACATTTGTTTCGTGACTTCTCTCCCTTCCCTAATTGGTTATTGTTTATATATTTGAAGATGAATGCCTGAGTATTTTTACAAAAAAGATCACATTAATGTTTCATTACAACTGCAAAAATGCTGTTATGCCTTATAAACTTGATCCTTTATGCAGATACACGAGACATTGATGAAAGCAGAAGGAATGAAGTAATTCAAAAGATCCATCAATCTGCAGTCAAAACAGCGGAGAAACGAGGGGTCAAACTGTCAGAATTTAAAATTGTTAATCAAGACCCACCAGCAAAGTCAGATGATATGATAATTAATGCAATGAGGACCACTTCAAAACAGCTTAATCTCAGTCACAAGTTGATGATCAGCAGAGCTTATCATGATTCTCTATTCATGGCAAGGTAAAGACAGTAAAATATCTAACCCTCCTAAACTGTCATTTTCATAATGGAGCACTATTTCTGTACATTCCGATTGTTGTTGCATTTACATAATATACTTTATCTGTCAGATCATTATGCTGTATAAACATTTGTTTAAGCTGAATGTTCCTCATCTGCCTGCAATGTTGTGTGCATATTTGGACTAGTTGCAATGAGGGCTGCCATTGAGTCAAGTTGCTCACCATGGATTGCAGAATTGGCCGATCTGGATCAGGATCAGCCACTTCGACTCGGAATTGTTGTGTGGCGATTGGAGTTTGGGGGGGGGGGTACCACCTTGGTTCTCAAGAGTCCAGATGGAACCAGTCAGAATCAGCCCAATCGGCCAAGAATCGACCGAATCAGCTGATCTGGACCCCCGATCAAATTTTAATTTCATACAATTGAAATTTAATCAATTTCATTTGAAAATTTTAATGAGTCTTGGTTATGGCCTTACTACTCAATCGGAGCCTGTTTCACACGCGGAATAAGAATTTGAATTGTTCATTTATTGAACAAAGATGCACATTTTTTAGCTAATTAATTAGCAAGCACATGATTAATTCTGCGAGTTTGATTTATCAGATGATTTAGGGTTCATGTGCCATACTTTTCCTCACTGACTGTGATCAATGTTAGTTTACATCGGCATATGAACACCTTTGATTGATTGTTGAAGAACCCCCAACCTCTAAAATATCCATTGTGATGTTGGAGGTTTTGTCTAATGGGTAGGATCGCGAAGATCACTCATTGGAGACATACAATTGCAAGAGAAAATTGAGTTTTTCATATTTTGAATTCGTGATACATAGTACATGTGACCACGATTATATGATAGGGACATTTGGTTTACATTCGGTCGCAAATCCACCATTAGATCTACATTCACTCACAATCAGAGCGTTGGATTTTATATTTGGTCAAGGTCAGAGGTACTTGCTTTTGTTTACAATCAGACTATCAGATTTTGTATCCTAGTCACAATCAGGCGATTGGATTATGTCTCCGGTTAAGATCAGACGATTGGATTGGTTCCGGGTCACGATCAAACCGTTGGATTGACTTTTAGTCAGGATCTGACCGTTGGATTTAAGTTTCATCATGATCAGACTGCTATCACCCTTGGACCGGCAGATTTGCTTCTAGTCAAGATCGGACCGTCGGGTTTGTCTGGAATTAAGATATGACAGTTAGATTAAAGTTTAATCAAGATCCGACTGTTGGATTTGCTCCAGATCGAAATCTGGCTTTTTGGATTTGAGTTTGATCAAGATCCGACCGTTACTTCCGATCAAAATCTAACCATCGTATTTAAGTCTAATCAAGATCCGACTGTTGGATTTGTTCCGGATCAAAATCTTACCGTTGGATTTAAGTTTGGTCAAGATCTGACTGTTGGATTGGCTTCTGACCAAAATTTGACTTTTGGGTTCGAGTTTGATCAAGATTCGATCGTTGGATTTGCTCCAGATTGAAATCTATTTGTTGGATTTAAGTTTGGTCAAGATCCGACCGTTATATTTATTCAGGATCGAAATTTGACCGTTGAATTTAACTTTGGTCAAGATCCGACTGTTGGATTAGTTCTGGATCAAGGTCCGACTGTTGGATTTAAGTTTAGTCATGGTCTGACTGTTGGATTGACTCTTGATCGAAATATGACCTTTAGATTTAAGTTTGGTTAAGATCCGACTGATGGATTAGCTCTTGATCGAACTATGACGGTTGGATTTGCTCTTGGTTTTGATCTGGCCGTCAGATTTATTCCCGGCCAAGATCAACCGTTAAATTATCTTGATATTGATAAAGGACATTTTTGCACAAGGTGGGGGTATATTTGCAATCACCCATCTCTTTTGAGAAGATGAGGGCATTTATGCAATCTTCATACACATGGGGTATCTTTGTAACTTTCCCACTAGCAGAGATATTTATGTAATTTTTGCAAAGGGGCAGGGTATATTTGTAATTTTTGAACATGGTAGGGTTTTCTCATAATTTTCAGACATGGCAGAGTTTTTCTCATAATTTTCAGACATGGTAAGATTTTTTCCATAATTTTCAAGCATGGCAGGATTTTCCCCTTAATTTTCAGATATTTTCACGAACATTGGACATTCTTGAACATTACATGCTTTTTCCTGATTTTTCTGTAATTTACATAGATTTATCAACATACAAGGGTATTTCCCCGAATAATAGGGGTATATATGCAAACAGTCCCTTTATGGGTTCTCACATAGACCAACGGACTTTTTTGGCATGGACTTTGATCATTTCTGAAATTTATATGATTTTCTGTAATTTACAGAAATTTTACAAAGTCATAAGGACATATCCCTAATGACAAGGGGATATATACAAACCATAGTTGCAGGGAAACGCTTGGGGAAGTGGGAAACACGTTTCCTGGGAAATGCGTTCAGGAAATGAATTCGATGCGTTTGGGAAACGCATGAGAAACGTCCCCTTGTTTCCCATATGTATTTTTGTTGTTTCCCATATGTATTTTATGTCCCCTTGTTTCTCATGTATTTTATGGGTATTTTAATCATTTTAGGAAGGTATGTTAGTAACTTAAGGGTATTTTAATCATTTTAAAAATACATGATATACGCTTGAAGAGCTAAACCTTCCTAAAATGATTAAAATCTCCCTTGTTTCCCATACTTATATTGTTTCTCGTTTCTCACTAAATTTTAGAGTCTCGTTTCTCGCTTTCATTTCACGTTTTGTTTCTTGCTTTTATTTCCTATGTTGGTAACTATGATACAAACTTACCCTTAGTGGGTTTTCAAACACACACACACACACACACGTCTTCAAGCCCTCTTGATCCTTGCGCACACCTCTTGGGGGTTGGAGCTCCAAGCCTTATCCCAAGTCTTACGTTGTTGAGTTCATGAAAGATAAAGTTTCGTGACCAGTGGTCATATCAACCATTGTCTCAGTGATTGGGACATGGAAGTCGTCCTTTGGGCATGCCTTGTTCAAATCCCTGAAGTCGATGCAGACTCGGACTTGGCCATTCTTTTTCTTGACAGGGACTATGTTAGCGAGCCATACAGGGTACATGCAAGGCTCTATGAAGTCTACATTGAGCATTTATCAACTTCAGCATTAACTTTCAGCTCCAGCTCGTGGCGCATACGCCTTTGAACTTGCTTGACTGTTGAAAGTATTGCCAGCTCATGTTCAGCCACAGAAGGATCGAGCCCGGGCATTTCTTTGTAAGTCCAGGCGAAGCAATCCCTGAACTCCTCGAGAAGCTGCCGATATGACTGCCTCTCTTTCTCACTGAGGAGAGCACTTATGAAAGTGGGCCGATGGTCATCTTTGTTTCCGAGATTAATCTCGATCAACTCATCCACAGTTGCTTGGCCACCGTCTTCAAGCTCCGGTGGAGCTTGTTGGAGGTCGACGAAGTCTCCTTCATCATCAGTGTTTGTCTGGTAGACTTCAAATTCTTCGAGGCACTCTTGCTCGTGGCTAGAAGCCGAAGGGCTTGCTTCGTCTTGCTGATGGTTAACAGGCTGGGCTGCTCTTCCCTCTGAAGGGTGCTCGTTGTCGACTTCCGATGAAGGTGATGGTGTCATTGACACCTCACCGGACTCCCTTACAGAGTCATCAATTTTGGGCTCAACTTTAGCTTGCCCGCAATGAGGAGGTAGCAGTCCTATGGTATTGATTGCATAATAGATCTCGAAGTCCCTCTCTTGGTCGTAGCCGAGTCCCCTCGTGTCTTTGCGGGAGAAGGGAGGTTGCCCACGGACCTGCGGAGGGTTCCACAGCTGATGGAAATATGCCGCTTGTGCGGGGTCCTGAGCTTGTGGGATATGTTGCTTTTTACACATTTCCTTGATGTATTTCGACATATCGTCCATCTCCTAGACTAGCTCTGGCGCCACATCGACGGGAGTATCCCAGCCGAAGTCATCTTCAGGAGGGCACGGTGGGACTAAATCACCTTTATAAAAGATGACCGGCTTGTCCCCCTTGCCCTTGTTACGTCTTCTTCTCCGTTGATAGGAGACTGTGAAGGTTTTCAACTGCTCCACCTCATACTCTTCCCGTTGGGACGAGAGTTGAAGGCACTTGGGCGATAAGAAGATACTCCCATCAATGACCCGGCTGATGAGGTTGGCTTAGAAGTCAACACTCCGCCTCTCCGGCTGAGTCGGCTTGGAGGCGACCTGGAGGCTTAGCCTCTGCAGTTTTATCATGTCTTGGTTGACAGTGAACAACTGCCCTTCCTCGACTTCATGGTCCACTTTTTGCTTCCCTTTGTCTTTTATAGGCTCGGGGATTGCTAAAGTGGGCTTCCTAAAATATAGTGAAGTATCCGCCAAGTGGCACTCATTGGGGTGGAACGGGGTCTGATCTGCAAAGACCGTATGTTGCTCCCCTCCCTTGGCATATTTAATGCACTAGTGCAAAGTTGAAGGGACGACCCAATTCTCATGGAGCCAGGGTCTTCCAAGTAGCACCTTGTAGGATGTGTCGGCGTTGATAATATAGAATGTCGCCTGGGTGACAAAATCGCCCAAAGCAAGCTTGACTTCAACCCGACCAAGCGCCTCCTCTGAACCCTGGTTGAATCCCGAGATCTTGACGGCGGTTACCTTCTGTAAATAAGGTGCCAAGTATAGAGACTTGAAAGTCTTCAAAGGCATGATGTTGACGGCCGCTCCAGCGTCGACCAGGATGCGATTCACGTCATGCCCATTGATTGTCCCCCTCATATATAAAGGGCGATTGTGGCACGGAGAGGACAACAACATGTCTTTGTCCGTGAAGGAGATGTTGGCTGTGAGTGCCTCATATACCTGGGCTTTTAATTCTGCAGCATGGGCTTCATAGGCCTCCGGGTCCTGGAGTATCTTGACCAGAGCCTCCCTGAGATCTTTGCTCCAGGCGATGGCTTCCCAAATAGTGACATTGGTTGAAAACCGCTTCATATGATGAATGATTTTGCGGTCCGCCCGAGCACGGGTCTTGTCAAATGGCGGGATGATCTCCGCCAGAGTCTTCGGTGCCTGGCTAGGCTTCTCCTGTTTAGAAGGGCGCTCCTCATTCTGACCCTCCGCATCTTCTTGGAATAGCAGAGCCAAAGACTCCTCCGGGGGTGGCAAAGGCTCTTCATGTTGGTCTTCATTAGAAGGACCTGCCTGGCTTGTAGGCTTGACCCTATTAGAGGAGCCGGCCTGCTCTGACGCCTTCTTGCGCACTGGCGACTTGGCTAGCTCCTCTTCTTCATCAGAAGAGGTGATTACAAAAGGGACGCCACCCGGCTTAGCCGCTGAGGCAAGGCCTGAAACCTCTGAGGGGCTGAGGATAAAAGGGATTCCCCGAACTTGGGTTTCTGGGACAGGACCCGGCTTCTCCCCTCTGAATATTATAACCCGGTCGGGAGTTAGGGGACTTTCACGTCCACGTCCTCGTCCTCGGCCGCGGCCACGACCTCGGCTATTTCTTGCCGAGCGACGTTGATAAGTTGCCATAGGAGCCTTGCTTCCAGTGCTATCAGCCGCTGGAGAGGTAATGTTGTCGGGCGGCGGAATCGCCACCATGTTGCAGGAGAGCTCTTGCAGCATTTCCTCGAGCATCTCGACAGTGAGCTCCCCCTCTTTGTAGAATAAGGAGAGCTCTTCCGGGATTGGGAACTCCTCACCTTCTTCGAGACGGTGAGCCATATCTCGGAGCCATTGCAGAAGTCGGGCTTTACGCCCAAACTTGTCCCAAAGAATGTATTCGTCCAGAGTGACGGCCCTGGTGGGACGAGGGGGAGTATACTCCTCCGACTCATCTATGAGCTTTTGAAGTCTTTGTAAAGGAGTTGGCTCCTTAGGGGCCTCCATAGCTGCTGTTTGCTCAGCTTACTTTTTCAGCCTCCTTTTCAGATTCTTCCTGCGATTCTTCTCTTGCTTCTTTTGGCGTGCCGCCTCTTGAGAAGAGAGAGGAGTTTGCTTTGGAGGTGGGACGTGTTTGCCCCCAGAATTTTACTTTTTGCTCCGGGCTGGCTCTCTAGGTGCCCTAGTGCCGCAGCTCTTTCTGGGTGTGACCTTAGTCCAGTTAGCCTCCTCCGGTTGAACCTGAAAGGTGGCATTGATTGCCTGAGCAATTATTTCCGGAGGCAACTCCTGGAACTATGCCAATCCACAGTGGGGCCCTTGGGGGCATTGCAACTCCACCGATTTTGCTTTGACGGGTGCCTTCGCAAGCTCAAGATATTGAGACCTTTCTGCAATTGGCGGCCTTACTGGCTTGACATGAGCTTTGACCGGAGGCTCCCTCACCTTCGCCTTGCCTTTATCGTCTAGCGGAGGGTTTCCTTTTATGACAATGCCGGGTTGACCCGGCCTGGGCAGAGGTTTGGAACCTTCCCTCTCGGCTTGGCTTTTTGGGCTCCGGGCCTTAGGCCCCTCCCACCTAGCCTTGCCTTTGGGGTTTGGCTGCGGATTACCACTGCCCGTAAACTTGTCCGGTCGGACTTGTTGAGAGGTGGGTTTGATCCCACGCAACTTGGCCTGCTCCAGTTGGACTTGCTGGAGAATCTTCTTAGCGGCATCTTTCTGACGCCGCCTCGTCATAGAGTTCCCCTGGGCATCGATTTCTCCTCTTTGGATGAGGACTTTAATGCATTCTTGGACTTCTTGGCACTCCCGGGTGGGGTGAGACACTCTGGCATGATGCTTGCAGTAGCGGGGATGACTTTTGGCCGTCTCATTGTAGTAAGACGGCGGATCATGTGTCACCATCTGACCATCTTCCAGGAGCTTGTCGAAAATCTTCTCAGTGTCCTTGGGGAAAGAACACTGATGAGAGGGTCGCCACCCTGGGTACCACAGTGTGGATTTTAGTGGCTGAGAACTGGCTTCTTGGGAACTGACTCTCTCCGACTCTGGCTCGGGGAGCTGGAAAGCTGCTGCAGCATGTATAACATTGACGGAGAAGTGAAGACACTCCCGTTCATGCGGCTGTGGTGGATTGACCAAGAATTCACCCATATTAACCTTTCCCCGCCTGATTAAGTCCTCAGCGACGTCCTTGAACGGTTCATAGTTGTGGATGATGTGGCCAACAACTTCATGATACGGGCAATAGCCCTGATGAAAAGTAGCCCCTAGCGCCTGCTCAATGGGTGACGGGCTAATCAGTCCCGCCCACTGGCATGCGAAGAAGATGTTTAGAGTCTTCTCGTAAGGGAATGAGTATAACTTCTCTGGCAGCTCGACTTGAAGTGGAGCCTCCTTGCCTTCCGGTGAGTCCTCGTCTTCAGATGAATATGAGGACTCTTCAGAGAGCCAACCCCTGAGCGGAGCCTGGGCAGTGGGTGGTACACCTGCCTCCCGTATATGGGTTGGAGCTAACCCCCTGGCAAATGGGCCAAAGGGGATGGTGGACAACTGCTGATCAATGCTCTCTAGGAACTGCAGCAGACGCCTCTGTTCTAGTTGCAACTGTCGGATTTCTCCTCGGATTTTCCGAATAGTCCTCTGCAGTGTTAGACATTCTGGGAGTGAAGGAGGGGCGGCTCCTGGACCGGTGTTGGACTGCTGATTTGAAGACCCGGCCTCGAAGGCGTTGGAGCTCGAAGCCATTGCCACCATATGGACCACATTAGTCGACCGGTTCGATCGGCTCCAGGCATGAGGCTAGGGTGGGTCGACTGCATGGCCCAACATATTTACCAAGCCCTTTTAAATGAGCTCTTCTGCTATGTTTTTGAAAACATAGTAATCCCCGATGGTGTGACCCAACCTTCGGTGATACACACAATAGGTAGGATCATCTGTTTTGTCCACCTCTGAGGGCTTTCGCGGATCCGGCAGAGTAATGAGCTGTTCCTTCATGCATAGATCAAAGAGCATTTTAGTGTGCTCCTTCCTGAAGGAATAGGGTGTCTTCATGCGCTCCGCTAGAGACGCATTCACCTTGTCATCAGGCTTTTTGCCCTTGCCTTTGGACTTTCCTTCCCCTTTATCTCCATTCGTCGGGGAGAAGTCGACGACATTTACCTTCTTGCCGCTAGTCAGACGGTCTTTGGAGGACTTGCCTTTTGCAGAGGCTTGTACAGGGTGATCAACGAAGAACATCTCAATCTCCGCCACCACCGTGTTGAGCTGGTCAAAGCTTCTGATGTTTGAGCCAGAAGTTTTTCACTGACTTCTGCCGAGAGACCCCTGTGGCAGATGGTGATTGCGTCCTCAGGCGTCAAAGGATTATCGCAGCGCATGCTGACGTCCCTCCATCGCTTGATGAAGTCCAACGTTGAGCACAGAGCTCCGCCAGGGAGATTTTGCGTTCGACCATCTGGAAACAATCGATGAATTTCTTTTGCATATTAGCCCAATCAACTACAGAATTGGGCTTAAGTCTTGAGTACCACTGGAAGGCGGTGCCAGTCAGTGACGTAGCAAAGTACCGCGGCAAATATGCCTCTTCCAGCGCCAATTCACCCATGGCCGTCATATAATAGGCCATGTGTTCATGTGGAGAGCCCTGCCCGTTGAACTTCTGAAGTTTCGGGGCCTTTGGGCAATCTGGTGGAAGCTTTTTGAATTGATGGTGGAGGGGATATAGCACGCTGTACAAATCAACGGTGGCCGCACCCTCCCCATGTTGGACAAACTTCGCCTCCACGATGCGCTCGATCATCTGCTTCTGCGTCATGAGGCTTTCTGTAGCAGGAGTAGCAGATGATCGCGCATTGGCTTCAGGCTGCGGAACTTCCAACTCCACGGCCAATGGTAATTTTGCCGCCGTGACGGAGGCATTGGCCGCAACCGAAATGGGAGGAGGCCGTGGTTCTACCCCAGTTGGCGCAGCTTGGGGAGGGGCAGGAACCTCTTTTTTACGTAATAGTGCTTGCAAGAGGTTCTTGAGTTCTTGGTTCTCGCGTTGGAGCTCTTCCAATGCGGGGCTCTGTACCTCCCTCCCAAGATTTTCCTCGTGTGCGGGGTTGCTGTCCCCATCGATGCTGTGGACGTCCTCTTGGCGCTCTTCTTGCCGTGCCGGCTCGGGCTGAGATATCCCAGCAGTCGGCGCCTGCTGTGTCTATACCAAAATTCGGGAGACCGGCCTTGACCTCCTCAAATATTGAAGAGGCCGGCTAAGCTCCCCCGAAGTGTCCTTTGGCTGTTTGTCGCCGGAGGTGGCGTAACAGGTGAACACTTTGACAGTGTCATCGGTCACCTGAACCACCCGCCTCTTCCTCGACGGTCGTCGGTCCGACTTGGGTGACTCCCCTAGTCTGTCAAAGACAGAAACTCGGGATGTGGACGCCTGAGGGGAGCGATCCTCCTCCGTATGGGTGGAACTATCCCACGGGGAGGTTGGTTGCACCTTCTTGCCGGCTCCTCGACGCTTTTGCCCTCGCAGGGGCTGATTTGTGGATCTCGGGGAGACCGAGGCCTCAATGCTCGCCGGGCTTCGCATAAATTGCAGGTCCGGCATGCGGAAGGACTCCTGCGCCCTTGCGCGCCTTAGAATTCGGGCCTCTTCCTTGGTGACCCAAATTTTCTTCAACTGGAGGTGGCGCTCCTCCACTGGGTTGCCCCCTGTCTTAGACCAGGGAGCTCGAGGCTTGGGTCGCTGCAAGGGACCCTGAGTAGCCGCCGATACGGTGGGCTTCTTCATTTTCGCTCCGTCCTCCCGGACTTGTCGGAGGAGCTCGAAGCGGTTGGAAGTGGAGACGGTTGGGACATGCTGGTCCCGTGGCAATATCGGCTCGCCTCTATCGAGCCGAATGCGAATATCTCCGACAATTACAGTTTTGCCGGAACGAGATACTGCCGTTGTGGGCTTCGTGCCCTTACGGCTACGACGTTGCCCCCGTCGAGCGGGGGCAGCAGTGGTGACGCCTACCATAGGCACGGCCTCGTTATGGCGGCGACGTTGGCCCCATTGTGCAGGAGCAGTACCTCTGAGGGTGTCCGCCGTAGATTTGACGCCATTACGGCGACGGCGTTGCCCCCGTTGAGCAGGAGCGACGCCAGCAGTGATTTGGTTGACCGAGAAAACTCGGCCAATAGCTAGGGCAGAAGGCCCAAGGAAGGCAGTGTCGTTTCAGACTCAGTTTCGGCCGAGTCCGAAACCGATACGGATTTGTATCGGTTTCGGTTTCGGTCGAAACCGGCCGAAACCCAGTCAAAAGCTTAAAACAAATGAAAATGGACCTAAAAATTCATAAACAAATAGATATAAATAGATATAAAGTTAATAATCACATAAAAATCAGAAAATTCATTAGACATGCATTTAATTGTAAAGAAATTAGATTAAGTTCAATAAACATGAAGTAGACATTGAAATTCAAACATTGAACATGTTAAACTAATATTCTTGAGTACATACTAAGCATAAAGTAGGTTCAAGCATTACAATAAACCTAATTAGGCACAGTAAATGTTACAGAAATTAAATGATCTTTACGTAAATGAAGAGGCACTAATATGGGTAATAACTAGAACCTTCTCCCTCATCGTCTGGCTTTTTATGTTCATACCCATAAGAAGGTTGCATGTATGGTCTATATTCACTATAACCAAACAATGAGGTAGCTAAGTCCTGCATCCCTCTTTGGATTCCTCTTGGAGTGTTTGGTTGGCTTGATGCAAATCCAGTATCAGCATAAGAATCTTGAGGAAGAGAAGAGGAACTGGCCGGATGTGGATGGAACTGGAATGCTGGTTCATAACCCCACGACCCATAAATAGCTGCTTCCTGTTGGCCACCTCCGTAACCTGATGGATGCCCATATTGACTCTGTGACTCATGTCCTCCTTAACCCTGACTATATCCTCTGCCTGTGTCTGCGTGGAAGGAGGAAGGACCACCAGCATCCCCACCGCCAGTAGTAGCACCTGCAGCCTCCAGTCGCCTTTTGACCGTAGGGGATGCTTTTTCCTGTGTCGGTGTGCTTTCTTCAATCACCCTTGACATGAATCCTGTTCCCCTTGGCGTGTGCCTCAAATAAATCTGCTTCAACTGCTCAATTGCCGGGTCCTCTCGAGCAGCAGCATTTGTTCTCTCAGTTTGTCCATGTACTGATGTACTTCTTCTTAAGGATGTAGGTGGCTTGCCCATTCTAGGAGTGACTGGCCTGCTATCTGAGTCTGAGTGTCTAGCTGGCTGAAAATCATGCTGCTCCTCAGTGTCATCAACAACCCCAGGTGGGTCCCTTCTCTGGTGCGCATGAGTATCTCTGGCCCTCTTTGATTTTCTTTTGAATTTGAGATCCCTTGGCTCATCTTCATCTAGTATGCCCTCTACCCATCTTCTATCATCATCATCAAAAACGGGCTCATCAATCTGCTCTCGTGTCTCCACCCAAGACTGCAAGGGATTCTCATCATCAAATAAAACGTCCACATCAATTTCTGGCATTGCATCCTCTACGACGCGTTTGTCCCTCAGCATTTGTCTTATCTTCATGTTCTTTATTCTCAGTCTCATATTGTAATGACAGTAAACCAATTTTTCTAACCGTTCAGCCTTCAGCCGATTGCGAACCTTTGAGTGTATAAGGCTGAACGTGCTCCAATTTCTTTCACATTGGCTTGCCGATGTTGTTTGACTGAGCACCCTAATTGCAATGAAAGCCAATGCATTACTGCCCACATCTCGGTTGTTCACCATTATCCACCAGTCAGCTGTTCCACCAACCATAAACAAATGCATATAAGTTGTAGAAATATATATTCAAGTTAAGAAATCAAAAAAATAAAATATACCTGGGCTCACTCTTCCCACATCGTATTGTAATTGGGGGTCAGAATATGTCCCAGTCCTCATTCTATAATTGTTCATCTACAAACATAAAGTAATACATTAACATAACTACATAAATAAATTCTACACCTGTTATTGATAAAATCAAATAAAGGCCAACCTCTACTTCGGCCCGAAGTCTCTTGGCTGGTGTCCTCGATAAACGACCAATGACCTTTAAAGTCCCTTGGAGCACCTCGCCATCAACATGTGCATCGGCATCGTACATAAATCGAGGGTTGAGGAAATAACCTGCATTTGTGTATAATTAACTAAATGTTATATATAAAATAACATATAGGCATTACCCCACTTTCAGTATAATTAATCACTCACCAGCTACATGCAAGTCGTGGTGTAATGTGTTGTCCCATCTCTGGTCAATAATTTTCCACCATTTTGCATAATGTCTGGGAAGGAAATGCTGCAACTCCAATTTGGCACGGTCCATGGCCTTGTACAGATAGCCCATATCATTCTTCTCATCGCCATCCACCATTCTTAGGACCTTCACGAGGGGTGTGACTACTTTCAAGTACCGTGACACCCTGTCCCAGAATTTGTTGTCGTCCACGACGTGGCAGACATCCAAATAATCCATCTGAGCATCAACATTGCCCTTGTCGATGTATTCCCGCAGGGCATTGTGGTACATGAAAGCTTTCAGCTCATTCTTGTACCTGTGCAAATAAATGAAATTTGAAGCTGCATCAACTGTTACATATCAGTAAGGATAAAGTTAATAGAATTGAGATCAATCTTATACCTGTGCAAAGACTCCAAAGAAATAAAATTGGAAGCAAATCTGGTTGGGCCTGCACGGATGATATCTCGTCTTCCACTGGCATGCGCCCTGAACATATTCAATATCCTAGGATGGCCATAGATATACTGTGTGACTTTTTGTGCCTTGTCAATTGTCTTCTTCACATGCTTTTCCTTCCCTATGTCTTCAAGTATCAGATCCAGACAATGTGCTGCACATGGTAGCCAATATAAATGACTGCCCTTTTGCATCAATTTCTTCCCTGCAGCCTTGTAACTGGCTTCATTATCAGTCACCACTTGCACAACATTCTCCTCTCCAATTTGTTCTACCATGCCATTCATCAAATGAAACAAATAATTTGCATTCTTTTCATAATCTGATGCATCAACTGATTTCACAAATAATGTACTTTCGATGCAATAAACCAAAAAGTTTATCATGGACTTCTTCGTGATACCAGTCCAACCATCACACATGATGGTGCATCCTCTCTCTACTCATATATGCTTGAAGCTTTCAACCCAATCATGGAGCTCCTCAACCTCTCCCTCAAGGCCACGCCCGTATATGTCTTGACGTGAGGGGCCTTCAAGTCAGGGCCAGCATCTGCTATGGCATCTATCATAGGTTGGAAATATTCACTTGAAGCTGCATGTGCAGGGACACCTGCATGAAAAAACCATTTGCAGATACTTTTAAATGCATGCCCTGCAACTTCTGCTGATTTTTTGACCCCTCTCAATGCAGACTTGATTTTAGGTTGTGTAGCCTGGGGCCTTCTGTGGAGATAGCTGTCCATGGGACTAATGTCAGGACGTCGTGCAGCTGTACTCTCGTAGGTCCCTTCCCTTTTCTTTGAGCGGCTTGTTCACGCTCCCTTGCTTCAGTCAGCTCTGGATTAGAATCCTCAGTGCCTTCCTCATCATCATCCCTCCTAACCCTTCTGCCAGAAATCTCCTCAACAATTTCAGCCTCATCCTCAGCCCTTTGTTGCACCCTCTCATTTTTCCCCAGAAGGCACTGGCGCATCTCTTCTCGCACCTCTCGGGGACAGTGGTCACATTGTCTCACCTCTCCTCTTACCCTTACCAAATGTTGCTTTCCTCTGGTAATTCCGCCATGTAGCTCCCTACCACAGTAATTGCATTTCACCTTTCTTCTCTTAGCATCAACTAAGGACAGGTGGGCCCACCCCGGATCCTCTTGCCCTTGCTGCTCCTGTGTTTGCTGACGTCTAGGCATGATGCTGCATTAAGACATTCACACACAAAAAGGTATAAGTACAATTAAAAACTTAACCCTTAATTAGTAATTAACATTTAATCACCCTTCAAAATGATTAATTTTTGGCATGATCTCACCCCAAATTATTCAATGAAGCTTAATTAAGCTTCAATTGAGCCTAAGCAAACCGAATTAGACAAAAGCCCCAAATTTTATGAACTAATTAACCCTTAATTATCATTTAACCCTTAATCACCCTTGGAAAAAATCAATTACCAGTATGATCTCACCCCAAAATCTTCAATGAAGTTTAATTGAGTTTCAATTGAGCCTAAGCAAACCGATTTAGACAAAAGTCCCAATTTTTATGAATTAATTAACCCTTAATTATCATTTAACCCTTAATCACCCTTGGAAAAAATCAATTACCAACATGATTTCACCCCAAAATCTTCAATGAAGCTTAATTGAGTTTCAATTGAGCCTAAGCAAACCGATTTAGACAAAAGCCCCAATTTTTTTGAGCTAATTAACCCTTAATTAGCAATTAACCCTTAATCACCCTTCGAATGAATTGATTACCAGCATGCTCCCGCTTCAAATTAGTCAATGAAACTTAATTGAGCCCTAATTGACCTTTACTAAACCTAATTAAAGAAAAGCCCCAAATATAAACTTCTAATTAGGGTTTAATTAGAAGTGTTAAAAAGTTAATCATGGTTTTAAATTAACCTACAACAAAACATTTAACCTACAACATAAAAATTTTCAACAACTCAACCAAAAAAACACAAAACATAAAAAACCCTAAATTTACCTCCGCAAAATTTACCTCCGCAGTGGCAGCACAGGTCGGACGGTCGCTGTGGACAGCCCCCTGCCCCCTAAACAGCACAGCAGCAGCCCCCCGAGCGGCCTTGGGCCTAGCCGGCCCCACTAGCACAGCAGCAGCAGCTGGCAGCGACTGCCTCCACAGGCCGCACAGCAACTGGCAGCCGGCAGCAACAGCAGCAGGTGAGGCAGCAGTAGCAGCAGCCTCTGCAGCAGCAACAGCAGCAGGCAGCAGCAGCTCCACGGTCAGGCACAACAAGGAGGGGAGGGGTTTCGGTCGAAACTTCCCGAAAAGGTGACCAAGTGAACTCCCTAAAGGGCAGTTCACGTGAGTTTCGGCCGAAATCGGACGGTTTCGGGCCGAAACCGTCCGGTTTTGCCCTAAACCCACATCGGTTTCGCCTGAAACCGATAAACTAATTTAGTTTCGGATTGCTACAGTGATCCAACTGGTTTTCGTATCAGGTATGCTTGACACCTTCGGCCGTTAACATGACAGTCGAATAAGCACGACTGGTGGTCGGGATGAAGGGCTTGACACTCTTAACAGTTGAAGAGTTGACCGGGCGAACCCGGCCGGCTGCTGCAGTAGAGGGCCTGATACCCCTGACGATGGTCTTCTTGACCGGGCGAACCCGGCCAGTTATTGGGGCCGAGGGCCTAACACCCCCGACTGTAGTCTTGCTGACTGGGGGAACCCGGCCGGCTGCTGAGGCGGAGGGCCTGACACCCTCGGTGGTTGTCTTCTTGGCCGAGTGAACTCGACCAGCTGATGAGGTCGAGGGCCTGACGCCCCCGACGGTAGTCGCTGGCGTGGCTGAAGTGGCTTCAACCACTGGCGTGACCCCCAAGAAGAAGGGCGAACCGACGACTGCTGGGAAGTCGTCGAAGACGAGCAGGGTCGCCAGGTATCCGAACCTGACGTGGTTGGCGATGATCTCAGGGCCGTAGGTGACGGCGGCCATCGCTGCTGTTGCTTTTGGTGGTGGTGGTGCGTAGCACGACTGGAGAAGTGCGAATGCACGAAAAACTCTCGGGTGAGTAGAGAGATGTGTGCGCCCTCCTCTTCCCGTCCTGTAAAAGGAAGAGGAGGGGAATCAGAACCTTAAAGAAGGTTTAGAGGACTTTCTTTGATAGAAAGAAGAAAGGCAGGAAAGCTCCCACCGGGCGTGCCAGTCTGTGAGACACACGGAATATCTAATCTTTTTTTTATCGTAGATAAAATATAGATTTGTTCTTCTTGAAAAGAAACATCCCCCCTATGTGTAGAGGGTTATTCCGTGGGTGCGCACTGTATCAGACGATTTGGGTTCGAATGCTGGACCTTTCCCCACTGACCGTAGTCAATGTTGATTTATATCGGCCTAACGTCCGAATACCCTTGTTTGACTGTCAAAGAAATCCCAAAGTTCTCTCCTTAGGTTCTGATGTTGAGGGAAAGCTCATCTGGAGGGCTCATAAAATCCACTCACTCACCACCGACCAACATAAACAATTGAGTTAGGGTTTCAACTGAGACCCCTCATATTGAGGTAAAACCTACAATTTAGGAGTATGAATGCAAAGATGCAAAAGCCAGAGGCATTTTTGAAGTAGAGGGAGGTTTTCTAGATCCTGAGGGTATTTTGGTAATTTTACCAACCCAGGGGTATTTCTGAAATTTTTGGGCTGAAATGGAAGTAGGATCGGGTTCCTGACTCCCAAGGCGCTGAGGCTCTTTCTGGAGGATTTTAGGGGTTGCTAGACCATTTTTGGGTCATAGGGGTATTTTGGTAATTTTACTATACCCTATATAGACCTAGGTTTGGGGTGACATCTGAGTGTCGGACTACGCTGACAACGTTTCCGGACCAAAGGAATGACAAGGGGTTTCGTAGAAGACACAAAATGTTAGTTTGGTCGAAGGAGGGGTTTATATACAATTTTGACAAGTCGGGGGTTTTCTTGTAATTTTCCCCGGTCAATGCATAATGAAGTCATAGATTGCAGTCATGGCCCAAATGGGTACAAGAGTTGTCGGCGAATTGTCGACTGTACAAAGATCCGCGCTAACGTGGGAGGTAGGGACAGTCCCAATTGCAAGAAGTTGTAGGGTATAACTGCAAATTACAGGACTTTTGTCTCTTACGGTCTCGGGGAGGACATTTTTTTAATTCCGTCATTATAGGGACAGAACCACGTAACTTAGTCGTCTCGGGACGTAGAGACTTACAAAACATGGCCCGCTGAGGGGCATAATTACAAACATGGCCCACTGAGGGGCATAATTACAAAAACACCTCTTAGGGGCACATCCATAAGACCCGGGGACTTACTCCTCACAGGCCAAACATGACAGAACAACTCCTTGCGCAGGCGGTCTTCTTCTCGTAGCTCTCCCCACTTGAACCCTTGGGGGTCTATTTATAGAAGGTGGGAGGACCCAAGTTGACAAAACCGTGAGGATTTTCCTCAATTCTATCAGGGTGGGGTGCAAAAACCCCTATTTCTGTCAAGGTGGGGTGGCAAAAAGTGTTTTTGACCCCTCTCCCTCATTTTTCTTCTTTTCTCTTTTTTTTTTTGAAAAATTAAAACGTCGGAGGGGGGGGGGGTTGACCTCACGCGGACCCCAGAGGGGTCCCGCGACCCCGGAGGGGCCACGCGAGCCGCTGGGCCAGCGGGGTCGCCCGACCCCGGGGGGGGCCCCGCCACCACTGGGTCCAGCGGTGTGGGGGCGCTCCCCCCTCTCCTTCTCTCGCTTCAAGAGGGGTCATTTGACCCTGGTATCCTCCTTTTGACTCCTCTCGGTGCCGTTTTACCTTCTTTCTGTCAACCTGGGTCGAGTAGAAGCCGTGGGGAAGCATTTATAGCCTGTGGAGGCCCGTACCTTGCCGCGTGGCAGCTGTCCATCGGTGGAGACTTGTGCGGGAGCAGAGGAGCGTCTCGTTTGTTGTTTGGTCGTGCGTTGCTGCGTGGGGAGGAATCTTCGCGTCCGTCTGTGCCATGTGATACACTTGCTCGGCTATTTTGACGGGTATGCGCATGCACTCCTTAACCTCCTTGCTGCGACGCCGATTGTAATTATATGGTCGGGCCGATGACCCTAAATTGCGGAGATACTCCGCGATCCGACGATGTCAACGATACGTCGTATTCTCCGTCGATTGTTGCATAATAAAATTCTCGAAAATATTTCGAGAACAATTTCGGGTGCAACACACACGCACACGCATGCACGCACGGGTCGACCCCCCTCTCTTTCTTTTTCTCTATGTAATAGACTTATTTGGTTGTTTACTTGTTTTAGTATTGTTATGATATTACATTTGTTATTCTTGTTAAGTGTTGCATGTATGAGTGTGAATTTGATAGTTGCAATTTGGTTTGTTAAATTTTACATGAATGTAGTGAGTTATACAATAATTTGACACATAGGAATGAATGGATTTAGGAAGTATATTGGTTTTATGTATCCATTTTTGTGATATGTAGATTCATATATCTATATATTTCTGAAATTTATAATTTATTTTAATAAAATGTCACCTTAAATGCCTAGGCCATTGCCTGATTCTGGGGCAACCCCTTGTCCCCTTGGCCGCCTCCTGCCTCGGACTACATAGATTAGGGTTTAAATCTCCTTGAGATTGTGGTTTAAGTTGATTTAAATTAGGGTTTAAGTGAGATTAGTGTTTAAATGTCACTTGGTCCTAGTCCACATGGGTTACTTTATTTTTTAGAGTGGCTGACATTGTACTAACCCCACACTGGTTGACATGGGATTTAGACCAAAATGGGTTGTCTAAAAGCATTGGGATGGGTTTAGATTCTATAAATGATGGTCCAGCCCGTCATGCCATTACTTTTAAAACGGACCCTTGGGGTTGACTTACCATATGTACAGGCCACATTTTGCTGCATGTATTTGGGCCTTCTGGTCTGTTTAATTTAAGTTATAAAAAATTTTGATTTTGATCTTTTATCCTCTACTGAGACAAGCTCAAATAGATTTCAAGATTTGTGATATTTGATTGAATGATGTCTGTGCTTGTGAGATCCAATTTAGCTTACACATAAGAGTTTAAGCTCAAGGATTTTTTTGTCAATCTGAGCTTGAGGCCTGCCCAAGCTCAGCTTGGCTTGGCTTGTTGCCACCATGTTCTACAATCCCTGTGATGCGTGGACCATCCAGTCCAATGCCAAGCAATGTGCTATTGAACAACCACAGCATACTGCACTTATGTCTCCCACTCTCTTCCCATCTTGTCATCATCTTCCATTGTACTCAAAGGCATCTCCTCCTAAAAGGACTTCTTGCTTATCATAGACTAAATTTGGGTCAGCCGATCAGTGTAACTATTTCCTAGAAATAAAATCATCTCATTATGACAACCATCGTCATTGTCTCAAAAGCTTATCTCATTAATCTGCTGTCATGTTTGGACTTGGAAGAGCAAATCTGCAAGGACTGGATAGAATCCCCGCCAGCATTTGCTAACCCCCAGTATTATGTAAAAGTTCCAGCACAATACCTTTGGGATGCACTAAAGTACCAGAAAAGAAGCAAGCGGTGATGAGCCTTTGTATCAATTACCCCAAACTTACTCCTGCATGTTCCTGTGAACTGTCAAATCTTCTTATATTCAGAGTTCCTTCATGTCAGCCTCTCCCATGGTTCTACCTCCATCCAAATTTTCTCTAGTATGCTACCTTATTCTAGTTATTGCAGGATATAGGAATAGTAGAAACATCTGGTGTTCATGAGCACACAGCAAGGAGAATGTGCAAGGGAAATCTTTCGCTGTGAGTAGGAAAAGTAGCATGTGAACTTATGAAGGTATTTTGGGGCTATTGTCCAACCAAAGAGCTGCCTTTGTGTACTGTATACTTATTGAAACCTCTACTTGGGCAAACTGAAAAATCTTTACAGTGCAATATGTAAGACTAGTTCCATATCGGAAAGGGACAAAATTATAATATGCTTAAAACCGTGGCGCCCTCTCCACACAACATCTTAAGGTTCCGAGTTGGATGACCCATTAACTTTAACATGGTATCAGAGCCCATGGATATGATCCGGACTGCGCACCCTGTGTTTGTCAGGTCCACGTGACAGAACCTAAATTGGCCTGCATGTGAGAGGACATGCTAGAATAGTCCTGTATTGGAAAGGAACAAAATTATAATACGTTTAAAACAGTGGGGCCCTCTTCACTCAACACCTTAAGATTTTGAGTTATATGGCCCGAACCAATAACTTTTACACAATGCATGTCTTATAGCTCATAACATGGGCCTGAAAAGGTGGTGGAAAAATAGGAACATTGTTTCAAAGTAAAGGATTTGGAGGTGGATTGATGTTAAAGCCTTGGGAGGTGTAGGCTATGCATATATTAGGCGATGACTTTTTCGGAAAGTGGGTGATATCACAAGTCAAAAGAAGAAATAAGAAAAAGTTGAATGGGTATATGAGGGTACTACCAGCATTTACACGAAGTCCATTGTATGAAAAGAAACCAATAAACTGTTCAAATTTCATTATAATAGTAGAAGTGTGCTTCTTCACCTCAAGAACAAAAAGGACCTGTACTCTCATCATAAATGATCCTTAAACTCTCCCCATAACATGGATGGCAGTATCGGTTCCGGTACCGGTTTCGGCCGAAACCGGTTCAAAACATTCAAAAAAGGCAAAAAAATATAGTGAGCACGTCCAGTTTCGGTTTTGGTTTTGGGCCGAAACGGGTAAGTTTCGGGCGAAACCAGTATCGGTTTCGCCCGAAACCATTAAAAAAGTTTTTTTTATAGTTTCGAACCTGCTATAGTGAGCAGGTCCGAACTCGTTTCGGTCCCGACCGAAATCAATACGTTTCGGCCGAAACATATCGGTTTCGGCCGATATTGCCATCCCGGACCCATAAACCTACTTGCCCTGTAGAAAACACTAGTACACTTCAGCATGTGAAATTAACATTTAAATTAGTATGCCCTCAAAGACTCATTGATGTGCTGGTATGGATTATCTTGGTATCCCTTCTGAGGTTTTGATTTTCTTGTAGCCTTTCGTCACTCAATTTGTAATTATCCTTTCTGCATTAATAAGATTATGACTAGTAGGTATTTTTACCTAAGCCATTCGCCAAGCACGATCGAGATAAAGAATGTTGCCCTATGTTGTGACGGTCGAACCGGAACCATCTCCAACTCGTGATCGAATAGCTGTATTCACGTCGGGACTCCCATTCCCGAACTTCCTTTTCCCTTTTTTTTGTTTCGTAAGATTATCCTCCCTCGATTCCTCCGAGGAGATTACCATTTTATGGATTTCATCGGAGTGGTAAGTCGATTAGCATGGTAAAGAAGCTCTTTGGCGTCTCAACGGCATTTGTTGATATACCAGATTCCTTTCTTTTGCCTAGTCCGCCTCGAGCTCCTCGTCCTCGCTCTTTATTGTACGAACTATCTGTCAAGCTCTGCAGCTATGGAGAAAGTCTCAGCCATACTACCATAGGCGGGCCGCACAAGGAAGACCTAGAAAACGGATCCTCAGTCTTTGGGCTTCCTTCTGTCTTTGATTCTCCTGCTATTGGGATTTTTTTGACTGGGCTTACACACATGCGCTCACTTACGCTGTCCCCCCTCAGCTCACCCTAGCCCTGAAGTCTCCAAGGCTTCACACCTATAGTGGTCACTCCTTCCCCCATTCTTGTGGTGATTCCATATTCTAATAAACCTGTGAAGCAACATATATCTTCTCAGTTGAAGTACACAAGCACTCCAGAACAAATTCTACGGTCTTCGAGCCTTCATTGCATAATTAACAGGCTGTGTGAATCCCCAGTATAGTTGAGGTTTATAAATTATGGGTTGGGGATCTTGAGGAATTTCACCTCCACTGCGAAGGTTGGGTGCCAAATGAGACCCACCATGTGGCTTTGGACCCTTACATATGCCCAAGTTGCTAGGAGAAGGTGAGATGTTATAGATGTTTACATCAAGAGGGAGGGGAAACAGCAGTCTTAAAGGGTGGAAGCGGATGCTACTACCAATGAGGTGAAGATAGTTATCTGGATTTGTTCCAGACTGTCCAACAGTTGAAAAATGTTTCCCTGTGTAGGTTGCATCAAAAACTAACCCATAAGGATCTGATAAAAATCATGGCAAGCATTCCTTTTCATTATCATTATCATCATTGCATAATCTGATTTTATTTTTTTCCTCAAGTACATTGAGAACAAAGGATCCTTTTCTCCCCTAGAGTTTTACACATGGAAATAGGATTGTCTACAGATTCGAGCGATGGTACATGGTTTCATAAAATCCATGTGACATCTCCCAGCCTAGAGGGTGTGTAATAGTAGGTGAGGTCTGGGAATATGCCAGCACAGAAGTGTCCTGTGCCACCATCCATTGACAGCCACCCTGATGTAAGCCTCCAAGTTGGATACAAGTGCATTCATTCATTTGACATAATCATTCTAACAAGAGAATTATCCTTCTAGGATCAGAATCAAGATTTCCTACTGTCTTCCAGACGATCCTCGGTTTATAGAGTTATCAAAAACAGGGATTTCCACACCACCCATCAAGCACTGGATAGATACACTGGCATGGACCCAGCCACATGCATGGAGGATACCTGTTGACAAATATGAGATACTGCTGAAGGCATCGGCATGGACTCTATGCCTAGTCCTCTTTTTTTCTTGTACATTACTCTATTGAAGAGGGGGCTATATTCAAGTTTATCAAGTTACAAAAGCCTGAATGTCAGCTCAGCTCTCCGTCCTCTTGTGTTTGCATTTGCACACTTTAACATGCACAGATTATGTATCATGGCTTGTCATTTCTTTGTCATGTAACCACTGAAATATTAAGGTAGACTATATATGTCAAGTACTTGTGGCTAGGAATATGTGACAACTAGACCTTGCAGCAAATTTTGCAATAAGCTTAGGTAGTTGGGCATCAAATTGATTGTCCACAGAATTGGTTATCCTATTTCCACATTGGCGTGATCCATGAGTTGAACCAGATTCATGGGTATAAAATATAAGAGGAAACCAAAATATTTAATTAGTTTTTTAATTTTTTTGATCTATATATTAATTTTTTAAATAACACATAGAGTGCTCAGTTTTATTAATAGCAAAACCTAAACGGAGGACAAAGAGCCATATAAAGACATCAGAGGGGCATAGGCCAAAGTAAGGGTAGAACCCTCCTTACAATGCAAGGACCAGCCCAAGAAAAGAAAGAAAATGAGAAAGTCTAAAATTTGAGACTACGCGGCAGTTACAGAAGAACATAATCTAGAGAGAGTTATATCTGATATTTATGGCGAAGAGGGAGAGAACAATATTGCTGATCTGAATGGTCACGAACAAAATGCTTATGGACTGCAATAACAGATGGCATTGTTGTCTATATAGACTCTGAAGTAGCTAGGTTATGAGCAACGTGAGGAGCCAAAGGAGCAGCAGCTACACTAAGAACATCAATGGGGGGGTGTATAGTACCATCAATTGGACCTCTTAACAGTTGGTCCCAAGAGCTTCTCAGAAAATCATAAGTAGTCGAATCCACACCTAGGCAAGCAGTAGTGGTAGATCCAGAAGAAACTTTAGACCCTTGGGAGCATGCCCCAAGGATAGGTAATTGTTTACACGTGGAAAAGAAATAAAATAAATATGGCGTATACATTTTTGACATATTTATTAATTCCGCGAATTTCATGAATTCATCAGACGATTTTAGGATTCGTGTACAGGACCCTTCCCCACCGAATGAAATCGGTGTTAATTTACATCGGTTTAAGTTCGAACACCCCTGATTAACTGCTAAAGACTTCGTTCTAGCCCTCTTTACCCTTATCTCAAGATGAGGGAAAAATATTTCATAGGGATTTCTCCTCTCTTCTCTTTTGTCTCTTTTTTTGTGTTCGTTTATTTTCTTCTCTATCAACTTTGGGATGCACGATTCTTCTCGTTTTCTTCAAGCTTCGGGAGCGCGCATTTTTGTCTTTCTCGATATTTGTGCAATTTCATGAAGCATTGGAGACCAAATGTAATATTCAATTTTCTTTTATAATATTCTCGAGGACAACAAATATCTCCAAACAATGTATATACGAGGAAATATACACGTATCTTTATATGTAATCTCACAAATATAGAACATTCCAGGGACCTTTATTTAATATCCCATATCAAATAAATCCTTGGTCAATTCAATAAACTTTCAAACCAGAAATACATTAACTTGACGTCCCATTGATAGGGGTATAAGTGTGAAGAAAACACAAAATCATTTCTCTTGGGGGGTTTATAGATTATTTCAATAATCCCCCTTTTTTCTTCTTCTTCTTCTTCTTCTTTTTGAACATAATAAGAGAGGGAAAAGGGAGGGGCGCAGCCCACCTGTGACCCCCCTCTCTTTTTCCTCTTTCTCTTGCAGCAGCTTGGCTTTCTCTTGTTGCTTGGACCTCTCGAACCCCCCTTCTTCTTTCTTGAGTGGTTGAAGCTCTCTTTTATAGGTGCTGGGAGGTGGAGCGGAAGACTCCTCTTGACCCTCCTCCGGTGGAATCCCAAGAGGTAGACCTTTGAACTTCTCCCCCCAATCTCTTCCTCTTCCTTTTCAGTTTTTTTTTTTGATGAACCGGCGGAGAAGCCATGGGGAGGATCCCTCCCTCCGGCCTGCACAGGGTGGAGGAGAGTCTCCTCCGGCCTGCGAGCAGGGCGGAGGAGTCCTCCTCCGGCCTGGTAGGACTGGAGGGCTTCCCTCCGGCCTGCAAGCAGGGCGGAGGGGAGGTCCCTCCGGCCTGGGCAGGGCGGAGAGATTTCCCTCTGACCTGCGCAGGGCGGAGGGGGGTTCCCTCCGGCCTGGGCAGGGTGGAGGGGGTCCCTTCGGCCTACGTGCAGGGTGGAGGAGGTTTCCCTCCAGCCTGGTAGGTCCGGAGAGGCCTTCTTTTGACTTTTTTCTGCTATAAAATGCTGCCGTACAGCTTAAAAAATTCAACTTTCAACACGTGGAGCTTCTTCTTTATCTCTTCATTTGGCTTGTACGGAGAATCTCCGCCTTGACTTTTGCGTCGGTGATAACTCACGACATGACTTCCATTTTTTTTTCATTTACCTAAATACAAAACTCGGTCACCTTGCCGACCCTTGCCGAATATATATTCTTCCTTCAGAAATTTCTGAAAATATGAAACTTATGTAGATGTTTTGTGGGGTCAACAGTAATCAAATTTTACATCCATCTTTGCGACTGGGGCGAGGAATGCACTTCCGAGGAGCCGAAGATGTCATTGGAGAAGTATCCACCGGTGATGGCAAGGTCTCTGCTGGGGCTGCAACACCGTTAAGAGATCAGAGTTGGCAGTTTCGGCCGAAATGTAATGGTTTCGGACCAAACCGATACAATTTCGGACCTGCTCACTGTAGCGGATCCGAAACTTAAAAGAAACGTTTTTATTCGTTTCGGGCGAAATCGATACTGGTTTCGCCCGAAACTCGCCCGTTTTGGCCTGAAACCACCTGGTTTCGGCTGAAACCGGACGCGAACTCCCCTCTTAAGGGGAGTTTAGTTCTGTCCTCTCCTCATAATCTCAGATCTGGGGGGTTTCAGTCTTTGAGGCTTTTGTCTAATTAGGTTAATTTAACGTCAATTGAAGTTCAATTAAGCTTTATTGAATATGTTAGGGCGGGAGCATGCTGCTAATTACATTTAATGAAGGGTGATTAGGTTAAATAGCCAATTAAGTCCTAATTAGTTATTTAAATTTAGGCTTTTGTTAGATTAGGTTAATTTAGTGTCAATTGAAGCTCAATTAAGCTTTATTGAATATGTTAGGACGGGAGCATGTTGCTAATTGCATTTACTGAAGGGTGATTAGGTTAAATATCCAATTAAGTCCTAATTAGGTATTCAAATTTGGGCTTTTGTTAGATTATGTTAATTTAGTGTCAATTGAAGCTCAATTAAGCTTTATTGAATATGTTAGGACGGGAGCATGTTGCTAATTGCATTTAATGAAGGGTGATTAGGTTAAATATCCAATTAAGTCTTAATTAGGTATTTAAATTTGGGCTTTTGTTAGATTAGGTTAATTTAGTGTCAATTGAAGCTCAATTGAGCTTCATTGAATATGTTAGGGCGGGAGCATGCTACTAATTGTATTTAATGAAGGGTGATTAGGGTAAATATCCAAGTTAATCCCTAATGAGGTATTTAAATTTAGGACTTTTATTAGATTAGGTTAATTTAGTGTCAATTGAAGTTCAATTAAGTTTCATTGAATATGTTAGGGCGGGAGCATGCTGCTAATTACATTTAATGAAATGTGATTAGGGTAAATCTCCAAATTAACTCCTAATTAGGTATTTAAATTTGGGACTATTGTTATATTAGGTTAATTTAGTGTCAATTTAAGTTCAATTAAGCTTCATTGAATATGTTAGGGCAGGAGCATGTTGCTAATTGTATTTAATGAAGGGTGATTAGTGTAAATCTCCAAATTAAGCCATAATTAGCTATTTAAATTTGGGACTTTTGTTAGATTAGGTTAAGTTAGGGTCAATTGAAACTCAGTTAAGCTTCATTGAATAATTTAGGGTGAGAGTATGCTGCTAATTGCATTTAATGAAGGGTGATTAGGGTAAATCTCCAAATTAAGTCCTCATTAGCTATTTAAATTTGGGATTTTTGTTAGATTAGGTTAAGTTAGGGTCAATTGAAGCTCAATTAAGTTTCATTGAATAATTTAGGGTAGGAGCATGCTGCTAATTACATTTAATGAAGGGTGATTAGGATAAATCTCAAAATTAAGCCCTAATTAGCTATTTAAATTTGGGGATTTTGGCTAATTATCTCAATTCAACATAATTTGAAGCTCAATTATGTTTCATTGCATTTTTTTCATTGTACTTACAACCATTTGTCTTTGACTGTCTTAATGTAACATCATGCCTAGACGTGAACAAGGTCCAAGGGCAGGACGTTCCGGGGTGGGCACACCTCTCCTTTGTTGATGGTGGAAGAAGAAAAGTGAAATGTAATTATTGTGGTAAGGAGATACATGGCGGAATCACTAGAGGAAAGCAATATTTGGCAGGGATAAGAGGAGAGGTCAAACAATGTGACAGATGTCCCCAAGAGGTCCGAGAAGAAATGCGCCAGTGCCTTCTGGGCAAAAAAGAGAGGATGCAATAAAGGGCTGAAGATCAGGCTGAAATTGTTGAGGAGATTTCGAGCAGAAGGGGAAGGAGGGATAATGATGATGAGGAAGGCACTGAGGATTCAGATCCAGAGCTGACTGAAGCAATAGAGCGTGAACAAGTCACTCGAAGGAAAGGAAAAGCACCGATAGGTTCAGGGACTGTCGGCCACGGTGACGCGGCGGCGACGTGGAAATGGATCGACGGCAACTCCTGACGGCACGGACGGGAACTGATAACTTGCTACCTCGCGCAGCTCGGCCTCACGCCGGACGGTCTCACACCGGGCGACACACTCACACTCACAAAAAGAATGAGGGAAGGGAAATGTAAGAGGGGAGAGCTCTCACACACAAAACAATCTTTCATTCAATCTTATCATATCATACGTAACACCCTTAGCCCCCTATTTATAGGGAAGGCCATAACAACAATACCCTTAAAGTTTCAACCCTAGCCTAATAAAACAAACCCACTCGCCTAACTTTTGACTTGTGGGTTTTAATCAAATAAAATACACAAAATACACACGTCTTTTGACTAGCTTAATAAGACGAATACACACAAATACATACAAATACGTGTATCACTCAATACACACAAATACGCCGAGTCTTCAGGAAGTCGGATCTCCGAGCCATAAGCTTGGTGCAGTCGGGGCGGTGCGGCGTCGGCTCCGAGCATTGGGCCCGGTAGTGGGCTCGGTGTCCCCACCAACCCTCCCGGGGCGGTTGGAACTCGACTCCGTCGAGTAAGGGGGGACACTGCTGTGGTAGTACTCCAGCAGATCTGGATCGAGGCGCTGGAGATCTTCCCGGCTGATCCAGGAATCATCTGATGGTGGACGGTCTCGCTAGCGGACAAGGTAGCGCTGGTACACCCTGCTCCGTGTAGTGGTCACCTGCTCAACCAGTATCCTCTCAATGTGCTCGCGCGGTGCTCTCAAGGCTGTGGGATGCACAGGGGTGGGCTCACTCTCAATGGGAGGAGAAGGCTCGAAAGGGTCACTAGGAATCGCTGTGGGTTCCTTGTAGGCCACTAGGTCTGCCACATTAAAAGTCGAGCTAATCCCATATTGGGGAGGTAAGTCCACAACATACGCATTGGAGTCAATGTTCCGCAGAATTGGGAAGGGACCATCACTACGGGCTTGCAACTTTTTAATGGCTCCCGAAGGAGTCGTTCGGGTCAAACCCGTACCATAACCATGTCACGTTCTTGGACTTCATGGTGACGTCTATGCGAATTAGCCAAGCGTTTGTAAGTTTCATTACTGAGGTTTATTTGCTTGCTAATTGACTCATGCAGACTTTTGACATGCTGTGCAAATTCCTCAGCTGACTTGGATGTCCTAGATTCGAGGGGAAGGGGAATGAGATCCACATGTTTTCTAGGTTTGTATCCATGCACGACCTCAAATGGACTCATACCTATGGACTGATTGACCGAACTGTTGTATGCAAATTCGGCTCTAGGCAAGAGAAGATCCCAAGTGCCAGAATATTCCCCTACAAGACACCTCAAAAGGTTTCCTAAACTCCTATTGACGACCTCTGTTTGCCCATCGGTTTGTGGGTGATAGGCAGTGGAGAATTTGAGTTTGGTGCCAACTAAGTGCCAAAGTGTCTTCCAGAAGTAACTAGTGAACCGGACATCTCGGTCAGACACGATGGTTTGGGGGAGACCATGCAGACGCACGACTTCATCAAAGAATAAGTGGGCTACTCTAGATGCATCAGATGTTTTAGAACATGCAATGAAGTGGGCCATCTTAGAGAACCTATCAACGACAACAAGGATGGAATCATGCTTGTGAGCAGTGCGAGATAAACCAAGGATAAAATCTATGCTCACATCAACCCATGGTCGATCAGGAACGGGGAGAGGAGTGTAGAGACCAGTGTTCTGTTTGACCTGTTTGGCCATTGTGCATGTCCTACACTGGGCTACGATCTTGGCCACATCTTTCTTCAGGCCAGGCCAATAAAAATGCTCCTCCACAGAATGGATGGTCTTGTTGCGGCCAAAGTGACCAGCAAGACCTCCAGCATGCATTTCCCAGACCAGAAAGTCCCGAACAGAAGTCCTCGGGACACAGAGTTGCTGCCCTCGAAACAGAAAATCATCCTGGAACAGATAGTCAGCAAATGCTGTCGAGGATCCAGCAGACAGAGCAGAATAGGCAGGGCCAAAATCTGGACACTCTTCATAGAGTTCCTTGATGCGGTCAAACCCGGTGACCTCTACCCGAACAGTGGAAAGAAGGGAGACCCTTCGACTCAAGGCGTCGGCCACCTTATTCTCTTTTCCAGCCTTATGTTTTAGGACAAAGGTGAAAGACTGGAGGAATTCTACCCACCGACCATGCCTAGGGTTCAAGCCATTCTGAGAGCTAAGGAATTTCAAAGCCTCATGGTCCGAGTATAAGACAAACTCTTGGGGTAAGAGATAGTATCTCCAGTGTTTGAGGGCTTGGATCACGGCATAAAACTCCTTATCATAGGTGGAGTAACGAAGCTTTGCATCAGAAAGCTTCTCGCTGAAATAGGCCATATGGTGGCTCTCCTGGCTAAGCACTCCTCCTATTCCTACGCCAGAGGCATCACAAGATATCTCGAAGACTTTGGAAAAGTCTGGCAAGCGGAGGACAGGGGCTTTGGTCATGAGTTCCTTTATGGCATGAAAAGCCTAGGAGGCGGCTTTGGTCCACTCAAAATTCCCTTTACAGATGCAATCCGTAATGGGTGCCATAGTGGTACTAAAGCCCTGAATGAAGCGTCTGTAGAAAGTGGCTAGCCCGTGGAAACTTCGAACGTCATGGACGTTCTGGGGCTCAGGCCAGTCTACTAAGGCTTGGACCTTGGATTGGTCCACAGGCACTCCTTGGCTAGAAACCACAAATCCAAGGAAAGCGACCCGGTCTGTCATGAACTCACATTTCTTGAGATTGACAAACAAGGTTTCTCTCCTCAAAGTCTCGCAGACTTCCCTCAAATGATGAATGTGGTCCTGAGGGTTGTGGCTATAGATGAGAATGTCGTCAAAGTAGACGACAACAAAGCGACCAATGAGGGGTCGAAGGATCTCCGTCATAAGCCGCATGAATGTGCTGGGGCATTGGATAGCCCAAACGGCATGACGAGCCACTCATACAGACCTTCTTTCGTTTTGAAGGCTGTCTTCCACTCGTCCCCTGGTCGGATACGGACCTGATGGTAGCCACTTTTCAAGTCAATTTTAGAAAAGATGGTGGCTCCACTCATCATGTCAAGCATGTCATCAAGACGGGGAATTAGAAATCTATACTTGACAGTGATTTTGTTGATGGCGCGGCTGTCAACACACATCCGCCAGGTGCCATCTTTCTTGGGTGTGAGCAAGGTAGGGACATCACATGGGCTCTTGCTCACCCTGAGGAAACCCTTTTGGATAAGGTCCTCGACAATCCTTTGGAGCTCAGCATGCTCCTTGGGGTTCAACCTACAGTGGGGAAGGTTGGGTAGGGTGGACCCAGGGACAAGATCAATGGCGTGTTGTACATCACGCATGGGAGGGAGTTGTGAGGGTAAGTCCTCAGGGAAGATGTCCTGGAAGTCCTGCAGGATTGCCTGAACTTTAGGAGGGACAAAGATTCGGGACTCCTCGGAGGTGATAGTGACAACAACAGCCTAGACAGGGGCACCTTCGGCAACCTCCTTATGCAGCTCACGGACACCTATGAAGTTAAGGCGCCTAACCGGGTCATAACCAACCTTAGGGGCCTTAGGAACGGGTGTGATAGGTGCAGGAGGAGAGGGAATGAGAAGTTTCCCTTCAGTGGGAGTCCGAGGACTCTCTTGAACCTTGGGGGTTCCAGTGGGGGTGGAAGTGGAACTCTTTCCCGGGGTCACCTTTGGGGGTGCCGGGTACAGCTGTATCTTCTTCCCATTTTGTGAGAAGGAACACTGATTGGAACGACTGAATGTAGTAAGGTCTACATCATAGATCCACGGTCGTCCTAGGATGATGCTACCGATCTTCATTGGCACTACATCGCATAAGATTTGTCCTTGGTAGGACTGGAATTGGATGGGAATGACACATGTAGTGGTGACTGGGATAGACATGTCGTCAACCCAGGCCACGTTGTATGGCCTCGGATGAGGATGGGTAGGTAGACCTAGACGGGAGACAAAGTCTGAAGAGACTGCATTGATACAACTCCCGTTGTCAAAGATCACCTTGCAGGGTTGGGATTTCACCATAATGTATGTTTGGAAGATGGAGGTTCGACGCCAGTCGTCCTCCTGGGAGTGTGTTAGGATGCAGCGAACTACACCCAGTCTTCCCTGGTTTGAACTCTCGGCAATATCTCCCACTTGCATGTACTCGACATGCGTTCCGTCATACCCTGCATCCATTTCCTCAAACTGGGCGATGAGGTCACGGTCAACCTCATACCTCTCTATGAATTCTTCTTCCTAAGGTGGAAGTTCCACATGCTGGGGGTCGGTGATGATCAAGGCTCGGGTGGGGCAGTTGGAGGCAATATGCCCTAGGTTATGGCACCTAAAGCAGCGAACTCCCGAGACAGGGACTGGTTGGGAGGTGCTAGGGATGACTCCCTTTCCCTTGTCATCTCTCCTATCAGTTGGCGGAGTGTACTCCAGCCTGGGCACATCAGCGGGTGCAGGTAAGGGGTTCCGTGGGAAAGGAGCCGTAGGGGCAACGGCCCGGAGTGGGGTAGCAGTAGGGACATAAGAAGTGGAGGGGCCAGGCCTCTCAGAGTAGCGGACCATAGGGTTTCGGGACTCGGGTTGGCGGTAGGTGGGGACCCGAGGTGGGACCACCTTTTGAAACCGCTCGACGTCTCGAGCAACCTGATAGGCATGCTCGAGAGTGTTAACTTCCCGTAGGAACAGCTCCCGCTGTATGCTCTCGTGTAAGCCAGCCCTAAACCGTGAGAGGGTGACGGAGACATCCTCCATGACTCGACTCCGAAGGAAGAAGTCATCAAATTTGGCGATGTACTCGTCCACGGACTTTCCATCTTGGGTGAGTTTCTGCCATTGGTCTAAAAGACGCTGATGGTAGGAGGGTGGCCGATACTTCTCCCTTAATTTCTCCTTCATTTCTTCCCACGTGCTTATAGGTTCCTCTCGTCTCCTTGCCAGGAGATTCTCAACGTTACACCAGTAAGTTTTGGCTTGACCTAGGAGTTTCATTTTGGCAAACCTCACCCTTGTAGCAGGGGTCATGCGGCGATGCCAATCAAAATATTGGTCCATCCCGATCTCTCAATCAAGGTATGTAGCGGGGTTGAGGGACCCATCAAAACTCGGAGCGTCAATCTTGACGTTCCGTAGGATGATATCCTCATCGTCGTGGTCTCTCTCTCGAGGTGCACGGGCCTCTTGCTCTCTACCTTGGGGAACCTGATTCGGGCGGACTTGCTCTCTCTCCTCCCTAGGATTGGCTACGGGATCGCCGTGACCATTCACTCGTCCTTCCTCTCCCTTCAGTCGTTCCTCTAAGGCTCGGATCCTCTCATCTAGCTCTGCTCGTAGTTGGCTTATGGATTCTTCAAAATGGGTCATAAGATTATGCTCGAGCTGAGCCAACATAACACTCACGCTCTTCTGATCCATGTGGGGTTGTAGAGTTGAAGGGCGCTCTAGACGGCCGGATGAATTCCTAGACCAACATGGCATGCACGATCTCGGACCTAAATGATGCAGTCCTGGGACCGATAATTAGCAAGCTGAAGACCTGAATTTGTTGACTGATAGGCAAAATGTCAACTTGAAGGAACCGATCAGGGAAAGTTGCTCGCCTGTAGGCGAAGTAGTTGTGGAACTATCTTCTGACAATTAGGGTGCTCTAATGCGGCAGTTCTAAGGCTTAAAGGATAGGCTCAAGCAAGCTCTCTCTCACCGTCCACAGCGATGCACTCAGAAGACAGGCTGCATGGATCGGGCTCTCGCTCACTTCGTCGCGCGGCAAATGATAAGGATACTAAATAAGCAAGTGATTTGGAGCACGTACCTAGCTGACTGAGAAGTCAAGCTCCGACCGGAGACGAAGGCGAGCGGGGACGTGCGTGCCCGCACGGCGTCGATGAAGCTTGACCGGTTACAAAAAATTCACTCCACGCAGGGAGGATTTAATTATTACAAACTGTTTAAAATTTCCCGCGCAGGGGAACAAATCAGTCTAAACTTTTCTCCGCGTAGGGAGACTCTCGGGCACTCACACTCCGTAAATTACGAACTGTGTGTCGACGACCGGGCGACTCGGGCTCCGGTCGAACCATAATTGTGGACTCCAGGTGCCACGATGACTAACTTAATCAATAGATAAATATAGATATAAATATATATAAGATTATATATAGATATATATATATATATATTTAAGTATACATAAGATTATATATACTCCAAATATATATATCATATATATATTATATATATATATTTAACACACTTTTTTTCAACCTTCACTTACCTTTTTTTTTGACTTTCAACCCCTTTTATTTTTATTTTTATTTTCAAACTTCTAACCTTTCCAAACTTTCAAACTCTCTTTTAAACACGTTCCAAATCACCTTCTTTCAAACCCCCTTTTGTACCATTTCTCTTTTTCAACCTTCGAGCGTGCTTCACGCGGGGGTGAGTCAAGAGGACCGGCAGGTGGCCACGGTGCACAGGCGCACGGGCTCTGCTGGCGCGACGGGGCGCGGTGTGCGCCGCGGGGCGGGTGCGTCTGCGGGTGCGCTTGGGCGCGCGGCGGGTGCGGGGGCAGCGCGTTTGGGCGCAGTGGGCGCGGGCAAGGGCGCTTGGGCGCGGCGGTGCAAACCCGGGCGCGAGGCGGACGCGGGCGCGGGCGGAGGGCCCGCTCGGGCGCGGCCAGGCGCGGGCAGGGCGCGGGGCCAGGCGGCGAGGGCGGGCGCTGTGCCGCCCGGCGACGGGCGCGGGGGAGCGCGGCCGTGGGCGGTCGTTGCGTCTAGCTGTTGGCGGCGGCGGCGCGCTGGGGAGAGAAAGGGCCGTTGCGGCCTAAAAAATTTTTGTATTTGGGCACGGGCGACGATGCCCGTGTCGCGAACCTAATTTTTTTTTTAATTTTCTTTTCTATTTCTGCTTCTCTCTCAGCCGAATGAGATTATTCTTTTTTTTCCTCTCTTCTCTCTCTCAACCGAGAGAGTTTCTGCTCTTTCTTTCTTTTTTTTTCACTAACAGAAATTGGGGAGAGGAGACGATGCCGACGTCGAAGTCGATGGAGGCGCCGTTATTGGGCTCTGATACCAAATCTGACGCGGCGGCGACGTGGAAATGGATCGACGGCAACTCCTGAGGCACAGACGGGAACGGATAACTTGCTACCTCGCGCAGCTCGGCCTCACGCCGGACGGTCTCACACCGGGCGACACACTCACACTCACACTCACAAAAAGAATGAGGGAAGGGAAATGTAAGAGGGGAGAGCTCTCACACACAAAACAATTTTTCATTCAATCTTATCATATCATACGTAACACCCTTAGCCCCCTATTTATAGGGAAGGCCATAACAACAATACCCTCAAAGTTTCACTAATTGTGTTTATACCCTAGCCTAATAAAACAAACCCACCCACCTAACTTTTGACTTGTGGGTTTGAATCAAATAAAATACACAAAATACACACGTCTTTTGACTAGCCTAATAAGACGAATATACACAAATACATACAAATACGTGTATCACTCAATACACACAAATACGCCGAGTTTTTAGGAAGTCGGATCTCCGAGCCATAAGCTTGGTGCAGTCGGGGCGGTGCGACGTCGGCTCCGAGCATTGGGCCCGGTAGTGGGCCCGGTGTCCCCACCACACGGAATTTTATATACGAATATATATAAAGCGAAAACACATGTTCTTTTTAAAAAGAAACATTCCCCTCTATAGGTGGAGGCTCATTCCGTGGGTGCACATAGTATCAGACGATTTAGGTTCGGGTGCTGGACCTCTCTCCACTGACCGCAGTCAGTGTTGATTTACATCGGTCTAACGTCCGAACACCTTTGTTTGATTGTCAAAGAAATCTCAAAACCCCCTCCATAGGTTCGGATGTTGAGGGTATGCTCACTTGGGTGACTCACCACGACCACTTACTTATCACCAACACACTGACTAAACTAGGGTTTCGTCAAAAGCCTCTGAAGTTCGAGCAAAACCCTAGGATGTAGGAGCATGAATGCGATTTTGCAGGAGCGATATGCATTTTTGAAGTGATAGGAGGTTACCTGGGCCCCGGGGATATTTTGGTAATTTTACCAAGCCAGGGGTATTCCTAAAGTTTTCGGGTTGGAACGAAAGTAGGATGTGATTACTGACTTTCCAAGGTGCTGAGACCATTTATGGAGGGTTGTAGGGGCGACTAGGCTATTTCTAGGCCACAAGGGTATTTTAATAATTTTACCAAAACCCTGCTCGGACTTAGGTTTAAGGCGGCACTCGAGTGTCCGATTGGGCTGACAACATCCTCGAACCGAAGGAGTGACGAAGACTTCATAGAAGACGCATATCCGTCAATTTTGTCAGAGGAGGGGTATATGTGCAATTCCCACGAGTCGGGGGTTTTCTTATAACTCTCCCCCGGTCATTTGTACAAAGAAAATTTGTAGAGTACACCATGACCCAAGTGAGAATAAGGGCTGTCAGCAAGTTGTCGACTGTACATCACAAAGATCCGCACTAACGCGGGAAATAGGGGCGTAGCCCCAATTACAAAAAAAATTGCAGGGTCGAACTGCAAATAACCGGACTTTTTGTTTCTCGTAAACCCGGGGAGGGCATTTCCGTAGTTCCCTCATTATAGGGGCGGAACTACATAATTTAGTCACCCCGGGGGTGTAGAAACTTACAAACATGGCCTACCGAGGGGCATGATTACAAAAATACCCCTTAGGGGCATAAACCTAAGACCCGGGGGACTTACCCCTCACAGGTCAAGACAAACGAACAAAGTCCTCCGTGCGTAGTCGATTGTACTCCGTAGACCGTAGCCTCTGAATCCTGAGTCCGGACCCTTGGGGGTCTATTTATAGAAGGTAGGGAACCCACCTTGACAAAACCGTGAGGATTCGCCTCATTTCTGACAAAAAGACGGGTTTTAGCCCCAATTCTGACAAAAAAATGGGCTTTGGCCCCGATTCTGACAAGGTGGGGTGGCTTAAACCTTTTTTCTCCCCTTTTCTTCTTTTTTCTTCTTTTTTTTTATGGGAACACGGACCTTGGAGGGAGGGGTCGCCTGGCTCGCGGGACCCAACGGGGTCAAGTGACCTCGCGGGGGTCACGTTGACCCCGCTGTGGTCCAGCGGGGTCAACCGGCCCCGCACGGGGTTGGTCGACCCCGCTGGGAGCCCAACGGGGTGACATGACCCCCGCGGGACCGGTTGACCCCCCTGGGGGCCCAACGGGGTGGGCCAGACCCCGCGGGGGCTAGTCGACCCCGCTGGGGGCCCAACGGGGTGGGCCGGACCCCGCTCGGGGTTTGCCTCGTCCGCGGGCATCCCAGCGGGGTCAATTGACCTTGAGGTGGCCCTTTTGACCCCTTTCCGCGCCTTTTCTGTGATTTTTTGTCGCCCTGGGTGGGAGAGGAGCCGTTGTTTAGCATTTATTGCTCCCCGAGGCCCCACTCTTCGCCGTGTGACAGCGATACGTCGGTGAAGACTCGTTTGGGGAGCGAAGGATTGTCTGTTTGTTGTTTGGTTGTGCGCCGCTCGCTTGGAGAGGAATCTTTGCATCTGTCTGCGCCGTGTGATACACTTGCTCGGCTACTTTGACAGGTGTGCATGCATTAGGGCTGTCAATGGGCCGGGCCCGGCCCGGGCCCGACTTAGCAAGATTAAGGCCCGAGCCCGGCTCGAGCCCGACTTATGTCGGGCCGGGCCGAGTTCGACATTATTTAAAAAATACAAAGCCCGACTAAAGTCCGGCCCGGCAACTTAAATAAAAAATAAAAATAATAAAAATAAAAATAAATATTTTTAATAATATAAAACTTATAGTCTCACTAAATTAATTAAACTTTTGATATTAATTATATAATTTATGTAAAAAGAGAGTTTTAAAATTTTTAATTAAGTAAAATAACATAATCTTAACTAAATAGTTTTTAAAATTTGAAGTGAGAATTAAAAAAGAGATCGGGCAGGGCCGGCCAGCGGGCCGAACTCAAAGCCCTAGCCCGGACCCGCCGGTCTAGTCGGGCCGGACTTTTAGGCCCGACTAAAAGTTCGCGGGTCGAAAAAGACCTTGCGGCCCGGCCCAAAATCCCGCTAGGCCCGCGGGCCTGTCGGGCCGGCCCGGCCCATTATAGCCCTAGCATGCATGTCTTCCTCTTAATTTTCTTTGCTGCAACGCCGTTTGTGATCCTATGATCGGGTCAATGGACACTAAATCACGGAGGTACTCCGCGGACCGACGACATCGGCGCTACGCCGTATTTTTTTCGTCGGTTGTTTTGGAATAAAATTCTCGAAATATTTCGAGAAAATTACGGGTGCAACAGGGACATACTCAAGTACAGTTGGTGTAGCACGAGTTGCACGACATCTTGACACTGGTGCAGCCCTGCAGAGGAGGACCTATGGACAGTATCTACACAGAAGGCAAGGTGCTACACAACCAAAAATTAAGTAAGCATTGAGAGGGGTCAAAAAATCAGCTGAAGTTGCCGGCATGCATTTAAAAGTATTTGCAAATGATTTTTCCATGCAGATGTCCTTGCACATGCAGTTGAATCAGAATATTTCCAACCTATACTAGATGCCATAGCAGATGCTGGCTCTGGCTTGAAGGCCCCGCCACGTCGAGACATATACGGGCGTGGCCTTGAGCGAGAGCTGAGGAGCTCCATCAGTGGGTTGAAAGCTTCAAGCGTATCTGGATGGAGAGAGGATGCACCATTATGTGTGATGGTTGGATTGGTACCACGAAAGTCCATGATCAACTTTCTAGTTTATTGCATTGAAGGTACAATATTTGTGAAATCAATTGATGCATCAAATTATGAAAAGAATGTAAATTATTTATTTCATTTGATGGATAAGATGGTAGATCAAATTGGAGAGGACAATGTTGTGCAAATAGTCACTGATAATGAAGCCAGTTATAAGGCTGCAGAGAAGATGTTGATGCAGAAGTGCATGCATTTATATTGGCTCCCATGTGCAGCATATTGTCTGGATTTGATACTTGAAAACATTGGGAAGAAAAATAATGTGAAGAAGACAATTGAGAGGGCACAAAAAATCACCCAGTATATTTATTGCCATCCTAGGATATTTAACATGTTCAGGGAGCATGCAAGTGAGGGGCGGGATATCATCCGTGCTGGCCCAATCAGATTTGTTTCAAATTTTATTTCTTTGGAGTCTTTGCACAAGTATAAGAATGAGCTCAATTCTTTCTATTTTATCCTTATAGATATCATCTGTATTTGATTCGAATTTCATTTCTTTGGAGTCTTTGCACAGGTTTAAGAATGAGCTCAAAGTTTTCATGTACCACAATGCCGTACGGGAATATATAGACAAATCTAATACTGATGCTCAAATGGATTATTTGGATGTCTGCCACATTGTGGAAGACAACAAATTCTGGGCCAGGGTTTTATGATACATGAAAGTAATCGCACCTCTCGTGAAGGTCCTAAGAATGGTGGATGGCGATGAGAAGAATGATATGTGATATCTGTACGAGGCCATGGACCGTGCCAAATTAGACTTGCAGAAATCCCTTCTCAGAGAATATAAAAAATGGTGGAAAAATATTGACCACAGATGGGACAACACATTACTCCATGACTTGCATGTAGGTAGTGAGTGATTAATTATATTGATACAAAGTTCATTGTTCTTTAGGTTAATTTACATCTAACATTTAGTTAACTATACACAAATGTAGGTTAGTTTCTCAATCCTCGATTTATGTACAATGTCAATACAAATGTTGATGGCTAGGTGTTTCAAGGCACTTTAAAAGTTATTTATCAAGGACACCAGAAAAGAGACTTCAGGTCGAAATAGAGGTTGACCTTTATTGATTTTATTCATAACATGTATAAAATTTACTTAAGTAGTTATGTTAATGTATTACTTTATCCTTATAGATGAGCAATTATAGAATGAGGATTGGGCATATTCTAACTCCCAATTGTAATACACTATGGGAAGAGTGAGCCCATATATATTAAATCTTTGTGCTTAAATTGAGTCAATATGTATTAGTATATTGTGGACGCGCTTTTCGTTTGATTTTTATTCTTTTATTTCTATTGTTTATTTATTGGCGTGCCAGTCACATATGTGACGATTTCATTGTGCGCTCGATCTGACTTCTAATCAGTCGATTGTGAGTGATCGTGTCTGGACCAAAAGTCCGTCGTACCATAAAGGTTATGACGTTAATTACGTCCTCCCTAAGGACAACCCTTGATTAAACGTCAAAGTAAGAGGAGACCGGCGGCAAAAGCCCAAATGAGAGCATGCTAATTTATCTGCAAGACATTGAGTAGACCGGATAAAGCGAGGGTATATCAGGTGCGGAGCAAATCCGGCAGCATATCCCCATTATCTTGGACTATGCCAAGTGGGAATAGGAAACCATCCATGCAGCGGCAGGATGGAATCCGTGAAAGATCGGGTATATTTGACCCGGAATCCGAAGAGGGACCGATGTACCATGATACACCATATGCCGGGGTGATGTTTTATTGATATCCCCCTTCGAGGGACCATCGGAGGACATGCAGTGGCAGAACTCCGTGGGCCAGCGGGGTTAGGAGAAAATACCGTAGTCACTCGGTGTGATGTGGGCGAATTTCGGCAGCATTTCCCCTTATCTTGGATCATGCCAAGGAGAGATAGACCATCATCCACGGGATGAAGGCCGAAAGAGAAGGGCACTAGGTCCGGGAACACTGTTTGCATTCGTAGCACCGGTTGATATTCCCTTGGAAACCATCGGTGCACATGCAGTGGCAGAGCTCCTTAGGTTCATAGGATTACAGACGGATCTGATTCGGGACGATGTAATGTAGGGGAGGCCATTCCCCGTTGATTTATTTCCTAGGGTGTGCATGATGACCTCTGGACATCCCTCAGACGAGTATAGTGGGGTGGCCGGGAGTTGGAATGAGGTGCGGATGAAGGTTCTCGGCGTAGCTTTCATATGAAAAGGGGGTTCTCGGCGCAACAGGTTCTTGGCACGCAAAGTGCCGCGCCGGGAACTATTCACCGCCCGGGAAGGTAGTGTAGAAGGGCTTCTCGGCGCGCTGGGTTGAAGGGGGGCTTCTCGGCGCGACTTTTAGCATGTTCTCGGCACAGCTGGAGTGGGCTTCTCGGCCGGCTGGAAGGTGAGGGTTCTCGGCGCGCCAGGTTCTCGGCGCGCAAAGTGCCGCACCGGGAACTATTCACCGCGCCGGGAAGGTTCCACGCCGGGAAGGCAGGGGCGCCGGGAAGCCTTGTAGGCTTTTCAGGGTTTCTACGGAGCTCTGTTCTAAGGGTTTTGGGGTCCAGATTCCGATTGGGGTAGGATTTAGGACACAAATGGGAGGCTGAGCCAAGGGCTTTGCTGGAGTAATACCAAAGAATCACAGGGAGGTAGGGTGTATCGAGGGATTGAGGTCATCGGCCATTTGAAACCCTCTGGAAACAGGTTTTCTTTTTATGTCGCCGGTCGTCCAGGGAAATCAAGAGATAACTGTCTCTGATTCCTGTGATGACCTTGATGGCTTGGGAAAAGAAGATTAAACGAGAGATAGGAGGGCTTCGTGGTATCGGTATCACTGAAGGGGGGGAAAGGATAGAGTTCAGGAACCCATGGAAGCTAGGATCGGGACTCTACCTTCGCTGTTCCTCCAGGAATGGCAATCAGAGAGCAGAAATCATCCGAAAACCCCAAGCATCAGAACGACTATTCAATACATCGAAAAGCATTCATCCGAGAGAGACAGAGAAAGGAAGACTTCATCATTTCACATTCAACCGAGCCATCATAGCACTATATCTCATCATCTCATTTCATCGCTTACATCATTTACAAGAAAAGCGGGAGGAAAGAAAGAAAAGCGCAGAAGCTATAGTATCTTCCCAGTAACAGAAGGACTTGAATGCCTTAAACGTAAACATGAATACATATAAAGAAGAAGAAGGGGAGGGCGGAGCATTGACTCCTCTCCCTCCCCCTCTGCCCACCTATGAGCTTCCTCCTAGGGACACTCTCTTCTCTTCCCACGATCTCTTCTCTGGCCTCTCTTCTCCCTTTTTTTTTTTGTTCTCTCTTCTCTGCTTCTTCTTCTGTTGCCGCTTCTCTTCTGTTGTTGTTACCTCTCCGTATATCTCTCTTCTGCGTATCTCTCTTCTGTCTATCTCTTCCCTCCTCCATCGAGAGAAAGGGGGTTTTATAGCCCCTGATGAGTATCTTCTCGGCGGGCATGTCTCGGCGCGCCTCCGTCGATGGGATACCTCCCGGCGCGCAAGAGTCCAGCTTCCCGGCGCCAGCTTTGGGCCTAAGTGAGGAGATCCCGGTGCCACACTTATGGGCCCATTTAGGGCTTTTGACGCTTCAATTCCTCTTATCAGCGGGTTCAAGCTGTAAAAGCTGTCCAACCTGTCTTTTCGTTCGTTAACCCTTCTGAGTCTGTCAGAACTAACGAAGGCCTCTTCGTTGGTGAGTTGGTATAGTTTCATCAGAGCATTTCTGGAGGTTTTCATCAGTCAATAGACTGCAGTTTTCATCAGTACTGTCATCAGGGCGATGACAACGCCGGACATCAGCTTGGCCGGGGAAGGCTTCAGCCGGGTGAATAGCTTTAGTGACAGCTCTTCTTTAGTTCTGACTCTGCAGAAGTTACAAAGGTCTTTATTACTGGTTCTATTCTCATCTTGGACTCAGCTCATATTTCATCTGTCAACAAATGCCCCCCACCTGTGGATGGCGTAAGCGCAGAATAAGCGGCACGGTGTCCGCAGGTGCATCACTTAGCACCTGAGAGTATCTTTCTCAGCCTTTCAATACTGGTTTTCTTTGATCTTCAGCCTGATAGCTTTACTGTAATGGCTTCAGTATATTCTTTTTCTTTGTTTTCCATATTTTCTAACAATTCTTTGCTTCATTAATAGCTTCAGATGGCTTCTTGGCGCATAGGGCCTAGTTCTCGGCGCACCACAGTTTCCCGGGGCGGAGATAAGAGGTTCTCGGCGCGCCTGGGTTGAATGGGCTTCTCGGCGCGCCCCTTTGAGTGTTCTCGGCGCGCCTCAACCAAGGGAAGAGGCTTCCCGGCGCGCAAGAGTCCAACTGGACTTGATTGAAAGGATCCTGGCGCCATACTCATAGGCCCATTTAGGGCTTTTTTTTTATGTTTACATTCCTCTCATCAGCGGGCTTAAACTATCAAAGCCGTCCACCCTGCCTTTTCATCTGTTAACCCTTCTGAGTCTGTCAGAACAGGCGAAGGCCTCTTCATCAGTGAGTTAGTATAGTTTTCATTAGAACATTTTGGAGGCTCTCATCAGTCGGTAGACTATAATTTTCATCAGCACTGCCACCTGGGCGATGACAACACCAGACATCAGCTTGGCTGGAGAGGGATTCAGCCGGGTAGATGACTAATAGTGATGACTCTTCTTTAGTTCTGTCTCTGCAGAAATGTCAAGGGTCTTCATTGCTGATTCTGGTCTCATCTCTATCTCTGCTCATATTTCATCTGTCAACAAAATGCCCCCTACCTGCGGATGGCGTAAGCGCAGGTGCATCACTTAGCATCTGAGAGTATCTTTCTCAGCCTTTCAATACTGGTTTTCTTTGATCTTCAGCCTGATAGCTTTACTGCAATGGCTTTGAAGTTGCAGAAGGTAGAGTGTAAACTTGAGTTAGGGAAGATGAGCTCTATCCTTCAGGAGCGCCGAGGCCAACTACACTCTCTGACACAGCGGGAGCAGTTTATATGCAACCGGATAGCATTCTATAAGCGGAACTGGCTGATCTCCGAGCTGAACTGCCGCAGATAACAACCTCTCGGCCACAGTTCGCAGAGGAAGTAGCTCTGTTGGAGGGGCAGGTGGTGTCTCTTCAGGACGAGTCCGCTCGGCTACAGGTGGAGGAGGCTCGTCTACATGAGTTGGGGGCTGCTCCGTATGTGGGTCTTCTGGCTTTCGAAGACATCTTCCGGCGCCAGTGAACATCTCTTCTTTTTCTTTTTTTTTTTCTCTTTTTGTAATACAATCCCCCCTCAGGGGCTCCTCTTATACTCTTTTTCTTCTTTATATAGTGAAAAGGAATCTTTATGCTGGTCTCATATGTGGCTGCTCCTCATTTATTGCATTATCATTACTTCATGATGATTCGGTAGCGGTTTTAGCAATCCTCATGCGAATAGCCCGTATTTAGCAGGAGAGCGTCCACCCTTTCAGAGAAAGGATGGGGAATTCGCTCCACCGCGTGACGATATCCAGAGGGTGCTTAAACCGAATTTTGTTGGTAATAGCAGATGCCCTTTTCGGCCATATGTGCCGTAAGTGAGGTTGTTTGCAGAAAAGTAAATGAAAAGGTTTAGAGCATCATCCGGAACAGACGAATGGTTCATCCCGGGTAGGTTTCAAAGCCGGTCGGGACAATGTACCAACCGACCAGTGAATGATTTTGTCATCGATATTGGGTTTATATCGATGCAAAGAAGTTTTATAGGTTTCATCAGAATAGACGTAAGGTCTAGACTGGGTAGACTTTATCGTAGGTGGGACATGAAAGGGTGTGTGGTTTTCATCAGGACAGACGTAAGGTCTGAACTAGACAAGTTTCATCATTGATCGGGCAATGTGCCGGTCGACCAACGGTTGGTTTCATCATCGATATTGGGTTTATATCGATGCAAAGGAATTTCATAAGTTTCATCAGAATAGACGTAAGGTCTAAACTGGATAGGGTTTCATCATTGATCGGGCAACGTGCCGTCAATCAATAGCTGGGTTCATCATCGATATTGGGTTTATATCGATGCAAAGAAGTTTTATAGGTTTCATCAGAATAGACGGAAGGTCTAAACTGGGCAGGATTTCATCATTGATCGGGCGAGGTGCCGGTCGATCAATAGCTGGTTTCATCATCGATATTGAGTTTATATCGATGCAAGGAAATGCTATAGGTTTCATCAGAGTAGACGTAAGGTCTAAACTGGACAGGTTTCATCATTGATCGGGCAATGTGCCGGTCGATCAATAGCTGGTTTCATCATCGATATTGGGTTTATATCGATGCAAAGGAATTTCATAGGTTTCATCAGAATAGACGTAAGGTCTAAACTGGATAGGGGTTTCATCATTGATCGGGCGAGATGCCGGTCGATCAACGGTTGATTTCATCATCGATATTGGGTTTATATCGATGCAAAGGAATGTCATGGGCTTCATCAGAATAGACGTAAGGACTAAACTGGATAGAGTTTCATCATTGATCGGGCGAGATGCCGGTCGATCAACGGTTGATTTCATCATCGATATTGGGTTTATATCGATGCAAAAGAATTTCATAGGTTTCATCAGAATAGATGTAAGGTTTAAACTGGATAGGGTTTCATCATTGATCGGGTGATGTGCCGGCCGATCAACGGTTGGTTTCATCATCGATATTGGGCTTATATCGATGCAAAGAAATTTCATAGGTTTCATCAGAATAGACGTAAGGTCTAAACTGGGGTAGGGTTTCATCATTGATCGGGCAATATGCCGGTCGATCAATGGCTGGTTTCATAAGAGTGGTGAAGGGTTTTATCGTCGGTGGGACTTTTGAAAGAGATATGAAGACTTTATCAGGACAGACGTAAGGTCTATCCTGCAAGGGTTTTATCGCTGATCGGGTAAGATGCCGAGCGACAAATGGAAGGTTCTTGTAAATGGTGGGAGATGAAGGTAGCATGTCATTGGCATGGAACTTTTTAAATTATCACATTACTGACCCAAGCGCCCTTTCGGGTTTTCGCCGGAGCCAGCCCCCTCTTATTTTTGCCCACGTGCCCTTTCGGGTTTTCACGTGGCGGGGTACCCGATTTTGCCTGCAGTGCCCTTTCGGGTTTTCACCGCAGCTGGGTTTTGGCCATTTTTGCCCTTGTTTAGAATGCCTGAACAAGTCTGGCGGGACATCTCTATTTTTAGCCCCATTTTGTCTCTTTTTTTTTCTTTCTTTTTTTCTTTGAACTAGGGCTTCGGCTCTGTAAATTGCTAATCCATGTGCTCAACTATGTATGCATCGTCATTGATGTGGGTGTTAACATCAATGCAAGGGGTATGAGGTTTCATCGTCCACCCAGGCGGAAGGCCTGGGTCGACTTGAGTGTGTTTTGTGGCTTAGGCGCGAAGCCGTTCACCGAGAGCATGACTGTAATCGTTAATGTGGGGATTGACATTAACGCAAAGGAATGGGATTTCATTATCCATGCAGACGGAAGGTCCGGATTGACTTGAGGATGTGTGTAGCAGCTTAAGCACGAAGCCGTTCGCTGGGGATGTAGATTTCATCGTTAATGTGGGGTTTACCATTAACGCAAAGGAATGGGATTTCATTATCTATCCAGACGGAAGGTCCGGATTGACTTGAGAATGTGGGTAGCAGCTTGGACACGAAGCCGTTCGCTGGGAATGTAGGTTTCATCGTTAATGTGGGGTTTACCATTAACGCAAAGGAATGAGATTTCATTATCTATCCAGACGGAAGGTCCGGATTGACTTGAGAATGTGGGTAGCAGCTTGGGCACGAAGCCGTTCGCTGAGAATGTAGGTTTCATCGTTAATGTGGGGTTTAACATTAATGCAAAGGGATGGGATCTCATCATCTATCCAGACGGAAGGTCCAGATTGATCGAAAGAAATGTGTGTGGCAGCTTGGGCACGAAGCCGTTCGCTGGGGATGTAGATTTCATCGTTAATGTGGGGTTTACCATTAACGCAAAGGAATGGGATTTCATTATCTATCCAGACGGAAGGTCCGGATTGACTTGAGAAAATATGTTGTGTTTTTATCAGAGCAGACGGAAGGTCTACCCTGGATGGGTTTCAGCATCGATCAGGCAGTGTGCCGCTCCATCAGTAGTTGATTTCATCACCGTTATTGGGTTTATACCAATGCAAGGAGTTCCATAGGTTTCATCGGGATAGACGTAAGGTCTAAACCGGATAGGTTTCATCGTTGATTGGGCAGTGTGCCAATCGATCAATAGCAGGTTTCATCATTGGTATTGGGTTCATACCAATGCAAGGATTTCATAGGTTTCATCGGGATAGACGTAAGGTCTAAACCGGACAGGTTTCATCGTTGATCGGGCAGTGTGCCAATCGATCAATAGCAGGTTTCATCATCGGTATTGGGTTTATACCAATGCAAGGATTCCATAGGTTTCATCGGGATAGACGTAAGGTCTAAGCCGGATAGGTTTCATCGTTGATCGGGCAGTGTGCCAATCGATCAATAGCAGGTTTTATCACGGTGGGACATATGATAGGTTTCATCAGAATAGATGTAAGATCTAAACTGGATAGGTTTTACCGTGGTGGGTCTCGGGCAGAAAGTGGAAGGGTTTTATCAGAACAGACGGAAGGTCTATTCCGAGATGGGCTTTAGCATTGATCGAGACGATATGTCTTATGATCAACAGAGTTTCATCATCGGTGGGACATGCGGTGGATGTGCTGCCGATGGAGATTCATGAAGTGAACTTTTTATATTACCACATTACTGACCCAAGTGCCCTTTCGGGTTTTCACCGGAGCCAGCCCCCTCTTACTTTTGTCCACGCGCCCTCTCGGGTTTTCACGTGGCGGGGTACCCAATTTTGCCCGTAGCGTCCTTTCGGGTTTTCGCCACAGTCGGGTTGTTTGCCATTTTTGCACTCGTCCAAGATGTTTTGGACAAGTCCGGCGGGGCACCTCTATTTTAAGTCCCATTTCTTATCATTTTTTTTTTATTTTTTTCTATCATTTCTCTCTCTTTTTTTTTGATTTTCGCGTTGTTTTCTGAGCATGTGCCATTCATTGATGTGGGGTGAACATCAACGCAAAGGAGAGTAGGGCTTCATCACGTAATTCAGACGGAAGGTCTGAACTGAAGTTGGTGGACGGCGGCTTGGGCATGAAGCTGTTTGCCGGGAATGTGGATCTTATCGTTGGTGCGGGGGTAAACATCAACGCAAAGGAGAGTGGTTTCATCGTCTACTCGGACGGAGGGTCTGAGTGCCGTTGTCATGTAGCAGCTCAGGCATGGGGCCATTCGGTGGAAATGTGCATAAATTTTATCGTTGACGTTGGGCGAACATCAACGCAGAGGAGAATGGGATTTTATCATGCAATACAGACGGGAGGTCCGAACTGATGTTGATGTGTAGCAGCTTAGGCCTGAAACTGTTCGCCGAAAAGGTGGATGAGTTTTATCGTCGATGTGGGGTAAACACCAACGCAAAGAAGAATAGGGTTTCATCATTTAATCCAGACGGAGGGTCCGAACTAATGTCTAGTGTGTAGCAAAGGAGCGACCCTCCTGATTGTCATCAGTCTTCATTTATCTGTCCATTCGCCACTCCCCCAGCAGGCAGTGGTGCGGCATAATAGAGTTTCAGATGTTTCCCATTGAGGGGTGAGAATTGCACATCTCCACGGTGGTTAACGACCACGTAGGCTCCGCCTTCGTAGACTCTTTGTACTACGTAAGGACCTTCCCAGTTAGCGGTCAACTTTCCTTTTGGGTTGGAGGCCATGACCTCCCTCTTCTTGACCATAACGAGGTCTCCTTTCTTGAATTCTCGTCCTTTCACGAGTTTGTTGAAGGCATTTGCCATGCGGGCTTGGTACATCTGGATATTCTTCTGTACCTGAAGGCATTTTCCTTCCAGTTCAGCCAATTCTTCATATCTTCTTTTAGCATTTGTTTGCTCATCTCGGGCCAAATCGTATTGGACAGCAACCCTGAGCGACGGAACTTCCAGCTCGATAGGAACCACTGCCTCGGAGCCGTACACGAGTGAGAAGGGTGAGCAGCCTGTAGGGGTTTTGTAGACGGTACGATAGGCCCATAATGCTTCGTACATCTTTTCCCCCCAGTCCTTCTTGTGAGAGCTGACGATCTTCGCCAGGAGCGTACACAGAGTTTTATTGAATGCTTCAGCCAACCCATTTGCTTGCGGATTGAAAGGGGTAGAGGTCCTCCAATCAATTTTGTATTTCTCGGAGAGCCGATATATCTTCTGATTCTTAAAATGACTTCCATTATCAGAGATTATTCTGTTGGGAACACCAAACCGGAAAATAATATTCTGTTTGATAAATCTGGCGACCAGCTCGCTAGTCACGTCTCTGAGTGCTGTGGCTTCCGCCCATCTGGAGAAGTAATCTGTTATAGCCAAGATGTACTTGTGTCCAGCTGAGGAGGTTGACAAAGGACCGACCACATCAGTTCCCCATTGGGCAAATGGCCAGCTGGGAATTGTTGGGTGTAGTTGTACAGGAGGCCTCCTAGGCACAACAGCATGCTCTTGGCACTTCTGACATGATTTCGCGAACTGACTACAGTCCTCGAACATAGTGGGCCAGTAGTATCCTAATTTCTTGACCTCAATTTTCATCTTCGGTCCAGCCTGGTATGCCCCGGCTATCCCGGCATGTATCTCTCTCATCACTTGCCAAGCTTCCTCTGTGGATAGGCAGCGGAGCAAGATATTTTTGCGAGCATCCGCCATTATTCGGAACAATGTCCCGCTTCTGCATTCATAGGAATCTTTGATTCTTAATAGTTTTATCCTTTCTTCCCGATTTCTGGGTAACTGCAGATGGAGAAACCATTGTATCAGATGCCGTCTCCAATCAGGCTGCTGTGCTTCTTCAATTGTATTGACTTCACATTCTTCTAGGCAAGATTCCAGCATACTGGGAACTTGTCGCTGATTTATCACAACAATGTTGAGTGTTTCATCAGGTGGGACTGCTAGTGAGCTGGCTAGCTTTGCTAAGGCATCAGCTTGGGCATTATGCCCCCGGCCCACATGGTTGAGTCTTATATGGTGAAATCTTGCCATAAGGCGCATAGCTTTCTCATAGTAAGGGCTAAGTTCTGGCTTTCGCACTTCAAACTCCCCTTGGACTTGCTTTATTATCAACATTGAGTCGCCAAACACTTGAAGCATCTGAATTCCCATGCTGAGAGCGATCTGAAGACCGATTATCAAAGCTTCATACTCTGCTTCATTATTGCCACATGGCTTGTTTATGGAACACGAAGTGTGTACCACTTCTTCATCTGGTGACTTCAGAACAATGCCTGTCCCCGCTCGGACTCTGACTTGTCCAGTTGAGGTGGTTTCTGTTCTTCATGCCCCGTCGAAATATAGCTGCCACATAATTGGCTGAGCCTGGCAGGCTTCTAGAGTCTCATCATCAGGAAGCTTGGTTTCTAATGGAGTGTCTTATGGTACAGGATGCTCTGCAAAGAAGCTAGCCACGGCCTGACCTTTTATCGCCCTTTGAGGCACATATATGATGTCAAACTCCATCAAGATTACAGCCCATTTGCCGAGTCGACCCTTGGGTGCTGACTGAGTCAGTATATACTTGAGCGGGTCTGCTGCAGATATTAATCTGATTTCATGGGACAGCATGTAGTGCCGGTGCTTTTTGACAGCGAAGACCAGCGCCAGACAAGTCTTTTCTATAAAGGTATAGCTTTCTTCAGTCCTCATCAACCCTCTGCTGGGGTAATAAAGGGCCTGCTCTTTTCCTTCTTCATTTGCCTGAGCTAGCATTGCCCCCAGCGAGCAATGAGTGGCTGCTATGTAAAGGATCAGAGGTTTGCTTTTAATTGGTGCCCCCAACACCGGGGGAGTTTTCAGATATTCTTTCAGCTTTTCGAAAGCTTCTTGACATCCATCGTCCCAAAAGAACGGCACATCTTTCATCATCAGCTTGTGAAACGGGTGACACCGACCCGACAGATTTGAAATGAATCGGCGGATGTATGCCAACCGACCTTGCAGGGACCTCAGCTCGGACAGTTTCCTTGGCGAAGGGAACTCCTTAATAACTTTGATCTTGGAAGGATCAATTTCAATGCCCATGTGTCAGACAATGAATCCAAGGAATTTCCCGCTGGAGACGCCGAATGCGCACTTCATGGGGTTCATTTTTAGCTCATATTTCCGCAGCCTCTGAAATACCACTCTCAGATCCTGCAGATGGTCTTTTTTCTTCCTGGTCTTTATGACCAAATCATCGATATAGCACTCTACCTTTTTGAAGAGCAGATCATCGAATATCTTTGTCATGGCTCTTTGGTAGGTAGCGCCGGCATTCTTAAGGCCGAACGGCATTCTTTTGTAGTGGAAAATTCCCTTTGGGGTGCAGAATGCAGTGTGGACCCTGTCTTGCCCAGCAATCCAAATCTGATTATATCCGGACGAGCCGTCCATAAATGAAAGAGCTTCATGGCCTGTAGTGGCATCAATCATCACCTCGGTGATGGGTACATGAAAATCATCCTTCGGGCATGCCTTATTGAGGTCCCGGAAGTCAACACAAATTCTGATCTGCCCATTTTTCTTCTTCACAGGCACTATATTTGCTAGCCAGGTAGTATATTGATTTTCTTCAACAAACCCTACATCAATGAGTTTATCGACCTCTTTGTTAATTTGATTAATCAGCCCAAGCCGCATCCGTCTAGAGGACTGATTTACTGGTTCTGCATTCGGATCAATCGCCAGTAAGTGCTGTGCCACATCGGGACTTAATCCCGGCATTTCATCATAGGTCCAGGCAAAGCAATCCCTGAATTCCCTCAAGAACTGTATGTATTGCTCCTGAGCTTCTGGTGTCAGCAGGGCACTGAGAAAGGTAGGCCTGGGCTCTTCTTTGGTTCCCAGATTTATTTCTATCAATTCATCGACGGTGGCCTGGCCGCCATCTTCGACTTCAGGCGGAGCTTCTTGTAAGTCAACAAAGCCTCCCGGGATGTAGTCCTCTTCAGTTTCAGATGCTCCCAACTCTTCCGATGGGACGTTGGCTGATGCTGAACCATCATGTCCCGTGGTAGCTGCTGGGTTTTCCATTAGGTTCTGTTCAGCCTGGCCATGTGGTGCCACTGGTTCCGCTTGTGATTCTGAGGTGCAGACCTCGGCTTGCAGGGAATTTGCTGACACAGACTCTTCTGCCAGGCTTTCTAGTTATTGCGTAGCTCGAACTTCCTCCAAGATGCGTTCGAACTCGAGACATTCCTTTGCTTCATCGGAAGTCTGGTCTTCATCGGGCGTCCCCGTATCAAACTTGGCTTCAGTTTGGAAAATGTCTTTCTTAAAAGACAACTCTTCCCAGCATCGGCAGGCTGCTATTTCATTTTGCTCTTCTGCGCCTTGCTGGCTGTCAGAGGTTTCATCACCAATAACAGAATGGTATACAATCTCTTCCTCCTCGGAGGGGTAGTTGTCATATCCTGCCTCGAAGGGGTCTTCATGTGAAAAGAAGGTGGAGACGACGTCCACCTCTGTTTCATAATACTTCTGCAGAGTATAGCCCAGCCCCGGGTGACGGGTGATTTTTTTCAGTTCTCTATTATTGCAGGGAGGATCCCAGAGTTCTTGAAATGCTTTCTTTTGATCAGTTGACTGTAACAGGGGCATCTGCATCTTGGAAAACATCTGCGTGACCCGTTGCGTAGTGTAGTCCAGGCCTGCAATTGGTACCATCTGGCTGGACAATTCTTTAGGGATCCGGCAGTCTTGATCATCCTCACTGGTAGGCTCCCCGGTGTAAAATATCATAGGAGGCTCGCAGAAGCGAGGAACCTCCATGGTCCTCAGTGGCAGCACTGTCTGGTATTCCAAGCTCGGAACGGGTTTGACCAATCCCTGCGGAATTCCGATCTGTGTGAGCTTTTCCTTCATCTTCTCATCGGCTTCCCCAGGGTAGATGTCCGGGGGTGCAACCCGAGCAAAGTCCCCGATTTGAGAAATGTGGGAGACTTCATTTTTCTCCACATAGCCCGGAGGTGGTGGTGGAAGCCAGTCGTCTGCCTTTGACACTGTCTTTTTCTGGCCTACAACGGCCTCTTTCTTTTTTTTCAATTGAGAATTCTCTGTATAGAACGGAGCATCGAGCATATGACACTCGAAGACTTCAAAAGGGTGCAAATCTGCAAAGACCCTTTCTTCTTTACCATTGTGATAGTACTTGATGCACTGATGCAATGTCGATGGTACTATCTGGTACTCACGCAGCCAGGGCCGCCCCAGCAGGGCCTTGTATGTGGTGTTGGAGTTTATTACGTAGAATTGCACTGTGGTGGTAAAGTCCCCCAATGTAAGGTTGAACTCTGCCACCCTGATCGGAGTTTCGCACTTCTGTTTGAAACCCGCTATCCTCATATCTTTCACCTTGGTGAGGTGTAGATCAAAATAGTATTTCTAATAAATCCGATATGGCATAATGTTTACAACAGCCCCTGGGTCTATCAATATCCGGCTCAATGGCTGACAGTTGAGATACCCCCCTCATATATAGGGGCCTGTTGTGGTTGAGGTTAGGAATCAGCATATCTTCTTCTGTGAATGTAATAGCTGGCCCCGAGTTGACCTCTGTCAGGAGAGCCTCATATTGAAATGGTGATTGCAGAGCATCAATAATAGCTTGGCGAGCTTCCTCGCTCAAGGAAAGAATTTCCCATATGGTGGATCTTGTAGGGAGCTTTTTCAACATCTTCATAATTCTGCTGCCCACATGGACATTAGATAGCCGCATCTCTTCTGCCCAGCGGGGCTTCGGAGGTTCATGGGGTGCTTGTGGCATTGACTACCTGTCTCTTGCCTCTTCTTTCCGAGGAGACAACTGAGGGGTTTCCACCGGGGGAGTAGCCTCTGGTGCCGAGGGAAGATCAGTGCCCATTTTGCCTTTCTTCTTGAGCACTGGGACAGGCGGTTAATGGTGCTTGTTGCCCTTATCTGTAGCAATATGTGCAGGTTTCTTGCCTTCCAGGATAGCCTGAAATTCGACAAATGATGGAGCTTCATCAGTTTTCTTTGTATCTGCATAGAGGCTTGTTGGAGGAGGAACTTTCGTGCCTCGGACTTCGGGTTCTGGCAGCTTGTAAGGCTGTTCTCCCTTGAAAATGATATTATGGTTGGCCAGAGGTTGGCGTCCCCATTTTCTCCCAGAACGGGTAGCATGCACTGGGGCTAAAACCTCGGCCTGATTGGCCTCCAGTGGTGGAGTAGAAGACTCCCCTTCCTCATCCTCGCCTGGCAGGGCGAACAGTATCGACAGAGTGTTACATTGTACTGTCACGGCCTTCTTTTTGCCTTTAGACTTCCTTTTTCTTCGGGATTTCCCTTTGGCAGGCTGGTGCTCCCAGAAGAGTTCAGCTTCAGCTTTCTCTTGTTCTTTTTCTACTGTCTCTTCGACGGTCAGTCCTTCTAGCTGCTCCCAGAGGACATGATCCTTCACTAGTATCGGCTTAGGCTCGGACTGTTCATATTCATCCAGCTGGTCAATGTACTGCTGCAGGCGCCTCACCTCGGGGCTTCCTTTTTTTTATGGGCAGGTGGCGGAGGTTGCTTTCTCCGGTTGTGAGTAGGGATCCGGATAACTGGCGGTGACTCCGCGGTTAGCCATACCTGCTCTATTGCTGGCAGAGTTTGCTTCGGAGTAACACCCCGGATGGGGGCCCCTGGTGCTGTCTGGGCTGAGGGCTTTCTTCTGGTTTTAGCTGGCACTGTTTGCCACCCTATCTGCTCCTTAATTGGGGTGAGGAAGCAGGCCTCGTATGCGCGCCGAGTGCATTCTTCAGCAGCTTCTTCAGACAACAGCTGGTATAAAGAAATCATATTAGTGGCCAGCCTCAGCACCGGGGGCTCATGGGGTCGTGGAGGATCCACCAGGTGTTCCCCTAGTTGTAGCTCACCCTTCTTGATCATGCTTTCCATAACATCCTTGAAGACGTAGCAGTCTTCAATAGCATGTCCTAGTGCCCTGTGATAAGGACAAAACAGAGGATCATCTTTCTTAGCTGCATCATCGGGTCTTTTTGGCTCGGGCAATGTTACTTTGTTGTATTTGTATGCCCATTCGAACAGTGCCCGGGTCTTTTCTTTGGTGAATGAGTATGGCTTCCTCATCTTGTTTCTCAAAGAAACACCTTCTTTCCTCTCTATAGAACCTGCTGGTGGAGGGACAGCTGCTGTTTTGGCTTTTTCCTTCTGCTGGTCAAGAGTTCTGAAATCAACAGTGTGCGCTTCTGCTGGCGCTGATCGCCGCTCTGCAGCTTTTCCTTTCTGGACAGCAGGGATATTAGTTGCTGCGGGACGTTTAGACAAAAAGGTTTCAACCTCGGCTACTACATTATTGAGCCGGTCGAATGTCCTGACGTCTGCCCCGATCATCTTTTCAAGCACCTCTCTTCGGAGATTTTGCTTGCATATCTGGACGGCATCTTCTTGATGGGGAGGTCGCCTGCATCTCATGGCCAAATCTCTCCATCTTTTGATGTAGTCTGATGCAGTCTCATCCTGCCTTTGCTTAGTGGAGTACAACTCGGCCACTGTGATTTCTCTTTCTGTAACATGAAATCTTTCACGGAATTTCCGCTGCATATCGGGCCAATCAGCTATGGACCCGGCCGAGAGGCTAGAGTACCATTCAAAGGCCAACCCTGTGAGGGATGAGCCAAAGAACTTCAACAAATATGCTTCATCAGTGGCCAGGTCTCCCATCACTGTTGTATAATAGGCGATATGCTCCCTGAGGGAGCCCTGTCCATTGAATTTTTCAAACTTCGGCGGCTTACTGACGCCTGGGGGCAGTCTCCTAGCAGCATACTGCGGTGGATATGGTACTCGGTAGACATTAAAGGTTCCGAGGTCACCATCAGTCCTTTCGGAAAACTTCATTTCTATCATCTTTTCTATCATCAGTTTGTTTACCATAGCAGGGTCCACAGGTTCTGGAAAGAAATGTGCCTGTTGCTGTGTAAACGGGGTCGTCACGACCATTGCATGCAGACTGGGCTGGACTGCTGGCAGGGTAGACTGCACTTGTGAAGCTGACGGCTGTACTATTTTCTGTTGCGGGAAGGGCTGACATGGAGCCTTCTCGTGACTTGCTTGGTGTAAGATGGGAGGTATCACAGCTTCTGCAGAGTCGGAGATCTCCTTTGCTGGCTCAGCATGCTTGGACACAGGGGTCTGTTCATTCTTTTCACTCAGCTGTCTTTTAAGAGACTCAATCTCTTGTTGGTATCTTCTGAACATCATCAGGATGGTTGGGTCCAGAGGTGCAGCCATAGGCATCTCCTCTGTCACTTGACTGGAAGTTCCTTCAGCCGAGATCATTAGCGGCACATCTTCTTCTTCTGATGTTATCACATTCACAGTTAAAGTGGCGATATCAGGTAACTCTTCAGCTGCTGCGAGCTTTTTTTTTGCCGCCTGGCTTCGCCTTGTTACGGGCCCAGACCTTTGAGCTAGTTTGATAATTTCTTCAGACTGGTCGAGCAAATCGCCATATCCTCCGGTGATTCCCGTCATGTTGCAGGCGAAGATCTGGAATTTTCCTTTTTGTCTCCAGGCTTTTCTTCAGGAATGACCGGGGAAGGTTAACCGGTCAAACACAGACACTCTTTCCTCTTCTTCCTCCCTCTGAGGGACATCGTTCGAATATCCGGCCTTTCGGCCGTCTTCAAACTCATTGGAGCTCGAACACGAGACTCCTTGCATCATCTTCTCATTTTATCCTCCTTTTCTTCTTCGGCGCCCATGGCGTGGAGCAATCTTTGTTGCCCAAGGGATTAGTTCCCGAGGCAATGGAAGTAATCCTGGACTACTTTGCTTATCTCTTCTTGGTTTTGCCTCCGAGGATCGGCTTTGGGCAGCAACCTTTCTTGAGTCTTCGGCTGGTAGGCCAACCTTTCAACTTGAGCGGTCAAATAATCTCTTATGGAGTATCGGAATACATCAGCCTGCCTGGCACAGGCCCTTGGTCTGTATGGAGCAGCAGCGGGGATAATTTCCCCTCTTTCTTCCTCATCTTTCATCTGAAATCTTTCGTCCCTTCTCTCGGGGTGAATGACAGCAATATCTTGCTCCTTCTTCTCCCATTCGGCCTTTCTGGTTGCCAACACCTTGAACCTGTTGTTGGTGCGGACCGATGGGGTGACCCTGTCAGACCGTGCATCTATGGGGCGGCCGTTGAGGTTCACCCTCATATTCCCGACCATCATAGTCTTTCCCGAGGCCGAAAGGCGACCTCCAGTTGCAGCAAACCGGCTTCTCCAGTTATTTCTTCCTCCCTTACCAGCAGTGGCAGGGGCAGCAGTCTTCTTCTCCAGGTGATGGACAAGGCAAGAAACGACGGTAGGAGCAACCATCGTCTTCTCCTCTTCAGCTCTTGGTGCCACCGTGGCCTTTACCGTGGCGGTGTTTCCAGCTTCATTGTCGACTTGCAGCAGGTCGACGAACACTAGGCCCAAGTAGTTGGGCAGACCCACCGCCGGAGGCATGGATCCGAACTCCATCGGTACCGCCAGGTACCCTCCGTGGATGTGGCCATCGACCACTTGCTGGCCGAAGTGAACAGCGGTTAGTCTAGTCTCCATTGAGGTTCCTATGGATAAACTTAACACACAGTTAGAATTTTGAGAGAGGCCGCCGGGCCCCTTATTTTGGCGTAAAGATGAAGGGAGACTAGGTCCCACCGGGCGTGCCAGACTTGTGGACGCGCTTTTCGTTTGATTTTTATTCTTTTATTTCTATTGTTTATTTATTGGCGTGCCAGTCACATATGTGACGATTTCATTGTGCGCTCGATCTGACTTCTAATCAGTCGATTGTGAGTGATCGTGTCTGGACCAAAAGTCCGTCATACCATAAAGGTTATGACGTTAATTACGTCCTCCCTAAGAAGGACAACCCTTGATTAAACGCCAAAGTAAGAGGAGACCGCTGGCAAAAGCCCAAATGAGAGCATGCTAATTTATCTGCAAGACATTGAGTAGACCGGATAAAGCGAGGGTATATCAGGTGCGGAGCAAATCCGGCAGCTTATCCCCATTATCTTGGACTATGCTAAGTGGGAATAGGAAACCATCCATGCAGCAGCAGGATGGAATCCGTGAAAGATCGGGTATATTTGACCCGAATCCGAAGAGGGACCGATGTACCATGATACACCAGATGCCGGGGCGATGTTTTATTGATATCCCCCTTCGAGGGACCATCAGAGGACATGCAGTGGCAGACCTCCGTGGGCCAGCGGGGTTAGGAGAAAATACCGTAGTCACTCGGTGTGATGTGGGTGAATTTCGGCAGCATTTCCCCTTATCTTGGATCATGCCAAGGAGAGATAGACCATCATCCACGGGATGCCGGGATGAAGGCCGAAAGAGAAGGGCACTAGGCCCGGGAACTCGTAGCACCGGTTGATATTCCCTTGGAAATCATCGGAGCACATGCAGTGGCAAAGCTCCTTAGGTTCATAGGATTACAGACGGATCTGATTCAGGACGATGTAATGTAGGGGAGGCCATTCCCCGTTGATTTATTTCCTAGGGTGTGCATGATGACATATGGACATCCCTCAGACGAGTACAGTGGGGTGGCCGGGAGTTGGAATGAGGTGCGGATGAAGGTTCTCGACGCAGCTTTCATATGAAAAGGGGGTTCTCGGCGCAATAGGTTCTCGGCGCGCAAAGTGCCGCGCCGGGAACTATTCACCGAGCCGGGAAGGTTTCGCGCCGGGAAGGTAGTGTAGAAGGGCTTCTCGGCATGGAGGCAGGTGGGTTCTCGGCGCGCTGGGTTGAAGGGGGGCTTCTCGGCGTGACTTTTAGCATGTTCTCGGCACAGTTGGAGTGGGCTTCTCGGTCGACTGGAAGGTGAGGGTTCTCGGCGCGCCAGGTTCTCGGCGCGCAAAGTGCCACGTCGGGAACTATTCACCGCGCTGGGAAGGTTCCACGTCGGGAAGGCAGGGGCGCCGAGAAGCCTTCTAGGCTTTTCAGGGTTTCTACGGAGCTCTGTTCTAAGGGTTTTGGGGTCCAGATTCCGATTGGGGTAGGATTTAGGACACAAATGGGAGGCTGAGCCAAGGGCTTTGCTGGAGTAATACCAAAGAATCACAGGGAGGTAGGGTGTATCGAGGGATTGAGGTCATCGGCCATTTGAAACCCTCTGGAAACATGTTTTCTTTTTATGTCGCCGGTCGTCCAGGGAAATCAAGAGATAATTGTCTCTGATTCCTGTGATGACCTTGATGGCTTGGGAAAAGAAGATTAAACGAGAGATAGGAGGGCTTCGTGGTATCGGTATCACTGAAGGGGGGGAAAGGATAGAGTCCAGGAACCCATGGAAGCTAGGATCGGGACTCTACCTTCGCTGTTCCTCCAGGAATGGCAATCAGAGAGCAGAAATCATCCGAAAACCCCAAGCATCAGAACGACTATTCAATACATCGAAAAGCATTCATCCGAGAGAGACAGAGAAAGGAAGACTTCATCATTTCACATTCAACCGAGCCATCATAGCACTATATCTCATCATCTCATTTCATCGCTTACATCATTTACAAGAAAAGCGGGAGGAAAGAAAGAAAAGCGCAGAAGCTATAGTATCTTCCCAGTAACAGAAGGACTTGAATGCCTTAAACGTAAACATGAATACATATAAAGAAGAAGAAGAAAACGGGGGAGGGCGGAGCATTGACTCCTCTCCCTCCCCCTCTGCCCACCTATGAGCTTCCTCCTAGGGACACTCTCTTCTCTTCCCACGATCTCTTCTCTGGCCTCTCTTCTCTCTTTTTTTTTTGTTCTCTCTTCTCTGCTTCTTCTTTTGTTGCCGCTTCTCTTCTGTTGTTGTTACCTCTCCGTATATCTCTCTTCTGCATATCTCTCTTATGTCTATCTCTCCCCTCCTCCATCGAGAGAAAGGGGGTTTTATAGCCCCTGATGAGTATCTTCTCGGCGGGCATGTCTCGGCGCGCCTCCGTCGATGGGATACCTCCCGGTGCGCAAGAGTCCAACTTCCCGACGCCAGCTTTGGGCCTCGGTGAGGAGATCCCGGCGCCACACTTATGGGCCCATTTAGGGCTTTTGACGCTTCAATTCCTCTTATCAGCGGGTTCAAGCTGTAAAAGCTGTCCAACCTGTCTTTTCGTTCGTTAACCCTTCTGAGTCTGTCAGAACTAACGAAGGCCTCTTCGTTGGTGAGTTGGTATAGTTTCATCAGAGCATTTCTGGAGGTTTTCATCAGTCAATAGACTGCAGTTTTCATCAGTACTGTCATCAGGGCGATGACAACGCCGGACATCAGCTTGGCCGGGGAAGGCTTCAGCCGGGTGAATAACTTTAGTGACGGCTCTTCTTTAGTTCTGACTCTGCAGAAGTTACAAAGGTCTTTATTACTGGTTCTGTTCTCATCTTGGACTCAGCTCATATTTCATCTGTCAACATATATTATAGAGAATTGATCTTTATTTACATCTTATATTTATTTGTTTATGGTTGTTGGAATAGCTGACTGGTGGATAATGGTGAACAACCGAGATTTGGGCAGTAATGCATTGGCTTTCATTGCAATTAGGGTGCTCAGTCAAACAACATCAGCAAGTCAATGTGAAAGAAATTGGAGCACGTTCAGTCTTATACACTCAAAGGTTCACAATTGGCTAAAGGCTAAACGGTTAGAAAAATTAGTTTACTGCCACTACAATATGAGACTGAGAATAAAGAACATGAAGTTGAGATAACAGTTGCCGGATAAACGCGTTGCAGAGGATGCAACTCCAGAAATTGATGTGGACGCATTATTTGATGATGACAATCCCTTGCAGTCTTGGGTTGAGGTACGAAAGCAAGTTGATGAGCCTATTTTTGATGTTGATGATAGAACATGGGTAGGGGGCATATTAGATAAAAATGAGCCAAGGGATCCAGAATTCATAAGACTAACAAAGAGGGCCAGAGAGATTCATGTGCACCAGAGAGAGGACTAGTTTTGTTTGTTCACGACACTGAGCAGTAGCCTGAGTTTGAGTCAGCTAGACACTTAGAATCAGATAGCAGGCTAGTCACTCCTAGAATGGTCAAGCCACCTCCATCCTTAAGAAGTACATCAGTGCATGAGATAACTGAGAGAACTAGTGCTGCTGCTCGAGAGGACCCGACAATTGAGCAATTGAAGTAAATTTATGTGAGGCACATGCCAAGGGGAAAATGACTCCTCTCAAAGATGAATGAAAGTATCACACCAAAAGAGAAAAAAATAGAGTCAAAGACTAGAAGGCGATTGGTTGATCCCAGTGCAGCTGTAGGTGCTACTACTGGTGGTGGCACATATGCACCTACTTCCTTTTTCCACGTTGACACAGGCAGAGGGTACAGTCATAGTGAAAGAGGATATGATTCACAGAGCCAATATGGACATCAATGAGGTTATGGAGGTGGCCAACAGGAAGTAGGCATATATGAGTGGGGTCATCAACCAGAATTTCAATTCCATCCAGTTCCACCCAGTAGCAGTTATGGGTCAGCATCCTTTTCTCATCCTCAAGGTTCTGCTTCTTATGTTGATTCTGGATTCCAATCAAGTCAAAAACCTTACACTCCAAGAGGGATCCAAAGAGGGATGCAGGATTTGGCTACATCATTGTTTGGTTACAATGAATATACAGAATATATGCAGCTTTTTTATGGATATCAACATCAGAAGTCAGACGATGAGGGAGATGGTTCTTCGAGCTGTTATCCATATTAGTGCATCATCATTTGGGTAAGGATTATTTAATTTCTGTAACGTTTACTGTGTTTGTAATGTTTATTGTACTGTTTGAACCTACTTCATGCTCAATGTACTCAAGAATATTTGTTTAACATGTCTAATGCCTACTTCATGTTTATTGCACTCAATTCAATTTCTTTACAGTCAAATGCATATCTAATGAATTTTTTAATTCTTTTGATTATTTATATTTAAAAAAAAATTCAGATTTTTTGGATTGATTTTGATTTTGTTTGAATGTTTTGACTGGGTTTTGACCAAAACCGAAACCAAAATTGAGTTGTTTCGTTTTCGGACCCAATCGAAACCGAGTCCGAAACCGACATTGCCATCCTTGCAAGAGATTCCTTATGCATGGGTATAATAGCTAACGTAGTCTCCCCAACATCTATAGGAAAACATGAAGCCTGAGGGGAGGCCGTGGACGCTCAGGCAGGGGATGTGGGCGCCAACCAAGAGTCCAAACCCTGATCCGCTCCACGACGCATAAGCTCATCAATGTCGAGGAAATCGATCACCTCCGGTGCAGCGGACTTGGGTGGGCCCATTGGGTAGAGGATACCGACCCTGCAGGATGGGCCGGTGCAAAAGGGCCAGGTTCAGTTGGGGGTGATGACGCATGGGCCTGAGCCGACATTTGCCTAGGGATGGGTCCAAGGAATAGGCCCGGGCCGAAACATGTGTCGGCTTGGTTGAGCCTTCAGCATCAATAAGCAAATTGTTATAAAGGAACATTATCATTGGAGAACATGAAGAATGGGGGAGGGGGACTTAAGTGATTGGAAGGTCGATATATCATTTACCTATGACTAGGATAGGTGAGAACTAGACCTTGCCATAAATTTTGCAATAAGCTTTAATTAAATTGATTGCCTAGTTCTATTGTGACAAATGCATCAGTTCAGATAGATCCATGATATAAAAAGGGAAAATTACCTATATACCCCTAGAATCTTTTGAAATTATCCCTATACCCTCACATTTATTATATTTACCGTAATACCCCCAAAAATTTATTAACCAGAGCTCTCATGCCCTTGGAGTTAAAAACGGGCCAAACGACGGCAACATACCATATGAGTGGACCATTTTACCCCCAGTACAGAGAGAGAGAGGAGATAGAGAGAGAGCAGAGGAGGGGGGATGCCGGAGGGGGTGTCCCCCTTCGACGCCTGTGCAGACAGAAAAGTGGGGGAGAGAGAGAGTGATACAGAGAGAGAGACTAAAGAGAGACAAGAGGGGGAGGGTGTCGGAGGGGGTCTCCCCCTCCGACGCCGGCATCTTGCTAGGGATGTAGAGAGAGAGAGAGAGAGACGAGAGAGAGGGAGCGGCAGGGGGGGAGGATGTCGGATGAGATAGAGAGAGACCAGGGAGAGAGAGCGGCAGGGAGGGGGAGGGTGTTGGAGGGGGTCTTCCCCTCCGATGTTGGCATCCCACCAGGGATGCACAGAGAGAGAGAGAGATAGAGAGAGACGGAGCAGCGGGGAGGGGGAGGACGTCGGATGAGATAGAGAGACAAGAGAAGAGAGAGAGCGGCGGGGAGGAGGAGGGTGCCGGAGGGGGTCTCCCCCTTCGGCGTCGGCATCCCGCAAGGGATGCAGAGAGAGAGAGAAACAAGAGAGAGGGAGCGGCGGGGACATGCCCGGCGAGAGAGAGACGATGTCAGACGAGAGAGATAGAGAAGAGAGATAGATAAAGAGAGAGATAGAGGACGCCATGTCCGGTGTGGGGGGGGGGAATAGATGAAGTCCCTCCGTGTGGAAGCGACTTTAACCTGAAGTCGCTCCCACTCGGAGCGACTTTACAGTTTCAAAATAAAAAAAAAAGAAAAAAAATCTGAACGCATTATCACTCGGGAGGAGTTCCACTCTCTCTCACCCCTCTCCGGTCTCCCTCTCTTGTCATCCCCTCTGACGTCCTCCTTTCTCTCTCCCCCTCCCTCGGCTGCCCACCTCCTCTCCGGTCCCCCTCTCCTATCACCCCCTCCACCGGCCCACCTCCTCTCACTCTCTCTCCAACCACCTCCCTCTCATGACTGCCCACGCTCTCTCTCTCTGAGGATGTCCCCTTCGACGCCCTCCTCTCTCTCTCCCCCTCCCCGGCCACCTACCCTCTCTCTCTCTCTCTCTCTCTCTCTCTCTCTCTCTCTCTCTCTCAGACCACCTCCCTCCCCCGGCCTCCCACCCCCTCTCCAGTCCCCCTTTCCCCCCTCCTATCACCAGCTCACCCCCCCTCTCTCTCTCTCACTCTTCTCTCTCGCTACGTACCTTTTGTACCTACAGGGGTGCCAATGTCGGAGGGGGTAGAGGGGCGCCCTCCTCCCTACGTGCTCTCTCTCTCTCTCTCCCCCACACCTTTCTCTCACCTTACGATAGTTTAGAGATTTAACCAGGGGTAGGTTAGAGATTTTCATCTCTCACCCACCTTCAGTTCAGTAGGGTAACGTCTCGGTCATGGTAGGGGCACAAAGGCTCCTCCTTAAGGATTTTGGGGGTATTATGGTAAATACGATAAAGGTGGGGGATAGGGGTAATTTTGAAAGATTATAGGGGTATATAGGTAATTTTCTCTATAAAAAGTGTGTAGAGAGAAAACTAGAATGTTAACTACTTAATTTTATAACTCTTAGTTTTTGTGATTTCGAGTAAATTGTTGTGCAGAAACATTCATCTGAGAACATGAAAAATGCTGGAGGAGCAGTTTGTGATTGGGTAGGTTAGGGATCTATCAGTACCTTGACAATCAGAAGCTGTGGACGGTCAAAGTAACCTATTCAAGATATGTATGGGCGATGTAAATTCATTGGCAAGGCCAAAATTCCAGAGTGAAGATGAAGGGAAAATGATATTTCAAGGTGGACAATCCTGTGTTTATGCATTATCTGAATCAGTTATTTTTCTTGTTGAAAAGCTAGGAATTGAATTCATGTTTGATCGTCATCCCCATGCATCGGGCATGCCAAGCTTTTTTCTGTTTTCAAAACTCTTTTTTACACCTTTTGCTTATAAGATTGCAATTGTTTGTGTTGTATAACTTGTGTTTGGTAATCACAGAATCTCTCCCATGGGCATGATCTTTATCCCGTGCTACAAAGGTATGTTAGAAGATGCTTTTTGTCAAACACTAGATCTGTCTGAATGATCAATCTCCAAAAATATAGATGTTACATTGCCCATTGATTGCATGCTTATGCAGGTTATAGCCATAAGCCTGAAGAGTATGCTTCACCCACGGATATTGCAAATGGAGTCAAGGTGTTAGCACTGACACTTGCCAAACTCTCTCTAGAATAAAGTAAAAAAGATTTATATGAGGCCCTTAGCTGAATGCTTCAATCCAAGAAAGCTGGCAAATTGGGCCAAAATGCAGCTCTTGTATATTTGTTATTCTCATGGTACAGCACTGTGTCTTCTCATGGAAAGTGTTTATATAAACAATTGTATTTCATGAATTGAGACATTTGCATGTTGCTACTGAAATGACTTCCCGATAGACGAATCTTATTTAATGCAGTTTGAATCGAAGACATTCCTTCTGGATTTAGGAGAATATTTTTCCTAGTTTGCCAAGCAATTGCAGTGCATGGTTCAAGAGGCATGCTCATCATATCAATTCTTCTTCTAGACCACTGGGAGACAATAAATCACGGCCAGTTGTCGGAAGTGCAGTTTTCTATTTGAACCAGTGAAAATAAACAAATCACCACCAGCTAATCGGAAATGCACTTTTTTCTATTTGAACCAGTGGGAAGTCGTGGAAGGAGCACATTCATTTTGATATACTAGTAGTTTTGATATTAATATTTTTTTATCATTGATATAAAAAGAGTATCAGGGATGACAACTGAATGGGAAAATAAAATTGCAAGTGGATGAAGAGAAGCAGATGTTTTTGAACTCTTGGAATTAGTACTACATATAGATTCTAATGTAATAATATTAAAGTTGATATAGTATTAACACCCCTAAAGTGTTTCCTTCTAAATGTCAGATGTTGCTGCCTGTTAACTTAGCCAAAAAAGAAAAGGGAGGGAAGAAAAAGGCATTGCGTGACCTATGGAAACAAAGATCTAAAACGAAAAGAAGGTGTGTATTACACCAAGGGAAGAGAGGAGCAAATGCAACCCAAGTGGAGTTCCATTTCTCGCGACAAAGAAGAGGAGCAATTAGACGGGTGAGACTATATACATTATACAAATTTACATTCTCCTCACCTTTACGTGTTCAAATCTGATATACGTCCTATCCTTCTCGCATGTGATGCTTGAAACTTTTAAACCCGGTTGCGGGCGGGATTTCATGACTGGGAAAGTTAAGAAGGCCATAATACCACAGTAGAAAGTTCACATGAATAGATAATTTGCAGAGGAAAGAAAATTACAGCACTGGCACGGCTAGCTAGCTAGCTAGGTGAAAATTATCAGAGGTTCATTAGGATTGTTCAAAACGTTGAAATATTTGGATTTTTTTTTGTTTGAATTGTTGCAAAATACTAGAATCTAGAATGGAAACTAGTTATTTTGCCAAAAAAAATATATATATACCATTTTGGTCTTCACTGGGCACGGTTCTGTCCGTATTATTGCTGCAGTGGCTCTGTTTCGAGCGCGGTAGGCACTGTAGTCTTACGAGGGACCTAATTAACTAACTTGTTCCGGTGAAAAGCTGTATTTGACAACATCTCTTATTCTTTTGATGGGAGAAGACGACCAAGAAAATACCTACATTTATTTGATACATTTCAAGTTGCAGATTTCAATGATGAAATCTCTTTAAGATGGAGAGGATGCAATAGGTTTGTTTACATGGTAGACCACCCCAGGCCATTATATTCTGCTTCCATTCACTACGAGGTGAACATTAATTAATTAATTAATTAGAGCATCTATTTTGAGTTGAAAATTAAGTGACCAGCCGGACTCCTAGCGCTGGTAGAAAACCCGGTAGGGATTCCTTCAAATAAATAAGTCCCAAGGCCACGGAAGAGCACAGAGTTCCACCTCTCTCTCTCTCTCTCTCTCTCTCTCTCTCTCTCTCACACACACACACACACACACACACACGCACGCACGCACGCACACACACACACGCCCCCCCCCCCTGCCACAACACACAACCACTGAAGTATATATCCTATTTATGGAAGTTTGCATCTACAAGAAAATATTAATTATAAAAATTAATGTAAGAGGGTGTTGATAACTTCAGTATTAATTAATTTTGATATATTCTTACTAATTAATAGTACGTTGATATTTGGTTATAGTCTAATGACTTTGGTACTAATATGTCTTTTAGTAAAGTGTATTATCTTATCACCTAATACAGGTTTGATCCTAGCCTTTATTAATTAAAAGGAGTGATATGAAGACATTCCTTTCTCCTTAATTTGACCATCTTAATTTCTCTCTATATTTTTCTAATACGTACAAATTTCATATTAATACTGATTAAAGAGCTCAAAAATAATATAATCTCAAAACTCACAGCCAAAGTTAATTAACGTTATAACCAACCAAGGCATTATATATATATATATATATAAAGACAATTAAATCATGTCATTCACTGAACAACGTTTGCTGAGAAACATATTACAGATATGGAAAGTCAGTTAAATGATATCCAGGCAAATCTGATTGCTCTCAAAAATGGTATTACTGAGAAACAAATAACAGCCTATTTTGGAACACCAAGTATTATCTGCTCATGAAGCAAATTTAAAATTTCTTAGAGAAAATAATGTGTCATTTAGCCAAAGAAAAAAATAGAGCTGGCACAATCTATTATATTACCTATAGATCCATTGAATCCTACTCCATTACTTAAAATGATGAGAACTAAATTTCTCTATCCACCTTAACTTGTATCAGAGCCTACGAAGAGCAACTAAGGGCGTTTAAGTGTACCGGTTGCTATCTATCTCTTTGATTTTTGTTATTGTATCTCTTCTCTTTCATTTCCTATGGCACTTTACAACACTCTCCTTGCTTCTAGTATTGCGCATCCCATTACATATCAATACCATAGCTATAATTCTCATCGAGTTCTTGCGGATAATGGTTATGAGTTTGAAGGCCATTTTACAACCGTATGAGATCACTATGATCGTTTTGAAGCTCGTGATTTAAATCAAATCTATATTGATGTTTCCCAAAAATCATTTCATGTATTTCATGAAGAAGATGACACTTTGTTAGTCGATATTGTGGTGCCTACTTATATCCCTATTGTCCCTTAGTTTCGAACTGATATTAGATATAGGGAATGACATACGACTCCGTTTCTGTTGAAGAAATATGCAAATGGGAAGGAATGGTCATGAGTACTAATTTTGGGCGCTATTATGCTATCTCTCATATAGTTCTTTTCTTTCAAAATCATTTTATAGTTATTTGTAAAGAAGTCAGTGCTCAACAACCTATGGCTGAAAGTTTGGAATCTAAGAAGCTTCTTAAGGCATCCACATAACCTACTCCACTGCATAATAATATGCTTCGCCATTTCAAGCTAAATTTATGGAAACCCCCCGTTCCCAAAGAACCCATAGAATATCATCCTATATATGATCTTTATGAAGCTGGATTTCGTGAAGAGTGCAGAGAATATCCACCTACTTGGTTTAAACACCAAGTAGACCCTCTATTATATAATAATTTTTACTACTCTCCTTAAAGAAGAACTTATGGATCCATGGAAGAAGCTACTATAGAGTTTCCTACATAGCTACATGAAAGACAAGATATATCGGATACTATGTTTATATCTTCAACAATACATGATTCAAGAGATAGATCTATTTCTGAGGTAGCTATTATATATGATAGGGAGCCTTGCTAATCAATTGAAGACTTTGGCGAAGAAGTAAGAAAGATAACAGCTTTGTTTGAGCAGACTCAACACCCTTGGCTTACTATGGAAGAAGATAATGAAGTTTGGAATGCTATCAATAATTTAGTATTATAAGATGAAGCATGGAATCAGATTCTTAGATGTGAAGAGGAAAATTGACGCGGGACGGCGTCGGGGGCAGGATCGACGGCACTCCGATATTACGAACAGGACGGGAACGGATAACTTGCTATCTCACACAGCTCGGCCTCACGCCGGACGGTCTCTCACCGGGCGACACACTCAAATCTCACAAATGGAGAAAGGAGGGAAGGAAACACACAAGAGGGAAATGTCTCTCACGTAATGCAACTTCTTTCAATTTCATCATATCATAACATACACCCTTAGCCTTCCTTATATAGGAGGAGGCTATAACATTCATACCCATAATCTTTTACAAATAGCATATATGTCCTTAGCCTTATAAAACAAACTCACCTAACTTTTGACTTGGGGGTTTTAACTAAATAAAATACACAAAACACACATGTTTATTGACTATGACTTAGCCTAATAAGACGAAAGTAAAAATACATGTACTAATACATGTATTTTACACACAATACACAAATACGCATAATACACATACACACAAATAAATATTATGCTCAGGACGCCGAGTCTTCAATCGAGTCTTCGAGCCATACGCTCGGTGCAGTGGCGGTGCGGCGTCGGCTCCGAGCATTGGGCCCGGTAGTGGGCCCGGTGTCCCCACCAACTCTCCCGGGGCGGCTGGAACTCGACTCCGTCGAGTAAGGGGGGACACTGTTATGGTAGTGCTCCAGCAGATCTGGATCGAGGCGCTGGAGATCCTCCTAGCTGATCCAGGAATCATCAGATGGTGGACGGTCCCGCCAGCGGACAAGGTAGCGCTGGTACTCCCTGCTCCATGTAGTGGTCACCTGCTCATCCAGTATCCTCTCAATATGCTCGCGCGGTGCTCTCAAGGATGTGGGACGCACAGGGGTGGGCTCACTCTCAAGGGGAGGAGAAGGCTCGAAAGGGTCACTAGGAATCGCTGTGGGTTCCTTGTAGGCCACTAGGTCTGCCACATTAAAGGTCGAGCTAATCCCCTCTTCGGGAGGTAAATCCACAACATAGGCATTGGCGCCAATCTTCCGCAGGATTGGGAAGGGACCATCACTACATGCTTGTAACTTTTTAACGGCTCCCGAGGGGAGTCGTTCGGGCCGGGCCCGTACCATAACCAAGTCACCTTCTTGAGATTCATGGTGACGCCTATGCGAATCAGCTGACTCATGCAGACTAATGACGTGTTGTGCAAACTCTTCGGCTGACTTGGACAGTCTAGACTCGAGGGGAAGGTTGGGTAGGGTGGATCCAGGGCCAAGCTCAATAGCGTGTTGTACATCACGCATGGGAGGGAGTTGAGAAGGTAAGTCATCGGAGATGATGCCGTGGAAGTCCGGCAGTATGGCCGGGTCTTCAGTTGGGACTGAGACTCGAGACTCCTCGGGTGTGTTGGTGACGTCAACAGCCAAAATAGAGGGACCCTCAGCAACCTCTATGTCTAGCTCATCGACATTCATGGAGTCAAGGCACCTAACTAGGTCATGACTAACCTTAGGGGCCTCAGAAACGGGTGTGATAGATGCAGGAGAAGAGGGAAGGGGAGGTTTCCCTTCAGTGGGAGTTTGGAGATTCTCCTAAATTTTGGGAGTTCCAGTGGGGGTGGAGGTGGAACTCTTTCCCGGGGTTACCTTTGGGGGTGCCGGGTACAACTGAATTTTCTTCCCGTTGTGGGAGAAGGAACATTGATTGGACCGACCAAAGGTAGCAAGATCTACATCATAGATCCATGGTCGTCCTAAGATGACGCTCCCGGCCTTCATAGGCATTACGTCACATAAGATTTGTCCTTGGTAGGACTGGAATTGGATGAGAATGACACATGTGGTGGTGACTGGGATAGAAGTGTCATCGACCCAAGCCACGTTGTATGGCCTTGGATGAGGGTGCGTAGGTAGACCTAGACGGGCGACAAAGTCTGAAGAGACTGCATTGATATAGCTCCCGTTGTCAAGGATCACCTTGCAGGGATGAGAGTTCACCATGATGTAGGTTTGGAAGATGGAGGTTCGACGCCAATCGTCCTCCTGGGGTGTTGAGATACAGCGAACTACACCCAATCTTTCCTGGCTAGAACTCTTGGCAATATCTACTACTTGCATGTACTCGACATGCATGCCATCAAATATCGCATCCATTTCCTCAAACTGGGCGATGAGGTCAGGATCGGCCATATATTTCTCCTGATCCATGGGTGTTCGTAGAGTTGAAATGCGCTCTAGATGGCTTGATTAATTCCTAGACCGACGTGGCATGCACGAGCTCGGACCTAGATGATGCAATCCTGGGACCGAAAATTAGCAAGGTGTGGACCCAGCTGATACGCAAAGAGTCAATTTGCAGGGATCGGTCATGGAAAGTTGCTTGCCTGTAGGCGAAGTAGTTGTGAAACTACCTCCTGACAATTAGGGGCCCTAATGTGACAGTTCTAGGACCTAAGGATAGGCGCATACAAGCTCTCTCTTCCCGTCCACAGCGATGCACTCAGAAGACTGGTTGCATGGATCGGGCTCTCTCTTACTTCATCGCGCGGCAATCGAAAAGATACTAAATGAGCAAGTGATTGGAGCACGTACCTAGCTAGACTGAAAAGTCTAACTCCGACCGGAGATGAAGGCGAGCGGGGACATGCGTGCCCGCACGGCGTCGAAGAAGCTTCACCGGTTACAAAGAATTTACTCCACACAGGGAGGATTAAACTTATTACAAAACCGCTTTAAAACTTCCCTCACAGGGGAATAAATTATTTCAACTTTCTCTGCGCAGGGAGACTTACGGACACTCACCCTCTGTAAATTACGGACTATGTGTCAGTTATCCGGCGACTCGGGCACCGGACAAGCCGTCGTTGCGGACCTCGGGTGCCACGATGACTAACTTAATCAATAGATAAATATAGATATATATATAAGATTATATATATAGATATATATATATTTAACACACTTTTTTTTTTCAATCCTCTCTTTTTTTTTTCAAACTTCACCTACCCTTTTTTTGACTTTTTCAAACCTCTTTTCTCCCCTTTTTTTTTCAAACATTACCTACTCTCTTTTTTTCTTTTTTTAACTTGGCGTGCGTTTATCACGCGATCAGCGGGTCAACTGGGCTTGCAGTCGGCCGGTGGGCCTGCGGCTGCTGCACGCAGTGGGCACGGATGCGCTTGCGGATGGTGCACGTGGCATGCGCGGAGGCGCCTGCGGATGGCGCACGCGGCGGGCACCTGCTGGCTCGGACGGACGCGGGCGCGCCCGCGGTGGCGCAGGCGGGCCTGCGTGCGCAGGTGGGTGCGGCCTTGGGCACGGGAGCTGGCCGCCGCAGGGCCGAGCCCGCAGGGGCGCGGGCCTCGGGCGCGCAGGAGCGCGCGGCGGGCGCAGGGGCACGGGGCCGGGCGCGCAACCGGTGCGGGTGCGGGCCTTGGGCGCACAGGGGCGCAGGGCGGGCTCGCGGGCGGGCGCTCGTGCTGGGCGCGGGCGCACGGCGGGTGCAGCAAGCGGCAGGAGCCGGCGGGTGCAGGCTGCCGCGGCGGGCGTGCGGTGGCGGGGCGCTGGGGCGCGGCGACGGCTCCCAACGGCGGTGGTGGGTCGCAAGCGGCTGTTGCGGCCGCTGCCGCTTTTGAAAGAGGGCACGGGCGACGATGCCCGTGCCGCGAAACGTAAAAGCCTTTTTTTTTCGTTTTCTGTTTCTCACCCGTAACAGAAAGAGAGAGAGATGGAGTAACAGAGGGAGAGAGGGAATACGAGGGAGAGAGAGAAAGAGAGAGAGAGAGAGAGGTTTCCCCTTTTTTTTCTGATTTTTTTTTTCCAAAACTTCTTCAACTATGGTCTCTCTGCTCCGCTTCTTTCTTTTTTTTTCACTATCCAACAACCGAGAGAGGAGGGACGCCGGGGACGTCGGGGTCGACGGAGGCGCCGTGTTGGGCTCTGATACCAAATCTGACGCGGGACGGCGTCGGGGGCAGGATCGACGGCACTCCGATATTACGAACAGGACGGGAACAGATAACTTGCTATCTCACATAGCTCGGCCTCACGCCGGACGGTCTCTCATCGGGCGACACACTCAAATCTCACAAATGGAGAAAGGAGGGAAGGAAACACACAAGAGGGAAATGCCTCTCACGTAATGCAACTTCTTTCAATTTCATCATATCATAACATACACTCTTAGCCTTCCTTATATAGGAGGAGGCTATAACATTCATACCCACAATCTTTTACAAATAGCATATATGTCCTTAGCCTTATAAAACAAACTCACCTACCTAACTTTTGACTTGGGGGTTTTAACTAAATAAAATACACAAAACACACATGTTTATTGACTATGACTTAGCCTAATAAGACGAAAGTAAAAATACATGTACTAATACATGTATTTTACACACAATACACAAATACGCACGATACAAATACAAACAAATAAATATTATGCTCAGGACGCCGAGTCTTCAATCGAGTCTCCGAGCCATAAGCTCGGTGCAGTGGCGGTGCGGCATCGGCTCCGAGCATTGGGCCCGGTAGTGGGCCCGGTGTCCCCACCAAAAATATTTCTGATGAGTTTCCTGAATCTAATATATCTGATGGAAATGAACCAAAAAAATAAAATGGTGAACAGGTAGTGCCAGAAAAGGTTCTAGACTTAGGTCAGTTTGAAAATTCTAATCAGCAGAATCCTAATGATTTCCCTCATATATATATGATTCAATCAGCTAGATATTCTTCGGTTGACCCTTCTGACCTTTTGTCTTCTTCTGATCTTCCTTTATCCACAATCTATTCTCATATTCTCACTCAGGAATTTTTTTTTTTTTTTGGTCGCTTAGGGTTTGCATGGCTTCCTAGGTTATGGCGGCTCCCCTTCCCGGGGGGGGTGAACCCCCTCCCCCTGGTCGCCCCTCCTCTCCTAAGCCCTCCTTCCTCCAAACTTTAGCCCGTGCGCTCTCTCCACCGAAGGTTTGTATTGGCATCAAGCCTCCAGCCTTCACCGACGATGGACAACCTGCAGTGTTCTTTTCAAAACACGAAGTCATGCTGTCCTACAGGCCTCTCGAGTTTGCTATCATAGCTCGGTGCTCCTATGGTCGTCCATCGATACCGGAGATCAAAAGCATCCTTACCCAGCGCCTGAACATCCAAAAAGACTTCTTGTTGAGTTTGCTGAACCCTCGCCATATTCTTCTGCGGTTCTCTTCGGAGGAGGATTTTCTGAAGGTGTTGCTTCGCAAGAATATTTATGTCAAAGGTTTCCTATTCCGTTTTTTTCGTTGGACTGCAGATTTTAATTTCAATTCTGATCCTTCCATCATGCCAATATGGATTAGTTTCCCTGCTCTTCTTGTTAACTTTTATGGTGAAGATTTCCTTTGGTCTATTGCTGGTAACCTCGGCAAAGTATTGCGGATTCATGAATCCACGTTAGCATGGACCCATACCTCCGAGGCCTTTGTTTGTGTGGAACTTGATATTGCTAAGCCTCTGGTGGAACGTATCTGGATTGATTGTGGAGGCGCTGGTTTCTGGCAAAACATAAAGTATCATCGTATCCCCCTCCTTTGCACTACTTGTCATAAGGTTGGCCATGCTGCTAAGGATTGCTCTCGGAACTCTGGCTCTGTTTCTACTAAACAACCAGGTGTCGACACGTTGGTCACCAAGGCGCCCATGGCCTGGGTACCGGTTGGTTCTAAAGCTTCCTGCTCTGGTTCTAAACTTCAAGAGGATTCGGGCAAAGTAACTCTTCCGTTATGTAATACCTTTCAAAGTCTACATGATGATTCCAACAAGGTTGATTTTATTCCGGCCTCTCCGATGGTGGCTCCAATTTCCTCGAAGGTGTCGACACTGTCTGAGCCACCATCTGGTGCCGCCGATATCCCTGGGCCTTCAAGGATTTCTAATTCCAATCCCGCAATTATTACTGAAGTTATTACTATCAATGATCCTGCTTATCTCCCAAGTAGCTCTCTTGGAGCTGCCTTACCTGCTCTATCTTTAATTCAGGTTTCTCTTAATAATTCAGATTGCAGCATGGTGAAGGATAAAACTAATGCTCCTAGAGAGGAGCCCCTACCTCTTATTGTTGAGTCACTGCAACCTCATCAGGATTCAGGGGATAACATCCCAAGTTCACTATTTGATGCTCGTTTTCAGGACATTCAGCAGCTTGCTGCGAAAGAAAATATTATTCATCAGTCTTGCACCTCTGACATCCAGGATAAGCCCTCCAGACCTATTACCAGAGGTATGTTAAGAAGATCTCCTTCTGCTGGGGAATTGCCAAATACCAATTTTCAATGAATGCCCTCATTTGGAATATCTGTGGCATTTCGAATGACCTATCTGTTGGTAGGCTTAAATTTTTAATAAAAGCCCACAAACTCAATATGGTTGCCATCATAGAACCCATGGTGGATAGTAACAGAATGGACTCCTTCAGGAAGAAATTAAAGATGGATTACTCGGCTGCTAATTCCATTGGCAAAGCTCATATCTGGTTTTTTTGGAAATCTCCACTTCAATTTGTTGTTCTGCATCAGCATGAGCAATTTCTAACTCTCTGTCATGGGGGATCTTCAGATCCAAATTTCTTTATTACTATTGTTCATGCCAAATGCTCTGTTCAGGAAAGGAGGGTCATATGGTCAGAGTTAGCTCATTTATATTGGAATTGCTCTGTTCCTTGGCTTCTTGCTGGGGATTTTAATACCATCCTCTCTATGGAGGAAAAGGCTGGTGGCAGACTCCCCAACTTTACTAGTATGGCTGACTTCAATGACTGTATCACTTCTCTTGGCATTCAAGATGCAGGATTCCATGGCAGCTCTTATACTTGGTATAATGGTCAAACAGGTGGTAATGCTATTTGGGCCAGACTAGACAGAGTTTTTTACAACCCTCAATGGCTCTCCAAATTCCCCATCAAGGTATCTCACCTATCTAGAGAAGCTTCGGATCATTCCCCACTACTCATCTCCCTTATTACTACTAAGCCTCAAGTCAGTTCAAGATTCACCTTTCAGAATATGTGGATTGGCCATGACAACTTTATGGAGACTGCTAAAATTTGTTGGGCTACTGCTCCCATTTCTTACTCTCCTTTGTTAACTTTACATCTTAAGATGAAAGCGATTAAGATACGACTTCGAGACTGGAACAAAACTGTTTTTGGTAATATTTTCAACAACATCTCTGCTGCTGAAGAAAATGTGGATATTGCTCAAGCCTCCTTTGATTCTGATCCTACTGTTTTGCACTTTTCTGCTCTTGAAGATGCTAGAACTTCACTAGCCCAACTTTACTCACATGAAGAATGCTTCTGGAGGCAGAAAGCCCGCATTCACTGGCTTCACGATGGTGACAGAAATACTAAATTTTTTCATTCCACTGTTTTGGATAATAGACACAAGCAACAAATTTCTTTCATTAAGGATGACCATGGAAATCTTATTGAAGATGATACTCTGATTACTAACATGGCTGTCCATCACTTTCAGAAAGCTTTCTCATCTCAGCCACATACTGTTTCTCAGCAACTCCTTCAGGTCATTCCTACTCTTATCTCCCAGCAAGACAATGAGCTTCTGTGTGCTATTCCTACTGATGAGGAAATTAAAAGAACGGTTTTTGCCATGTCCACTGACAGTGCCCCTAGACCTGATGGTCTGACTGGTCTTTTTTATACAACTTGCTGGTCTTTTATTGGTCAGGATGTTTGTGCTGCTATCAAAGAATTCTTCTTGGGCAGTGATCTTCCTAGGAGTATAACTTCCACTATTATTACACTCCTCCCTAAAGTCAGCAAACCATATACTTTTAAAGACTTTCGGCCAATCAGTTTATGCAACTTTTCTTTTAAAATCATCTCCAAAATTATAAATGACAGGATGGCTCATATCCTTCCAACAGTCATATCCTTGGAGCAAGGTGCTTTTGTTAAAGGTAGATTCATTGGGGAGAATATCATCCTAGCTAAGGACATCATTAATGGCATTGGGAAAAAAATCCGTGGGGAAAATGTGGTTTTCAAGATTGACATGGCTAAGGCTTATGATAGACTTGAATGGGATTTTCTTCTTAAAGTCTTGGAACAATTAGTTTTTCCAGCACTTTTACCGACATGATTCACAGACTCCTAGCTAATGTCTGGTTCTCTATCCCGCTCAACGGAAATCTTGCTGGCTTCTTCAAATCTTCAAGAGGTATCAGACAAGGGGATCCCCTGGCCCCTTCCTTATTTATATTGGCTGAGGAAGCTCTTAGTAGAGGCTTAACCAACTTATACCAAACTGGGAAAGTTAGCTATTTTTCTACCCCTAGAGGTTGCCAAGGTATCTCCCACCTGCTCTTTGCTGATGACACCCTGATATTTGCCAATGGGAGTAAGAGTTCCATTAAGAACCTTATGGACTTCCTACATTTGTATGAAAGATCTTCGGGCCAGCTTATTAATATAAGCAAGAGTTCTTATTATACCCACAGCAATGCCTCGTCTCCTCTTAAGCAAAGGTTATCCGCTCTCACTGGTATGAGACATGGTTCTTTTCCCTTTACTTACCTTGGAGTTCCCCTCTTTCCTGGAAGAGCCAAGGTGTCTTTCTTCACCCCTCTGCTCAGCAAAATTCAGGCCAAAATTCAAGGTTGGAGTTCTAATCTCCTATCTCAAGCTGGTCGACTTTGCCTGATTAAGCATGTCCTGTCTTCTACTCCTCTGCATATCATTGCATGCTGTGCTGTTCCTGCTTCAATTCATAAACAGATTGATCGAGCCTTTGCCAACTTCTTTTGGGGCTATACTGATGGTAAACTTAAGAAACATTGGAGGAACTGGCCTAGTCTTTGTCAACCTATCCGGGATGGAGGTTTGGGCATTCTCCCCCTCAGGGACCTTCAAAAAGCATTCAAAATTAAAATGCTCTGGAAAGCTATTACCACAGAAAACTCCCTTTGGGCTGAATACTTCAAGAAAAAGCACCTGTCTCAACCCCACCTCTCTGTAGCTGATTTCAGAAAATGCTCAGGTAATGGGAGAATGGACTGGAATTTTGCAAAGGACCAAATCATGAAGCACAGTAGACTGTTTAAAGGTCCCGGGCACTTTTCCTTCTGGAAGGATATTTGGTTTGGTGATAAAGCATTGGTGGACTACATCTCTGACAATCAGTGGTCTCTCATTGAGGATAAATATGTTACCCTCCATGAGCTGGGCAATCCTCTGAATTCCAACTGGCACCTTATTCAGCATATGCTTCCTAATGACATCTTCCAAGCTGTTACTTTCTGCATCAACAAGACTCCTTTAGCTTCTGACAGGAGAGTCTGGTGCCTCACTGCTACTGGGAAATTCTCCATTTCATCTTGGAGAAAACAGATCGATAGCTCTGATCAACCTTTCCCCTACAAGGCCCTCTGGTCAGATATTATACCACCAAAAGTTTCTCTCTTCCTCTGGAAGCTCTTCCAAGGCATCCTTCCAACGGACTCTGCTGTACAAAAATGTGGCATTTCGCTGTGCTCCAAATGTGTTTGCTGTCAAACAGCTACGGTGGAAACTGCCTCCCATCTTCTTCTACACAGCCAGTTCTCGAATGCTACCTGGCCCCTGCTCAAACACTGCTCGCAGATTAGCCCTGCCGCCTTTACTAATATTAGAGGCTTCCTTCAGCAAACCATTCTTCACTCCAATACGTCCACTCTTTCAGGACGGATATCTCTTCTTACCATTTTTTTATGGCTCTGGGAAATTTGGTGTGAAAGAAACAGACGCAAATATGACAATGCTGCTAGTTCCCCGTCCTCCATCGGTCATAAAATCCTGCACCTTGTCAGATCCACCAAACTCCCTTCCTGTAAGGGTATGGGAGACACTGACTTCCTCTCCTCTATCTCCCTGCTGCCTTCCTGCTCGATTGCTATGAAGAATTCTATCAATATTATTCACTGGACGATGCCTCCTCCTCAGAACTTCAAGCTCAATGTGGACGGCGCCTCTAAAGGAAACCCAGGGCTTGCTGGTGGTGGAGGGCTAATCAGGGATCACCATGGCTCTCTTGTGCTGGCCTACAGTCACTTCTATGGCCCCTATCACAGTCTGGTGGCTGAAGCGCGCGCCATGCTAGATGGACTTCGTTATGCAGCTGCTTGTGACATCAAGCTCCACTCCGTTGAATCTGACTCACTGGTCTTGGTGAACATCATAAAAACCTCTTCCATTAGTCCTTGGAGACTTATACCTCTCATTTCTGAATTGAGGTCATTGATCACATTTCTGGAGGCTGACATTGTCCATACATACAGAGAAGGCAATCATGCGGCTGATGGGCTTGCTAATCATGCTTGTAAAAATAGAACTAGCTCCTTTTTTCTTGGAAATTCTGGTTTGCTTCCCCCCTTGGTTCGTGGGTCCTGTAGATTGGATAAGTTGGGAATTCCCAACATCCGGTTTTGATGTCCACTTAGCTTTTATTCAGGGGTATGCCCCGTTGGTATTTGTAACCCTTTTATTTTAATAAAACACCTCGGTCTGGGTCTGGCGGAGTGAGCACACTCTCATTGAGTGCACTCCCTCAGGCCTGGCTGCAGGCTTAATTGTTTTTTTAAAAAAATTCTCACTCAGGAAATTTAACATGACCAAGATGAAAACGTTACTTTCCCTGACGTTAATAAGGCATATTTGTATCAATTTCCCCAGTTTCAAGCTCGCCTACTCCACAACATAAAACAAGTAGAAGTTAATATGCAAGTTCAAGGAGCTAGAATTAAACATGTATTCTTACCTTTCTTCTCTTCTGACGATATAAAATTATGGAAGTCAAGAAATGCTAAGTTTGTATATATATGTCAAATAGATATATTAGTCTATCCTCATTTCTCCCATAATCTAAATGCACCGTATCTTATAACTCTGTTAGATGTGCGTCATTTAGACTGGAAAAAGGTAGTATTATATCAGTTTATCGGTACTTTGAATAAAGATGATTTGTATTCTATTAGACCTAATTTCACCCTGTCATTAGATGATCCACATCTTCCAAATGCATTTGTGATTTGTGTCAAAATAAAAGAAGTTGATATGATGCCACAATCTGTATATGCCACTATAGCATCAATATGCATTTTTCATATAACTAATTCAGTTATATCTTATTTTCGTCAACCTTATAGAGTCCATTTTCCTTTATTCCTAAATAAAAATATTTCTACAATTGCACCTAATTTAGAATTAGAAGGATTTGCTCAAGGTTATTCTGCCATTGAAAAAATCTTATCTCATTCAGAGTTCAGTCAGAAAAAATCCAAAAAAATTGTTATCTAAATTTCCTGAACCTCACTCTCTCAGATATTCAACCCTTAAGTTATTACCATCTTCTAGTCCACTACTCTTTCTTCAGCAATACCTGAATTACTTCCTATATTACCTATTGTCAAAAATCATCCTCCTATTACTACATCTCCAAATTGAGACTTTGCTACAATAAGAATGATGCAAACTATCCCTAGCACCGGAGAGACTTCTGGCACGGCTGAACATTATATTACTCCTGGTGACTGGCCTCCAAAAATGGCTTATAAGACGACCACTCCAGAATAGTTGCAAAAGGAAAAAGTGGAACTCAAGACTGATGCAAGCTATTTACTTTTACATAATGCTGATTCAGTTCAAGCACAGAAGGATGAAACAAGACAATTAAATTATGTCATTCACTGGACAACGTTTACTGAGAAACATATTATAGATATGAAAACTCAGTTAAATGATATTCAGGTAAATTTGGTTGCTCTCAAAAATGCTATTACTGAGCAACAAAAACAACAACCTGTTTTGGAACACCGAGTATTATCTGCTCATGAAGCAAATTTAAAATTTCTTAGAGAAAATAATACCCCATTTAGCCAAAGAAAAGAATTAGAGCTGGCGCAATATATCATATTACCTGTAGATCCATTGAATCCTACTCTATTACTTAAAATGATGAGAACTAAATTGCCAAAATGAGAAGAAATCTCTCTTGAAAAATAGAAAATTATTGATCCTGTTATTATGTTGGGTATGGATATTCTATTTATCTATTTGGATGATGCAAAAGTTGATGATGTTGAGGATATTGTCAGAATATGGACACAAAGAACCTATCTAGCCCAGCAAACAAGTAAAGTATCCAATCAACAGTTATTCGATAGTTTATATCTAGTATTTACTGGGAAAGTAAAACATTAGTGGTCTAAAACATTAGTGGTCTTACTTGTCTGACCCCAATAAAGTAGAATTAACTGAAAAAGGAGTACAAAATTTGGGTAATATTATCTTACGAGAATTTTATCCAGTTCGTGCTCATCAAGCTGGTATTAATCTCCTTATACTATCTAGACACCGTCTACGTAATTTAGATGATTTTGAGTATTATGTGAACAGTTATATTAAAGAAGTTTATCGACTTGGACAACATTATTCAGCAATAGTAAATGCACAATTTTTAGCTTCTTTTCCTGAAGCAATAAGTAATTTAGTTCTAGCAGAATTAAGATCTATGAATATATCTTTGGAAAGTCTTTTATTTGTTGATATTGCTCAACATGTTCATCTAGAGATAAAGAAATTGTGTTACAATATGAATGCTCAGAAAACTCTCCCTAGAATTTCTCAGAGAGCATGTTCCCAAATTGAAGGAGCTGAAACATATAATATTCCAAAGAAATTTACCGGGAAGCATTCCAGAAGAATGAAAAGAAAGCTCAGATTTCAACGTTTAAAGCGTAGAAAATCCTTTAGACCCATAATTATTTTACAGGAGAAGAACTCCTCCCTGTAAAGTCTTAAAAGATGATGAGTGTTATGCTTGCAAAAAGAAAGGACACTATGCAAGGTAATGTCCTAGTAAAGCATCTCGACAAGTGTAATATCCCAGGTTTTTTGGATATTGTTCGGATCAGGATCCATGCGTTTCAGATCGCTTTTGCGGCTCCCGGATTGAGTTTTGCAGTTTACACGTATTTTTGCCTGACGGACCTTCGGAATCCCGTGTAGGGCGAACCGTTGCGTTCTCCGACTCCGGGACGTTGCAGGCGCATTGTGTATTTTTCGAGGATCGTGGGGAGTATTTTACCCTATTTTTTATATTTTCTAAAAATTTCAGATTTTCTATATATATAACCTCTTTTCTCTCTCTCCCCATCTCTCATTTCTCTCCCTCTCCCTCTCTCTTCTCTCACGCTCTCTCCTCTCCCCCTCTCTTCTCCGGGCAGCCGATGGAGGCAGACGAGGACGGGGCGGTGATGCTCGTGGGGCAAGGAGCGATGGGCACGGGACGAGGATCGCGATGGTGGAGGCGGTTCGTGGGATCACGAGCCGGCGGCAGTTTAAACGGCATTTTCTTGGCTGATCGACGTCCTCGGTGCACGGAATCTTCGGTGGAGGTAGGGGAACAGATCCTTAACCCCTGTACTTCATGTCCCACGAGTTTGGTAGCCCGAAGCGAGCCGAGTGGGGTTATTTCTTCACCGGGGTTAAAATTGAGTGATTTTAGGGTGTGAGCCGGATTTAGTGTTTTGATTGCATTTTTGGGATTTAAATGGGTCCTCTCGATGCTAGAGAGGTTGGGGAATGGTTTTCCCTTATTTTTCTCTTCACATGAGTGTGAACGGGGCATGGAATGGGATTTTCCACCGAGTTCGCCGTTTTCGGGTTTGCGAGCAAGTAACGGTCGTACAAGAGACCGCCACTGTATGAGGCGGTCCTCTGGGGGCCACTACTTAACCATTAAGTCGGTTCCAAGTAGCAGCCACGAGATAGACTGCCACCTGGGGCTGGCAGTCAGGGCATGATCGTTTTAAGGGGCTAGCGGCCAAGGGGTTGGCCGCTATTTCTTTGTCTGAGTCTCGTGTAGTGGCGGCCTCGCGACTGATCGCTACTCTCTGAATAGCGGTCAGGCCAGGACCGCTACTACGGTTGTGGCCAAGGAGATGGCCGCCATTTTGCTGGTTGTGGCCCAGGGATGGCTGCCTTATTCCAGGAACCCTTGGCAGGTGGCGGTCCTTTGGAGACCGCCACTTGGAGGGTTGCGGCCCAGAGTGGACCGCTATATGGTTTCTTGCTGTCCAGGGTGGACCGCCACTTGATGTGACGGTCCAAGGAGGACCGCCACTTGGTTTTCCATGTTAGTCGTGTTCCGTTTGTATTGTGTTGGCCCCCGGTCGACCCGAGTGTGACCCAGTGGTCAACCTTCGGTCTCGTGGATGTCCCGGACACCCCGTGGGTTCTGTGTCCATGTTTTTGGGGTGTCTGGAGATACCGTGTTACCTCGATTAGCATGCCCATAGGTTTGGAGGGTCTGGGTGACCCCATGTGTTTCGGGCTTTCGTGTTCTCGCTAGAACGAGTCGCCGTGTATCGGCATGTGTGCGGTGGGTTACTCTCGCACGTCATTGGCTTTCCGGTAAGTGTTTTCCGAGTGGGCTGTGGGTTTGGCTCTTGGACTTTGAGTCCAGTCACCCAGCCTAGGGCTGGAGGTTTCCCGCTTTTCCCTTGGATAGGGGATCGACTCGGCGACTTATGAGCTGCCTTGGGAATTATGCTACCATGGTTTCAGACCTAGAGATTAGGCTACATTAACAGCACTGTGCCCTCATATGCAGCGGTCTTGACCCGAGTCGTATGACTCAAGGACCGTTGGGTTAGTAAGTTTAGTAGACCATCCAGAGTCTGGTGGCTCTGAGCCACCTGTTACTCCGTGTTACACGCAATGGGTGCGTGCGTGACTTTCTATATTCACGTTTAGTGACATCCTACTGGTCATAGCCTTCTTACAACACGTGTGTGCTGACCCACCCGGGAGTGGTGGAGTGGCTTACTCGAGAGAGACGGTTTTTAGGCTGGTTGCCGTAGGGCCCCTTCGCGCAGTTTGAGTCCGGGCTTGGGGGAAGAACCAACAAGAGGATCTGACATAGGGCACATGGTCTGTGTCTGCGTACGTGGTTGGGGGCGTCAGACCCGCGCTGATGAGCGCGACCCCAGCTAGTCCTTGTTCGTAGTACTAGTTGTGTGTCTCAGTCTCCGCCTAGGGCGCCATAGGGAGACACTGGGGTGCGGTGTAAGACGTCAATGGATGCATCCGGCCTTGCTTCTAGTGGGCAGTGCTCCCGTCACGTGACGTGAGATACTCGTGACTCGAGTTTCCATTTCCCGTCTGCGAGACGTGATTTTGCATGTAGGTTCCGTGTGTTTCTCGAGGTGGAGATCTAGGGTTTCCGGTGGGCATTATTGAGGGTTTTCCCTAGACAATGTAGGGTTCATGACAACAAGGTCGTGATCGTGTCTACCCAGACCGTGTGGTCTCAGGTTGGGCCTTTATTTGTGAGACGGGCCTCCACGACAGTGTTGTCGTGATGTTTCTTCTGGTAGCGTAGCCAGGGTTTCTCTGATAATCTGGTAGTCCCCTGACTGTGAGATCGTGACGTGTTTTTCGATACAGTAGGAGTAGCTATAGTGCCGTGTTTTTACCGGCCACCGAGTTTGCTATTCCTACTGTTGTTGCTGCTTTTCGTTACCGCTGTTGTTTATGGTTGGGGTTCCGCGGGACCCCTACTGAGCCAGTGATAGGAGGCTCACCCCTATTTTTCAGGTGTGGCGGTTCTTCTTCGAGATTCGAGGGTGCTGTGCGGAGGTTTTTAGTTGCCAGCTCGCCAGGTCGAGTGTTCACTTGGTGTTGGGTACGCTTCTCTGTCTTAGACTGTACTTTTGTTGGACTGGACTCTGTAGTTAGATTGTTTATTTCTGTTAATTTTTGAATTATCCTACTTTATTTTCTATTTCTTTGTACCTCCACACTCCTTTTAGCCCTTCCGAGCCCTCCGGCTCGTGGTGGCGTGCCAAGATTTGAATGGTATCAGATTATTCCCGATATCCGGATCTTGAGTCGTCACAGTTGGTATCAGAGCAGTGGTTGTGGACGTACATGGGAATTCAAGATATTGCAGTGATCAAAGTCCGTAAGGTCCAGTACAGTCGGCAGTTGGCATAGGGTTTTGTGCTTATTTTCCGCTTGGTTTCTCGCGTAAGAGCTTGAGTGCGCTGAGTTGGCGCTGTAATGGTGGTTGCTGTCTCGCTGAAGTGCCGATGTGGGGCCCAAGGGACGTGATAGAGAGATTTCTTCCCGATGGGTGGTGGCCCCAGTGATGCTACGTTGGGCAGGGGTTGTCGGAAGGTGCAGATCTGTGGTGCTACGTTTGAGGAATTTGCAGCGAGGTCAGGTGACTAGCGAGGATTGCTCGTGATTAAGTGGCTGTGAGTGTGGTCCGAGGGAGTTATTGGCGTTTTGGACACTCCAGCTTGAGATTTATCTAGCCCCTGAGGTGTCGAGATTATGGTTTGAGGTCGTGGGTTGAGGTGGCAGAGCGGGTGCTCTGGTCGAGAATTATTCTCGGGTGAGCGGAGGATCTTCTGGGTGAGCTGTTGATTTGTCGAGCCTGGTGTTCTTGTCATGCTCTATGGCGTCAGAAATGACGTGTCGGTCATGGTTATTTTTGTGGATTTCGAGGCAGGATTGGGCAGAGTTGTCCCAGTGAGTTTTAAGTCCTGCGCTTCTGCGTGTGAACTGGTTGTGTTCGCCTTAAATTTGACTTGAGATGTGAAGGTTCCGCGGTGAGTTTGGGACTCGAAGATGAGCGTTGGCGGTTGCCGATTATGGCTCATGTTGCGGCTCTTGGCGTGGCGTGTTGTAGTTTGAGGAATTGTCGTGGTGGTGCATCGCGAGATGCTGTGAATGTGGTCCGACGAGACACTTGATGAGTGTGTCGGAGAAGCCGACATGATGGTTTTTCTTGGTGCTGGAAGGTGCGGTTCCCAACGTGCGCAAGGTTCGAGGTCAGGTCGAGCATGGAGACCTTCTATTGTTCGGAGATATATTGAGTTTTTCCCTTGGTTGGAGGAGATCACGTTTTGCCAAGATTCGTCGTCTTGCATCGTGTGTCCGGATCGGTTGGCCTTCGTGTGCCATGAATTCCGTGCGAGACACGTCCTGTGTTTTGGCAAGGTGGTTGCCTGTGAGAAGTCGTGCCCATTTCCCTGGTGTGTAAGGGTGTTGGCACTATTTCGAAAGGACGAGTGCCGGCTGGGCGGTGTTCGTGAGAATTTACGGCTGGTGTTGTGATTCCCAATGTGTTGAGGATCAGAGCCTACGGAGTTGCAGAGGATTATCGGGATGGTGGATCTCGAGTCATTGTGGTTGGATGTGCATGTGGATCAGAGTGCGCAGCGGAAACCTGGTGGGCTCATAACTCATAGGTTCAGGATTGTAGCGTTGGTTACTACGGGTGGATTCCTGAGAATGCGTAGGGCAGCGGAGGATTGGTTCCTCGGTATGAGATGTGGTGTTGCCGTGCCATTTCTTGAGATGTTGTGGTTCATGGCACTGGCGGGATGGAGAATTGGGGAAATGTGTTGGCAAGTGCGCCGCATGAGTACCCTATTCGTGTGTTTGGAGCTGTGTCCTCAGTTGAGATCGTGTTTTGGAGAAGTGATCTCTGAGAAGATTATGGGTCCCAGTTGGTAGCTGCAAGCGGCTGGTAAGGCTAGCCGAGTGGTCGACCATGGTAAGATGTGTATTGTTTGGGGACCCGTGTGCATTGGTCGTGGCGTCGTCGACCAGGTTGCTGTGATAGCAAGTGGCACTTGGTGGCCTTGGAGTCGTGTGCCGTGAATTGCTCAGGTTGTGTCACGTGGCTCTGTGGTAAGAGCGGAGCCGAGGTTTGGCAGGCGTCCATTTGGAGTTATTGAGATGAGATAGGATTTGATGAGATAGGACGATGGACGGTGCCTGCGTGCGAGATCCCTTGTGGGATGTTGACGTGGAATGGTGATCCTTGGTCTGGTGACTAGCATGGGGGGATTTCCCCTGTAAGTCTGAGTCGGGTGAGGTGAGGATCGAAGATTCTGGGTTCTTGTTAATTGGTTCCACCGTGATCCCCTGAAAGGGTAGAGTTGGTGTGAGGCTCGAGATCAGATGTGGTGTTGGTCTATGCGAGAGTCAGCGGATGGCTTGACGGGATTTGGAATGTGCCCTTCAGACCTGGTGAAGGACTGGGAAAGAAGGAAGAAGCTGAGTGAGTCAAGGGTTTCCCGTTGACGAGTGTCTGGTGACCGGTGATTGGTCTTTCACAGACAGAAGATGGTGGTGGTTGCGCATCGAGAATGGCGAGAGCTGTGTGCGGGTGAGGCCTTTGGTGGCCGTTTTCGTGATGTGCCTTCTTCGGATGGGATCTAGGCTTTGTCAAAGTTTGAGTTCTGACAGAGTTGGTCTCGTGCTGTTGTTGGCGTTCGGCTTGCTAGGTGTGAGTTGGTCCTTGGCGTGGAGCCGACGGATTGTCGCAGTCAGTTGAGATGACTGTGTGAGCTGGTAGGAGCTTTACATGGCGGTCCCTTGCGAAGGGCGTGAGATCAGTCAGTAGGATCATGAAGCTGATGTTTGATTGGTCCGCCGACCATGGGTTGATCGGTGTCTGTTTCTCGTAACGAGGACTGTGTCTCCTCGGTGAGCGAGACTGTGGCAGCAGTGCCGTGAGTGGTTTTCGTTGTGACTAAGGTGATGCCAGACTTGTGTCCTTTTTGTTGCATACCTGCTCTGATGATCAATGTGTGCTGTGTGCGGAGCGAGGTGTTGCTCATGATTATGGTCTTGCCGTATCCCTCAGGATAGGTGCTTTCGTGAGAATCGAGGTTTCTGTGCTGGGGCTCTAACAACGTTGTCAGTTGGTTCGGTGTTCTCCCCTTGTGACTTGGTGCTAGTCCTGAATTTTGAGGATGAAATTTGTTTAAGGGGGGAGGGCTGTAATGCCCCGAGTTTTTCGGATATTGTTCGGATCAGGATCCGTGGATTTCGGATCGCTTTTGCGGGTCCCAGATTGAGTTTTACGGTTTACACGTGTTTTTGCCAGACGGACCTTCGGAACCCCGTGTAGGGCGAACCGCTGTGTTCTCCGACTCCAAGATGTTGCAGGCGCGTTGTGCATTTTTCGGGGATCGTGGGGAGTATTTTTCCCTATTTTTCGTATTTTCTAAGAATTCCATATTTTCTATATATATAACCTCTTTTCTCTCCCTCTCCCTCTCTCTTCTCTCACGCTCTCTCCTCTCCCCCTCTCTTCTCTAGGCGGCCGACGGAGGCAGACGAGGACGGGGTGGCGATGCTCGTGGGGCAAGGAGCGACGGGCACGGGACGAGGATCGCGATGGTGGAGACAGTTCGTGGGATCGCGAGATGGCGGTGGTTTAAATGGCATTTTCTTGGCGGATCGGCGTCCTCGGTGCGTGGAATCTTCGGTGGATGTAGGGGGACGGATCCTTAACCCATGTACTTTATTTCCAGCGAGTTTGGTAGCCCGAGGTAAGCCTAGTGGGGTTATTTCTTTGCCGGGGTTAAAATGTATGATTTTAGGGTGTGAGCCGGATTTAGTGTTTTGATTACGTTTCTGGGGTTTAAATGGGTCCTCTCGATGCTAGAGAGGTTGGGGAATGGTTTCCCATTATTTTCCCCTTCACATGGGTGTGAACTGGGCGTGGAATGGGATTTTCCACTGAGTTCACCATTTTTAGGTTTGCGAGTAAGTAGCGATCATACCAGAGACCGCCACTGTATGAGGCGGTCCTCTGGGGGCCGTTACTTACCCGTTAAGTCAATTCCAGGTAGTGGCCACGCGATAGATCGCCACCTGGGGCTGGCGGTCAGGGCATGACCATTTTAAGGTGCTAGCGGCCAGGGGGCTAGCCGCTATTTCTTTGTTTGAGTCCCGTGTAGTGGCGGCCTCACGACTGACCGCTACTCTCTGAATAGCGATCAGGCCAGGACCGCTACTACGTTTACGGCTAGGGAGATGGCCACCATTTTGCTGGCTGCGGCCTAGGGATGGCCGCCCTATTCTAGGAGCCCCTGACAGGTAGTGATCCTTTGGAGACCGCCACTTGGAGGGTTGCGGCCTAGAGTGGACCGCGATATGGTTTCTTGCGGTCCAGGGTGGACCGCCACTTGATGTGACGGTCCAAGGAGGACCGCCACTTGGTTTTCCATGTCAGTCGTGTTCCGTTTGCATTGTGTTGGCCCACGGTCGACCCGGTTGTGACCCAGTGGTCGACCTTCGGTCTCGTGGATGTCCTGGACACCCCGTGAGTTCTGTGTCCGTATTTTTGGGGTGTCTGGAGATACCATATTATCTCGATTAGCGTGCCCATAGGTTTGGAGGGTCCGGGTGACCCCATGTGTTCCGGGCTTTCGTGTTCTTGCTAGAACGAGTCACCGTGTATCGGCATGTGTACGGTGGGTTATTCCCGCACGTCATTGGCTTTCCGGTAAGTGTTTTCCGAGTGGGCCGTGGGTTTGGCCCTTGGACTGTGAGTCTAGTCACCCAACTTGGGGTTGGAGGTTTTCCACTTTTCCCTTGGATAAGGGATCGACTCGACGACTTGTGAGCTGCCTTAGGAATTGTGCTACCGTGGTTTCAGACCTAGGGATTAGGCTAGATTAACGGCACTGTGCCGTCATGTGCAGCGGTCTTGACCCGAGTTGTGTGACTCAAAGACCGTTGGGTTAGTAGGTTTAGTGGACCATCCAGAGTCTGGTGGCTCTGAGCTACCTGTTACTCTGTGTTACTCACAATGAGTGCGTGCATGACTTTTTGTGTTCACGTTTAGTGACCTCCCACTGGTCGTAGCCTTCTTATAGTATGCGTATGCTGACCCACCTAGGAGTGGTGGAGTGGCTTACCCGAGAGAGACAGTTTTTAGGCTGGTTGCCGTAGGGCCCCTTCGCGCAGCCTGAGTCTGGACTTGGGGGAAGAACAAGCTAGAGGATCTAACTTAGGGTGCATAGTCTGTGTGTGCACACGTGGTTGGGGGCGTCGGACCCGTGTTGACGAGCGCGACCCCAGCTAGTCCTTATTCGTAGTACTGGTTGTGTGTCTCAGTCTCTGCCTGGGGCGTCGTAGGGAGACACTGGTGTGCGGTGTAAGACGTCAGTGGACGCATCCGACCTTGCTTCTAGTGGGCAGTGCTTCCGTCACGTGACGTGAGATACTCGTGACTCGAGTTTCCGTTTCCCATCTGCGAGACGTGGTTTTGCATGTAGGTTCCGTGTGTTTCTCGAGGTAGAGATATAGGATTTTCAGTGGGTGTTACCAAGGGTTTTCCCTAGACAGTGTAGGGTTCATGACAGCAAGGTCATGATCGTGTCTACCCAGACCGCGTGGTCTCGGGTTGGGCCTTTGTCTGTGAGACGGGCCTCCACGACAGTGTTTTGGTGATGTTTCTTCTGGTAGCATAGCCAGGGTTTCTCTAATAATCTGGTAGTCCCCTGACTGTGAGATCGGGACGTGTTTTCCGATACAGTAGGAGTAGCTATAGTGCCGTATTTTTACCGGCCACCGAGTTTGATGTTCCTGCTATTGTTGTTGCTTTCCGTTACCGCTGTTGTTTATGGTTGGGGTTCCGCGGGACCCCTACTAAGCCAGTGATAGGAGGCTCACCCCTACTTTTCAGTTGTGGCAGTTCTTCCTCGAGATCCGAGGGTGCTGTGCGGAGGTTCTTAGTTGTGAGCACGCCGGGCCGAGTGTTCACTCGTTGTGGGGTACGCTTCTCTACCTTAGACTGTACTTTTGTTGGACTGGACTCTGTAGTTAGATTGTTTATTTCTGTTAATTATTGAATTATCCTACTTTATTTCCTATTTTTTTGTACCTCCACACTCCTTTTAGCCCTTCCGAGCCCTCCGGCTCGTGGGTGGCAGGACGGGATTCGAATGGTATCGGGTTATTCTCGGTATCAGGATCTTGGGTCGTCACAACAAGTCAGAGCTATGTTTTAGATTGAGGACATTGAAGCAGATTGGGAACTCATTGAAACAGAAGAGCAATTACTCCAAGCTTGTAATAGTGGAGAAATTTAAATTAATCTCTCATATAGAGTCATCTAGTTCTACTCACTCCTCAGCTGATAAAGGTGATCTATTACAAGTACAAATGCTACATTCCAAAGAAAATTTTGAAAAAGCACTCTACTTTAGCTCCAGTTCTGAAGAAGAGGAAAAGGACAATAATGTTCCTTCTACATCATCTCATTCTCAATCTATTTATTATGATATTGAAGAAGAATATTCTTCTATGACAATTTCTACTTCAAAAGATGAAAAAGAAGACTTTTCCACTATCTGCTGTCCACAAGCAGATGGCACGAAATGTGCAATGCCATCCTCTGTTTCCTTTTAGCATGATTACAAAAGAAATCTTGTTCCAGAAATTCTCCTTCCATCTCAACGCCAGACAATTCCAGATAATCAGGTACTACAAATCAAAAAGATGATCAAGCTTACACACAACATTATCATACCAAGATTAGTAGCTATTGATGAAAATGAAAAATGGAGAAAATGTCAATTTTTTATTGATACAAGAGCTAACATTAATTGGTGTGTTAAGGAATTCTGGAAAAATTAGATTTATTATCCTTCAGGCGAATTTACTATTCAAACTATGAATTTCAAGAGAGCAATAGTAGATTTTGCCCTACATGTCCCTATTAAGCTCGGAAAGAAGATCATATTATTAGATTTTGTTCAAATTAATGATGGCGGATATGATATGGGTATTGGCTGTGTTACTCTTGATAAACTTGGACTATATGCTATTGCACAAGATATGCTGGCTCTCAATATCAATCAAGATAGAGAGATTATTACTCAAATATCTCCGTATTTTAAATCACAATCTTATTTAGAAAAGTCAAAAGATTTATCTATTTCACAGCTTATTAAAATTCAAGAAAAGCAACAGGAGAAAGCTGAAAAACATTCAATTATCAAGTAGCTCAATCAAATTTCTTCTCCAGCACAAGTTTATTTGACATCATTGGTGGAAATTACAAAGAAATTACAAGGGTGTTGCATTAAACATCCCTTAGAAAAATGGGATATGGATTCTCCAGTGACTTATATTCCAACCATTCATAATATCCTAGTACAAGGTAAGCCTATAAGACATTCTATGGAAGCTGAGGTAGAAATGAGAAAGTAAATTCAAGAATTTATGAATAAACATCTTCTGCGACTTTCCAATTCTAATTATTCCTGCTCAACTTTCATAGTCAGAGGACATGCAGAACAAAAACGAGGAAAAGTCAGAATGGTTATTGATTATTGTCCTTTAAATGCCATTATTGTGGATATCAAATGGCCACTTCCTAATAAGGAAGAATTAATCTAGAGAGTAGCTCAAAAATCTATATTCAGCAAATTCGACTACAAATCAGGATATCACCATATCAAAATAGCAGAAGAAGATATTCATAAAACTATTTTTTCTTCACCCTATGAATTACATGAATGGCCGGTACTCCCATTTGGGCTTAAGAATGCCCCTTCTCAATTTCAACGCCGATTGGATAAAATATTTAAACCTTGTTTTTCCTTCATAGCTAATTATATAGATGATTTCCTTATCTTCTCAGACACCATGCCAAAACATTTGGAACATCTTCATATCTTTATAGAAATTATTACTAAGCATGATATTGGACTATCTGCAACGGCTGACAAATTTCAGATAGTTGTAGAACAAGTCAACTTTATGAGAATTACTACCAAGAATCATAAAAATAGTTAAGGTGGACAGAGGTCTAAGGCTCTCGAGAGGAAGGTGCAAGGTACACTCACTCACAAGAATAGCACACACAAGGTGTAACTGGAATTCTGAGGGTTTTCTCCGATGTCCCAAGCCCATGGCTTCCACTTTTATTTATAGTGATGTTGGTACATAATGAATACAAGAGCATCTTGGACACTTGGAAAGTGATGCTCTTTCTAGAATACACTTGACAAAAGTAAAAGAAAAGAGGACACCTCATAGGACACTTGTCCATAAAGCAATATACAAGAGGACACTTCATCTAGTATGTAGAAACTTTCTAGGACAAGGACAAATTAGAAGGACATCTTAACTTTACACCTTCACAAAATACAAAATGAGACTCATTATTATGTACGATTTTTAGACACATTATCATGCCACTTGTAGTTTATTCCTTGATTATGTGTTGGAAGGTTTCTAGATGATTTGGACAGAATCCATTTGCTTTTTTCTGACACCTTCGACATTTTTCAATTGAAGAGTTAATCTACTTGAGTTTGCTGTTGATGTAGTTGTATCTTCCGGAGAATGGATAACTAACTCTTCATCTAGATAATGGCATATTACTTGAGGCTCCGAAAAATTAATCCTGTGAAAGAAATGACAAAGATTTTGTTCCCAATCATTCAGAGATATAATATTATTAAAGAAATTCTTGGAACCGGAATTTGTATATAATTGTCTCCTTAGAATGATGATGTCATCTAAAATATTTTTGTCAATCAGCCAATCCAATATTTCTGATTCCAGGGAAGTCCATTTGAGATTATTAATGAGACAACTGATTCTTCCAATAGATGTCATGAAGATCTAAATTTAGATATTCTCCTTGAATTGAGCTGCCATAAGGAAACAATGTTTTGATGTGTTGGCATAAATATAAATTTTTTGGGGGAGTTTTTACTGATAATCGTTTCCATGAAGTCAGTGTTCGTAACATCCTTATTTGAATTGATTTTAACTCCTTGTGAGTGCATCAGGAAGGTGATGATCTTTACTCGCAACTCGTTCAATTGTAAAGACTTAGGATAAACTATCACGATGCATATCTTTTTAATTTGGCATTATCAGATAATTTACTTTTTATGAAAGCTCTCAGAGTAGAAGAATATGTTCGAAGGATAATTTTTTTTTTGAACACCATTTATCGCTACTAGTATTTCCTTCTCAGCAGGTCAATAATGAAGTTCATGCTTTTTAAATTGCCCACTCTGATATGCAAAAATAATTTCTTCTTTGTCCTTTTTGTGAAGAAGAACTACAAATCAAGTCTCTTCTGATACATCTGTAGCAAGAATATATAGACCTTGATAGGCTGACGGTAAAGGAGGAAGATGTTTACATTATTCCTGTAATTGTAATACTTCTTGTGTTGCTTCATAAATCCAAACAAATGGCTTTGATCTCGTTACTCTCTGAATATTTTTTATCTTTTCAGATAACTTTTTAATGAAGTTGGGTAAATAGTTAACACATCTCATAAATTTTTGACATTGTTATAAATTTTCTAATTGAGATGAAAATTGTGAAAATTTTCTCTATAAGATGTGGTTGCATATAAATTTTATGATTCTTGATAGTAATTCTCATAAAATCGACTTGTTCTACAGTTATCTGAAATTTGTCAGCTTAAGTAAAAATTAAATTGGTTAATTAGACGTACTAAAATAAGGCAAAATATAAAAAGGATTTATATAAATAGATGTACATATCTCACGAATAAAGTTAACGCAGCAAACGGACGGTGAAATTAAATATTTTGCTGACCGAACGGCTTAGTTTATTCAAGAGAATATATATATATATATGCGTTTTGTTTATAAACATAACGTTACGAAATTATATTATATCATTCCAGACTTCTAGTGAGTAGCCTACGTACGTACGTTGTGTTTGTGGAGGAGGTTGCGTTGGAAACTTGAGAGCATGAGTCATGACATATACATACATACATACTTGGATCAGAAGAAATCTAGTTAATTAGCAACTATATATGAATTGATAAGCCATTTAAGATGCACTTACACGTACGGCAAGGTTTATTTTGCACGTAGAATTTTTTTAAAAAAGGTTCTTTTCTTAAGTAATGCGATCTAAATTTACATGACCGACCGGGACACGCCCTGTCAAAAATAACTTACTTGCAATCATCTTTTCAGTTGAACACTGTCATCTGTTCACCTGAATACGACCATCTCCTAAAGCGAGCCAACGTTAAGCTTCACTCTATTCCTTTTCATTAATGAAACTACGAGTAAGACTTACTGCACATCGCATCGAAGTGTGCTTCACACTTTAGGTATGTGATATTTTATATATTTTTTAAAAAATTAAGTGGACCCTAAGATTAAAAAAATTGACTCATTTTATTTTTAATTAGTTTAAATAATCGAATAATGATGTGACTTATATTACAAGTTAAGATATCTTAGGGTCCACTTTAAATTTTTATTTTATAAAAAATATAAAGACACTGCACACTTAAGGTGTGCAATATCCTTGGGTGTGTAACAAACCTTACTCTAAAACTTTTGATTATCATTTTATCCCCCAAAATATCTTCAAAGGAGTAAGACACACTGCACATCCAAATGTGCTACACACCTTGAGTGTGCATGGCCTTTAAATTTTTTGATTTTTTTTGAAGTGACCTCTAAGATATCTTAAGATGTAAGTTACGTTATCATTGAATTATATAAAAAAAGATTAAATGAATAGTGTTAGGTTCATTCTTTTAAAAATCGACCTATTTTGTTTTTAATTTTTCTTAGATAATCGAACGATGATGTTACCTGCACTTCAAGTTAAGATACTGTAGGAGTCACTTTAATTTTTTTTTAAAAATAAAAATTTAAAGAGATTTCGTACACTCAAAAGATGTGCGACAAGCTAAACTCTTCTTTTCTAAGTCGAAGAGTTGCGATTAATATGACTCGGCAAGTGATCCAGAGATGGCCCATAATTCCATGGGTTGAAGCCATCATCTCACTGTCTCGTCGACTACACAAAATCCGCATAGGATGTGGTCCAAGAGATGCTCCTCTTCTCACATCTATCCGGTGGTCTGCGAGGCTGAAGGCACCAGGGCCCACGAAAGTGAGGTACCACATCCCTTGCCAAAATCAACTCGGCCGAGCCCGAAGTTACGAGTGATGCCTGCTGGGGACCGAGTCATTTGGTTGGTATAATAATGCGATAAAGGAAAGCTACAGGAGTAGGACGGAGTTCTAACAAAAGAAATAATTTTATTACTTTAAAAAAAAATAGCAGCACCATATTACACATCTACCACAGATGTGAAGTAGCGCATAACGCTCACGGCACACCTCCCGTGTTGCGATAATATTGCACTGAAGATGTGTCATGATGCGTAACATTGACATTGCGGACTACATCAATAATCTCGGTATGTAATATATCGTGTCATTGTTTTTTAATTATTATTTTTCCGATAACGGAACCATGCATACCATCAAAAGGAGGTTTTTTTTAAAAAAGGAGGTTACGATGTAAAGCCTTGATTAGTTATATAAAAATTTTAGACTAATCAAGGCCTTTGGGTTATCATCCAGTTTCTTTCCATTGAAGCCGGATGCCTGAAACGTAACTGGGCTGGGGTTTAAGTCAACACCATTTATTTTGATTTGGCTTCCATTTGCATTCCAAACAAAGGTGATGTTAGATAGTTAAAAATAAAGAAAATGAACAAGATTTGCGGAGAGATTTTTGTAAAAGTGAACATTAAAAGCTACCAATAGGCGCCTGATAGTGGCCCTACTAAGCCACGAACCTGGGCTGTCAGGTGCCCACGAGTGAGTTTTAGACCAGCTGTGTCGGATTCTTGGTTACACTCCCCCTCCCCAACATAAAAAAAAGAAAAAAGAAAAGAAAGAAAAAAGAAAAAAAATCGGAGAGAGCAGGATTCCAACGTCGCCAAGAACATGAGGGGTCACCAAGAATGTGGATTCATACCTCAAATTTGCAGAAGACGAGCTAAATGTCCGCATGGCTTGTTTGCACAGAGATCTCCTCTACTGAAAAGGCCACCGAGCAGAAACAATCGAGTCGTGCAGAAACTCATCTCGACAGCTTCCCGCGGGCAAATGAAGGCGGCAAAGAAGGCAGTATAAATGACGCAAGAGCTACAGCACACATAAAGACATGAGCAAGAAACAACTGCAAAACCCACAGAAAATAAGATTAAAAGACAGCATTCTATTCTTCTTGGATATTGAGGAATCTGGCCAAATGCCTCTCTCAATCTTTTTACTACAAGGGAGTTCATGAATAAAACAAACAGTTCCATTCATTGCTAAAGGCAGTTTCCAACACCTCTAGGCAATTGAAACATTTACAAAACTATCATACAATTAGGATACAGTAAGAAAATGAGCAAGCAAACAAAGAATACAGATAATTCAAGAAAAAAAAAATTAAATACAATTCCACAACAAACGCCAACAATACTGACTATTGCTAAGTTGAGAAGCTCAAACAACGGCTGGCATAGAGGCCTGTAAAACAAACACAAGCTGACAAAGATTAAGCATCAGAAAAAAAATGCTGGTGTTACTTTGTACATGTAATTGATTGTAAATACCGAATCATTCACCTCAATTGTTGAGCACAGAACCCTCGACAACCACTCTATTTGTCAACAGCTTCAACTCAGACATACAGATTAAAACTATTCTTGGAGGGCTTTGACACGTGTGGCAAGTTCTCTAACTTGGTTTCTCAGCCGGTCAGGATTGCAGAAGAAGTCAACAAAAACCTGTCTCTCCCTACCTACCTCAACACGATGGTGTTTGATGATCTGCACAATATTGAGTGTAAATTACTATGCATCCAATCATCATAAATAAAATCAAATTACATAGACCACTACATGTCTAATTTTGTTCTTAAGAAACCAAAGATACGCAGGCTGTCAAACGGAGTTATTCAGATAAATCTGATTAAGTTTGTCTGAAACAGAATATTGCAGATGTCAAAGCTTAATAATTCCAAGTGCTTATTTGCAGAGACATTGCTGTCAAGTTCTGTCAAGTTTTTTGGAAAGTGTAACCTTCCATGCCACCAAAAAGTACCATACTGTGAGGATGACAACCAAAAAAAAGTGAAGTGTATTGTACAACCAGGTTTGACTCCCACGGCTCACATTTAATCCTCGAGGGATGTGAGCCCGGTGTTGCTAGCCTTGTGCTAGCATCATCCAAAAAAACAGGTGTATTAAGCAAAGAGGAAAAAACTTACCTCAGCCTTCTGGCTATGTACATTTGTAACTTCCTCAACAGAAGCAGAAAGCTGAGTGTTAACCTTTTCCATTTCATCCAGTGCTCTCATAAGCGGCTGAAAGGCACAAGTAATAGCATAGTTAGCATATTAAAGAAAAATGTAGATAACTTTGAAACATAACAGGAATGCACTCTAGTAGTGAATGAAAGGAGTTCAAGAGACTCACAAGACACTTGAGTGAGTTGGGGGGCAGTGTTACCAGTTACCTAGGGATATTTTTGACAGTGCACATCTATGGAGATAATACAAATAAATATATTTTTAAGAGACCTAATCCCATAACATTTCCTGTAAGGAGGGCAGACTACGTATGCAAAAAATCCCATTATTTTAGGCACACTGAAATTAGCCATTCTACTATATTTCTCATTCCAACAATCTAAAAATGTTTGTCATAACTTTTGACTCATTCTTGCCATGAGCTGACTAATAGATGTTTACAAAAGTATACGTTCATTTATCTTTTTTGTTAAAGCCACAAACAGTTTTTAAAATTCATAATAGAATAAAGATCCAGTACAGCATCCTTGTCTGCATTCACCATTGATGTTTTTCCCCTTTTCCACACAAAGAACTCTTTTCACATGGCTGAACTTCAAACAGCAGAGAGAGAGAGAACAAACAGCGTAACATGTTCACAACCAGTTGGTCTTTCTCTGTCTAAAGCTATTTAAAGTAGCAAAAGCTTACAACATTTCCTGTTTCTGACAAACAAATAAATGGTTAATTTTATTATTATGTACTTTGGCAACATTTAAACAAAAGAACGGAGAAACCCCATAAGAACAATATCTTACATCCTGAAATGCAACATCTAAAGAATCCCACTCTTCAAAAAGGTTTTTTTTGTATAAATGCCATTGTTACAGGTAAAATTACAGATATGGCATTCCTAGAAACGTATTAGCATGTATATCACTGTTATTGAGAAACTTGCAAATATGCAAATTTAGTTAAACATGTATATCACCGTTATTTTGAAAAACTTGCAAACATGCCATAAGACATGACATATTTGCAAGTTTTTTAAAATAACAGTGATATATATACTAAAATGTTTCCAGGAATGGCATATCTGCAATTCCTCCTGTAACAATGGCATTTATGCAAAAAAAACCCTTTAAAAAGAAAACATCTAAAGAATCCCATAACATTGATTGTTCATGATTCCTGTCTTGCATAATGCAATAATAATAGAGTTGAAATATCAGAGATGAAGTACTAATATCCATACCCAGGATGTCAAAATCGGTTCAGAAGTTGCTGACGTTGCAAAGAGAAGATGCTCCAGACTTTGGATAAGAGTGCACCTGACACAGGAGAGAAACTAATGTAGAACTGTGGCATTTGACTTGGAAAGAGTTCGTCAAACATATTTAATAAGCTTAAAATTGGGCATACAAAATAATTGAAGTGACAAATTATTGATAAATGGAAGTACAGCAAGAAAAGGCTGTAGCCCTTAATTCAACAGATAGGACATCTAGGTGCACTAACCAAGGTTTTGTTTCACTCAGTCCAAATCCTGAATCTTAGTGAAAGGTCAACTGTCAGCCGTACAACAAACATCTAAGTGTTTATTTAGACTGGTGATCTTCAGGTGAAGGAATAACCAGGTATTCAACTGAATGTTGACAGGTTTATTTTTGCATCAAGTGTTTCATATAGGAAAACAGGCTAGAGTTAAGGTGGGAACTGAAACAAAGATCAACAATTGTGGCAAGGATGGACTGCCAATGAGTGGATCAAAACCACAAGTTTTTGGTCTTTTGGCATGTTTGAGATGCCTTATGAAGGGATTTTACATATAAACTATTGCTAGAACAAAAATACATTTGTATTTGCACACATATCATTAAAAATGCCAAGACTGTGAAAAAAAGATGGAATGGCCATTTAGCACACATTCAAGTGGTCCTTGAAAAGGGTGCAAAAAGAGCACACTGTCAACATTTTTAATGGTTATGTGCAAATACAAATGGGGGAATGATAAATATGCAATTTTCACTTTATCAATAGTTTATATGCAGAAACCCCTTTTTTGAATCATGATACATAAGTATCCCTTTAGTTTATCAGAAACTGTAAAACCAACCAATTCAAAATAGTCAAAGCCCTATAATGAGACCGAGGTTTCGCAAAACTGGAACTGGTTCAGGAACCAGTGGGGGTGAGTTCTAGTTCTTCCAGTTCAAACTGGGAACCAGCCAGTTCCAGTGTTTGGGGACGGGTTCCCTTACATGTATATTGTCTTAAAAAAAACAGAATAAAAAGATTACTCAAGACATTAGGGCTCAAGTTGAGATTTAAACCCTAATCTCATTTAAACCGTTCCAATGTTTGGGGACCGGTTTCCAACAATTCCATCGCATACTTGCATATTAAGTTTTTTTTAAAAAAGAATAAAAGGATTACTCGACTCATTAGTGCTAGACATGAGGTTTAAACTCTAATCTCTGTAGAGCAAGTGTCTTACTTGAACCCCAATTTCAAAAACAATTCAAACCCTAACCACAAGGAGATTAACCCCAATCAAGTCATTAGAGATTTAAACCCTAATATAACTAGATTTGAAGCTCTAATGACTTAAGTCTCTAATAGTCATAAAGACTATTGGCTCAATCTGCTAACGGATTAATGTTTCTAAGTTGTTCTCCTTTTATAATAAAGAACTCCTCTTTTCCTCTTTTTTTTAAGGACCAGCCAGTCCTGGTCCTGAAACTGGTAGAACCGGATCGATGTCCATCGATCTTGATCCAGTTCAGCCCAGTCCATTTTGGATTGGTCAGTTCTGCAATCCAAGATCTAGATACAATCACCACTTTAAATTGCATAAGACTAGGTTTTGCTTTCTAAAATCAATCTTTGCCTTTTCAATTCTTCTGAATGCCTTTACCTTATTCCTTGTCATAGGAATACTGAGAAAAGAGAATAGAAGAAAAGAAAACTAAGAAAAATTTCTAGTTTTATAGCTGGTCTGCAAACCAAAATTGATTGAGGGTTAACGGGGATTAGTGTGCAGGAGTGCGCCGCCGGCCAGCGTTTCTGATTGAGGGTGAGCACCGCCGGCCATGTATGGAGAGAGGGGGGAGCCTCCCCCCGCCCCCTGCTCCGGAGGAGGTCTTGCAGGGGCTTCTTCATCGACAGACACCTTGGGTCCCCGCCGCTCGTATGCACAAACATTGCTCTCGACACAACAGAAACCAAAGGCTGTGATCCCACTGAAGGAACCAAGTTTCACGGACCAAGGAGAGCCGGCAGTTTTCTTCTCAAAGGCTGATGTTCAGGCTTCAATGAAGAGTCTAAGCTTCGCCATTATAGCAAAATGCTCATACGGAAGGCCAGCTTTTCCGGAGATTAAAACTTGCTTAGCTCAGAGGATGGCAATATCTATGGATTTTGTGATCAGCCGATTAAATCAAAGGCATCTCCTCATTCGGCTTGGATGCGAAAATGATTTCTTGAAGCTTCTATTACAAAAGAACTTATACATCAAGGGATATTTGTTTAGATTTTTTAGATGGACTTCGGATTTTGATTTTGCGGCGGACCCTGCTACTGCTCCGGTATGGTTGGGCTTTCCAGCGCTGCCTGCAAACCTGTATCATGAGGACTGTATGAAATCAATTGCTAGAAACTTTGGTCCGGTGTTGAGGATCCATGAGAAAACAGTGGCGATGACAGATACCGCGGAGGCATTAGCATGTGTTGAAATGGATCTCTCTGCGCCGCGCAAAGAAAGGTTGTGGATTGATATGGATGGTGTAGGCTTTTGGCAGCCGGTAAACTATCACAGGGTTCCACATCTATGTGCTTTATGTCATAAGCTTGGACACCTGGAAACTGAATGCAAAAAGAAATTGGGAAAGCCTGCTAATCCTCTCCCTCGATCAGGGGCTGAGCATCTGCAATCTCGGAAGATGTTTTTGCCCAAGACACTTAGCCCACGAGATGTTCGACAGGATGCGCCAATGTCCAACAGGTTTGATGCATTACAGGAAGCTGATAATTCTATGCGGAGAGGATCTGAGGAGTCTAAGGGCGCCATCCTGATATCTGATGAAATACAGTCGAATGACACTGGATTGCCAGTCACTGATACGGACATAGAAGAGAATGCAAAAGATGGTGTAGACTTACAGAATTATGTTGGCGTTAATCAAGTTCCAACATATCAGCATGTTATGAATTCAGAGCTCCCTTCATACCAAAGATCGATTGCTAAGCTCCCTTCATTGAGAAAGCCTGGTGATCAGGGTCAGGTTAGTAAAACCACTGTTGACATATCATTGGTTAGGCAGCAAAAGCAGGGGGGGATTCCTCCCAGCCCGGTTAAAGCAACTGCAGGCTCTCACACTGAACCTGATTTAAATGTGGAAGTTCTGTCAGAATACATAGAAAATTCAGGAATTGACATTAAAGATGACAGGGGAGGTGGCTCTTTTGCGCAGGGCTCAACCTCTGACTGTGAGAAGGACAGCAGAATGGATAAAGAAAATGGGAACTTAATTAACACCTCCAGTATATTAAATGTGAAGAAAGCCCTTTACTCTTTTAGCAGTGGCGTTGGAGACCTGTCAGTGGCTGATCAATCAAAGGCTGAAAATATTTTTATGCAGGATGTAAACATGGGGAATGATAAAGTGTTTGTGGGGTGTTCTGAAGGGGGGTCCAAACACCTGGGGAATAATATGCAGCAACCTTTGATGAGGGCTAAAGCTAAATCTTTAGCTGGTGGCCATCAATCCTTCTCTCATTCCCAATGATAAGTCCCATTCTGATATGGAACATCCGTGGGATCGGCAATGCAAAGTCTTTGCGAAGTATTAAAAATCATATTAGAAGAAATAAAGTACAAATGGTATGCATTATAGAACCCAAGATTTCTGTGGACAGATTGGAAAATATTCGACAAAGGCTCCACTTTGATTGTGCCTGTGCGAATCAGGAGGATAACTCCAAAATTTGGCTGCTTTGGCAATCTTCAATGTCAGTATCGGCTGTGCAAAGGAATGCCCAATTTATTACTGTTAAGGTGCAGAATGGAGGAAATGTGGACTGCTATGCCACCTATGTTTATGCATCTTGTGATGCGGCTGTTAGAAGAGAATTGTACGATGATCTCACTCAGTTTGGAGGTTCAGTTAATCAACCTTGGATCTTGGGAGGAGATTTTAATGCAATTCTGTCACCAGAGGAAAAGAAGGGAGGTACCATGGGATTTATTAACTCCATGATTGATTTTCAAGGGTTTGTGGCAGTGGCAGGGTTGATGGATGCAGGTTATGTGGCTTCACTTGGTCTAATAACCAGATTGGGGTGGGGAATATTCGAGCTCGGCTAGACAGAGTGTTATTCAATGATTACTGGGCTGAGAAGGCTCCTATGGTAACAGTCAAACATCTGATGAGAGAGCCTTCAGATCACTCTCCCATGCTCCTGTACTATCCTAAATTAAACTCTGGCCCTAGTCCGTTTGTTTTCCAACATATGTGGCTTGAGGATGACAATTTCAAAACAATGGCGCAGAATGCATGGGAATCTGTCCAACCAGTTCATTACAATGCCTTTTACACCCTACAGAAAAAGCTCAAAGCAATCAAACCAGCGATCAAACTGTGGAACAAGGATCATTTCGGTAACATATTTGAGAGGAAAGACAAAGCAGAGGAGGAGGTGCTTATGGCTGAAGCTGCATTTGATGCTGATCCGAATGAGGCCAATAAAATTGCTTTACAGGTAGCTCAAGCAGACCTGCGGAGATGCCTTCATGGGGAGGAAATTTTCTGGGGTCAAAAAGCTAGAACTAATTGGCTACAGCTGGGGGATCGTAACACTAAATTCTATCATCTTCAAGTTAAACAAAGGAGAGCGAGAATGACTATACATAGAATCAAACTAGAGAATGGTGACTGGTGTGAGGAGTCTGTGATAAAGGAGAAAGCAGTGGACTTCTTCAAACAACACTTAACATCCTCTGACCATCAAATTAAGCCTGAAGTGTTGGAGTATATCCCATCCCTTATTTCAGAAGAGGAAAACACTGTTATTACTGCAATTCCTGATGCGGAGGAAATTAAAAAAGCTGTCCATGCTCTGGCTCCCGACAGTGCTCCAGGCCCTGATGGATACACGGGGAGGTTTTTCACATCTTGCTGGGAAATCATTTCAGAGGATGTTGTAAAAGCTGTGCAAGGATTCTTCAAAGGAATGCCCCTGCCGCAAGGTACCACTTCATCCTTGATTGCTCTAATTCCTAAAGTGGTTTCCCCAAATTCCTTTGCTGACATGAGGCCTATAAGTTTATGCAATTTCACTTACAAAATTATATCCAGAATTATTAGTAATAGGATGGCAGCCATTCTTCCACACATAATATCTGAAAATCAAGGGGCATTCGTACAAGGCAGGAATATAGTGGACACAATCTCTCTAGCTTCGGAAATGATGAAAGAGATTGGAAGGAAAGTGAGAGGCAATAACATCATTCTTAAACTGGACATGGCTAAAGCGTATGACAGGCTGGAGTGGGATTTTTTGCTAGCGGTAATGAAAGCTTTTGGCTTTTCTAATAGATTCTGTTATCTTATTTCCATGATGCTCAGCAACTGTTGGTTCTCAGTTCTATTTAATGGCACCCCAACTGGATACTTTAAGTCCACTAGAGGGGTCAGACAGGGGGATCCTCTTGCCCCAGCCCTTTTTATAATTGCAGAAGAGGCACTAAGCAGGGGAATCTCCAATTTATTTTCCAGTGGGCAGATTCAACATTACCATGTGCCTCGAGGATGTCAGCAGGTCTCCCATCTTCTTTATGCTGATGACACTTTGATTTTCTTAGATGCAATGACCAAGAACATCAGAAGACTATTGTTATTCATCAGAAATTATGAAGAGTCCTCGGGTCAAAAGGTGAACACAAATAAAAGCAGCTTTATTGTATCACAAAAAGTAGCTCCTGCAGTTATAAGAAGATTATCAGAAACAACTGGGTTTCAGCACAAAACTGGCCTCAATTCTTATCTAGGAGTTCCTCTCTTTGAAGGAAGGAAAAGGGTCTCTCACTATAAATATTTGCTGGACAAAATATGTACCAGGATGGACAGCTGGCAATCAAAGTATCTCTCTCAAGCAGGAAGAAGGTGCCTTATAAATTCTGTGCTTCAATCTATTCCAATCTACACCGCCAGTGCTTCCTGCTTGCCAGCCACCTTAATTGGCATCATAAACAAACTGTGTGCAAATTTCTTCTGGAGCGGTAAAGATGGTCACAAGCGCCAATGGGTGTCTTGGACAAACATAACCAAACCTATTGAGGAAGGGGGTTTTGGCATAAGGAGTTTGCATCACATTCAAGTAGCCATGGTCGCAAAACAGATTTGGAGAATTCTCAATTGCACCTCCTTATGGTCTAAGTTTGCAACTTCTAAATACATCAAGGGACATCTTAGCACCATTGAGAAGCCTTTTCCTGCTGGTGTCCGAAAGGATATATACAGTAAAGCTAGACAGACTGTCCTGTCCAATACCCGGTGGGTCCCTATGGATGGGAAGTCAATAGATGTGCTGAAGGATAACTGGTGCGGCACAGTGCTGGCTCCTCAAGGCAACAGTCCAAAGGTAACCTTAAGGGATGCAATTTTAAATCCCAGTCACTATGTGTGGTCTGATATTCCTAACAATATACTGCAAACTGTTAGATCCATCCAGCTGCAACAGAGGTCGGACAGGTGTGTTTGGGCTGCAAATACAGATGGGCAATTTTCCAGTAAATCAGCATACAATGATGTCAGATCGCAAGGGAATAAAAGACTGCCTCTTAAGAAGATTTGGGGTATAAATATCCCCCCGCGGGCTTCCTTGTTCTGTTGGCATCTTCTTCACCTTGCAGTACCGGTCGATTGCATTATTAGAGGCAGTGGTATTAGCCTTCCTTCTAAATGTGTCTGCTGCAAGGATAATAACCAGGAAGAGAGTCTGAACCATCTATTCTTGGAAGGTCAACTAGCAATTTCTTTGTGGAGGTATTTTAGGCCTCTTTTTGATTCCCGGTGCAGAGCTTCAGATTCGATCACTATCATTTGCTGGGACATTATATGTTCAGCTGATACAACAACCCCTTATGGCTATCCTGCTATCCTCACTATGTTGCATATAATATGGGAGTTTTGGAAGGCCCGGTGTAAACTTAAATATGAAGAGAAGGGCCCCTCTATTAGAGTGCTGCAACAACATATAATAAGGCAGGTGGAGTTTTCTATTCAAAAGATCAATTTCAGCAAGGCACCTACAGCAAGTGAAAAATCAGTTCTGGAGCAGTATAAGTTCTCATTGAAATTCACTGAAAAACCTCCAAAGCTTATTAAGTGGTCTTGCCCCAACACTGGATATGCTTTAAATGTCGATGGGGCTGCCAAAGGCAACCCAGGGCATGCTGGCAGAGGCGAATGCATTAGGGGCTGTAGGGGTGAATTCATTTATGGATTTTCCTATTATTATGGTGTTGGGACGAGCATGGTGGCTGAGGCCAGAGCTTTATTAGATGGGTTGAGAATGGTGGTAAAGAGTGGGTTGCCAATAGCTGTCATATATTCAGATTCCATGGCCATTACCACCATGATCCAGTCTAGCAAATCTCCTCCATGGAGGATCTACCACTGGTGGGATGAAATCATAGATATTCTTACAAGAAACAATTGGAAACTTCAGCATATCTACAGGGAAGGAAATTCAGTCGCGGATGCTCTTGCATCCTTAGCATGCACTACCCGAACCAATAAAGATTTCAGATGCTGGAAAGATCTCCCTAGTAGAGCGCGTGGATGTGCCACCGTGGATGCAGCCGGTCTTCCCAGCTGGCGGAGATATGGCTTTCCCTAGATGAATCAGCGGTCTCTTTGTAATCTTTTTTGCTTCTTTGCTACGTGTTCAGGGGTATGCCCCGGGGTTTATTTGTAAATGCTTTTTCCCAATCAATAAAATCAGGGCCAGATACTTTTGGTGGAGTTAGCACAAATTGTGCACTTCCCCAAGAGTAATCCTTGGTCTCATTTATTATTTTTAAAAAATATATAGCTTGTCTGGGTGCCTGAACAAATCAGATAAAGGATGGGAAAGAAGGTGAATGCATTGACACAACAGCAGAACCCTTCCCATAAGTCTGATTTTACACAAATAGTCAACAGGTAACAATCATTGCATGGTCCTACAAGAGAAAAAAGCAGATAATCCTGGTGTAAACTCCCGTCCTCATAACAGAACAGATATTTGATAAGATAAACTTTCTTCTATCCTTTTTATACTAAATTTTCATCTAGACATCCAAAAAATAGGACTACATCTTAAAAATGATAAATGTGCATTAGACAACATATTGATGATGCAAGAGCCCCTGATTTCTAGACTGTGATAAAAGTTGTAAGTATCACTTAGTAATCACATGAATCTAAACTGTGATGATTAGACCCAGTCATATTAAGTTACTAACGGAAAACCATATCAAGTAATTCCTAAGTGTCACAGATTTATCAGAAGTGAGGATCTGCTTACAGCTCATTTATGCATCTTCTTCTGTCTTCAGGGAGTGAATTTTCAAGATCAAATTGAAGGGAAAGCAGGTCAGAATGGAGGCTGGATATCTGCTGAACAATGCCAGGAGCTGACACATATGATGGTACACCACCTTGGGCATCTGCAAAAAAGAAAACAGTTCTATGCCTTAGACAAAGAAAATTTTCATCAGACAGACTAAAAGACTGACATCAGTTTACTTGAGTGAATGCTCAAAAGGTCCCTAACACGATGGAGAAATGTATCCTGGTCATCCACAGCTCCCTGCTCATGTACCTCAGATGCAGCCTGAACTAACGATAAGCAATGCCCCTACAACAGTTTTAGAAAAGGCTGTTAAGATATTCAAAAGCCATTGTAATATTAAACACTAAATGGCAAGGACTGCTGAAGGACATGGGACAATTGTAACTCTATGGATGCTGTACTTACATACGAAGTAAAAGTAAGCAGACATTTGGCTCTATACCATAACTTGCAAAGGCACAGTAAACAATATACAGGTAAAGATAATCATGAACTGACATACCACACGCCCAGAGGCTGCAGTCAGATAGGTTTGCAACTCCAATTCAATAACTCTGAGCAAAGAGTATGCCCCAAGAATGTTTTTTTGCTCCAGTTCACAAGCTATCCTCAGAAAACGATGTCTAGCAAACTGATTAACCAGATGGTTGATGTACTGCACAAACAGAGAAGTGAGATCTGAGCTCTGACCTACAAGTAAACATCTTTTATCTGTGAAAATAATACTGCAGGTGTTGTGCCCAATTGGGAAATAGATCATATTTTAAAGTGCAAAAAAGGAAATAAGGCCACATAAGACAAGTATTTTAAAGTCAATATGGCTTGAGCAAACTCTGATCTTAGCATGGATAGTGAACTTGGCCAGGAAACCTCCTCCATCTGTGGAAAATGATATTGCAGGTGTTATGCCCAGTTTCAAAATAAATCATGTGTTTCAGGTGGAAAAAGGGAAATTAGGTCACAGAAGACTAATATTCTAAAGTCAGGAATATGATCCAGATCACTGTGGTCATATCCCAACTCTGATCTCAGCTTGGATAGTGAACTTGCCTGATCTTTACAGAGACAAAGCTGAAACTAAATTGGCCAACCTAAAGAAAGGGGGCAAGTACAATCTAAGACACCTAAAACCAACCTGAGATGCATTTCTATAATCATTTATCATTTAACTCATTACTCTCTGACATTGGGTTCTCCTCTCAGATAATGGCTCAAGTGGGTCCAGATAATCTTGATACACTTCTGCTACTTCCAAGTTCCAAACTGTTGGAATTTGGGCATAGTCCCTGGGCAATAGTCCCGTATTGGTTAAATGAGTTGTGGTTCATGTGCTCAGTGTTGGAATTTGGGCATAATCCCTGGACAATAGTCCCGTATTAGTTAAATGAGTTGTGGTTCATGTGCTTATGACCCTGGGCCTGTGTATCTCAACACCGCGGTTTTGTGGATTCAACATGGCATCAGAGCATGATCTTGGCCCAACTCCATATATTTCTTATCTTGCCACCTCCACCCAATTAATGTCCACGGCTCATCTTGGCCGTGAGGGAGAGTGTTAGAATTTGGGTATAGTCCCTGGGCAATAGTCCCGTATTGGTTAAATGAGTTGTGGTTCATGTGCTTATGACCCTGGGCCTGTGTATCTCAACACCGCAGTTTTGTGGATTCAACACAAACCAATTTCGGTTAGCTCTTAAAGAGCACACAAGGTCTAGGTTACAGTGTACAGACCCCGACCGACACATAGATAGGCAAGATGACCATCAAGCCAATTCCTATTTCTTATCTTACTTCCGTAATCAATTTATTTCAATTTGTGGATAATCTATCAATGTTATTGCATTGCAATAAAATTTAGGGTTACACGGATATCTTTATAAATAAGCTCTATGCCCCTATGTAATCTACCTGTATGCCTAAATATTTAAGAATAATACCTGTATACCCCTAAAAACTATACCCTACCTTTAAGAATTGAGTTGTCAACCCCTATAGTCTTTAATATTAATGGATTAGCCCCGCCCATCCACACATTCATTTATAAACACTCACAATACACATTTATTTGATAAACACCCTTTTCAGTTTTCAGGGGCCTTTTTCTAAACGCTCAAGGGACTTATTCATAATTTTATGGGTGTTTCACTAAATAACTTGAGATTTTGAGGATTTATAAACAAATATCTGGATTAGAGGGAATGATATGTAAATATGAAAGATTATAGGGTTGACAACTAAAAATCCCAAAAATGGGGAATTTTACTTTTCATTTTTAGGGTTTAGGTTTTAGGGTATACCCCCTGAAATCTAACCTGTATACCCCTGAAACCCTTGTATACCCTGACATCTAACCTTTAGGCATATAACAACTCTGGTTAGCAGATGTTGAACCCTCAAAAAAAAAAAGAGGGGGGAAAACAAAGAAAAGAGGGAAAGCTAAACTGGTCCAGATAGGCTGGGACCTATCCGGACCAGACCAGCCCTCTTCCTCTCTCTCTCTCAAAAAAAAAAAAAAAGGAAGGAGCAAAAGGTGAGAAGACCAACCTAGTCCGGATAGGCTCCAACCTATCTAGACCAGACCAGCCACTTCTCCCTGTCTCACATAAAAAGAAAAAGAAGAAATGGGGAGAAAGAAATGAGGGAACCTATCCGGGGCAGCCCCCCTCTCTCACTCTTTAGCCAAATGGTACCGGATAGGTCCCTGTTGGCAACATTTTTTGCCCACTACATACGAGGTGAACTACTACTTAAGCTCACCACTGCAGAAAGGGGTGACTAGAACTCCCCGAGGTGGACTGCAGCAACATTAGACCTGCCCGGAGTGGCCAAGACCCGCCCGGGGTGGACATCAACAGACCCGCCCGGGGCGTACAGCAACAAACCTGCCCGGGGTGGCCAAGACCCCCCCGGGGTGGACAGCAGGGACCCGCCCGGGGCCAGCCACCCCCGGGCAGGTCCCCCCGCGGCTGCACGGGCGGGAGGAACCCGCCCGGGGTCGGCTGGCCCCGGGCAGGCCCGCCCCGGGTGGCTCCTCCCCGGGCGGGACCTGCCCGGGACCCCCCGACCCCGGGCAGGTCCGCGCGGACCTGCCCGGGGCGGGGCTGTCCCGGGCCGGTCCCGGGGTCTCCGTCTGCCCATCATAAAAAAAAAAGAAAGAAAAGAGGGGGGGAACCTGCCCGGGGTGGCTTTGACCCGCCCGGGTTAGGCCCACCCCGGGCCGGTCCCTCACCTTCTATAAATACCCCCTACGGGGCTCATTTGAGGGGGACTTTTTTTTTTGGAGAGGAGGACGACTTGTGAAGAGAAGAAATCTTTTGTTCGTTGTCTTGGCCTATTTGGGGTATGTGACACCCCGGGCTTTGTCATTATGCCCCTACGTGGGCGTTGTTGTTGTGCCCCTACGTGGGTCTTGTATTTATGTCCCTACGTGGGTTTTGTCGTTATGCCCCTACGTGGGCGTGGTTGTTAAGTACCCTTTGGAGGAGACAACGAGACAAGGAGAAAAGCTATTACAAGCTGCCTACGGAAGACACTTGAAGCCTTTGTTCGTTTGTTTCGGGCCGTGTGAGGTAAGTCCCCGGGTCTTGTATTTATGCCCCTACGGGGTATATTTACGTTTATGCCCCTCAGCGGGCCATGTTGTTAATTACGCCTCTTAGTGGGCCATGTTTGTAAGTCTTTACGTCCCGGGACGACTAAATCATGTAATTCTGCCTTTATAATGGAGAAATTACAAAAATGTCCTCCCCGGGACCGTCAAAGACCAAAGTCCTGTAATTTGCAGTTATACCCTGCAATCTTTTGTAATTCGGGCTACGCCCCTACTTCCCGCGTTGGTGCGGATCTTTGTACAGTCGACAACTCGCCGACAATCCTTGTACCCATTTGGGCCATAAATGCAATCTATGACTCCATATGTCTTCTTTATGCATTGACTGGAGAAAATTATAAGAAAACCCCCGACTTGTCAAAACTGCACATATACCCCTCCTTCGGCCAAATTGACAGATGTGTGTCTTCTATGAAGTCCCTTGTCATTCCTTCGCTCCGGAAGTGTTGTCAGCTCAGTCCAACACTCGGGTATCATCTCAAACCTAGGTCTAGGGTCTGGTAAAATTACCAAAATACCCCTGTGACTTAAAAATGACCTCAGAGCCCTTGAAACCCTCCAGAAACGGCTTCTATGCCTTGGGGAGTCAGGAACCCGATCCTACTTCCGTTCCAGCCCAGAAATTTCATAAATGCCCCTGGCCTGGGAAAATTACCAAAATACCCCTGGGGTGGTAAAATTACCAAGATACCCTCGGGGTCCAGAAAACTTCTCTCTACTTCAAAAACGCCTACGGCTTCCGCATATTTGCGTCTTTATTCCTAAATCTTAGGGTTTTGTTCAGACTTAGCCCTAACTCTATTAATGTGTTGGTGGTAAATGAGTGGTCATGGAGAGTCTCTCGAGTGAGCTTGCCCTCCACATCAGAACCTCTATAGAAGACTTTGGAACTTCTTTGACAGTCAAACAAAGGTGTTCGGACGTTAGGCCGATGTAAATCAACACTGACTCCGGTCAGTGGGGAAAGGTCCAGCACTCGAACCCAAATCGTCTGATACGACGCGCACCCACGGAACCCTCTCTACGCAGAGGAGTGTTTCTTTTCAAAAAGAACGAAAATCTACCTTTTATCTACGATAAAAGTCGATCTAGATTTTTTCCGTGTCTCACAGACTGGCACGCCCGGTGGGACCTTTCCCGCCTTTCTTCTTTCTGTCAAAGAAAGTCTCTAAACCTTCCTCAAGGTTCTGATTGCCCCTCTTCCTCTTACGTGACGGGAAGAGGAGGGCACATCTCTCGGTTCATTTGAGAGTTCTTTGTGCATTCGCACGCCACTCCTTGTGTGCTACGCACCACCACCACCAACAACAGCACAGCGATGGCTGCCGTTACCTACGGCCCCGAGATCGTTGCCAGCCACGACCACTTGTTTTCGGCGACTTCCTAGAGGTCATCGGCTCGCCCTTCTTCTTGGGCGTGGTGCCAGTGGCTGAAGTCAGTTCAGCCGCTCCTGCAGTACTAACAGTCGCCGAGGGTGTCAGACCCTCTACTGCAGCAACTGGCCGGGTCAGTCCGGTCAACAAGCCAGCCGTCGGGGGTGTCAGGCCCTCGGCCCCTTCAACCGGCCGGGTCCACCCGGTCAGGAAGACAACGGTCGGAGGCGTCAGGCCTTCGACTCCAGCAACTGGCCGGATCAGTCCGGTCGACAAGACGACTGTCGGGGGTGTCAGGCCCTCGACTCCTTCAACTGGCCGGGTCCGCCCGGTCAAAAAGACAACTATCGGAGGCGTCAGACCTTCGACTCCAGCAACTTGCCGGGTTAGTCCGGTCAGCAAGGTCGTCTCTGAGGGTGTTGGGCCCTCTACTTCATCAACTGGCCGAGTCCATCCGGTCAATTCTCCAACTGTTAAGGGTGTCAAGCCCTTCATCCCGACAACCAGCCGAGCTCCCTTGGCTGCTACGTCAATCGCCGGAGGTGTCAGGCCTTCTGCCCCACCTATTGGCCGAGTCTTCTCGGTCAATCATATCACTACTGGCGTCGCTCATGTTCAACGGGGGCAACGCCGCCGCCGCAATGGCGCCAAATGTACTGCGGTCACCCTCAGAGGTACTGCCCCTGCTCAACGGGGGCAACGCCGCCGTCGTCAAGATGACGCCAGACCTATGGCGGGCGCCAACACTGCCGCTCCTACCCAATGGGGGCAACGCCGAAGCCGCAAGGGTGCAAGGCCCGAAGCGGCTGTCTCGCGCTCCGGCAAGACGGTAATTGTCGGAGACATCCGCATCCGGCTCGATGGAGGCGAGCCGATTCTGCCACGGGATCGTCATGTCCCGACTATTTCTACCTCCAATCGCTTCGAGCCCCTCCGGCAAGTACGGAAGGACGGAGCGAAGAAAAAGAAGCCTGCCGTATCGGCGGCAATCCAGGGTCCTCTTCAACGGCCCAAGCCACGAGCTCCCCGTCCAAGGACAGGGGGCAACCCAATTGAGGAGCATCAGCTCCATTTGAAGAAGATCTGGGTCACCAAGGAGGGGGCCCAAATCATAAGGCGCGCGAGGGCGGAGGAGCCCTTCCGCATGTCAGAGCTTCAGCGGATGCGGGGTCCGCCAAGCGTAGAGGCCTCGACGTCTGCGAGATTTACATCTCAACCCCTACGAGAACAAAGGCGCCTGCTGCAGTTCCTGGAGAGCATTGATCAGCAGTTGTCCACTTTCCCCTTTGGCTCATTTGCCAGGGGGTTAGCTCCATCCCACATACGGGAGGTGGGTATATCACCCACGGGTCGGGCCCCGCTCGGGGGTTGGCTCTCTGAAGAGTCCTCGGATTCATCTGAAGACGAGGAGGACTCACCGGAAGATGTGGAGGCTCCACTTCAAGTCGAGCTCCCAGAGAAATTATACTCCTTCCCTTTAGAGAAAACCCCCAATATCTTCTTCGCATGTCAGAGGGCGGGGTTGATTAGCCCATCACCCATGGAGCAAACACCAGGTGCTGCTTTTCATCAGGGCTATTGCTCCTACCATGAAGTTGTTGGCCACATCATCCACAACTGTGAACCATTCAAGGCCCTCGCTGAGGACTTGATCAAGCGAGGGAAGGTCAACATGGGTGAATTCCTGGTCGACTCACCGCAGCCGCATGCACGAAGGAGTCTTCACTTCTATGTCAACGTCATTCACGCTGCAGCAGCCTTCCAGTTCCCCGAGCAGCAGGAGGAGGGAGTCAGTTCCCAGGGAGCCAGTTCCCAATCGCCCAAGTCCACACTATGGTGTCTAGGGTGGCGACCATCTCATCAGTGTTCTTTTCCTAAGGAAGACACTGAGAAGATTTTTGACAAACTTCTGGAGGATGGCTGGGTGCTGACACATGACCCGCCGTCTTATTACAATGAGACGGCCAAGAGACACCCCCGCTATTGCAAGTATCATGCAAGGGTGTCTCACTCCACTCGGCATTGCCCAGAGGTTCAAGACTTCATCGAAGCCCTCATCCAGAGAGGGGTTATCGATACTCAGGGGAACTCCATGACGAGGTTGCGCCTTGTAGAGGCCACCAGGGAGACTCTCCAGCAGGCCCGGCGAGAAACCGAAGCTTTTTCCCGATTAGCCCGGCCAAGTGAGCCCGCGGAAAATGATGAATTCCCATTACTCACTAAAGGCAAGGCCACCTATAAAGGGCCTAAGGTCCAGAACCCAGGAAGCCAAGCTGTGGGAGAGAGTTCCAAGGCCCGTCCCAAGTCGAGTCAGCCTGGCATCGTCATAAGAGAGAACTCTCGGCCAGATAACAAAGGCAAAGCCAATGCGTCAGAGCCTTCAGCCAAAGTTCCTGCCAAGTCAACAAGGCCATTAGTCGGGGAGAGGACTCAACTCCTTGAGCCCGCAAAGATCTCGGCTAAGACCTCTGTCAGCCCAGCGAGGCCGCCTATTGTAGAAAGGCCTCAGCAGCTCAAGCAAGCCAACCCACCCGTCTAAGCAAAGTCGGTGGAACCTCAAAGCTCCCAGAGGCCCCACTACGGACTGGCAGAATTCCAGGAATTGCCTCCTGAAATAATTGCTCAGGCAATCAATGCCACCTTCCAAGCTCAGCCAGAGGAGGCCAATTGGACCAAGGTTGCCCCCAGAAAGAGCCGTGACGCTAAAACTCCTAAGGAGTCAACCCGGAGCAAGAAGCAAAATTCTGGGGGCAAGCAAGTCCCACTACCGAAGCAAACTCCCCTTTCTTCTCAAGAGGCAGCACGCCAAAAGAAGCAGGAGAAGAATCGCAGGAAGAATTTGAAGAGGAGGTTAAAGAAGCAAGCCGAGCAAGCCGCTACTATGGAGGCTCCTAAGGAGCCGACTCCTCTACAAAGACTTCAAAAGCTCATAAATGAGCTGGAGGAGTACACTCCCCCCTCATCCCACCAGGGTCGTCACTCTAGACGAATATATCCTCTGGGACAAGCTTGGGCGCAAAGCCCGTCTTCTGCAATGGCTCCGAGAAACGGTTCACTGTCTTGAAGAGGGTGAAGACTTCCCCATCCCGGAGGAGCTCTCCTTATTCTATAAAGATGAGGAGCTCACTGTGGAGATGCTCGAGGAAATGCTGCAAGAGCTCTCCTACAATATGGTGGCGATTCCGCCACCCGACAATATTTATTGTCCCACGGCTGATAGCACTGGAGGCAAGGCTCCTATGGCAACATATCAGCGCCGCTCGGCAAGAAATGGCCGGGGACGCGGCCGAGGTCGCAACCGAGGACGTGGACGTGAAGGTCCCCTGAATCTTGACCGGGTCATAATATTCAGAGGGGAGAAGCCCGGTCCTGCCCCAGAAACTCAAGTTCGGGGAATCCCTTTCATACTCAACTCCTCAGAGGGTCCAAACTCCGCCTCAACGGCTAAGCCGGGTGGAGTCCCTTTTACAATCACCTCCTCCGATGAAGAAGAGGAGCCAGCCAAGTCGCCGAAGCACGAGGAGGCGTCAGAGCAAGCCGGCCCCTCCAACAGGGTCGAGACCACAAGCCCAGCAGGTCCTCCTAATGAAGACCAGCCTGATGAGCCTTTGCCACCTCCGGAGGAATCCTTGGCACCGCTGTTCCAAGAAGATGCGGAAGGCCAGAATGCGGAGGAGCGCCCTTCTACGCGGGAGAAGCCTCGCCAGGCGCCAAAGACTCTAGCGGAGATCATCCCGCCATTTGACAAGACCCGTGCTCAGGCAGACCGCAAAATTATTCATCATATGAAACGGTTCCCAACAAATGTCACTATTTGGGAGGCCATTGCCTGGAGCAAAGACCTCAGAGAGGCTCTTGTCAAGATACTTCAAGATCCAGAGGCATATGAAGCCCATGTTGCAGAGTTGCAAGCCCAGGCATATGAAGCACTCACAGCCAACATCTCCTTTACGGACAAAGACATGTTGTTGTCCTCTCCGTGTCATAATCGCCCCTTATATATGAGGGGGACAATTAATGGACATGATGTGAATCGCATCCTAGTTGACGCTGGAGCAACCGTCAACATCATGCCTCGGAAGACTTTCAAGTCCCTATACTTGGCACCTTATTTGCAAAAGGTGACCGATGTCAAGATCTCGGGATTCAATCGGGGTTCCGAGGAAGCGCTTGGTTGGGTTGTAGTCAAGCTTGCCTTGGGCGATTTTGTCACCCAAGCGACATTCTATATCATCAACTCCGACACATCTTACAAGATGCTGCTTGGAAGACCCTGGCTTCATGAGAATTGGGTCGTTCCTTCAACTTTGCATCAGTGTATTAAATATGCCAAGGAAGGGGAGCAACATACGGTCTTCGCAGATCAAGCCCCGTTCCACCCCAATGAGTGCCATCTGGCCGATGCTTAACTATATTTTGGGAAGCCCACTTTAACAATCCCCGAGTCTTTAAAAGACAAAGGGAAGCAAAAGGTGGACCCTGAAGTTGAAGAAGGGCAGCTCTTCACTGTCAACCAAGACATGGTAAAGTTGTACAGGCTGAGCCTCAATGCCGCCTCCAAGCCGACCCAACCAGAAAGGCGGAGTGTTGACTTTGAAGCCAACCTTATCAACCGGGTCATTGATGGGAGTATCTCCTTACCACCCAAGTGCCTCCAGCTCTCGTCCCATCGGGACGAGTATGAGGTGGAGCAGTTGAAGACCTTTACAGTCTCCTATCAACGGAGAAGGGGACGCAACAAAGGCAAGAGGGACAAGCCGATCATCTTTTACAAAGGTGATTTAGTCCCACCGTGCCCTCCTGAAGATGATTTCGGTTGGGATACTCCCGCCGATGTGATGCCAGAGCCAGTCCAGGAGATGGATGATATGCCCAACTAGATTAGGGAGATGTGCAAAAAGCAGCACATCCCGCAAACTCTGGACCCTGCGCGAGCGGCGTATTTCCATCAACTGTGGAACCCTCCGCAGGTCCGCGGACAGCCTCCCTTCTCCCGCAAAGATACAAGGGGCCTAGGCTATGACCAAGAGACGGACTTCGAGGTCCACTTTGCAGTCAATACCATAGGACTGCTACCTCTCCATCACGGGCAGGCAGAAGCTGAGCCCAAGGTTGATGAGTCTATAAGGGGGTCCGGTGACGTGTCTTTGACACCTTCACCTTCATCAGGAGCTGACAATGGTCGCCCTTTGGAGGAAAAAGCAGCTGAGCCTGCTAACCATTGGCAAGACGAGGCCAATCCTTCGACTTCAATCCATGGGCAAGAGTGTTTCGAAGAATTTGATGTCTATGAAGCCAACACTGATGATGAGGGAGACTTCCTCGACCTCCAACCAGCTCCGCCGGAGCTTGAAGACGGCGGTCAGGCGACTGTGGACGAGTTGATTGAAATCAATCTCGAAAGCAAAAATGACTACCGCCCCACCTTCATAAGTGCTCTCCTCAACGGGGAAGAAAGGCAGTCGTATCGACAACTCTTAGAAGAGTTCAGGGATTGTTTCGCCTGGACTTACAAAGAAATACCCGAGCTCGACCCTTCTGTGGCCGAACATGAGCTGGCAATACTTTCAACAGTCAAGCCAATCAAGCAAGCTCAAAGGCGTATGCGCCACGAGCTGGAGCTGAAGGTCAATGCTGAAGTTGACAAAATGCTCAACATGGACTTCATAGAGCCTTGCATGTACCCTGTGTGGCTCGCCAACATAGTCCCTGTCAAGAAAAAGAACGGCCAAGTCCGAGTCTGCATCGACTTCAGGGATTTGAATAAAGCATGCCCAAAGGACGACTTCCCTGTCCCAATCACTGAGACAATTGTTGATATGGCCACCGGTCACGAAGCCTTGTCTTTTATGGACGGGTCGTCGGGCTATAATCAAATCCGCATGGCCGTCAAAGATAAAGACCATACGGCTTTCCGTTCTCCTAAGGGGATCTTCAACTACAAAAGAATGCCATTCGGTCTGAAGAATGCCGGCGCAACCTATCAAAGGGCAATGACCAAGATCTTCGACGAGATGCTACATGATCTTGTCGAATGCTATGTGGATGATCTGGTCGTCAAGACGAAGAAGCGGGAGGATCACTTAGCTGACCTGCGTCGAGTCTTTGAAAGGCTTCGACAATTTCAACTCAAGATGAACCCGATGAAGTGCACCTTCGGCGTCTCCAGCGGCAAGTTCCTTGCCTTCATTGTCAGGTACCGGGGCATAGAAATCGACCCTGATAAAATCAAGGCCATAGCAGGACTGTCCCCTCCCAAGAGCTTGACAGAGCTCAGATCTCTGCAAGGTAGACTTGCCTATATTAGGCGGTTTATTTCTAATCTCTCTGGGAGATGCCTACCTTTCGGCAAATTGATGAAGAAAGGAGCACCCTTCATATGGGACGAAGACTGTCAAAAGGCTTTCGAGCAAATCAAGGAGTATTTGTTGACTCCTCCTATCTTAGGGGCACCTGTCAGAGGGAAGCCCCTTATCTTATATATTGCTGCTATGGATGCCTCTTTGGGAGCTCTGCTAGCTCAGGTCAATGACGAGGGCAAAGAACAGCCGTTGTACTACCTCAGTCGGAAGCTGATCGGGCCTAAGCACCGGTACGCTCCCATGGAAAAGGTGTGCCTAGCTCTGGTGTTTGCTGTCAAGAAGCTAAGGCACTATCTTCTAGCCCACCGGGTGGAGCTCATCTCAAAATGCAACCCACTCAAGTTTCTGCTCAGCCAGCCTGTCCTCTCTGGTAGGCTTGGTAAATGGGCACTTATCCTCATGGAGTTCGACATCACCTTCGTCCCACGCAAAGCGATCAAGGGACAAGGAATGGCGGAGTTCTTAGCAGCGCACCCCGTGCCAGAAGATTCGCCACTCAACTTTGAGCTACCCGACGAAGAGGTGTTAGTGCCTTCTCAAGAAATCGGGGAGTCTTCTGAAAAAGTCCCACCATAGATGGAGTCGGGTGTCCTCACCCTCGATCTCCCATGTTGGGAGTTATATTTTGATGGTGCCTCTCGGACAATCAAAAGAGCTGGCGGCCTTACAGACTATGTCTCAGGCGCGGGGGTAGTCTTTGTATCTCCACAAGGCGGCATCCTCCACAACTCTTGCGCTCTCATGAAGTCGCTGACTAATAATGAGGCAGAGTATGAAGCACTAATCATTGGGCTTCAACTGGCACTGGAGATAGATATCAAGTGCATCAAAGTGTACGGGGATTCTCAGCTCGTCATCCGACAAGTACTGGGCGTCTATGACGTCCGGAAGAAGGAGCTCGTCCCCTACCATGCAGCCGTCATGAGGCTTAAAGAAAAATTTTACCTATTTGAAATAGGCCATGTCCCTAGAGGCAGCAACTCCCAGGCTGATACTCTTGCAAAGTTGGCAGCAGCCCTAAAACTCCCGCCTGAGGGAGAATTAAATATTACTGTCAGACACCGAAGGCTCATGCCAAGTGTGCTCGACGAAGAATCCGGCCTCACTGTTTATGAGGTCGACAACATTCAAGAGGAGATTGTTCCCGAAGAAGAAGATTGGCGTGAGCCGATCATAAAGATAAAGAACGGCTGGCTCCCTCCTGATCGGGCTCAGAGGGTGCAACTGCTACGCAGGGCGACATCCTACCAGCTGATTGACGATCTGCTCTTCAGGCTCGTCCATGAAAAAGACCGATCGGTCCTCTTGCGGTGCCTTTCGTCCAAGGAAGCGAAGACCGTCATGCACGAGATCCACTCCGGATTGTGTGGAGCTCACCAGGCAGGAGCCAAGATGAAAAATAGCATCAAGCTCAAAGGGTTCTACTGGCCCACCATGTACGAAGATTGCAATCAATATGCTCATACATGTCATCAATGCCAAACATTCGGCCCAGTCCCTCGGCGACCACCTAACCCGCTCCATCCAGCAGCGCCTACTTGGCCATTTGCAGAGTGGGGTATGGATATTGTGGGACCATTCCCACCATCATCCCAGGGGCACAAGTTCATACTCGCTGCCACCGATTACTCCTCCAGATGGGCGGAAGCCGTCCCACTACGGGAAGTTACAGGGGAGATAGTTGCTCGTTTTGTGCGGCACTATATCATATACAGATTCGGCACCCCCAGTCGGATTATATCCGATAATGGCACGTCATTCAAGAACAAGACTGTTTATGCTTTGGCGGCCAAGTTCCATATCGATTGGAGGACGTCATCAGTCTACAATCCCCAAGCCAACGGATTGGCCGAGGCTTTCAACAAAACCCTCGGCAAGCTGCTGTCTAAGATAGTAGGTGGCCGCAAACGGGATTGGGGCGAGAAGGTCCACGAAGCCCTATGGGCCTATCGTACCATCTACAAAACCCCTACGGGATGTTCCCCATTCTCTTTGGTCCACGGAGCCGAAGCAGTGATCCCTGTGGAGATCGAGCTAGCATCTTACCGCGTTGCTGTGCACGCCGGATTGCCAGGCCAAGACCAATATGAAATTGAAAGAAGGCTCGAGGAATTGTCCAACCTTGAAGGTCAAAAAAACTCAAAGCCTATAAACACTTACAAGTGTATCAAGCCCGCATGACACGTGCCTATGATAAGCTGGTCAAGCAACGGGCGTTCAAGAAAGGCGACCTTGTCATGGTCAAAGAAAAGGAGGTTCTCGCGGGAAGATCCAGCGGCAAACTCCAGCCCAATTGGCGTGGACCTTACGTCATCCAGAAGGTCTACGAAGGAGGGGCCTATACGGTCCTTGACCTCAAGGGAGACAATCCCTTCCCTCCTCTCAACGGCAAGCACATGAAAGAGTTTCCCCAGCAGTCCTCACAGGACAGTACCTCTCCTCAGTGAAGGTTAAAAAAAAAGAGGGGTTAAAAATACTGATACCCCGGCGGACCCAGCCAACCTTCAACGGTTGGCTGGGGGTAAAAAGGCCATAGACCCGGTCGAGGTGAAAACCCGAACGGGCGCCTCGGGCAAAAATGGACAACCCCTCGGTGTGAAAACCCGAAAGGGCGCACTGGAAAAAGCTAAAGGGGGCCAGCCTCGGCGAAAATCCGAAAGGGCGGTGAGGTTGGTAATGTGAAAAAAAAATCCTCTCTTTATCTATTTTAAGGGTGGCTCTAAGTCAATGACTCCACCCCATCTCGACCAAAACATCATATTGATGTCATGGCTATGCCTTACATATCATTCTATGACACCTAGTCCCACCAACATTTTGAGGTTGTCATATTCTGCCGCATTGGGCTCGGCCTCAGCATGCTCTCTTGGGCTGCCGAACCATCATGCCATTCAGCACCCTTTTACCCCTTTGGATTGAGCCTCAGTATGCTCTCTTGGGCTACCAATCCATTACACCCTTGGACTCCTTTTTGTCCCATCGTGCATGGCCTCAGTATGCTCTCTCGAGCTGCCAACCGATGTCATCTTTTGACTCCTTTTTGTCCCCATCGGGCATGGCCTCAGTATGCTCTCTCGAGCTGCCAACCGATGTCGTCTTTTGACTCCTTTTTGTCCCTCGGCATGGCCTCAGTATGCTCTCTCGAGCTGCCAACCGATGTCATCTTTTGACTCCTTTTTGTCCCATCGGGCATGGCCTCAGTATGCTCTCTCGAGCTGCCAACCGATGTCGTCTTTTGACTCCTTTTTGTCCCATCGGGCATGGCCTTAGTATGCTCTCTCGAGCTGCCAACCGATGTCATCTTTGGACTCCTTTTTGTCCCATCGTGCATGGGCTCAGTATGCTCTCTCGAGCTGCCAACCGATGTTGCCTTTTGACTCATTTTGTCCCACTGGGTGACACATGTGTCCCTAAGAGAGTGTCACTAGTTCTCTGCCCTTGGGCATTATAGGTTTAAAAAGAAGAAAAAAGAAAAAAAAGAGAAAGGGGTTAAAAATACTGATACCCCGGCGGACTCAGTCAGCCTTCAACGGTTGGCTGGGGGTAAAAAGACCACAGACCCGGTCGAGGTGAAAACCCGAAAGGGCGCCTCGGGCAAAAATGGGCAACCCCTCGGTGTGAAAACCCGAAAGGGCGCACCGGAAAAAGCTAAAGGGGGCCAGTCTCGGCGAAAACCCGAAAGGGCGGTGAGGTTGGTAATGTGAAAAAAAATCCTCTCTCTGTCTATTCTATGGGTGGCTCTAAATCAATGACTCCACCCCATCATAACCAAAACATCATATTGATGCTATGGCCACGCCTTACATGTCATCCTATGACACCTAGTCCCACTAGCATTCTGACGGTGTCATACTTTGTCCCATCGGGCTCCGCCTACGCATGTCCCTTTCGGGCTGTCGACCCATTCCGCCTACCGACTTCCGGGTTCAGCTCATATGTCTCTTCTGAGCAGTTAAACCCGCTTACTCTCTTGTCCCACTGGGACTGGCCTCAGTATGCTCTCTCGGGCTGCCAACTTTTCATACCTTTCGGCTCCTTTTTCATTCTAGGGAATGGCCTCAGTATGCTCTCTCGGGCTGCCAACCCTTCATGCCTTTCGGCTCCTTTTTCAGTCTAGGGAATGGCCTCAGTATGTTCTCTCGGGCTGCCAACCCTTCATGCCTTTCGGCTCATCTAACCTCCTTGGGATTGGTCTCAGCACGCCCTCTCGGGCTGCCAACCCATCATGCCTTTCGGCTCATCTTATCTTCTTGGGATCTGGTCTCAGTATGCTCTCTCGGGCTGCCAACCCTTCATGCCTTTCGGCTCCTTTTTCAGTCTATGGAGCGGCCTCAGTATGCTCTCTCGGGCTGCCGACCCTTCATGCCTTTCGGCTCATCTAACCTCCTTGGGATTGGTCTCAGTACGCCCTCTCGGGCTGCCAACCCATCATGCCTTTAGGCTCATCTTACTTCTTGGGATCTAGTCTCAGTATGCTCTCTCGGGCTACCAATCCATCGTGTCTTCTGGCACATGTCCCACCGGGTCTGGCCTCAACATGTCCTCTCGGGCTGCCAACCCACCTATTCGCCTATCGGCTTTCGGATTTGACTCTCACGTCCCACTAGGGCTGTCAAATCCACCATTTTTCTTCTTCTGAGTCTGGCCTCTGTATGCCCCTTTCGGGCTGTCAACCCATCTCACCTCTTGGCTTCAGACTTGACTCATGTATTCCACCGGGATCGCCAAGTCTATTCCTTTGTCCCCATGGGTTTGGCCTCTGCATGCCCTTGTCGGGTTGCCAACCCTATTTGCCTATCGGCTCGCGGATTTGACTTATACGCTCCACCCGGGCTGTCAAATCCCCTCCTTCCATCGCTTCGGGTCTGGCCTATGTATGCTCTCTCGGGCTGCCAACCCATCCCGCCTATCGGCCTCCAGGTTTAACCCTCATATCCCTTTCGGACGGCTAAACCTACTCCTTTGCTATCCCAACCGGGTTTGTCACATGCACACCCTTTTCGGGTTACTAACCCGGTCAACCTTCGATTTTGGATTTGGCTAATTGCGTCCCACTAGGACAGTCGAATCCACTTATCTTGTCACACCGGGTTCGGCCTCAGTATGCTCTCTCGGACTGCCAACCCATTACGCCTTTCGGCTCGTTTCTATCCACTTGGGTTCGGTCTCAGTACGCCCTCTCAGGCTACCAACCCGTTTCGCCTTTCGGCTCACAGATTTGATTCATTCGTCCCAACCGGACAATCAAATCTACTCACTTGTCCCACCTCTGCGGCACACACGTCCCTACGGGAGTGCCACCTTTTCCTCGCCTTTTGGCATTATAGGACAAAAAAAAAAAAAAAATTGGGGTTAAAAATATTGAGACCCCAGCGGACTTGGTTGTTTCTGTTAGAAGAGCAATCAAGGGCAAAAAGGCTTTAACCCGGCTAAGGTGAAAACCCGAAAGGGCGCCTTAGGCAAAAATGGGTACCCCTCAATGTGAAAACCCGAAAGGGCGCACTGGAAAAAGCTAAAGGGGGCCAGTCCTGACGAAAACCCGAAAGGGCGGTAGGGCTGGTAAAGTGATAAAAAAAAAGAAAAAAAAGAAAAGGCTTATCAAGCACTAGACTCGCTCCTCCTCAGCTCGGCAAGGCGAGTCTTACTCTGAAGAGCTTCCTCATAGAGCCCCTCAAGCCTACGGTAGAGGATCTACATCAACACGCGCAAGACTGCGCTCTTTCTCGGTCCCATGGACCCCTCACAAAAATTCCTCCACTATGTGGGAGGCCACCTGCTCGCGCTCGTAAGCGGCTTCGACCAGGGCGCCCACCTCGGCCTGGGCCGCCCGAAGTTTGCAAAGTTGTTGTTGCTCCTGCTGAATCATCAACCGAGTCCTCCTCCTCCGTTCTTGAATAGCGTGAAGGCAGGCGAACTCCTCCCATAAAGACGCAAGCTCAGTCATCCAGGCGTCCCAAGGGAGACCCAAATGCATGCATCTGGCAATGCTACACCAAGTTGAGGACCATTCGGCCACTCCATCCCAAGGGTCAGAAAACTCTGAAGCAGCTTTGAAGCCTCACTAGCTGAAGCTAAAGCAAAGAAAGGAGTTGCCTCAGCCCATGTACGGCCAACATCTACCCAGACCAACATGCCCTAAGGGCTGGTCTACATCAATCTTGGCTATCACAAGTCAGCAAGTAGCCAACTTCAACATTCGGCGACATGCCTCAGCGGTCAGCCGACACATCAACATGTTCGGCTACACCTCAGATGTTAGCCGGCACATCTTTGGCGACACCTCAGCAGTTAGCCCGCTTTAATTTGCGGCTACACACCTCAGCGATGAGCTGACACGTCTTCAGTGGCATCTCAGTGGTCAGCCAGCACCACGACTTTCGGTCAACGCACCCCTAAGGGTCGGCCAATGTTGATTTCCAGCTATCACAGCTCAATAGTCAATCAACGACGACTCAAATGGATGCGCCTCTTCGAGACAGGCCCCCATCAACTCTAGGCCAACAAGGCTCTCAGAAGCAGGCCTACATCAACGTCGGACCAACAAGACTCGTCGAGGCAAGCCCCCATCGACTCTAGGCCAGCAAGTCTCTCAGAAGCAGGCCTACATCAACTCGGGCCAACAAGTCTCTCAGAAGCAGGCCCCCATCAACTTCGGACTACCAAGTCTCTCAGAAGCAGGCCCCCATCAACTCTAGGCCAACAAGTCTCTCAGAAGCAGGCCTACGTCAACTCCGGGACAACAAGCCTCTACGAGGCAAGCCCGCATCAACCCTCAGCTTTCTGGAAAGCAATAAGGTGCAGCTCTACAGAGGGCACGGATCGTCCGCCTCCGCCTTCGGCTTTGACGAACGCTCCGTGGGGGGCATTTGTTGGCAACATTTTTTGCCCACTACATACGAGGTGAACTACTACTTAAGCTCACCACTGCAGAAAGGGGTGACTAGAACTCCCCGAGGTGGACTGCAGCAACATTAGACCTGCCCGGAGTGGCCAAGACCCGCCCGGGATGGACATCAACAGACCCGCCCGGGGCGTACAGCAACAAACCTGCCGGGGTGGCCAAGACCCCCCCGGGGTGGACAGCAGGGACCCGCCCGGGGCCAGCCACCCCCGGGCAGGTCCCCCGGCTGCACGGGCGGGAGGAACCCGCCCGGGGTCGGCTGGCCCCGGGCAGGCCCGCCCGGGGTGGCTCCTCCCCGGGCGGGACCTGCCCGGGACCCCCCCGACCCCGGGCAGGTCCGCGCGGACCCGCCCGGGGCGGGGCTGTCCCGGGCCGGTCCCGGGGTCTCCGTCTGCCCATCATAAAAAAAAAAAGAAAGAAAAGAGGGGGGGAACCTGCCCGGGGTGGCTTTGACCCGCCCGGGTTCGGCCCACCCCGGGCCGGTCCCTCACCTTCTATAAATACTAGAGCTGTCAATGGGCCGGGCCCGGGCCGGGCTTAGGTCGGCCCGGCCCGGGCCCGACTTATCAAGAGTAAGGCCCGAGCCCGGCCCGGGCCCGACCTATGTCGGGCCGGGCCGGGTCGGGCCTTACATTATGTAAAAAATTCAAAGCCCGACTAAGGCCCGGCCCGGCCCAACTACTTAAATAAAATAATAAAAATAATAAAAATTAATAGATGTAATACTATAAAATTTATAATCTCAATAAATAAATTAAAATTTTGATATTAATTACATAATTTGTGTGAAAAGAGAATTTTAAAATTTCTAATTAAGTAAAATAACATAAGTTTGACTAAATAGTTTTTAAAATTTGAAGTGAGAATAAAAAAAGGGATCGGGCCGGGCCGGCCCGCGGGCCGAACTCAAAGCCCGAGCCCGGCCCGCGAGTCTAGTCGGGCCGGGCTTTTAGGCCCGACTAAAAACCCGCGGGCCGAAAAAGACCTTGCGGCCCGGCCCGAAATCGGGCCAAGCCCGCGGGCCTGTCGGGCCGGCCAGGCCCATTGACAGCCCTAATAAATACCCCCTACGGGGCTCATTTGAGGGGGACTTTTTTTTTGGAGAGGGAGGACGACTTGTGAAGAGAAGAAATCTTTTGTTCGTTGTCTTGGCCTATTTGGGGTATGTGACACCCCGGGCTTTGTCATTATGCCCCTACGTGGGCTTTGTCATTATGCCCCTACGTGGGCGTTGTTGTTGTGCCCCTACGTGGGTCTTGTATTTATGTCCCTACGTGGGTTTTGTCGTTATGCCCCTACGTGGGCGTGGTTGTTAAGTACCCTTTGGAGGAGACAACGAGACAAGGAGAAAAGCTATTACAAGCTGCCTACGGAAGACACTTGAAGCCTTTGTTCGTTTGTTTCGGCCCGTGTGGGGTAAGTCCCCGGGTCTTGTATTTATGCCCCTACGGGGTATATTTACGTTTATGCCCCTCAGCGGGCCATGTTGTTAATTACGCCTCTTAGTGGGCCATGTTTGTAAGTCTTTACGTCCCGGGACGACTAAATCATGTAATTCTGCCTTTATAATGGAGAAATTACAAAAATGTCCTCCCCGGGACCGTCAAAGACCAAAGTCCTGTAATTTGCAGTTATACCCTGCAATCTTTTGTAATTCGGGCTACGCCCCTACTTCCCGCGTTGGTGCGGATCTTTGTACAGTCGACAACTCGCCGACAATCCTTGTACCCATTTGGGCCATAAATGCAATCTATGACTCCATATGTCTTCTTTATGCATTGACTGGGGAAAATTACAAGAAAACCCCCGACTTGTCAAAACTGCACATATACCCCTCCTTCGGCCAAATTGACAGATGTGTGTCTTCTATGAAGTCCCTTGTCATTCCTTCGCTCCGGAAGTGTTGTCAGCTCAGTCCAACACTCGGGTATCATCTCAAACCTAGGTCTAGGGTCTGGTAAAATTACCAAAATACCCCTGTGACTTAAAAATGACCTCAGAGCCCTTGAAACCCTCCAGAAACGGCTTCTATGCCTTGGGGAGTCAGGAACCCGATCCTACTTCCGTTCCAGCCCAGAAATTTCATAAATGCCCCTGGCCTGGGAAAATTATCAAAATACCCCTGGGGTGGTAAAATTACCAAGATACCCTCGGGGTCCAGAAAACTTCTCTCTACTTCAAAAACGCCTACGGCTTCCGCATATTTGCGTCTTTATTCCTAAATCTTAGGGTTTTGTTCAGACTTAGCCCTAACTCTATTAATGTGTTGGTGGTAAATGAGTGGTCATGGAGAGTCTCTCGAGTGAGCTTGCCCTCCACATCAGAACCTCTATAGAAGACTTTGGAACTTCTTTGACAGTCAAACAAAGGTGTTCGGACGTTAGGCCGATGTAAATCAACACTGACTCCGGTCAGTGGGGAAAGGTCCAGCACTCGAACCCAAATCGTCTGATACGACGCGCACCCACGGAACCCTCTCTAAGCAGAGGAGTGTTTCTTTTCAAAAAGAACGAAAATCTACCTTTTATCTACGATAAAAGTCGATTCTAGATTTTTTCCGTGTCTCACAGTCCCCCATGTGGGACTGTTGGCAGTAATTTTTGCCTACAAAAAAGAAGAGTAAACTACCCCGGGACAAACTCCCATTCTTTCTTGGAGTCACAATATGTGGGGGTGAGATATTGTTTAAGCTCACAACTGCAGAAAGGGGTGACTAGACCCCCCCATGTCACAGCAATTCTGCTCCTCATGCCACCCCTCCAGAGTGGACAGCAGCAGCAGCAACAGACCTGCACAGCAGACCTGCCCGGGGCGGCCAAGACTGGCCACTTGTCCGTGGTCAAACAGCGAGGTGACAAAGCTGCCCAGCAGAAGCCCGCCCGGGGTGAACAACAGTCCGGGGTGTAAGATCTCCTGTTCAAACAGCAACGGGGTGAACAGGCAGTAGCCCAAGCACCTGCACCTCCTGTCCGGGGTGAAGCCGGCCAGGGGTGCCGGACATGCAGCAGTCTGCACAAGCCTCCGAGGTGGACAGCAGAACCTCATCCCTCCCAGCGGGGAGGGGTGAAACAGCACAGGAAAGGACCTCCTCGGGGTGGACAAGCCCCTGGGGTATAGTCACCCCATTTTTCTCCCCCCCCCCCCCTTCCGGTCACCTCCTTGGCCAATGGTGATTTTAAGCCAACTCTCACCTCCTCTTTTACTTAAATGCAGCAGAAATGGACCTTTCTCCTCGACTCTCCTTGACTCAGGATGGCAGAAAAAGGGAGAAAAGACACAGAGAGGGGCCAAAAGGGGCGCCACGAGTCCATTTGACCCCGCTGGCCTGCGCGCAAAGGCGGCCGACAGGGGGGGGGGGGGGGGGTCGAGCCCACCCCGCTGGCACCTAGCGGGGTCATACTGACCCCCGCGGGGTCAGTCCACCCCGCTGGGATCCCAGCAGGGTCGAACTGACCCCGTGGGGTTAATCCACCCCGCTGGTAGCCAGCGGGTTGGATTTGACCCCCCGAGTCCCGTGTTCAAAAAAAAAGAAAAAATGAGAGGGGAGAAAAAGGGTTTAAGCCACCCCACCTTGTCAAAACCAGAAAGATTTCCTACATTTTTGTCAAAACCGGGGCAATTCCCCACATTTTTGACAACCTGGGTCTCCCCACCTTCTATAAATAGACCCCCAAGGGTCTGGCGAGAGGAGAGAAGCTACGATCTACAACTCTCGGAAGGACTACGCACGGAGGACCTTGTTTGTTTGTTTGTCTTGACTTGCGAGGAATAAGTCCCCTGGTCTTGTATTTATGTCCCTAAGGGGTATTTTTGTAAAAATGTCCCTCAGTGGGCCATATTTGTAAGTTTCCATGCCCCCGGGGTGACTAAATTATGTGGTTCCGCCCCTATAATGAGGGAATGACGGAAACAGCCTCCCCGGGATCGTGAGAAACAAAAAGTCATGTTATTTACAGTTCTACCCTGCAATTTCTTGTAATTGGGGCTACGTCCCTGCTTACCGCATTAGTGCAGATCTTTATAGTGTACAATCGACAACTCGCCGACAACCCTTGTACCTATTTGGGGCTATAAATGTATCCAGTGTGCTCTATGGATTCCCTTTGTATGTCGATCGGGGAAAATTATAAGAACCCCCCCCCGACTTGTGAGAATTGCACACATACCCCTCCTTTGGCAAAACTGACAGATGTGTGCCTTCTATGAAGCCCCCTGTCATTCCTTCGGTCCGAGAGTGTTGTCAACTCAGTCCGACACTTGGGTGCCGTATCAAACCTAAGTCTATGTAGGGTCTGGTAAAATTACCCGAACACCCCTGCTACCTAAAAAATGACATTGTCGCTTCTAAAACCTTCCATAAACGGCCTCAGTGCCTTGGGGAGTCAGTGGTCCTATCTTACTTTCTTTCCAACTCAAAAATTTCAGGAATATCCTGACCTGGTAAAATTACCAAAATACCCCTAGGAAGATAAAATTACCAAAATACCCTCGGAGTCCGGGAAACTTCCCGCCACATTAAAAAGGCCTATGGCCCCTGCAAAATTGCATCCACCCCCCTAAATTCTAGGGTTTCGCTCGAACTTCAAAGTCTTTGGCGAAAATCCTGGCCTAGTCAGTGTGTCGGTGGTAAATGAGTGATCGTGGTAAGTCACCCAAGTGAGCCCGCCCTCAACATCCGAACCTGTGGAGGGGACTTTGGGATTTCTTTGACAGTCAAACAAAGGTGTTCGGACGTTAGGCCGATGTAAATCAACACTGACCGCGGTCAGTGGGGAGAGGTCCAGCATCCGAACCCAAATCGTCTGATACTATGCGCACCCACGGAATAAACCTCTACACATATAGGGGAATGCTTCTTTTCAAAAAGAACATATTTATTTATCTATAAAATTCTGTGGCCGACAGGGACCCACAACCACTCTCTCACCCTTTAGCAAAATGGGACCGGATAGGTCCCCCATGTGGGGAACATAGCCTCTCTCTCATCCTTTTGCCAAATGGAACTGGATAGGTCCCTTCCCCCCTCTCTCTCATTTTCTTTGAAACTAGTCCCAATAGGTTCCCAAGGAACCAACCCATCCGGGGTCAACCCCCATCTCTCACCCTTTTGCCAAATGGGACTGGATAGGTCCCCCTTGGGGCCTTATCCAGACCGGATAGGTCCCCATTGAGACCTATCCGGTCCCATTCCCCTCTCTCTCTAATAAACAACAAAAAAAAAGTGTTTGGGCCCAGATAGGACACCAAAGGGACCTATTCGGACCGGATAGGTCCCCCCAATGACATATCCGGTCTGGATAGGCCCTCCACGGGGGTAACCGTCCCCTAATGCCTATAAATAGATCTTGTGGCCCCTATTTCAACAGAGACAGACAGACGGATCGAAGCCCATGGAAGCGAGAGGAGGAGAAACAATCTCCTAGTTCTTTGTTTTATGTGCCTCTACCAAGGAGGGCATGCACCTAACAAAGGTTGCACATGTGCCCTCAGGGTTTGCAAATATGCCACTATGGTTATGACTTATATAATTCCTTGGTTTGCATATATGCCCTCGTGATGTGGCTATGCCCCTTGTGCCATTTTTTGGAGAGGGATCATATTGTAATTTTTCTTCCTAGGAACTCCACCTCCCAAAACTCCCCCCCAACAAAAGGCGCTGCCCCCTTGACCCCTACAGCCTAATCGGCAGGTCGATCCGCGGTGATGCGTTGACAGACGCACGAAAATGGATTGCAACCCGTGAGAGCTCAAGAAAGAAAAACAATCTCCTAAGTGTTTTTGCCTTGTCCGCCCTCACCAGGGAGACTTGTGCCTTATGTTAAAATTATCCAAATATTACAAAATGTACCAAAGTTCAAAAATTACAAAAATACCCCCAAAGTCCAAAACTTATCAAGATGCCCCTAAGCTTCCCAGAAATTGCAAACAAACCCTAACCCATCCAAAAATTGCACAAAAACCCTAAACCTTGTAGAAAATTGCATAAAGCTCTTGTTTTGCCCCGAAGTTCCCAAAAATATCTTTGTATAGGGTTATGCCTTTTGCACGACTCAGTGGAGTGAGACCATATCACTTCCCTGAAGTGGTGTGCGCTCTCTTGAACTTTACTTAAGGCTGACCAAGAACTGTCAAATCCAAGAACTCTGTATCTTAGAAAATTTTTAGGAATACTCCTGCTAACGAAAAATTACAAATAAACTCTAGAAAGTCAAGAAATGACAGATAAGCCCAAAAATTTCTTGAAATTACAAATAAACCCTAGAAATCTAAGAAATGATAGATAAACACAGGAAAATCCTGAAATTACAAATAAACCTTGAAAAGTCAAGAAATGACAGATAAACTCATGAAAATCCAAAAATTACAAATAAGCCCTGGACAGTCAAGAAATGATAAGAATATTTAAGAAATCTAAAAAATTACAAATATATCCTAGGAAGTCAACAAATGAGAGAAATGCCCAAAAATGTCAATAAATGACTGAAATATCCTGGAAAGTCAACAATGACAGAAAGATCCAAGGAAGTTAGAAAAATTACAAAAATATCCTGAGAAATTAAGAAATGACAGAGAAGTCCAAGAGACCCGAGAAATTACAACTGTGCCCCGAAAAGTCAAGAAATAACATAAATGCTCTGGAATGTCAAGAAATGACAGAAATGCCTTAAAAAGTCGAGAAATGACAATACTATCTTAGAATGTCAAATATCTTAAAAAGTCAAAAAATGACAAGGCTATCTTGGAATGTCATTAAATGACAGAAATACCTCAGAACGTCAATAAGTGACGGAAAATATCTTGGGATGTCTAGGAATGATAGAAATGTCCTAGAAAGTCAGAAAATGATAGAAGCACCCCGAACGATCAATAAATGACAGCGATGTCTGAGAAATCAAGAAATTACAGATATATTCTAGAAAGTCAAGAAATGACAGATAAGTCTAGGAGAACCAGAATACTACAGAAATACCCAAAAATAGTCAAAACTATAAAAATACCCATAAAGGGTCAAAACCGTTGTTCGGCCGCACACAGGAATTTCTATTTTTTTCTCCGCAGCGTGACAAACACTTGCCTTTCGGAAAGCCGAGATGGGTCGACGTGGCACACGGGGATTCCAGGGGTATCGACAGGAAAATGCAAAGAACGGTATAAACACACAGGAACGAGTAGCAAATGGTTAATCATTCTGGACGACCGGGACATGGACGACTAGGTGGAATACGGGCGTGCCAATCAATTTCTCGACGATCACCTGTGGAACCAAGTTTTTAACTGGGGAAGTGCCACCACGGCATGGCACGTGGGCACGGGATATCGGATGACAAATGGAGAGGAGGAGGTTCCGCTGGTACGAGTGTAGGCGATTATGGGGATTCGTGTATAGGACGTCTTCCCCACCGACCGCAAGCAGTTGATATTTGTTTTATATCGGATTGAATCCGAACACCTTTGTTTCTATGCTGTAAGGAGGACCGGGATGCCCTAGAAGCTATAGCATAGGTAGAGGACTGGATACGCATTGCAACTAGACTAAGACCGACAAATCCGACAGACAGGGTTGACAGCATTGGGTTCTGGGTGATTGGGTGAGACATAGACCGGAATGAGGGTCGCAAGGAAACACTGGCGTGGATGCACGGGAAAGATCGGATTTCTGTCTATTCTTTCTTTATAGATGCCATAAAGGCTTTATAGGTAGGTGTTGAAGGCCTAAGTAAATCTGGTACAAGTCACGGAACAATCTCGACAGTGTTGGCCCTCAGGTCATTGCAGGATAAGGCGGATGTCCGAAGGGAACTACAGGCGTGGCGGAGCGGCTGGGACTGGACTGGATGGCAGGGACTGACACCGACTGGCACGTGAGGGAGGCCAGGCACAGCTCGTGGTGGTGAGCAGTCGGGCACCGGCCCCGAAGGCCAAGTGTCAGCATGCTAGAGAGTTAGGTCCGGTCCCGGGAGTGTTACTTCTAGGCCAGGGTCCGGCTAACTCGAGTCAGCAGTCGGGACGGTCGGTGGCTAGCTCAGAAAGAGCGACAGGCACGTGGCCCCATGGCAGGGGCAATTCCGGCATGATGGCATCCGCGTCGTTACCATAACGTGCCATACATAGGCGAACCCGATATGCGAGTGTGATCGCCATTATCATAACGCCCCATACGCAACGAGGAGGGAGGCTTGAGTGAATCGGCTAGACGCCATGTGAGGGGTGTTCGTTCGACATATCATCGGCGTGTGTTAAGCCAAACAAGCCAACCGACCAACGCCTTCGCCGCGCACCTTGCTCCTTGTACTGCTAGAGTGCTAGAGATCGATCTGATGCATGCATCATACCCCTTGAGATTCTAAGGGGGGAAAATTTATAGAGGAATGCGAAGGGTCAGGGGGGTTTACCCGAGCTGGGATGGCAGGGACAAACTGGTCCGCGTAAAGCCCCCCCCCCCTCTTACGCGGACTAAGTTGGGGTTTTTTCTTTTTTGTCTTTTTTTTGTGAGAAAGGGAGGGGTTTACGAGGACCAAGCTGGGGGGCCAGCCTGGTCGGCGTAAAGCTCCCCTTTATGTAGGCTAGGCTGGGCTTTTTCCTTTTTTTTCTTTTTTTGAGAGAGAAATTACGTAGACTAGGCTGGGGGGGGCCAGCCTGGTCCGCGTAAGCCCCCCCGCTCTTAGGGGGTTTAACGCTGGCTGGGTTGCCCATTTTTTTTTGCTTTTTTAAAAAACTATTTTTTAAGAAAAATGGGGTTTATGCGGACCAGGCTGGGGGGCCCCAGCTTGGTCCGTGTAAACCCCCCCGGGGGGGTTTACGCAGACCCACTTGGGGGTCCAAGAGAGGGGGCCGGGGAAAATCTATAAAATCCTTTTTTTTTTCTTTTTAGGCCCCACTTGACCTAGTGTGAACGCAAGAAGGATACGAGATACAGACTGACAAAGGTTGGCAGTGTCGGTTTCGGACTCGGTTTCGATCGAAACCGGCCGAAACCCAGTGAAAAGCTTCAAAAAAAATGAACATAAATCTAAAAAATCATAAACAGATAGAAAATAAATAAATAATCACATAAAAATTAAAAAATTCATTGGACATGCATTTGATTGTAAAGAACTTAGATTAAGTGCAATAAACATGAAGTAGGCATTGAAGTTCAAACATTGAACATGTTAAACTAATATTCTTGAGTACATACTAAACATGAATTAGGTTCAAGCACAAGGGAATAAACCTAATTAGACACAGTAAATGTTAAAGAAATTAAATGATCTTTACCTAAATGAAGAAGCACTAATATGAGTAATAACTAGAACCTTCTCCCTCATCGTCTGGCTTTTGATGTTGATACCTATAAGAAGGTTGCATGTATTGTGTATATTCACCAAACAATGACGTAGCTAAGTCTTGCATCCCTCTTTGGATCCCTCTTGGAGTGTAAGGTTGTCGGCTTGATTCAAATCCAGAATCAGCGTAAGAATCTTGAGGAAGAGAAGAGGAACTGGACGGATGTAGATGGAACTGGAATGCTGGTTCATGACCCCACCCATAAATGGCTACCTCCTGTTGGCCACCTCCATAACCTGATGGATGCCCATATTGACTCTGTAAATCATGTCCTCGCTCACCCTGACTGTATCCTCTACCTGTGTCTGCGTGGAAGGAGGAAGGACCACCAGCACTGCCACCGCTAGTAGTAGCACCTGCAACACCTGCAGCTGCACTGGGATCATCATCATCATCACCATCACCATCAGAAACCAGTCGCCTTTTAACCTTTGGGGATGTTTTTTTCTGTTTTGGTGTGATTTCTTCAGTCACCATTGACATGAATCCTTTTCCCCTTGGCGTGTGCCTCAGATAAATCTGCTTCAACTGCTCAATTATCAGGTCCTCTCGAGTAGCAGCACTTGTCCTCTCAGTTAGCCCATGCACTGATGTACTTCTTCTTAAGGATGCAAGTGGCTTGCCCATTCTAGGAGTGACTGGCCTGCTATCTGAGTCTGAGTGTCTAGCTGGCTGAAAATCAGATTGTTGCTCAGTGTCATCAACAAACAAAGTTGGGTCCCTTCTCTAGTGTGCTTGAGTCTCTCTGGCCCTCTTTGTTGCTCTTTTGAATTTTGGATCTCTTGGCTCATCTTCATCTAATATGCCCTCTGCCCATCTTCTATCATCATCATCAAAAACGGGCTCATTAATCTGCTCTCGTGTCTCCATCCAAGACTGCAAGGGATTCTCATCATCAAATAAAGCGTCCACATCAATTTCTGGCATTGCATCCTCTGCGACGCGTTTGTCCCTCAGCTGTTGTCTTATCTTCATGATGTTCTTTATTCTCAGTCTCATGTTGTAGTGACAGTAAACCAATTTTTATAACCGTTCAGCCTTTAGCCGATTGCGAACCTTTAAGTGTATAAGGTTGAACGTGCTCCAATTTCTTTCACATTGGCTTGCCGATGTTGTTTGACTGAGCACCCTAATTGCAATGAACGCTAATGCATTATTGCCCACATCTCTGTTGTTCACCATTATCCACCAGTCAGCTGTTCCACCAACCATAAACAAATAAATGTAAGGTGTAGAAATACATATTGAGGTTAAGAAATCACAAAAATAAAATATATCTGGGCTCACTCTTCCCACAGTGTATTGCAATTGGGAGTCAGAATATGTCCCAGTCCTCATTCTATAATTATTCATCTACAAAGATAAAGTAATAGATTAACATAACTACTTAAGTAAATTCTATACCTCTTATTGATAAAATCAATAAAGGCCAACCTCTACTTCGGCCTGAAGTCTCTTTTCTGGTGTCCTCGATAAACGACCAATGACTTTTAAAGTCTCTTGGAGCACCTCGCCATCAACATGTGCATTGGCTTCGTACATAAATCGAGGGTTGAGGAAATAACCTGCATTTGTGTATAATTAACTAAATGTTATATATAAAATAACGTAAAGAACAATGTATCAATACAATTAATCACCCACCAGCTGCATGCAAGTCGTGGTGTAATGTGTTGTCCCATCTATGGTCAATCATTTTCCACCATTTTGCATAATGTCTGGGAAGGGAATCCTGCAACCCTAATTTGGCACGGTCCATGGCCTCGTACAGATAGCCCATATCATTCTTCTCATCGTCATCCACTATTCTTAGGACCTCCACGAGAGGTGTGACTACTTTCATGTACCGTGAGACCCTGCCCCAGAATTTGTTGTCTTCCACGATCTGGCAGACATCCAAATATTCCATATGAGCATCAACATTGACATTGTCGATGTATTCCCGCGGGGCATTATGGTACATGAAAGCTTTCAGCTCATTCTTATACCTGTGCAAATAAATGAAATTTGAATCAAATACTGTTACATATCTATAAGGATCAAGTATCAAGAATTGAGATCAATCTTATACTTGTGCAAAGACTCCAAAGAAATAAAATTTGAAGCAAATCTGGTTGGGCCTGCACGGATGATATCTCGCCCCCCACTCGCATGCGCCCTAAACATATTCAATATCCTAGGATGTCCATAGATATACTGTGTGATTTTTTATGCCTTGTCAATTGTCTTCTCCACATGCTTTTCCTTCCCTATGTCTTCAAGCATCAGATCCAGACAATGTGCAGCACATGGGAGCCAATATAAGTGACTGAGCTTCTACATCAATTTCTTCCCTGCAGCCTTATAACTAGCTTCATTATCAGTCTCTACTTAGACAACATTGTCCTCTCCAATTTGGTCTACCATCATATCCATCAAATGAAACAAATAATTGACATTTTTTTCATAATTTGATGCATCTACTGATTTAACAAATACTGTACCTTCGATGCAATAGACTAAAAAGTTAATCATGGACTTCTTCGTGGTACCAATCCAGCCATCACACATGATGGTGCATTCTCTCTCCATCTATATATGCTTGAAGCTTTCAACCCAATCATGGAGCTCCTCAACCTCTCCCTCAAGGCCACGCCCGTATATGTCTCGACGTGATGGGGCCTTCAAGCCAGGGCCAGCATCTACTATGGCATCTAGCATAGGTTGAAAATATTCACTTGAAGCTGCATGTGCAAGGACACCTGCATGAAGAAACTATTTGCAGATACTTTTAAATGCATGCCCTGCAACTTCTGCTGATTTTTTGACCCCTCTCAATGCTTGCTTGATTTTAGGTTGTGTAGCATGGGGCCTTCTATGCAGATAGTTGTCCATGGGGCCTGTTGTCTGCGGGGCAGCTCTAGTGTCAGGACGTCGTGCAGCTGTACTGGAGTAGGTCCCTGAACCCATGGGTGTCTTTCCTTTCCTTCGAGCGGCTTGTTCACTCTCCCTTGCTTCAGTCAGCTCTGGATCTGAATCCTCAGTGCCTTCCTCATCATCATCCCTTCTAACCCTTCTGCCTGAAATCTCCTCAACAATTTCAGCCTCATCTTCAACCCTTTGTTGCATCCTCTCCTTTTTGCCCAGAAGGCACTGGCACATTTCTTCTCGGACCTCTCGGGGACATCTGTCACATTGTTTCACCTCTCCTGTTACCCCTGCCAAATGTTGCAATCCTAGAATGATCTCCCCATGTCACGAAGACTCAGGAGACATCAAAAGATGACGGAGAGCACGGACCGTTCGCCTCTGTCTATGGCTTCGACGAACGTTCCATGGGGGGCATTTGTTGCACCCGTAATTTTCTCGAAATACTTCGAGAATTTCATTCCGAAACAACTGACGAGAAAGATATGGCGTAGCGTCGATGTCGTCGGACTGCGGAGTACCTCCGTGGTTTAGGGTCTATCGACCCAATCATATGATCACAAGTGGCGTCGCAGCAAGGAAAGTCAAGAGGAAGACATGCATGCACACCTGTCAAAGTAGCCGAGCAAGTGTATCACACGGCACGGACGGGTGCAAAGATTCCTCCCCACGCGGCGACGCACAACCCAACAACAAACAAGACAGTCCTCCGCTCCCACGCAAGTCTTCACCGACGAACGGCCGCCACGCGGCGAAGAACGGGTCTCCACAGCTACAAACGCTCCACCACGGCTTCTTCTCAACCCAAGTTGAAAGAAACGGAGCAAAACGGCACCGAGAGGAGTCAAAAAGGGTGCTCGGAGCTCAAATGACCCATTTGGAGTGCGACTGGCCTGGAGGGGGGGTCGTTCCACCCCGCGGGGTCATTTGACCCCTCCGGGTCCCCGTGTTCCAACAAAAAAAAAGAGAAAGAAAAAAAGAAAAAAGGAGGGAGAGGGGTCAAAAACACTTTTTGCCACCCCACCTTGACAGAAAAAAGGGTTTTTGCACCCCACCCTGTCAGAACCAGGGTAATTTTTCACATTTGACTCCTCTGGTTACCAGAGGGGTCATTTGACCCCCATGGTAGCCCCCGTGCTCCAAAACGAAAAAGGGAGAAAAAGAAGCAGAGGGGTCAAAAAATACTTTTTGACACCCACCTTGACAGAAAAAGGGATTTTTGCACCCCACTTTGAAAGAACCGGAGCATTTCTCCACGTTTCTGTCAACCTGGGTCCTCCCGCCTTCTATAAATAGACCCCCAAGGGTCCAAGTGGAGATACGACACACAGAGAGACGGATACGAGAAGAAGACTGCCAACGCAAGGAGTTGTTCTGTTTCTTTGAGCTGCGAGGGGTAAGTCCCCGGGCCTTATGGATATGCCCCCCCTAAGGGGTGTTTTTGTAATTACGCCCCTCAGTGGGTCATGTTTGTAATTATGCCCCTCAGCGGGCCATGTTTGTAAGTCTTTACGTTCCGGAACGACTAAGTTACGTGGTTCTATCCCTATAATGATGGAATTACAAAAATGTCCTCCCTAGGACTGTAAGAGACAAAAGTCCTATAATTTGCAGTTATACCCTACAACTTCTTGTAATTGGGGCTATGCGTTTGTCTCCCACGTTAGTACGGATCTTTGTACAGTCGACAACTCTCCGACAACCCTTGTACCCATTTGGGCTATAAATGTATCTAGTGTGCTTTACAAATTTCCTTTGTATGTCAATCGGGGAAAATTATAAGAAAACCCCTTCGACTTGTGGGAATTGCATTTATACCCTTCCTTCAGCTAAGTTGACACGTGTGACGTGTGAGTCTTCCATAAAGCCCCTTGTCATTCCTTTCGTCCGAGGACATTGTCAGCTCAGTCCGACACTTGGGTGCCACCTCAGCTTGGATCCACCTAGGGTTGGTAAAATTACCAAAATACCCCTGTGATCCGAAAATGGCCTAATAGCCCCCGAAACCCTCCAGAAATGGTCTCAATGTCTTGGGGAGTCGGGAACCCTATCATACTTTCTTTTCAACCCTGAAATCTCAGGAATACCCTTGCTTTGGTAAAATTATCAAAATACCCCTGGGAATGTAAAATTACCAAAATATTCTCGGGGTCTAGAAAACTTCTTTTCACTTCAAAAGTGCCTATGACTTTCGCATACTTGCATCCTTACTCCTAAACCCTAGGGTTTTGCCCAGACTTAACCCTAACTTAGTCAACATGTTGGGGGTGAATGAATGGACGCTGTGAGCCCTCCGAGCGAGAGTGCCCTCGACATCAGAGCCTATGGAGAGGACTTTGGGGTTTTTCTTTGACAGTCAAACAAAGATGTTCAGACGTTATGCCGATGTAAATCAACACCGACTCCGGTCAGTGGGGAGAGGTCCAGCACCCGAACCCAAATCGTCTGATATTATGCGCACCCACGGAATAAACCTCTATACATAGGGGGAATATTTCTTTTCAAAAAGAACATTTATTCTCAATTTTATCTACGATAAAAAAATTCCGTGTTCCACAATCACCCTTGGAAAAATTTAATTACCCGCATGCTTCCACCTCAAAATCTTCAATGAAGCTTAATTGAGCTTCAATTAAGCCTAAGCAAACCGAATTAGACAAAAGCCCCAATTTTTATGAACTAATTAGGGCTTAATTAGAAATTAACCTAATTTTAAGAAAGTAATTAGGGTTTAATTTGAAGTCTTAACATAATTCAGAGTTTAAAATTAACCCAACGAAGTGAACACGTGGGTTTCTGTCGAAACCGTTCGGTTTCGGACCGAAACATGTAAGTTTCGGACGAAACCGATACCAGTTTCGCCCAAAACCCTTTTTTTTTTAAGTTTCGGACCTGCTACAGTGAGTAGGTCTGGATTCGGATCAGTTAAGACCGAAACCGATACGTTTCGGCCGAAACGTATCGGTTTCGGCCGATACTGCCAACCATAGACTGGCTGACCGGGGCACGTAGAATGAAGTTGACTGGCCGGTTCTTTGCCGGAGGCTCCGAGCTTCGAACTTCCTCTTCACGAACACTTCCTGGACTGGTACGTAGAACGGAACTAAGGCAAGACCAGGGTAGGATCGGGCTAGGACTGGGACAAGTGTGGCTGGGCGAAGAGAACCCGGGAGAATTCGCCCCCACCTGGGCGCAGCCTCGCTTGGGGCGAACTCCCCCCCCCCCCCCCCCCCCGGGGCGGGCTGCCGTCGAGGGGGATGCCCCGGGGGATGTTCCTCGCCATCTGTCAATGTGCTTTGATGGGGTTGCGTTCCTGGGACGCTAGTGTTGACCCGTGGGGGCCAATTGCAAGGTGGTGGTGGTGTCGCCCGCAAGGTGTTCGAGGAAATTCCCAACACGCACTGTGTTGCCGAATGGCTCGGCTAGCGGGCTTCTTTGGTTTGTATCTAACTCGGGGGTAGGGATAGTAGCTTGTAGGCATCGGGTTAAGGTGTTTTGGTCGTAAGGGCCCGGTCTTAAAAAGATATGCCGCGTTTCGTGGCGGGTTGGCGTGCGGCCCCGGGTTGGCCCGATGGCTAAAAGTAAGCGGCTCGTTGCTGGGTGTCTGAGGGTCAGGGATGGCCCCAACTTACTAAGGGTTGCTACTTAACGCGGCAAGTGTATCCAAGCCGTAGGTTGGCCCCGGCTTGTAGAATTGCTGGTAAACGTACGCTCATTAGGTGTTCGGGGAAATTCCCATCACGTAACTACGGGCCGTACAAGCGAGCTAATGGCCCCCAGAGCCGACAGTTGGTTGAGGGGGGTAATCCTTTAGCTTTATAATGCTGGAGGGAGGCGTTCTAGGTGCGATTCCCGGCCTCGTTGCTGGGTGCCGCATAGTGCGGCTTGTTGTCGGGGCGGCCTCGGGTTGGCCCAGGAAGCCGAGTTGAAGGAGGGTAACGCCGCCTACTAGGTGGTCGAGGGCAGACCCCGCTGGTTGTGGGTATCGCCATGAGTCACAGTAAGCCGACTAGGGCCCTCGATCGGACCCGACATGTGGCAAAAATGTTGAACGAGCACCTGGAAGGTGCTCGGGAAAATTCCCGAACCCTTATTTCTTGCCTTTTTCCCGGGGAAAAGTCTGGGTACAACAATCGTAAAAATACCCAAAAAGGGTCAAAACTACAGAAATACCTGGCAAGGGTTAAAAATTGCAAAAGATACCCATGAAGGGTCAAAAACTACAGAAACACCGAGAAAGCGTTAAAATTATAGATTTACCCAAGAAGGGTCCGACTATGGTGAAACTCATTCAAATTCAACGGCAGATCTTGACCACAAGCAAAATTCAACAGTTCGATCGTGGCCGAGAGTAAATCCAATCGTCTAATTGAGGACAAAAGCAAATTCAACAGTTCGCTAAAGGCTAGGAGCAAATCCAACGATCTGATGGTGACCAAAAGAAAATTCAACAATATAACCGTCAATAGAAGCAATCTAGAGATCCAAGTGTAAGTAAAGACCTACTTTTTTTTAACTAAAGCAATACCCGGTAGGGGAAGCAGGAGAGCGCCCACCCCCTCATGGAAGGGATGGGTAGGCCGCTCCACCACCACACACCTAACAGGCAAAATTTTTATTAATGATCAACATGAAAGGAAAGGTACAACAACATGATAGCAAAGGGCAACAAGACACTAGGGCCTGATAGAAGGGCACCCCATCTTATCAAGACGATAGGGGCCTTTTACAAAAGTGGGAAGATCAGCCCAAGAGACAAGGACAATGGGAGACAAAGACAATGAACAACCATGTCCAGCAAGGTTGTCCGCAGCCTGATTAGCCTCCCTATAAATATGCGTGAAAGAGACCTGCAAGGACTGACAATAAGTGGATACGTCATGAAGGATATAAGACAGCCGCCATGGGCGATGGAAGCGGCCCTGAACGATCTGCACCAACACTAGCGAATCAGATTCAATATCCAGCGAATGGTAGCCCCTGTCGCAGCAGTAAGATAACCCTTGATGGAGCGCCAAAGCTTCGGCTTCAAGGCTGGAATTAACCCCATGAAACGCAACAAAAAAGGCAAATACAAAACCACCATTGGAATCCCTGACAATGCCACCACCTCCAGCAGCACCAATGCTGCGTTTGAATGCTCCGTCGACGTTCAATTTCAGCCGGCCCGATGGCGGGGCGAACCAGCGAACCACCCTTGGAGGGGAAGGAATAGCAATAGGGGGGGAGATCCCCAAGGAGACAAGCATGGATTGCTGCTGCGTGGACAGATCCCTTCCCTTAAAAGGAAGAGCTTGGACGATGGGGCGGACAGCAAGCAATGCCCTGCACAAAACCTGCCGAGCGGTCATGAGATGGCCATCGTAACGAGACATGTTCCGGCAGCACCAAACCTCCCATATGACAGCCATAAATATACATCTGGAGATGGTCCCAGCCATGGAGGATAGATGTGTATCAGCTAAGAAATCAGCCACACCCTGGGCAGCCGTCAAGATCGACAAGTGGTCGAACCGAAGAAAGTCATGCAAAGCAGTCCACACATGTTTAGCAACCAGCCCATGGAAAAAAAGGTGCAGCCCGGTCTCAATGTGAGGGGGCTGGCAGCAGCTACACATGGAGCACAATGGGATACCGCAGGCCATGATGGTGTCATCGGTGGGGAGGCAGCCGCGTACTAATCGCCAAGTAAGGACAGACCACTTGAGAGGGATGTGCACGCACCAAAGCGAAGACCAGGTAGGGGCAGCCACACCTTGCAACAGCCCGCGAACAGACTTGGTTGAGAATTTACCGTCATTAGTGGGACACCAAATCCATTGATCCTCGCTGCCCAAAACAGATAGAACATGGTCCAAGCAGCCGGGCGGGCAATGCATACGAACAATATCGAGGTGAGGTGGTGCGGGTCCGAAAAAATCTGCTGGACAGTGCAGCCTTTATCACTCAAAGAAGACCAAATATTGCGGGGCAGAAAGTCACGAAGGGGCATTGCACCAGCCCATACATCTAACCAAAAACTGACATGAGGAGAATTCCTAGAAATCACCACCCTATGGTTTGCATGAACCAATTGTGCAGCCCTCTGCCATAGGCGACTGTCCGCAGCTAACATGAGTTGGAATTTGGCCTCCGAATAGTGAGAAGAATGGAGGTGTTTGGCCTTGAAGAACCGGGCCCACAAGGAGTGGGAAGTGATGGCGGCCCAAAGCATTTTGGTCCTCAAAGCAACCTGCAAAAGCTGAAGATTAAGAACACCCAGGCCACCACGATTGATCGGCTGCGAGATAACGTCCCAAGACATCCAATGTTTCTTCGGTGATCCCTCATAAGAACCCCAAAAGAAGTTGGCTAATAACCTGTTGAAGGAACGCATAATAGATGCTGGAATGGTGAGAGCGGACATGGTATAAATAGGGAGAGCTGAAAGCACGTGCCGAATGAGAACAAGTCGGCCACCGGCGGATAGAAAACCGGACTTCCAATATTGTAGCTTGACGGCGGTCTTGGACAAAATATTAGCAAAGTATGATGACTTCTGCCTTCCAGAGTAGAGTGAAATCCCTAAGTATTTGATGGGCAGCCTGCACTTCATGAATCCGGTAGCCTCCTCAATGGATCGGCACATAGCAATGGGCACATGATCGGAGACAATGAAGGAGCTTTTAGAAGCGTTAACAAGCTGTCCCGAAGCTATCTCATATTTCTTGATAAACCTCATAAGATTTCTAATATGGCGAATAGAACCATTAGAGAAGATAAGTGTGTCATCGGCGAAGAGCAAGTGCGAGATAGGAGGACACCTCCGAATAGTAGAAAACCAGCCCCCTCTGCTGCGATAGAATAGGGAGGACAGCCCCCGGCTAAAAGCTTCCTCCGCAAGGATGAATAATGCCGGGGCAAGAGGATCCCCTTGACGAAGGCCTCTTGTGGACTTGAAATAACCATGGATGCTGCCATTGAGGAGAATAGAGAACCAGCAATTGGAAAGTAGAGGCTCCAACAGCGATATAAAAGACAACGAAAAGCCAAATCGACGGAGGACAGTATATAGGAAATCCCACTCCAAACGGTCGTAGGCCTTGGCCATATCCAACTTGAAAACCACATTATTACCCCTGCATTGCTTACCCAAGTGCTGCACCATCTCCCGGGCCAGTGAGACATTCTCAATAATGAAGCGGCCTTGCACAAATGCACCTTGTTCTTCGGAGATTAAGAGAGGAAGAAGGGCGGCCAGCCGGTCACTAATAACCCGAGCAATGATTTTGTAAAAGAAATTGCAGAGGCTGATGGGGCGATAATCCGCACAGGACTTTGGAGTATCCACCTTCGGAATCAAGGCAATAAGAGAGGAGGTGAGTCCTCTCGGCAGTTAATGACCACAAAAGAAGGCTTGCACAGCCGCACAAACATCATCTTCAATAAAATTCCAGCAAGCATGAAAGAAATGGCCCGTAAACCCATCCGGACCCAGGGCACTATCCGGCGACATGCTAAACATAACTTTCTTGATTTCAGCCCAAGATGGCACGGCACATAGCATGTCATTGTTATCCCCTTGCAGCACCATGGGAATAGAAGCCAGCGCTTCCTGATGAATACAATGATGAGAGGAGGAGAAGTCCGAAGAGAAGTGGGAGATAAATAGTTCAGCAATGGCCTGCTGCCCCGTCACGATAGAACCATCTTCAAGACGGATTTCAGAAATAGACGCACGGCGCTGCTGAGATTTAGCAAAAGCATGGAAGAATTTTGTGTTCCGATCGCCTTCTTTCAGCCATTTAATCCTCGATTTCTGCCTCCAAAACATCTCTTCCTGAATGAGCACGCGGTCGAGAGTATCTCTGGCCAAAGTGAAGGCCGAGAGGGAGGAGTCGGAGGGCTGCAGGTCAAGGGCCTCCTGGGCAGCAGAAAAGGAAGCCTCGGCTGCCAACACGTTGGCTGAAATATTATGGAATGTAGCCTTGTTCCAGTGTTTGTAGAAATCCTTCATGTGCTTCAGCTTTAGAGCTATCGTGAGCAGAGGAAAAGATGAAAGAGGGGCAGCAGCCCAAGCAAGGCTAGAGTCACGGGTGAAGACCTCATGTGCAGTCCACATATGCTGAAAACAGAACCTGCAAGAGCCCTGTGGAGTATCCGAGCTGATCGAGGCAAGTAACGGGGAGTGGTCACTACAAGCTCGGGATAGGTGCTGCACGGAGATCGTCGGGCAAGAGACCGACCATTCGCCATTGACAAAGTAAAGACCTACTCAATGATCAAATGGCGACCAGATGTAAACCTAAAGACCTGATTACATAATCAGGGCCAATTGACCCCGCGCGGGTCTTTGGCCTCGGTCGGGCCTCCTCCGAGTCTTGGAAAAAGAGGCGCCCCCTTTAAACCCTACTCCAACCCTTTTTGCCTCTTTTGCTAGCAGTGGGATGTGAAGAGAGGAGAACAGGGTTGTTCCATCGTTTGTTTGTGTTCGTTTTGTGCCGTCGACGACGGGGAAGAAGCTTGCATCCGGCTGGACCACGTGATACATGGCGATTGGTCTCTTCTACGAGTGCATGTAAGAATTCTCTCCATCCCTCTTTGCTGCGATGCAGTTTATCTTTTGACATGGTTGGGTTCCGGGACTCGATTGTGTGGAGATACTTCGCAAAATGACAGTGCTGACTTCAAGCCGTAGTTTGACGGTCAATTAACATAAGGAAGACGTCTCGAACAATTCGAGAAAGTTAGGGGTGCAACAATGACCCACCAGGTTTCTTTGGAAGGACAGGGCAATGCTGATCACGTTATTGTGTCTTCCGAGCCTTTGACTTCAGGTATACTCCTGGTTGAGACCCTTTTTGTAGAAGGTAATTTGGCGAGTGGACATTCCTTCCTCCTCCCTCCTCTTTCCTTTTATGGTGTAAATTTTTTTGCTCTTCCTACAACTCTTCCTCTTACAGAGTCGATGGTAGAAACCTCTAAGATGACATAATCTCATGTTGTAGAGGTGCTGGCTCAAGGGAAAGAGGTCTATCTCTGAGGCACCTGCTCACATAGGGTCCACTCTTTCTATTACTTCTGAGGAGGGAGGTGTCGCAGAGACATGTATTTGCTCATTTCATTATGCCCCATCCTCATCATTTTTCTTGGTAAATGAGTTGTCCTGAGATGCATGGATTTATTACATTTGTAGAGAGCAATGCTGTAGATGCCCAGCCTGTGGGTTTAGAGTCAGCACCCGCCAGTGTTCCCCTTCTGAAGCTGAACTTGAGCACCGTACCACTTTAGGTAAGAGCCTTGTAGCCTGTGCACCAAAATTCTGCACAGATGTATATTTTTTTTTCTCCTCTTTTTTGAAAGGACACTCCTCATTTCCTGTCTCCTTTTTTTTGTTATAGCTTCAACTAATGGGACCTCGGAGACACCTCAGGACTTTCCTCCACTAGAGGTGGAGTGGCCCGACGCTCCACAACCCGGTATACCGCTGGCGGATGCTGACATGGCTGCCAGGCTCATCCAGAACCTTCAGTCACTGCTTCAAGTGGATCCTTTTCTTTCTGTTGAGGCCATGAGGAGCAGCCTTGAGGGTTACGCCAGGGGTTACCATGGACTTGGTCTCCCCAAAAAGACATGGATGTTGAGACTTGCAGCCTTGTGGGACGAATTTGCACATCTCCATGCTATCCAAGAGTAGAGGGCAAAGACCATGGGGACGATCCAGCAAGAGGAAGAAGAGCTTCCTAGATTGCAGGCGGCTCAGGCAGAGAGGCTTGTCCAAGCTGAAGCCGCCCAAGACCTTGACCGACATGCCTCTCAGGAAGCAGAGGAGCTACGGAAGGAGGCGCAAGCTCTTCTACAAAGGGTGCATGAATTCGAAGAATAAAAAAATGTTAGGCACCGGCTGAGGCAAAGGCCATCCAGCGCGAGTTTGATAGAGTCCAAGAGGAGGTTCTTCTAAGACAGACTCGCACTGCTGACTTGAGAAGGAGTGAGCCTGGGCCCTGTTAAGCTTTGACCATTTTTGTAGGTAGGGCTTTTGTACTTTGTTCAACATTCATCCCTAGTTACTCCGAGGGCTTGTCTCGGACTTCTATTTCTTGATGATGAATGACAGAGAGAGTTGAGTAGCTCATTGTCTCTATCTCTTCATGTGTGCTTGCTCTTTTCTTTTGCTTTCAATTTTCTTTCTTTTTTTAATGCATTTCCAACTCCACCGCCCTTTTAGATTTTCGCCGAAGTTGACCCCCTTTTGCTTTTTCCAATGCGCCCTTGCGGGTTTTCACACTAAGGGGTGACCCACTTTTGATTGAGGCACCCTTGCGGGTTTTCACCTCAGCCGGGTTGATGGCATTTTTACCTCCAGTCGCCCTCCTAATTAAGACGACCAAGTCTGCTCGGGCACTAGTATTTTAAACCCATTTTTTTTATTTTTTTGGGGAATACCTACAACATCAGTGAGACAAATGACATATCCACAAGGATCAGATAGTCAGAATTGACTTACTCTCATGGTTTGGGAGTTAAGAGTGGGAATTTAATCTAGTTCACCTTAGTGGCTTGTAACCAGAGACTTAGATCCGAGTTATCTGACCTTTGTTGTTTTATAGCCGTGAGATTTGAATTTTACACTTGGGTTGGCTGACCTTTGTGGTTTTATAGCCGAAGGATTTGGATTTGAATTTGGATTTTGGTTAAGCTTTGTGGTTTGAAGCCAAGGTGTGGATTTGAATTAAACTTTGGCTGGCCTTTGTGATTTGTAACCAAGGTTTGAGATTGGCTGACCTTTGTGATTTGTAGTCGAGAATTTGAGTTGACTGACCTTTGTGGTTTGTAGCCAAGAATTTCAGGATGATTGACCTCTTGATTTGTAGCCAAGAATTTGGGTTGAATTAGGTATTGGCTGACCTTTATGGTTTATAGCCAAGAATTTTGGGCCGGCTGACCTTCGTGATTTGTAGCCAAGAATTTGAGTTGGATTTAGAGTTTTGGTTGACTGGTTTATAACCAAGAATTTTGGGTCGGCTGACTTTGTGATTTCGGTTGGCCAACCTTTGTGGTTTGTAGCCAAGAATTTAGGTTGGCTGACTTTTGTGGTTTGTAGTCGAGAATTTTGGGTTGGTTAATCTTGACGGTTTAATAGCCGAAGAGTTTGGTGGGTTTCGGATGGTGAGACAAAACATTGTAGGCTAATGTCGGAGTTGTAGTCACGACATTGCCATAGTGTAGTCGCCATCGCAGGGCAAAGCCATCGAACTAGACCTGCCTGTATGAGTGTCTTGCAAATGGAAAGATTTTCTTTTTTCTTTTTTTCACATTACCAATGTCACCGCCCTTTCGGGTTTTCACCCAAGTTGGCCCCCTTTAACTTTTTCTGGTGCACCCTTCCGAACTTCACACTGAGGGGTAGCCTATTTTTGCCTAAGACGCCCTTAAAGATTTTCACCTCAGCCAGATGTAAGGCATTTTTGCCCTTAGCCGCCCCTTGGATTGGGAATGGCTAAGTTTGCTTGGGCACCTCTATTTTAAGCCCCATTTTTTTTTTGGTTTGAACTCAACCTAGATCTTCGTCAGGGAAGGACATGTCCTGTGATGATCTTTGTGCGAGCTCGTGTTCCAGTGGATGATTAAAGTTTTATGTGCTTGCCATTGAGAGGAGGGAAGGGGTTGTTTCCATGGTTGGCAGTTTCGACCGAAACCCATAACTGGAACGAAATTGGGCCTGCTCACTGTAGCAGATCCGAAACTTTAAAAAAATATATATTGTTTCGAGCAAAACCGCATCCTGTTTCGCCCGGTTTCGGGCGTTTCGGCCCGATACCGCCTGAAACATGGCGAAACCGGACGTGAACTCCCCTTAAGAGGGGAGTTCAGTTTCGCCCAACCCCTCGATCTCATATCTGAGGGGTGTTGCTACCAGGGGAGGTGGAGGAGCTTAGGGGGGAGCTTGGGAGGGGCTTTTGTTGCCGAGAGGAGAGCTTGCCGCCACCGCCGCCGTTTCTTGCTAGTTAGAGTGCGTAGCTACCACCGCCGCCGTCGTTTGAAGCTTCCGTGCAAAGATTCCTCAAGGAGGATGTAAGTTTCTGTATTTTTTTTCTTTCATTGATAGTTTTCTTGTTGTAGGTAAGGTTATGTTAGATTTTATTAGTTTTTATACGTAAATTATAGTAAATCTCCAAATTAGAGTGTAATTAGCAATTTAAATTTGGGGGTTTTGTCTAATTAGGTAAATTTAGTGTCAATTGAAGTTTAATTAAGTTTCATTGAATGCTTTAAGGTGGAAGCATGCTGGTAATTATATTTAATGAAGGGTAATTAGGCAAAATCCCTAAATGTGACGCTAATTAGCGATTAAAAATTGAGACTTTTGTCTAATTAGGTAAGTTTAATGTCAATTGAAGCTTAAATAAGCTTCATTGAATGCTTTAGGGTAAAAACATGCTGGTAATTGCATTTAATGAAGGATAATTAGGCAAAATCCCCAAATGCGACCCTAATTAGCGGTTAATAATTGGGGCTTTGTCTAATTAGGTAAGTTTAGTGTCAATTGAAGCTTAGTGAAGCTTCATTGAAAGCTTTAGAGTGGGAGCATGCTGCGAATTGTATTACATGCTGAGTAATTAGGCTAAATCCCCAAATTAGGGCCTAATTAACAATTTAAATTTGGGGGGTTTATCTAATTAGGAAATTTTAGTGTCAATTGAGCTTCAATTAAAATTCATTGAATACTTTAAGGCGGGAGCATGCTGATAATTGCATTTAATGAAGGGTACTAACGCAAAATCCCCAAATATGACCCTAATTAACGGTTAAAAATTGGGGCTTTCGTCTAATTACCTCAATTCAGTATAATTTCAAGCTCAATTATGCTTCATTACATTTTTTCATTATACTTAACCATTTGTCTTTGACTATCTTAATGCATCATCATGGCTAGACGTGAACAAAGTCAGAAGCATCAAGGGCAGGATGATCCAGGGTGGGCCCACCTCACGTTACTTGATGTTGGAAGAAGAAAAGTCAAATGTAATTATTGTGGTAAGCAGATACATGGTGGAATTACTAGAGGAAAGCAACATTTGGCAGGGATAAGAGGAGAGGTGAAGCAATGCAACAGATGTCCCCGACAGGTAGCAGAGGAAATGCGCCAGTGCCTTCTGGGCAAAAAAGACAGGATGCAACAAAGAGCTGAAGATCAGGCTGAAATTGTTGAAGAGATTTCAAGTAGAGCAAGCAGAAGGGGAAGGAGAGATGATGATGATGAAGAAGGCACTGAAGATTCAGATCTAGAGCTGACCGAAGCAGTAGAGCGTGAACAAGCGGCTCGAAGGAAGGGAAAAGCACCGATAGGTTTAGGGACCTACTCCAATACAGCTGATGTAGCACAACGTCATGACACTAGTGCAGCCTCGCAGAGAGTAGGCCCCATGGACAACTATCTACACAGAAGACTAACTGCTATGTAACCAAAAATCAAGCAAGCATTGAGAGGGGTCAAAAAAATCAGCTGAAGCTGCAGGGCATGTATTTAAAAGTATTTGCAAATGATTTTTCCATGTAGGTGTATTTGCACATGCAGCTGAATCTGAATATTGGCAGTCTATGCTTGATGCCATAGCAGATGCTGGCCCTGGCTTAAAGGCCCCGTCACGTCGAGACATATATGGGCGTGGCCTTGAGGGAGAGGTTGAGGAGCTTCATCAGTGGGTTGAAAGCTTCAAGAATATCTGGATGGAGAGAGGATGCACCATTATGTGTGATGGCTGGACTGGTACCACGAAGAAGTCCATGATCAACTTTCTGGTTTATTGCATTGAAGGTACAGTGTTTGTGAAATCAGTTGATGCATCAAATATAAAAATAATGCAAATTATTTGTTTCATTTGATGGATGACATGGCAGAACAAATTAGAGAGGAAGATGTTGTGCAAGTAGTCACCAATAATGAAGTCAGTTACAAGGCTGCAGGGAGGAAGTTGATGCAGAAGTGCAAGCATTTATATTGGCTCCCATGTGCAGCACATTGTCTGGACTTGATACTTGAAGACATTGGGAAGGAAACAAATGTGAAGAAGACAATTGAGAAGGCACAAAAAATCACTCAGTACATTTATGGCCATCCTAAGATCTTGAACATGTTCAGAGAGTATGCAAATAGGGGCCGAGATATCATCCGTGCAAGGCCAACAAGATTTGCTTCGAATTTCATTTCTTTGGAGTCCTTGCAGAGGTATAAGAATGAGCTCAAGTCTTTCATGTACCACAATTCTATGTGAGATTATATAGACAAATCCAATGTTGATGCTCAAATGGATTATTTGGATGTGTGCCATATCGTGGAAGACATCAAATTTTGGAACAGTGTCTCACGTTATATGAAAATAGTGGCACATTTCGTGAAGGTCCTAAGAATGGTGAATGGCGATGAGAAGAATGATATGAGATATCTATACGAGGCCATAGACCGTGCCAAGTTAGAGTTGCAGAAATCCCTTCCCAGAGAGTACGCAAAGTAGTGAAAAATTGTTGACATAGATGGGAAAACACATTACACTATAAATTGCATGTAGCTGGTGAGTCCATACTAGTACCGATATAAAGTTCATTATTTTTTAGGTTAATTTACATCTTACATTTACTTAATTATATACAAATACAAGTTATTTTCTCAACCCTCGATTTATGTACAATGCCAATGCAAACGTTGATCGCGAGGTGCTTCAAGACACCTTATCAGTCATTGGTCGTTTATCGAGGACATCAGAAAAGAGACTTCAGGCCGAGCTACAGGTTAGCTTTTATTGATTTTATCAATAAGAGGAAAAGAATTTACTTAATTACTTATGTTAATTGTTACTTTATCCTTATAGATGGACAGTTATAGATTGAGGATTGTGACATATTCTGACTCACAATTGCAATATGATGTGGGAAGAGTGAGCCCAGGTATACTAAATCTTTGTGCTTAAATTGAGTCAATATATATTAGTACATCATGAAGAATTGATCTTCATTTACATCTTACATTTATTTGTTTGTGGTTGGTGGAACAGTTGATTGGTGGATAATGGTGAACAATAGGGATTTAGGTATACATATGCAGGCAGGACACCCCAACTCTCAGGGCAGCCAGATACATCCAACAGCAAAACAAGGACCAGTTCTGATGCAACATTTACCTCTAAGGAACCATTAAAATACACGATGTGGGATTACATTCCACCATCAATTGTTAAAAGCTGCCTGGTACTTTGCATCATCTTTCACTCATTTCTGTCTGAACAGAAATGCCATTAACACCCAGCTCCATTCCACAAAAATGATGTGATAGCCACCACAGCTTCACAAAATTGAGTGGCTCTTGACCACTTAGGCTTTGAAATTACCAGTGTATAAAAGACCCATAATGTGCATTGTATATTTTTTACAACACAATATTGCTTATTATAAAGAATCACTGTGTTTACTGTAATTTCCAGTTCTTCTCCAGCAAAAAAAATGACACAAAACAATTTGATCGATTACAGTGAAAAGGAAAGAAACCAGCTTAGAATGTGTTAGAGAGAGAGAGAGAGAGAGAGAGAAAGAGAAAGAGAGACTTTTCCCTTGATGAGGTATATTTCCTTAATTTCACATCTCCCAGAGGTAAGGGCAATCCATAAATGTAAATAGTTTGATTACATAATACACATCCAATTTCAGTCTGACAGAACACATGATTACTAGATATTGCTTCATTGAATGTGAGAACAGAAGACCACAAATGATGTGCATACCTTCTTCTGTCGTGCAATATAAGATTCCTGGCGCATCACCTTTAGATCATAGTCCCCTGAGAGCTTATAGGGCTTAGTAAAAACAGACTAAGACAAAGGCAAACTACAGAGAAAAAAAAAGCAGAGGAAATCGTTGTTAGCATGCCTTGGAGAATATATGTATCTTGAAGTTGAGCAAGCTCCGAACAAAGATGAGGAATAGTCTGAAGAAAATAGAAAAAAAATAAAACAGTGACCAGGACAATATCACCAAAATATATAAAAAAATGACAACAGTAATAGGAATAGTGACATGAATTGCTTTCTGGAATTAAAAAACAGTAGGGAAAAAAAGATGCAGACGATCTGACTACAATTATCTTTGTACAGTATCACCAAACAAATGTCATCAACTTGGAATCTAACAGTTCACAGCCAGCTGTCTAGCTGTCACCGATGTGCATCCTAGGGTTTTCCCTAGGTATTTGGGTGAGATGAAGACCAAGAGGGTCTTTCCAGATGCAATACAGAAGATCCAGTCACTTTTAGTTTACCTAGATGCAAACACATTAACCAGGATCTATTAACACGAGTGATCGGAACTCCTCTGGTTCACCCCACCAATTCAAGCCTCACCCTTCTCATGAGAGGCTGGTCCAAGGCCCATTAAAAAGGCTGGTTAAGTCTATTTTCTCCCTGCCAGTCAAACCTTCAACAGACTGATTCAAACCTCCTTTAAAAGCTTTGCTTTATTGCCTTTTTACCCAACAAGTTTAAGGCACCTTAGTTCACAGTCAAGGAACAATTTTTACCAGTTCACACCTTATTTCACCCAGTTTGAATGCCCAAACATAACTTTGTATCAAAACCTACCCAGGAGTTTTGTAATATTCTGATCACAGTCCCGCAGTTCATTTCTCCATTTGGTGCACCATCTGTAAGATTCTGGAGCTCTTTTGCTGCCTGACTCTATATTTTAAGAGTAATCAAATATGCTGATCATATTGGTTCTATTTGTTTTGCTGTTTAGTGCACCATTGAGAGGTATTAAAGCTTATTTTATTGTCCTTCGGTGACGACCGAGTTGAGCTGGTCGAAGCCTTTGATATTTGTGCCGAGTAGCTTCTCGCTAACTTGCCCGGCTAGGCCTTTCCAACATATGGTGATGGCGTCCTCCTGATCCAGAGGATTGACGCACCTCATGCTGAAGTTCTGCCAGCGCTTGATGAAATCGAGAGCCATCTCCCCCTTCTATTGTCAAAGGGAGCATAGTTCGGTGTTGCGCGGGTTTTTTTATATGCCGAACGACCGGGGTGAAGGAAGGGATACAGCGGGGAAGGAAGACACGAAAGTTTGATATATCTCGGGTATCCTCCTTACGGTTGCATGTCTCTCACGGCGGTATCGGACACTCTTCTTTTACGGAAAGTCAAAAATTGTCGAATGGCACGGGAATGTAAGAGTACGGGTTAACCGGACAGGGTGCGGGCGTGCCAGTCGATTTCTCGACAATCACCCATGGAATCGAGGGTTGACCGGCGAAGCGCCACTAGGGCGCGGCACGTGGGCTCGGGCGACACGTGGAGAGAAGGGTTCCACGGGTGCGAGTGTGTAGGCGATTGTGGGAATCGTGTACTGGATGTCTTTCCCCACCGGCCGCAAGCAACCGGTGTTTATTTACATCGGATTGAATCTGAACACCTTCGTTCTGAGCTGAAGAAAAGTCTATATATATGCCTGAAGCCGTGGGTAGAGGGCCGGGAGCATTCTGCAGCTGTGGGTGTACTTTCGACTGAGTGGTGTTTACTGGGGTTAGGATGTTGGGCACATATGCCGAACGGTGTAGGTAGGAAGCTGGGGGCCCGAATGCAGGCGCTTGTATTTCACTAGCTTTATGATGGGCCACATGGGCTTTACAAATGGGCCTAGGTGGCCAAAGTACAACTGGCGCAAGCCGCGGGACAACTCCGACACGTGGGTCGGTCCCCGGGTCATTGCGTAATAAAGCGGATATCCACGTGTTTCACAGGAACTCTTTACAGAGGGATTGGTGTGGGCCCGACTGCCTTGGTGGCCAGAGCGGACATGGACTGGCGCCTGGTGGAGGTCGGACGCGGCTCAAGGTGAGCGGTCGGGTCCGGGTCTCGGACGGCGAGTGTCGTCATTCTGGAGAGTCGAGGTCGGCCCTGGGACTATGATTCCCGGGCCAGAGGTCCGACTAGACTTGATTTGTTAATCTGAGGGGCCAACGGCCGGCTGGGGGGTGCACGGTAGGCACGCAATTCCGTGTCGGGGTTAGGCACGGCATCACGGAGTGCACTTCGTCACCGTCGTAAGTTGGCGAACACGGTCGAACCCGAGATGCGGGTGTATTTGCCGTTGGCGTAGTCATCTTACATGCGACGAGGATGGACTTGGTGTGAGACGGCTAAACACCGCGTGAGGGAAGTACGCATGACATACCCTCGGCGTGTGTGAGCCGACTAGCAAGCCAACCGCGCACGCACTTGTCTTCTCGCGTTCCCGACCCTTGCCGAAAGCCTCGGGAGTCTGAGGGTGCGGCAATTAGGTCGGGGGTGTCCGTCCGGGAGTCCGCTTGTGCAAGCCTTAGTGCGTTGCTCTTGTTGTTGTTGTTGCTTCCTTCTTTCTCTCATGCCCCTTGAACTTCTAAGGGGGGAATTTATAGGAATTTGAAGGGGTGGGGGTTGGGATTTAGGCGAACCAAGTTGAGGGTTCAACTTGGTCCGGGTAAATCCCTCAAACAGCATTGTTTTTTATTTTATTTTGTATTTTTTGTGTGTGTGACGGAGTGGGGAGAAGGGGTTTAGGCGGACCAGCCCCATGGGCTTCGGAGGGGGAAAATCTTTTTTTTTTAATTTTGGTCTGCCTATACCCCTCCCCAGGGGGGGTTTGGGCGGACCAAATGGTCCATTTTTTTTATTAAAAAAAAATCTTTTTTTAATACCCAAGGGGTTTAGGCGGGCTAGAGTGGAGAGAGACGGGGGGCAGCCCCACCTCTATAAAATCTAATTTTTTGGGTATTTTTAGCCCCACTTTGACTCAGTTTGAACGCAAGAAGACAAAGGATACGGGCTTAGACTGGGTGACTGGCTGCTTGTGGGCGTAGACCGAGGGGATTGACGTGTGTGACTGACGTAACCCCGGTGCTTCATCTTCGCGAATTCTTCCACGTACGGGTACGACGAACGAAACATTGCACGAACCTTGGGCCGTGAGATTGGGAATTTGCACGAACTGGGAGTGGGAAAGACTGTCGGGCCTCCGGGCTGGGGAGAGGGCGCCCCCCGGGGAGTTCGCCCTCCCCGGGGGCGCGGCCACGCCCTGGGGCGAACTGGCCCCGGCCGAGCAGCAACCCCGAGGGATGGCCCCCGGGGGTCTTCTTTCGTCGTCTGGGGATGTCCTCTGAAGGACACGGGGTTCCGGGATATTGGGATGGCCTATGGGGGCCGTTGTTCTTCGAGTCGTAGTAGCCGCTCGTAAGGTGTTCGGGCAAATGCCCGACACACCCCGGATTGTCGAACGGGCCACGTAGGTGACCGACGGGCCTTGGATTTGGCCTAGGGCTGAGGGTAGAAGTCCACAGGCGCTGAGAAGAGGCACCTTGGACATGTGGGCCCGGCCTCGTGCTGCGTCGTACGGCGGGTTGGCAAGGTAGTCTCGGGTTGGCCCCGAGAGCTAAGGTTAAATGGCTCATTGCCATGTGTCTGAGGGTCGGGGGTGGCCCCGACTTGCTGGGGGGTCGTTGTAGAACCCAATTGGTGTGCTGGGGCCACGGGGTGACCCGTGGGTTGGTGTAGAAGGGTTGAAACATAGGCGCCCACAAGGTGTTCGGAAAAATGCCGAACACACGTGTGTGAGCCGTATACACGTGCTACGGGCCTACAAAGCCTGTGGTTCACTTACTTGGGTCTCCCTTTGACCTTGGAGGGTTGAAAGAAGGCGTCTCGGGGTAGGCCCCTGGCCTTTTCACTGGGTGCCACGTGGCGTGGCTTGTAGTCGGGACGCCCCCGGGTTGGCCCGGGTGGTCGTGTAGAATGCGGGCAAGGTCCGCAACTTAGGGGTCGGGAGTGGTCCCGATTGATTGTTAATGCCGCCGTATACCTCGGCTGGCGGGTTGGGACCGTTGGTCGGGCCCATTGGGTTGTCGGAGGGGTCGGGTAGCCCATGCCTTGAAGGTGTTCGAGGAAATTCCCGAACTCTTATTTCCGGGTATTTTGCGGGGGAAATTGTCCGGGTACAACAAATGCCCCCCACGGGTCGTGCGTCGGAGGCGGAGACGAGGGCGTACGGCCCGTGAACCTCTCCTTCTGAGTTGTTATAGTTGTATTTCGACGCTTCATGTGCTTTTGCTTTACTGTATTGTATGTGTTGAATTTCTGGCGCGCTAACCATTTTTGATGTTCTGTCTTGCAGTTATGGCACGATTTGGTAGGGACGAGAGGGTCCCGAGGCGTGTGGTTCGGGAGGAGGACCACTGGGTGAGGAGGACCGAGCGGCCCATGCCTCCTTTGGGCCCGCCGGTCATCACTGCAGCTAATGTGGAGCAGCTCAACTGGGGGCACACGGCTGTGGCCGAGGGCCCCGTTGGCGAGCGCGGCAGCGGAGTTGGGGCTCTGGAGTTGGCCCGCGCGTCGGAGGCGGGCGGGCTTTACACTTATGCTCGCAGTGACGGCTACCCAGTGGAGTTCCCCCTGGACCATCACTTGTTTGAGTTCATCAGGCGCTTTGTCCCGCCAGGCATGGAGGAGAGTGTCTCTCGGGTTGCTGGAGCCCGTCGTCGACTGGAGCGGGCGATCTTAGCGGGCCAAGACAGTTTGCACAGAATTGTCCTCTGCGGCTTTCCGAGTTTCTCCGGGGACTACTGGAGACAGTGTCAGTTCCGCAGTGTTGAGTGCCTGGGCTTCTTCAGCAGGGTGGACCAGTTCAGAGTCCGCGTTGGAGTGATGGGTCCCGCTTCCTGGGATTTGCACGGACACCACCGGGCAGAGACAGAAGGCAGTCCAGGATTAGCACTGGAGCCATCAGGGCCGGAGCAAGCCGGTGAGGGCTATAACGACCACAGCCTTCTATCCGGGATTCTGCGACAGAGTGCTGTTAGCTGGTATGGCCGCTAGGCGGTGATTTCGTCACACAGATACCGCCAGGGAGCTACCGAGTGGTTGATGGGCATAGTACACCACTACTGGGTGCTGCTAGACCAAGCTGATATCAGATATGCTGTGACCGCGACTCTGTATGGGTACCCCTGCTACACGGGGCTTCTACAGGCGTTGACAGAGCGCTTCAACCGCAGGTGGAACTCTGTGGCAACGGCCGAGGGAGAGACTTCGTTGGACTTGTGGTCTTTATACAGGATCTCCGGGTTGCCGATCAGCGGCGAGGGGTACGAGGAGGTAGTGCTGGATGACCTCCATCGCAGCCACACCGACGGGCATGGAAGATACCGGGTTTCTTACAGCTACCGGTATTTACTGAAGACCTGGAGGGACTTAGCCTTGGCCGGGAGAGAGAGAGCAGCGCAGACTCCCAAGCTGCCGCTGAATGCGTGGGTCCGCCACTTCTACAACGGACCCTTCTGCTTTTACCAGGAGTTTGCGAGAGACCAGACTCCATGGGAGGAGTACACAGAGGTGAAGCTACGGTTCCGGACGTACACCCGGTACATCTATGCGCCACAGGAGGGGTAGAACCCCCATGGGTTGCCGGACGTGACCCATCTAGCGGCGTACTTAGCGTACTGGTTGACGACGTTTGTGGTCCCACACGAGGAAGACGGCCAGCTGAGGGTGGAGTTGTTGTGGCCTGCGTGCCAACTGGCGGAGGGACAGAGGCCGGCCTTAGCCCCGGCGGCTCTGGCCAATGTTTACCAGGGACTGGGGGTACTGGCGGCGCACCCGGCACCACGTGAGCGGAGTCTGCTTCTGCCGACCCACTACCTCAGTGTGTGGGCTGGTCTACTGTTTCCAGGGTTGGTGTCTCACGGGTCCGTGGCGAACCAGGCAGCACCGTTGTTATTCAGCTTCACCGGGCAGCCGGACGGGGACGCAGTCGTACAGTTGGAGGAAGCCAGGAGAGTCTTGTGCTACTTGCCCGGCAGGGGCGAGGAGGGGATTCCCTTTGACGGCGCCACCAGAGACTCCCACCTTGTTCTGGTGCCTTCGAGTGGCGGGGCAGCCTGCGCCCTTCCTTACCAGCAAGAGCCGAATGTGGCATTGTACACAGAGTGGGTGATGAGCACCCGGCCAGCAGTGCTGACTCTACACCGGTCTGTCACGAGCTTCCTAGAGCCGTACTACCCGCACAGGTTTGCTCGGAACTTCGGGTACGACTAGGGGATCCCGCCGAACCAGGAGTTCCCTCTGGCGGGTCGACAGTACAGAGGCCGGGATACGCACTTGCTAGCTGCGGCGTGGTGGGACTTCTACTGTCGCCGGGAGCCGGAGCGACTGCTGACGCCTGGGCCGGGACGCAGGGGACGGTTCGACGTCCATTATGCCAGGTGGTGGTTCAAGCACAGTCACCTGTACCGGCAGAAGGCCTCGGCGATCCGAAAAGCTGAGGAGGCCCGTCTCTTGAGGGAGGATCTGCCTCCCATTACGCTAGACGACGAGTACCTGCGGACTCGCTTCTCCCGGATCCGCCGGGAGGTGGAGCGGCTGGCACAGTAGGCGCCCCGGGGGAGCCGGGGCTCACTGTCTGCAGGGCGGAGCGGCAACGGGGCACTGAAGCCCCTCAGGCAGGCGCGGCCGGTGCCTGGAGGTACTGGAGCTGGGGCGCCTCGACCCGGGGCGCCGAAGACTTGGTGGACCCAGTTCCTGGCTGACTGTGGGTTCGAGCCGAGGGGCTCACTGGACCGAGTGCTCCCTGAGGGGAGTTTTGCAGACACGGCGATCGACGACTGGAGGCGTCATATCGCCCATGCGATCGGGTCGGCCGGGCCCGTAGAGTTCGTGTCCCTCATCGAGTGCGCCTACACCCTGAGGGACGTGAAGGAGGCGGTCGCGAAGGCTGCACGGGTCGTGGGCTTGAAGCCGGAGCAGTTGGTTCCTCTGCCACTGACCCCCTTTGTGGCTTCAGGTAATACCTCTCCGTTAGTCTGTTGCCCTCGCTTTGTTGTTTTCTAGGATACATGGCTGAGGCATCTTATGTGGTGGTGTCTATTGGCAGGCTCTGTAGCGGACAGGGATCACCCCTCCACGGGGACGTCTTCCGGGGATGGTGACGGGGCCCTCCAGCCCCGGCGAAAAAGCCCCCGAGTAGAGACCGGAGTCAGGGAAGCCGGCGAGTCCTCTTGGGGACCCGCTGCCAGGGAACACATTGAGGCGGAACCGCCTCTGAGTAAGTGCTATATCCGCCTGCTCATGTAATTGGATTTGCCTTTCACAGCGCCACTGGAGGCCAGGGCTGACGCGGCCTTCTCGCCACCCCAGGAGATCGACCCACCACCTGATGACGGGGTCGATTGCGAGATAGATATGGAGGGGCTCCTTCGTCTGATGGACGAAACTGCCCCCAATGCTGAGACCTTTCCCGATTTTGAGTCATGGAAGGTTTCAAAGGATGTCCAGCCAGGTAAATAATTTTGAGACCGAGTCTGTTGTGTTTATGGTTGTACTTAATTCTGAAAGTTGACATAGTTGCTGATGTCATGCAAAGATGGCCGGGGCATCAGAGACCGTAGCTCCCTCCGAGATGCGAGGCGAGGTGCCCCCATCTGTTGACGGGCAGGAGCCCGCAGCGACCCAGGATAGCTTGGGTAAGTATTGAACCGCTACAGAGGGGATTGCCCTTGCGTTGTACAATTGCTGGGCCGCGATGCTGACTGGTTTTATGTTGCTACTTGCCAGGTGAGGATCCAGCCGCCATTCTGGAGATGATTCAGGAGCTAGTCCGTACTGGCCCATCAGTGTCCCTCCCCTCCTTTGAGGGGGAGCCTGAAGTGAGGAGTGCTTCAATGCCGTCCATGGCTGAAGAAGCGTCTAGCCTGTTACCACAGTTGTTGGCAGGGGTGGAGCATGTTTCCCTGCCAGCTGTAATGTCGGCCTGTACTGTGGGGCTAGTCGGGTCTTCGAGCATGGGCCCCTCAGGTATGTAGCTGGGGACTTAGTCATTTCTGTTAAGCCCTTTGTGTTGATTGTCTTCTAGTGCTGAGATCCTGTTGGCATTGTTTACAGGTGCTCCTTCGCCTCTAGAAGAAGGTGAGCTACCCCGTGACAGGGCTGAAGTGGTGGAAGAGGGGCCCACGGGAGTGGCTCCAGTTGAGGGCGACGAGGAGATCGTCGACATCGAGAAGATTTCGGAGGGGAGTGCTCCAGCCGGTGAGTTTTCTGTTCGCAACTCTTAGCTGGAGAGCCGCCCTTGTATAAAGCTGGGTCTTGTAGTGACCTTGTTTGCTTTGTTGGCTTGCAGGAGCTTCCGGGAGTTTGTCAGGGGCTTCGTCGAGCTCTCCAGATGACGGCAGCTTGGAGACGGAGACGGAGGAGTGTTCGAGCTCGAGCTCTTCGTCCTCCGGGGTCTCTGCTAGTAGGGAGGTTCCGACGGGGACCACTTCTGGAGGTATATGATGATTCTTTCCGTCTTTATTTGGTGTTTGTTTGCTCTATATGGCAGAGTGCCGACGTTCTTGGGTTACCCGCAGCGTCAGAGTCTGGAGAGGGGCACGCGTCGGCTCCTGACGAGGTTGGGCAGGAGGAGCCCCATGTTCCACCCGTGCTTGCTGGGGACGACCGGACGGTGGAGGAATCACTACCCTCTCCGACCCCTGCGGGTGACGCTGTCGAGGCAGAGGAGTGGTTGCCCTCCCCGACCCCGGCAGATGATGCCACAGGGATTGCTGGGCTTGCTCCAGGTAAGGAGCCAAGACTTGTTTTCCTTTTTCTCAGGTTTTTCACCTTATCGTCGAAGGAAGTCTTACATGTATTGCTCACTCCCTTTGGTGTTTGCTGGGACTATGCAAGTTCCACTGGAGTGCTGATCGCGTCCGGCGACCTCTCCTTGGACTTAGGGGTTGAGTGGCCTACATCTGCTTCTCCGCCAGAGCCATTGCTGGAGGCGAGTGCAGGTGCCGCCCTGCTTCAACGGGCGCGAGGCTACTCGCAGAGCGACCCTCTTCCTTCTCCAGAGGATCTGAGGCAGCGGCTGCGGGAGTGCACCCAGGGCTACCACGCGCTCGGCTTCCCACGCGAGCTCTGGATGTCTGGGTTAGTTGGGATCTGGGCCGAGAACCTGCGACTCTGCGAGGCTCAGGAGTAGAAGGCTCGGAGGCTAGCGACGATCCGAGAGGCGCAAGAGCAGCGGGCTCAGCTTGTGTCAGCCGTAGCTGAGCAGAGGAGCCACGCCGAGGCGACTGCGTTGGCATCTCAGAGCGAGCCGCACAGCTAAGGGAGGTGGAGAGCCGGGCTGAGGCCTTGAGGAAGGCTTGGGAGGAGTAGCAGGCAGTCGCCGAGCGCGTCCAAGCCGAGTGGCAGGCGGCCGAGACTACAGCCGGAGCTAGTGCCCAGCTCTTGTCTACCTTGGAGGCGGAGCTTGCGGCTGCGGACTCTCACCTCGCGGCGCTAGAGGGGACCGAGCCTGAGATTTGATTGTATCTTTCCTTTTTTGTTTGTGATATCTGGAGTGTATGGGTTTTGTCACCCCAAGGGCATGTCTTGGGCTCCTTTTACAAAGTATTAATGACAAATTCCAGATCTTTTGTTCACTGGGTTGTTCCCTTCCTTTCTCGATGGAACGGAGTGATGTGCGTGAACTGGCGACCACTTATCGTTAGTCGTGCTTGCTTGTTCTACGATGCACTGGCATGAATGATAGGGGACAACAGGGACCGGGTTCAGGGAACCCGATGTTAGAAACTGGAGGCTGAGCACTGGGTAGTAGGGGAAAGAAAGGGCTATATGTGGGGGCCAATCCTCTTGGAGGATGAAAGCCTACATACCATGGAACCAACGTAGGCCCATAAGAACGGGGCAGTTTACGTGGTTTAGGGTTGCAGAGGTGATTCTAGGGGGTGTATTGACCCCGAGCCGGATGGTGGAGTGTTGGCTAGCATTATGCCATTAGCCAAGGAATGGGATTCGCGTGTGTCTGGGAAACTGGGATTGAGCTGGCTGGGTGGCCTGGGAAGACGTGACAACCAAGACCAGGACTGGGACAAGGACTGGAAATTGAGACCGGGACTGTGACTGGAAATGGGGACTGGAGCTGAAGCCAGCTGGATGACCTGGAAAGGTGTGATAGTTGGGAGCTGGAGCTGGCGGCTAGCCTGTGAAGGCATTGTAGCCGAAACTGGGACCGGGAGCTGGCGGCTAGCCTGGGAAGACGTTGTAGCCGGAACTGGGGCTGGAAGCTGGCGGCTGGCCCATGAAGGCGTTGTAGCCGGAACTGGGACTGGAGACTGGGGGGCTAGCCTGTGAAGGCGTTGTAGCCGAAACTGGAATTGGAGACCGGGCGGCTGGCCTGTAAAGGCGTTGTAGCCCAAACTGGAACTGGAGACCGGGCGGCTGGCCTGTGAAGGCGTTGTAGCCGAGACTGGAACTGGAGACTGGGCGGCTGGCCTGTGAAGGCGTTGTAGCCGAAACTGGGACTGGAGACTGGGCGGCTGGCCTGTGAAGGCGTTGGAGCCGAAACTGGGGCTGGAATTGGCGATGACCAACCCTCGGGGGTGTAGTGGCCATCATTGTCGTGGAGTGACGCGAAGGTCGCCGTCAGCGAGGTGTCGCGGTTGACGGCTTCCATTAGTGAAGAGTAGAGAGGGAGATAGAGTTTTTTTTCTCTTTACCAGCTCTACCGCCCTTGCGGTTTTTCGCCAAAGCTGGCCCCCTTTTGCTTTTTCCGTTGCGCCTTTGCGGATTTTCACACCGAGGGTTACCCGATTTTGCCTGAGGCGCCCTTTCGGGTTTTAACCTCAGCTGGGTTAATGGCAATTTTTGCCCTCAGTAATCTTGTAGAAGGAATCAACTGAGGCCGCCGGGGTATCTCTATTTTTAACCCCATTTTTTTTATATATATTTTTTTGAGACTGTCGTCCATAGCGTGTTGCCGTCAGGGGACGTAACCTGAAACTGGAAGGTGTGGGTAGTCGGATATCGTTCCGCCATTGATAAGGGTTTTTATAAATCCTCATGCCATGGTGGCGAAGGGCCACTTCGTCATGGCAAGATATGACTGGAGCCATGGGCAGTGGATTAGGGATTGTAGAAGAGAACTGAGATCAAGATGAAACTTGAAGGCTCTGGATTTGCAGGGGATGTAGGATGTAGTGGTATAGAATGATAAGTGTCTGGAAATGTGCTGGGATATAAGTCTACTGGGATGGTGACTGGGAGCTTGACTGTCACAGGGACTAGTTGACCTGTGGTGTCAAAGCAAGGGCCGAAGGTTGGCCAAACTGAGTGGGTGGAGTGCAAGGAAAACTGGGAATTATAGGGTTCGTGCTCTAGCAGTGTAAGTTGATTGAAGACTGGCTTTGGGTGAGGCTAACGGCTCACCAAGGAGTAGGTGGAAGGCCGTTCTGACTGGTGGGGAGAGGAAGATTTTCTCGTTATCGGCTCTACCGTCATTTCGGGTTTTCGCTAGAGCCGACCCCCTTTAGCTTTTTCCGACGCGCCCTTGCGGGTTTTCACGTCGAGGGGTTTCCCAATTTTGCCGGAGGTGCCCTTTCGGGCTTCCACCTCAGCCGGGTTACTGACCTTTTTTCCCCCAGTCGCCCCCTTGTGGTGAGGACGACTGGGTCTGCCGGGGCATCTCCACTTTTAACCCCATTTTTTTTATTTGTTTTTTTTTGACTTACCTGGGAGCCTGACGGCTGGACTGGTACCGGTGCGGAAGTGCTCGTGCTCTCGTGGTGACGGGAACGAAGGCAGGGGATTAGTCCCCGAGGATGCCTGGCGGCGGTTCCGAGGAGCTGGGCTGGCTGCTTAACTGGAAATTGAGGACTGGGCGGACTGGCCAGTTAGATCCTTCACGGAAAAGGACCGGCCTCACTGGTAGTGGCTGGTACGTGCGCCTTAGTCTGGCTGGCGTGCGTACTCGTGCTCTGGTGCATAATATAGCTTCATATGTTTGCCGTTGAGAGGCGGGAACGGTCTATGACCTTTGTGGTCGACAACCGTGTAGACCCCACCCTCATAGACATTCTGGATGATATACGGACCTCGCCAATTTGGCTGTAGTTTTCCACTGGAGCGCCCTGCCATGACTTCCTTTTCCTTGATCATGACAAGGTCGCCTTGCTTGAAAGCTCGCTGCTTGACGAGCTTATCATAGGCCCGAGCCATGCGGGCCTGGTATACTTGCAGGTGTTTGTAGGCATCGAGCCGTTTGCCTTCTAGATCGGCGAGCTCTTCTAGCCTTCTCTGGTACTCACTTTCGTCAGGGCCGGCAAGGCCGATGTGGACCGCCACACGGTAAGAAGCTAACTGGACTTCGATGGGGATAACTGCTTCTGTCCCGTAAGCAAGGGAGAACGGGGAGCAACCCGTGGGGGTTTTGTAGACCGTCCGATAGGCCCATAATGCCTCGAGAACCTTCTCACCCCAATCGCGTTTTCGGTGGCTAGCCATCTTAGCCAGGAGCTTGCAGAGGGTCTTGTTGAAGGCTTCCGCCAAATCGTTAGCCTGGGGGTTGTAGACCGAAGAGGTTCTCCAGTCGATGTGGAATTTGGCCGCTAGCTGGTATATGGCCTTACTCTTGAATGGTGTCCCGTTGTCGGACACTATGCGACTGGGAGTACCGAATCGATATATGATGTTGTGCCGGACGAATCTGACAACCACCTCGCCGGTGACCTTTCGCAAAGGGAGAGCCTCCGCCCAACGAGAGAAATAGTCAGTGGCGGCCAAGATGTATTTATGGCCCTTGGAAGATGGCGGGAAAGGCCCCGCGATGTCCATGCCCCACTCAGCAAATGGCCAGGTGGGGGCTGTAGGACGTAATAGATAAGGAGGTCTTCTGGGTACTGGGCCAAAGGCTTGGCATTGATGGCATGTACGGGCATACTGGACACAATCCGCGTACATGGTTGGCCAATAGAAACCCTTGAGCTTGATATTGTGCTTCATTCGGTCTCCGGCCTGATGCGCGCCGCACAACCCGGAGTGGACCTCCTGCATGACGGCTTGAGCCTCCGCGAGAGAGACACATCTCAAGAGAATTGACTTGTCCTTCTCGTGGACGAGTCGATACAGAGAGTCGTCAATCAGCTCGTAAGAGGTTGCTCGGCGGAGTAGCTGGACCCTTTGAGATCGGTCAGGGGGAAACCACCCTTTCTTGAATTTGATGATGGGCGCACGCCAATCATCCTCCTCTAGAGGCGTATTCGGGTCAAGGTCATGGACCTCGTAAATGGTGAGGCCGGTGTTGCCTTCGAGTGAGCTCGGCATCAGCCTTCTGTGTTTGATGACGATGTCGACCTCACCCTCGGGCGAGAGCTTGATGGCCGCGGCCAGTTTTGCTAAGGCATCCGCCTAAGCGTTGCTGCTTCTGGGGATATGATCTATTTCGAAGAAATAGAACTTCTGGGTTAATCTGATGACGGCGGTATGGTACGGAACCAACTCTGGCTTCCGCACGTCATAGATGTCGAGGACCTGCCGGACTATCAGCTGGGAATCCCCGTAGGCTTTGAGACATTTAATGCTCATATGGAGAGCCATATGGAGCCCAATGAGTAGGGCTTCATACTCGGCTTCATTGTTGGTCAGGGATTTCATGAGGGCACAAGAGTTGTATAAAACTCCGCCACGAGGAGTCAGGAAAACAATGCCGGGACCTGCTGTAGTGGCTAGATCCTGGTTGCTCTAGGTAATCCCTCGGGAAGCGCCATCGAAGTAGAGCTCCCAGCAAGGAACGCTGGTTGTGAGAGCGCTTTGCAGCCAGTAATGCAAGACATCTCCGCTCTGTTCAACCGGTTGCTGTGATTGAGCAGCAAGAGACTCCTCGTCCGGGAGCTCCGAGCTGAAGGGTGAGTTGTCTGGCACTGGATGGGCTACCAAGAATTCAGCCATACCCTATCCCTCAATTGCTTTTCTGGGGACATAAGTAATGTCGTACTCCATCAATAAGAGAGCCCATCTCCCCAGCCTACCTGAGAGGACAGGTCGTCGAAGGAGATACTTCAGAGGGTCGTGCTTGGATATAAGCTCGACTCGATGGGAGAGGAGGTAATGCCGCAGCTTCTTAACTGCGAACACCAATGCCAAGCAAACCTTCTCCATAGGGGAGTAGCGATAGTCGGCACCGATTAGCTTCCGGCTGAGGTAATAGAGGGGCTGCTCTTTACCTTCCTCATTGATTTGTGCCAACAGAGCTCCTAGCGAAGCGTCCATGGCAGCAATATAAAGGATGAGGGGTTTACCCTTGAATGGTGCCCCCAAGACTGGGAGAGTAAGGAGGTACTCCTTGATTTGCTCGAAAGCTGCTTGGCATTCCGAGTCCCATGTAAACGGGGCGTCTTTCTTCATCAGCTTGCCGAAAGGCGCGCACCGACCGGAGAGGTTAGAGATAAACCTTCGAATGTAGGTCAGCCTCCCTTGGAAAGACCTGAGCTCAGTGAGGTTGCTGGGCGGTGGAAGCTCCCGGATCGCTTTCATCTTGGTGGGATCCACCTCGATTCCTCGGTACCTGACGACGAAGCCGAGAAATTTGCCGCTGGATACGCCAAAGGCGCATTTCATGGGGTTCATTTTGAGCCCGTATTGCCGAAGACGCTCAAAGACTTGGCGGAGGTCGCACAAATGGTCTTCGCGCCTTTTAGTCTTGACAACGAGGTCGTCGACATAGCATTCGACGGTGTTGTGCAGCATCTCATCGAATATTTTGGTCATGGCCCTTTGGTACGTAGCGCCGGCATTCTTCAAACCGAAGGGCATGCGCTTATAGTTGAAAATCCCCTTGGGGGATCTGAAGACTGTATGGTTCTTGTCTTTAAGGGACATCCGGATTTGATTGTAACCGGACGACCCGTCCATGAAAGACAAGGCCACATGATCGGTGGTCATATCGACCATTGTTTCTGTGATCGGGACTGGGAAGTCGTCCTTCGGACAGGCTTTGTTGAGGTCCCGGAAGTCGACGCAGATGCGAACTTGACCATTCTTCTTCTTGACTGGGACTATGTTGGCGAGCCAAATCGGATAAATACACGGCTCGATAAAGTCAACCTCCGCCATTTTATGGACTTCGGCCGAAACCTATAGCTCCAACTCATGGCGCATGTGCCGCTGTGGTTGCTTGACCGGAGCGACCGAGGGAGAAATAGCTAGCTCATGCTCCGCTACGGAGGGGTCTAGCCCTGGCATCTCCTTGTATGTCCAGGCGAAGCAGTCTTTGTATTCAAGCAAAAGTTGCTTGTAATCCTACCTTTCTGTCTCGGTGAGGAGAGCACTGACGAATGTAGGCTGAGGGGCTTCATCTTCGCCCAAGTTGATTTCAACGAGCTCATCCACGGTCGCCTGGCCGCCGTCCACCAGCTCGGGAGGAGCGGGTTGGAAGTCGATGAAATCCTCATCATCGGTGTCGGCTTCGTGTATTTCTTGATTCTCGAAGCCACCGGTTGATGTTGAAGGGACTGGAGAGTGGTTGTTGCTGGGATCCATCGAGGATTGATCCGGACCGTCGGCTCCTGGCCAGCAGTTGTCAACCGGGGCTGCTGAGGTCTCCCCGGGGTTGCCTGGTGAAGCTGACAATCCTTCGCAACTAGGATCAGAGATATCCCCCTCCTCAGGAGGGTTTGTTGAACTGGGTCCTTCGACTGGCTGAGAGACCGGAGGAGCTTCTTCTGCCCCCTTGTCTTGGCAGGGAGGCGAGGAGGGTTCCTCGACGGCTTGAGCCGGAGTTCTGGCTTTGACAGAGATCGGGATCAGAATTTCCTCTTCCTCATCCCCGGAGCTGTCGAATTTGGCTTCGACTCTAGCCCTGTCGTCGGCTGGTTATGCCAGGCCTACGATGTTGACTGCGTGGTAGACATAAAAGTCCGGGTCTTGGTCGTAGCCAAGCCCCCTGGTGTCCTTATGGAAGGACGGGGGTTGCCCCCGGACGTGGGAAGGAGTCCACAGCTGACGGAAGTATCTCTGTTGTGAAGAAGTTTGCCACAGAGGAACGTATTGCTTCAGACACATTTCTTGAATATGCGGCGACAGGTCGCCCCACACCTGAACTGCTTCAGGGGTATCATCGGCTTGCCTGGACCAGCCGAAGTCGTCATCTGGCGGGGCTTGAGGGACCATGTCTCCCATATAGAAGACAATAGGTTTGTCCCTGTTAGCCTTCTTGTTTCGGCATTGTCGCTTGAAGGTGACAATGAATGTCGTCAGCGACTCGACGCTGTGCTTCTCGGATGCACATGGAAGCTGGATGCAGTCTGGTGGCTGGCATATACTCTTGCCGATAGCTCGGCTAATAAGATTAGCCTCGAAGTCGATCCGGCGTCTCTCGAGGCGATCTGGGGTTGACTTGGAGCCGAGGCGCAGCCGATGAAGCTTAGCTTTTTCCTCGTCAACAGAGAAGAGATCATCATCGTCTTCCTCTGAGAGCCAACCGTTGCTCTTGCTCTTAATCACAGGGTACAGACTAATCCCCTTGAAGTAGAGCGCAGCGTCGGCCAGGTTGCATTCCGCTGGCGTGAACGGCGACAGGTCTGCAAAGACCGTATGTTGCTCCCCGTCCTTGGCATACTTGATGCATTGGTGGAGAGTCGACGGGACGACCCAATTTTCATGGAGCCAGGGTCTGCCCAGTAACATCTTATAAGATGTGTTGGAGTCGATGATGTAGAATGTCGCCTTGGAGGTGAAATCATCGAGCACCAGGTCAACATCCACCCGGCTGAGGACATCCTCAGTGTTTTGATTAAAGCCGGATATCTTGACCGCTTGCACCTTCTGGAGGTATGGGGTCAGATATAGAGTCTTGAATGTCTTGAGCAGCATAATGTTAACAGCGGCACCAGCGTCTACTAGGATCCGGTTCACATCATGTCCGTTGATCTTCCCCTTCATGTAGAGAGGACGGTTGTGGCACGGAGGGGAGAGCAGCATGTCTTTCTCCGTGAAAGAGATGGTTGCTGTGAAGGCTTCATAGGCAGCCGCCTTCATTTCCGCGGCATGTGTTTCATAGACTTCCGGCTCTTGGAGTATTTTGATAAGAGTTTCTCTTAGGTCCTTACTCCAAGCGATGGCTTCCCAAATTGTAATACTGGCAGGAAAATGCTTCATCTGGTGGAGGACTTTCCGGTCAGCTCGGGCTCGAGCATCCTCCAGAGAGGGTAGTATGTCAGGCTGAGCCTTCTGTGAGCTGCCGTGCTGTTCCCCGTCGGGAAGTTGCACTGCCTTGCCCTTACCACCGGGATCAGACTGACTTTGATCGCCAGCGGACTCCTGGAACAGGGATGTCAATGATGGCTCTTCTGGAGGTGACTGGCGGGCTGGCTCGTCCTTGCCGGACGGTCCCGCTTGCTCTGTTGCAGAAGCTGGTATTGGTGCAGAGGCTGGCAGTAGCCTCTTCAATGCCGGAAGGATCGAAGACCCTCCGAATTTCTACTTCCAGAATGGGAGCCGGTTCCTCTCCTCGATCCTTCCGCGGATTCTCCCACGGCCTCTACCACGTCCCCGGCCACGACCTCGGCCGCGGCCTGTGTGTTCTGGAGCTGGCTGTAGCCTAAGAGGGGCAATGGTTCTTTGTCTTGTCCGGGAGGCTACTGGCTCGCCCCCCCGAGAAGCATTGATGTTATCAGGGGGTGGAATAGCCACCATGTTGCAGGTGCAACGCCGAAGCATTTCTTCCAGCTGCTCTGTGGTGATCTCCTTGTCTTTTATAGCACAAGGAGAGCTCGTCCGGGATCACGAGTCTTTCGCCGTTCTTGAGCTTTTGGATCATCTCTTGGACCCAATTCCCGAGGCGAGCTCGTTTCTGCATTTCTTCCCACGGGATATAGCTGTCGAGTGGGAGAGCTCCGGTAGGACGAGGAGGAACGTATTCCTCCAGGTCATCAATGAGCCGCTGGAGTCTCTGGAGAGGCGTCGGCTCGGTCGGGGATTGCAGGGCGGCTTCTTGTTCAGCTTGTTTCTTGAGCCGCCTTCTGAGGTTCTTCCTCCTATTTCTCTCTTCTCTCTTGGCAATAGCGGTCTCCAAGGGAGTAGGAGGGAGAGGTGTTGGAGTCGGAGTTGATAAATCCTGATGAGGATATCTTCGAGCTGGTGCCTTTGCAGGGCAAGGTCGATGACTCTTCCTTGCCCGGATTTCGATCCAGGCACCTTCCGCTTGTTGTATCTGGAAGGTGGCGTTGATCGCCTGCTCGATTACCTCGAGCGGCAATTCCTGGTATGCCGGAATGCTGGGGCCGGCGTCCGAAGACGCGTGCGCGGTTTGGTGCCTTACCCGCGGTGGCGACAGCTTTTGAGGAGTCGGTTGGCTGGTGCTGGCGTCCGAAGACGTATGCGCGGTTTGATGCCTTAGCCGCGGTGGCGACAGCTTTTGTTGAGGAGCGGACCGAGAGATAGGCTTGTTGTCCTGCTCCTTAGCTTTGCCTTTGTGATCACACTGAGGGCTGGGTCTAGCGACAACTGACGGCGTCGCAAGACATTGTTGCTCTGCACAGTTATCCCGACTCTGCGGACTGGCTGAGCCTTGTGGCGGTGGGCCCGCCACTTGAATCGAAGCCGTTAAAGACTCTGAAGACGTCTTCTTTGTACTTCGGATTGTGTTGACGGGTAGGCGGAGAGGATCCGACGGCTCGTCCGCTGACGAGATGTGACGAGGCTGAGGCGGGGCCTCACTCTGCTTTTGCTTTCCCTTCCTATCCACGGATGCCGGAGACGGAGATAGGACGGGAGGAGGACGAGAGGGAGCTGAGGAGCCCGTCGTCGTCTCGCCCACCAGAATGTCCTCTCGGCCGAGAAGGACCCGGAGGAGCCTGGCGGTGTCTTCTTCAGGGAAAGGGAGAGACTTTAGCTCTCGCCAGGACCGCCACCACACGGCCGAGGTGGTTGGGGTTGGCTGGCTAGGTGCTGCTGTTTGAGAGCCCCCAAGGGCCGGAGGAGCAGGGGGATGGATGACGTTAACCGAGAAGTTGGTCGTCTTTGTCTCTTGACTGGAGTCCCGCTCTCTACGCCTCCGCAATCGCTCGAGTGCTTCTCGGTTGTCAGTCCGGAACTCGAGCCATTCTGGAGAATGCTGATAAGGCAACCCGTGCCCATTTTCTTGAGGGGCGTCTGGCCGCTCTGGCGCATTCCTGGCAGTGCTCAGGGTCTCTTCGACAGCTTGCCGAAACCTGACAAGTGACATAGAGTTCCCCTCCGCATCGGTCTGCTCCCATTGGATCTGTTCCTGGATGAGGTGTTGAACTTCCTCACAGGACTCGATCGGGTGGCAAATTCTGGCGTGGAAGGGGCAGTATTGAGGGTGACTACGGTCCCAATGGGTGTAGTCTGCCGGCGAGTCGCGGGGCATGATTTGCCCGGGTTCTCCCCTTGGGGAAGGAGAGAGGTCTGTGATCATGCCAGGGCCTCCACCCTGGATACCAGATCGAACGTCCCCTTCGACTGGCGCTGGGCTCCTCTGATTCGTCATCAGAAAGAGAAAATGTGGCCATCATGTGGATGACATTGGCTGAGTGGTGAACCACGTGTGCTGCCTTAGCTGACCTGGTCCACGTATGTGGTTGCGGAAAGATCGATGAGACCACTCTTCATTTTAACAAGGCCGTCTCGGATCAACTTCTGCACCTGAGTCTTGAAGACGTAGCAATCTTCAATTGAGTGACCCAGCATGCGATGATACAGGCAATAGCTGGGATCGTCGGTCTTCAGAGCCTCGTCCGGCTTGCGGATTTCTGGCAGCTCGACAATCTTCTGGGCCATGCAGAGGTCGAAGAGCATCTTCGTGTGTTCCTTCTTGAAAGAGAAGGGTGTCTTCATGCGCTCCGAGAAGGAGGGAACCGCCGGCTTGTCCGCTGGCTTTTTGTCAGAGCCACTGGACTCGGCCTCCTTACTGGCTTTGGCGGCAGGGGTGAACTCTATGATATTCACCTCCTTACCGGGCTGGCGTTCTCGCGCTTGCTTACCCTTTGCTGCCGTATAGCTCGGGTTATCGGCGAAGAACATCTCTATTTCGGCGACCGCCGAATTGAGTTGGTCGAAGCCTTTGATATTGGTGCCAAGAAGCTTTTTGCTGACCTCGGCCGCCAGACCTCGACGACATATGGTGATGGCGTTCTCCTAAACGGATGGATTGACACACCTCATGCTGAGGTCTCATCACTTTTTGATGACGTCGAGGGCGCTCTCGCCCTTTTTCAGCCGAAGAGAACAGAGTTCGGCTAGGGAAACCTTTCGCTCGACTGTTTGAAAGCGGTCGAGGAATTTCTTCTGGAGATCCACCAGTCGATGACTGAGTTAGGCTTCAGGCGGGAATACCATTGAAAGGCCATTCCCGTGAGCGAAGTAGCGGAGGAGATATGATTCATCCAGCGCTAACTCACCCATGGCCGTAACATAGTAGGCCAAGTGCTCATGTGGCGACCCCTGCCCGTCGAACTTTTGCAGCTTCGGGGGCTTGGCGTACTCCGGGGGAAACTTTTTTAGCTGGTGGTGAAGCAGGTAGGGTACACTGTAGAGATCTACTGTGACAACCCCTTCACCATACTGGGCGAGCTTTGTCTCGACAATACGCTCGATCATCTGTCGTTGTGCCAGGACATTTTCCGGCATTGGCGTATTGGAGGCCCGTGGTTGAGCCTCAACCGGGGGTGTGCCAAACCCAGTTGCCAACGGAGTTCGAGCGATCGGCGCAGAGGTGTTGGCAGCATCGCGAGCCGCCGGCGGCGCCAGTGCCTCGGCTGGGGGCCTAGCAGGTTGCTGAGGATGAAGGTCCCGTTCCTGGAGGAGGTCTTGCAGGAGGGCCTTCAGATGCTGGTTCTCCTTCATGAGAGCATCGAGGGTCACTTCTTGAGCCTCGTACGTAGGAGGGTCGTTGTTGACCGGCTCTGCGTTGATAGGAGGATCGCGGTCTTCCACCGGGACCTCTTCTGCACGTTCCGACGCCTGCGGTCCGGCAGAAGTGCCGATGTGACCTGTTGGGGGAGGCGGCGGAGCCTGATGGCGCGGCCTCCTGAAGTGGGATAAGGGTTGATTCAAGTCATCAGACTGGGTATCCGGCTGGTGTCCGGTGGTGTAGCACGCGAACACTCGAACCGCATCATTAATGAACCGGGCCGTTCGTTTCCAGCACGGGTGCCGCTCTGGGCGGACAAGCGCCCCTAGTCTGTCAAAGACCGAGGTACGTTGCAGAGGGGGCTCACTCCCGATATCAGTCGAAGAAGAACCCTGGACAGGTTGTTGGAGGGCCCGGGAGCGGGCTCGCTTTTGCCTCCGCTTACTTGCGAGGGGGACATTAGAAGACTGGGCGTCGTTAGATGATGCTACTGTGAGGCTAGTCGCATCCCGTCTGATGCCGCGTTTGAGCGCTCGCAGGGGGTTTCTAATACGCGCCCTTCGAACGGCTTGAGCTTCTTCTGGGGTGACCCAGATTCTCCTCAAGTCAGGTTGCTGGTCTCCCTTGTCGCCGCTTTTCCGACAAGTTGTCTTGGGAGGCTGTGTGTCGGGCTGTGGCGGGTGCCCCCGGGCTGTTGTCGAGGGACCCGCTCCTTTGAGCTTCGCCCTGTCCTCTCGTGTTTGCCGCAAGAGGTCGAAACGGTTGGAGGTGGGGATGGTGGGAATGGTCCGTTCCTGGGGTATGATCGGTTCGCCCCCGTCGAGACGGATCCGCAAGTCACTGAAAAGAATCGTCCTGCCGGAGTTGCTAGTCGCAGTAGCGAGCCGTCTGCCTTTGCGGCCATGGCGACGCTTCTTCTGGGGAGTGGAGGAAGACTCCGCCCCGAGATGGTAGACCGAGAAAACCCGGCCTGGAGCGACCGACAGCGTAGAGCCGTCAGTCGGAGGTACTGGGACCGGCCCCCGGGGTATGAGACCCACGCCGGGAGTCGATGACTGGGCGACACGGGTATAAGCCTTCGCCCGCGCCAATAGAAGAGTTGTCGATGCTCGAGATGACACTCTTGCACCGGGAAGCGACGCCGTCGGAAGTGCTGAGGTGCCGACGCCCCTGGGTCGAGGACCCGCAGTAGGTGCCGGCGTAGTCCGAGCTCGGGTCGGGAGGCCCGAGAAGGGTGCTGAGGAACCTTGCCCCCTGAGTAGGAGACCCGCGGGGAGAGCCGGTGCAACTGGAGCTCGGAACCGAGGTCCCGAGTGTAATATTAGAGAGCTGCGAACTCGGGGCTGGGAGCCCGTATCGAGGGTCGGCTTGGCCGGGGTTCAGGACAGGGGGCCCGAGGAAGGCGCTGAGGAGACGTGGACCCGGGGCTGGGGGCCCGTGTTGGGTGTCGGCTTTGCTGGAGCTCGGGGTTGGAGACCCGAGGAAGGTGTTGAGAGGCCGTGGACCTGGGGCTGGGAGCCCGTGTTGGGTGCCGGCTTTGCTGCGGCTCGGGGTTGGAGACCCGAGGAAGATGCTGGGAGGCCGTGGACCCGGGGCTGGGAGCCCGTGTTGGGTGCCGGCTTTGCTGCGGCTCGGGGTTGGAGACCCGAGGCAGGTGCTGAGGTAGTGACCGAAGTCCGGGCCGCGGGGCCCGTGCCGGAGATCGGACGAGGCTGGCCTCGGGAGCTAACGCTTACCCGGGCTGGTGTTGATCTGGGGACCCTGCAGGGGCCAGTGGTGGTGGTCCGGTGCCTGGCGCTCAGGCGGGACACCGGCGCCGAAAGTGCGCGTGGCGCATTGGCCACGGGAGCCAACAGAGAAACCGGGGTTGGCTGAGGAGCAGCCACAAGGATCACGCCCAAGAAGTAGGGCGATCCAATGACAGGGGCGAAGCTGCCGAAAGCGATCGGCGTCGCCAAGTAACCCACCCGGGCATGGGTGGCAATGACATTGGGACCGTAGGTGACGGCCGCCATGGTTGCTGGAGAGCTGAGTACTGCGGGAGCGACGGTTGCTAACAGTCGCCGAGCGCGGTCCGTCGGTCAGAACGCGGACCGGAAGCTGCTGGAGAATGCGCGTGCAAGTACCCTCCTCTGCCTCTCCTGCAAGGACAGGGAAAGGGCACCAGGGCTTCAGGGCTGGCATAGGCTTTTCTTCAGCAAAAAGAAGGAAGGCGGGAGACGTCCCACCGGGCGTGCCATCCTCTCTGTTGCGCGGGTTTTTATATGCCGAATGACCAGGGTGAAGGAAGGGATACAGCGGGGAAGGAAGACACGGGAGTTTGATATATCTCGGGTATCCTCCTTACGGTTGCATGCCTCTCACGGCGGTATCGGGCACTCTCCTTTTACGGAAAGTCGAAAAGGGTCGAATGGCACGGGAATGTAAGAGTAGGGGTTAACCGGACAGGGTGCGGGCGTGCCAGTCGATTTCTCGACAATCACCCATGGAACCGAGGGTTGACCGGCGAAGCACCACCAGGGCGCGGCACGTGGGCTCGGGCGATCGGGCGACACGTGGAGAGAAGGGGTTCCACGGGTCCGAGTGCGCAGGCGATTATGGGAATCGTGTACTGGATGTCTTTCCCCACCGGCCGCAAGCAACCGGTGTTTATTTACATCGGATTGAATCCGAACACCTTTATTCTGAGCTGAAGAAAAGTCTGTATATATGTCTGAAGCCGTGGGTAGAGGGCCGGGAGCATTCTGCAGCTGTGGGTGCGCTTTCGACTGAGTGGTGTTTACTGGGGTTAGGATGTTGGGCACGTATGCCGAACGGTGTAGGTAGGAAGATGGGGGCCCGAATGCGGGTGCTTGTATGTCACTGGCTTTATGATGGGCCACATGGGCTTTACAAATGGGCCTAGGTGGCCAAAGTACAACTGGCGCAAGCAGCGGGACAACTCCGACACGTGGGTCGGTCCCCGGGTCATTGCGTAATAAAGCGGATATCCGCGTGTTTTACAGGAACTCTTTATAGAGGGATTGATGTGGGCCCGACTGCCTTGGTGGCCAGAGCGGACATGGACTGGCGCCTGGTGGAGGTCGGGCGCGGCTCGGGGTGCTTCTCTGGACGGACTGGAGCCCCCAGACTGTCGAAGATGGAAATCCGCTGTGGAGGGGCTTCCACCAGGTGCTTGGCACCTATCCTAGATGATCCCGAAGTTGTTTGGTTTCGGGGTTTTTGTAAACCCCTTTCCGCTTCTATCGATTGAAACAAGAAGCATTAGTTTCTTCGGTAGTATTGGCCTCCCCTGGCGACCGCTTCGCCAAACCTCGAGCTTGGTGCGGATCCGAGGTGTGGACGAGCTACCCTACTCTAGCCCTCCTAATGGCTCCGACCACTTCTTTGGTGACCCAATTTTGCTTGAGGCGGAGTTGGCGCTCCTCGGCGGGGTTGCTCCCTCGCTTGGGCTTGGGAGCTTTGGCACTCGACCAGTGCGACCGCCCCCAGTTCAACACCGGTGCGCCGATCCTTTTAAGCTCCGCTTTATCCTCCTGCGTTCGCCGCAGAAGTCCAAAGCAGTTGGAAGTAGTGACGGTTGAAACATGTCGATCCCATGACACAATTGGCTCGCCATCGTCGAGCCGCACATGCAAATCTCCGACAATTATCGTTTTGCCGGAGTTAGAGGTGACAAAGCAGGTCTTCTATCCCTGCGGCCACTCCGGCACTTCCTTGGTTAGGCCGAGATAGAGTCGCCACCAATGTGGTAAACCGAGAATACTCGGTCGGCAACAGTCGAGGGTTGATGCCCTTGATGGCAATTGGTGTGACCGGTCGCTCTTTGGCCACAAGAGTGATGCCTAGGAACTAGGGCGAGCTGACGACTGGAGGAAAATCACCGAAGACCAAGGGCGTGGCCAGATATTCACACCTGGCGTGGCGAGCGACGACCAGAGGACCATAAGTCACGACCGCCATTGTTGCGTCTGCTGCTGCTTTGTGCTCGATAGCTTGCTGCTGGCCGATCGCTTACTACAACTCGGACACCCTCTGCTTCCTCTCCTGTAAGATAGAAAAAGGGCATCACAGCCTAAAAGTAGGTGTGACTCTTCTTCGGCAGAGAGAAGAAGGGCAGGAAGTGTCCCACCAGGCGTGCCAGTCTGTTTTAACGTCATGGAACCGCTCCTAAAATGGGGAGGGGGACGATGGCGCCATTAGTTGGACATCGCTGCACATTTATTAGCTACTTAAATAGCATGTACATTTTCATATTTCGTGGGTTAATAGTTTATCAGACGATTTAGGGTTTAGGTGCAGAACACTTCCCCACTGACCGCAATCAGTGTTTATTTACATAGGACGTAATCCGAACACCCTTATTTAACCGCCGAAAGAAAAGAGTCATCGACCTCGATACCGGCCGCGATACTAAAGGTAGGCTCGCACAAGCATTAGCAGTTACCCTTAAGGAGAGGTTTGAGGATCATTCACAGTTTGGCACTGGTGGAGATGTGGCCTCCATGTTAGTACTGGGCAGGGTTTTGGCATAGCTTAACACTATCTGGGATTTGGCACTGTTTGGCATTGGCAAAGGTTTGGGACAATTTGGTGCTGGCAGGGGTTTGGCACAATTTGGCACTGGCCAAGGGTTCGGCACAGTTTGGCACTGGCGGGGATTTGATACAGTTTGGCACTGGCGAAAGGTTTGGCACGTCTCATCGTTCGGGCTAGTCAGTGACCTCGACTTTGTTGAAGACCGAGTACGAGAAGGTCGACTTCAGGGTTAACTGAAGGTCCGGGATGTCTTTGTAATCCCCAAAGTATTTCATCGATGATCATCATACAAGATTTTATATGGGGGCCTTTTAAGCCCAATTACAAGGCTTACATAAGTTGCGGAACATTTCCACAATTGCGCCGATCGCCAGGTCTTTACATAACCATAGGGGTATTTCCATAATTTCACAAAGCTTCCTCCATAGAACTTGTAGGTTCGTAATTTGCCTACGCGCCGTTAAAGGGGGCATTTTTGTAACATACCCTCACCCAGGACGCCAAAGGTCAAAGCCGAACCAAAGAACTCTTCCGTGCTCCTCGCTCCGGTCGGGTGCTTCTTGCTCCGTGTGCCCACCATTGTTCGTATCTTCATATTGCGTCCACGTGTCTTTTTTGAAGACCCCGGGGGGGTATTTATGGGCTTGGATTGGGCTTGGGCCACCCTGGACCGTATGTGAAAGGTTCTAAGCCCACCCGACCCGATTGAAAGGGTTTTTGACCTACCGGGATCGGGTGGAAGGGGGTTTTGACCCACCTGGACCGAGTGAGGGGGAGGGGGGAGTTTGGACCCACCCAGACCAAGTGGAGGTGCCACCAAACCCACCGGGACCAAGTGGGGGCTGGGGGTGTGGGTGCTTCCCAAGCCCAACCCAGACCGGGTGGGCTTCGCATGAGCCCCACTCGGACAGGGTGGGTGCCGCACAGGCCCCACCCAGTCCGGGGTGGTCCGGGGTGGAGAGAGAGGGGGGAACCCCATAAAAGGGCCCCCCATTTAATTCCATTTGGTTGTTTTCACTGTCTCGGCCACGTGGAGGAAGGAACGACGCTCCAAGATCGCTTCGTGCTCCGTTTCTCATGTCGTTCGCGTCGCTTCTTGCTGGGGAGGACTCCATGCTTCGTGGATTGCTTCTGCTTTGCTCTGACACCTCGTAAGTGCGGCGACATTTTTTCTTTGACCGCCTACTTGCTGCGAACTCTGTCTTCTTGTGCCGAGAAGACGGCGGGGCTTCTCGAGACTCAGCTTCGACCCATTCTTCCGGCGCCCCAACTTTGTGCCATCTTACTAATCTTCAGGGGACTCATTTATTTTTAATTTATCTCGATTAATTCGAGAAAAATAACGGGTGCAACAATTAGTTAACATCATACACAATTTTAGCTCTTAAGCGCAACATGTATTGCCTAGGCAGTTAGGCAAAATTGAACCACCTACTAGAAATAAAGCCTAATGTTTAAGGCAAAACCAATTGCCTTTTAGTTTTATCGCCTAAGTTCTCTGGGCAGAGACTAACACCTACTAGCCTACTATCTACCAACTTTAGGGGGAATAGATTTTCCAAGGGTAGGGTAAAACGTATAACCTAGTTGCCTGCAAATGCAAAGCCATCACCTACATAGATACTCAGTGATGCGGGATGGCGTACCTAAATAGGTCCGACTAGGCAGCTAATTGAGATCAGCAAGATGCGCTAGAATAGGTCGACAAATAACCCATCGCGTACACGAACTCCAAGCGAAATAATACGTGGAACAACAGTAGCTACGCTCTAGAAAACCGTCCCTCGCAGCGAGAAACGTCGAACTGAACGATAGGTAGGACTACCACGGTCTAGGGTATCGCTTCACGTTCAAATATCTCAAAATGGCGCCCTCAGGTGGGTCACTCACATACACACACTTCGATAGTAAATAAAATAAAAAGCTAGAATATCCTATCACACTCAACGGCGACAAATAAAACATGGATACTAAATAAGCAAATCGCCAGAGCAATGTTGAGCTAATTTGTTAACCCCTCATAATACAAAAAAAAAGTTTTTTACCAAGGGGAAAAAACCCCATTTCCAGTCCACGTTAACCCCCCTGGGGGGGGGAGGGGGGGTGTTTACGCGGACCAGACTGGGCCCCCCAGTCTGGTCCGCGTAAACCCACCAGAATACAAAAAAAAATTAGAAAGGGGAAAAACCCCATTTCCAGTTCGCGTTAACCCCCCTGGGTTTACGCGGACCAGACCGGCCCCCCCAGTCTGGTCCATGTAAACCTCCCTCCCCCACTCCGAAAATAAAAAAATATTTTTTCAAGGGGGGTTTACGCGGACCAGATCACCCCCTCCATTCCAGTCCGCGTAAACCCCCCTGACCTTTCAAATTCTCCTATAAATTTCCCCCCTTAGAAGCTCAAGGGGCATACGGATGCATGCATAGAAGGCCAACACAAGGACTTGCAAGCACTCAAGGGCTAAAGCCCCCCGGGTTTCTAGCAAGAACGCGAGGAGCTAAGCGCGTGTTGGGTGGCTTGTTGATCGGCTCGTATACGCCGAGGGTATGTCACACGTACTCCCCTCACATGGCGTCTAGCCGTCTCACTCAAGTCCATCCCCTCGCATACGAGGCGTTATGCTAACGGCGAATACACCCGTCCATCGGGTCCGCCCGCGTACGACGAAATACGACGACAAAGAGCACGCCATGATGCCGCATTTACCCCCCGCCACAGAACCGTGCCCGCCGCTCGCCCCGAGTTGGCCACCAACGGCCCCGACTGCTGACCCGAGTTAGCCGGACCCTGGCCCGGAAGTAACGTTCCTGGGACCGGCCCTAACTCCCCAGCATGAACACATCCGCCTTCCGGGACCCGCACCCGACTGCTCCTCTCGAGCCGCGTCCGGCCTCCCTCAGGAGCCAGCCAGTGTCCGCCCCTGCCATCCAGTCTAGCCCTCCCTCAACGAGTCGGGCACGTCCATAGCTCCTTGTGGAGAGCCTATGTAAAAACACGCGGATATCCGCTTTATCCTGCATTGACCCGGGGACCGACCCATGTGTCGGAATTGTCTCACGGCTTGCACCAGTTGTATTTCGGCCCTTTAGGCCCACTTGTAAAGCCCACGTGGCACCTATAAAGCATGAAACCAGTTGAATACGCACACCCATACCTCGGTCCCGGTTTCTTATCCGCACTAGCCTGTATGCAACCAGTCTCACGAGTCTCAGTTCACCAACCCCTCCAGTTAAGCACGATTGTTACCCCACAACTGCAGGGGTACCCGGGTCCCTGTCCATGGCTTCAGTAATATCCAGGCTCTTCTTCAGCACAGAACAAAGGTGTTCGGATTCAATCCGATGTAAATAAACACCGGTTGCTTGCGGCCGGTGGGGAAAGACGTCTCGTACACGAATCCCCACAATCGCCTGCACACTCGCACCCGTGGAACCTCCCTTCTCTCCACGTGTCGCCCGCTACCCCAAGCCCATGTGCCGCGTCCAGGCGACGCTTCCCCAGTCAACCTTCGGTTCCATAGGTGATCGTCGAGAAATCGACTGGCACGCCCGCACCCTGTCCAGTCACCCTATCCTCCCGGAAACCTCTCGTACAAGTTGACCCCTCTCGACCTTCCGTAAAAAGCGAGTGTACGGTACTGCCGTGAGAAGCATAGAGCTACGAAGGAAAATATCCCCGAGATAACATCAACCCCCTTATTTTCCTTTAGCGCTTTATTCCCCTTCTCACCGCGGTCACCGACTTTTTTCGCCCGTCGAAAGGCCGACGGAAACATTTAGTAACCATCTGGATTGAACAGGGATTTTTGTATAATCTTGGCAATAGGCGCAAGTCCCTCATTAGGGAAGACCCGTTGACCAAACACTCTCGGGAGATTGCTTCCCCTTCTTGAGTTCTCATGAGTTGGGGCCCAGCTTCGCGCGTCCATCAGCGCAACGCCGGGGATCGACCTGCCCGGTCAGGTCACGGGGGTCAAGGGGGCAGTGCCCCTTGCGGGGGTTAACAAGTTGGTTCAACATCAACATTAGAGTGTTCTAATAGATCAGAAGAGCATGACTTTGGATACCTTTAAAAGAATTTTTAGCTTGGTATCTTGTTTATTGCTTTGAATTAATCATAAATTTTATTCAACGCGTCTTTTAGCAGATAATTAGAATCAGAGTCATTTCTTGAGGAGGAGTTGAATACCTGAACTGATTTACCATTCCTCTTGGCCATCAAGGTCAAGTTGGCCTTTTCTTCAGAATCTGGTATCCTTGTTCTTTGACTGCTTCTTTTGAGTCTTGAAATCTATTGACCCCTTGCAATCAAAGATACATTAGCTTACAGTTTATATTAATTTCTTTCTGAGGCTAGTGACGACAAGGTCTCTCTAGTTAATTTATTGTCCAGAGATCATGGTTCTGACTCATTGAGAAAGGGCTCCATATGAGGGATAGTCAGAGTCATCAACCAACGGAAAACTATTGATAGAATGACCTTCGGTCAAGTTAGCCATGTACGATCGTTTGCTCTCAAATCGTGAGATCTTTAAAGTATAGAGAGCTTGGGCTCTGATACCACTTGTTGTCTAGTACATGGCTTTTACCCAGAGAGGGTGAATGGGTAATTAAGAATATGATCATTATAATCATCATGTAGATCGTTATAAAACAATGCTTACATGAATGCGGAATAGACGTGAAAACTCTATAGCGGTTTACAACCATGAGTGTCAGAGTTGTAACGCTTAGACATATGAGGAATGAACCTAAAGAGCTTATAGATTGGTATGTAAGTATTGCAGTAATGATGTGATTAGAGATGTAAATGTTGCAGCGGTATAGTGAACAGAAATAAAGAGAGCAATCACACAAATGACAATCTCATAGGACACAAGGATTTATACTAGTTCACCCCTGACCTCAGTCAGTCCTACATCCAGTAGCCAGCAACTACTGAGATTTCCATTATCTCCCCGCAAGGAATAGTACACTGGTTGTTTTTGATCAGGTGTTCAGCTACACCACGGGCACTAGCTCACTAGAGCCCCAGCTGACTTGCAGGCATAGTCAAACCTATATATTTTTTATCAGCTGTTCAACCACACCATGGGCACTCTTTCACTAGATCCCCAATTGACTTCACGGCACAGCCAAACCTAGGATTTCAAGCCTCTTGTAGGCACTCTTACTTACAAGCAAGGGAAAACAAGATTTCAAGCCTCCTATAGACACTCTTGCCCGCAAGTAAGAAACCTCTTCCCTCAAGAAGAAGTGAACCACTGTTATAGATTACACAAATATTGCCCCTTGATAGACAGAGTTGTGTACAATGAAATACAAATCATTCAAGATAGAAGAATGAGAGTGAAAGCATAACTATCTTGAACTACAACGGTAAAGCCTTCAAAGATAAATGCAGAGAATCACGGAAGGCACTTGTAAGGAATATGAGGATATTGTTGCAGTTGGAAGATGCGTCTGTTTCTTCCTTGCTTTAGCATGCCGTAGATGTGGTTGAGGAAGAAGTTGGCTTTGCTTTTCGCTCGACATTAGGCTTCATGCTTCTACCGGCTGGAGTTTACTAGATGTAGTGCTTGGTACGCTCACTCCTTTGCATTCTACAGCTCCTTGGATAGATGATGTATCTGTAAATACGCTCAGCCAAGGCTCTCTCCGAGAGAGAGCTTTCTTGTTCAGCCACATCAAATAGTTATAGCTCTTTGTGAGGATAGTTCCGTTAGATAAATCCTGATGATCGTTAGACTCATCCAAGTATTCGTTAGACTCATCCTAGTATTCGGTGGAGAGCTCTCCATTTTTGCCTGTAATGTGTAGCTGTCTGTAGAGAGATCTTTACTGTCTTTGAAGTAACGCGCTCCTTTGAATGAGAAGACAGGGGTAGATCCTCCCTAAGATAGCCTCATTGAATTCGTGCTTTTCTCTTGGAGATCTTCCTTACACCGTTTTATCTGTTAGCAGACTACTTTACTGAGAGTGCTCCTTTTTCCTAGAGTTATCACATTGTAGAGGAGTTTATTTATTCTATGAAAAGATAAAGTCAAGAATGGCTGCATAGAATACTCTCTTCTTTCTGCTGAAGTCGACACGCATTTGTACTCACTGTTCTGGCAGTAACTTTCCAGTATGTTACTTCCTAAAACAGAGTTAAAAATACTGAGCTTGCTAGGCCTTTGGTCAAGTACATTGCACAAGAAAGGAAACAGAGTATGTGTACGCTTACATACTACACATGTAGCATTTAATGTCTCATACAGAAGAATACAATGTGTTTGAAATTTGAATCTCAGAGTGATAGTCGCTTAACTGTGTCTTAGTTGATAGGGGAATGAAAATTCATTTACAGTAACAACTAAGTTAATTCTTAACATGAATATTGAATTGCAACTATCATTTTTATAAGAACCTTTTGATCGTTAGGATAGTTGTTGTTCCTTACAACTAAAGACAGATAATTGTTTGACTATTTTTGTCTTTTGTTTGTCATAATCGATTTAGGAGTAAATTTTAGATTAAATGATCGACTAATCTGTATTAGACAATCAGATTTTGATTCTACAACTACAGGCAACAACCTTTGAAATAGCCGATGGTTCACGCGACTATGTGACATTTTAAGCTGTTAGATAGTTGAAGGAAGGATGAGATAGCTGCTGCTATAGTTCTACTATATACAGATAGTCTATCTTTGAGATAGTTAATTGAGAGAGACTATGTATTCGACTATCTGTTCAGATAGACGATCATTAAGTTCTATCATTTTATTATGGGTTTTTTGCATAAAAACCATTGTTATATGTGAATTTACAAAAAAATCACTCTTAGAAACGTATTATCGGGCATATCACTCTGTAAACTCTAATTGTGCAAAAATATCATCTCCGTAACTATCTGTCATTAACTAAGAATTTAACCATGGTTAATCTTAACTTGACATGAGAAAATACCAAGATATCCCTAGTTAAAATAATAAAAAAAAATATTCTAACACCCCTCCCCTTCCTCCCGTCGGCCGGAGTAAGGGGGTCCCGTCGTTAAAAATCTGATCTTTTCCTTCGCAACTCCCCTGGGCCTTCTCACCATGCCGGAGATTTTCTCTCCTTCCCCAGTGCTACCTCTCCTTCACGAGTTCGGTCTCCTCGTCCACCTTCTGCAGCAAGGTCTTCACCTGGCCTCGGAGGAGCGCCTCCTCGGACCCCGGCGTCCCCCTCCCCGCAGCCCGGGCCCTGCTCTTGCCGACGGAGGAGGACGGCATCTTCAGGCTCCCCGCCGCGAGGCCGACGATGGGCGAGTCGTTGGTGATGTCGAGCAGCACCGGGCGCTCGGGCCTCCTCCCCATACGGGTCCTTGACTGCGAGGAAACAGATTTCTCGAGGACTTCTTGTTGCTTCTTGCTCTCTGAACCAGCAAAATGAAATCAGAAGAAAGAAAGACCAAAAAGGAATAGTTCCATTCTCCCAAGAACTTGCAGACAAAAACAGAACGCGAGATGGGTGGCCACTGGAAGATGGTTTCTTACCTGAAGAAAGGGTTGCCTGGGACAAGGCGGCCCTTGGGATGGACGACAGGGTCTCCATTGTTCCCTGCGAAATCGTCTTGCGAGAGGAGATGCGAAAGGTGGAGAGGGATGGACGACGGGGTCTCCATTGTTCTCTCTCTCTCTCTCTCTCTCTCCCCCCCCCAACGGCCAGCAGGTCCTCGCGGAGCTCGTCATCAATGTCAGAGCGGGCCAGGGTCGCGGTCGGCACAGGCGGCTGCCCTGCAGTTGCCGCGGCACGATGGTGGCGGAGCAAGCGGTAGCAGCGGAGGACGATGTAGTAGGTGAGGAGGAGAGAGCAGGTGGCGAAGACGGAGGCGACGACGACGAGGAGGGTGCGGAGGAGCTGTTGCTTGGTCTCCATGTAGGTGGGAAAGAGGGGAAGGGTGGCCACCGGGGAGGCGGCGAAGACGATGGGGGCGGGGGCGGGACGGCCCAGGCGGGGAAGACGACGGGGGCGGGGACGGGGGGCCGGGGAAGAGGACGGCGGGAAGGGCGTGGGGCAGGCACCGATGCACACCATGTTGTTGAGGTCTGGGAGCAAGAAGACGGGGTGGTAATGGGAGCCCACTGTTACCTCCCTCAACTTTCGGTTAACCAACGAGCCCCGTCGCCAAGCACGCCATCTGCAACCTCGCCACGTTCGCCTGTGAACCTCCGCCGCGACAGCGTCGCCATCACCCTCGCACCCGCCGGAGCCCCCCCCCCCCTCTCCAGCTCTCTCTCTTGCCTCCGCAAGCTCGCCGCGAGACCACCGGACACCGCTGCGACCTCCCCAGGTCGCCAACCCCTTCCTGCTACCCACTCCCTCACTCTCCCATCGTAACCTAGCCACGTCTCCTCCTACCTCTCTCACCTGTTAACCCCCGTCGCCAGACCTCCATCTCCACACCGCGACACCCCACTCCTCAACACCCCCAACCGCAGACACCCACCCTCGACCTCACAGCCGCCGAGCAACCCCCACCAGCGCACCTCCACGCTCCCACGGATCACCCTAGGCACCCCCGCCACCGTGACCTCCTCTCCCTGCGGACGCCTCTCTCTCTCTCTCTCTCTCTCTCTCTCTCTCTCTCTCTCTCTCTCTCTCTCTCTCTCTCTGTAAGGGCATTCTTGTCATTTTACATCTAACTAATGGGAATAATAGAATCTATATGGAATATTCGTCTTTCCGTCGACGGAAGTTAACTCGGATGGCATTTTCGCACAATTAGAGTTTACAGAGTGATATGTCTGATAATGCATTTCTAAGAGTGATTTTTTTGTAAATTCACATATAACAATGGTTTTCACGCAAAAAACCCTTTTATTATTGGGATGGCCGATATCCCAACGACTATGTTGATGGATAGGTGATTCTATGTGCCAATGTTGAATGTTTTCTGCAGATAGGCGATGTTTATGATAGGCGTTGGAAGTGCGCCTATGTTATCCTTAATTGCGATATGTGAAGTGTTTCATGAGATAGTCGATGTTAAGATAGGCGATGGGACTGAGCCGATGTTATCAATGTTTTAGCGCCTATCTGAATTCAGTGCGACTATCTTAGATAAACAATCTTTTAAGTGTTGAGATAGTCGGCTATGTCAAGCGACTACGTGAATTTATGCACCTATGTAAGTGCCTATGTAAATTTCTGCAACTGAGCACCTGAGTGAATTTTATGAGCCTAAGTGAATTTTAACGCCTATGTAAGCGCCTATGTAAACTTCTGCAACTAAGTTTACAGTGCCTGAGTGAATAGTCTTGCGACTATATTATACTTTGATGAATTTTAGGCTCTCTTCACTGTTACAGGGCTTTTCTTACGAAGTCTTTTTGTTACTTTTACGGATTTTTGTTCTTATCTAAATTAACTCTGATGTTTTGTTTTTCATGAAGGTTGACCTTAAGGTTTTGTTATCTATAAGATCAGAGTTTATAAATTACCAAGACTAATTCAAGGTTTTATTGTCATCAAGATTTACCATAAGATTTTATTCAGGATTTGTTATATTTAGAATTTACTCGAATGTTTTGTTATCACCAAAATTAATATAAATAAGTGAATAAAGGGTTTCGGTTTAATACTCAAAGATTTAGCTTGAATATGAAGTTATGAAGTGTTAACCCATCACGTCTGCCCATCAGTCAAGGGGTGATAAGCTGTGGAGAACTTGAGCATAGTGCCCATAAGGTGGCATAGGGTCTACCAAAAATAGCCAACAAATCGTACCTCCCTATCCGAAACAATATTCTTGGGTAGCCCATGCAAACGAATAATCTCAACTAGAAGGAGACGGGCTACCTTCGACGCATCGGAGGTCCTCACACAGAGAATAAAGTGAGCCATCTTGGAGAACCTATCGACCACCAACATGATGGAATCATGCCGACAGACCGTACGTGGCAACCCCAGAACAAAATCCATGCTAACATCCTACCACAGACGAACTGACATAGGAAGGGGAGTGTACAAACCGGTATTCTGCTTTCGCTGCTCAGCCGTAACGCAAGTGCGGCACTGGGCCACGATGCGGGCCACATCGCGCTTCAGGCTGGCCCAAAAGAACCGATACTCCACCAACTCAATGGTCTTGTTCCGACCAAAGTGGTTGGCGAGAGCTCCTGCATGAACCTCCCAAATCAGAAACTCGCGGATGGAGGTCCATGGGACACAACCTATCCCCGCGAAAAAGATAACCCTCTTGAAGGATGTAATCGTTGTACTCTCTGGAGGGTCCTGACTGGAGCACAGCATGGATTGGACCAAAATATGGGCAACCGAGTACTCCTCTCAGAGCCTCTCAAACCCGTGACCTCTGTGTGAACAACAGATAAGAGCGAGGATCAAGGGCTCAATGTATCTGCCACACGATTCTCCACCCCCCCCCCTCCCGATGCCTAAGGACGAATGTATAGGCCTGAAGATACTGTACCCATCGATTATGTCTGGGCAGAGAGTAATGCCTACTAGCCCATTGTCTACCTTCTTTAGGTGGAACAGATTTTCCAAGGGTAGGGCAAAACGTATGGCCTAGCCACCTTCAGGTGCAAAGCCATCACCTACACAAATACTCAGTGATGCGGGATGGCAAACCTAAATGGGTCCGACTAGGCGGCTAATTGAGATAAGAAAGATACGCTACAATACGTCGACAAATAACCCATTACATACACGAACTCCAAGCGAAATAATATGTGGAACAACAGTAGCTACGCTCTAGGAAACTCTCCCTCGTAGCGAGAAACGTTGAACCGAACGATAGGTAGGACTATCACGGTCTAGGGTATCACTCCACGTTCAAATAACTCAAATTGGTGCCCTTAAGTGGGTCACTCACATGTATACAGTCCAGCAGTAAATAAAATAATGAGCTAGAATATCCTATCACGCTCAACGATAGCAGATAAAACACGGATACTAAATAAGCAAATTGACAGACCAGCTTTTCAACACTAACCAACTCGCTGAAGAGCGAGGTACACTATTGAGAATACGCACCTGACAGGAGGCAAGCACGCTGGGCAATGGCCAAACTGGGATGCAGAGACACGAGTGGTGGCGTCTTTCCACAGGGACAGCGGCTACTATCGCCAACATCGGAGAGCTGACGATGGCGGCTTGAGCCGCCACGGCTACTGCAAAGTGTTGTAGGCCATCGGGGAGGGGCGGATTGGGGTAACGTGGTCACCGCGCAGCTGGGGGACACAGTAAACGACGACCGGCGTAGAAGTGGAGGTAGAGGGAGCCAGCAATAGCGGGTCCGCTAGCGGGCTAGCGTAGCCCAACGAACTCAGGAGTGGGGAGGCAACGGCACTCCGATGGCAAGGCGACGACGTACGGCTGGGGTTGTGGGTGGCGCCCTGGCGGCGTCAGGAGACGGTGGCAGTCATAGGGCTGCAGCGCTCGAGGCCAACAGGGGAGCGCAGGGCGTCCTTAGTGCAACTGTCGGCAGGGGGGCTGACTATGTAGGGAGAACACAACAGAGGGGGGAGGGGGTTGGTGATGGACAGTGGAGGCGGCGATGGCAAGCCGCAGGGGTTGGGATCACAGCCGTTGGGTTCACAGGCAACACAACAAGAAAGAAAGAAGAAGAAGGAAAGGAGAAAGAAGAGGGGGAACGTGGGTGTACGAGGTGGAAGAGAGAAAAGGGGGAAGGAAGAAGACAACCTCGGACTTCACACCCAGGGCTTTGGGCTTCGCGCCCTAACTTCACGAGACAGAGGCCTTCGCAGCCAGAGCAATCTGAGTCTTCTTTTCATCTTCGTTAACTCTAAAAAATTGAGGTTACATCATTATTTATAGAGGTAAAACCCTAATGGTTATCCTCTCAAACATATGACCGAAAAAACCAGTGCAAAATCACACTGAAAAATACAAAATAAATGAAAGGACTCTAATGAGCCACTAATGCGCCTCCCAACTACTCAAATGAATAAACTAATCAATAAAGAGTAATGCTTTGTGCAACACCCCAGTTAATTACACACCGGGGTGTTGCACGTGCAACACTTTTTTTTTTAATTTTTTTTGAGTGGCCCCCACGCCAAGCTAGCTTGGTGTGCCGGCCACGTCATCATGTGACGTGGCGTGGGGGCCACGCAAAAATAAACATCAACACTGTGAACAGTGAAAATGCCTCATTTTCACTATTCACAGAGGGGTACTTTTTTGCATGGCCCCCACGTCACGTCACCTGATGACGTGGCCAACACAACAAGCTAACTTGGTGTGGGGGCCACTGAAAAAAAAAGTGTTGCACATGCAACCCCCCGGTGTGTAATTACCTGGGGTGTTGCACAAGCATTACTTATCAATAAAAAGTACATCAGTCCAGTAAATGATCATCATCAAGCCAAAGAGATGCCGATGTCGCTACTGAAGGCCTCCGACGATGGTAAATGTAGGTCGGGTTGAACCAGATCTGTGCTCTGGTGTCCTCAACACTCAGACTAACCTTTTAGGTGCAGCCAAGTTGCCTATTGATCATATAAGGCCTTTAGGTTGAGTTGAATGCCCAACACTGCATCACGTACCCCTTTTTCTTAAAGCAGAGCTTAGCACCTAAAGGCTTTTACCACCTAGTTCATACTTGGGCAAAATATATCACCTATCTTACTTATAAGGCGAAGCCTATGTGTTTAATAGATGGAGTAAAGCACCTAGGCATGATAATAAGGCAGAGCCTTCCACCTACTGTGTTTTGCCTAAGGTAATTTGGTGATGTCTATTGCCTATATGTGTTCATGTAGGCGACGTATATCACCTAATCATTGAAAGTGGGCTTCCAAAACTTGTTTTTGTGTTCTGGGCAATTTCTTTCACAAGATTTAATCATGATATTTCACACGATATTTTTGCATAAATTTTGGCATCATTCAAAACATTGCTCAAATGATCAAGGGTCTAACAATCTACCCTTTTTTGGTGATGACAAAATCTCTGGAAAAAAATGTGTTGTGCGCATATATCTTCCCTTTTCTCCATATTAAAATTTTCTGCAAGAATCTTTGCAAATCATCCTTCTTGATTTACAAGTGTATTCTCCCCCTTTTGTCAACGATCAAAACAGTGTAGTCTTCCCTCACTAATTTGCACACACGTAAGACATAAGTCTTCATTGATGCACAGGTGAGATCATTCACATTCATAATAGATGAGGCAGATTACTAATAACAGGGAGGCAAAATGACAGAGAGGCATCCTAATTCCACTTGTATCAAGAATTGTCATGTACACTTGTATATATATACAAGGTTAATGCCATATTGTTCAATAGAAAATTTTTCATTATTTTCCCTAATGCGTCTCTTAAAATGTTCCAATATTACAGAAGCATGTTCTCATACATACAGATGAAATAGAGAGGAAAGAATAGGAAAAGAAAAAACAAGAAAAGAAGCGATAAAAAGAAGAAAAATAATTAGTTTGCCATTCAGCAATATCAAACTGCTTTGATAATCTATAAAGTCACACTTATATATGATGGAACAAACTGTTGTCCAAACCTCAGATACTAATTGTTGCTCCTTCCGGCATAGATCGGATAGTTCTCCTACCAATTCAGAATGCTTTCTCCTGCATGGTAGTTAAGCCAAGCTCGGTGGGTATATGGCTCAAAGAAATCAAAACTCCCATGAAGAAAATAAACATAGTAGTATTGCAACATAACTCACACTCGATTGAGGCTTTTAGGCAGTAGCTTTAAAAAAGGTAACTAGAAGTATCAATTCACGAAGGTCGGGATAGAGAGCCAAAGTTGAGCTAATAAGATCCAGGACATTGAGATTGATGGAGATGTAAAGCTAGATTAAAATCTAGCAGCAATACTTGAACAATAAAGATAATAGTACAGAGTGGAATAAAAGGTTGAGGCCGCTAGCTAGACATTTGAAAAGTATGATTCAGTTATGTAGGCAATAGGAGTGACATAGTACATCATCTTCTGCATCTGGATAAATCTGGAAACTGTAGTCATAGAGGACACCAGACTCTCTTATTTAAGGTACTATTATTAGCATTAGAGCTCCCCATGTCCTATACTACATCTCCCCGTAACACCACTACCTGACATAAGGTTAATGTCATTACCTTCTCATGCTTTGATTTCTGACTGACAGTTTATTGGACTTGTGAAGAAATGAATGTTATCAAAGCAACCAGGGAGAGGGGAGGGGGGAAGATGGTGTGCAAAACCTAAAAAAATTGTAAGCAATAGCCAGTCTAGAAAAAATCAATGTTACCAAAGCAACCAGGGAGAATCAGCACACAAAGATTTCAGATCAATAACCGGTCTAAACAAATATATAGGATATTTAGGGAGGAGAAAGAGTAAATAAATGTTGGAACACTGTGATTTGTTGAGCATGCCATGGACTAGGACTGTAGGACAGAGACTGTATGAATGTGCTCGGTAGGAAATTTTTTCAACAGAAAAGGGAGGAGCAAACCATTCAAAGCTTCTCAGACTCAGAATGTAGAGGATGGAAGAGAAGGTAAGTCTGTGCAGTCCATTGAAATCCACCTGCTACCCAATCCTCTACCAATTTGAGTTAGTTTAAGAGATGTCTTATAAGCATCATGCATAATAAAAGTGTCCAATCATATGATGTGTTCATGGAGCTACGTATAGGCGATGCCAGGGGTTCCAAGGCATTAGAAGAAGAAAAAGGAAGAGCATCTAGGCTTTGTTTCCAAGTGATGAACTATACAATCATGCATTTAGAGAAGGAAAGTTGGCAGAAGTTTAATGGGATGCCATGGAAGAAAAAGATGGGCATAGGGAAAGCCTCGAAGGAAAATTACGATGTTTTAGGATTTTTTATCATTTTGGGGGGTTGAGGTATTCAACAGGCTGGGCTCTTCTGTTCAGTATACTAAAATGAATTCACAAGAGTCCTGCAGAGTGGAAGAACTGCGGATTTGCTCAGGCTCTTGTTGATGTGGAATGCACTAAGCCGCTTCCAAGGAGTTCAAATTAAGAATGAGGCCAAGCTTTTTATGTAAGGACCGCAGAGATGTTCATGAGGATGCTAATTGTGGAGATGAGGTTGTCAAGATGTGGGGTGATGTGGTTGCTGGATTTATTAAAAAAGAAGTTAACATTTGCAAAGATGGAGCAGGAAGTGACAAAAGGAAAGACAATCAGTCGGAGTCAAGTCAGTTGGGCCACAATTTGCATTCCATTGAGCTTTCAGTCTGTCTTGGCTTGAGCAAGCTCTAATTGAGCCTGTTGAGCCAAACCATGAACCAGTCTTAATTAATCAATTGAACTCAAGTTTCCAATGATTGCCTTGAAAATGATATTTATGATGTAAAGGAAGACAAACAGGCTACTCAAGGGTGTTCTCTTACTGACAGTGTGGGAAAACTGCATTGAAGAATCTCACATTTCGATGAACCAAGATTGTGGGTCCAAGCCTCTGAGTATCCCTTAACCCCAACTTGTCAACCCTCATGTCTCACCTCTTCTGCCAACATTGCTCCTTTCTCCACAGATGAAAGATTCGGACAGAAATCCCTACCTCAATCATGCTCAGTTGCTTTAGCATTCACATTGGCCCCATCTTTCAACCTCATAAGCTTTGTTTTTAGCACGTAGCACCAATAATCAGTTCCCTGTGGGGTCTTAGAAACCAGCCAATTCAAACCAGAATTGGGTGATCTGGATCAGAGCATCAAGACTGGTCTACTTTTGCCAGTTTCAACGTTGAATCAGCGAGTTCTATAATTATACTAAAGAAACATATAAAATGTTGGTTAAATCAGCATAAACTGGACTGAACCTGCCTGTACTGAAACAGAAATGGCCCAGACCAGTTTAAGAACTATAAACAGCATGAAACCGGCTCAGAACTAGAACCTTTTTCTTCACTTTTTGTACTTCAAATATTGATCAGACTGTTTTATGCCCAAACCAGAACTGGAACTAGATCTGGCCCTGTTCACTTCATACTCCCCATTTGGTTATTGAAACCTTTGATCCCTAGCACATCACTACCCCATTGCACCACAATGCATAAGCAGAATAACAGCTATAATACCAATCTTTCTACCACTTCTCCAACTTTCCCTTCCCTTCTGCAGTGCCCTCTCTTTCTCATCTCTCTCTTAGCTGTCCTGTGGACAAGTGACCTGTTCTCATCTTCCAGGGTCACATGAGTAAGTTTTCTTGTACCCGAGTCCCCTTGGTTAAACTGCCTTCATGCTGAAGTTCAGCAAGCCACTCCCTTCCAAAGTATTATATTTGTTATTATATTGTTCCAACCTTATCTCATCCTTCAAATTTTACCTATAGGCTCTACCTTAAGCGAAAAGGCATATTCACTATAGTATGTGTAATATCCGGTATCTTTGGAATATTATAAAAATGATTTGTGGTTGCCATCCAATATCTTTGAAACATTATAGAAATGATTTTGAGGTGGAATTCTAGAAACTATGGATTTAATACAAATGTTTGAACCAAAGGCGTAGAATATACTTCATGAGATTAGTCTTTGATTAAAGTATTCACAAATAAATTGTAATATCCGATGTTTTTGTAGTGCTATAGAGATAATTTTGTGGTTGAATTATGCTAATTTTGGTTTTAATTCATATATTGGAACCAAAAATATAGAATTTCCCCATGAGATTAGCATTTAATCAGCGTGTTTCAAAAAAAGATATGGAAAAAGATGAGTGAAGTACATTTACAAGAGGTAAAGTATTAGTACATTGTCCAAAGATAAATAAAACTCTTGGTTGGCTTTAATAGGTTGTCTGTACTATATCAACTTTAACCAAATCTTCATTTAATTTGATAAGATGGCCAGTATTGTAGTATAGGGGCATTGTTAGATTAATTTTAGGTTCTTCCCTTTTAGTGGAAGTTGTGGGCACCTTACGGGCATTGAGTTGATAGTTGGAAGCCTGTAATAGTTGGTTCCAAGCATGGGTGCCATAGGGCCATTAAACTAATAGTTTAAGCTTGTATTATTTGGTTCCAAGCATGAATACCTGTTGCACCCATAATTTATCGTGCTAAAGGTTCGGGATTTTTAATCTCGCATGTGACAAGATTTCGGATGCGGTGTATCACCATCCGATAGGATATTCCTACACGGGGTACCTTGTTCGGCGTATCGCCGTCCCGTCGGATATTCCTAAGCTTAAGGCTTTATAGCCCATATGTCGTGGCAATATAAACCCCTCGGAGGATGACCACGAGCCTAGCACGAGCCGCAATGATTGTCGGGATCATGTGGCTATATTTAAATCCCTACGGGATTAAGCCCTCGCCCTTCGGATGTGCAACCCTAAGAAAGGAACACCTCTACAGCGGCGAAGAAGAGGCTGGAATAGGTCTACGTACCAAGCACAGCGTCCCTCGCACGTGTATCACGAGGCGCGGGCAACAGCTCGTCTTCCCGCAGCGGCCTACGGCACGAGGAAGACGACAAACGAACAAGGCGGCGTTCCCTCTCGTTGTTCTCCACGAGACACGGCGAAAACCCGGAGTTTCAGAGCCTCGGAGCCCCCTTTTATGGAATCCACGCGAGAAGTAGACCCGTCCGGGGGTGGAGGGACCCGTCCGGGGTCACCCTTACCCGGACGGGTCCGCCCGGGGCGAGAGGAGTCCCGCGCGGGACTCCTCCTAGGCGGGCGGACCCGCCCGGGGTCGTCCGGACCCGAGCGGGACCCACCCGGGGTCTGCGACCCCGGGGAGCCCCCCCTCGGGGTGCGTGCGGCCTGGGTGGGGACCACCCGGAGTCCGCGACCCCGGGGAGGTCCTCCCCGGGGCGCGGGACCCCGGGCGGGACCCACCCGGGGTCCGCGACCCCGGGCAGGTCCTGCCCGGGGGTCCGCGACCCCGGGGAGGTCCCCCGGGGGGTCCGCGACCCCGGGCAGGCCTTGCCCGGGGGGCTGCGATTCCGGGGAGGTTCCCCCCGGGGGTCCGCGACCCCGGGCCCGTCCCCCCGGGGAGCCGCGACCCTGGGGAGGTCCCCCCCCCCGGGTGTCCGCGACCCCGGGACGGTCCAGGACCGTCCCGGGGACCTCCCACCCCGGAGAGGTTCCATTCCCGCGCACGGACTAAAAAAATTTGAAAATGGAACCTCCCCGGGGTCATTTTCATCCCGTTGGACCCGTACGGGGTCGAACACTCCCGGGGAGGTTCCCCACTTCTATAAATAGACCCCCAGAGGTCCAAAAGAAGACACTTGGAAGTGACTACAAGCAGCAACCTACGGAGCATACTTGAAGCTTTTGTTCGTTTATTTCGGCCCGCGTGGGGTAAGTCCCCGGGTCTTGTATTTATGCCCCTATGAGGTATATTTACGTTTATGCCCCTCAGCGGGCTTTGTTTGTAATTATGCCCCTCAGCGGGCCATGTTTGTAAGTCTTTACGTCTCGGGACGACAAAGTCTTGTATTTATAATGGCGAAATTACAAAAATATCCTTCCCGAGATTGTAAAAGACCGAAGTCCTGTAATTTGCAGTTATACCCTGCAATCTTTTGTAATTGGGACTACGTCCCTATCCCTCGTTCCAAAGCGGACGTTTGTACAGTCGACAATTCGCCGACAACCTTTGTACTCATACGGAATTGTAAAAGCATTCAGCAGGTTTTATATGTAACCTCGGGTGGGAAAATTATAAGAAAATCCCCCGACTTTGGAAAATTATGTATATACCCCTCCTTCGGCCAAATTGACAAAAGTGTGCCTTCCATGAAGCCCCTTGTCATTCCTTCAGTCCGGAAGTGTTGTCAGCTCAGTCCAGCACTCGGGTATTATACCAAACCTAGGTCTAGGGTCTGGTAAAATTACCAAAATACCCCTGTAACCTAAACATGGCCTCAGAGCCCTTGAAACCCTCCAGAAAGAGCCTCAGCGCCTTGGGGAGTTAGAGATCCAGTTTCACTTCCATTCCAGCCCAGAAAATTTCATAAATGTCCCTGTCCTGGAAAATTACCAAAATACACCTGGGTTGGTAAAATTACCAAAATACCCCCGGGGTCTAGAAAACTTCCCTTGCTTTAAAAATACCTATGGCTTCCGCATATTTGCGTCTCTATGCCTAAATCTTAGGGTTTTGCTCAGACCTAGCCCTAATCTAGTTGTTTCTATGTGTTGGTGGTAAAATGAGTGGTCATGGAGAGTCTCTCGAGTGAGCTTGCCCTCCACATCAGAACCTCTGTAGAAGTCTTTTGGGACCTCTTTGACAGTTAAACAAAGGTGTTCGGACGTTATACCGATGTAAATCAACACTGACTCCGGTCAGTGGGGAAAGGTCCAGCACTCGAACCCAAATCGTCTGATACTATGAGCACCCACGGAACCCTCTCTACGCAGAGGAGTGTTTCTTTTCAAAAAGAACGAAAATCTACCTTTTATCTACGATAAGAGTATTTCTTAGATTTTTTCCGTGTCCAACAGACTGGCACGCCCGGTGGGACTTTTCCCGCCTTTCTTCTTTCTGTCAAAGAAAGTCTCTAAACCTTCTTCAAGGTTCTGATTGCTCCTCTTCCTCTTACAGGACGGGAAGAGGAGGGCACATCTCTCTCTGTTCATTTGAGAGTTCTTTGTGCATCTGCACGCCATTCCGTTCGTGCTACGCACCACCACCACCAACACTTCAACAGCGATGGCTGCCGTTATCTACGGCCCTGAGATCATCGCCAACCACGCCAAGCTCGGATTCCTGGCGACCCCGCTGGTCTTCGGCGACTTCCCACCTGTCGTCGGCTCGCCCTTCTTCTTGGGCGTGATACCGGTGGCTGAGGCCAGTTCAGCCAGGCTTCCAACAGCTGTCAAGGGCGTCAAGCCTTCGGCTCCAACAACTGGCCGGGTCAGTCCGGTCAAGAAGACCATCACTGAGGGTGTTAGGCCCTCTGTTGCTTCGACTGGCCAGGTCCGCCTGGTCAAGAAGACAGCTGTCGAAGGTGTCAAGCCTTCGGCCCCTTCAACTAGCCGGGTCAGTCCGGTCGACAAAACAACTATCGGGGGCGTCAGGCCCTCGGCCCCTTCAACTGGCCGGGTCCGTCCGGTCAAGAAGACAACTGTTGGAGGCGCCAGGCCTTCAACTTCAATTGCTGGCCGGGTCAGTCTGGTCCAGAAGCCAACTATTGAAGGAGGCAAGCTCTCCGCCATTCCCGGTCGGGCTCGCCCGGCCAACAAGCCAGCCGTCGGGGGTGCCAGGCCCTCGGCTTCGACAATTGGACGAGTCTGTTCGGCCAACAAGCTAGCTTCTGAAGGCGTCAGGCCTTCAGTTTCGTCGATTGGCCGGGTTCACCTGGCCAAGAAGTCAATCACTGGGGGTGTCAGACCCTCTGTTGCAACAGCCGGCCGGGTTCGCTCGGTCAACAACGCGACTGTCAGGGGCGTCAGGCCCTTGGCTACATCAACCGGCCGGGTCCATCCGGTCAATTCGCCAACTGTTAAGGGTGTCAAGCCCTTCATCCCAACAACCAGCCGAGTTCCATTGGCTGCTCCGTCAATGGCCGAAGGTGTCAGGCCTTCTGCCCCAGCTGTTGGCCGAGTCTTCTCGGTCAATCAAGTCACTGCCGGCGCTGCCCCTGCTCAACGGGGACAACGTCGCCGCCGCAATGGCGCCAAACCTACTGCAGCTACCCTCAGAGGTGCTGTACCTGCTCAACGGGGGCAACGTCGCCGTCGTCAGGAGGACGCCATGCCTACCACGGGCGCCACCACTGCCTCCCCTACTCAATGGGGGCAACGCCGAAGCCGCAAGGGTGCAAGGCCCGAAGCGGCTGTCTCGCGCTCCGGCAAGACTGTGATTGTCGGAGACATCCGCATTCGGCTCGATGGAGGTGAGCCGATTATGCCACGGGATCGTCATGTCCCGACTATCTCTACCTCCAACCGCTTCGAGCCCCTCCGGCAAGTCCGGGAGAAAGGAGCGAAGAAGGAGAAGTCTGCCGTACCTACGGCAACTCCGCGCGTTCTGCAAAGGCCCAAGCCACGAGCTCCCCGTCCAAGGACAGGGGGCAATCCAACTGAGGAGCATCAGCTCCATTTGAAGAAGATCTGGGTCACCAAAGAGGAGGCCCGAATCATAAGACGCGGGAGGGCGGAGGAGCCCTTCCGCATGTCAGAGCTTCAGCGGATGCGGAGTCCGCCAAGCACTGAGGCCTCGACGTCTGCGAGATTTACATCTCAGCCCCTACGGGGACAAAAACGCCGAGGAGCCGGCAAGAAAGTGCGACCAACCTCCCCGTGGGCTAGTTCTACACACACGGAGGAGGATCGCTCACCTCAAGCAGCCACATCCCGAATGTCTGTCTTCGACAGACTTGGGAAGCCGCCCAAGCCGGAGCGACAACCGCCCAAGAAAAAGCGGGTGGTCCAGGTGACCGATGACACTGGCAAAGTGTTCACCTGTTACGCCACCTCCGGCGAAAAACAGCCTGAAGGCACCTCGGGGGAACTCAATCAGCCTCTTCAATATACGAGGAGGTCAAGGTCCGGGTCCCGGGGCCTGGCACAAATTCAACAGGTGCCGGCCGCCGGTACCTCTCAGCCTGAGCCGGCGCGGCAAGAAGAACGTCAGGAAGACGTCCACAGTATTGATGGGGACAGTCACTCCAGGCGCGAAGAAGAGCTGGGGGAGGAACCACGGGCCCCCACGCTGGACGAGCTCCAACGGGAAAACCAAGAGCTCAAGAACCTGCTACAGTCGCTTTTACGCGAAAAGGAGGTTCCTTCCCCGCCTCAGGCGGCACCGGCTGGAGTGGATCAGCATCCTTCTCCCATCCTAGCAGCAGCCAATGCCTCTGTCACCGCTGCAAGACTCCCACTGGCAGTGGACTTCGAAGTCCCGCCGCATGAAGCCAATGCGCGGTCATCTGCTACTCCTGCTGCAGAAAGCCTCATGGCGCAGAAGCAGATGATCGAGCGCATCGTGGAAGCGAAGTTCGCTCAACATGGCGAGGGGGTGGCTACCGTTGATTTGTACAGCGTGCCTTATCCCCTCCATCACCAATTCAAGAAGCTTCCACCGGATCGCCCTAAAGCCCCGAAGCTCCAGAAATTCAACGGGCAGGGTTCTCCGCATGAACACCTGGCCTATTACATGACGGCCATGGGTGAATTAGCCTTGGAAGAGGCATACTTGCTGCGGTATTTCGCCACGTCCTTGACTGGCACCGTCTTCCAATGGTATTCAAGGTTAAAGCCCAATTCAGTATCTGATTGGGCTGATATGCAGAAGAAGTTTGTCGACCGCTTCCAAATGGTCGAGCGCAAAGTCTCCTTAGCAGAGCTTTGTTCCCTTCGATAGAAGAAGGGCGAAACAGCATTGGACTTCATCAAGCGATGGAGGGACGTCAGCATGCACTGCGATAATCCTCCGACGCCTGAAGATGCGATTACCATCTGCCGTAGGGGTCTCTCGGCAGAAGTCAGCGAAAAGCTTCTGGGCTCCAACATCAGAGGCTTCGACCAGCTCAACACGGTGGTGGCGGAGATTGAGATGTTCTTCGCTGATCACCCTACACAAGCTTCTGCCAAGGGCAAATCCTCCAAAGACCGTCTGGCTAGCGGTAAGGAGGTGAATGCCGTGGACTTCTCCCCGACGAATGGAGATAAAGGAGAAGGAAAGTCCAAAGGGAAAGGCAAGAAGTCTGGTGATAAGACAAATGCGTCTTCCTTATCAGAGAACATGAAGACGCCTTATTCCTTCAGAAAGGAGCATACTAAGATGCTCTTTGATCTATGTATGAAGGAGCAGCTCGTCACTCTGCCGGATCCGCGGAAGCCCGCGGAGATGGACAAGACCGATGATCCAACCTATTGTCTGTATCACCGGAGGTTGGGTCACGCCATCGGGGATTGCTATGTTTTCAAGAATATAGCAGAAGAACTCATTCAAAAGGGCCTGGTAAATATGCTGGGCCATGCAGTCGACCCACCCCAGCCTCATCCGTGGAGCCGATCGAACCGGTCGGCTAACGTGGTCCATATGGTGGCGATGGCTTCAAGCTTCAATGCCTCCGAAGCCGGGCCCTCAAGTCGACAGCCCAATGGTGGCCCCAGAGCCACTCCTCCTCCATTCCCAGAATGTTTGGCACTGCGGAGGACTATCCGGAAGATCCGAGGGGAAGTCCGACAGCTACGACGGGAACAAAGGCGCTTGCTGCAGTTCCTAGAGAGCATTGATCAGCAGTTGTCCACCTTCCCTTTTGGCCCATTTGCCAGGGGGTTAGCTCCAGCCCACATATCACCCACGGGTCGGGCTCCGCTCAGAGGTTGGCTCTCTGAAGAATCCCCAGATTCATCTGAAGACGAGGAGGACTCACCCGAAGACATGGAGGCTCCACTTCAAGTCGAGCTCCCAGAGAAGTTATACTCCTTCCCTTGCGAGAACTCCCAAATCTTCTTCGCATGTCAACAGGCGGGATTGATTAGCCCGTCACCTCTGGAGCAGACGCCAGGCGCTGCTTTTCATCAGGGCTATTGCCCATATCATGAAGTTGTTGGCCATGTTATCCACAACTGTGAGCCATTCAAGGACCTCGCCGAAGACTTAATCAGGCGAGGGAAGGTGGATATGGGCGAATTTCTAGTCGACCCACCGCAGCCGCATGCACGAAGGCATGGTTGGCAGTTTCGGCCGAAACCGATACGTTTCGGCCGAAACATATCGGTTTCGGCCGGTACCGATCCGAAACCGGACCAAAACACTGTAGCAGGTCCGAAACAATTAAAAAAATATTATTTAAATAGTTTCGGACAAAACTGGTCAGTTTCGGTCCGAAACTGGTCAGGATTATTAATTTTTTAAATTTTTTAACTGGTTTCATCCGGTTTCGGCCGAAACCGAAACCGATACCGAAACCGAGTCGTATCGGTTTCGGACCCGGCCGAAACCGAGTCCGAAACCGACACTGCCATCCTTGCACGAAGGAGTCTTCACTTCTCCGTCAACGTCATTCACGCTGCAGCAGCCTTCCAGTTCCCCGAGCCGCAGGAGGAGGGAGTTAGCTCCCAGGGAGCCAGTTCCCAATCGCCCAAGTCCGCACTCTGGTATCCAGGGTGGCGACCCTCTCATCAGTGTTCTTTTCCTAAGGAAGACACTGAGAAGATTTTTGATAAACTTCTGGAGGATGACTGGGTGCTGACACATGACCCACCGTCTTATTACAATGAGACGGCCAAGATACACTCCCGCTATTGCAAGTATCATGCAAGGGTGTCTCACCCCACTCGGCAATGCCCAGAGGTTCAAGACTTCATTGAAGCCCTCATCCAGAGAGGGGTTGTCGATCATCAGGGGAATTCCATGACAAGGTTACGCCTTGCAGAGGCCGCCAGGGAGACACTCCAGCAGGCCCGGCGAGAAACTGAAGCTTTCTCCCGATTAGTCCGGCCAAGTGAGCCTACGGAAAATGATGAATTCCCATTACTCACTAAAGGCAAGGCCACGGCCACCTATAAAGGGCCTAAGGTCCAGAACCCAAGAAGCCAAGTTGCGGGAGAGAGTTCCAAGGTCCGTCCCAGGTCGAATCAACCCGGCATCGTCCTAAGAGAGAACTCTCGGCCAGACAACAAAGGCAAAGCCAAGACGTCAGAGCCTTCAGCCAAAGCTCCTGCCAAGTCAGCAAGGCCATTAGTCGGGGAAAGGACTCAACCCCTTGAGCCCGCAAAGATCCCGGCTAAGGCCTCTGTCAGCTCAGTAAGGCCGCCAATTGTAGAAAGGCCTCAGCAGCTCAAGCAAGCCAACCCACCAGACCAAACAAAGTCGGTGGAACTACAAAGCTCCCAGAGGCCCTACTGTGGACTGGCAGAGTTCCAGGAGTTGCCTCCTGAAATAATTGCTCAGGCAATCAATGCCACCTTCCAAGCTCAGCCGGAGGAGGTCAATTGGACCAAGATTGCCCCCAGAAAAAGTCGTGGCACTAAGGTTCCTAAGGAGCCAGCCCAGAGCAAGAAGCAAAATTCTGGGGGCAAGCGAGTCCCACTGCCGAAGCAAACTCCTCTCTCTTCTCAAGAGGCAACACGCCAAAAGAAGCAGGAGAAGAATCGCAGGAAGAACTTGAAGAGGAGGTTGAAGAAGCAAGTCGAGCAAGCCGCTGCTATGGAGGCTCCTAAGGAGCTAACTCCTCTACAAAGACTTCAAAAGCTCATAGATGAGCTGGAGGAGTACACTCCCCCTCATCCCACCAGGGTCGTCACTCTAGACGAATATATTCCCTGGGACAAGCTTGGCCGCAAAGCTCGTCTTCTACAATGGCTCCGAGAAATGGTTCACCGTCTTGAAGAAGGTGAAGACTTCCCAATCCCGGAGGAGCTCTCCTTATTCTACAAAGATGAGGAGCTCACTGTCGAGATGCTCGAGGAAATGCTGCAAGAGCACTCTTGCAACATGGTGGCGATTCCGCCACCCGACAATATTTATTGTCCCACGGCTGATAGCGCTGGAGGCCAGGCGCCTATGGCGACATATCGGCGCCGCTCGGCGAGAAATGGCCGGGGACGTGGCCGAGGTCGTGGCCGAGGACGTGGACGTGAAGGTCTCCCGACTCTTGACCGGGTCATAATATTCAGAGGGGAGAAGCCGGGTCCTGTCCCAGAAACTCAAGTTCGGGGAATCCCTTTCATCCTCAGCCCCTCAGAGGGTTCAGGCCCCACTTCAACGGCTAAGCCGGGTGGTGTCCCTTTCACAATCACCTCCTCCGATGAAGAAGAGGAGCCAGCCAAGTCGCCAAAGCGCGAGGAGGCGTCAGAGCAAGCCGGCCCCTCCAACAGGGTCGAGCCCGTAAGTCCGGCAGGTCCTTCTAATGAAGACCAGCCTGAAGAACCTTTGCCACCTCCAGAAGAGTCTTTGGCTCCACTATTCCAGGAAGAGAATACGGAGGACCGCCCTCCTAAACGGGAGAAGTCTCGCCAGGTGCCGAAGGCCTTGGCAGAAATCATTCCGCCATTTGACAAGACCCGTGCCAGGGCAGACCGCAAAATTATTCATCATATGAAGCGGTTCCCAACAAATGTCACTATTTGGGAAGCCATTGCCTGGAGCAAAGACCTCAGAGAGGCTCTTGTCAAGATACTTCAAGATCCAGAGGCGTATGAAGCCCATGTTGCAGAGTTGCAAGCTCAAGCATATGAAGCACTCACAGCAAATATCACCTTCACGGACAAAGACATGTTGATGTCCTCTCCGTGTCATAATCGCCCCTTATATATGAAAGGGACGATTAATGGACATGATGTGAATCGCATCCTGGTAGATGCCGGAGCAGCTGTCAACATCATGCCTCTGAAGACTTTCAAGTCTCTATACTTGGCACCTTATTTGCAAAAGGTGACTGATGTCAAGATCTCGGGATTCAATCAGGGTTCCGAGGAGGCGCTTGGTCGGGTTGTTGTCAAACTAGTTTTGGGCGATTTCGTCACCCAAGCGACATTCTATATCATCAACTCCGACACATCTTACAAGATGCTGCTTGGAAGACCTTGGCTTCATGAGAATTGGGTCGTTCCTTCAACGTTGCATCAGTGCATTAAATATGCTAAGGAAGGGGAGCAACATACGGTCTTCGCAGATCAAGCCCCGTTCCATCCCAATGAGTGCCATCTGGCCGATGCTTCACTATATTTTGGGAAGCCCACCTTAACAATCCCCGAGCCTTTAAAAGGTAAAGGGAAGCAAAAGGTGGACCCTGAAGTTGAAGAAGGGCAGCTCTTCACTGTCAACCAAGACATGGTAAAGCTGCACAGGCTGAGCCTCAGTGCCGCCTCCAAGCCGACCCAACCAGAAAGGCGGAGTATGGACTTTGAAGCCAACCTTATCAGCCGGGTCATTGATGGGAGTATCTCCTTACCGCCTAAGTGCCTTCAACTCGTGTCCCAATGGGAAGAACAGGAGGTAGAGCAGTTGAAGACCTTTACAGTCTCCTATCAACGGAGAAGGAGACGCAACAAGGGCAAGGAGGTCAAACCGATCATCTTTTACAAAGGTGATTTAGTCCCACCGTGTCCTCCTAAAGATGACTTCGGCTGGGATACTCCCGCCGATCTGGTGCCAGAGCCAGTCCAGGAGATGGACGATATGCCAGAGTATATCAAGGAAATGTGCAAAAAGCAACACATCCCGCAAACTCTGGACACTGCTCGAGCGGCATATTTTCATCAACTATGGAATCCTCCACAAGTCCGCGGGCAGCCTCCCTTCTCCCGCAAAGATACAAGGGGCCTTGGCTATGACCAGGAGAAGGACTTCGAGGTCCACTTCGCAGTCAACACCATAGGACTGCTACCTCTCCCTAACGGGCAAGTTGAAGTTGAGCCCAACATAGATGACTCTGCAAGGGAGTCCGCTGATGTGTCTACGACACCATCACCTTCATCAGGAGCTGACAATGGTCACCCCTCAGAGGAAGGAGCAGCTCAGCCTGCTAACCATCAGCAAGATGAAGCAAGCCCTTCGGCTTCAAGCCACGAGCAAAAGTGCTTCGAAGAATTTGATGTCTATGAAGCCAACACTGATGACGAGGGAGACTTCGTCGACCTCCAACCAGCTCCATCGGAGCTTGAAGACGGTGGTCAAGCAACTGTGGACGAGTTGATCGAAATCAATCTTGGAAGCAAAAGTGACTATCGTCCCACCTTCATAAGTGCTCTCCTCAGTGAGGAAGAAAGGCAGTCGTATCGACAGCTTTTAGAAGAGTTCAGGGATTGTTTCGCCTGGACCTACAAAGAAATGCCCGGGCTCGACCCTTCTGTAGCTGAACATGAGCTGGCAATACTTTCAACAGTCAAGCCAGTCAAGCAAGCTCAAAGGCGCATGCGCCACGAGCTGGAACTGAAGGTCAATGCTGAAGTCGACAAAATGCTCAACGTGGACTTCATAGAGACTTGCATGTATCCTGTGTGGCTCGCTAATATAGTCCTTGTTAAGAAGAAGAGTGGCCAAGTCCGAGTCTGCATCGACTTCAGGGATTTGAATAAGGCATGCCCAAAGGACGACTTCCCTGTCCCAATCACTGAGACAATGGTTGATATGACCACTGGTCACGAAGCCTTGTCTTTCATGGACGGGTCGTCGGGCTATAATCAAATCCGCATGGCCGTCAAAGACAAAGACCATACGGCTTTCCGGTCTCCTAAGGGGATCTTCAACTACAAAAGGATGCCGTTCGGTCTGAAGAATGCCGGCGCAACCTATCAAAGGGCAATGACCAAGATCTTCGACGAGATGCTACATGACCTTGTCGAATGCTATGTTGATGATCTGGTCGTCAAGACAAAGAAGCGGGAGGATCACTTAGCTGACCTGCGTCGAGTCTTTGAAAGGCTCCGACAATTCCAGCTCAAGATGAACCCGATGAAGTGCGCCTTCGGCGTCTCCAGTGGCAAGTTCCTTGGCTTCATTGTCAGGTATCGAGACATAGAAATCGACCCCGACAAAATCAAGGCCATAAGGGGACTACCTCCGCCCAAGAACTTGACAGAGCTCAGATCTCTTCAGGGAAGGCTCGCCTATATTAGGCGGTTTATTTCCAACCTCTCAGGAAGATGCCTACCTTTCGGCAAATTGATGAAGAAAGGAGCACCCGTCATATGGGACGAAGACTGTCAGAAGGCCTTCGAGCAAATCAAGGAGTATCTGTTGACTCCTCCAGTCTTAGGGGCACCCGTCAGAGGGAAACCCCTTATCTTATATATTGCTGCTATGGATGCCTCTTTGGGAGCTCTCCTAGCCCAGATCAATGAAGAGGGCAAGGAGCAGCCACTGTATTACCTCAGCCGAAAACTGATCGGGCCTGAGCATCGATACGCTCCCATGGAAAAGATGTGCCTAGCTCTGGTGTTTGCTGTCAAGAAGCTGAGGCACTATCTCCTAGCCCATCGGGTGGAGCTCATTTCAAAATGCAACCCACTCAAATTTCTATTATGCCAGCCTGTCCTCTCTGGTAGACTCGGCAAATGGGCGCTTATCCTCATGGAGTTCGACATCACCTTCGTCCCACGCAAGGCGATCAAAGGACAAGGAATAGCGGAGTTCTTAGCAGCGCACCCCGTGCCAGAAGATTCGCCACTCAACTTTGAGCTACTCGACGAAGAGGTGTTAGTGCCTTCTCAAGAAATCGGGGAGTCTTCTGAAAAAGTCCCACCATAGATGGAGTCGGGTGTCCTCACCCTCGATCTCCCATGTTGGGAGTTATATTTTGATGGTGCCTCTCGGACAATCAAAAGAGCTGGCGGCCTTACAGACTATGTCTCAGGCGCGGGGGTAGTCTTTGTATCTCCACAAGGCGGCATCCTCCACAACTCTTGCGCTCTCATGAAGTCGCTGACTAATAATGAGGCAGAGTATGAAGCACTAATCATTGGGCTTCAACTGGCACTGGAGATAGATATCAAGTGCATCAAAGTGTACGGGGATTCTCAGCTCGTCATCCGACAAGTACTGGGCATCTATGACGTCCGGAAGAAGGAGCTCGTCCCCTACCATGCAGCCGTCATGAGGCTCAAGAAAAAAATTTTATCTATTTGAAATAGGTCATGTCCCCAGAGGCAGCAACTCTCAGGCTGATGCTCTTGCAAAGTTGGCAGCAGCCCTAAAACTCCCGCCTGAGGGAGAATTGAATATTACAGTCAGACACCGGAGGCTCATGCCAAGTGTGCTCGACGAAGAATCCGGCCTCACTGTTTATGAGGTCGACAACATTCAAGAGGAGAATGCTCCCGAAGAAGAAGATTGGCGCGAGCCAATTATAAAAATAAAGAACGGCTGGCTCCCTCCTGATCGGGCTCAGAGGGTGCAACTGCTACGTAGGGCGACATCCTACCAGCTGATTGACGATCTGCTCTTCAGGCTCGTCCATGAAAAGGATCGATCGGTCCTCCTCCGTTGTCTTTCATCCAAGGAGGCCAAGACTGTCATGCATGAGGTTCACTCCGGATTATGTGGAGCTCACCAGGCAGGAGCTAAGATGAAAAATGGCATCAAGCTCAAAGGGTTTTACTGGCCCACCATGTACGAAGATTGCAATCAATTCGCTCGTACATGTCACCAATGCCAAGCATTTGGCCCAGTCCCTCGGCGGCCACCTAACCCGCTCCATCCAACAGCGCCTACTTGGCCATTTGCAGAGTGGGTTATGGATATTGTGGGACCATTCCCACCATCGTCCCAGGGGCACAAGTTCATACTCGCTGCCACTGATTACTTCTCCAGGTGGGCGGAAGCCATTCCGCTACGGGAAGTTACGGGGGAGATAGTTGCTCGTTTTGTGCGGCACTACATTATATACAGATTCGGCACCCCCAGTCGGATTATATCCGATAATGGCACGCCGTTCAAGAACAAGACTACTTATGCTCTGGCGGCCAAGTTCCATATTGACTGGAGGACGTCATCAATATACAATCCCCACGCCAACGGGTTGGCCGAGGCCTTCAACAAAACCCTCTGCAAGCTGCTGTCCAAGATAGTAGGTGGCCGCAAACGGGATTGGGGCGAGAAGGTCCACGAAGCCCTATGGGCCTACCGGACTATTTACAAAACCCCTACGGGATGTTCCCCTTTCTCTCTGGTCTACGGAGCTGAAGCAGTGATCCCTGCGGAGATCGAGCTAGCATCTTACCGTGTTGCTGTGCACGCCGGATTGCCAGGTCAAGACCAATCTGAAATTGAAAGAAGGCTCGAGGAATTGTCCAACTTGGAAGGTCAAAGACTCAAAGCCTATAAACACTTACAAGTGTATCAAGCCCGCATGACACGTGCCTATGATAAGCTAGTCAAGCAACGGGCGTTCAAGAAAGGTGACCTTGTCATGGTCAAAGAAAAGGAGGTTCTCGCAGGAAGATCCAGCGGCAAACTCCAGCCCAATTGGCGTGGGCCTTACGTCATCCAGAAGGTCTACGAAGGAGGGGCCTATACGGTCCTTGACCACAAGGGAGACAATCCCTTCCCTCCTCTCAACGGCAAGCATATGAAGCTCTACCATGCACCACCGCAGAAGTTTCCACAGCAGTCCTCACAGGACAGTACCTCTCCTCAGTGAAGGTTCAAAAAAAAAAAAAAAAGGGGTTAAAAATATTGATACCCCGGCGGACTCAGTCAGCCTTCAACGGTTGGCTGAGGGTAAAAATGCCACAGACCCGGTCGAGGTGAAAACCCGAAAGGGCGCCTCGGGCAAAAATGGGCAACCCCTCGGTGTGAAAACCCGAAAGGGCGCACCGGAAAAAGTTAAAGGGGGCCAGCCTCGGCGAAAACCCGAAAGGGCGGTGAGGTTGGTAATGTGAAAAAAAAAATCCTCTCTCTGTCTATTCTATGGGTGGCTCTAAGTCAATGACTCCACCCCATCTCGAAAAAAAAAAATCATATTGATGCCATGCCTACGCCTTACATGTCGTTCTATGACACCTAGTCCCACTGGCATTCTGACGGTGTCATACTTTGTCCCAACTGGCTCGGCCTATGTACGCCTCTTCCGGGCTGCCGACCCATTCCGCCTATCGGCTTCTGGGTTCAGCTCATATGTCTCTTCTGAGCAGCTAAACCCGTTTACTCTCTTGTCCCACTGGGACTGGCCTCAGTATGCTCTCTCGGGCTGCCAACTTTTCATGCCTTTCGGCTCCTGTTTCATTCTAGGGAATGGCCTCAGTATGCTCTTTCGGGCTGCCAACCCATCATGCCTTTCGGCTCCTCTTTCATTCTAGGGAATGGCCTCAGTATGTTCTCTCGGGCTGCCAACCCTTCATGCCTTTCGGCTCATCTAACCTCCTTGGGATTGGTCTCAGCACGCCCTCTCGGGCTGCCAACCCATCATGCCTTTCGGCTCATCTTATCTTCTTGGGATCTGGTCTCAGTATGCTCTCTCGGGCTACCAATCCATCGTGTCTTCCGACACATGTCCCACCGGGTCTGGCCTCAGCATGTCCTCTCGGGCTGCCAACCCACCTATTCGCCTATCGGCTTTCGGATTTGACTCTCACGTCCCACTAGGGCTGTTAAATCCACCCCTTTTCTTCTTCAGGGTCTGGCCTCTGTATGCCCCTTTCGGGCTGTCAACCCATCAAGCCTCTTGGCTTCAGACTTGACACATATATCCCATCGAGATCGCCAAGTCTATTCCTTTGTCCTCACGGGCTTGGCCTCAGTATGCTCTCTCGGGCTGCCAACCCTATTTGCCTATCGGCTCACGGATTTGACTTATACGTCCCACCTGGGCTGTCGAATCCCTTCCTGTCGTCGTTTCGGGTCTGGCCTGTGCATGCCTCTTTCGGGCTGCCAACCCATCCCGCCTATCGGCCTCCAGGTTTAACCCGCATGTCCCTTTCGGACAGTTAAACCAACTCCTTTGTTGTTCCAACCGGGCTTGGCATATGCACACCCTTTTCGGGTTGCTAGCTCGGTCAACCTTCAGTTTTGGATTTGGCTAATTACGTCCCACTAGGACAGTCGAATCCACCCATCTTGTCATACCGGGCTTGGCTTCAGTATGCTCTCTCGGGCTGCCAACCCATTACACCTTTTGATCTCACCGGGTTTGGCCTCAGTATGCTCTCTCGGGCTGCCAACCCATTACGCCTTTCGGCTCGTTTCTATTCTCTCGGGTTCGATCTCAGTACGCCCTCTCAGGCTACCAACCCGTTTCGCCTTTCGGCTCACAGATTTGATTCATTCGTCCCACCCGGACAATCAAATCTACCCACTTGTCCCACATCTGCGGCACACACGTCCCTATGGGAGTGCCACCTTTTCCTCGCCTTTTGGCATTATAGGACAAAAAAAAAAGAAAGAAAAAAAACGGGGTTAAAAAATATTGATGCCCCAGCGGACTTGGTTGTTTCTATTAGAAGAGCAATCAAGGGTAAAAAGGCTTTAACCCGGCTAAGGTGAAAACCCGAAAGGGCGCCTTAGGCAAAAATGGGTACCCCTCAGTGTGAAAACCCGAAAGGGCGCGCTGGAAAAAGCTAAAGGGGGCCAGTCCTGGCGAAAACCCGAAAGGGCGGTAGGGCTGGTAAAGTGATAAAAAAAGAAAAGAGAGACATACATGCAAGAGGATGGAAGCAAAAACAGCTATGCTAAGCTCTATCCTTTATTCATTAATGTCATCAAGGGAGCCCGAGACAAGCCCTCGGGGATAACTCAAATAAACAATGGGGCGTAAGGGCCCTATGTACAAGAAAGTGCCAGAGCTCGTCAACCACGGTGTACGTCCCTCTGCAACTCCGCAAGGCGGGTCTCCTCCTGGATAATCTCCTCCCGAAGCTCCTCAGATCGGCGACGGCAGGCCTCCACCCTCGCCTGGACAACACGGTGCTCCTCAGCCGCCTCCTGGAGCTCTCTCTACAGCTCCTCTACTCGGAGAGAGGTCCTCTGGCTATCCCCCTCGAGGCTCGCAAGGTGGAGGTCGGTCTCAGCTCTGGCGGCTTGAAGCTCACGCAGCTGCTCCTCCTGCTCCTGGACCCGTAGCTGGGCTCTCCGTCTCTGCTCCTGTGCAAGATGGAGGCGAGTAAACTCGCTCCATAAGCTCTCTAATCTCGCGGCCCATGCATCCCGGGGAAAACCCAGTCCGTGGTAGCTTCTGGTGAATACCACCAGATCGGCCCTCAAGGCCTCCACGGAGGGCAGTGGGTCTGCCCGGATCAACTGATCAAGACCCTGCAGGAGCTGGTCAGCGATGGCAACATGTAGCGCCGTCCCGAGTGCATGAGCGTCAGGCCACTCAACTCCAAGGGCAGGGAAATCCATGGGCGTCACACCTGCTCCTTCTAGGGGCCCTGTTTGTAAAAAAAAAAAAGGGAGGGAGAGATTGTGAGTGTATCACCACAATAATGTCATAAGAGTAAGATTCCAAGAGTACAAATGTCAAGGACTCTTACCTGAAATAGTCTCACTCGCTGGGCTAGGCCCACGAGGAGATCCCTCCATAGGGACTAAAGAGCAACCATCAGCAAGTGCCGGTCCCTGCTCTGTGGATGGTATAGGCGTCGCCGACCTCTCTGCAAAGAAGGCAAGGAACGGAAAGTCTTAGCACTTCGGTCATACCAAAAAGCAGAATGAGCAATTCATATTTAATGAAGACATACTAGCATGCACAGGTTCCTCCTCTTCAATCACAGTGGGGTCAACCCCTGTAGTTGGCTCCGTGGGAGGAGAGACAGCTAAAAGAAGGCATCCACTTGTCAAATAATGATTAATATCACAAATGAGAGGAGTCTTGTTCAATGAATGACAAAATTTCTTAATTTGACAACAATATACCTTTCGCTGCCGAACCAATGAAGGTCGCGGCTTCGTCAGCGGTGCCTTGCTCTTCAGATGGCATGCGAAAGGAGCCTGGTGTATGGTCTATCTCTGTGGGCTTAGGGAGGCTGCCCTCCTCCTGATGATCACCAGCTGTTTCAAAACAAAAGCATCTCAGAATGTCAACATGCAGCAGTATGTGTGGCTGGGATGGTGTACAGAATATCTTTGTGCATACCTAAAGTCTGCACCCGGCCAGACTCTGCAATACCGGTAGTACCTGCCGGTGGTCCCATGTCCAGGGACGATGCCTCCTTGCCAGGGATCACAATCCCGGTAATTGAGATCCCAACCCTTTCATCAAAAGCCGGTAAGTCGGCAGAAGAGCCGACCTCTATGAGTCTGGAAAGCTCACCCAAGGGAAGGCCGTCTGAGCAGCTGTACAACAATGAGCAAGACAGGTCAGATAAGCTCGTTATTTCATGTACAGAAAGAAAAGCAGGGATCTTAAGTCACCTGGGCTCATCCTGAGTTCGCCTTCTTCAGAAGAACTTAAAGAAGAAGAAGAAGAACTCCCGCTGGAGGAGGTGCTGGAAGTCTCTGTCCTTGATAAGGTGCTAGAGCCTCTCTCCCCTGAAGAACCGGACGGCGGAGAAGTCTCCTCGCCGCCAGAAGATCCCTTTCCCCCTTCAACGGCAGGGAGAGGGGTCTGAGCTCGTGAGGTCCCTGCAACGTGCAATGCTATATTAGTTAAAGCACATACTTCATCTGTTTGAAAGGAGGAATAAGGGAAGGTTAAATATGCAAGATGCCAACCTGCCTCCGGAGCAACAGAGCTCCCGCCTGTATCAAGTGCGGGGGAATCGCCTGTTACAGGCACATAGTCATTGGCGAGGAAGTCCAATCCGTCAATGTCCACACTGATGTCAGGAATGGACTCGTCCACCTCCAACCCCGCCTCTGTGAATACATTTCCTGGGCGAGGAGAAAAGCTTGCAGCATGTACAGCCTCAGGAGGAGCTGCAGCAACAAGGGGAAATAACAGTCAGATTACAACATCTTCAAAACAGGTTGCAATACTGATTGAAAACAAACATTCCCCATTCTTACTCGAGATCTCAGCTGGAGTAGGAGACTCCTCCTCAGGGCGCAGGCGAATGGTAGGCCGTGGATCACCCTCTGGGATATCGGTCCGTGGCCTCTTCCGCGCCCACGAGCCTCTGAGCTAGAAACATGGCCTGCAAGTAAAAAGAAAGGGTTGCATAAAATCAGCACCTTGAATTGCAGAGTAAAAGGAGACAGGGTCAAATAATTCAGCATATACCTGGATCCCCAATATGCCTCTCAGGCCTCAAAACGATCTGCTCAGTTTTCAAGCCAAGGGCCTTAGCAACCTTGCTCACAATGGTCCATATGGCATTGGGGGTGGTAGCCACCTCCAAATCTGAGATATACTCCAGGGGACCCGCACAGCCTACGGCATTCATGATGTGGATCCTCCAAGCTGAGAAGGCACCGCCTCCTAATGCCCCCTCTGGAACAGCTCCTGATAATTGGGACTGGGTCTTCAGACCACAAGAGGTCTTCAGATCCTCCCACCAGGAGTAGAGGGCCGAAGAGTCAGGATCTACCCTCCGATGGGCAGACCTGGAAGAAGAAACTGCAGCTGGGACACTCCGCAAGGGCTTCAAAGCCCCGGTATACTGACTCCTGTCAACAGGGATCGAGAGTCCATCCGCCCTCCAACGGGTCTCAATCTCATGAATGGCCTTGGCGGCCCCAGAAAAATGAGATCTGATGAACGCCGCATCTAGAAACAGTGGAGGCAGATCCTCCTTCTTCAAGCGCCGTTCCTCTGCAGCTCGAACAGTATCAGCTCGCTGCCTGAAAACAAGGCTGAGCTTAAACCACCAGCGCGCATAGTGTATATCAAAGAAACCTCTGCGTGTCTGTGCTGGGATGGGGTACTCCTCCTTCACCTCCCGGGAAAGGAAGTCATGCCATGAAGCCGCCACTAGGTGCACATCCCTCTGTCTGTACTGCCGAACGGCAAAGGGAAAATCTGCATGCTGAGGTATCGACTGGTCATACCCAAAATTCCTGGCAAATCTGTGCGGGTAATATGGCTCAAGCACCGCCATACTGGAACGGCGGTAAACCAGAACGCTGGGTCGAACACAAACAACCCAGTCGACCAATGCATGGTCAGAGGGTAAAGCCCAAGAAGATAGCCTGCAAACAACACTGTCACCCTGTCGCTCCGTGTATGGACGGAACGAGCGAGAGCTGTGGTCAAACTCCAGACTCTCATCCCTCCTAGTATGGAGGAAAGACAAGGTACGACGAGCACTGGCAAGCTGCAAAACTGAGTCCTGCTCCGGATGACCAGCAAAAGCAAAAAGAAGTGGCGCTGCTGGGTTATCCACCGGGGTCCTCTGTGATAACTCTGGCAAGAACAAGCCGGCCCATGCACTCAGATAGTGGGTGGGCATCAAGATATGCTTATCTCTAGGAGATGAGTGTGAAGTCAATGCCCCAAGACTATGAAAGATGTTCGCCAACGCGGCTGGAGCAATGGCGAGCCTGCGCCCACAAGCCAACAAACAAGCCGGGTAGATCACCTCTGCCCGCAGAATCCCCTCCTCTCCATGAGGGATTACAAAGCTGGCCAGCCAGTAGGCCAGGTAGGCTGCCAGATAAGTCAGTGGCGGCAGCTCCCTCGAATTCCACCCCCGTGTCGGAGCGGGTAAGTGGCGAGGGTGTGAAGCAAAGCGGAGCTCGACCTCGCGGCACTGCTCCCAAGACATCCCCGAGGTAGCAAACTCCTCGTAGAAACAGTACGGACCGCTGTAGAAATGTGTGACCCATGCATTCAGAGTCACCCTCGGCGTCCGTGCAGCTTTCTCCTTGCCCACGAGGGCCAGGTCCCTCCAAGTCTTCATCAGATATCTGAAGCAATATGGCATGTAATAATGGCCTGCGCCGTCCGAAGCACTTAGATGCAAATCGTCCAGGCATATCTCCTCGTATGGCTGTCCGCAGACTGGGAGGCCAGAAATCCTGTGGAAGGCCCACAGGTCTAGTGAAGTCTCCCCCTCAGCAGTCATGAAAGTATTCCAGCGCCTGTTAAATCTCTCAGCTAGAGCCTGGACCAGCCCGGTATGACAGGGGTAAGAGTACAAAGCTGCCGTCACTGCATGACGTATACCTGCCCGGTCAAGTGCTGTCCTGTAAACTAGCAGCACACCCCACAGCCACTCTGTGGCGCCACGGCGATAACAATGGGAAGGGACAACGGCCCATCCCCCGTACCAGCTCGGGGTCCTCTGTGCCAAGATCCTCTCTAGCATGCAATCAGCCTCATAATCATCATGTGAGCAGGCTGCGCCGGTGGGGGTCAGAAACATCCCGTCAATAGCAATATCCGCGGCCCTGTGGTGCCCGGCCAGATGCCAGGTGGCTGGCGAAGACAGCGCCGTCCTCACGGTAAAACTGTCAAACTCCTTGAAGGAGCCAAGACTCCTCTGGTCAGGGTACTGTCGCTGACGGGCAAAGCCCTCTGGGAAGCTCGGATAAGAAAAGCTGCAGGTGCTATGCATACTGTCCCGCCCGAGCAAAATGGCCCGCTCCAGGCGGCGCCTCTCCTCGGGAAGCCGAGGATCGTCAGTCTCTACTCCAGGCGGTATGAAACTCTGGATGAAAGGGAGAAGGTGACAGTCCAGCGGAAAGTGGGGCGGGTAGCCGCCCGACCGGTCATAAGTATACCGTCCGAGCCCCCGTGTAATCCGGGAGACGTCAACAACGCCCCCAGCGGTGGTAGTCTCTCCAATTGGGCCCTCAGCGACCCAAGTAAATCCGCGGTCCACCGCGTCAAAGTCCTCTGGAGTGATGCTGCGAGGAGGGAATGGTGGCATAGGCCTGTCCGTCCTCCGTACATAATGATCATCTCCACCGCTGGTCCTGGACCTCTGGGAAGTCCCTCCGCTCCGTCTGGAACGAGCCATGTCTGCAAAAGCTGCAAAGCCAAGAGCAGAGAAAGCATTGTCAGTTAAACCAGCATATGGACAACATCAAGACTACAGAAAGTCACACAAAACTCCGGCATGCCTATGAGCCCGGAGACTGACACAGAAGCAACGGAATGCACGGGCCATCCGCCCCCACCTTCGGTTTGGACGTATGTCCCGTGGGGGGCATTTGTTGCACCCATAATTTATCGTGCTAAAGGTTCGGGATTTTTAATCTCGCATGTGACAAGATTTCGGATGCGGTGTATCACCATCCGATAGGATATTCCTACACGGGGTACCTTGTTCGGCGTATCGCCGTCCCGTCGGATATTCCTAAGCTTAAGGCTTTATAGCCCATATGTCGTGGCAATATAAACCCCTCGGAGGATGACCACGAGCCTAGCACGAGCCGCAATGATTGTCAGGATCATGTGGCTATATTTAAATCCCTACGGGATTAAGCCCTCGCCCTTCGGATGTGCAACCCTAAGAAAGGAACACCTCTACAGCGGCGAAGAAGAGGCTGGAATAGGTCTACGTACCAAGCACAGCGTCCCTCGCACGTGTATCACGAGGCGCGGACAACAGCTCGTCTTCCCGCAGCGGCCTACGGCACGAGGAAGACGACAAACGAACAAGGCGGCGTTCCCTCTCGTTGTTCTCCACGAGACACGGCGAAAACCCGGAGTTTCAGAGCCTCGGAGCCCCCTTTTATGGAATCCACGCGAGAAGTAGACCCGTCCGGGGGTGGAGGGACCCGTCCGTGGTCACCCTTACCCGGACGGGTCCGCCCGGGGCGAGAGGAGTCCCGCGCGGGACTCCTCCTAGGCGGGCGGACCCGCCCGGGGTCATCCGGACCCGAGCGGGACCCACCCGGGGTCCGCGACCCCGGGGACCACCCGGAGTGGGGACCACCCGGAGTCCGCGACCCCAGGGAGGTCCTCCCCGGGGCGCGCGACCCCGGGCGGGACCCACCCGGGGTCCGCGACCCCGGGCAGGTCCTGCCCGGGGGTCCGCGACCCCGGGGAGGTCCCCGGGGGGTCCGCGACCCCGGGCAGGCCTTGCCCGGGGGGCTGCGACCCCGGGGAGGTTCCCCCCGGGGGTCCGCGACCCCGGGCCGGTCCCCCCCGGGGAGCCGCGACCCCGGGGAGGTCCCCCCCCGGGTGTCCGCGACCCCGGGACGGTCCAGGACCGTCCCGGGGACCTCCCACCCCGGGGAGGTTCCATTCCCGCGCACGGACTAAAAAAATTTGAAAATGGAACCTCCCCGGGGTCATTTTCATCCCGTTGGACCCGTACGGGGTCGAACACTCCCGGGGAGGTTCCCCACTTCTATAAATAGACCCCCAGAGGTCCAAAAGAAGACACTTGGAAGTGACTACAAGCAGCAACCTACGGAGCATACTTGAAGCTTTTGTTCGTTTGTTTCGGCCCGCGTGGGGTAAGTCCCCGGGTCTTGTATTTATGCCCCTATGGGGTATATTTACGTTTATGCCCCTCAGCGGGCCTTGTTTGTAATTATGCCCCTCAGCGGGCCATGTTTGTAAGTCTTTACGTCTCGGGACGACTAAGTCTTGTATTTCTGCCCTTATAATGGCGAAATTACAAAAATATCCTTCCCGGGATTGTAAAAGACCGAAGTCCTGTAATTTGCAGTTATACCCTGCAATCTTTTGTAATTGGGACTACGTCCCTATCTCCCGCTCCAAGGCGGACGTTTGTACAGTCGACAACTCGCCGACAACCCTTGTACTCACATGGAATTATAAAAGCATTCAGCATGTTTTATATGTGTAACCTCGGGTGGGAAAATTATAAGAAAACCCCCCGACTTTGGAAAATTGTGTATATACCCCTCCTTCGGCCAATTGACAAATGTGTGCCTTCCATGAAGCCCCTTGTCATTCCTTCAGTCCGGAAGTGTTGTCAGCTCAGTCCAGCACTCGGGTATTATACCAAACCTAGGTCTAGGGTCTGGTAAAATTACCAAAATACCCCTGTAACCTAAACATGGCCTCAGAGCCCTCGAAACCCTCCAGAAAGAGCCTCAATGCCTTGGGGAGTTAGAGATCCAGTTTCACTTCCACTCCAGCCCAGAAAATTTCATAAATGTCCCTGGCCTGAAAATTACCAAAATACCCCTGGGTTGGTAAAATTACCAAAATACCCCCGGGGTCTAGAAAACTTCCCTTGCTTTAAAAATACCTATGGCTTCCGCATATTTGCGCCTCTATGCCTAAATCTTAGGGTTTTGCTCAGACCTAGCCCTAATCTAGTTGTTTCTATGTGTTGGTGGTAAAATGAGTGGTCATGGAGAGTCTCTCGAGTAAGCTTGCCCTCCACATCAGAACCTCTGTAGAAGTCTTTTGGGACCTCTTTGACAGTTAAACAAAGGTGTTCGGACGTTAGGCCGATGTAAATCAACACTGACTCCGGTCAGTGGGGAAAGGTCCAGCACTCGAACCCAAATCGTCTGATACTATGCGCACCCACGGAACCCTCTCTACGCAGAGGAGTGTTTCTTTTCAAAAAGAACGAAAATCTACCTTTTATCTACGATAAGAGTATTTCTTAGATTTTTTCCGTGTCCAACAATACCATAGGGCCATTAAATTAACAATTAGAAACTTGGATTTTTGGTGCAACTTGTGGGTACCATGAAAATTAAATTGAGACCTCTGTCTTCCTGTGACAAGTTATGAGTACCTTGAAGAAAAAAAGGGAAGGTGACACATAAGATGTGTAGGTGTCAATTGGATCTCATGCAAGGTATGAGGTGCTATAGGTGTAAATTGGATCTCATGCAAGGAATAAGAGTTTGACATGTAGAAAGTTAGTAGGCATTCTCTCAATCAAAAAGGCTGAAAACTTGAGAAGTTCAAGGATGATGTGGCAAATCCAATTCCATGCAATGAATAAGAGGATGACAACACATAGGTTAGGTGGCAATCCCGTTTCATGCAATGAAGGAGAAGGAGACACATCAATGGCTAGGTGTCAGGTTTTTATGCATTCTAAACCCCTATAAATAGGAGCCCTCTCCCAATAGGTTTAATTTTTTGAACATTTTCCACCCAACATCATCAACTAGGAGAACGAACAGCACTTACGCAAGGAGGAGGCTCTTCATGTTGCTTTGAGTTTTGACCTTCTATTGGAACTACAAAGGTCAACTATTGGACTTCTATTGTTGTTATGGATTCCCTGTTGTTGGAAGGTGATGCTGTTGCTGGCTGGTTTTCTGTTGGGAGTGGAAGGTGGACTTCTTGCCAAGGAAGGAAGCTACATTTCTGGACTTCTTGCCAGGAGAGGAAATTCTACTAGAAGATGTAGTGGCTGCGGTCTTCTTGCTTGTATAGGAGGACTTCTCTTGGAGGATTTATTGGCATCTCAATAACGTAGGTTGGTTTGATGTTGATCACATTGAGAATATAGCCCTAAGCACTTCATTCAACTTCTACCTCCCATGCATTCATGAGATTTTAACTTTTGGATTAACAACCAGGATTACAGAGGGTTGCCATGTTCTCCCTTAATTTTTTAAAGCATGCTGCATTCTACATAGTTTCAATGTACATAACATGATTGGCATGGTTTTGATTTCGATGGGACCGAGCATGGTTTTGACCGAATGAAGTTTTCCAGGCAAAGCATGACAACCCCTTGATTTCTTGCAATCCATGACTAACTTGTCGATAACCCACTGGGAACTGTCGAGGAATCCCCCCTGCGTTTGCCAGAGGTCTACTACTACACGTCGATGGCTACTTTGGGTCCGACACCAAGAGGACACTTTCCCGCTACATCTCCCTTCCCCCACAGAATCCTCAGAGCTTCTCTCTCTAGAATTGCCTAAAGAGAGAACTAGTTCATATTTTTTCAGTGTGCAACTGAATTTCCCTCCAAGTTATATGCATAATATATCTATATAGTATGTAAACTTGTAAACTCATAGAAGTGTCATTACAACTATTAAAGATGAACCTCAAACTTACAAAACGTATTAATATAAAAAATAATAAAACCACACTGCAAATAATATTAATGACAAGAACCACACAATCCACATGTAAATCTATAGACCCTCAAATTGGATGTGGAGTAGAATCTCATCCAATGGTTTAAACTCAAACAACTTATTAATTATATATATGTATATATATATATATATATTAAATATGTATTTGTTAGTGAAAACATTGTCCCCATACCAGTTATAACATGTCATTCCATGCATATACTAGTATAGGTCTCTTCGCCCCATAACTCAAGTTTTGGGTCCATGATTTGGTTTAATAACATGGTATTAAAGCCAATTTGCTCATTGGATTTGCTATTACTTGGCCTTGGGTCTTAGGAAAGTGTCATTTTTTGTATGACTCAAGCAGAATAATCAAATAGATGTTTTGGTTAAAGCTATTTAGTCTGATAGCAAGTATTCATCAGCCATTCTGTGCTTACGTTAGTTTTAGGCCTCTTCACCCATTAACAAGTATTAGGTTGGCAATTCGGACCAGCAAGAGATACTAAGTTCTTGGACAAGGATACAAGTACCCATTGTTTTCAAGGCGTCGCCTAGGCGACACCTAAGCGACAAGGCGCTCCAAGGCGACCAGGCGCCTAGGTAAGCAGCCCATTAGGGCACTCACCTGACTATCTTGGTGCACATAGGCCACCTTGGGCGCGCCTACTACCTTGGCAGGACATCCACTCCTTGTTTTGAGGTTTGTTTTAGTATTTGGGCAAAAGTTCAAGGGTAATTTTAAAAAATTGACAAATGATATGTCAAGATTGGAAAGAGAAGATAAGACTTCCATTTCTCTTTCCCCTTTCTCTCGGATTGTTCTCCTTGTCGATTCCCCTTCCCTCCTCTTAAGGATATTTAATCATATTTGCATGGTGCACTTTTTGAAGCTAATACCATTTTCTCTTTTGATAGTTCACAAATGGAAAATTATGAAATTATTATGTTGATGTGCTTATAATTTATGCATAAATGTGTCATATTTATACTTCCTTTTAATATAGAGAATAACTATTTGAATAAAAAATTTAGATTAAAATTTTTATATTGATCGAGAGGTATTCAAAAATTCTTATTAGTTTTCTCCTTATTAATTTGTTACTGTTTGCCATTTCTTCTATTTTTGCTTTTTAAAATACAGGTATATGTTGAAGATTTGTGGATATCAAATTTTCTATTAACTAAAGAAGAATTTATATGTAGAAAATGTATAATAGTAGTTCTCTTGCAATGTACTTAGTTATATAAACTAGGCTTCGCCTTGTTGCCTAAGTAGTAAGGCAGTGGGCCACCGCCTTGGTCGCCTTGGACGTCTTGACAACTATGCAAATATCATATAGCATCATATTTGAGAATTCTTTACATCCGCAAGCTCAGATATATGTAAATGATTGAAAAATCAGACTACCATATTTGGCTTTTTGGTCATAAGTCATGGAAAGCCAAATGGTGCAAAACAGAATCAAGTGCTAACCAGTGGACACAAATAAAAGAGTCATCATTAACTGGCGTCAGAAAGCAACCTACCCATCCCCACACAGGCCAAAAAATATTAACAAACCTAATGAAAAAGTGTGAACGATAAATGTGCACTTAGGAACACTATAATCACACAACCTATTGGGAAGCCATATCCTATAAAACCAGAACTTTCTCACATCCAACTGCCAAGTAAGATTATTTTTCTAGTTCCCAGGGTGATATGCAGCACTCCATTTATTGTCAAGGATGCCTTGTTGGCAGGTAGGATGCTCATTTCTGCAAGGAACGCCAAAATCCTAAACGCGGTTATTGGCAGGGAGAAGGAAGCTACCAATACAAAGTGAAGTAAACATGCTCCAGTAGACGTACAAAATGAAAAAATAGACTAAGGTGATGATATATATACAAAGTGAAGCAAAAATGTGATAGAAAAATAAAAATTGAAGCAAACATGTGCTAAAAAAATTTAAAAAAAATTGTACCCTCATTTTAAAGATAGAGTGAGTAATGTAACATGCATAAAATCAAACACAAAATAGAAGCATCATCACCAAGTATACCCAAATAAAAAAACTCATTCTACCTCAGGGTAAAGAGTACGATCTCCCTCTACCCCTAAAACAATTTCAATATAAGACCAGATATATGCACCAGGAAATACGACAAATGAACAAATATACCTGAGAAAATGAATATCTCGATGAATGTGAGCATCCTCAGAAGATATCTGTGACTTCAATGTCAAGAGAATTGCTTGCTGCCTAGCATTCTCAGCTTGGGCTTCCACCCACTGTCTTTCACTTGTCCCAAATCTGTATTCATACTTGCAACATGAGAGAGAATGTCTAGCATCTACCATGGAAACAACTACAGCAACTTGCCATTAATAAACAAACAGTTCATTACATAAGCCAAAAAGAAGTTGAAGAGTCATTCCTTTTTCTTACTATGGTCCAACAATGTTATGAACACTTGGGATGCAATATCCGCAATATATTATGAACGCAGGGGATTAGTTCTTCATTTGAGCCCATCTATTTGCACAGACACTTAGGTGAGGTTTTAGAAGGAATTGTATCACCTAGATGTAAATCAGCTAAGCCCACTGAGCCACTTCACCTAGTTGAGACCCTTGCACCTAAATCCCTAGGTAGACCCCCACTATCTACTACTTTGATCTAGGCACTGACTCATTAGGCGGAAGGGGTACCTTCTACTGATCTAATCCCTAATGCCCCGTTTGGTTGCAGTATTAATTACCTGTATCACTATTACTTTTAATATTGATTCTAAAAGTAATTAATTTACGTGTTTGGTTACTCTGTATCAGTTTTAAAATTTATACACAAAAGAACTCAAAAAAATATCCAATTCTGACAGGGATCCAAAGGAGAAGGGGATTCCTGAGCAGGTGCCATGGGAGGAGAGGGAAGTATGAGGAGGAGGCTGGAAGCAGCAAAAGCAACACTAGGTTCGATGGCAGGGGTCGCCCTGACTCCAAGTGGTGGCTGTGGCTTCGACCTTAAACATCAGCAATGCTAGCAGCACCTGCCACTACTTCCCCACACGCCTCTTCTCCACCACAGCAAGATCCCTCCCCCACTTATCCCTGCCAGAGCTGAGGTGGTAGCAAGAAGCGCTGGAGAACCTACAGGGGGAACTGGAGAGGTTGATCTTCGTTAGAGAGGCAAGAAGCCACAGGGGTGACAAGGCCGCACTCATCGTCCATCGGCATTGGAGGAATGAGATATTGATAGATGAAAATAGATATGACAGGGATACAAACGTTCACTTGAATCATTTTCGATGTTGATACCAATTCATCCAAACACCTAAAAATTAGTATCATAATAATTCCAATGTTAGTATTTCATGTTTTTAAAATAGTAATATTAAAATTAATACTGTATTAAATCTGATACCCCAACTAAACAGGGCCTAAGGTGTTGATCTATTAGGCAGAGCTACCTTCTACTAATCTAATCCCTTAGGCACTGATCTGCTAGGTGAAGATTGTAGCCGAATCCCATTGCCTTACTCTTTAGGCGAACATTAGGAGTTATATTAGAAGCCTTAGGTGAAGCTTGTTGCAGGAATAGAATGCCTATTAAGCAGAGTTGGTAGCCAGTTGTTGTACACAGTTTTATCCCAGAAGACAACCCAGATTTAAAGGTGTAAGACCGCACCCGAACACCCTGCGGGCGCTATTTATTTAGCGTCCCTACAACACCCCGGGCCCGATTAAGGACCCAAACCAGCTTATCGTGACTCACAAAGACTCCGACAAACAAGTGGGGACCATCCCCGACCACCCGGCATGCGGCATTGCCTACCTACAACTTAGCCACCGGCCAACCTGGGGGCGCCCCAACAACACGCCGCACCATGCGACACCCAGCAACGAGACCTGGGACAACCCCAATATGTCTCTTCCCAGCCACTCAACACTGATGGGCCTCTAAACTCGAGACAAACTCAAACTTCAGAAGTCGTCAACCTGCTCATACGGCTCATAACAGGGGGTGAGGGAATTACCCCGAACACCTTAAAGGCGCCGTATTTCCAATCATTTTACATTAACTCGAAGTCAACCAGAGGCCCTGGGCCGCTTGCCGCGCCATGTGGTGACTCTAAATAAAGCAAGGACCACCCCCCCCCGACAAGCGGCATTTGCCCGCTTACAAATTAGTCACTCGGGGGCTCGCAGCAATACGCTGCGGCATGCGGCACCAGCCATGAGGACGAGGATCCCCCTCAAAACGCCTCCTTCCAACCAGCCAACACTAGTGGACTCGGTCGCCCACTCAAATTTGGGTCCCGGGGGTCACTACCCAGCCCATATAGCCCGTAGATGATAGTCGGGAATTATCCCAAATACCTTGCGGGCGCCTGCATTTCCAGCCATCTCAACACGAGCCGGGGCTGACCCACAACTCGGGAACGCTCACCGCGCCATGCAGAGACACTAGAAAGGAGGGGGACCACCCCCGCCTCCCATACATGTGGCGATGGACCGCTTTCTTTATAGCCGTCAGGCCAACCCGAGGCTGCGCACTAGCTCGCCATATAACACGGCATGTTCTTATTAAGTCCGGGCTTACATGCCCACAACGCCTTCCTCATGCTATCTAAGCCATGCCAAGCACGGATTTCAAGTCTTAGTGGGCCATCCTGGCCTCTAGCCAGCCTATACGGTGCATCGACAAGGGAGGGGAATTACCCCGAACATCTTGAAGGCGACCCCGCATCAACCTCATCTTGAAGCTCGTGCCAACACACAAGCCACGAAATGTACAAGCCAGCCCTCTCCCAGCCAGCAAAAAGAAGAAAAAAGAAACAAAGGAGACAACACCGGGGCCACCCCATGACCCCCGTGGCCAGGGGCGCGCTCCACGCCGAGGACTCCTCGGGCCCCAGGGCGCGCCTTCCCAGCTCCTCCCAGCCATTATTCCAGTCCAGTCCCTGTCCAAGAAAGGTCAACTCACCACGTGAAGCGTACGAGAAGCATCTGATGAGCGTCCAAGACGAAGCACGCGGCCCGAGGAGCAAGCTCGAGCAACCCAGCCACCCGATCATCCAAGGGTTCAAACCAGTCCAAAAAATCAGTCCAGAAGCGTCCAAAACTAGCCAAGAAACGTCCAAAACCCAGTCCAAGAGCCAACCACGTGGGCTGTGAACAGGGGCCCAGGGGTTTTTTATACCCTCCTCCCTCTCTCTCCACTACCCCGCCTAAACCCACCTCGAGGGGTTTACGCGGGCCAAGGCGACTTGGTCACCCTGCCCGTGTAAATCCCAAGTCGCCATGGCCCGCGTAACCCCCCCCCTGCCCAAACCCAGGCCCACCGCCGTACAAAAGAACAAAAAAGAAAAAAAAGAAAAAAGGGAAGAGAGAGAAGAGAGAACCCCGCCTAAACCCCATGCCCTCTCCTCCTCTCTCCTCTATCTCCCCTCGTAAACCTCCCCACCTAAACCCTGTGAGGCCTACTCAACCCAGCCCCCCTAAATCCCATGTGCCCTCCTTCTCTCTCCTCTATCTCTCCCCGTAAACCTCTCCACCTAAACTCTGTGGGGCCCACTCAACCCAACCCACCTGAAGCCCTCATGCGCCTCTCTCTCTCCTCTATCTCCCCCCCTAAATCTCCTCACCTAAATCCCATGGGGACCACTCAACCCAACCCCCATAAAGCCCCATGCGCCCTTGTCGGCCACGGAATTTTTCATAGAAAAAATAAACATAAAATGTTCTTTTTGAAAAGAAACATTCCCCTATGTGTAGAGATTTCATTCCGCGGGTGCGCATAGTATCAGACGATTTGGGCTCGGGTGCTGGACCTCTCCCCACTGACTGCAGTCAGTGTTGATTTATATCGGCCTAACGTCCGAACACCTTTATTTAACTGTGAACGAAGTCATAAAGTCCTCTCCATAGGTTCCGATGTGAAGGGCAGACTCACTCGGATGACTCTCGATGACCACTCATTACCACCAACATATTGATAGGGTTAGGGCTTCATCAAAGGCCTCTTGAGTTTAGGCAAAACCCTAGGGTATAGAAATATGAATACAAATATGTGAAAGCCGTAGGCATTTTCGAAGTAGAGGGAAGTTTTCTAGACCCCAAGGGTATTTTGGTAATTTTACCTCCCTAGGGGTATTTTGATAATTTTACCAAGTCGGGGGTATCCCTAAAATTTTTGAGTTGGAACGGAAGTAGGGGAGGATTCCTAACTTTCCAGGGCGCTGAGGCCATTTATGAAGGGTTTTAGGGGCAACTAGGTCATTTCTAGATCACAGGGGTATTTTGGTAATTTTACCACACCTTACATAGACCTAGGGTTGAGGCGGCACCAAAATGTTGGATCGGAATGACACTTCCTCAGGTTGAAGGAGTGACGAAAACTTCATAGAAGGCGCACATTCGTCCATTTTGCCAGAGGAGGGGTATATATGCAATTTTTGAAAGCCGGGGGTTTTCTTGTAATTTTCCCCGATAGGTGTACATGAGAGATTTGCGGAATACCGAACTTCATTTATGACCCAATTGGGTACAAGTGTTGTTAGCGAGTTGTCGACTGTACAAGGATCCGCACTAACGCGGGAAGTAGGGGCGTAGCCCCAATTACAAGAAGTTGCGGGTATAACTGCAAATAACAGGACATTTGTTTCTCGCGGACTCGGTGTTGCGCGGGTTTTTATGCCGAATGACCGGGGTGAAGGAAGGGATACAGCGGAGAAGGAAAATACGGGAGTTTGATATATCTCAGGTATCCTCCTTACAGTTGCATGCCTCTCACGGCGGTATCGGGCACTCTCCTTTTATGCAAAGTCGAAAAGAGTCGAATGGCACGGGAATGTAAAAGTACGGGTTAACCGGACAGGGTGCGGGCGTGCCAGTCGATTTCTCGACAATCACCCATGGAACCAAGGGTTGACCGGAGAAGCGCCACCAGGGCGCGGCACGTGGGCTCGGGCGACACGTGGAGAGAAGGGGTTCCACGGGTGCGAGTGCGTAGGCGATTGTGGGAATCGTGTACTGGACGTCTTTCCCCACCGGCCGCAAGCAACCGGTGTTTATTTACATCGGATTGAATCCGAACACCTTCGTTCCGAGCTGAAGAAAAGTCTGTATATATGCCTGAAGCCGTGGGTAGAGGGCCGGGAGCATTCTGCAGCTGTGGGTGCGCTTTCGACTGAGTGGTGTTGACTGGGGTTAGGATGTTGAGCACATATGCCGAACGGTGTAGGTAGGGAGCTGGGGGCCCGAATGCGGGCGCTTGTATTTCACTGGCTTTATGATGGGCCGCGTGGGCTTTACAAATAGGCCTAAGTGGCTAAAGTACAACTGGCGCAAGCCGCGGGACAATTCCGACACGTGGGTCGGTCCCCGGGTCATTGCGTAACAAAGCGGATATCCGCGTGTTTTACAGGAACTCTTTACAGAGGGATTGGTGTGGGCCCGACTGCCTTGGTGGCCAAAGCGGACATGGACTGGCCCCTGGTGGAGGTCGGACGCGGCTCGAGGTGAGCGGTCGGGTCCGGGTCTCGGACGGCGAGTGTCGTCATGCTGGGGAGTCGAGATCGGCCCCGGGACTATGATTCCCGGGCCAGAGGTCCGACTGGACTCGAGTTGTTAATCTGAGGGGCCAACGACCAACTGGGGGGTGAACGGTAGGCACGCGATTCCGTGTCGGGGTCCGGCACAGCATTATGAAGTGCACTTCGTCACCGTCGTAAGTTGGCGTACACGGGCGAACCCGGGATGCAGGTGCGTTTGTCGTTGGCATAGTCGCCTTACGTGCGACGGGGATGGTCTTGGTATGAGACGGCTAAACACCGCGTGAGGAAAGTACGCGTGACATACCCCCGGCGTGTGTGAGTCGACTAGCAAGCCAACCGCGTGCGCACTTGTCTTCTTGCGTTCCCGACCCTTGCCGAAAGCCTCGGGAGTCCGAGGGTGCGGCAATTAGGCCGGGGGGTTTGTTCGTCCGTCTGAGTGTTCGCTTGTGCAAGCCTTCATCCGTTCCCCCTTGAGCTTCTAAGGGAGGAAAATTTATAGGAATTTGAAGAGGTAGAGGGAGGGGTTTAGGCGGACCAAGTTGAGGGTTCAACTTGGTCCGGGTAAACCCCCTAAACAGTATCATTTTTATTTTATTTTTATATTTTTTTGTGTGTTTCTTGTGTGTGTAACGGAGTGGGGAGATGGGGTTTAGGCGGACCAGCCCAAGGGGCTGGTCTGGTCCGCCTAAACCCCTCTTCGGAGGGGAAAAATCTTTTTTTTTATTTTGGTGGGGTTTAGGCGACCAGCCTGGGGGGCCAGGCTGGTCCGCCTAAAACCCTCCCAAGGGGGGGTTTGGGCAGACCAAATGGGTCCTTTTTTTATTTTAAAAAATATTTTTTTTAATACCAAAGGGGTTTAGGCGGACCAGCCTGGACTGGTCCGCCTAAACCCCTCCCCAGGGGGGTTTAGGCGGACTGGGTAGGAGAAAGAAGGGGGGGTGGCCCCCACCACTATAAAATCTGATTTTTTGTTAATATTAGCCCCACTTTGACTCAGTTTGAACACAAGAAGACAAAGGATACGGGGTTGGACTGGTTGACTGGCTGCTTGTGCGCGTAGACCGAGAGATTGACGTGTGTGACTCGACGTAATCCCGGGGCTTCGTCTTCGCGAATTCTTCCACGTACGGGTACGGCGAACGAAACTTTGCACGAACCTCGGACCGTGAGATTGGGAATTTGCACGAACTGGGACTGGGGAGGACCGTCGGGCCTCCGGGCTGGGGAGAGGGCGCGGCCCCCGGGGAGTTCGCCCTCCCATGGGGGCGCGGCCCCGCCCTGGGGCGAATGGACCCTAGGCAGGCCGCAACCCCGGGGGATGGCCCACGGGGGTCTTCTTTCGTCGTCTGGGGATGTCCTTTGAAGGACACGGGGTTCCGGGATACTGGGATGGCCCGTGGGGGCTGTTGTTCTTCGAGTCGTAGTAGCCGCTCGCAAGGTGTTCGGGCAAATGCCCGACACACCCCGGGTTGTCAAACGGGCCAAGTAGGTGACTGGTGGGCCTTGGATTCGGCCTTGGGCTGAGAACGGGAGCTCATGGGAGCTAAGGGGAGGCACTTTAGGCTCGTGGGACGTGCCCCGGGCTGCGTGCCGCGTTGTACGGCGGGTTGACAGGGTAGCCTCGGGTTGACCCGAGAGCTAGAGTTAAGTGGCTCATTGCCACGTGTCTGAGGGTCGGGGGTGGCCCCGACTTACTGGGGGGTCGTTGTAGGACCCAATTAGTGTGCTGGAACCACGGGGTGGCCCGTGGGTTGGTGCAGAAGGGTTGAAACATACGCGCCCACAAGGTGTTCGAAAAAATGCCGAACACACGTGTGTGAGCCGTATACACGTGCTGCGGGCCTCCCAAGCCTGTGGTTGACCTATTTAGGTCTCCCTTTGACCTTGGAGGGTTGAAGGAAGGCGTCCCGGGGTAAGCCCCTGGCCTTTTCACTGAGTGCCACGTGGCGTGGCTTATAGTCGGGGTGCCCCCGGGTTGCCCCGGGTGGTCGTGTAGAATGCGGGCAAAGTCCGCAACTTAGGGGTCGAGAGTGATCCCGATTGATTGCTAATGCCGCCGTATACCTCGGCTAGCGGGTCGGGGCCGTTGGTCGGGCCCACTGGGTTGTCGGAGGGGCCGGGTAGCCCATGCCTTGAAGGTGTTCGAGGAAATTTCCGAACTCCTATTTACGGGTATTTTGCTGGGGAAATTGTCCGGGTACAACAAATGCCCCCCACGGGTCGTGCGTCGGAGGCGGAGACGAGGGCGTACGGCCCGTGAACCTCTCCTTCTGAGTTGTTATAGTTGCATTTTGACGTTTCATGTGCTTTTGCTTTACTGTATTGTATGTGTTGAATTTCTGGCGCACTGACCATTTTTGGTGTTCTGTCTTGCAGTTATGGCACAATTTGGTAGGGACGAGAGGGTCCCGAGGCGTGTGGTCCGGGAGGAGGACCACTGGGTGAGGAGGACCGAGCGGCTCATGCCCCCTTTGGGCCCGCCAGTCATCACTGCGGCTAATGTGGAGCAGCTCGACTGGGGGCACACGGTTGTGGCAGAGGGCCCGGTTGGCGAGCGCGGCAGCGGAGTTGGGGCTGTGGAGTTGGCCCGCGCGTCGGAGGCGGGCGGGCTTTACACTTATGATCGCAGCGGCGGCTACCCAGTGGAGTTCCCTCTGGACCGTCACTTGTTCGAGCTCCTCAGGCGCTTTGTCCCGCCAAGCATGGAGGAGGGTGACTCTCGGGTTGCTGGAGCCCGTCGGCGACTGGAGCGGGCGATCTTGGTGGGCCGAGATAGTTTGCACGGAATTGTCCTCTATGGCTTTCCGAGTTTCTCCGGGGACTACTGGAGACAGTGTCAGTTTCTCAGTGCTGAGTGCCCGGGCTTCTTCAGCGTGCCATCCTCTCTGTTGCGCGGGTTTTTATGCCGAATGACCGGGGTGAAGGAAGGGATACAACGGGGAAGGAAAACACGGGAGTTTGATATATCTCGGGTATCCTCCTTACAGTTGCATGCCTCTCACGGCGGTATCGAGCACTCTCCTTTTACGGAAAGTCGAAAAGGATCGAATGGCACAGGAATGTAAGAGTACGGGTTAACCGGACAGGGTGCGAGCGTGCCAGTCCATTTCTCGACAATCACCCATGGAACCAGGGTTGACCGGAGAAGCGCCACCAGGGCGCGGCACGTGGGCTCGGGCGACACGTGGAGAGAAGGGGTTCCACGGGTGCGAGTGCGTTGGCGATTGTGGGAATCGTGTACTGGACGTCTTTCCCCACCGGCCCCAAGCAACCGGTGTTTATTTACATCGGATTGAATCCGAACACCTTCGTTCCGAGCTGAAGAAAAGTTTGTATATATGCCTGAAGCCGTGGGTAGAGGGCCGGGAGCATTCTGCAGCTGTGGGTGCGCTTTCGACTGAGTGGTGTTGACTGGGGTTAGGATGTTGGGCACATATGCCGAACGGTGTAGGTAGGGAGCTAGGGGCCCGAATGCGGGCGCTTGTATTTCACTGGCTTTATGATGGGCCGCATGGGCTTTACAAATGGGCCTAAGTGGCCAAAGTACAACTGACGCAAGCCGCTGGACAATTCCGACACGTGAGTCGGTCCCCGGGTCATTGCGTAACAAAGCGGATATCCGCGTGTTTTACAGGAACTCTTTACAGAGGGATTGGTGTGGGCCCGACTGCCTTGGTGGCCAAAGCAGACATGGACTGGCGCCTGGTGGAGGTCGGACGAGGCTCGAGGTGAGCGGTCGGGTCCGGGTCTCGGACGGCGAGTGTCGTCATGCTGGGGAGTCGAGGTCGGCCCCGGGACTATGATTCCCGGGCCAGAGGTCCGACTGGACTCGAGCTGTTAATATGAGGGGCCAACCGCCGGCTGGGGGGTGAACGGTAGGCACGCGATTCCGTGTGGGGGTCCGGCACGGCATTATGAAGTGCACTTCGTCATCGTCGTAAGTTGGCGTACACGGGCGAACCCGGGATGCGGGTGTGTTTGCCGTTGGCATAGTCGCCTTGCGTGCGACGGGGATGGTCTTGGTATGAGACGACTAAACACCGCATGAGGGAAGTACGCGTGACATACCCCCGGCATGTGTGAGCCGACTAGCAAGCCAACCGCGCGCACACTTGTCTTCTCGCATTCCCGACCCTTGCCGAAAGCCTCGGGAGTCCGAGGGTGCGACAATTAGGCCGGGGGGTTTGTTCGTCCGTCTGAGTGTTCATCCGTTCCCCCTTGAGCTTCTAAGGGGGGGAAATTTATAAGAATTTGAAGGGGTGGAGGGAGGGGTTTAGGCGGACCAAGTTGAGGGTTCAACTTGGTCAGGGTAAACCCCCTAAACAGTATCATTTTTATTTTATTTTTGTATTTTTTTTGTGTGTGTTTTTTGTGTGTGTAACGAAGTGGGGAGATAGGGTTTAGGCGGACCAGCCCCATGGGCTGGTCTGGTCCGCCTAAACCCCTCTTCGGAGGAGAAAAATCTTTCTTTTTAATTTTGGTGGGGTTTAGGCGGACTAGCCTGGGGGTCCAGGCTGGTCCGCCTAAACCCCTCCCCAGGGGGGGTTGGGCGGACCCAATGGGTCCTTTTTATATTTTAAAAAATCTTTTTTTAATACCAAAGGGGTTTAGGCGGACCAACCTGGGGGTCCAGGCTGGTCCGCGTAAACCCCTCCCCAGGGGGGTTTAGGCAGACTGGGTTGGAGAGAGAACGGGGGGTGGCCCCCACCTCTATAAAATCTGATTTTTTGTTAATATTAGCCCCACTTTGACTCAGTTTGAACGCAAGAAGACAAAGGATACAGGCTTGGACTGGTTGCTTGTGCGCGTAGACCGAGAGATTGACGTGTGTGACTCGACGTAATCACAGGGCTTCGTCTTCGCGAATTCTTCCACGTACGGGTACGGCGAACGAAACTTTGCACGAACCTCGGACCGTGAGATTGGGAATTTGCACGAACTGGGACTGGGGAGGACCGTCGGGCCTCCGGGCTGGGGAGAGGGCGCGGCCCCCGGGGAGTTCGCCCTCCCATGGGGGCGCGGCCCCGCCCTAGGGCGAATGGACCCTAGGCATGCCGCAACCCCGGGGGATGGCCCCGGGGGTCTTCTTTCGTCGTCTGGGGATGTTCTTTGAAGGACACGAGGTTCCGAGATACTGGGATGGCCCGTGGGGGCTGTTGTTCTTCGAGTCGTAGTAGCCGCTCGCAAGGTGTTCGGGCAAATGCCCGACACATCCCGAGTTGTAAAACTGGCCAAGTAGGTGACTGGTGGGCCTTGGATTCGACCTTGGGCTGAGAACGGGAGCTCATGGGAGCTAAGGGGAGGCACTTTAGGCTCGTGGGCCGTGCCTCGGGCTGCGTGCCGTGTTGTACGGCGGGTTGGCAGGGTAGCCTCGGGTTGGCCCGAGAGCTAGAGTTAAGTGGCTCATTGCCACGTGTCTGAGGGTCGGGGTGGCCCCGGCTTGCTGGGGGGTCGTTGTAGGACCCAATTAATGTGCTGGAGTCACGGGGTGGCCCGTGGGTTGGTGTAGAAGGGTTGAAACATACACGCCCACAAGGTGTTCGGAAAAATGCCGAACACACGTGTGTGAGCCGTATACACGTGCTGCGGGCCTCCCAAGCCTGTGGTTGACCGATTTAGGTCTCCCTTTGACCTTGGAGGGTTGAAGGAAGGCGTCCCGGGGTAAGCCCCTGGCCTTTTCACTGAGTGCCACGTGGCGTGGCTTGTAGTCGGGGTGCCCCCGGGTTGCCCCAGGTGGTCGTGTAGAATGCGGACAAAGTCCGCAACTTAGGGGTCGGGAGTGGTCCCGATTGATTGCTAATGCCGCCGGATACCTCGGCTAGTGGGTCGAGGTCGTTGGTCGGGCCCACTGGGTTGTCGGAGGGGCCGGGTAGCCCATGCCTTGAAGGTGTTCGAGAAAATTTCCGAACTCCTATTTCCGGGTATTTTGCTGGGGAAATTGTCTGGGTACAACACCCGAGGAGAACATTTTCGCAATTCCCCCGTTATATGGGCGGAATTACTTAATTTAGTCGTCCCGGGGCATAGGAACTTACAAACATGACCCACTGAGGGGCATAATTACAAAAATACCCCTTAGGGGCATATACACAAGACCCGGGGACTTACCCCTCACGGGTCAAAACAACGAACAAACTCCGAAATGTTGGATGCTCCAAGTGTGTAGGAGATGCTCCGTAGGTTGCAGATCTCTTCCTCTATTTCTTCTGGACCCTTGGGGGTCTATTTATAGAAGTGGGAGACTACCCGAGGTCGTTTGAACCCGTACGGGTTAGATGAAAGGAAAATGACCCCGAGGAGGTCTTTTTCCCCTTTTTTTTTCTTTTTTATTTTTAGTTCCCTCCGCGGGAAGGATATCGATTTGGTCGGCCGCTAATATGTACAGCCGTAGTGGTCGATCCTTCCGAGGTGGAATAAGAATTGGGGGTGAAGCCAAGCAAGTCCCAGGCAAGCTGAAGCCGACAACTGGTGATCCGGTCGCTTCCCCCAACCGTTAGAACCCGTTGACCTTGCTTTTTCAGGGTAAGAAGAGGTAGAGAAAATGCCTCGAGCCAATGTCTGAGTACCATGCGCTACGGCGCGCTATAATACATTAGATCTGCCCGGTCATTTCGGTAGATGAGGGCGGCCCGGGGTGGATGACTCCGGGCAGGTCCCCCTCGGGGTCAGCCGACCCCGGGCAGGTCCCCCCGGGGTCGATTGACCCCAGGCGGGTCCTCCCCGGGTCCGCGCGGACCCGCACGGGGGCGGGCGACCCCGGACGGGTCCCCCCTTCGTCCGATTTTAATAAAAGGGGTCCTTCGGGGCTTTTTGGAGGCTTGTTTGCTCGTTGCGCCACGTGGAGGGAGAGGAGAACGCATCGCCTTGTTCGTTTGTCATCTCCTTGGCGCCGTAGGTCGCAAGGGGAAGATCTGTGCTCGTCTGGACAGCGTGGTACACGTGTGCGAGGCTTGATTTGCGGTGTGTAGACCTCCCTTTACATCTCCTTTCTTGTCGTAGGAGCTTCACTCGCTCGTGGTAGCACGTTCAAAGGAGAGAGACTTCATCCCATAGGGATTTTCCCGAAACTACACGATCCTGACAATCGTAGTAGATTTAATCCGGCTCCCGACCGTCTCGATTGCTGCAAGAGGTCCATGATTTTGCATAAATACATGGGCTATGAAGCCCTTATCATGGGGGGGATACTCCGTGGGGCGGCGATACGCCTAATGTTGAACCCCGCGTGGGAGTACTCCATAAGATGGCGATACGCCAAATAGAGACCTCGGCCAATGCGAGGATAACAATCCCAGAATTTTGTGAGATAAATTACGGGTGCAACAAATGCTCCCCACGGGATATCCGCCAACGCCGGAGGCAGGAGGCGGATGACCCGTGTGTTGCATTATTTTTTTGCTACTCCCCGAGCTCATTGGCATAATGGGACATTGTAGGACTGCCCAATAATTTTATTGTTGTCCATAGGCTGATTTAATCCTTGATTGAGCTTCATTACTCATCTTTATCTTTCCGGTCTTGGCTTTGCAGCTCTTGCAGACTTGGCTCGCCCAAGCCGAAGCAGAGAGACATCCCGGCGGCCCAGGGTTGGAGGCTCTGATGACCACTATGTGCGGAGGACGGATAGGGCTATGCCGCCATTCTCTCCTCGCAGCATTACCTCTGAGGGCTTTGACGTGGTGGACCGCGGATTTACTTGGGTCGCTGAGGGCCCGACAGGGGAGACTGCCGCCACTGAAGGTGTTGTTGATGTCTCCCGCATTATGAGGAGGCAGGGAGGCTATGTCTATGACCGCTCAGGAGGATATCCACCGCATTTCTCACTGGACCGGCATCTCGCAACTTTTATCCAGAGCTTTGTACCTCCCGGTATGGAGGCTATTGATTCCCGCCTGCCAGCAGAGAGGCGCCGTCTCGAGCGGGCTATATTGCCCGCGAGGGACAGCATGTAGAGCACTTGCACCTTTTCTTATCCGAGCTTCCTTGAGGGCTTTGTACGACAGCGGCAGTACCCTGATCAGAAGAGCCTGGGCTTCTTCAAAGATTTTGACAGCTTCACAGTTCGAGTGGGGCCACCTTCACCCAAGGATGGCAAACTCGGTTTCGGTCTCGGTTTCGCCCGGGTCCGAAACCGAGTCGACTCGGTTTCGGTTTCGGTTTCGGCCGAAACCGGCCGAAACCCATATAACAGGTTAAAAAAATTAAAATTAATTCTAAAAAAACTGAAAAAAATCATAAAAAATATAAATAACCACTTAAAATCACAAAAAATCATAAAAATCATTACACATGCATTTCATTGTATAAGTGAGTGCAATAACCTTGAAGTAGACAACTACAAAAATTCAACTTCAAACATTGAACAGGTGTAAGTCATATTCCATTGTACATTAATAGAAGCAGTACAATAAACCAATTTGGACAAAATAAATGTTACAAATATTCATTGATTCTTACCTAATATGGATAATAATTACTAGAAGAACCTTCTCCCTCATCGTCTGGCCCTTGATGTCGATACCCATAACCAGGTTGCATGTATGGTCTATATTCACTATAACCAAACAATGAGGTGGCCAAGTCCTGCATCCCTCTTTGGATCCCTCTTGGAGTGTTTGGTTGGCTTGATTCGAATCCAGTATCAACATAGGAATCTTGAGGAAGAGAAGAGTCACTGGTCGAATATGGATGGAACTGAAATGATGGTTCATAATTCTGGGCCCCATAAATAGCTGCTTCATGTTGGCCACCTTCGTAACCTGGTGAACCATATCCGTGCTGACCTTGACTATATCCAGTAGTACCACTTGCAGCACCTGCACCACCTGTACCAACCTGCAGCACTAGTACCACCTGCAGCACTAGTACCCCCTGCAGCACCTCCGGGATGATCATCATCATCATCATCATCATCATCAGAATCATAAGAAACCAGTCGCCTTTTAACCTTTGAGGATGTTTTTTTCTCTTTTGGAGTGCTTTTTTCAATCAACGTTGACACGAGTCCTTTTCCCCTTGGCGTGTGCCTCACATAAATCTGCTTCAACTCCTCAATTGCCGGGTCCTCTCGAGCAGCAGCATTTGCCCTCTCAGTTTGCCCATGCACTGATGTACTTCTTCTTAAGGAGGACATTCTAGGAGTGACTGGCCTGCTATCTGTATCTGAGTGTCTAGCTGGCTCAAACTCGAACTGCTCCTCAGTGTCATCAACCACCCTAGACTGGTGCGCATGAGTATCTCTGGCCCTCTTTGATTTGCTTCTTAATTCGGGATCTCTTGCCTCATCTTCATCAAGTATGCCCTCTGCCCATCTTCTATCATCAACATCAAAAACGGGCTCATCAACCTGCTCTCGTGTCTCCACCCAAGACTGCAAGGGATTATCATCATCAAATAAGGCATCCACATCAATCTCTGCGGCGGCATCCTCGGCGACGCGTTTGTCTCGCAGCTGTTGTCTCAACCTCATATTCTTTATTCTCAACCTCATATTGTAGTGGCAGTACACTAATTTCTCTAACCGATCAGCCTTTAGCCGATTGCGAACCTTTGAGTGTATAAGGCTGAACGTGCTCCAATTCCTTTCACATTGGCTTGCTGATGTGGTTTGACTCAACACCCTGATTGCAATGAAAGCCAATGCAGAATTGCCCGATTGTCTATTGTTCACCATGATCCACCAGTCAGCTGTTACACCAACCAACCATAAACAAATAAATATAAGATGTAAATAAAAATTAATTAAGGAAGATGTAATTGCAAAGAAAGCACAAAGATGAAGTATACCTGGGCTCACTCTTCCCACTGCGTATTGCAATTGGGAGTCAGAATACGTCCCACTTTTCATTCTATAGGAGGTCATCTACAAAAATTACATAATAGATTAGCATTACTACGTAAGTAAATTCTATACCTCTTATTCATGAAATCAAACATGCCAACCTCTACTTCCGCCTGAAGCCTCTTATCTTGTGTCCTCGATAAACGACCAATGACTCTTAAAGTGCCTTGAAGCACCTCGGCATCAACATGTGCATTGGCATTGTACATTAATCGAGGGTTCAGAAAATAACCTGCATTTGTATATAGTTAATGTATGGTCAATAATATATGAATATAAATAATCACTCACCAGCTGCATGCAAGTCGTGGTGTAATGTGGTGTCCCATCTATGGTCAATAATCTTCCACCACTTTGCATGTTCTTTGGGAAGGGACTCCTGCAACTCCAATTTCGCACGGTCCATGGCCTCATAAAGATATCCCATATCATTCTTGTCATCGCCATCCACCAATCTTAGGACCTTCACGAGGGGGGTGACTACTTTCATGTATCGTGTTACTCTGCCCCAGAATTTGTTGTCGTCCACGATTCGACAGACATCCAAATAATCCATCTGAGCATCAACATTGCCCTTGTCGATGTATTCCCGCAGGGTATTATGGTACATGAAAGCTTTCAACTCATTCTTATACCTGTGCAAAGAAATAAAATTTGAATCAAATACAGATCATAACTATAAGGATAAAGAAGTAATAATTGAGTTCAACAGTATACCTATGCAGAGACTCCAAAGAAATAAAATTTGAAGCAAATCTGGTTGGCCCTGCACGTATAATATCTCGCCCCCCACTTGCATGCTCCCTGAACATGTTCAATATCCTAGGATGGCCATAAATATACTGGGTAATCTTTTGTGCCCTTTCAACCGTCTTCTTCACATGTTTGTCCTTCCCTATGTCTTCAAGTATGAGATCAAGACAATGTGCTGCGCATGGGAGCCAATATAAATGGCTGCGCTTATGCATCAATTTCCTCCCTGCAGCCTTATAACTGGCTTCATTATCAGTCACAACTTGTACAACATTTTCTTCACCAATTTCATCTACCATGTTGTCCATCAAATGAAACAAATAATTGGCATTTTTTTCAAAATTTGATGCATCTACAGATTTTACAAATACTGTACCTTCGATGCAATACACCAAAAAGTTAATCATGGACTTTTTCGTGGTACCAGTCCAACCATCACACATAATAGTGCATCCTCTCTCCATCCATATATGCTTGAAGCTTTCAACCCACTGATGGAGCTCCTCAACCTCTGCCTCAAGGCCACGCCCGTATATGTCCCGACGTGACGGCGCCTTCAACCCAGGGCCAGCATCTGCTATGGCATCCAACATAGGTTGAAAATATTCACTTTCAGCCGCATGTGCAGGGACACCTGCATGAAAAAACCATTTACAGATGCTTTTAAATGCATGCCCTGCAACTTCTGCAGATTTTTTGACCCCTCTTAATGCACTTTTGATCTTAGGTTGTGTAGCCTGGGGCCTTCTGTGGAGATAACTGTCCATGGGGCCTGCTCTCTGCGTCTGCGGGGGCGGGGCAGCAACATCAGGACGTCGTGCAGCTGTACTGGAGTAGGTCTCTCCTGAACCCATGGGTGCCTTTCCTTTCCTTCGAGCGGCTTCTTCACGCTCCCTTGCTTCAGTCAGTTCCGGATCAGAATCTTCAGTGCCTTCCTCATCATCATCCCTCCTAACCCTTCTGCCAGAAATCTCCTCAGCAATTTCCTCCTCATCCTCAGCCCTTTGTTGCACCCTCTCCTTTTTCCCCACAAGGCACTGGCGCATCTCCTCTCGCACCTCTCGTGGACAGTGGTCGCATTGTCTCACCTCTCCTCGTACCCCTGCCAAATGTTGCTTGCCTCTGGTAATTCCGCCATACATCTCCTTACGACAGTAATTACATTTAACCTTCCTTCTCTTAGCATCAACTAAGGACATGTGGGCCCACCCCGGATCCTCCTGCCCTTGCTGCTCATGTGTTTGCTGACGTCTAGGCATGATGCTGCATTAAGAAGTTACACAGTCAAAGACAAACAATTGTAAGTACAAAACAAAAGACCCAAATTTATGAATGAATTAGGGCTTAATTACCAAATAACCCTTAATCATGTGTCATAAAAATATAATCCCAGCATGATCCTACCCCACATTCATCAATGAAACTTAATTAACGTTCAATTGTGGCTAAGAAACTCGAATTAGACAAAAGGCCCAATTTTTATGAACTAATTAAGTCTTAATTACTAATTAAGCCCTAATTACCCTTCATAAAAATACAATCCCAGCATGATCCCACCCCACATTCATCAATGAAGCTTAATTAACGTTCAATTGTGGCTAAGAAACTCGAATTAGATAAAAGACCCAATTTTTATGAACTAATTAAGTCTTAATTACTAATTAAGCCCTAATTACCCTTCATAAAAATACAATCCCAGCATGATCCCACCCCACATTCATCAATGAAGCTTAATTAACCTTCAATTGTGGCTAAAAACTCGAATTAGACAAAAACCCCAATTTCTATGACCTAATTAGGGCTTAATTAGCAATTAACTCTTAATCACCCTTGGGAAAAACTAATTACCCGCATGATCCAACCCCAAAATTCTCAATGAACCTTAATTTAACTTCAATTGAGCCTAAGCAAACCAATTTAGACAAAAGCCCCAATTTTTAAAATCTGATTAGGGTTTAATTAGCAAATAACCCTTAAGCCCTTAATCACCCTTGGAATAAACTTAATAAGCAAGACTTGCTTACCCCAAATTTTTAACCCAACCAAAAGAACACAACAAAATAATCAAACAAAACCCAATGAAATTAACCTCAAACAAAATAATCAAACCCTTGAAGTTGAAGTTGTGTTGGCCTCGGTGTGCGGCGCAAGAAGGCTCCCTCAGACCTCAGTCCCTCTCGGCCTCTCCCTGTCGGACGGCCTTTCACCCTTGGTCGGACAGCTGCCGGCAGGAGCAGCCGCAGCAGCCAGCAGGAGCAGCCGCAGCACAGCAGCAGCAGGCCGCCAGCAGCAGCTGCAGCCTGCAGCACAGCAGCGGCAGCAGCACAGGCGCGGCAGCGGCAGCGGCAGCAGCGGCAGCGGCAGCAGCGGCAGCGGCAGCAGCGGCAGCGGCAGCGGCAGACACCACCCGCGACGCAGACAGCAGGGGGGGAAGGTTTCGGCCGAAACCTGTGGGTTATGGGGTTTCGGGGGCCAACACTTGCCATAAAGTCACTAGTTTCGGCCGAAATCAAACGGTTTCGGGCCGAAACCGTTTGGTTTCGGGCGAAACTCGTATCAGTTTCGCCCGAAACCGATACCCCCCTTTAGTTTCGGATTGCTACAGTGTTTAATGTGTGTTTCGGATCGGTTATGGCCGAAACCGATACGTTTCGGCCGAAACGTATCGGTTTCGGCTGAAACTGCCATCCATGCCTTCACCAGCTATCTGGCATTTGTCCGGGCATCACAAGGCCGCGGATGTCACAGTTGATGGGATGTTTCTGACTCCCTCTGGTGCAAGTTTTACACATGATGACTATGATCATGACTGCTTCTTGGAGAGGATTTTATCACAGAAAGCTCCCAGCCAGTATGGGAGATGGGCTGTCATTTCCTCCCACTGCTATCGTCGAGGTGCGACGGAATGGTTATGGGGTGTCCTGACAGTTTACCGAGCAACACTTGACAGGGCAGGGATTCGTCACGCAGTGACCGCAACTTTATACTCTTATCATTGCCACACAGGATTGATCCAAGCCTTAACTGAGAGATTCAATCGGCGCTGGAACACATTTGTCACCGCTGAGGGAGAGACTTCACTGGACCTGTGGGCCTTCCACAAAATTTCTGGTCTGCCAGTATGTGGGCAGCCCTACGAAGAGCTGTCCCTGGATGATCTGCACATCAGTGCTTCGGACGGAGCTGCTCGGTATCTCCTTCCTTACTACTTCCGATATCTGATTAGGACTTGGAGGGACCTAGCCCTCGTAGGCAAAGAGAAGGCTGCCCGGACGCCGAGGGTGACCCTGAATGCTTGGGTGACATTTCTACAGCGACCCATATTGCTTCTATGAAGAGTTTGCTTCTTCCGACATGACATGGGAGCAGTGCAGAGAGGTAGAGCTTCGGTTTGCTTCACACCCCCGTCACTTGCCCGCCCCAGCACAGGGGTGAAATTCGAGGAATCTGCCGCCGTTGACGTACTTGGCAGCTTACTTGGCCTATTGGCTGGCCAGTTTTGTGATCCCTCGCGGAGAGGAGGGAGTTCTACGAGCCGAGGTGATATACCTGGCCTGCCTGATGGCATGTGGACGCAGGATTGCTATTGCTCCGGCCGCGCTGGCAAACATCTATCATTCCTTCGAAGCCCTGACTACACATTCATCACCCAGGGGCAAGCATATTCTGATGGCCACTCATTATTTGAGTGCGTGGGCTGGTTTGCTATTGCCGGAGCTTTCACAGAGGACGTCAGTCGACAACCCAGCTGCCCCACTTATCTTCAGTTTTGCTGGTCACCCGGACCAGGATGCAGTTTCACAGCTCGCTAGTGCCCGCCGTGCTTTGTCTTTCCTCCATACTAGGAGGGGTGAGAGTCTGAACTTCGACCACAACTCCCACCTGTACCGTCGTTACTTGGAGCGGCAGGGTGACATAGTCGCCTGCAGGTTATCTTCGTGGGCTTTACCTTCTTCGCATGCACTGGCAGAGTGGGTCGTTTGTATCCGACCCGGGATTTTAGTCTACCGCAGCTCCAGCACAGCAGTTCTTGAGCCATATTATCCGCATCGATTTGCCAGGAACTTCGGGTATGATCAGGCGATTCCCCCGAATGCGGATTTTCCTTTGGCTCTTCGTCAGTACAAGCAGAGAGACGTCCATCTAGTGGCAGCTGCTTGGCAGGCTTTCCTCTTTCGTGATGTGAAGGAGGACTATCCCATTCTAGAGCAGGCACGCAAGGGGCATTTTGACATACACTATGCGCTGGTGGTTCAAAATCAGCAATGTCTTCCGACAGCGGGCCGACACCATCCGAGCGACTGAGGAGCGGCAACTGAGGAAAGAGGACCTGCCTCCCTTGTTTCTTGACCCTGAGTTTGTCAGATCTCACTTTTCTGGGGCTACTCGAGCCATCCGTGAGATAGAGTCCCGTTGGAGGGAGGAGGGGCTCCCTATTCCTGTTGACAGGAGCCAGTACGTTGAGGCTTTGAAGCCCTTGAGGAGTGCGCCCACGGCAGCCTCCACTTCTGGGTCTACTCGTCAGAGGGCGGCCCTGGGTCTTCAGCACTTTATTCCTGGTGGGAGGATCTAAAGACCTCTTGTGATTTTAGGACCAAGTCTCAGCTATCAGAGCCGATTCCTGAGGGAGCTTTTACCGTAGCACTTTTACAGAATGGAGGGCCCATATCATCAATGCAGTGGGCTGTGCTGGTCCAATAGAGTACATTTCAGATTTGGAGGTGGCTGCCACCCCCAATGCCATTTTGGCGGTCATCAATAAAGTGGCTCGGGTTCTGCAGCTGAAGCCTGAGCAGATCATCCTAAAGCCCGAGAGGATCGTAGGGGAGCCAGGTATAAACTGAACTGTTGTGGACCACGGAATCTTTCACGTAGGAAAAATAAACGATAAAAATGTTCTTTTTGAAAAGAGACATTTCCCTCTATGAATAGAGGCTTAATCCATGGGTGCGCATAATATCAGACGATTTGGGTTCGAGTGCTGGACCTCTCCCCACTGACCATAGTCAGTGTTGATTTACATCGGTCTAACGTTCGAACACCTTTGTTTGACTGTCAAAGAAATCCCAAGGTTCTCTCCTTAGGTTCTGATGTGGAGGGCAGGCTCACTCAAGAAACTCTCATGACCACTCGTTTATCACCAACATGTTAATAGGATTAGGGTTAAGTCTGAGCAAAACCCTAAGATTTAGGAGTACAGACGCAAATATGCGGAAGCCGTAGGCATTTTTGAAGTAGAGAGAGGTTTTCTAGATCCCGAGGGCATTTTGGTAATTTTACCAATCCAGGGGTATTTTGGTAATTTTCCAGGCCGGGGGTGTTTCTGAAATTTCTAGGTTGGAGAGAGAGTAAAATAAGATTTCTGACTCCTGAGGGCACTGAGGCAATTTTCTGGAGGGTTTTGAGGGCTCTTAGGCCATTTCTGGGTCATAAGGGTATTTTGGTAATTCTACCAAACCCTGCATGGACCTGAATTGAGGTGGTACCCCGAGTGTTGGACAAGGCTGACAAAGTTCTTGGGCCAAAAGGGGAGTAAAGGACTTCATAGAAGACTCATTTGTGTTAACATCGCCAAAGGAGGGGCATATACACAATTTCCCCAAGTCGAAAGGTTTTTTTGTAATTTTCCCGATTGACGTACAAAGACAATATGTGGAGTACATTGGATATTTTTATGACCCAACTGGATACAAGGGTTGTCGGTGAATTGTCGACTGTACAAGGATCCACACTAACGCGAGAGGTAGGGACGTAGTCCCAATTACAAAAGATTGCAGGGTAGAACTGTAAATTACAGGACTTTTGTCTCTTACGGTCCTGGGGAGGACATTTTTTTGTAATTCCGTCGTTGTAGGGACAGAACCACATAACTTAGTCGTCCCGAGACGTAGAGAGTTACAAAACATGGCCCGCTGAGGGGCATAATTACAAACATGGCCCACTAAGGGGCGTAATTACGAAAACACCCCTTAGGGGCATATCCATAAGGCCCGGGGACTTACCCCTCACAGGCCAAACAAACATAACAGAACAACTCCTTGCACAGGCGGTCTTCTTCTCGTAGATGTCCGATCGTTGATATCTGTGTCTCCACTTGGACCCTTGGGGGTCTATTTATAGAAGGTGGGAGGACCCAGGTTGACAAAACCGTGGAGAAATACCTCAATTTTGTCAAGGTGGGGTGCAAAAACCCCTATTTCTGTCAAGGTGGGGTGGCAAAAAGCTTTTTTGACCCCTCAGCCTCTTTTTCTTCCTTTTTTGGTTTTGGCGCAGAGGAGAATAACCCCAGAGGGGTCAAATGACCCCTCTGGCTACCAGAGGAGTCAAATGAGGAAAATTGCCCCGGTTCTGATCAGGGATGGCAAACTCGGTTTCGGACTCGGTTTCGGCCGGGTCCGAAACCGATACGACTCGGTATCGGTTTCGGTTTCGGTTTCGGCCGAAACCCAATTAAAAGGTTTAAAAAAAAACATATTAATTCTAAAAAATCTGAAAAATATCATAAAAAATTTAAATAATCACTCAAAATCATGAAAAACAATACACATGTATTTGAGTGTATAAGTTAGTGCAATAACCTTGAAGTAGACAATTACGCATTGAACTTCAAACATTGAACATGTGAAAGTTAAACTAATATTCCATTGTACATTTTTTGATGATAGTGTGTTGATGTTTTGATAATAGCAACTCAATGAGTCACCACATAAGAATGATGATGATAGTGTGAATTGTTGTTGTTGTGTGTGCCCCTTGTGTATTCTTGTGCATTGATGATGAAATAATGTCTTCTGTAAGTCGGTGCATGCTAGCAAGTCTATACATCCATTAGCTGATAACTGAGCAAGTCTATACATCCACCAGCAAGTCTATACCTACATCCAGCAAGTCTATACATTCATCAAAGTCTATACATTCTTCAAAGTCTATACATTCTCCATGCATCTTCATAGCAAGTCTATACATCAGCAAGTCTATACATCCAGCAAGTCTACATCCATCAAGTCTATACATTCATCTAAGTCTATACATTCTTCAAAGTCTATACATTCTCCATGCATCTTCATAGCAAGTCTATACATCTATCAAGTCTATACATTCATCAAAGTCTATACATTCTTCAAAGTCTATACATTCTCCATGCATCTTCATAGCAAGTCTATACACTCTTGGACCAATACATTCTTCAAAGTCTATACATTCTCCATGCATCTTCATAGCAAGTCTATACATCCATCAAGTCTATACATTCATCAAAGTCTATACATTCTTCAAAGGCTAGCTTGATTAATACATTTTTCAGGATCGACAGTTGTCTTGTCATTTTTCTCCTATACGATTTTCTGTTGAGCATGAATAAGTTACCTAGTTCCTGAAAAAGCATTACTAGAAGTGGGTCCCAACCTTGTAGTATAGGATTGACTGTTGTCTTGTCATTTTTCTCCTATACGATTGACTGTATAAGTTAGTGCAATAACCTTGAAGTAGACAACTACGCATCGAACTTCAAACATTGAACATGTGAAAGTTAAACTAATATTCCATTGTACATTAATACAAGCAGTACAATAGACCAAATTAGACAAAATGAATGTTACAAAAATTCATTGATTCTTACCTAATCTGGATAATAATTACTAGAAGAACCTTCTCCCTCATCGTCTGGCCCTTGATGTCGATACCCATAACCAGGTTGCATGTATGGTCTATATTCACTATAACCAAACAATGAGGTAGCCAAGTCTTGCATCCCTCTTTGAATCCCTCTTGGAGTGTTTGGTTGGCTTGATTCGAATCCAGTATCAACATAGGAATCTTGAGGAAGAGAAGAGGAACTGGTCGGATATAGATGGAACTGAAATGATGGTTCATTATTTCACGACCCATAAATAGCTGCTTGTTGTTGGCCACCTTCGTAACCATGTGAACCATATCCTTGCTGACCTTGACTGTATCCAGTAGTACCACCTGCAGCACCTGTACCACCTGCAGCACCTGCAGCACCTGCAGCACTAGTACCACCTGCAGCACCTCCGGGATGATGATCATCATCATCATCAGAACCATAAGAAACCAGTCGCCTTTTAGCCTTCGGGGATGCTTATTTCTCTTGTGGTGTCAATTTTTCAGTGATCTTTGACATGAGTCCTTTATCCCTTGGCGTGTGCCTCACATATATCTGCTTCAACTGCTCAATTGCCGGGTCCTCTCGAGCAGCCGCATTTGTCCTCTCAGTTTGCCCATGCACTGATGTACTTCTTCTTAAGGACATTCTAGGAGTGACTGGCCTGCTATCTGTATCTGAGTGTTTAGCTGGCTCAAACTCGAACTGCTCCTCAGTGTCATCAACCACCCTAGACTGGTGCGCATGAGTATCTCTGGCCCTCTTTGATTTGCTTCTTAATTCGGGATCTCTTGCCTCATCTTCATCAAGTATGCCCTCTGCCCATCTTCTATCATCAACATCAAAAACGGGCTCATCAACCTGCTCTCGTGTCTCCACCCAAGACTGCAAGGGATTATCATCATCAAATAAGACATCCACATCAATCTCTGTGGCGGCATCCTCGGCGACGCGTTTGTCTCGCAGCTGTTGTCTCAACCTCATATTCTTTATTCTCAACCTCATATTGTAGTGGCAGTACACTAATTTCTCTAACCGATCAGCCTTTAGCCGATTGCGAACCTTTGAGTGTATAAGGCTGAACGTGCTCCAATTTCTTTCACATTGGCTTGCTGATGTGGTTTGACTCAACACCCTGATTGCAATCCAAGCCAATGCAGAACTGCCCAATTCTCTATTGTTCACCATGATCCACCAGTCAGCTGTTACACCAACCAACCATAAACAAATAAATATAAGATGTAAATAAAAATTAATTAAGGAAGATGTAATTGCAAAGAAAGCACAAAGATGAAGTATACCTGGGCTCACTCTTCCCACTGCGTATTGCAATTGGGAGTCAGAATACGTCCCACTTCTCATTCTATAGGAGTTCATCTACAAAAATTACATAATAGATTAGCATTACTACGTAAGTAAATTCTATACCTCTTATTCATGAAATCAAACAGGCCAACCTCTACTTCCGCCTGAAGCCTCTTATCTTGTGTCCTCGATAAACGACCAATGACTTTTAAAGTGTCTTGAAGCACCTCGGCATCAACATGTGCATTGGCATTGTACATTAATCGAGGGTTCAGAAAATAACCTGCATTTGTATATAGTTAATGTATGGTCAATAATATATGAATACAAATAATCACTCACCAGCTGCATGCAAGTCGTGGTGTAATGTGGTGTCCCATCTATGGTCAATAATCTTCCACCACTTTGCATGTTCTTTGGGAAGGGACTCCTGCAACTCCAATTTCGCACGGCCCATGGCCTCATACAGATATCCCATATCATTCTTGTCATCGCCATCCACCAATCTTAGGACCTTCACGAGGGGGGTGACTACTTTCATGTATCGTGTTACTCTGCCCCAGAATTTGTTGTCGTCCACGATTTGACAGACATCTAAATAATCCATCTGAGCATCAACATTGCCCTTGTCGATGTATTCCCGCAGGGCATGGTGGTACATGAAAGCTTTAAACTCATTCTTATACCTGTGCAAAGAAATAAAATTTGAATCAAATACGGATCATAACTATAAGGATAAAGAAGTAATAATTGAGTTCAACAGTATACCTATGCAGAGACTCCAAAGAAATGAAATTTGAAGCAAATCTAGTTGGCCCTGCACGGATGATATCCTGTCCCCCACTTGCATGCTCCCTGAACATGTTCAATATCCTAGGATGGCCATAAATATACTGGGTAATCTTTTGTACCCTTTCAACCGTCTTCTTCACATGTTTGTCCTTCCCTATGTCTTCAAGTATGAGATCAAGACAATGTGCTGCGCATGGGAGCCAATATAAATGGCTGCGCTTATGCATCAATTTCCTCCCTGCAGCCTTATAACTGGCTTCATTATAAGTCACAACTTGTACAACATTTTCTTCACCAATTTCGTCTACCATGTTGTCCATCAAATGAAACAAATAATTGGCAGTTTTTTTAAAATTTGATGCATCTACAGATTTTACAAATACTGTACCTTCGATGCAATACACCAAAAAGTTAATCATGGACTTTTTCGTGGTACCAGTCCAACCATCACACATAATAGTGCATCCTCTCTCCATCCATATTTACTTGAAGCTTTGAACCCAGTCATGGAGCTCCTGAACCTCTGCCTCAACCCCACGCCCGTATATGTCCCGACGTGACGGCGCCTTCAAGCCAGGGCCAGCATCTGCTATGGCATCCAACATAGGTTGAAAATATTCACTTTCAGCAGCATGTGCAGGGACACCTGCATGAAAAAACCATTTACATATGCTTTTAAATGCATGCCCTGCAACTTCTGCAGATTTTTTGACCCCTCTTAATGCACTTTTGATCTTAGGTTGTGTAGCCTGGGGCCTTCTGTGGAGATAACTGTCCATGGGGCCTACTCTCTGCATCTGCGGGGGCGGGGCAGCAACATCAGGATGTCGTGCAGTTGTACAGCCTGTACTGGAGTAGGTCCCTCCTGAACCCATGGGTGCCTTTCCTTTCCTTCGAGCGGCTTCTTCACGCTCCCTTGCTTCAGTCAGCTCCGGATCAGAATCTTCAATGCCTTCCTCATCATCATCCCTCCTAACCCTTCTGCCATAAATCTCCTCAGCAATTTCCTCCTCATCCTCAGCCCTTTGTTGCACCCTCTCCTTTTTCCCCAAAAGGCACTGGCGCATCTCCTCTCGCACCTCTCGTGGACAGTTGTCACATTGTCTCACCTCTCCTAGTACCCCTGCCAAATGTTGCTTGCCTCTGGTAATTCCGCCATACATCTCCCTAGCACAATAATTACATTTAACCTTCCTTCTCTTAGCATCAACTAAGGACATGTGGGCCCACCCCGGATCCTCCTGCCCTTGCTGCTCCTGTGTTTGCTGACGTCTAGGCATGATGCTGCATTAAGACAGTGACACACAAAAAGGTATAAGTACAATTAAAAATTTAACCCTTAATTAGCAAGTAACCCTTAATCACCCTTCAAAAATATTAATTACGAGCATGATCCCACCCCAAATTATTCAATGAAGCTTAATTAAGCTTCAATTTAGCCTAAGCAAACCGACTTAGACAAAAGCCCCAAATTTTATAAACTAATTAACCCTTAATTATCATTTACCCCTTAATCACCTTTGGAAAAAATCAATTACCAGCATGATCCCACCCCAAAATCTTCAATGAAGCTTAATTGAGCTTCAATTGAGCCTAAGCAAACCGATTTAGACAAAAGCCCCAATTTTTATGAACTAATTAACCCTTAATTAGCAATTAACCCTTAGTCACCCTTCGAATTAATTAATTACCAGCATGCTCCCGCTTCAAATTAGTCAATGAAACTTAATTGAGCCCTAATTGACCCTTACTAAACCTAATTAAAGAAAAGCCCCAAATATAAACTTCTAATTAGGGTTTAATTAGAAGTGTTAAAAACTTAATCATGGTTTTAAATTAACTTACAACACAACATTTAACCTACAACAAAAAAATTTTCAACAACTCAACCAAAAAAACACAAAACATAAAAAACCCTAAATTTACCTCTGCAGTGGCAGTCGGACGGTCGCTGTGAAGTGTGGAGTGTGGACAGCCCCCTGCCCCCTAAAGGCCTAAACAGGCACAGCAGCAGCCCCCCAACCCCAAGCGGCCTTGGCCTTGGGCCCAGCCGGCCCCACTAGCACAGCAACAGCAGCCGGCAACGGCTGCCTCCAGGCCCTCCACAGGCCGCACAGGCGCACAGCAGCTGGCAGGCGGCAGCAGCACAGCAGCAGCCAGCAGGGGAGGCAGAGCAGCAGCAGCCAGCAACGGCTGCCTCCAGGCCCTCCACAGGCCGCACAGGCGCACAGCAGCTGGCAGGCGGCAGCAGCAGCAGCAGCCTGCGGCCTCCGCCAACAGCAGCAGCAGCAGCCTGCGGCCTCCGCCAGCAGCAGCAGCAGCTCCACAGACAGGCACAGCAAGGAGGGGAGGGGTTTCGGCCGAAACTTCCCGAAAAGGTGACCAAGTTCACTCCAAGGGCAGTTCACATGAGTTTCGGCCGAAACCGTCCGGTTTCGCCCGAAACCCACATCGGTTTCGCCCGAAACCGATAAACTAACTTAGTTTCGATTTGCTACAGTGATCCGAGTGGTTTTCGTATCGGGTATGGCCGAAACCGATACGTTTCGGCCGAAACGTATCGGTTTCAGCCGAAACCGCCAACCATGGTTCCGATAGGGTAGGGTGCAAAAACCCTTTTTTCTGTCAAGGTGGGATGACAAAAAGCATTTTTGACTCCTCACCCTCCTTTTTCTTCTTTTCTGAACACGGAGGACCTGAGGAGTTGAGTGACTCCGCTGGCTACCAGAGGAGTCAAATGGCCTCCGGAAGAGTTAAATGACTCCTCTGGCTACCAGAGGAGTCAAATGGCTTCCGGAGGGTTAAATGACTCCTCTGGGATGGCAAAAAGGCTTTTTTGACTCCTCTCCCCTTTTTTTCTCTTTTTTTTCTCTTTTTTTGAAAACACGGGACTGGGAAGAGTGGGGTGGACCCGCGACCCAGCGGGGTCGCGCGACCCCCCCCCCCCCCCCGCTGGGGTCCCAGCGGGGTCGCGCGAACCCCGCGGGTGGCCGCGACCCCCCCTCCGGGCCATTGCACTCCAAGAGGGGTCATTTGATCCCCGGGCCGCCTTTTTGACTCCTCTCCGCGTCTTTTGGCTCCGCTTCTGTCAACCTGGGTTGAGGAGAAGCTGTGGTGGAGGGTTTATAGCCTATGGAGGCCTGTTCTTCGCCGCGTGGAAGCCGTTCGTCGGTGAAGACTTGCACAGGAGCGAAGGATCATCTTGTTTGTTGTGTGGTCGTGCGTCGCCACATGGGGAGGAATCTTTGCGTCCGTCTGCGCCATGTGATACACTTGCTCGGCTATTTTGACTAATTCGTACGCATGTTTTTCCTCCTAATCTTCATTGCTGCGACGCCATCCATGGTTGTATAGTCGGGCCGATGGAGCCTAAATCACGGAGGTACTCCGCAATTCGACGGTGTTGACGCTACGCCGTATTTTCGTCGATGGTGACATAATAAAATTCTCGAAATATTTCGAGAACAAATTCGGGTGCAACAAATGCCCCCCACGGGATGTCGGTCACGGCCGGAGGCAGGGGCGGACGGCCCGTGCCCTTTGAAGGGAATTGTAGTTACGTGCCCTGTGCATAGACTTTGGACTTTGTAGGACTGCATTCAATATTTATATTACTGCCCCAGAATATTTTTTGCCTGACGCTCCTCCCTTTTTCTGTGCTTCTAGGCATGGCTCGCAGCAGCGGGGATGGGAGCCGGTCGAGGAGGTCGAGGGTCAGGGGTACTGACGAGTGCCGGGTTGAGCGCACCGACCGGCGCATGTCGCCCTTCCCTCCTCGCATCATTGAAGATGGCGATTTCAGCCGGCTCGACTTCGGTTATTTATGGGTCGCTGAGGGCCCGACTGAGAGTGCTGGGGAGGCGGAGGGCCTCGTGGACGTGTCTCGGATCACGAGACGGGACGGCCTTTACACATATGACCGCTCGGGGGGCTATCCACGCCACTACCCCTTGGACCGTCACCTCTACCGTTTCCTCAAGGATTTTGCATCGATCGGCATGGAGGCCGATGATCCCTCGCTTCCTGAGGAGCGACACCGCCTCAAGAGGGCCATTTTAGCGGGGAGAGAAAGCATGCAGGGGATGTGTTCTTTCACTTATCCGAGTTACCCAGAGGGCTTCACTCGGCAGAGACAGTACCCGGACCAGCAGAGTCTGGGATCTTTCCAGCGGCACGAGAGCCTTACTGTTCGGACTGCACCACTATCTCCAGCAGCTTGGCACATGCATGGGCAGCACAAGACCATGGATCAGGTTGTGGATGGTCTTTTCTTGACACCCACCGGGGCGAGCTTCACGCAGGAGGAGTATGTCCATGGCTGCATGATTGAGAGGGTTTTATCATTGAAGACTCCCAACTGGTACGGGAAGTGGTCTGTTGTCCCGTCTCACAGTTATCACCAGGGCGCGACAGAGTGGCTCTGGGGCGTTCTGACTGTCTACCGATCGGTATTGGACAGGGTAGGGATTCGTCATGCAGTGACGGCCGCCTTGTATTCCTACCCCTGTCATACAGGCCTGCTGTAGGCTTTAGTAGAGAGGTTCAACCGCCGGTGGAACACTTTTGTCACGGCTGGAGGAGAGACCTCTCTGGACCTCTGGGCTTTCCAGAGGATTTCTGGTCTTCCGATCTGCGGGAGGCCATACGAGGAGCTGTCACTGGACGATCTGCACCTCAGCTCCACCGATGGCGCATGACGGTACACCCTGCCATACTGCTTCATATTTTTTATGAAGACTTGGAGGGATTTATCCCCAGTTGGCACAGACCGGACTCCTCGCACGCCACGGATGACTTGGAATGCGTGGGTGAGCCATTTCTATAGTGGCCCTTTCTGCTTTCACGAGGAATTTGCACAGTCCGGCACTGCATGGGAGGAGTGTCGGGAGGTCAAAGTAGACGTTCCTCCTCATCCTCGCCACTTGCCTGCACCGACATAAGGATTGAATTCACGGAAGCTACCTGATGTTACATATCTGGCAGCTTATTTGGCCTACTGGTTGGCCAGTTTTGTGGTTCCCCATGGGGAGGAGGGGCTACTGTGGGTAAGATCCACCAAGGGAGCCGACATCTAGGCAACCCCTACCTAGCTTTGTCCCCTATACTCCTTCCGACCTGCCCTTGAGGACGTTTGCAAACGACCTCGTTGTTGTTGTGCGAACCCCCACCGCCATCCAAACCCATCCCCTACCCACCGGCAAGTTGCGATGGCGCTAGATGTGTTCCTTCCAATTGCAACAGTAGCAGGCAGCGCCCACCCCCCGCATATGGTGGCCTGCGGTGCGGCGAGGAGCCTCCGACTTCTGGAGGCGTCCCTGCTGCTCGCGGGAAGAGATCACCCCCCACCGCATATCGCCCCTATTCCCGACAGTTTCTCTCTCTAGAAACCACTAGAGAGAGAAAGGGTGTGAGATTGGTGCAAATCTCCGTAAGCTTTGAATCTAGGTTCACTGGTTGTTCCTTTAGCTTCTTAGTTTCCCTGTATTTAGCCACTCTTTCTAAGTTTCTACTTCATTGTCAAGCTTTATAGATTTTTCTTTCCCATAGTTTCCAGAACAATTCATACCACAACCATGACTACTTTTTTAATTCTTCTTGTCCACTTAGTCTCTCTTATGATCAGCTTTCACACTCTTTTAGTACAATGTGGCATATGATTGCACATCTCCATTGGGCCGATTTCAATCATAAAAGCCTGCTACAAAAGTGTAATGCATCAATTTGTTACTTCTTATGGCCTTCACCATTTTTGTTTATTGAATCGTTTATGTAACCTGGACATGCATGGTGAACAGGACAAACATTTACCCCAAATATCTTCAAGGTGTATGCTCTCAGTACATGTTGAAACTGCAGAGCCTGCTCTAGGTTACCTGCCTTACAAGTTTTATCATCTGTCTCTTAAAAAGAAGACTTATTGAACCCCATCATATGACAGTTTATTTCTTTCTTTCACACAGCCAGAGAGCAAGATCATTTGCTCCACTGAAGGTGATGAATCCTCTCGGTTTTATCAAAAATTTTGACTATGCAAGTTTCATCAAGCTTACAGAAAGAAGAATTATTCTTGAAAATGAATGAGTAGGAAAACAGTTTTGTGCTCAAATATGACAAAACACTAGAAAGCTAAGGAGTAGCATTGTCTCGTGTAACTGAACTCTGAATATTTATCCTATTTTAGGAGAGTCTTCAAACAGCCAAGTGATAAAAAAAACATTTAATGGATGAACACAATGGGGTCTAATAAAGCAACCATATTAAGAAGACAGCAAGTACTTACATAGATCGGAGCCGTTGCAGTTCAGCTACACGATGATGATAAGGTTTCTCTGAATCTCCTGTGTTGTTGAAACATAGGTCAATGAAAGCATGCCAATTACATCCCCATTCCTTGGATGATAATGTTTGCATGAATAAGTGATGGGAAATAACACCATGCATGCTTAATCACAAATGTGTAATTAAAAAGTAACTTGGATGAAAACATGTACTTCTTTATTAATCATAGCCAAAATGCTCTAGAAGAAGTGCTTTTTTAGTCCAGAAGCAGCAGAGAAGGGAAAACACTATCGCAACCCTTCCCCTCCTCAAGAAAGGAAGATTTTCCTTCATGTGCTTGTCCAGTTTGCAGTTTACATCTCCCAGTGACCGAGCCAGAAATAACACTTCAAAAGTCCCAAACAAAGAGGAAGAAACCCTGGTCCATACTAACATGAGAAGCTTGTCTACCTCCTATGACAGCACTAAAAATAAAAGGGAAAAAGAGCCACAAAATCAATGAAGAAGTCAACATGATAAACAAAAAATGCAAGCCAATTTTGTAACATATGCTCGACACCAAGCATGGAGTAAATATTAAAGCAACACAATTAGTCCCCAACACCCAACCATTTGGCTCAAAATTAGCTGAAGCACTTATTTGATATAACAGCCCACAGATAAATTAATCCCCTCCCCAACTCTGCCATCAGAATGGCTTGCATACAGAAGCCTTGAATTTCAGGGGAGGCATTAAGGTGTTTTAGCGTTTTCTAGAGTGAACTTTGCTTTTGTTCATTAGGTGACTGCACATCATTAAGTAAAAACAGTTAGACATTTTATATATTCTCCACTATACCACGACGCACCAAGAAAAGGAAGACATTAAATATTTCCTCATAGTTAGGTATGTTATGTGATTCATCAGCTCAACTTGCTTTCAATATCTTTTCTTTTAACAGTGTAGAATTGTCCTTACACTGCTCCACTTGCACATCCCAAAAAAATCAGACTCTTTCATTTTCTAAAGTGGATTCTAACATACACCAAGAAAAAAATGGGATGTACAAATAAAAAACTCACATACACCAAGATGCACCTTCCTTACCCTCCCAAAGAGGCTCCAAACCAAAGGCATTATCTCCTATCAAAGCCTTTGACCATACAAAAAAATTCCCTCAAATGACAAGAATAACCTGCCTTCGTGGTCTATTAGAACTGTTAAATATTGCATTGCTCCTCTCAAATGATCCAAAGTGAAGCATGAGAATCATCCACCTCATTGATGTCCAACTTCTGCCGGACTTGCTGGTCAGACATGTAGGCTGTTCACATTCCTCCATGGTAGCTGCATCTATTCAAAGATTCTTTTCCAAAAACACTGGCGAAGTGCAATCTTGAAACAAATGATCCATTGTGTCTTCATCTTCCACTCCATCTTCAATAAAGTATACATTGTTCAGATCCAATTGACTAAAACAGGTGGCTTCACCTGCCACTCAGCCAGTTCAGCTCCATTACCCAGATTGTTCAGCTTCAGTTTTCAGGATATTAATTCTCTCCAACCAGCAGTGGCGATTCTCTATCACTTCTGCTGGTTGTTGACATGAGCATGCATGCAGCTGGTTTCGACATTGCATCAAATACCCACCCAAGGTTTTAATTTCTTGATCATAGGTGCACCATGTTTCTTCATCTGGCACCAAAATGTGAGGTTCTGGGAGTTATGTAGCCATTTGCAAACTGTTCTTCACATTTTTTTTTAAGTGGACGGTACCACTACATATATTAATAAGAAAAGAGGGATTTACAAGAATAGCATGTGAAATCTCAAAATATCCCCAAACTTCCCCGCACAAAAAGGTCACATCGAGGAAATGTGGCATCTCCTAGGCCTCCAACATAGTAGACAAAAGAAAAGAATTTTTTGTGTCAGCATTACAAAGAAGCTTGGCCCACTCTCATACCCTTTCCCCAACAAAATCCCCGATTCTCTCCGGAATAGTGGCCTCCCTTTTGAAAATTCTGCCATTTCTCTCCCCCTATAAGGCCCATAGGGTGGCATGGAGGATGAGCCACCAAATTCGCCTATCTTCCTTGCGAGGCCAATGCCTATACCACTTCCTCATGAGTTGCTAGGCATTCTCTCTGGGTTGCCAATTACACTAGATTTTGTTCAAAATGTGGCACCAAACCTCTATAAAGAATGGGCACCTGGTGAAGAGATGGTCGATATTCTCTTTCCCCCCCCCATAGGCAACAAGGGATTTGGATGCTCTCCACAAAAGTGGCTAGTCTATCACGAGTTGAGAGTCTTCCATGAGAATTTCTCCATGGTAGCACCTTGACTTTAAGAGGACTCCTCAGTTCCCATACTTGTCTTGTCATAGGATGTTGCAGACCCCCGTCAGCAATCACGTTATAGGCCGATTTGACTAAGAAGCGCCCATCTTTATCTCATCTCCACTTCCACTCATCTGCCTTGGTTGTATCAAGCACGATCTACAGTAACGTACATAACAGTTCCCCAGGCTAGCTAATCTCCTCTTCTCGTAGATGTCTCCTAAAAACTGGGCTCTGTGTGCTCCCGATTGCTGCCCCTTGAATAGCTGGATGACCATTGCCAAAGGCTCCACTACAATCGACAGCAATTGTGGAAATGCCTCACCAAGCGGATAATCAATGCACCATCCGTCTTTCTAAAATTGACACTTTTGGCCATTTCCCAAGTTCCCTCTAATTCCAGTCCTAACAATGTCAATACTCTTCAAGATTCCCTTCCAAAGATGTGATACATGATATTGGAATGGGCTAGTCAAATCCCAAATTCTTGTTCCGCTATAGTACTTCTAGCGGATAACCGTGCCCTATAGCCCCTCTTCCTCTGTGCCAAGTTTCCAAAGCCACTTGCTCAGGAGAGCGAGATTGAAGTCCCTAATATTCTTGAATCACACCCCTCACATTTCTTTGCACTTGTAGACCCTTGCCCAAGTTATGTCACATGGATAACAGTTTCGGACCAGAACGATCCGAAACTTACCGTCCAAAATCGGACGAAATCGAAACTCCTTCAGTTGGCAACAAAATAATATTTTATTTGGTTTCAGGCCGAAACTGAAACCGAAACGATTTCGGTTTAGGACCCAGCCGAAATCAACACCGAAATCGAAACTGCCTTCCTTGCTATGTCATGCTAGCATGTGTCCCTCGCTACACTACCATGCCAAAAGAACGTTGCTTGGATGAACGGGAGCTTCATTGCCACTAAAATAGCGATCCGAAAAATAGACAAAAAATAGATAGGTAGGCTATCCAAAATGGATTTGCAAAGCACCCATCGGTCCCCGTATTGGAGCAATTTCCCTTTCCATCTTGCCCGTCGGAACTCAAATCTCTGCACCATGGTTTGCCACACCCTACACTGCAGAGTGTTGGGAGTCAAAGGAAGCCCTAGATAGGTAATAGGGAGCTGGCCAATATGCTCCCTATAATCGCATGATAACTCTACTCCATATTGACACAAATGACCATGCTCTCATCAAAATTCACCTTAAGATCGTTGACCTATAGAAGATCCAACATCATCCAAATGGTATACAATTGTTCTTTGCCCTCTACCACAAATAAAATAGTGTCATCAGCATACTGTAAATGGGACATGGATCGTCCCTTGGGGCAACCTAAAATCCCTAGATCAGACCATGATGACCAACTCTCATCCACATCCTACTCAATATGTGATACCAGCATAAAGAGGAGTGGAGACATTAGGTCACTTGGCCTTAGCCCTCTGCCACTATGGAAATATGGAAAAGGTTCCCCGTTAATGAGGATGGTAAATCTGGTTGATTGGATGCAAGCCCGAATTCACCCCACCCATCTATCATTAAATCCTATCTTGCTAAGAACATCAAGCAAACACTGCCAACTAACCCGATCATAGGACTTCTCAAAGTCAAGCTTAAGTACAAGCCCTCTCTATCTTCGTGTCTTCATAGCATGTAGGCATTCATGAGTGACTAAGAAGTTATTTTGAATGATGTGCCCCTTAATGAAGACTTCCTAGTAGCAGCTGACCAGTCTATCAATGATACCATCAAGCCTCATGGCCAATAGCATAGTGATTATTCTATAGGTCCCATTGAGGAGACTAATGGGCCTATAGTCCCTCAGGCTTTCAGCACCTCGATGCTTGGGAATGAAGACGAGCAAAGCCTTGTTAATGCCTCTAAGATGACCTCTCCCTTCTTGGAACTCTCATATAGCATAAGAATATCTGGCTTGATGATATCCCAACAATTATGATAGAACATTGGGAACCCGCCCAACCCTAGAGCTTTATCACCTGCAAGAGAGAAGACAACTGACTTCACCTCCTCTTCCTCGAAAGGACGAGAGAGGGTCCTTCTCTCTTCTATAGAAAGATGAGGAAGGAGATCCTCTACAATGGATGGTCTAACAGGCTCATCTTCAGTGAATAATCGGGAATAGAACTGTCAAGCATGCCTGGCAATGTATTCGAGTGCAGTAATGAGCTAGTCTCCCTCTTTGATGAATTTGATGGGATTCAACTGCCTTCTACGTGATGCGATTCACTTCCCGCATCTTGAGGCACTTGCGTTGGCCAGGCCTACTAAACTTCCTAGTCAACTGAAACAAGAAATCTGTCAAGTCTCGACTAAGACGATTCTGCTCTTAAATTAGACCAAGTGAAGTGAGCATTAGATGTGTGAACATCTATCAAAGCTACCTAAGAGATAAAATCCTTGAAATCTTCCATCTCCCCCAAGTGGTTAGATCCTCTTATCCTACCTTCAAATGAAGCAACTGCATTGAAGTCCTCTCCTACACAGCATGGGCGGCTAGAGTTGACATGATATGGAAAAGCTCATCCAACACTGCTTTATTTTCCTTTGTGCTCTGCGGTCCATAAACGCCAGAAGAATACTATAAAAAGCCATCCTTGATGTTGCGAAAGGAGAGGCAAATAGCTCCTCTGCCGATACGCCTAAACTCCTCCACCTCCTCAACCTCCAAGTCATTCCACATAATCATTATACCCCTCGCTCTCCCTTCGACCAGGGAGGCCACTCCCCTAGATAGTCTCAAACCTCCTATCTCCCTCATGATACTCTCCCCATCCCCCTCACATTTCGACTCTTGCAAGTACAAGATGTCGATTTTGCATCTATTAACAAAATCCCTCACCACCCTTCTCTTCTCCCTCCCCCCATTCCCCCTTATGTTCCAAGACACAATCTGCATAGAGACGAGGAGTTGTCTTCGCTCCCCCCCCCTCCTCCTGAGCCCTTTGCTTCCCCTGAGCACCCTCCCCCCTTTTATCACCTTGTTTTGCAGATTTCCCTCCTCGAACTTCCCTAACTAAGGCGAGCAGCCACCTTTTCTAAACCTTAGAGAACAACCCTTTCATGTCCTTTTCAAAGCTGAAGAAAGACACCCCGACCTTCTCCGCCAATCCATGTTCTTCCCTCCATCTCTCCACTATACCTGCCATCTTCTTAACTTCCTCCCTCCCCAACCCATCCAACTCCTTCTAGATTCCTTCATCATGCTAACCCTCCTTTGGGGTTGCCACAATTATGTGGGCAGGGATTCTAAGACCTCCAGATGAGGCTCGGCCGCTTGGTCCTCCTGATACAGATCAAGAAGATCTTCATTATCCAACATAGGTGGTTGTTTAGACGCGAAATTTTCGATATCCATTTCGTTGGATAAATATGCATATATTTCGACATATTTGTTAATTCCGCACTTTTGGGTTTATCAGACGATTTAGGGTTTGTGTACAAGACTTTTCCCCACCAACCGGAGTCAGTGTTAATTTATATCGGAACAAGTCTGAACATCTTTGATTAACTGTCAAAGAACGTCATTTTACCTCTATGCATTGTGACATTAATGATCTTGATGATCGCCCATTACGGGTATATACTCTTGCAAAGAAATTTGAAGTTTTTAATTCTTTGAACATATGTAATTTGAATTACATTCGATCTTTCAAGACTTTACATATGGTCTCGATTGGGTAATTGGGTCTTCAAGATTACATCCGGTTGCAATCAGAGCCTTTGAATTTGTTTCAGTCTACATTTGGATACTTGAATTTAATCTTGTCCTGATCAGGTCATTGAATTTACTTTTGTCCCCTGATCGGACAGTTGAATTTGAATTCCATCACGATTGGACCATTGGATCGTCAAGATGATCACTGTCAGTCCGTCAGCTCTACTTCATGGTCATGATCAAGCCATTGAATTTGAATGCGGTCGAGGTCCGACCATTGGATTTGCTTTGGATCGCCATCCGACCATTGATTTCAAATTTCATCACGATCGGTCCGTTGGATTGCTAAGATGATCATTATCGAACCGTCAGAGTTGCTTCATGGTCATGACCACTCTTTTGATTGTGATCGGACCCTTAGTTTGGCTTGATGTAGCTTCTGGCCCTCAACGGGTGTTTCTGCAGTTTTTCCCAAATATTGGGGTATTCTAGCTGTTTCAGAGAGACCCCGGACATTTTTGACTTTTCTGCCCCTTTTTGGGCATTTCTACAATTTCTTTTCTTTTCTGGATATTTCCGTGATTTATGACCCTTTCTGGGTACTACTGCAATTTCTTGACTTTTCGGAGATAGCCCTATCATTTCTTGATTCCCCGGGCACACTGTTGGCAGTATCAGCCGAAACCGATACGTTTCGGCCGAAACGTATCGGTTTCGGCCGGTACCGATCCGAAACCGGCCCTTAACACTGTAGCAGGTCCGAAACCTATTAAATAATACTTTTTTAATGGTTTCGGACGAAACCGTATTGGTTTCGACCGAAACTCACCTGTTTCGGTCCGAAACCTGACGATTTCGGCCGAAAGGTTTCGGCCGAAACCGGACATGTTTTACTAAATTTTTGAGGTTTTTGAATGGTTTCAACCGGTTTCGGCCGAAACCGAAACCGATACCGAACCGGTACGTATCGGTTTCGGGACCGGCCGAAACCGGTACCGAAACAGATACTGCCATCCTTGCCGGGGCATTCCTATCATTTCTCGACTTCTCGAAGATCGCCCCATCGTTCGACTTCCTGGGCGCTCCTGACTTCATTTCTTGACTTCTAGGAGTAACCCCATCATTCAACTTCTTGGGCATTCCTCATCTTCATTTCTTGACTTCTCGAAAATAACCTCGTCATTTGACTTCCTGGGAATTCCTCACCTTAATTTCTTGACTTCTCAGAAATAACCTCATCATTTGACTTCCTGGGAATTCCTCGCCTTAATTTCTTGACTTCTCAGAAATAACCCCATCATTCGACTTCTTGGGTATTCTTCGTCTTAATTTCTCGACTTATCAGGGTTTATTTGCATTTTCACCCATTTCTAAGTTTCCAGAAAAGATACATGGATTTGGATGGTTAGTCATAAGTCAAACCCAGGAGAGCGCACACCGCTTCAGGGAAGGGGCGTGGCCCCACTCCACCGAGCCGTGCAAACGACACCAATCGGAACAAGAGCATTCTTTTGTGATTTCTGAATAGGCCATGAACTTTGTACAATTTCTAGACTAAACAATGACTTTCATGCAACTTTCTCACAAATGGGGGTATTTCTACAATTTCTGATATTTCAAGATTTTCTATATTTTTCCCACCATCCGAGGTATTTTTGCAATTTTCTCGCTACCGTAGGTATTTCTAAAATTTTCCCACCATTGGAGATATTTCTGCAATTTTTCCGCCATCGAGGATATTTCGGCAATTTTCCCGCCATCGGAGATATTTCTACAATTTTCCCACCACTGAGGTATTTCCGTAATTTTTCACTATTGGAGGTATTTCTATAATTTTCTGACCACCGGGGATATTTTCATAATTTTCTGACCACCAGAAGTATTTCTGTAATTTCTGACCACCGAGAGTATTTCTGTAATTTTTTACAAGATTTGTAGAACCTTGAACATTTTTATAATTTTCCATAAATTTTCATAACCTTGGAGATTTATGTAAGGTTCTTACACTTGCATTCATTTTACTTCCATTTTCTTAAATGCATCTTCATTTTATTTTTCTTTCTCTTCCCTACATTTTGATTTACCTTCAATGCATTTTGATTTTTCCCTTTGATGTACGGGTACAGGGAAATTTTCATCTTCCCTTTCCATGTACAGCACAGTAAATTCCTTTCAAGCAAATTGATGTCTTCGTAGCATTACGAGGTGAGGAATCTCTTAGGCTCGCCATTCCCAAATGAGGTGACGCGGGCGGGGGGGGGGACTTTTTTGTGGTGACCACACCCCCTTCTTCCTCACCAACCCAACCTGCACAGGCCTTCCTACTGCTTCTCTTCCATGGACCTTCTTCTACTACAGTTGAACGGGCCTTCTACTGCACTTGCTCTGGAGCCCTCTTGCCTTCTTCTTCACTTGGGCCTCTTAGAAGCTCTCCAAGTCTTCAAGTCCTTTCTTCTGCTACTGCTCTGCGTATCTCCCTCCTTCCTGGCTAGCCACACCCTTTTATAGATGTTAGGGAGTGGACCGGAGATGGGGTGCCTCCGGTGGAGACTTGGAAGAACCCCCTTGATGGAAGCTCAACAGGTAGGCCCCCCTCCTCCCCCTTCTCTTTTAATGACAGGAGGGACCGGGGACCGGAGGGGGTCCCCCTCCTCTTCTTCTTTCTTTTTCTCCTTCTTTTCTTCTTTTTTTTTGTTCACGTGAGAGGAGGAACCGAAGGGGGTCCCCCTCCGATTGAGTGCCACCGGAGGGGGGTCCCTCCAGTGCAGCAGTGACCGGAGGCTCCTCCCTTCGGTTGCATGACACCGAAGGGGGTCCCTCCTCCACTTGTGGAGACCGGAGGGGGGCTCCCTCCCTTCTCTTTTTCCTCTTCTTCTTTTTTTTCTTTTATCTTCTCTTTTTTTGGTGGCACATGGAAAAAGGGACCGGAGGGGGTGCCCCCTCCGATCACTGCAGTGCACCGGTTGTGCAAACCGGAGGGGGTCCCCCCTCCGGTCTACAGTGCACCGGAGCGGGGGTCCCTCCGGTCTGCATGATTGGAGGGAGACCCCCTCCGATCTACACAACCGAAGGGAGACTCCCTCCGGTCTGCTGTGCAATCGGAGGGCCCATCCTCTGGCTTTTTGGCCCATTTAAGTGGGAGAGTGAAGGGGTTGCAGGAGGTGTTTTGTTCTTGACTTGGTGTCTTCCTTTTTCTTGTCTTCTTCTTTCTCTCTCTCTCTTTTTTCTTTTTTTCAACAAATTGCATGGTGTTATCACTAATTCTGGGCAGTGTTTGTCATTGTAGTCCAGGCCAACGTCAATTTTATCAGGCACTTTGCACCAAGTCATTTGGCTTCTACTACCTATTTGGTTGAATCAAATATTTATGAACTCGGCAACCCCTAAGAGAGAACTTAGGAGAGTGCACACCACTTCAAGGAAGTGGCATGGACCCGCTCCACCAAGTAGACTCTAAGGCAGAGTTTCATCACAAAATGCATCAGCAGATAATATTGAGGGTTACAATAGGAGTTTTTTTCTGTTTTATTTTGTTTTGGGGACTGAAATTCTTTTGTTTTTTATCCCCCCCTTTTCCGTTGCATATGTTGCATGGATTTCCCCAGTACAACAGCAGTTGAACACTAGAGTCTTTCGTTGCTCTCTTCCTTGGACTTGCCTTTCTAGTTTTGCCTAGAGCTTGATTTGGAGTTCTTTCTTTTAAGACTTGCCTTTCTGACTTTGCTCGGTATTTGATTTGATTTGAGATTTTCCTACTGAGACTTACATTTCTGGCTTTGCTCGGCATTTGCATCGAGCATTACTTGATGCTTCGCCCGATATATTTTTTGACCTGCTCCTTTGGGTCGGTCGGGGATTGAAGTCAGAGCATTGGCCACTTCAGCTCGTAGAAGACAAGATCCTCCTTGCGCAGAAGTTCTACAAGGCGGCTTTGGCTTAATAACTTTTCAGCTGCCTGTCTACGGTTTCTGTATTTCACGTAGCTTCTTTGGGGATCGATCTCTTCCTTTTGAATAAGGGTTTCAATGCAGTCTCGGATTTCTTGGCCTTCCCCGGTAGAGTAAGACACCCTAGCATGATAGTCACATTAGAGAGGATGCTTGCTTCCTCAGCCTTCTTTCAGGTTCTTTTTCTCGTTCTTCTCCTGCCTTTACGCTAGTTCAATCGGAGAAGGAGTTTCTACCTTTGCAGGTGGCAGGGAGGTGCCTCCAGAATTGGAATTGTTGAATTGGACTTTTCTTTTAGGGGGTTTAGGGTGACCATGCTTCTTTGGGGTCACATTAACCCAATCAGCCTCGTTTTTATGCATTTGGCATGTGACGTTTATTGCTTGTTTGATTATTTCATGTGGCAGTTCTTGAAACTCGGTCATATAAAGGCCAGAGTTTTGAGATGTTGGTACTGCTTCGGGCTTTTTGCTTGCTTGTTCCTTGGTTTGTCTATCTGGGGCTTAACTTGGGGCACTCCGCCTTGGTCTCGCCCTTTTGGCTTTGCCTGGAGTCAGACTTAAATTGCTCCCGCTTAATGGCATCTTTTTGACCTTGTCTGGAGCTTGGTTTGGAGTCCTTTAGCTAGGTCTTGCCTTTCTGGCTTTATCCATAACTTGGCCTTGAGTGCTTCTTTTGAGCCAGAGGACTCACTGGGTAAGCATTTATTGTTGCTTGAGTTATATCTTTCATGTCAATATTACTTGTATGATTTGAACTTTCTGGTATACAATTGTCTTTCTTTGCAGGTTCTATTGAAGGGATCCTTCCAGAACTATCATGTCAGGGTACGGAAATCAATATCTCAATCTTTAATTTCCATATCAGCTTTACTTGTAAAACTTGAGATTTCTTGTATACTGATGGTTTTCCCTTTTTGCTTTGTAGGTTCTTTCCGAGCTGTCACAACAAGTCCATGTATTGGAAGAATTTTAGAGCTTCCACAGCTTCAAATTTGAGTGACCTAATGCTCTCACAAATGCAGTCCTTTGCTTTGTGGAGCATTTTCCTTCCATTGGAGTTATATAAGACGACTTTGTGAAGCATACCTGGAATAAGATGCACCCAGGAGGCGTTACACTTTGCACTTAATGTGCATTCTTTCATTTACTTGCAGCTATCCTGAGGGTTTGTCTCGGGACTCCTAATGTATGTTATTTCATTTATTTGCAATCACCTTGAGGGCTTGTCTCAAGCACTTGACATGATTTCATGAATGCAAGAGAATTTTCTTTCTTCATTGGATTTGCAGTCATTCTCTTCTTTCTCTTTTCTATAATGGGAGGGCCTTCCTCGGCAGAGTCCCTCGAGGCACCAAAGGAAGTTGAGAGCGCATCTTCGTCGTCGGAGTTTGATGCACTTGCCAGCTTGCCAAATGTGGAGGCTCCTTTGAAGGCATCTATCTTGTCGATTGCCCTAGCTGACGAAAATTCAGCTGTTGAAGATTTTTTTCTTTAGACTTTGGTGGATGAGTCACCTTCAAGTGTAGATGTTGGCACTAGAGGGACGTTCTTCATGAAGTTCGTCCTTACCCATTTTGCAAGTGGTTTCATTGGATTTTTTTTTTTGAAACACTTGTGGTGTCGGTGGGACGGAAAAGTTTAAGACATCACGAGGATAACTTGATTGGTGCTTATGGTTTTAACTTTAAGTTGGCAGACCTTCATGGTTTGGAAGCCAAGGATTTAAAGTTGGGTTTGAAATGACTGACCTTGACGGCTTGGAGGCCAAAGGTTGGATTTGGGATTTGGGGCTGACCACTCGTGGTTTAGGAGTCAATAATTGAATTTTTGCATTTGGGGCTGACCACTCGTGGTTTAGGAGCCAGAAATCGAATTTTTATATTTGGGACTGACCACTCATGGTTTAGGAGCTAGAAATTGAATTTTAAATTTGGGGCTGACCACTCATAGTTTAGGAGCCAGAAATTAGATTTTTTGCATTTGAGACTGACCAAACATGGTTTAGGAGCCAGAAATTGCATTTTTGAATTTGGGGTTGACCGCTCATGGTGGGGCTGACCAAACATGGTTTAGGAGTCAGAAATTGAGTTTTGGACATGGGGCTAACCACATATGGTTTAAGAGCCAGAAATTGAGTTTTGGATTTGGGGCTGACCACACATGATTTAGGAGCAAAAAATTGAGTTTTTGCACACATGGTTTAGAAGCCAAAAATTGAGTTTTTGCATTTGGGGCTGACCAAACATAGTTTAGGAGCCAGAAATTGAGTTTTTGCATTTGGGGCTGACCACACATAGTTTAGGAGTCAGAAATTGAGTTTTTGGATTTGAGATTTGGGGCTGACCACTGAGTGGTTTAGGAGCCGGAATTTGGAATGTGGATTTACTGCAGTGGGATAAATGACATTTTCACAAGGATCGAATTGTCAGAACTAATTGACTCATGATTTTGGGAGTCGAGTGGGAATTTAAGTTGGTTGACCCTTTGTTGTGGTTTTATAGCTGAGAGACTTGAATTTTGAGAATTGGGGGGGGGGGGGGACCTTTTGAACTGGCAGTTCAAAAAGGACATGCAAATTAAGACCACAAGTAAAATAGACTGGAATTGACAGTTGTGAGACCACGGAATTTTTTATCGTAGATAAAATAGAATAAATGTTCTTTTTGAAAAGAAACATTCCCCCTATGTGTAGAGGTTTATTCCGTAGGTGCGCATAATATCAGACGATTTGGGTTCGGGTGTTGGACCTCTCCCCACTGACCGAAGTCAGTGTTGATTTACATCGGCCTAACGTCCGAACACCTTTGTTTAACTGGCAAAGAAATCCCGAAGCCTTCTATAGGAGTTCTGATGTTGAAGGCAAACTCATTTGGAGGGCTCACAGTATCCACTCACTTACCACCGACCAACAGAATGACTGAATTAGGGTTTCAACTGAGGTCCCTTATATTTAGGTAAAACCCTGAAATTTAGGAGTATGAATGCAAATGTGCGAAAGCCATAGACATTTTTGAAGTCACGAGAGATGTTTTCTAGACCCCGAGAGTATTTTGGTAATTTTACCTTCCCAGGGATATTTTGGTAATTTTACTAGAGCAAGGGTATCCCTGGGATTTCAGGGTTGAAAAGAAAATATGACGAGGTTCCCGACATTCCAAGGTATTGACGCCATTTCTAGAGGGTTTAAGGGACCGTTGGGCCATTTCTAGGTCACAGGGATATTTTGGTAATTTTACCACACCCTATATAGACCTAGGTTTGAGGTGGCACACAAGTGTCGGACTGAGCTGACAACACTTTCGGACCGAAGGAATGACAAGAGGCTTCATAGAAGGCACGCATTTGTCAATTCTGTCAAAAGATGGGTATGTACGTAATTTCCACAAGTCAGAGGGGTTTTCTTATAATTTTCCCCGATTGACATACAAAGGAAATTTGTAGAGCACATTGGACACATTTATAGCCCGAATGGGTACAAGGGTTGTCGGCGAGTTGTCGACTGTACAAAGATCCGCACTAACGCAGGAAATAGGGGCGTAGCCCGAATTACAAGAAGTTGCAGGGTATAACTGCAAATGACAGGACTTTTTGTTTCTCGCAAACTGGGAGGGACATTTTCGTAATTCCTCCATTATATGGGCGGAACTACTTAATTAGTCGCCTCGGAGCATAGAAACTCACAAACATGGCCCACTGAGGGACATAATTACAAACATACCCCGTAGGGGCATAAATAGAAGACCCGGGGACTTACCCCTCGCGAGTCAAGACAAACAAAACAAACTCCTTGCGCTGACTGCTTGGTGCTCCGTGTCTCTGTAGATCTCTCTAGTCCGTTCTCCACTTGGACCCTTGGGGGTCTATTTATAGAAGGCGGGAGGACCCAGGTTGACAAAACCGTGGAGAAATGCTCCAGTTCTGACAGGGTGGGGTGCAAAAATCACTTTTTCTGTCAAGGTGGGTGTTAAAAAGTATTTTTTGACCCCTTTGCTTCTTTTTCTTCCCTTTTTTTGTTTTGGAGCACGAGGAAATAACCCCAGAGGAGTCAAATGACCCCTCTGGCTACCAGAGGAGTCAAATGGCCCCAGAGGAGTTAAATGACTCCTCTGGTTACCAGAGGAGTCAAATGGCCACCGGAGGAGTTAAATGACTCCTCTGGCTACCAGAGGAGTCAAATGACCCCGGTGGGATGGCAAAAATTGCTTTTTTTGACTCCTCTCCTCTTTTCTCTTCTTCTCTTTTTTTTTTTGGAACACGGAGACTCGGAGGGGTCAAATGACCATGCTGGCTACCAGCGGGGTGGAATGACCCCGCAGGGGTCAGTTCGACCCCGCTGGGATGCCAGCGGGGTGGACTGACCCCGTCGGGGTCAGGTCGACCCCGCTGGCTGACCCGGGGGTCGAGCCCACCCCGCTGGCATGCCAACGGGGTGGGCTCGACCCCCGGGTCAGCCACGCAGGTCAAAGGGGTCAAATAGACCCGTGGCGCCCCTTTTGGTTCCTCCCCGTGGCTTTTCTCCCATTTTCTGTCAACCTGGGTCAAAGAGAGTCAAGGAGAAAGGTCCATTTATGTAAGTAGGCAAAAATTATTGCCAACAAATGCCCCCCACGGAACGTTCGTCAAAGCAGGAGGCGAAGGCGGACGGTCCGTGCCGTCTGTCATTTTTCATTTCTCCTGAGTCTTCGTGGCGTGGGGAGATCATTGTAGGACTTTTCCGTGCCGTCTGTCATTTTTCATTTCTCCCGAGTCTTCGTGACGTGGGGAGATCATTGTAGGACTGCACCTCACTGCTTCGTTGCTTTCTAGCAAGCTGAGAGTTGATGCAGGCTCGTTTCAGTGAGACCCATCAGTCTAGAAGTAATGTTAAGGCACTTTGACCCGAAGTTGATGTCGACCAACCCTTAGGGTATACTAGCCAGTCAAAGCTAATGTACACCGTCCCCTAGGACATATTGGCCTGAAGTTGGATACTGGCCAATCTTTGGGGGTGCATTGGCCAAAGTTGATGCGGACCGGCCCTTAGGGCATTAAGGCCCAATCTTGATGCAGGCCTACCTCGGAGAGACTTGTTGGCCTAGTGTTGCTGTGGGCCTGCCTCGGGAGGGCTTCTTGGCCCAAAGTTGTTGTGAACCTTGAGTCACGACAGCTGGAGACTAATATTGGCTGACCCTTGGGGGTGCGTTGGCCAAAAGTCGTCGTGTCAGTTGACCGTCGAGGTGTCACTGAGGACGTGTCGACTAGCTGCTGAGGTACGCAGCCTATGTAGTCTGAGGCGCGCCTAGGCGCGCCTCAGAGGTGAGGCGGTGGCTGCTCGCCTCGCCCTGTCTCGCCTCGCTCTGACCACAGTTTGTCTCACTCTCTCTCTATCTCACATAGACACAGAATTTGATTTTTGACAGTGGTTTGTTAAATTATATGTGAATTTAGTGAGTTATAATAATTTGAATCATATGATTGAATGAATTTAGGAAATTTATTGAGTTTATATAGGTATTTTTGTGATATTTAGACATATAATTTATTTTTTGAATTATATATACATATTTTAAAAAAATCTCGCCTCAAACGCCTAGGCCATCGCCTAGGCGTTTGAGGCACGAGGCGACCCCCTGGTCGCCTCGGCCGCCTCACGCCTCAGACTACATAGTATGCAGCCGAATGTTGAAGCTGGCCAAGCATTGACTTGTGATAGCCAGAATTGATGTAGACCAGCCTCGAAGAGGCTTGTTGGCCCAAAGTTGTTGTGGACCTGTCTTGGCGAGGTTTGTTGGTCCGGAATTGATGTAGGCCTGTCTCGGTGAGGCTTGTTGGCCTAGAGTTGATGCGGACCTGCCTTGACGAGGCTTGTTGACCCGGAGTTGATGTAGGCCTGCTTCTGAGAGACTTGTTGGCCTAGAGTTGATGTAAGCCTGTCTCGGAGAGACACATTCTTCTGAGTCGTCGTTGATTGACTGCTGAGATGTAATGGCTGGAAACTGACATCGGCTGACCTTTGGGGGTGCGTTAGCCAAAAGTCATTGTGTCGACTGACCGCCGAGATATCATTGAAGATGTGCTGGCTGACAACTGAGGTGTCGTTGAAAATGTGTCGGCTGACCACTGAGGTGTCGCCAAGAATGTGTTGGCTAACAGCTGAGTTGTGTAGCCGAAGGTTAAAGCTAGCTCATCGTTGACTTGTGATAGCCAGAGTTGACGTAGACCAACCCTTAGGGCATGTTGGTCTAGGTTGATGTCGGCCGTACACGAGCTGAGGCAGATACCATGCAGCACAGACTCAAGTGCAATGCCACCCTTTAGCTGGTGAGGCTTCATAGTTACCTCGGAGTTTCCTGGCCCTCGGGATGGAGTGGCCGAATGGTCCTCAACTTGGTGTAGCATTGTCAGCTGCATGCATTCGGTCCCCCTCGGGACGCCTGGATGACTAACTTGCGTCTTCATGGGAGGAGTTCGCCTGCCTTCCTGCTATTCAAGAGCGGAGGCGGAGGACTCAACTGATGACTCAGCAAGAGAAAAAGCTTTGCAGACTTCGGGCGGCCCAGGCTAAGGTGGGTGCCCAGGTCGAGGACGCTCACGAGCGCGAGCAGGTGGCCTCCCGCAGAGTAGAAGAGCTTTTGCGAGAGGTCCGAGAGACCGAGGAGGAGCGTAGTCTTACGCGTGCCAATGTAGACTCTTCGCCGTAGACTTGAGGGGCTCCAGGAGCTTTTGCGAGAGGTCCGAGAGACCAAGGAGCGTAGTCTTGCGCGTGCCGATGTACACTCTTCGCCGTAGGCTTGAGGGACTCCAGGAGGAAGCTCTTCAGAGTGAGACTCGCCTTGCTGACCTAAGGAAGAGCGAGCCTGGCGCTTGACGGGCTTTGGTACATTCTTGTACACAGGGCTTTTGTATTTTGCCCATTTTTGTCTGAGTTATCCCGAGAGCTTGTGTCGGGCTCCTTCTTTTGATGACATTGATGAATAAAGGACAGAGCTTAGTAGTTTTTGCTTCCATCCTCTTGCATGTATACTTTTTTTGTTTTATTTTTTTTTATATCACTTTACTAGCCCTACCGCCCTTTCGGGTTTTCGCCAGGACTGACCCCCTTTAGCTTTTTCCAGTGCGCCCTTGCGGGTTTTCACATTGAGGGGTACCCATTATTGCCTAAGACGCCCTTTCGGGTTTTCACCTTAGTCGAGTTAAAGCCTTTTTGTCCTTGATTGTTCCCCTAACAAAAACAACCAAGTCTGTTGAGGTATCAATATTTTTAACCCCATTTTTTTTTATAAAGTACCTATAGCGCCAAGAGGCAAAGAGAGTTTAGCACTCCCAGAGGGACATGTATGCTTGTACTAGTGGGACAAGCGGGTGGATTCAACAACCCGAGTGGGATGTGATTAGTCAAATCCAAAACTCGATAAGCCAAACGGGATGGCAACCCGAGGAGGGTATGCATAGGCCAAACCCGGTTGGGACAGCAGAATGAATAGGTTTAACGGTCCGAAAGGGACATGCGTGTTAAGCCTGGAAGCCGAAAGGCGAGGTGGGTTGGCAGCCCGAAAGGGGACATGCGTAGGCCAAACCCGATAGGATGAAAGAGGGGATTTGACAGCCCGGGTGGGACATATGAATCAAATCCGTAAGCCAATGGGCAAGTAGGGTTGGCAGCCTAAGGAGGCATACATAGGCCAAGTCCGTGGAGACAAAAGAATGAACTTGACAATCCCGGTGGGATAGATGAGTCAAGTCTAAAGCCAAGAGGCGAGATGGGTTGACAGCTCGAAAAGGATATGCAGAGGCCAGACCTAGAAGAAGAAAAAGGGTGGATTTGACAGCCCTAGTGGGACGTGAAAGTCAAACCCGAAAGCCGATAGACGAGATGGATTGGCAGCCCGAAAGGGACATGCATGGGCCAGACCCAAGAGAAGAAAAGTATGGATTTGACAGCCCTAGTGGGACGTGAGAGTCAAACCTAAAAGCCGATAGGCGAGATGGGTTGGCAGCCCGAAAGGGACGTGCATGGGCCAGACCCAAGAGAAGAAAGGTATGGATTTAACAGTCCTAGTGGGACGTGAGAGTCAAACCCAAAAGCCGATAGGCGAGATGGGTTGGCAGCCCGGGAGGGCATAGAGAGGCCATTCCCGATGAGACAAAGATAGGTTTGACAGCCCTAGTGGGACGTGAGAGTCAAACCCGAAAGCCGATAGGCGAGATGGGTTGGCAGTCCGAGAAGGCATACTGAGGCCAGACCCAGAGGGAAGGAAATGATGGATTCGACAGCCCGAAAGGGGCATGAGAGTCAAACCCAAAAGCCGATAGGCATGAGATGGGTTGGCAGCCCGAGAGAGACGTACGTAGGCCAAACCCAGTGGGACAAAAATGATGGTGGATTTGACAGCCCTAGTGGGACGTGAGAGTCAAACCCGAAAGCCAATGGGCAAAGGATGGGTCAGCAGCCCGAGAGGGGCATGCATAGGCTGAGCCCGGTGGGACTAGAGGGGCGGATTGGATAGCCCGGAAAAGCATGGGATCCAAACCCCGAAAAACTCGAAAGATGAGTGGAGCTGACATGTCGAGGGGCGTATGAGTCAATTCTTGAAAAGAAATGGATAGACTTGACAGCCCACAAGGCATAAGAGTCAAATCCATTGCAAATGGTGGTGTCGATGGTCCCGGTGGGACAGAATGTAACAATGTCGGGACGCCCCGGTGGGGCTGGGTGTCATAGAATGACATGGGAGGCGTAGCCAAGGCATCAATATGATGGAGCCACCCAACAAGCAAACTGAGAGAGGATTTTTTTTTTTCACATTACCAACCTCACCGCCCTTTCGGGTTTTCGCCGAGGCTGGCCCCCTTTAACTTTTTCCGGTGCGCCCTTGCAGGTTTTCACACCGAGGGGTTGCCCATTTTTGCCCTAGGCGCCCTTTCGGGTTTTCACCTCGACCGGGTCTATGGCCTTTTTGCCCTTAGCCAACTGTTGAAGGATGACTAAGTCCGCCGGGAAATCAACATTTTTAACCCCATTTTTTTTTAACTGAAACCTTCACTGGGGATAGGTACGTCCTGTGAGGACGGCTGGAGAAACTCTTGCGGTGGCGCATGGTAGAGCTTCATGTGCTTGCCATTGAAAGGAGGGAAGGAATTATTTCCCTTGTGGTCGACGACCGTATAGGCCCCTCCTTCATAGACCTTCTGGATGACGTAAGGTCCCCGCCAATTGAGTTGGAGTTTACCGCTAGATCTTCCCGCGAGGACCTCCTTTTCCTTAATCATGATGAGGTCGCCTTTCTTGAATGTCCTTTGATTGACCAGCTTATCATAGGCACGTGTCATGCGGGCTTGATACACTTGTAAGTGCTTGTAGACTTTGAGTCTTTCACCTTCAAGGTTGGACAGCCCCTCAAGCCTTCTTTGTATCTCGGACTAGTCTTGGCCTGGCAATCCGGCGTGTACGGCAACGCGATAAGATGCCAGCTCGATCTCCACAGGGACCACCACCTCGGCTCCGTAGACCAGGGAGAATGGGGAGCAACCCGTAGGGGTTTTGTAAATAGTCCGATAGGCCCATAGGGCTTCGTGGACCTTCTCGCCCCAATCCCGTTTGCGGCCGCCTACTATCTTAGACAGCAGCTTACAGAGGATCTTGTTGAAGGCCTCGGCCAACCCGTTGGCTTGGGGGTTGTAGACGGATGATGTCCTCCAATCGATGTGGAACTTAGCCGCCAAAGCATAAACAGTCTTGTTCTTGAATGGCATGTCATTATCAGATATAATCCGACTGGGGGTGCCGAATCTGTATATGATATAGTTCCTCACGAAACGGGCAACTATCTCCCTTGTAACTTCTCGTAGCGGAACGCCTTCTGTCCATCTGGAGAAGTAATTAGTGGCGGCCAGTATGAACTTGTGGCCCTGAGATGATAGTGGGAATGGTCCCACAATATCCATGCCCCACTCGGCGAATGGCCAAGTAGGCGTTATTGGATGGAGCGGATTAGGCGGCCTCCGAGACACTGGCCCGAATGCTTGGCATTGGTGACATGTACGAGCATATTGGTTGCAATCTTCGTACATGGTGGGCCAATAGAACCCCTTGAGCTTGATGTTGTTCTTCATCTTGGCTCCTGCTTGGTGGGCCCCGCACAGCCCGAAGTGTACCTCATACATCACAGTCTTTGCTTCCTTGGGTAAAAGGCACCATAGGAGGACCGATCGGTCCTTTTCATGGATGAGCCTGAAAAGCAAGCCGTCAATTAGCTGGTAGGATGTCGTCCTGCGTAGCAGTTGCACCCTCTGATCCCGATCGGGAGGAAGCCAACCGTTCTTTATCTTTATAATTGGCTCACGCCAATCTTCTTCTTCTGGAGCATTCTCCTCTTGAATGTTGTTGACCTCATAGACGGTGAGGTCAGACTCTTCGTCGAGTACACTCGGCATGAGCCTTCGATGTCTGACAGTAATATTTAACTCTCCCTCAGGCGGGAGCTTTAAGGCGACTACCAACTTTGCAAGAGCGTCAGCCTGAGAGTTACTGCCTCTTGGGAGTGGCCTATTTCAAAGAGATAGAATTTTTCCTTGAGCCTTGTGATGGTTGCATGGTAAGGGATGAGCTCCTTTATCCGGACGTCATAGACGCCCAATACTTGTCGGATGACGAGCTGAGAATCCCCATACACTTTGATGCACTTGATGTCCATCTCCAGTGCCAGTTGAAGCCCAATGATTAGAGCTTCATACTCTGCCTCATTATTGGTCAGCGACTTCATGAGAGCACAAGAGTTGTGGAGAATGCCGCCTTGCGGAGATACAAAAAATATCCCCGCGCCCGAGACAAAGTTTGTAAGGCCGTCAGCCCTTTTGATTGTTCGGGAAGCGCCATCAAAATACAACTCCCAGTGTGGGAGGTCAAGAGTGAGCACGCCCGGCTCCATTTGTGGTGGGACGTTTTCATAATGTTCCCCAGTTTCTTGAGAAGGCACTAACACATCTTCATCAGGCAGCTCGAAGTTAAGTGGCGAATCTTCTGGCACAGGGTGCGCAGCTAAGAACTTCGCCATTCCTTGCCCCTTGATTGCCTTGCGTGGGACAAAGGTGATATCGAACTCCATAAGGATAAGCGCCCACTTGTCGAGCCTATCGGAGAGGACGGGCTGACTGAGCAGAAATTTGAGTGGATCACATTTTGAGATGAGCTCCACTCTCTGAGCTAGAAGGTAGTGCCTTAGCTTCTTGACAGCAAATACCAGAGTGTGACGGCCCAAGATCCGGATACCGGGAAAGGAACCCGATACCATTCGAATCCCGAACCGCCGCCCACGAGCCGGGACTGGGAAGGGCTGAAAGGAGTGTGGAGGTACAAAGAAATAGGAAATAAAGCAGGACAATTCAACAATTAACAGCAATAAATGAACAACTATAACAGAGTCCAGTCCAACAGAAAGTACAGTCTAAAGCAGTAAAACGTACCGCATGCCAAGTGAACACTCGGCCCGGCGAGCTGGCAACTAGGAACCTCCGTGCTGCACCCTCGAACCTCGAGGAAGAGCCGCCGCACCTGAAACGCAGGGGTGAGCCTCCTGTCACTGGCCCAGTAGGGATCCCGCGGAACCCCAACTGAGAACAACGGCGGCACGGAAAGCAACAAACAAGAACAACAGCAACAGCAGGAACGGTAACTACGGTGGCCGGTAAAACCTCGGCTCTACAGCTACTCCTACTGTACCAGAAAACACGACCCGGTCTCCCTGTCAGGGGACAACCAAGCCACAAACCCGACATCCCGGTCCCACGGTCGGGAGACGACCAGAACGCGAACAGCCCTAGCCACGCTACCAGGAAAACGACCACCCGTCGAGAACTCGACGCTGTCTAGGGGAAAGCCCTCGGTGACGCTCACCGGAACCCCTAGACCTCGGCATCGGCAGACACCCGGAATTCACGCGAAACCACGTCTCGCAAACGTGAAGCAGAACTCGACTCACGAGGAAACTCACGTCACGTGACGGGAGCACAGCCCACCAGAAGAACGACCGGATGCGTCCCCTGACGTCTTACACCGCGCCACAAGTGTCTAGCTACAACGCCCCCGGCGCGAGACTCAGACACACACAGTAACCAGAAGTATCACAAAACAAGGACTAGCTGAGGTCGCGCTCGTCAGCGCGGGTCCGAAACCCTCAGCCCCGTGTGCACACTCAGACCATACGCCCTAGGCCTGTCCTCTAGCTGGTAATTCCCCCTAAGCTCGGACTCAGCTGTACGTGGGGGCCCTACGGTAACCAGCCTACTCACCGTCTCTCTCGGGTCAGCCGCTCCACCACTCCCGGGTGGGTCAGCACACACGTGCCGTAAGAAGGCTACGACTGGTGGACGTGTCACTAAACGTGAACACGGAAAGCCACTCACGCACCCATCGCGAGTAACACGGAGTAACAGGCGGCACAACGCCACCAGACTCTGGATGGTCCACTAGACCTAATGAACCCAACGGTCCTTGAGTCACGAGACTCGGGGTCAAGACCGTTGTACAGGGACAGCTCCACGCCGTCGATCTGCCCTACGCCTAGGTCAGAAACTACGGTAGCACGAATACCGAGGTGGCTCACAAGCCACCAAGGTAAACCCTCATCCCAGGGACACATGGAGACTTCCAGCCTCAGGCTGGTTGTCCGGACTCACAGTCCAAGGCCACGCACATGGCCCACTCGGAAACCACCTTCCGGAGAAACCACGACGTGCCGGGAAACCTTGCCGCACTTACACCGATGCACGGTGACTCGATCTAGCAAGGACACGGAAGCCCGGAACACCTGGGGTCACCCGGACCCACCAAGCCCACGGGCACGCTTATCGAGGTAACACGGCACCTCCAGACACCCCAAAAATACGGTCACGAAACCCACGGGGTGTCCGGGACACTCACGAGGCCAAAGGTCGACCACTGGGTCACAACCGGGTCGACCGGAGACCAACACAACACAATCGGAACGCTAGAAGGTCACTCGGACCCCTAAACCCATGGGCACGCTAATCGAGGTAAACGGGACCTCCGGACACCCAAAGACACGGTCACGGAATTCCACGGGGTGTCCGGGACACACACGGCCCAAGGGGAGCACGATCAGCCGGAGACTGCCCGCCCTGGGCTACCCGGTTTGTCGCCCTCATGAACGTGCTAGCCTCCTATAGCACGTTCATAAGAACGCCCTAGTTTCCTATAGCACGTTCAGAACAAAATGTGCTATACTCCTATAGGACGTTCAGACAGAACAGAACGCGCTATATAACCATAGCACGTTCAGACCAGAACGCGCTATGTTCCTATAGCACGTTCATAACAGAACGTGCTATACACCTATAGCACGTTCAGACAGATCAGAACGCGCTAGCCTTCCATAGCACGTTCTTCAAAACGCGCTAGCTTCCTATAGCGCGTTCTTCAGAACGTGCTAGCCGCCTATAGCGCGTTAAGAACCGCCTTACTGTTCATCTTCCCCGATGAACGCGCCCCTTCGGGGCGGCGCGTTCTCAGTCCGGGCCCGAAAATGACTGAAACCGCGAAAAAACCCATTCCACGCCCCGTTCACCCCCAGGTGAAGGGGAAAACAAAAGGGGAAACCTTCCCCAAACCCCTAGGCATGCATCTAAACCTCTGGATCAACCAAAAACACCGTAAAACGGGAGATCCGGCTCACACCCCAAAAACATGCATTTTGCCCAAAATGCGAAAATAAACCCGCTCGGCTCGCCACGGCCGACAAAACTCACGGGAAAGGAAGTGCACGAGCTGAGGGTCCATCTCCCTACCTCCACCGAAGATTTCGCGCCCCGAGCTCGCAGATCCGCGAAGAAACGCCCTTTAAACCCTCGCCGGCTCGCGATCCCACGAACCGCCTCCACCATCGCGATCCTCATCCTGAGCCCATCGCTCCACGTCCCACGAGCCACGCCGCCCCGCCCTCGCCGCCTCCGTCGGCCGCCCGGAGTGAGAGGGGGAGAGGAGAGAACGTGAGAGAAGAGAAAGGGAGGGAAGAGAGAAATGAGAGATGGGGAGAGAGAAAAAGAGAGGGGTTTATATAGAAAATCCGAAAATTTCAAAAAATATCGAAAAATAGAAAAATACACCCCCCGCGATCCTCGGAACACGCTGATCGCCGTGGTAACGTTCCGGCGTCGGAGAACGCAACGGTTCACCCTGTCCGGGGTTCCGAAGGTCCGACAGACGGAAAACACGCTTAAAACCCAAAACGCAACCCGGGACCCACAAAGGCGCTCCGAAAATTACAGAAAATTATCGGCGTGCCCCTCACAACACCACGGACCTAAGGAAACTCACGGGCACACCACTAGTGAGTCCGACAATCCGGTAAAAATAGTCCGAAGCTCGATCGGACACAATCCAAAATCCGCGGAAAGACGATCCGAAACCCACGGATCCTGATCCGATGAATACCCGAAAAAACCTGGGACATTACACAGAGCTAGGCACACCTTTTCCATTGGCGCATATCGGTGCTCAGGCCTGATCAATTTTCGGCTGAGGTAATATAGTGGCTGCTCCTTGCCCTCTTCATTGATTTGGGCTAAAAGTACCCCCAAAGAGGCATCCATGGCAGCAATGTAAAGGATGAGGGGCTTCCCTCTGACAGGTGCCCCTAGGACAGGAGGAGTCAATAGATACTCCTTGATTTGCTTGAAGGGCTTCTGACAGTCTTCGTCCCATATAAAGGATGCTCCTTTCTTCATCAATTTGTCGAAAGGCAAGAATCTTCCCGAGAGATTAGAAATGAACTGCCTAATATAGGCCAGTCTTCCTTTCAGAGATCTGAGCTCTGTCAAGTTCTTGGGCGGAGGCAGTCCTCTTATAGCCTTGATTTTGTCAGGATCGATTTCTATGCCTCGATACCTGACGATAAAGCCAAGGAACTTGCCGCTGGAGACGCCAAAGGCACACTTCATTGGGTTCATCTTGAGCTGATATTGTGGAAGCCTTTCGAAGACTTAACGCAAGTCAGCCAAATGATCCTCTCGCTTCTTCGTCTTGACGACTAGATCATCGACATAGCATTCAACGAGGTGATGTAACATCTCGTCGAAGATCTTGGTCATTGCTCTTTGGTAGGTTGCATCGACATTCTTTAGACCGAACGGCATCCTTTTGTAGTTGAAGATCCCCTTAGGAGATCGGAAAGCCGTATGATCTTTGTCTTTGACAGCCATGCAGATCTGATTATACCCCGATGACCCATCCATGAAGGACAAGACTTCGTGACGGGTGGTCATATCAACCATTGTCTCAGTAATTGGGACAGGGAAGTCGTCCTTTGGGCATGCCTTGTTCAAATCCCTAAAGTCGATGCAGACCTGGACTTGACCATTCTTCTTCTAGACAGGGACTATATTAGCGAGCCACACAGGGTACATGCAGGGCTCCATGAAGTCTACGCCGAGCATCTTGTCAACCTCAGCATTGACCTTTAACTCCAGCTCGTGGCGCATACGCCTTTGTGCTTGCTTGACTGACTTGACTGTTGGAAGTATTGCCAGCTCATGTTCAACCACAGAAGTGTCGAGCCCGGGCATTTCTTTATAAGTCCAGGCGAAACAATCCCTTAACTCTTCTAGGAGCTGTCGATACGACTGCCTTTCTTTCCCGCTGAGGAGAGCACTTACAAAGGTTGGCTGATGGTCTCCTTTGCTTCCAAGATTGATCTCGATCAACTCGTCCACAGTTGCTTGACCACCGTCTTCAAGCTCCGGTGGAGCTGGTTGGAGGTCGACGAAGTCTCCTTCATCATCAGTATTTGCTTCATAGACATCAAATTCTTCGAAGCACTCTTGCTCGTGGCTTGAAGTCGAGGAGCTTGCTCCGTGTTGATGATTTACAGCCTGAGCTATCCCTCCTTCAGGGAGGTGATCAGTGTTGACTTCTGATGAGGGTGATGGTGTCATTGACACCTCGCCGGACTCCCTTACAGAGTCATCAATCTTGAGCTCAACTTCTGCTTGCCCACAATAAGGAGGTAGCATTCCTATGGCATTGACCGCATAATAGACCTCGAAGTCCCTCTCATGGTCGTAGCCGAGTCCCCGCGTGTCTTTGCGGGAGAAGGGAGGTTGTCCACGGACCTGCGGGGGGTTCCACAGCTGGTGGACATATGTCGCTCGTGTGGGGTCCTGAGCTTGTGGGATATGTTGCTTTTAACGCATTTCCCTGATGTGCTTCAGCATATCGTCCATTTCCTGGACTGGCTCTGGCGCCACATCAGCGGGAGTATCCCAGCCGAAATCATCTTCGGGAGGGCCCGGTGGGACTAAGTCACCTTTGTAAAAGATGATCGGCTTGTCCCCCTTACCCTTGTTACGTCTTCCTCTCCGTTGATAGGAGACTGTAAAGGTCTTCAACTGCTCCACCTCATACTCTTCCCGTTGAGACGAGAATTGAAGGCACTTGGGCGGTAAGGAGATACTCCCGTCAATGACCCAGCTGATGAGGTTGGCTTCAAAGTCAACACTTCGCCTCTCCGGCTGAGTCGGCTTGGAGGCGGCCTGGAGGCTTAGCCTGTGCAGTTTTACCATGTCTTGGTTGACAGTGAACAACTGCCCTTCCTCGACTTCAAAATCCACTTTTTGCTTCCCTTTGACTTTTAAAGGCTCGGGGATTGGTAGAGTGGGCTCCCCAAAATATAGGGAATCGTCGGCCAAGTGGCACTCATTTGGGTGGAATGGAGATTGATCTGCGAAGACCGTGTGTTGCTCCCCTTTGGCATATTTAATGCACTGGTGCAGAGTTGATAGGACGACCCAATTTTCATGGAGCCAGGGCCTCCCGAGCAGCACCTTGTATGATGTGTCGGCATTGATGATATAGAACGTCGCTTGGGTGACAAAATCGCCCAAAGCTAGCTTGACTTCAACCCGACCAAGTGTCTCCTCGGAATCCTGGTTAAATCCCGAGATCTTGACCGCGTTCACCTTCTGCAAGGGGCCAAGTATAAAGACTTGAAGGTCTTCAAAGGCATGATGTTAATGGCCGCTCCAGCGTCGACCAAAATGCGATTCACATCATGTCCATTAATCGTCCCCCGCATATATAAGGGGCGACTGTGGCACGGAGAAGATAGCAACATGTCTTTGTCCGTGAAGGAGATGTTGGCTGCAGATGCCTCATATGTCTGGGCCCACAACTCTGCAACATGGGCTTCATAGGCCTCCGGGTCTTGGAGTATCTTGACAAGAGCCTCCCTGAGACCCTTGCTCCAGGCGATGGCTTCCCAAATGGTGACATTTGTTGGGAACCGCTTCATATGATGAATGATCTTGCGGTCCGCCCGAGCACGGGTCTTATCAAATGGCGAGATGATCTCCGCCAGAGTCTTCGGTGCCTGACGAGGCTTCTCCCGTTTAGAAGGGCGCTCCTCCCCATTCTGGCCTTCCGCATTTTCTTGGAACAGCGGTGCCAAGGATTCCTCCGGAGGTGGCAAAGGCTCATCATGTTGGTCTTCATTAGAAGGACCTGCTGGGCTTGCGGGCTCGACCCTGTTGGAGGTGACAGCCTGCTCCGACGCCTCCTCGCGCACTGGCGCCTTGGCTGGCTCCTCTTCTTCATCAGAAGAGGCGATTATAAAAGGGACGCCACCTGATTTAGCTTTTGAGATGGGGCTCGAACCCTCTGAGGAGTTGATGATAAAAGGGATTCCCCGGACTTGGGTTTTCGGGACAGGACCCGGCTTCTCCCCTCTGAATATTATGACCCGGTCGAGAGTCAGGGGACCTTCACGCCCACGTCCTCGTCCTCGGCCACGACCACGGCTATTCCTCGCCGAGCGATGTTGATATGTCGCCATTGGAGTCTTGCCCCCGGTGTTATCAGCCGAAGGAGAGTTAATGTTGTCGGGCGGCGGGATCGCCACCATGTTGCAGGAGAGCTCTTGCAGCATTTCCTTGAGCATTTCAACAGTGAGCTCCTCATCTTTGTAAAATAAGGAGAGCTCTTCCGGGATTGGAAACTCCTCACCCTCTTCGAGACGGTGAGCCACATCTCAGAGCCACTGTAGAAGCCGAGCTTTACACCCAAACTTATCCCAGGGAATGTATTTGTCTAAAGTGACAACCCTGGTGGGACGAGGGGGAGTGTACTCCTCCAGCTCATCCATGAGCTTTTGTAGTCGCTGCAAGGGAGTTGGCTCCTTAGGGGCCTCCATAGCTGCTACTTGCTCAGCTTGCTTCTTCAACCTCCTCTTCAGATTCTTCTTGCGATTCTTCTCTTGCTTCTTTTGGCGTGCCGCCTCTTGAGAAGAAAGTGGACTTTGTTTTGGAGGTGGGACTGGTTTGCCCCAGAATTTTGCTTTCTGCTCTGGACCGGCTCCTTAGGGGCCTTGGTTATGCGGCGCTTTCTGGGAGTAACCTTAGTCCAGTTGCCCTCGTCCGGCTAAACCTGGAAGGTGGCATTGATCGCCTGAGCAATTACCTCAGGCGGCAGCACCTGGAACTCTGCCAGTACACAGTGGGGCCCTTGGGGGCGTTGCAACTCCACCGATTTTGCTTTGACTGGCGGCTTTGTTTGTTCGAGCTGTTTAGGTCTTTCTACAATTGACGACCTTGTTGGCTCGACAGGAGCTTTGGCTTGAGGCTCCCTCACCTTGGCTTTACCTTTATTGTCCAGCGGAGGGTTTCCCCTTATGACGATGCCGGGTTGACTTGGCCTGGACAGAGATTTGGAACCTTCTCACACCTAACCTTGCCTTTGGGGTCTGGTTGAAGTTTACCGTTGTTCGTAGACTTGCCCGGTTGGACCTGTTGAGCGGTGGGCTTAGCCTCTTGTGGCTTGGTCTGTCCTTGTTGAGCTTCTCGGAGAATCTTCTCAGCAACCTCTTTAAGACGCCGTCTCGCCATAGAGTTCCCCTGTGCATCGATCTCCCCTCTTTTGATGAGGACTTCAATGCAATCTCGGACCTCCGAACATTGCCGGGTGGGGTGAGTCACCCTCAGGGTTGGCAGTATCGGTCGAAACGTATCGGTTTCGGCCCTAACCGACACGAAACCGGATCTGCTCACTGTAGCAGGTCTGAAACTCAAAAAACAGGTTCAGGGCGAAATTGGTATCGATTTCGCCCGAAACTAACATGTTTCGGCCCGAAACCAGACGGTTTCGGACGAAACCCACGTGAACTCCCCTGCCCAACTGCTGCTCCGCCCATGCCCTGCTGCTGCTGCTGCCTGCCGCCCCTGCCCTGCTGCCTACAGGCCAACAGCAGGCTAGCTGCTCCGACCCTGCTGCTGCTGCTCCGACTCTGCTGTTGCTGCTACTCCGACCCTGCTCCGATCTGTGCTGCCGGCCTGCTGCTGTGCAGCTATGTGCTGCGAAGGAGTTGTTGTGCTGCTGCTACTGTGTGCTGTGTAGGCTGTGCTGGGCTGCTGCTGGGCTGGGTAAAATGGCAACTTTTTTTGTTGTAGGTTAATTTTTCAGTCTAAAATTAGGTTAATTGATATTGAAACCCTAATTAATTCATAAACATTGGGGCTTTTGTCTAATTCGGTTTGCTTAGGCTCAATTGAAGCTCGATTAAGCTTCATTGAAGAATTTGGGGTGAGATCATGTTGGTAATTATTTTTTTTTAGGGTGATTAAGGGTTAATTAGTTCATAAAATTGGGGCTTTTGTCTAATTCGGTTTGCTTAGGCTCAATTGAAGCTCAATTAAGCTTCATTGAAGAATTTGAGATGGGATCATGTTGGTAATTAATTTTTTTGAAGGGTGATTAAGGGTTAATTGATAATTAAGGGTTAATTAGTTCATAAAAATTGGGACTTTTGACTAATTCGGTTTGCTTAGGCTCAATTGAAGCCTATTTAAATGAAGAATTTGGGGTGGGAGCATACTGGTAATTTAATTTTATGAAGGGTGATTACGGGTTAATTGATAATTAAGCCCTAATTTTTCAATTGTACTTACAACTATTTGTGTTTGACTGTCTTAATGCAGCATCATGCCTAGACGTGAACAAAGTCGGGAGCAGTAAGGGCAAGAGGATCCGGGGTGGGCCCACCTCTCCTTAGTTGATGCTGGGAGAAGAAAAGTGAAATACAATTATTGTGGTAAGGAGGTACAAGGCGAAATTACTAGAGGAAAATAACATTTGGCAGGGATAAGAGGAGAGGTGAAACAATGTGATAGATGTCCCCGAGAGGTCCGAGAACAAATGCGCCAGTATCTTCTGGAAAAAAAGGAGAGGATACAACAAAGGGTTAAAGATGAGGCTGAAATTGCTGAGGAGATTTCAGGCAGAAGGGTTAGGAGAGATGATGATGAGGAAGGCACTGAGGATTCAGATCCAGAGCTGACTGAAGCAAGGGAGCGTGAAGAAGCTGCTCGAAGGAAAGGAAAGGCAGCCGTGGGTTCAGGGACCTACTCCAGTACAGCTGCACGACGTCCTGACACTGGAGCTGCCCCGCAGACAACAAGCCCCATGGACATCTATCTGCACAGAAGGCCCCATGCTACACAACCTAAAATCAAGCAAGCATTGAGGGGTAAAAAAATCAGCAGAAGTTGCAGGGCATGTATTTAAAAGTATCTGCAAATGATTTTTCCATGCAAGTATCTCTGCACATGCAGCTGAAAGTTAATATTTCCAACATATGCTAGATGCCATAGCAGATGCTGGCCCTGACTTGAAGGCCCCATCACGTCGAGACATATACGGGCGTGGCCTTGAGGGAGAAGTTGAGGAGCTCCATGATCGGGTTGAAAGCTTCAAGCATATATGGATGGAGAGAGGATGTACCATCATGTGTGATGGCTGGACTGGTACCACGAAGAAGTCCATGATTAACTTTTTGGTCTATTACATCGAAGGTACAGTATTTGTAAAATCTGTAGATGCATCAAATTATGAAAAAAATGCCAATTATTTGTTTTATTTGATGGATAACATGGTAGACCAAATTGGCGAGGACAATGTTGTCCAAGTAGTGACTGATAATGAAGCTAGTTATAAGGTTGCAGGGAAGAAATTGATGCAGAAACGCAGTCACTTATATTGGCTCCCATGTGCTGCACATTGCCTAGATTTGATACTTGAAGACATTGGGAAGAAAAATCACGTGAAGAAGACAGTTGAAAGGGCACAAAAAATCACTCAGTACATTTATGGCCACCCTAGGATCTTGAACATGTTCAGAGAGCATGCAAGTGAGGAACGAGATATCATCCGTGCAGGGCCAACCAGATTGGCTTCGAATTTCATTTCTTTGGAGTCTTTGCACAGGTATAAGATTGAGCTCAATTCTTGCTACTTTATCCTTATAGTTATGATCCGTATTTGATTCAAATTTCATTTCTTTGCACAGGTATAAGAATGAGCTGAAAACTTTCATGTACCATAATGCCCTGCGAGGATACATGAAGTCTAATGTTGATGCTCAGATGGAATATTTGGATGTCTCCCACATCGTGGAAGACAACAAATTCTGGGGCAGGGTCTCACGATACATGAAAGTAGTCACCCCCCTCGTGAAGGTCCTAAGAATGGTGGATGGCGATGAGAAGAATGATATGAGATATCTATACGAGGCCATGAACCGTGCCAAATTAGAGTTGCAGGATTCTCTTCCCAGAGATTATGCAAAGTGGTGGAAAATTATTGACCATAGATGGGACAACACATTACACCACGACTTGCATGCAGCTGGTGGGTGATTAATTGTATTGATACATTGTTCTTTACGTTATTTTATATCTAACATTTAGTTAACTATACACAAATGCATGTTATTTCCTCAACCCTCGATTTATGGACAATGCTAATGCACATGTTGATGGCGAGGTGCTTCAAGTCACTTTAAAAGTCATTGGTCGTTTATCGAGGACACCAGAAAAGAGACTTCAGGCGGAAGTAGAGGTTGGCCTTTATTAATTTTATCAATAAGAGATATAGAATTTACTTAAGTAGTTATGTTAATCTATTACTTTATTTTTGTAGATGAACTACTATAGAATGAGGACTGGGACGTATTCTGATTCCCGATTGCAATACGTTGTGGGAAGAGTGAGCCCAGGTATACTTTATCTTTGTGCTTTATTAACCTCAATATGTATTAGTTCATCATGGAGAATTGATTTTTATTTACAACTTATATTTATTTGTTTATGGTTGGTGGATCAACTGACTGGTGGATAACGGTAAATAATAGAGATTTGGGCAGTTCTGCATTAGCTTTCATTGCAATTAGGGTGCTGAGTCAAACCACATCAGCAAGCCAATGTGAAAGAAATTGGAGCACGTTCAGCCTTATACACTCAAAGGTTCGCAATCGGCTAAATGCTGAACGGTTAGAAAAATCAGTTTACTACCACTACAATATGAGATTGAGAATTAAAAATAATATGAAGTTGAGAGAACAGCTACGGGACAAACGCGTCGCAGAGGATGCCACTGCAGAAATTGATGTGGATGCTTTATTTGATGATGACAATCCCTTGCAGTCTAAGGTGGAGACACGAGAGCATGTTGATGAGCCCGTTTTTGATGATGATGATAGAAGATGGGCAGAGGGCATACTAGATGAAGATGAGCCAAGAGATCTAGAATTCAAAAGAGCAACAAAGAGAGCCAGAGAGACTCAAGCGCACAGAGAAGGGACCCATCTTTGTTTGTTGATGACACTGAGCAACAGCCTGAGTTTGAGCTAGCTAGACACTAAGAATCAGATAGCAGGCCAGTCACTCCTAGAATGGTCAAGCCACCTGCATCCTTAAGAAGAAGTACATCAGTGCATGGGCTAACTGACTGATCAGTCCCGCTCGCTGGCACGCGAAGAAGATGTTCGGGGTCTTCTCGCAAGGGAAGGAGTATAGCTTCTCTGGCTGCTCGCCTTGAGGTGAAGCCTCCTCGCCTTCAGATGAGTCCTCCTCGCCTTCAAATGAATCTGAGGATTCCTCAGAGAGCCAACCCCTGAGCGGAACCCGGCCAGTAGGTGATACACCCGTCTCCCGTATATGAGTTGGAGCAAACCCCCTGGCAAATGGGCCAAAGAGGAAAGTGGCCAGCTGTTGATCAATGCTCTCCAGGAACTGCAGTAGACGCCTTTGTTCTAGTTGCAATTGCCGGATTTCTCACTGGACCTTCCGAATAGTCCTTCGTAGCGCCAGACATTCTGGGAGTGAAGGAGGAGCGGCTCTAGGACTGGCATTAGGCTGTTGATTTGAAGGCCCGGTCTCAGAGGTGTTCGAGCTCGAAGCCATTGCCACCATGTATCGACTGCATGACCTATCATATTTACCAAGCCCTTTTGAATGAGCTCTTCCGCTATGTTCTTGAAAACATAGCAATCCCCGATGGTATGACCCAACCTTCGGTGATACACACAATAAGTAGGATCATCTGTCTTGTCCACCTCTGAGGGCTTCCGTGGATCCAGTAGGGTAATGAGCTTTTCCTTCATGCAGAGATCAAAGAGCATTTTGGTATGCTCTTTCCTGAAGGAATAAGGCGTCTTCATGTTCTCCGCCAACCGAGACGCGCTCGCCTTGGCATCAGGCTTTTTGCCATTGCCTTTAGATTTTCCTTCTCCTTTGTCTCCATTTGTCGGGGAGAAGTCCACAGCATTTACCTCCTTACCGCTAGCCAGACGGTCTTTGGAGGATTTGCCTTTTACAGATGCTTGTGCTGGGTGATCCGCGAAGAACATTTCAATCTCCGCCACCACCGTATTTAGCTGGTCAAAGCTTCTGATATTTGAGCCAAGAAGCTTTTCACTGACTTCTGCCGAGAGACCCCTGCGGCAGATGGTGATTGTGTCTTCAGACGTCGGGGGATTATCGCAGCGCATGCTGACGTCCCTCCACCACTTGATGAAGTCTAACGCAGTCTCACCTTTCTTCTGGTGGAGGGCGCAGAGTTTCGCCATAGAGATTTTGCATTCGACCGTCAAGAAACAGTCGACGAACTTCTTTTGCATATCAGCCCAATCAGGCATCGAATTGGGCTTTAGCCTGGAGTACCACTGGAAGGCAGTGCCAGTCAGTGACGTGGCAAAGAACCGCAGCATATATGCTTCTTCCAGTGCCAATTCACCCATGGCCGTCATGTAATAGGCCAAATGTTCATGTGGGGAGCCCTGCCCGTTGAACTTCTGAAGTTTCGGGGCTTTCGGGCAATCAGGCGGAAGTTTCTTGAATTGATGGTGGAGGGGATAAGGCACACTGTACAAATCAACAGTAGCCACACCTTCACCAAGTTGAGCGAATTTCGCCTCCACGATCCGCTCAAGCATCTGCCTCTGCGCCATGAGACTTTCTGTAGCAGGAGTGGCAGATGACCGCGCATTGGCTTCATGTGGCGGCGCTTCAAACTCCACCGTCACAGGTAATTTTGCAGCAGTGACGAAAGCGTTGGCCGCGATTGGAACGGAGAGAGGTTGTGGTTCCGTCCCAATGGGTACCGCCGGAGGTTGAGCATGAACCTCCTTTTCGCGCAAGAGTGACTGCAGGAGGTTCTTGAGTTCTTGATTTTCGCGCCGGAAGAACAGCAGTGACGGAAGCGTTGGCCGCGATTGGAACGGAGGGAGGTTGTGGTTCCGTCCCAATGGGTACCGTCGGAGGTTGAGCATGAACCTCCTTTTCGCGCAAGAGTGACTGCGGGAGGTTCTTGAGTTCTTGATTTTCGCGCCGGAGTTCTTCCAGCGCGAGGCTCTGAGCCTCCCTTCCAAGATCTTCTTCGTGCGCGGGGTTGTTGTCCCCGTCGACACTATAAATGTCTTCTTGGTGTTCTTCTTGTCGCGCCAGCTCGGGTTGAGATGTCCCGGCAGGCCCCTTGCTGTGTCTACGCCAGGATCTGGGACAAGGGTCTCGACCTCCTCGAATATTGAAGAGGCTGATTGAGCTCACCCGAAGTGTCCTCCGACTGCTTGTCGACGGAGGTAGTGTAGCAGGTGAACACTTTGACGGCGTCATTGGTCACCTGAACCACCCGCTTTTTTCCTGGGCAGTTGTCTGCCAGGCTTGGGTGCCATCCCCAGTCTGTCAAAAATAGATACCCGGGACATGGAGGCCTGGGCTGAGCAATCCTCGTCCGTGTGCGTCGAGCTGGCCCACGAGAGGTAGGCCGCACCTTCCTGCCGACCCCTCAGCGCTTCTACCCATGTGGGGGCAGAGTTGTAGACCTCGGGGATGTTGAGGTCTCAGTGTTTGTCGGATTCCGCATTCGTTGCAGATCCGACATACGGAAGGGCTCCTCCGCCCTTGCGCACCTTATGATCCGGGCCGCCTCCTTGGTGACCCAGATTTTCTTCAACTGGAGCTGACGCTCCTCAATTGAATTGCCCCCTGACTTGAGCTGGGGAGCAGGCTGCCTGGGTCGTTGCATCAGACCCTGAGTTGCCGCCGATACGGCGGACTTCTTCAGTCTCGCTCCATCCTCCCGAACTTGCCGAAGGAGCTCAAAGCGGCTGAAGGTTGAGATAGTTGGGACATGACGGTCCCGAGGCAAAATAGGTTCGCCTCCATCGAGCCGAATACGGAAATCTCCGACAAGTATGGTTTTTCAGGAGCGGGAAGCCACCGCAGCAGGCTTTGTGCCTTTGCGGCTCTGACGCTGTCCCCGTTGAGTAGGAGCGGCGTCGGGACGCCTGCCATAGGGGTGGCGTCATTGCGGCGGCGACGCTGCTCCCGTTGAGTAGGAGCGGCGTCGGGGACGCCTGCCATAGGCGTGGCGTCATTACGGCAGTGACGCTGCCCCCGTTGAGCAGGAGCAGTCCCTCTGAGGGTGGCCGCAGTGGAGTTGGTGCTGTTGCGGCGGCGACGCTGCCCCCGTTGTGCAGGAGCAACGCCAGCAGTGATTTGATTGACCGAAAAAACTCGGCCAGTTATCGGGATGAAGGGCCTGACACCCTTAACAATTGAAGAGCTGACCGGACGACCCCGGCCGACTGCTGCAGTAGAGGGCATGACACCCCCGACGATTGTCTTCTTGACCGGGCGGACCTGGCGAGTTGCTGGAACCGAGGGCCTGACACCCCCGATGTTTGGCTTGTTGGCCGAGCGAACCCGGTCAGTTGCTGCAGTGGAGGGCTTGACACCCTTAGTAGTTGTCGCCGCAGGCATGGCTGAATTGACTTCAACCACGGGCACAACGCCCAAAAAGAAGGCGAGCCGACGACTGCTGGGAAGTCGCCGAAGACGAGCGGCATCGCCAAGTATCCAAACCTGGCATGATTGGCGATGAGCTGGGGGCCGTAGGTGACGGCTGCCATCGTCTCCTTGTAGTTGGTGGTGGTGCGTAGCACGAATGAAGAAGTGCACAGGCGCACAAAGAGCTTTCAGATGAGCCGAGAGATGTGCCCTCCTCTTCCGGTCCTGTAAGAGGAAGAGGGGCAATCGAAACTCTGAAGAAGGTTTGGGGACTGACTTTGATAGAAAGAAGAAAGGCGGGAAAGGTCCCACAGGGGGTATGATATCTTCCAGTCTGTGGATCACGGAATTTTTCATAGAAAAATAAATTTTTTAAATGTTCTTTTTGAAAAGAAATATTTCCTCTATGTGTAGAGGTTTATTCTGTGGGTGCGCATGATATCAAACGATTTGGGTTCGAGTGCTGGACCTCTCCCCACTGACCGAAATCAGTGTTGATTTACATCGGTCTAACATCCGAACACCTTTGTTTAACTGTCAAGGAAGTCCCAAAATCTCCTCTGTAGGGGTTCTGATGTTGAGGGCTAGCTTGTTTGAAAGGCTCATAAGGACCACTCACTCACCACCAACCGATAGGATAACTAAGTTAGGGTTTCAACAGAGGCCCATTATATTTAGGCAAAACCCTAAAATTTAGAAGTATGAATGCAAATGTGCGAAAGCCGTAGGCATTTTCGAAGTGGAGGGAAGTTTTCTAGACCCCGAGGGTATTTTGGTAATTTTACCTTCCTAGGGGTATTTTGGTAATTTTCCCAAGCCAGGGGTATTTCTGAAATTTTTGGGCTGGAATGGAAGTAGGACCGGGTTCCTGACTTTCCAGAGCGTTGTGGCCATTTATGAAGGGTTTTAGGGGCGAATAGGGCATGACTAGGTCATAGGGGTATTTTGGTAATTTTACCAGACCCTATATAGACCTAGGTTTAGGGCGGTACCCGAGTGTCGGACGGGGTCGACAACGTCCTTGGGTCAAAAGAGTAACAAGGGGCTTCATAGAAGGCTCACGTGTGTCAATTTTGCCTAAGGAGGGGTATATGTGTAATTTTTGAAAGTCAGGGTTTTCTTGTAATTTTCCCAAATTGACATACAAGGAAGAAAACTGGAAGAATACACCAAGTACATTCATAGCCCAAATGGGTACAAGTTTTGTCGGCGAGTTGTCGACTGTACAAGGATCCGCACTAATGCGAAAGGTAGGGCGTAGCCCCAATTACAAGAAGTTGCAGGGTATAACTGCAAACAGCAGGACATTTTTGTTTCTCGGGTCCCGGGGAGGACACTTATGCAATTGCCCCATTATTCGGACAGAACTATATAATTTAGTCGTCCCGGGACGTAGAAACTTACAAACATGGCCCACAGAGGGACATAATTACAAAAATACCCTCCTAGGGGCATATACACAAGACCCGAGGACTTACCCCTCGCGGGTCAGAACAACGAACAAACTCCGAAATGCTGGATGCTTCGAGTGTAGGAGATGCTCCGTAGGTTGTAAATGCCCATGCGTTGTGAATGCCTCCTTCTGGACTCTTGGAGGTCTATTTATAGAAGTGGAGAGCCACCCGGGGATGTTTGAACCCGTACGGGTTAGACGAGAGGGTGTTTGAACCCGTACGGGTTAAACGGGGTGAAAATGACCCTGGGGAGGTCTATTCCCCCCTTTTTCCTTTTTTTTTTGGTTTTCGTGTGCGGGAGAGGGCGACCCCGGGCGGGTCCCCTCGACCCCGTACGGGTCCCTCCATCTCCTTGCTGGCCCATTTTTGCTCCATTTTCTGCTCCAATTAAATAAAAGAGGAGGTGAGAGCTAGTTTATAGTCACCAACAGCCAAGAAGGTGACCGAAACCCCCAAGGGGGGAGAAGAATGGGGTGGCCATACCCCGGGGCTTGTTCACCCCGGGGAGGTCCTCCTGCACCCCTACTGCGGATGAGTTTTTCACCCCGGGTGGGTGGTCTACCTACTGCTATGTTTCACCGGGTGAGTTGCTACTTCACCCCGGGGAGGCTCATCCGTTGTTGCATTGGGAGGGCTGCTGTTGCACTCCATGGGCTGCTGCTGTCCACCCCGGACCCTGCTCCTCGGATGCCTGTAAGGGAAGTCTGTTGTCCCGCTGGGAGGGACTTTCACCCCGGGGAGGTGAAGTCCGACCTCCTGCTGGTTCCCAGACTGCTGTCCATCCCGAGGAGGTCATGGGCTACTGTGGGATTTCGCTGTTGCACCTGCTGCAGGGTTTCACCCTAGGATGGTCCACGTGCTGGGAAACTGCTTGACCCCGGAGATGCCCATCTGGCTGGAGCAGGCCTGTTGGACTGTTGTTCCTGCTGTGGGGTTTGATGTCCCTGCTGTAGGGTTTCAACCTAGGAGGGGTCATGAGTTGCTGCTGCTGGAGGTTTCACTAGGTGAGTTGCGCCCCGGGGAGGTCTAGGCCATCCTTGGGCGGGCCTTCATCACCCCGGACAGCAGGCTGCTGTTTCAACCCGAGTGGGTCTTCATCTGTTGTCCACCTCATTAAGTGATAGTTCACCTTACATGTAGGTAGGCAAAAATTGTTGCCAACAATGTCCCAACAAGCGGTGATATACGCAGTAATTAGGATCGTCCGATTTGTTGACTTCCTCTGACTTTTTAGGCTCTGGCAAGGATATCAACTTGTTCTTCATACAGAGGTCAAAAAACCTCTTGGTGTGTTCCTTTTTGAAAGAATAAGGGGTCTTCATGCGTTCGACCAATCTCGCGGTCGATGCCTTCCCTTCAGGCTTCTTGTCGAAATCAACTGGCGGTGTTCCTTCGCCGATTCCGATCATTGGAGAGAAATCCACGGCATTTGCTTCTTTCCCAGTAGTGCTACGCTCTTTGGGTGCCTTAACCTTAAAGGGTGTAAATGTTGGATTATCAGCGAAGAACATTTCAATCTCTGCCACCACCGAATTCAGCTGGTCGAACCCCTTGATATTCACCCCCAGAAGTCTCTCGCTAACTTCTGGGGACAAGCCTCGGCATATCGTTATGGCATCCTCCTGCGCCAGAGAGTTGTCGCATCGCATACTGAAATCCCTCCACCGTTTAATGAAGCCCAATGCGGTCTCTCCTCTTTTCTACTTGAGCAAGCAAAGCTCGGCAAGAGACACTTTCCATTCGGCTAACTAGAACCGATCAATGAATTTCTTTTGTAAATCAGCCCAGTTAACTACGGAGTTAGGCTTCAATCTCGAGTACCATTGAAAAGCCCTGCCAGTGAGAGAAGTCGCGAAATACCGAAGGAGATAAGACTCCTCGAGGGCCAGGTCACCCATGGCCGTTACATAGTAAGCCAGGTGCTCATGTGGCGACCCCTGCCCATTAAACTTCTGTAACTTTGGCGCCTTTGGGTAGTCCGACGGGGGCTTCTTGAACTGGTGATGGATGGGGTAGGGCACACTATATAAGTTGGCAGGGGCAACACCCTCGTCGCGCTGGGCAAACTTGTCTTCAACGATCTTTTCTATCATGCGCCGTTGGGCAATGGCCTTTTCAGTGCCCAAGGTCCGAGAAGATTGGACATTAGGCAGGGCTCAAAGTGGCTCGGCCCCTGCTTCGGCGTAGATGTTGTGAGGAAGAGCGATTTGTCAATTAGCCATGGCGGGATTAGCTAATCGTTGCTCCCAAAATCTTGGTTATGCATCGGTGTCTGAGGCCTTTGAGTGTTTGTATTCATTTGCCGCTTCATTTCTAGCGTAAGATTAGTCATCTCTATATGCCAATGTTGCATAGTTTCAAACTTGGCATCGTCAGACATTGCCTGAAAGGCGGCCTTCGTGGGTGGTTCAAACATCGGGTTTAGATATCCACCGTCGAGGTGAGCTGCCCTTCCCCGTGAATACTCATAACCTCATCAGGGTCTACTCCTTCTTGAGGTACATTCTCCCCCTGATGAGGTTGCTCCTGAACGGGTCCCTGGTGTTGACCCGGGGAAGAAGTTCCTGCCTGGCCACTGAATTGGGCTTGGAGGTTTCTTCTGGCGGCGTTCCTAGTATTGAGATATACCGCATTCGTGGCCAGATTTTGATCATTTAGCCCAACATGTTCGTTTGGATTGGCAGGGTTGCCAATTGGTTCCATCGGCTCTCTGTCGGAGACATAGCAAGTGTAAATCTTCATGTTGCCACCTGCTTCCGTCATTTGAACCACCCTCCGTCTTTTTGGTGGCTGGACTCCAGGGCGGGCAGGTGCCCCTAATCTATCAAAGACAGAAGACCGTGTCGGTAGGGTCTCTATCAACCTGTCAAAGACTAAGATTCGCGTTGGCGGTGCCTGGGCACGGTTACTTCTTTTAACTCGGACAGCCTCCGAGATTTGAGGTGTAAAGTTGGGTTTGCGATAAACCCCTTTCCTTTTTTGCCCCTACGGGCGCAGGGATTTGACATCTAGAGATGCCGAAGCCGATTGGGCTTGAGACTGCCCGGGCCTGCCGGCCTGACTTGCTTGATTACATGGGCCTCTTGTATAGTGACCCAAATTTGTTTCATCTTCCGAGGACGTTGTTCAGTTGCCTTAACCCCATTGCTAAGCTTGGACTTCTTAAAGTCCAGTCCATAGTTGTCAAGGCGACAAGGCGAGCTTGGGGTCCTCGAGTGCCTAAGCGCTTAGGCGCCTGCCTAAGCGACACTTAGGCGTCAAGTTCATAAAAAATATTATCATTAATATACAAATAATTTTTATATATAAATTAATCATGATTATTACAAATATGGAAAACAACACTAGTATGAATATAGAAATAAAAATTAATAAAAATGACATTGCAATAAAATATCAAAATTTATTTTGAAATAAAATTAACCATTAAGACATACAAAATTCTAATTAAAATCTAAAATACTTTATTAACAAATTAACCCCATTATTAATTGAAAGGGGGGAAGGCAGGATAGAGAGAGAGAGACTGAGAGAGATAGTTGCGAACTGTGTGTGTGTGAGAGAGAGAGACGAGGAAAGGTGGAGGAAAGAGAGAGAAGAGGGCAAGGGGAGAGAAGAGATAGACAGACAGAGAGAGGGGGTAGGAGAGAGAGAGGGTGGGTCTCATTGTGAGTGTGAGAGAGAAATAGAGAGAGAGTGTTAGAGTGTGAAGCCCGAACTCGCCATCGTGCGCCCTCGCACGCGGATCGACCTGCGCGGTCAGATTGCGAGGTTCGACCTGACTGGTCAGGTCGCGGGGGTCAAGGGGGCAGCGCCCCTTGCGGGGGTTTCCGGAGGCGAAGCCCCGGGAAGAAAATTTCTATTTATAACAGGAGAGAAGAGGGAGACGAAGGTAGCAGGGGGGCGCCTAGGCCGCCCAAGGCGGCGCCTTTTTCAGGGGCAACAAGGCGTGGGGGCGCCTTGCTCCCAAAAAACCGCCTGCCCGCCTAGGCGCCGCTTAAGCGGCGCCTAGGCAGGCGCCTTAACTATGGTCCAGTCTATCTTCCCACACCCTGTGGAGGAGCGAGGGAAGTTGGTATGGTCGGGACATGACTGACCCGTGGCACAATTGGCTCGCCACCGTCAAGTCGGATACGGAGATCACCAACCATTATAGTTTTGCCGAATCTAGAGGTTACAGCTACCGGCTTCCTGTTTTGGCGGCGGCGACGTTGCCCCTATTTGGCGGGGACAACGTTGGACGTCACCATGTGAACCGAGAACAATCAGCTTTGGGAAGGGCGGGGCTTGACGTCCTCAGTTGTGGCGGGCGCGTAGGTGCTGCAGGCGCCGCCAGACTAACGGGTATCACCCCCAGGAAAAAGGGAGATCCGACCACAGCAGGAAAGTCCCCAAACATGATTGGGGTGGCCAGATAACTGTATTTGGAGTGGTTGTCGATGACAAAAGGGCCGTAAGTGACCGTCGCCATCAAGGTCGCTCAAGGAGGTCGAGCTTTGACATGAAATTTGTTCCTTCACCTTCTCCTCCTCCATGCACAGACGAAGAAAGGGTGTTAGGGTCTTTGTAATAAAAATTTTAACAGTAAGATGGAAGGCAGGAAAAGTCCCACCAGGCATGCCAATCTGTTTACACGCGGAATTTCTCGCCGTCTGATTCGTCGAACGGGTATGCGTATTTATTCTTTCTCTTTGCATATTTATTAATTCTGCGCTTTTATTTATCAGACGATTAGGGTTCGTGTACTGGACTTTTCCCCACAGACTGGAGTCGGTTTTAATTTATATCAGACAAGTCCGAACACCTTTGATTAACTGCTAAAGATCCCTTCTTACCCTTACGACCCATGCCCTTACGCAGGGGGGAATCTCTGTAATTTTCCCTTGAGTGGGGGTTCACATACAATTTTCCCTTCTTATGACGGTTCAATCGCAATTTTCTCTTTGCTAAAGGGTTTATTTGTAATTTCTTGTGCAACTAGGGTCCACATATGATCCTTTTTTATTTTTCTGAATTTTTTGCATTTTTACGATATTTCCTTGTGGGTATATACGCAATTTAAAAAAATTCGGGGTAGAAATGCAATTTTTGGGACTTAGCTTTGAGAGGGGGCATTTTCACAAGTGGGGAATGTTTTCCCATGAGCAAAAGCACCTCTCTTGAATTTCCACACTTTTTCTAAATTTTCGTTGAAGTAGATGTACTTTTACACAATTTCAGAGAAATACAGGGTAAAAACGCAATTTCAGAACCATGTGGAGGCCATCGCGTAATTTTGCAGAAAATAAGTTGATACATGCCCATCATTCTTTGACTTTCAAGATTTTGTACAATGTTTTTCAATAACATGCCAATTCAATGCCTTTTTGTATACTCAAGAGGCATTTTTGTCAAAATATACCCTAGAAGGGTCTTTTTGTAAATTGCAGGGAGTTAAACCCAACAAGACTGGGCAGTGAAAAAGGGGGCGCACCCTTCTTCTTTGCTCTTGGACTTGGGCCTGCTGCAAGCTCTCCAAGTCTTCTTCTTTCTTCTTCTCTTCTTCTCTTCTTCTCTTCTCTTGCTCTTTTTTCTTCTTCCTTGGCAGCTCCCACCCTTTTATAGGAGTTGCAAGATGGAGCGGAGGTGGTGGAGCTCCGGTGGATGCATCCCTCTCCGATGGAAGCCCAAGAGGTAAGAGGTGTAACCCCCTCCCCCCTTCTTCTCTTTTTTTTCTGTTTTTCTGTTTTATGTTGCAGGGCCACAAAAACAGACAGGAGGGGGATTCCCTCCGGTCGCACGATGACCGGAGGGGGTCCCTCCGGTTCTCCTTTGACCGGAGGACACCCCCTTCGATCGACAGACACCGGAGGGGGCCCTCCGAAGGGGACCTCCCTCTGGTCTGCTGCACACCAGAGGGGGTCCCTCCGGTTCTGTGCAGACCGAAGCCCCTGCCCTGGGCTGCAGGGAACCGGAGGGGGTCCCCCCTCCGGTCTAGAGCCACCGGAGGGGGGGTCCCTCCGGTCTAGCCAGCTGGAGGAGGGTCCCCCTCCGGTCTGTCCTGCGTCTACAAGAGAGAGCAAAGGGGCAGAGGGGGGGTTGGCCCATTCCTTGGCTTCATCATCATCAGAGCCTTATCCCAATTAATTGGGGTCGGCTACATGAATCCTGTTCCACCAAAGATTTCTATCAAGTGCAATATTCATATTTAAACTCAAGGAACTAATGTCCTTCCTAATAACATCGCACCATCTCATTTTAGGCCTTCCTCGAGCTCTTTTACTAGCATCCACTAAGATTTGGTCACATCTTTTAACCGGCGCTGAGTTAGGGCGACGAAACACATGTCCAAACCACCTGAGTCTATTTTCTCTCATTTTGCTATCAATTGGAGCTATCCCTAAGTCCTTACGGATGCGCTCATTCCTAATCTTGTCTTTCTTAGTCTTGCCACACATCCATCTCAACATCCTCATCTCTGCTACACACATTTTGTGGATGTGTTCCTTTCGTACTGCCCAACACTCGGTACCATATAACAAAGCAGGTCTCACAGCCGTTCTATAAAACCTCCCTACTCGGTACCATATAACAAAGCAGGTCTCACAGCCGTTCTATAAAACCTCCCTTTGAGTTTCACAGGCATACGACGATCACAAAGGACACATGATGCACTTCTCCATCTTAACCAGCCTGCCTTAATCCTATATGTAACGTCATCATAAATCTCCCCATTCTCTTGTATGATAGACCCTAAATATCGAAAGCTACTACTCTTCGGAATGTTATGTCCATCAATTAAAACCATGTCTTCCTGAACCACTCTCCCATTACTAAAATTACAGTGCATAAACTCTGACTTACTCCTACTAATTTTAAAACCTTTAGACTCCAAAGCAAGTCTCCAACGCTCTAACTTAGCATTTAGAGCATCAATACTCTCATCAATTAAAACAATATCGTCTGCAAATAGCATACATCAAGGGATATCCTCATACAATTGTTTAGTTACTTCATCCATAACTAAGGCAAAGAGATACGGACTTAGTGCAGAACCTTGGTGCAAACCTATAGAAACGGGAAATTCACCAGTCTCCCCAACAATAGTTCGAACACTAGTAATAGCACCGCCGTACATATCTTTAATCAAATCAACATATCCTTGAGAGATTCCTTTCTTTCTTAATGTCCACCAAATCAATTCTCTCGGTACTCGATCGTACGCCTTCTCTAAATCAAGAAAAACTATATACAAATCTTTTCTCACCTCTCTATACTTCTCCATTAGCTGCCGTAGTAAGAAAATAGCTTCTGTAGTAGATCTATTTGGCATAAAACCAAACTGATTTTCCGATACAGTAGTCATACATCGGAGGCGTTTTTCAATTACTCTTTCCCAAAATTTCATAGTATGACTCATAAACTTAATTCCACGATAATTATTACAACTTTGAATATCTCCTTTGTTTTTATAGAAAGGAACTACAACACTTTTTCTCCAAACTTCTGGCATTCTCCATTCCTTGGCTTCAAAAGCCTATAAAAGGCATGCCGTACTTTTGAAAAATCATTTTTACTGCTAGTAGAACCGGGCTGCAGCACGTGGAGCTTCCTTTGGTTGCTTTTGGGCTTTGTTTTGTTCGGGGAATAGTCCCATTGACTGTCATACGATCGGGAAGATCCGAATAATTGTTCATAGTTGAACCTCCACGCGGGTGAGCGAGCTCGCTGCCCTACGGGTCATTTTGATAACTTCTTCGTGCATAAAGCACGTATAATATTGCATGTTAATGACGACTCCGCTACTTCGAGGCCGTTCATGATCCATTGAATCTTCTTCTTCCCTTCTTTTTAAAAATTTCTGAAAATACCAAAAATTAATGGTGAACCCTTAGGGTCCAACACATGGTTATGGACATATTGCTTCAAAGTGTCCAAATAGGAGGATTATCTCTCTTGTAGAAGAGGCAACTTTAAAAGAGGAAGAGGAGGTCAACGCTGAGGAGCCCATATTTAAGAAAATGAAGATATCACATATGGTGACCATGGCGAGACACTTGTCATCCAATGAGTCATGAATTTGGCTCACATTATTGATGATAATGCTTGGTTCCGACACACCATATTTCATATAAGATATATAGCATATGGCAACGTATGCAATGTTAGTATTGACGGTGAAAGTTGTAAAAATGTTGTCTCTATAGAAATAGTGGAAAAGTTAAGCTGACCGACGCATGTCATTTACATTTGGGAAAGTCTTGGCAACATGATAGAAAGACAATTCATGGTAGTTTTAGAAATATATATTCATTTCTTAAAGATAGTACAAAGATTATTCTGGGGCTTCCTAGAATAGATAATACTCTTAAGCCCAACTCAGAAGAGGGTAGCAATTTTCTTTTTCTGGCTGACTTTAAGTAGAAGCCAAAAAGCAAGATATGATTTATGAACTAGTAGTTTAAAAAAACGAAGATGTAGACCACAGCCCTTTGGAGATCAAACCTTTGGTTGAAGAATTAAAGGACATGACTCCAAAAGAACTTCTGCCTAGATTACCGTCTATGAGGGACATTTTAACATTATATCAACCTGATTCTAGGAACAACACTTCCCAATAAACTGGCACATAGAATAAGTCCAAAAAAGCATGAAGAGCTACAACAGCAAGTCAATAAATACCTTTCTAAAGGTTTGGCACATAAAGCATGAGTACAATTGTTATCCCAACTCTTCTAGTTCCAAAGAAAGATGGCACATGGTGCATATGTGTGGATAGTCCGGCTGCGAATAAAATTACTATCAAGTATAGCTTTCCTATACCTCAATTAGAAGATATATTTGATCAACTTTCTGGTGCTCATCTATTCTCTAAAATTGATCTTTGAAGTGGTTATCACCAACACCATGGAGGTGAATGGAAGATAGCTTTTAAAACTAGAGAAGGTCTTCGGGAATGGCTCGTTATACCATTTAGTTTGTTTGATGCCCCTAGTAGATTTATAAGTTTAATTAATCATGTTTTTAAACCATTCTTTGCTAAATTTGAAGTAACATACTTTGACGATATTCTAATTTATAATAAAGATCAAGAACAACATTTGCACCACTTTCAACTAGTTGCTAATAAACTTAGAAAGGAGAAGCTGTATGTGAACCTCCCTAAGTGTGAATTTATGACTGATAGCCTTATTTTCTTGGGTGGTAGTTTAAGTTGATGGCATTAGAGTGGCCATCGTCATTGGCCAGCACCAAACAATACGAAGTTCAAGGCTTTCGAAGGCTAACAACTTTCTATAAACTATTCCTTCCGATTTTCAACACCATATAAACCCCTATTTTTTATTGTCTCAAAGGGGGTATCTTCCAATGGACTAAAGAAGCCCAAACTCGCTTTGAGTTACTTAAAGGGCAGATGATGGAAGCTCCTGTCTTATCATTGCCTAACCTTGAAAAGATTCTTAAAGCCAATTGTGAATTATCTAATGTTGGCCTTGATTAAGTCAAAAAGGAAAACCTATTACTTTCTTTAGTGACAAGTTGGGTGAAGGAAAAAGAGGATATTGAACACATGAGAAAGAGTTCTATAATATTGTAGAATTTCTACGACATTAGCAGGATTACCTTGTGAGAAAACAGTTTATTTTATCCTCTGATCACGAGACTTCAAAATTATTACAGGGTCAATATAAGCTTAATGATCAACATACTAAATGAGTGGAGGTTCTTCAATCGTACAACTTCACTGTCCACCATAAAGTTGCAACTCTCAATCAAGTGGCCGATGCTCTTAGTAGATGGCATTCTCTTCTTTTCACCATGCATGTAAAGGTAGTTAGCTTTGACTTTATCAAGGGGCATTATAAATGATTACTTTGGCAAAATTTGGCTAGCTTGTCAAAATGATCCTTGTGAGGACTACTTTAATTCATGTTGAGTATCTCATTAAAGGGAAGTTTATGTATTCCTAAGTATTCTTTACAAGAAGTTATTGTTAAAGAGGCACATGATCGAGGCCTTTGCAGTCATTTTGGCCATGAAAAAACTTTTGCACTTATCAAAAAGTACTTCTATTAGCCAAAGATGTCTAAAGATGTGGAGCGTAATATCAATCATTGTTGCATTTGTCGGAATGCCAACAATAGAGTGCAAAATATTGGACTCAACATTCCTATTCTAGTGCCAAATGCACCATGAGATGATGTGGGCTTAGACTTTGTAACTGGACTTCCAAGAACACAAAGACGTAAAGACTATCATGGTGGTTGGTGATTGATTTTTCAAAATGACACATTTTGTCCCTTGTGATAAAACATATGATGCATCAAGGTTGATGGATCTCTATTTTAAGAAAATAGTCCAACTTCGTAGCATTCCCAAGTCTTTTACCTTAGATCGTGATCCAAAGTTCATAGAACACTTTTGAAGGACACCTTAGGAAAAGCTTGGAACTAAATTACAATTTAATTTTTCTCATCAACCCCAAACTAACGGCCAAACTTAAGTAGCAAATTGAAGTATTGGAAACCTTCTAAAAGTTGCATTCGCAACAAGAAGTAGTGGGATCTCATTCCACCACAAGCAAAATTTGCCTAAACTTGCTCAAAGACTTGCACCACTAGTGCAAGTCCATTTGAAAATCTAAATGGACCGCTAGATTTAGTTTCTCTTCCCACTTCCAACCATATCAATTGAGATGAAGAGGAATGAGCCAAGCAAATTAAAAGGCTTCATGAACAAGCGTGTGCTAAAATAGAGAAGTTCAATCTCAAGTACAAAGAATGTACAGACGAGAGTCGATGCCCATCGTCTATAAAGTTGGAGATATAGCGTGTGTGCAACTTTAAAAAGAGTGATTTCCTCAAGCAAGAAAATCTTAACTTCAAGACCAAATACATGGACCTTTCTGCATACTAAAAAATGTTGGAGATAATGCTTTTGAAATTGAGCTCCCTCAACATTATGGTGTTTCAGCTACTTAATGTCTCAAATTTGCATGCTAACATTGAAGAAGGAGAAGCAAACTCGAGGACAAGCTCTACTAAACTAGGGGAGGATGATATTGAGGAGATATCTCAACAAAAGGGTCAAATGTAGGTGGCCAATAGGTGACCAAGGGGAAGTTATGATCAAAATTGTTATGCCTCCGAAAGAAAAGGGATTTCCCTTCGAAACATGTAATAAGAAGGGAGGTTGTAGAGTATCCTGTAGCCCTTTTGGGGAAGTTTTCTCTCACCTATTAAAATAGGCTAACACCTTCAGTGAGGGAGGCATCCTTCATGCAATACAGAATTGTCTACTTCTTTTTATTCTTGAGTTAATAACTCTTGGTATTCCCATTTACATCTTCCGTTCCTGTGGTGTTCGTGACCTGAACATGGCGGATGTTTGCTTCTCCTGGGATTATTCCAGATCGAATTTTAGACTCTAGGGCTTCTCACTGCACGACAACTGATGGCTGCTTATTGACTGATTGTGGCCTGGTAACCCCCCCCCCCGGCAGGCTTTTTACCCACCCCCACCACCAACCTCAGTGTACAGCAGTTTTGGACCCCAGGACCCTGCCGCTTGCACATCATGGACTCCGCCAGCTAGGGCAAGGAGCGGGCTTAGTAAAACCCCTGACCAGTGCTGCCCAGACCCGAGCCAGAGAACCACCCGTGGCACTGGTGACGGCACAAGCGTAGTACCCCCCACTTTTAGATCCATGTTGTTGATGGTGCTCCTCATCATGTTACACGGACTCAATGTAACACTGTTATTTCATCGTCAGATCCACCTGGATGCTTCCATCTTTCATTGTTGCTCCACATTCCTCAATATGAATCTTGCTTCCATTAGTCATCTTGCTGATTCAAGTGGCATACTTTTCTTCATTGTTTCATCTTGTGCTGTGTAGGTTCCACATAAAGGCAGAGAGGATTAGGACTGGTCATCAAGTGGGCAGGTTGTAACACATAGAGCATCTATATCTATTTCCAACGACCATCTCCTCTCCTCCTGCATACGACATTCTCTTCACTGCTGCCAAAATGCCAATCCTTGACATCACAGACTTGGAGTATTTCTAGGACTCTTTGCTAGACCCTGTTTTAGTCCTCATTCTTGGTCCTAGATCAATTACCCCTCTATTTGTTTGTACTGCTGTCAATGGACAAACATTCAGCTCTGTCATTTTCACCACATGTCCATTTATGCCATCCTATTTGACCTAATTCACACAAATATTTGGAAATCATCCTTTGCAATCTAATGACAATATTTATGTTTAAAACTTTTTTATAAATGTTATGGCATTGACCAGCTTCAAATATGTTGTTTTTGGACATATAAGCACAAGATCTCTAATAAGCCAAAGAAAGCACAAGCACAAAGGATAATCTTGAGTATCAAAGTATAATTCATCAAACCTTCCTCATAAGCTTGATAAATGCCTAAGAAAACATTGAGATATTGAATGAACACCAGAAGCAAGGAAGAAAATCAGGATGAACGATGTACAAAATGCAAACAAACCTACAGATGACAGCATAAAGTCCTAGACACCATGATAAAAATAAATGGGATTGAAACTAGCAAAGCAAATCACCTCGCATTAGACAATTAGTAATATCATCAAGGCTCACCCATGAACACTTAGATTTACCCTCCTCAGCTACCAGCCTGAATGGGCCCTAATTCACAGAAATAAAATAAAAGAGTTATATCCACAGCTCACTTCTGTAAACAGAGAGCAGGGGTGGGGGGGAAGAAAAAGAAAAATATTCTTTATTATCTGATCCCAATCCAAGAATGCACCAAACAGGAAGGTAGAATTAGAATAAAGAACTTTTAATTTTATCACTGTCTCTATTAGAATCATTATTAAAGAAACAAGATAGCCAGGCATAACAACTAGATTGATTTTCCTCTACCGTCCGTAACCCCATCATAGCCAAATTTGATTGAATTTTCTAACTTGCGTACATGCCTTTTAGTAAGATCATGTCATAAATATAACTCTCACTGATCTTCCATTGTTGCTGTCTAAAGTTAATATTATGTCAGTCTTCAGTCAAAGACTCAAAACTATGTGCTTCCCGCAAAACCCAACCCCCTTTTCCGTGTCTCCCTGTATATGCACTCCTTATTCTGATTTTCAGTCCTACTTCCCTTCCCCTGATCTACTTCAAGATCATTCATATATATTCCTTTGTACCCAATCCAGAGGTCAGAGTGGCAACATGCACTAAGCTGAACAACAGTAGCAGCAGCAAGGATCACAGGTGTTGAATAATCTAAGTGAGGACAACGAAACATATTAACTTGCATTTCACAATTGCCAATAAAATAGTATTGCATTTGCAGAACATGCTCGATCGATAACCTGAGTCAATAGATCAGGGATTTTTCTACATATACATTTTGGTTGGGGAACAACACGTAGTCAGGGAGCCCAGTGACTTCCAATTTAGTTTCCTAAAAAATTGGCAGATTAATCTTGATTGGATATGAAAGGTGGACAATTCAAGTTCTTGATGTATTAACACTAGAAGAACACCCCACCACCGGTGGGTCCACCAAATGGTATTGCCCAAAGGCTACTGCCTTGATGGACATCCTGTTCAAATATGACATATTTAAAATTTATAATTATCATAATCAACACAGCCAAAGCCTTGAATAACAGTGCAGTTGCATCCCTGACTGTAAAATATTTATGTTTGGGACATTTCCCACGCAAACACAAGGATTGGTTGGTCAATCAGAGAAAGTGTTCCCACAACCACAAGGAGTGTTTGGTTTGAGCTTCCTGAGTGAGGAAAAAGAAAGCGAGATATTAAAACATGCACTTTTTACGCTAAAGTGGTTTCATAAGAGACATGTCACCATAATGCTAAATTGCTAATATGTTTGCTGAATTAAAATTTTCATAATATGGAAGTCGAAACACAATATTATATGTGATCGATAGAAAGACCAATGAAATTGTACCCAAAAAATATAAATGTTTCAAAGCTCTGTACCTTATCAAACTGTTTTGCAAACCATTGCTTCAGCTCTTTTGCACAAGCCTCATCTCCAACACGATACAGTTCAAAGTCAGAATATGCCAAGTAAATTCCATCAACTGCACAGAAGGGTTAAACCAAATAATCTTTTATATATATATATATTTTTTTTAAACGTGAACGATACCACAAAATATATTAAGAAAAGGAGGGATGTACAGGTATAGCCTATCAGCTCACAAAAGCCCCTTTACAAAAAAAATGCCCACACCCAGAAGTGTACCCAATTAACTCCCCAAGAACACAAAGAGTGAGGAGTTATAAGCCTCCACTTTACAAAAATGCTTTGCCCAAAAAGTCACCGTCTCACAAACAAAAGAAAATACCCTTTCTTCCGGCCTCGCTTCCCTTCTGAATAATCTATTGTTTCTTTCACTCCACAAGGCCCAAAGAGTGGCATGTAGGATAAGCCACCAAATAATGTTGTCGCCCTTAAGAATTCACCTATGATGCCACTTGGTAAGAAGCTGATGAACCCCTTCAAAATTCCAAAGGTACTGCTGGAACCTCTAGCCGATCCTTATCCATATGCCCTTCGCAAAGGGGCAGCCTATAAATAAATGGTTCAGGTCCTCCTCCTCAACCCCGCACAAGCAACATAAGATAGATATATGCTGAAGAAAAGGTGCCACTCAATCACAGGTGAGCAGCCGACCATGGGAGATCCTCCAGACCAACACCTTCACCTTGAGTGGGCTCTTGGGCCCAAATCTGAGATGCAAAGGGGTGGCATGCCACCCATCAGAAAGGAGAGCATATGCAGACTTAACTAAGAACTAACCTTCCCTCTCCCATCTCTAAAGCCGAGTATTTGCCTTGCTGACGTCTAGACTAAAGTCAAGAGATGTTCCAACTGATCCATCTCCTCTAGGGTGAGATTCCTACTGAAAGTGGGAGTCCAAAAACCCCCAAAAAGTTGTGCATCAAAGGACTGAGCCACAGAAACCCCTGGTGCACTCGCAATAACAAACAACGATGGAAATGCCTCCACAAGTAAGGAGTCACCACACCACCTGTCGTGCCAGAACAAACATGTCTCTCCGTCACCCAGGCTAACTCGAACACTAACTATGATGAAGTTTACAAACTGTAAGATGCCTCTCCAAATCAAGGAGACATTATACATATGGGGCCGAATTCCGCTCTAAACAAGAAGTATTCTCTCTGTCTAATCAGTTGAGCCCACAGTCCACCATCCTCTATCCCGAGCCTCCACAGCCACTTCCACAGTAAAACCAAATTGAAATCACTAATGCTCTTGATGCCCATGCCACCTGCTTCCCTGCTCTGACAAAATGCAGCCCCATGAGATATCATGCCATCCTCTAACTCTGCTCCCACTGCCATGCCAGAAAAATCTAGCCTAAATAGACTTCAATCTCTTAGCCACCGTCTTTGGTACTCTGAAAATGGAAAGAAAATATATCGACAAGTTGTCCAACACTAACCTGCACAGTACCAACCAACCTCCATAGAAAAGTACTCTAGCCTTCCATCCTACAAGCCTAGTCTCATACCTCTGCACCACTCCCTGCCAATCGCTACAGCGAAGTGGTCCTGGAGATGAAGGAAGACCCAAGTAAGAGAAGAGGAACTCCCTAATCTAGCATCCGAAGATGTGGGCTGCCCGCCTGATAGCTGACTCTTCCATGTTGATCCCCGCCACGTAACTTTTGATGTAGTTCACCTTCAGCCCACTGATGTCCTGCACCATCTCTAGCATCAACCAGGCATCATATAGATGTTGCTCCTCGTCGACTAGGAAGAGAATAGTGTCGTCCACATACTATAGGTTGGTGATACTACTTCTAAGCTGACCTGCCTAAAAGCCTCTAATAACTCCTGTCGCCCCAGCCCTCATCCACAATCTACTCAAGATCTGAGCCACCAAAAGAAACAAGAGTGAGCAGTCCCTGCCGAAGCCCTCTCCCACTAGGGAAATAGGATGAGGGCTGCCTATTAATGAGCACAACAAAAGAAGCAGACGAGATATGCTCCCATATCCATGTAGTCCATCTCTGATCAAAACCCATCTTCACTAACATATGAAAAAGGTAATTCCAGTTTACCTTGCCATAAGCTTTCTCGAAGTCCAGTTTGAGAACCAGTTCCCTCTTCCTCTGTTGTTTCATGGCAAATAAACACTCATGAGCAACAAGAAAATTCTCATGGATATGTCTTCCCCTGATGAATGCCCCCTGACAACTGCTGACCAGTCCATCAACCACCTTACAAGCCTCCGGGCCAAAACCATTGTAATGATTTTGTAAGTGCTATTCAACAAACTAATGGGTCGAAAGCCTACCAAATCTTGTGCACCCTTCTACTTAGGGATCAGTACCAAGAGGGTTTTGTTAATACCCCTCAAATGAGCCCTACGCTCCTGGAACTCTCTAACTGCACCAATGAGATCCTCCTTTATAATTTCCCAACAATGCTGAAAGAAAACCATGGGAAAACTATCTAGCCCTGGAGCCTTGTCAACTGCAAGAGATAGTACCGTCTGTCTAATCTTCTCTAGAAATGGGCTCGCAAGAGCCTCTATGCCGAGGAAAGGTGTGGAAGCGAGCCATGTGCAAAGTCCAGTCTGCCCGTCTGCTCCTCGAAGATAAGGGTAGCATAGAAAACCTTGGCATATCTCCTGATGTCATCCTTCTTGTGAACTAACTGATCCCTGGCCTTAATGCAGTCAATGTGATTCGGCCTCCTTCCCAAGGCAATCCTATGGAAGTAGGTTGTGTTCCTATCCCCTTCCTTTAGCTATTTCTCCTTCGATCTCTATTTCCAGTAGATTTCCTCCCTCAAAAGGATCTCATCATACTTTGCTCGAAGAGAATCTCAGCTCAACCTCTCATCATCATCTAACTATCTTGTCTCCTCCAAGCGGTCTAGAGCCTCTAACTGATGAAGAATTCTTTCCTTCTTATGTCTGTCTGGTAACCTCCTGCTAGCTCCCCACCTTCTGAGCACCTGGGCCAGGTATTTCAATTTACCAATCACAGTACCCATAATAGATCCCTATCGTCTCTAACCATCCCACACATGCCTGACTATCTCTAAGAAATCTGCCTCTCTAAGCCAGTACCTCTGAAATATGAAAGCATGTCTCCTCTCATGACATCGGCTGGTCCTCAAGAGGATAGGCTTGTGATCAGAAGTCGGCCTCGCCAAACAAGAGGCCTGCACCTAAGGGAAATGGTCCTCCAAGTCCACGAGCACCAAGAATCTATCTAGCCTGGAACATGACGAAGTCTCCCTCAAATTGGACTAAGTGAACTGAGCATTCACCAGTCCAATGTCGATGAGGGCTGCCTGTTGAATGAAGTCATAAAAATCCTATGTCTCTCCCGAAAGAGGATGAGCTCTCGTCCTCTCTTCCTCTCAAGTTGCAGTCACCGCATTGAAGTATCCGGCCACACACCATGGCCGTCTGAAAACAAGGTGGTACACAAGCAGCTGTTGCCACAAAGCACTCTTGCCCTCCCTAGTTTGAGGGCCATACACCCCTAAAGAGTCCCAGGAGAACCCGTCCCTCAAGCACCGGAAATGAAGGCTGATGGCCCACCACCCTACCTGCCTCTCCTCCTCCACCTCCACAACCTCAAAAAGGTTCCACATCACCATGATCCCTCCTGCCCCACCAATAACCGAAGAAGACACCCCCCTTGAATAGTCTGCCACCCCCAATCTCCCTCATCAGCCCCTCTCTGTCCCCATCACACTTTGTCTCCTACAGACAAAGAATGTCTACCTTCCACCTCCTCACCATCTCCTTCACTATCCTCCTCTTCTCCCCCCCCCCCCCGATCCCTCATATTCCATGAGATGATCCTCATGGGGACTGTGGAGTACTCCCCTCACCTCTCATACTCCTCACCCACCTCCTCCCCCTCCTTGCTCCCCCCCAGCATCCTTTGAGACTTCTCCTTTTCCGCCGCCCTAGCCAAAGTGGCAAGCCATCTCTTCTGGATGAGATTAAGAGACCCCCGGATGCCCTTCTCCACCCCCTTATAGAAGACCCCCAGCTTGTCCGCCAGATCCATCATGTGGTCCTCTGTAATCTTCTCCACCACCCCCATCAGTTCTTTCCCCTCCTCCTTACCAGGTATGCCTCAGTCCTCCAAATCCTCCTTCGAGTAACCTCCCCAAGAGCTAGGAGTGCTCGGGATGTCCTCTTCGCCTTCGTTTGTCCCTAGAAGAAGACCCACGACAGTCGTCGGAAGGTTGTGTGGGCAGGAGCAGAAGCCTCTCTCGGCCGCCTCCGCTGCCCTTCCTCCTCGATCACACCTAGATCAAGGGCGGCAAACTCCAAAGATGGCACTCTTCAGAGGTCCAACAGAAAGTCAAGACCCCCTGTCGCCCCCCCTAGAAAGCCATTTGACTAATGCTGTTGAATCGGGGATGTCGGCAGGCTCGCCAGATGACTGCCAAGACCAAGGCGTTCCACATATAGAGCTCCCGCAGAGGCTGCCTGAGAGACCAGGTCCGGGCCCCCCTTCTGTTAAAGCCCCTTCTCCCCTCGCCATGGCAAGGCAAGAGGAGAAGATAGCTTACGTAAAATAGGAACCCCCCCCAACTGGCCGACGGAGAGGGGGATGACGTCGGCGGGTGACCAGAGCTTACGCAACACGCAACTGCATCGTCGAAGAAGTCGGGCTGGGAAGAAGGCCCTTATCGAGCCGTGCGGGCCCGATATCGCATCTGACACCGATTATGGATAAGTTCTAGGTCCCGTTTGGCGACCCGGAGATAACCCACGAAGGAGATCTACACGAACCACCCAAGTCGCCGCGTCCGTGGGCCGACTACAAGGGTCCCAAAATAACGGGCTCGGCCCACATCGAGGAAGACGGCCCGCCCCCTTGACCCAGATTTCAAATTTGAACGCTCGCACGATCTGACGGCCGTACATCCCTGTTGAAAGCAAATTTTGTCTGCCAAAAAACCCCCCTCCCGACACCCACCTAGGGTGGACTGAGCCCTGTCCGGGGTGAAATGAAACAGCCACCTATCCGGGGGTACAACACCCAGCCACCTGCCTCCTCCGAGGTGCAACAGCCGCAGCCGAGACTTGCCCGGGGTGGCAGTCACCCACGGGGTGTAGCAGACCCGTCCGGGGTGAAGGAGCAACCACCTGCCCGGGGTGATCTGCCAGGCATGCAGACCAGCACCCCCGGGCGCAGCAGACTCGTCCGGGATGGATGCAGTAGAAGACCTTCCCGGGGTGAAGTGATAGATGGGTGTGGTCACCCCACTTTTCTCCCCCCCCCCCCCCCCGGGGTTCCGGTCACCCCCTTGGCCTTGGGTGACTTTAAGGCAATCCTCACCCCTCCTCTCTCACTTAATCTCCTTAATGTGCAGTAGAGAATGGGCCAGCATGGAGTTGGAAGACCCGTACGGGGTCGGGGGGACCCGTCCGAGGTCGCCCGACCCCGGGGAGGTCTGTGCGCAGCCGGGCAAGGCCTACCCGGGGTCAATCCACCCCGGGGGACCTGCCCGGGGTCAATCCACCCCAAGCAGGACCTGCCCGGGGTCGAATGACCCCAGACGGATCCGAGGGGGCCTGCCCGGGGTCATCCACCCCGAGCAAGACCGGCCCGGGGTCGTTTGACCCCGGACGAGTCCGGGGACCTCCCACCCCGGGGTGGTCCCATCTCCCGCGTACAGAAACCAAAAAATGACCTCCCGTGGTCATTTTCCTCCCGTTTAACCCGTACGGGTTTAGACGACCCCGGGGAGGTTCCCACTTCTATAAATAGACCCCAAGGGTCCAGAACAAACAGACAGAGATCTAGCTACAGACTACAACCTACGGAGCATTGCCTTGGAGCATTTCTTTCGTTTGTTCGTTGTTTTGACCCGCGAGGGGTAAGTCCTCGGGTCTTATGTATATGCCCCTAAGAGGGTATTTTATAATTTCGCCCCTCAGTGGGTCATGTTGTAAGTTTCTACATCCCGGGGTGACAAATATGTAGTTCCACCCATATAATAGGGGAATTACAAAAACGTCCTTCCCGGGGCCCAAGAAACAAAAATGTCATGTTCTTTGCAGTTATACCCTGCAACTTTTGTAATTGGGGCTACGCCCCTACTTCCCGCGTTAGTGCGGACTTTTGTACAGTCGACAACTCGCCGACAACCCTTGTACTCATTCGGACTATAAAAACACTCAGCATGTTTTATGTATGTCCTCGGGGGAAAATTATAAGAAAACCCCCGACTTTTACAAAATTGCATATATACCCCTCCTCCGGCCAAGTTGACAGTTATGTGTCTTCTACAAAGCCCCTTGTCTTTCCTTCGGTCCGAAAATGTTGTCAGCCTAGCCCGACACTCGGATGTCACCCCAACCCTAGGTCTATGTAGGGTATGATAAAAATTACCAAAATACCCCTGCGACCTAAAAACGGCCTACCAGCCCCCGTAACCCTCCAGAAAGAGCCTCAACGCCTTGGGAAGTCAAGAACTCGGTCCTACTTCCGTTCCAGCTCAAAAATTTCATAAATACCCCTGGGTTGGTAAAATTACCAAAATACCCTCGAAGTCCAGAAAACCTCCCTCTACTTCAAAAATGCCTGCGACTTCCGCATATTTGTATCTTTACTCCTGAGTCTTAGGGTTTTGCTCAGACTTAGCCCTAATTACCAAAATACCCATGTGTTGGTAAAATTACCAAAATACCCTCGGGGTCCAGAAAACTCCCCTTTACTTCAAGAATGCCTACGGCTTCCGCATATTTGTGTTTCTATTCCTAAATTTTAGGATTTTATTCAGACCTAGCCCTAACTCTATTAACATGTTGGTGGTAAGTGAGTGGTCATAGAGAGTCTCTCGAGTGAGCCTACCCTCTACATCAGAACCTCTATAGAAGACTTTGGGATTTCTTTGACAGTTAAACAAAGGTGTTCGGACGTTAGGCCGATGTAAATCAACACTGACTACGGTCAATGGAGAGAGATCCAGCACTCGAACCCAAATCGTCTGATACTATGCGCACCCACGGAATCACCCTCTATTCAGATAGGGAAATGTTTCTATTCAAAAAGAACATTTATATTTTCAGATTTTTCCTACGCGAAAGATTCCGTGTCTCACAGACTGGCACGCCCGGTGAGACTTTTTCCGCCTTTCTTCTTTCTGTCAAAGTCAGTCCCCAAAACTTTCTTCAAGGTTCTGATTGCCCCTCTTCCTCTCACATGACGAGAACAGGAGGGCACATCTCTCTACTTATCTGAGAGTTTTTCGTGCATTCGCACTTCTCCAGTCGTGCTACGCACCACCACCACCACCAACCAACAAGCAGCGATAGCCGCCGTTACCTACGGCCCCCAGATCATCGCCAACCACGCCAAGTTCGGATACTTGGCGACGCCACTCATCTTCGGCGACTTCCCAGCAGTCGTCGGCTCGCCCTTCTTCTTGGGCGTCATACCCGTGGTTGAGGTCAGCTCAGCCACGCCTGCGGCGACAACTGTCGAGGGTGTCAGGCCCTCTACTTCATCAACTGGCCGGGTCCGCCCGGTTAAGAAAGCTACCGTCGGGGGCGTCAGGCCCTCGGTCCCATCAACTGGCCGAGTCCGCCCGGTCAACAAGACTACCGTCAAGGGTGTCAGACCCTCAACCCCAGCAACTAGCCGGGTCCGCCCGGTCAAGAAGACAACCGTCGGGGGTGTCAGGCCCTCGACTTCAACAATCAGCCGGGTTCGCTCGGCCAACAGGTCAGCCGCCGGGGGTGTCAGACCCTCTACTGCAAAGGCCAGCCGGATTCAACCGGTCAACTCCTCAACTGTTAAGGGTGTCAAGCCCTTTATCCCAACAACCAGCCGTGCTTATTCGACTGCCATGTCAACAGCCGAAGGTGTCAGGCCTTCTGTCCCAACTATTGGCCGAGTCTTCTCAGTCAATCAAGTCACCACCGGCGTCGCTGCTGCTCAACGGGGGCAACGACGTCGCTGTAACAGCACCAAATCTACTGCGGCCACCCTCAGAGGTACCGCCCCTACTCAACGGGGGCAGCGCCGCCGCCCTAACGACGCCATGCCTACGGTAGCGTCACCAACGCTGCTCCTGCTCAACGGGGGCAACGTCGTAGCCGCAAGGGCACAGAGCCCACAGCGGCAGCATCTCGCTCCGGCAAAACCGTAATTGTCGAGGACATTCGCATCCGGCTCGATGGAGGCGAGCCGATTCTACCCAGGGACCGACACGTCCCAACTGTCTCAACCTCCAACCGCTTCGAACTCCTCCGGCAGGTTCGGGAGGACGGAGCGAAAAAGAAGAGGCCCGCCGTACCGGCGGCAAATCAGGGTCCGGTACGACGGCCCAAACCATCGGCTCCCCGACCGCAGTCAGGGGGCAATCCAATTGAGGAGCATCAGCTCCGCTTGAAGAAAATATGGGTCACCACGGAGGAGGCCCGAATCATAAGGCGCGCGAGGGCGGAGGAACCCTTCCGCACGTCGGATCTGTAACATATGCGGAGTCCGACGAGCACTGAGGCCTCAACATCTCTGAGGTCTACAAATCATCCCCTACGGAGGCAAAAGCGCCAAGGAATCGACAAGAAGGTGCGGCCGACCTCCCCGTGGGCCAGTTCCACGCACACAGAGGAGGATCGCTCCCCTCAAGCCTCTACATCCCGAGTTTTTGTCTTTGACAGACTAGGGATGCCGCCCAAGCCGGATCAACAACCATCCAAAAAGAAGCGGGTGGTTCAGGTGACCAATGATATTTGTCAAAGTATTCACCTGTTACGCCACCTCCGGCGACAAGCAGCCGGAGGACATCTCGGGCGACCCGAACCAACCTCTTCAATACTCGAGGACGTCAAGGTCCGGGTCACAGGGCCTGACACAAACACAACAGGCGCCGGCTGTTGGTACATCTCAGCCCGAGCTGGTACGGCAAGAAGAGCGCCAAGAAGACGTCCATAGTGCCGACGGGGACAGCCATCCCCGGCACGAGGAAGATCTGGGGGAAGAGAGACACATTCCCGCGTTGGAAGAACTCCGACGCGAGAACCAAGAACTCAAGAGTCTCTTATAGGCGCTATTGCGTGAAAAGGAGGTTCCTGTCCCACCTCAGGCGGCACCCACTGGAGTGGAATAACAACCTCTTCCCATTCCAGTCGCAGCCAATGCCTCCGTCACGGCGACAAAATTACCATTGGCGGTGGAATTTGAAATTCCACAACATGAAGCCAATGCGCGGTCATCTGCCACTCCTGCTACAGAAAGCCTCATGGCGCAAAGGCAGATGATCGAGCGGATCGTGGAGGCGAAGTTCGCTCAACATGGAGAGGGGGTGGCTACCGTTGATTTATACAGCGTGCCATATCCCCTCCACCATCAATTCAAGAAGCTTCCACCGGATTGCCCAAAGGCCCCGAAGCTTCAGAAGTTCAACGGGTAGGGCTCTCCACATGAACACCTGGCCTATTACATGACGGCCATGGGTGAATTGGCGCTGGAAGAGGCACATTTGTTGCGGTACTTCGCCACGTCATTGACAGGCACCGCCTTCCAGTGGTACTCCAGGCTTAAGCCCAATTCTGTAGCTGATTGGGCTGATATGCAAAAGAAGTTCGTCGACCGTTTCCAGATGGTCGAACGCAAAATCTCCCTGGCAGAGCTCTGTGCTCTTCGGCAGAAGAAAGGTGAAACAGCGTTGGACTTCATCAAGCGATGGAGGGACGTCAGCATGCGCTGCGATAATCCTCCGACACCTGAGGACGCAATCACCATCTGCCGCAGGGGCTCTCGGCAGAAGTCAGTGAAAAACTTCTGGGTTCAAACATCAGAAGTTTTGACCAGCTTAATACAGTGGTGGCGGAGATTGAATGTTCTTCGCTGATCACCCGACACAAGTCTCTGCAAAGGGCAAATCCTCCAAAGACCGTCTGACTAACGATAAGGAGGTAAATGCTATCAACTTCTCCCCGACAAATGGAGAAAAGGGGGAAGAAAAATCCAAAGGCAATGGCAAGAAGCCTGATGCCAAGGCAAGCGCGTCTCGGTTGGCGGAGAACATAAAGACGCCTTACTCCTTCAGGAAGGAGCACACCAAAATGCTCTTTGATCTATGCATGAAGGAGCAGCTCGTTACTCTGTCGGATCCGCGGAAGCCCTCAGAGGTGGATAAAATAGATGATCCTACTTATTGTGTGTATCACCGAAGGTTGGGTCATGCCATCGGGGATTGCTATGTTTTCAAGAACATAACAGAAGAGCTCATTCAAAAGGGCTTGGTAAATATGTTGGGCCACGCAGTCGACCCACCACAGCCTCATGCTTGGAATCGATCGAGCCAATCGGCTAATGTGGTCTACATGGCGGCGATGGCTTCAAGCTCCAACGCCTCCGAGGCCGGGCCTCCAAATCAGCAGTCCAACGCCGGTCCAGAAGCCACCCCTCCCTCGCTCCCTGAGTGTTTGGCATTGCGGAGGACTATTCAAAAAATCCGAGAAGAAATCCGGCAATTGCAATCTGAACAAAGGCGTCTGCTGCAGTTCCTGGAGAGCATTGTTCAGCAGTTGTCCACCTTCCCCTTTGGCCCATTTGCCAGGTGATTAGCTCCAGCCCACATACGAGAGGCAGGTGTATCACCTACCGGCCGGGCTCCGCCCAGGGGCTGGCTTTTTGAGGAATCCTCGGATTCATCTGAAGACGAGGAGGACTCACCTGAAGGCGAGGAGGCTCTGCCTCAAGGCGAGCAGCCCGATAAGTTATACTCTTTTCCTTGGGAGAAGACCCCAAACATCTTCTTCGCATGTCAGCGGGCGGGACTGATTAGCCCGTCACCCATGGAGCAGACACCAGGTGCTGCATTTCGTCAGGGCTATCGCCCCTACCATGAGGTGATAGGCCATATCATCCACAACTGTGAACCGTTCAAGGACCTCGCTGAGGACTTAATCAGGCGGGGAAAGGTTAATATGGGTGAATTCCTGGTCAATCCACCGCAACCGCACGCACGGGAGAGTCTTCACTTCTCCGTCAACGTCATACATGCTTCAGCCGCTTTCCAACTTCCGGAGCCACAGGAGGAGGGAGCCAGTTCCCAGCCACCAAAATCCACACTGTGATATCCAGGCTGGCGACCCTCTCATCAGTGTTCTTTCCCCAAGGAGGACACTGAGAAGATTTTTGACAAGCTCCTGGAAGATGGTCGGGTATTGACATATGATCCGCCGTCCTACTACAACGAGACGGCTAAGAGTCATCCCCACTTGCAAGCATCATGCCAGGGTATCTCACCCCACCCGGGAATGCCCGGAAGTCCAAGATTGCATTGAAGTCCTCATCCAAAGAGGGGAGATTGATGCGCAGGGGAATTCTATGACGAGGCGGCGTCTTAAAGAAACCGCTAAAAAGATTCTCCAACAAGCTCAACAGGAGCAGGCCAAGCTGCGTGGGACTAAACCCGCCTCTCAACCGGTCCAACCGGACAAGTCTACGGGCAGCGGTAATCCTCCGTCAAACCCCAAAGGCAAGGCTAGGTGCGAGGGGCCTAAGGCCCGGAGCCCAGAAAGCCAGGCCGAAGGGGAGGGTTCCAAACCTCTGTCCAGGCCGGGTCAACCCAGTGTTGTCATAAAGGGAAACCCTCCGCCAGACGATAAAGGCAAGGCCAAGGTGAGGGAGCCTCAGGCCAAAGCTCCTGTCAACCCAGCAAGGCCGCCAATTGTAGAAAGGTCTGAACATCTTGAGCGTACGAAGGCGCCAGTCAAAGCAAAGCCGGTGGAGTTGCAATGCCCCCAAGGGCCCCACTGTGGATTGGCAGAGTTCCAAGAGTTGCCTCCTGAAATAATTGCTCAGGCAATCAATGCCACCTTCGGAGGAGGCCAACTGGACTAAGGTCACTCCCAGAAAGAGCCGTGGCACTAAAGCTCCTAAGGAGCCGACCCAGAGTAAAAAGCAAAATTCTGGGGGCAAACAGGTCCCACCTCTAAAGCAAACTCCTCTCTCTTCTCAAGAGGCGGCACGCCAAAAGAAACAGAAGAAGAACCGTAGAAAGAATTTGAAGAGGAGGTTGAGGAAGCAAGCTGAGCAAGCAGCTGCTATGGATGCCCCTAAGGAGCCAACTCCTCCGCAAAGACTACAAAAGCTCATAGATGAGCTGGAGGAGTACACTCCCCCTCGTCCCACCAGGATTGTCACTCTAGGCAAATACATTCCCTGGGACAAGTTTGGGCGTAAAGCCCAGCTTCATCAATGGCTCCGAGATATGGCTCACCGTCTAGAAGAGGGTGAAGAGTTTCCAATCCCGGAAGGGCTCTCATTATTTTACAAAGATGAGGAGCTAACTGTTGAAACGCTCAAGGAAATGCTGCAAGAGCTCTCCTGCAACATGGTGGCGATCCCGCCGCCCAACAACATTAACTCTCCTTCGGCTGATAACACCGAGGGCAAGACTCCAATGGCGACATATCAACGTCGCTCGACGAGGAATAGCCATGGTCGTGGACGTGGACGTGGACGTGAAGGTCCCCTGACTCTCGACTGGGTCATAATATTCAGAGGGGAGAAGCCGGGTCCTATCCCGGAAACCCAAGTTCGGGGGATCCCCTTTATCATCAACTCCTCAGAGGGTTCGAGCCCCATCAAAGAAGCTAAATCAGGTGGCGTCCCTTTTATAGTCGCCTCTTCTGATGAAGAAGAGGAGCCATCCAAGTCGCCAGTGCGCGAGGAGGCGTCAGAGCAGGCTGGCCCCTCCAACACTGTTGAGCCCGCAAGCCCTGAGGGCCAACATGATGAGCCTTTGCCATCTCCAGAGGAGTCTCTGGCCCCGCTATTCCAAGAAAATGCGGAGAGCCAAAATGAGGAGCAGCGCCCTTCTAAACGGGAGAAGTCTCGCCAGGCACCGAAGACTCTGGCGGAGATCATCCCGCCATTTGACAAGACCCGTGCTCGGGCAGACCGCAAAATCATTTATCACATGAAGCGGTTCCCAACAAAATGTCACCATTTGGGAAGCCATCGCCTGGAGCAAGGATCTCAAGGAGGCTCTTGTCAAGATACTCCAAGACCCAGAGGCCTATGAAGCCCATGTTACGGAGTTGCAAGCCCAAGCATATGAGGCATTTACAGCCAACATCTCCTTCACGGACAAGGACATGTTGCTGTCCTCTCCGTGCCACAATCGCCCCTTATATATGCGAGGGACGATTAATGGACATGATGTGAATCGCATTTTGGTCGACGCTGGAGCGACTATTAACATCATGCTTTTGAAGACTTTCAAGTCTCTATACTTGGCACCTTACTTACAGAAGGTGACCGCCGTCAAGATCTCGAGATTCAACCAGAATTCCGAGGAGGCGCTTGGTCGGGTTGAAGTCAAGCTTGTCTTGGGCGATTTTGTCACCCAGGCGACATTCTATATTATCAACGCCGACACATCATACAAGGTGCTGCTTGAGAGGCCTTGGCTCTACGAGAATTGGGTCGTTCCTTCAACTTTGCACCGGTGCATTAAATATGCCAAGGGAGGGGAGCAACATACGGTCTTTACAGATCAGACCCCGTTCCACCCCAATGAGTGCCACTTGGCGGATGTTTCCCTATATTTTGGGAAGCCCACTTTAGCAATCCCCGAGCCTATAAAGGACAAAGGGAAGCAAAAGGTGAACTATGAAGCTGAGGAAGGGCAGTTGTTTACTGTCAATCAAGACATGATAAAACTGCACAGGCTAAGCCTCCAGGCTGCCTCCAAGCCGACTCAGTCGAAGAGGCGAAGTGTTGACTTTGAAGCCAACCTTATCAGCCAGGTCATTGACCGAAGCATCTCCTTACCGCCCAAGTGCCTTCAACTCTCGTCCCACCGGGAAGAGTATGAGGTGGAGCAGTTGAAGACCTTTACAGTCTCCTATCAACGGAGAAGAAGACACAACAAGGGCAAAGGGGACAAGCCGATCATCTTTTACAAAGGTGACTTAGTCCCACCGGGCCCTCCTGAAGATGACTTCGGCAGGGATACTCCCGCCGATGTGGCACCAGAGCCAGTCCAGGAGATGGACGATATGCCGAAATACATCAAGGAAATGTGTAAGAAGCAGCACATCCCACAAGCTCAGGACCCCGCACGAGCGGCATATTTCCATCAACTGTGGAACCCTCCGCAGGTCCGTGGGCAACCTCCCTTCTCTCACAAAGACACGCGGGGACTCGGCTATGACTAGGAGACGGACTTTGAGGTCTATTACGCAGTCAACGCCATAGGACTGCTACCTCCTCATCACGGGCAAGTTGAAGTTGAGCCCAAAATTGATGACTCTGTAAGGGAGTCTGGTGAGGTGTCAATGACACCATCACCTTCATCGGAAGTCGACAACGACCACCCCTCGGAGGGAGGGGCAGCCCAGTCTGCTGACCGTCAGCAAGATGAAGCAAGTCCTTCAACTTCAGGCCATGAGCAAGAGTGCTTCGAAGAATTTGAAATCTATGAAGCAAATACTGACGACGAGGGAAATTTTGTCGACCTCCAACCAGCTCCACCGGAGCTTGAAGACGGTGGTCAAGCAACTGTGGATGAGTTGATCGAGATCAATCTCGGAAGCAAAGATGACTATCGTCCCACCTTTATAAGCGCTCTCCTCGGCGAACAAGAAAGGCAGTCGTATCGACAGCTCCTAGAAGAGTTCAGAGATTGTTTCGCTTGGACTTACAAAGACATGCCCGGGCTCGACCCTTCTGTGGCTGAACACGAACTGGCAATACTTTCAACAGTCAAGCCAGTCAAGCAAGCTCAAAGGCGTATGCGCCACGAGATGGAGCTAAAGTCAATGCTGAAGTTGACAAAATGCTCAATGTAGACTTCATAGAGCCTTGCATGTACCCTGTGTGGCTTGCTAACATAGTCCCTGTCAAGAAAAAGAACGGTCAAGTCCGAGTCTGCATCGACTTCAGGGATTTGAACAAGACATGCCCAAAGGATGACTTCCTTGTCCCAATTACTGAGACAATGGTTGACATGACAACCGGTCACGAAGCCTTGTCCTTCATAGATGGGTCGTCGGGCTACAATCAAATCCGCATGGCTGTCAAAGACAAAGACCATACGGCTTTCCGATCTCCTAAGGGGATCTTTATTTATAAAAGGATGTCGTTTGGCCTCAAGAATGCCGGTGCAACCTACCAAAGGGCAATGATCAAGATCTTCGACAAGATGCTGTATGACCTCGTCGAATGCTACGTCGATGATTTGATCGTCAAGACAAAAAGGCGGAAAGATCACCTGTCCGATTTGCGTCGAGTCTTCGAAAGGCTTCGACAGTACCAGCTTAAGATGAACCCAATGAAGTGCGCCTTCGGCGTCTCCAGCAGCAAGTTCCTCGGCGTCATTGTCAGGTATCGAGGCACAGAAATCGACCCCGACAAAATCAAGGCTATGAGAGGGCTACCTCCGCCTAAGAACTTGACAGAGCTCAGATCTCTTCAAGGAAGACTTGCCTATATTAGGCGATTCATTTCTAATCTTTCTGGAAGATGCCTACCTTTCGGCAAATTGATGAAGAAAGGAGCACCCTTCATATGGGACGAAGACTGTCAGAAGGCCTTCGAGTAAATCAAGGAGTATCTACTGACTCCTCAAGTCTTAGGGGCACCCGTCAGAGGGAAGCCCCTCATCCTCTATATTGCTGCCATGGACGCCTCTTTAGGGGCTCTTTTAGCCCAGATCAATGACTAGGGCAAGGAGCAACCGTAGTACTACCTCAGCCGAAAACTGATCGGGCCTGAGCATCGGTACGCTCCTATAGAAAAAGTGTGTCTGGCTTTAGTATTTGCTGTCAAGAAGCTAAGACACTACCTGCTAGCTCATTGGGTGGGGCTCATCTCAAAATGTGACCCACTCAAATTTCTGCTCAGCCAGCCTGTCCTCTCTGGTAGGCTCGGCAAGTGGGCACTTATCCTCATGGAGTTCGACATCACCTTCGTCCCACGCAAGGTGATCAAGGGACAAGGAATGGCGGAGTTCTTAGCAGCGCACCCTGTGCCAGAAGATTCGCCACTCAACTTCGAGCTACCCGATGAAGAGGTGCTGGTACCTTCTCCAGAAACTGGGGAGCATTCTGAAAAAGTCCCACCACAGATGGAGCCAGGCGTCCTCACCCTCGACCTCCCATATTGGGAGTTATATTTTGACAGTGCTTCCCGAACAATCAAAAGGGTCGGCGGCACAGACTATGTCTCGGGTGCAGGGGTAGTCTTTGTATCTCCACAAGACGGCATCCTCCATAATTCTTGCGCTCTCATGAAGTCACTGACTAATAATGAGGCAGAGTATGAAGCGCTAATTATTGGGCTTCAATTAGCACTGAAGATGGACGTCAAGTGCATCAAAGTGTACGGGGATTCTCAGCTCGTCATCCGAAAAATATTGGCCGTCTATGACGTCCGGAAAAAGGAGCTCATCCCCAATCACGCAACCGTCATGAGGCTCAAAGAAAAATTCTACCTCTTTGAAATAGGCCACGTCCCAAGAGGTAGTAACTCCCAGGCTGACGCTTTGGCAAAGTTGGCAGCAGCCTTGAAACTCCCACCTGAGGGAGAGTTGAATATCACTGTCAGACACCGAAGGCTCATGCCAAGTGTGTTCGACGAAGAATCTGGCCTCACTGTCTACGAGGTCGACAACATTCAAGAGGACAATGCTCCCGAAGAAGAGGATTAGCGCGAGCCGATCATAAAGATAAAGAGTGGCTGGCTCCCTCCCGATCGGGCTCAGAGGGTGCAACTGCTACGCAGGGCAACATCCTCCCAGCTGATCGACGGTCTGCTTTTCAAGCTCGTCCATGAAAAGGACCGTTCGGTCCTCCGACGCTGCCTTTTATCCAAGGAAGCAAAGACTATCATGCACGAGGTCCACTCCGGATTGTGCGGGGCTCACCAAGCAGGAGCCAAGATGAAGAACAACATCAAGCTAAAGGGGTTCTATTGGCCCACTATGTATGAAGATTACAACCAATATGCTCATACATGCCACCAATGCCAAGCATTTGGGCCAGTGCCTCGGAGACCGCCCAATCCGCTCCATCCAACAGCGCCTACTTGGCCATTCGCGGAGTGGGGCATGGACATTGTGGGACCATTCCCACCATCATCTCAAGGCCACAAGTTCATACTGGCCGCCATTGATTACTTCTCTAGATGGGCAGAAGTCGTCCCGCTACGGAAAGTCACAGGGGAAATAGTTGCCCGCTTCGTGAGGCGCTATATCATATATAGATTCGGCACCCCTAGTCGGATTATATCTGACAACGACACGCCATTCCAGAACAAGACTGTCTATGCTTTGGCGGCTAAGTTTCATATCGACTGGAGGACGTCGTCCGTCTACAACCCCCAAGCCAACAGGTTGGCCAAGGCCTTCAACAAGACCCTTTGTAAGCTGCTGTCCAAGATAGTGGGCGGCCGCAAACGAGACTGGGGCGAAAAAGTCCACGGAGCCCTATGGGCATATCGAACTATCTACAAAACCCCCACGAGTTGTTCCTGATTCTCCTTGGTCTACGGAGCTGAGGCGGTGGTCCCTGTGGAGATCGAGCTGGCGTCTTACTGCGTTGCTGTGCATACCGGATTGCCAGGCCAAGACCAGTCCGAAATAGAAAGAAGGCTCGAGGAATTGTCCAACCTTGAAGGTGAAAGACTCAGAGCCTATAAGCACTTGCAAGTGTATCAAGCCCGCATGACACGTGCCTATGATAAGCTGGTCAAGCAGAGGGCGTTCAAGAAAGGTGACCTCATCATGATTAAGGAAAAGGAGGTTCTCGCGAGAAGATCCAGCGGCAAACTCCAGCCTAATTGGCGGGGACCTTATATCATCCAGAAGGTCTATGAAGGAGAGGCTATACGGTCGTCGACCACAAGGGAGATAATCCCTTCCCTCCTCTCAATGGCAAGCACATGAAGCTCTACCATGCGCCACCGTAAGAGTTTCTCCAGCCGTCCTCACAGGACGTACCTATCCCCAGTGAAGGTTCCAGCTAAAAAAAAAAAGGTTAAAAATTCTGATACCCCGGCGGACTCAGTCGACCTTCAAGGGTTGGCTGAGGGCAAAAAGGCCACAGACCATGTCGAGGTGAAAACCCGAAAGGGTGCCTCGGGCAAAAATGGGCAACCCCTCGGTGTGAAAACTCGCAAGGGCGCATCGGAAAAAGCTAAAGGGGGCCAGACTCGGCGAAAACCCGAAAGGGCGGTGATGTTGGTAATGTAAAAAAAAAAAAAATCCTCTTTCAACATGCTCTATGGGTGGTTCTAAGTTAACAACTCCACCCTTCAATGACGGAGACATTATACTGATGCTTTGGCCGTATCTCCCACGTCGTCCTGCGACATCTAGTCCCATCGGGCTCGGCCTATGCATGCCCCTTTCGGGCTGCCGACCCATTTCGCCTATCGGCTTCTGAGTTTAGCTCATATGTCTCTTCGGGACAGTTAAACCCACTTACCCTCATGTCCCACTAGGTTTGGCCTCAGTATGCCTTCTCGGGCTGCCAACCCATCATGCCTTTTGGCTAATTTTACCTTCCTGGGTTTGGCCTCAGTATGTCCTCTCGGATTGCCAACCCATCATGCCTTTCGGCTCATTTTACCTTCCTGGATTTGGCCTCAGTATGCCCTCTCGGACTGCCAACCCATCATGCCTTTCGGCACATTTTTCCTTCTAGGGATTGGCCTCGGCATGCCATCTTGGGCTACTAACCCATCTTGCCTTTCGGCTCATTTTATCTTCTTGGGATTGGCCTCAGTATGCCCTCTTGGGCTGTCAACCCATCTTGCCTTTCGGCTCATTTTACCTTCTAGTGATTGGCCTCAGTACGCCCTCTCGGGCTACCAACCTACCTCGCCTTTCGGCTCATTTTACCTTCTAGGGATTGGCCTCAATATGCCCTCCCGGGCTGCCAACCCATCTTGTCCATCGGCTTTCGGGTTTGACTCTCACGTCCCATTAGGGCTGTCAAATCTATCTTTGTCCCATCGGGATTGGCCTCAGTATGCCCTCTTGGGTTGCCAACCCATCTCGCCCATCGACTTTCGAGTTTGACTCTCACGTCCCACTAGGGCTGTCAAATCCATCATCTTCTTTTTCTGGGTCTGGCCTATGCATACCCCTTTCGGGCTGTCAACCCATCTCGCCTCTTGACCTTTAGACTTGACTCACATATCCCACCGGGATCGCCAAGTCTATTCCGTTATCCCCACGGGCTTGGCCTATGTATGCCTCCTCAGGCTGCCAACCCTATCTGTCTATCGGCTCACGGATTTGATTCATACGTCCCACCTAGGTTGTCAAATCCCCTCCTTTCATCCTTTCGGGTCTGGCCCATGTATGCCCCTTTCGGGCTGCCAACCCATCTTGCCTATCGGCTTTCCAAGTTTAACCGCATGTCCCCTTCGGACCCTTGAACCTACTCCTTTGCTGTCCCAACTGAGCTTGGCGCATGCACACCCCTTTTGGGTTGCCAACCCGTTCAACCTTCGGCTTTTGGATTTGGCTAATTGCGTCCCACTAGGGCAGTCGAATCCACCCATTTGTCCCACCTATGCGGCACACACGTCCCTATGGGAGTGCCACTTTCTCCTTGCCTTTTGGCATTATAGGTACAAAAAAAAAACGGGGTTAAAAATATTGATGCCCCAGCGGACTTGGTTGTTTCTGTTAGGGGAGCAATCAAGGGCAAAAAGGCTTTAACCCGGCTAAGGTGAAAACCCGAAAGGGCGCCTTAGGCAAAAATGGGTACCCCTCAGTGTGAAAACCCGCAAGGGCGGGCTGGAAAAAGCTAAAGGGGGCCAATCCTGGCGAAAACCCGAAAGGGCGGTAGGGCTGGTAAAGTGATCAAAAAAAAAGAGAAAAGAAAAGGCATATATGCAAGAGGATAGAAGCAAATGCTGCTGAGCTCTGTCCTTTATTCATCAATGTCATCAGAAAAGGGAGCCTGAGACAAGCTCTCGGGATGACTGAGACGAGAATGGGCAAAATACAAAAGCCCTGTGTACAAGAATGTACCAAAGCCCGTCAAGCACCAGACTCGCTCCTCCTCAGGTCAGCAAGGCGAGTCTCACTCTGAACAGCTTCCTCCTGGAGCCTCTCAAGTCTACGGCGAAGAGTCTACATCGGCACGCGCAAGATTGTGCTCCTCCTCGGTCCCCCAGACCTCTCACAAAAGCTCCTCCACTCTGTGGGAGGTCATCTGCTCGCGCTCGTGAGCGTCCTCGACCTAGGCGCCCACCTCAACCTAGGCCGCACGAAGTTTGCAAAGGTGCTCCTCCTCCTGCTGAACCATCAGCTGAGTCCTCCGCCTCCGCTCCTGAATAGCGCGAAGGCGAGCGAACTCCTCCCATAAAGACGTAAGCTCAGTCATCCAGGCGTCCCAAGGGAGACCAAATGCATGCATCTGGCAATGCTACACCAAGTTGAGGACCATTCGGCCACTCCATCCCAAGGGCCAGGAAACTCTGAAACAGCTTTGAAGCTTCACTAGCTGAAGCTAAAACAAAGAAAAGAGTTGCCTCAGCCCGTGTACGAAAGACATCTACCCAGACCAACATACCCTAAGGGCTGGTCTACATCAACTTTGGCTATCACAAGTCAGCAGTTAGCCAGCTTTAACATTCGGCGACATACCTCAGCGGTCAGCCGACACATTGACATGTTCGGCTACACACCTCAGCAGTTAGTCGACACGTCTTCAATGATACCTCAGCGGTCAACCGACACAACAACTTTTGGCCAACACACCCCCAAGGGTCGGCCGATGTCAGTTTCCAACTATCACAGCTCAACAGCCAATCAACGACGACTCAGATGGATGTGTCTCTCCGAGACAGGTCTACATCAACTTCGGGCCAACAAGCCTCGCCGAGGCAGGTCTGCATCAACTTCGGATCAATATGCCCTAGGGGCTGGTCCGCATCAACTCTAGGCCAACAAGTCTCTCAGAAGCAGGCCTACATCAACTCTAGGTCAACAAGTCTCTCAGAAGCAGGCCTACAACAATTTTGGGCCAACAAGCCTCGCCGAGGTAGGCCGCATCAACTTCGGATCAATATACCCTAAGGGCTGGTCCACATCAACTCTAAGCCAACAAGTCTCTTAGAAACAGGCCTACAACAACTTCAGGCCAACAAGTTTCGCCGAGACAGGTCTACATCAACTACAGGCCAACGAGCCTCTTCGAGGCAGGCATGCATCAACTTCGGATCAATATGTCCTAAGGGCCGGCCCGCATCAACTTTCGCTAATGCACCCCCAAAGATTGGTCAGCATCCAATTTCAGGCCAACATGTCCTAGGGGACGGTGTACATTAGTTTTTGCCAATATACCCTAAGGGTTGGCCGACATCAACTTTAGGTCAAAGTGCCTCGCCGAGGTAGGCCTATCTTACTTCTAGACTGGTGGATCTCACTGAGGCAAGCATGTATCAACTCTCAGTAGTGAGGTGCAGTCCTACAATGATCTCCCCATGTCATGAAGACTCAGGAGCAAAAAAATGAAACAATGACAGAGGGCACGGACCGTCCGCCTCCGATTCCGGCTTCAACCAACGTTCCGTGGGGGGCATTTGTTGAAAGCAAATTTTGTCTGCCAAAAACCCCCCTCCCGACACCCACCTGGGGTGGACTGAGCCCTGTCCGGGGTGAAATGAAACAACCACCTGTCCGGGGGTACAACACCCAGCCACATGCCTCCTTCGGGGTGCAACAGCCGCAGCCGAGACTTGCTTGGGGTGGCAGTCACCCAAGGGGTGTAGCAGACCCGTCCGGGGTGGAGGAGCAACCACATGCCCGAGGTGATCTGCCAGGGATGCAAACCAGCACCGCCGGGTGCAGCAGACCCGTCCAGGGTGGATGCAGTAGAAGACCTTCCCGGGGGTGAAGTGGTAGATGGGTGTGGTCACCCCACTTTCCCCCCCCCCCCCGGGGGGGGGGGGGGGTTCCGGTCACCTCCTTGGCCTTGGGTGACTTTAAGACAATCCTCACCCCTCCTCTCTCACTTAATCTCCTTAATGTGCAGTAGAGAATGGGCCAGCATGGAGTTGGAAGACCCGTACGTGGTCGGGGGGACCCGTCCGGGGTCGCCCGACCCGGGGAGGTCTGTGCGCAGCCGGGCAGGACCTGCCCGGGGTCGGATGACCCCGGACGGATCCGGGGGGACCTGCCCGAGATCATCCACCCCGAGCAGGACCGGCCCGGGTCGTTTGACCCCGGACGGGTCCGGAAACCTCCCACCCCGGGGCGGTCCCATCTCTCGCGCACGGAAACCAAAAAATGACCTCCCCGGGGTCATTTTCCTCCCGTTTAATCGGTAGGGGTCTAGACGACCCCGGGAAGGTTCCCACTTCTATAAATAGACCCCAAGGGTCCAGAACAAACAAACAGAGATCTAACTACATACTACAACCTACGGAGCATTGCCTTGGAGCATTTCGTTCGTTTGTTCGTTGTTTTGACCCGCGAGGGGTAAGTCCCCGAGTCCTGTGTATATACCCCTATGAGGGTATTTTTGTAATTTCGCCCCTCAGTGAGTCATGTTGTAAGTTTCTATGTCCCGGGGTGACAAATATGTAGTTCCACCCATATAATAGGAGAATTACAAAAACGTCCTTCCCGGGGCCCGAGAAACAAAAATGTCCTATTCTTTGCAGTTATACCCTGCAACTTTTGTAATTGGGGCTACGCCCCTACTGCCCGCATTAGTGTGGACTTTTGTACAGACGACAACTCGCCGACAACCCTTGTACTCATTCGGACTATAAAAGCACTCAGCATGTTTTATGTATGTCCTCGGGGAAAAATTATAAGAAAACCCCCGGCTTTCACAAAATTGCATATATACCCCTCCTTCGACCAAGTTGATAGTTATGTGTCTTCTACGAAGCCCCTTGTCTTTCCTTCGGTCCGAAAATGTTGTCAGCCCAGCCCGACACTCGGATGTCACCCCAACCCTAGGTCTGTGTAGGGTATGGTAAAAATTACCAAAATACCCCTGCAACCTAAAAACGGCCTACCAGCCCCCGTAACCCTCCAGAAAGAGCCCCAGCGCCTTGGGAAGTCAGGAACTCGGTCCTACTTCCGTTCCAGCTCAGAAATTTCAGAAATACCCCTGGGTTGGTAAAATTACCAAAATACCCTCGGAGTCCACAAAACCTCCCTCTACTTCAAAAATGCCTACGGCTTCCGCATATTTGTATCTTTACTCCTGAGTCTTAGGATTTTGCTCAGACTTAGCCCTAATTACCAAAATACCCATGGGTTGGTAAAATTATCAAAATACCCTCGGGGTCTAGAAAACTCCCCTTTACTTCAAGAATGCCTACGACTTCCGCATATTTGCGTTTCTATTCCTAAATTTTAGGGTTTTGTTCAGACCTAGCCCTAACTCTATTAACATGTTGGTGGTAAGTGAGTGGTCATAGAGAGTCTCTCGAGTGAGCCTACCCTCCACATCAGAACCTCTATAGAAGACTTTGGGATTTCTTTGACAGTTAAACAAAGGTGTTCGGACGTTAAGCCGATATAAATCAACACTGACTACGGTCAATGGAGAAAGATCCAGCACTCGAACCCAAATCGTCTGATACTATACGCACCCACAGAATCACCCTCTACTCAAATAGGGAAATGTTTCTTTTCAAAAAGAACATTTATATTTTCAGATTTTTCCTACGCGAAAGATTCTGTGTCTCACAATCCCCTACCTCCAACCTCACACTAGGAAACCCTAACATAGTCGGCGACGGCTGCGCTACATCCACCAGTTCATCCTTCACCCAAAGCCGAATGACAAAGGTGTTCCCGTCAACAACGACGGTGACAACGGCCAGGATAACCACCGGGCTTGACACCTACACAACGGCAACAACCCCATTCTCGAGCCCATCGGGGAGAACCCCAGACTCCCCCTTACCACACTCCAAAATGTCCTGACCAAGAACGTGATGCCCTCTTCATCACAAAGAAGTAGAGGCACTCCGTCTAAGATGATGTGAAACCTCTTCGGCTTGGGGCTCAGGAAGGTCCTGTTGTGCCCCTTAGGCACAAGCATATGATATTTTGTTTTGATGCTAGCAACACAGTGAGAGTAGTCATTGTGTTTTGTATACATTGCCCTGCTGCATTACTTGCGTTCAGAGTCTGTACAGGGTATTTCATGCATGCTATCAAGCCAGCACAAGTCCATACATCCGCATGCTATCAAGTCCACACAGTCTATACATTCATATAGCATGTCTGCACGCTATAATGTCTGTACAGAGTCTTTGTAGTGTCTGGCTAGCAAGTCCATACGTTGCTCATGCATATACAGCGTCTGCACGCCATATAGTCTATACATTGCATTGCTGCATCGCTGCATAGACTAAGTCTATACATCCCCGTCGGTTCATGCATCAATTAGCAAGGTCTGTACAACCTTCTTGGCACAGGCACGCGATCAAGTCTATACATTGCATGAGTATAGTCAGAGCACTCAAGTCTGTACATTGCATGTGTCCCAGACATAGCAAGTCTGCACATCACAGACAAAGTTTGTACATTCGCCACCATGCATTAAGTCTCAAAGTCTGTACAGTCTTTTGCATTGGACTTAAAGTCTATACATTGGCAAGTCTGTACATCGGCATGTTCATGCATTCATCTCAAGTCTGTACATTGGGCTATCACTTAAAGTCTATACATCCCTTGGCTAGAACTGTGCAAGTCTATACATCGCCAAGTCTGCACATGCAAGTAAAGTCTGTACAGCGTCTAGCGTCTTACTTCAAAGTCTATGCATCGGCCAGGCAAGTCTGTACATCGCATCGTCTCATGCATCGTCTCAATCAAAGTCTATACATTGCAGCCTGTTCGTGTTCTAGCTTTCAAAGTCTAGACATTGTCTGCCCTGCAGAACACTAAGTCCATACATTAGCACTGTAGCATGCACGAACTCTAAGTCTGTACATTCGTTGCGTCTTGTGCATGTATCATTCAAAGTCTGTACAGCCTATGTTCACAACACAAAGTCTGTACATCGTTCTGCTTGCACAAACGCCAAGTCTATACATTGGCTTTGCTTGCACGAGCTGAAGTCTATACACTGTCCACTTGCAGCATTAGCACAAGTCTGTACAGCCTGTGTGCTTCATTCACAGAGTCCGTACATTGCTTCATGCATTGCACGAAGTCTGCACATCGTGTGTTGCCATGTTTTAGCTTTGCATTCACGAAGTCTGTACATTGCTTATACATTGCACGCAGAGTCTACACATTCATTTGGCAAGCCTGAGCTTTCATCGTCAATGTACATACTTCACCATATGCATACTGCAGCATGTGCTATCAAGTCTATACACTCATAACTCTAGCAAGTGCATTCTGTGCTTCAAGCATTTCCAAGTCTGTACATGCTTTGTCTTCGCATTGCAAAGTCTATACATTGCAAAGTCTACACACTGCATCGGTGAGCTGCATACACTGCATCAAGTCTATACAACGTCTGCACATTACATACTATAAAGTCTGTACAAGGTGTCGACATTAAACTGATAAGTTTCTCTCTGTCTGACAGGTACTGTTCGTGAAGCTTATGAAGGGCACGTGATCCGAGGCTAGAAGGGCTGACAGGATGATGACACGTGGCCAAAACACTTGGGCGGGAACTGTGGAAGACACACGCCCAGTGCTGCTCCTGCTGGAACTGCTTATAAAAGGAAGCCTTCTTCCACAGATGAAGACTGACCGAATACAGAAGACTTTGAAAGAAAAGCAGAAGAGCAGAGAGCCCTTTCGATCCAGCAGAAGAGAAAAGAAAGAGAGAAAAGAAAGAGAGTTGAGAGAGTGAAGAGTTGAGAGAGATGTTCCTCAGATCTTTGGTTCAAAACCAGATCTGAGTTTTGCTCACTTGTTTGAGCTACATTCCCTGTAGGGATTCTTTTATCTTTCGTTTGCTTTTATTTTGTTTTCCGAATCTTTTCATCAAACTGTGTGTCAGCGGTTGCAGTGGTGGACTCCACTGGACAGCAAGCTGTGTTGCTCAGCGGGCAGAGGAGGATTCCTCTGGACGGGTTAAGCTGTAGTCCCCAGCGGTTGTAGGCAAGCTGTGAGGCCCAGCGGTTCAAGCTGTGAGTCAGCAGTAATCCACACTCGGGTTGAGTGTGGGGTGGATGTAGGTCTGGAGGACCGAACCACCTAAAAACCTCTGTCTACTGTGTGATTGCTTTGTGGTTTGTATCGCCTCTTTATTTTAGTACTATGCGCAGTAGATGTTTGTTTAAGTTCTTCAACAGTTCTGGTTGGTCTTTGATTTGTGCATTCTATCTGTTTAGCAGAATTTCTCATTCCGCATTTGATTTTGCTGCAGTAGTTTTTATCGGGTGTTTGATCTATTCACCCCCCTCTAGATCACCCTAAGCGTCCCAACAATTGGTATCAGAGCCTAACTCTTTGTGCAGGACTAACATCCTAAAGAGGAACAGCCATGGATGCTAGAGGGTTAACAGCAGAGGGACAGTCCACTACGAAGCCACCATTCTTCGACGGATCCAACTACCCATATTGGAAGAACCGGATGCAGGTCTTCCTCAGAGCTAAAGATTACGAGGTCTGGAAAATTGTGAGCAAAGGTCCTTATGAGCTACATGAGAACGAGGAATTGTGGACTAGAGAAGAAATCAGGAAATCTACTCTGAATTAGAGTGCCATCAACGCCATTCAGTGTGCACTCCATCCCACTGAATTTGATAGAGTGTCATCCTGCAAGACGGCGAAGGAGATGTGGGATACCCTTGAAGTCATTTATGAGAGAACATCTCAAGTGAGAGAGACGAGGGCAAATATGCTAGTGTCAAAGTATGAAGCATTTCGGATGAAGCACGGTGAGACAGTGACCGAAATGTATGCCCGTCTGACCATCATAACAAATGGTCTAAGAAATCTGGGAAAAAGTTATACTGATCATGAAGTTGTGAGGAAGATCCTTCGATCGTTGACTCCTATATGGCATACCAAAGCAACTGTGGTTGAGGAGTCAAAAGATCTACAAAAGATGAAACATAATGAGCTGATAGGCTCTTTGATGGCGTACGAGATGAATCTTCTACAAGCTGAAGAGCTCGAATACAAGAAGCCTATTGCTCTGAAGGCCAAGCATAGCTGTTCAAAACAGTCCAGATGCAATGGATCATCCAGTGATCGGAGCCTATCTGGATCGGAGTTTGAAAAGGATGAACTAGCTATGATTACAAGAGAGTTCAGAAGATTTCTTAGAACAGAAGGGAAAAATGTCTACAGAAAACACCACAGCAGGAAGCAAAACAGGTATAAATTTAACCCTGCTGAAAAATCTGACGATAATACTTGTTATCATTGCAGGAAGAGTGGCCATATGAAGGCTGATTGTCCAGAGTTACAGAAAATCAAAGGAAGACCATGGAAGAAAGCGCCAAAGGGAAAGGCCATGGTCAGTACATGGAGTGATGAGGAAGAAGGCACGCTGAGCACTTCCTCAGATAGTGAGAAACAAGAAAAGGACATCTGCTTGATGGCCAGGAATGGAGAAGAAGAAGAAGAGTATGATCAAGTATCATCCCCTTTCGAACATTATACTATTTCTGATTGGGAAGATGCTTATGGAGAACTGTTAGATAAAGCGAATGATATTAAGAAGGAAAACAGACTCTTGAAGAAGAAAATGAATTCTCTGGTTAATGATAAAACACTTTCTGATAAAGTTGCATGTTTACAATCAGAGAATGATAGATTGAAGAGTGCATGTTCTGAGTTTGATGAGTTAAAGCATGCTTTGATTAATTGTAGGAAAGAAAATGAACTGCTGAAAAATGTTGTTGATGAGTTGAAATTGAAATTTCAGAAGTCTGAAAATGAAATAAAGATTTCAACTGAAAAATATGAAGCTATCTTGTTAGTGAATGCTGAATTGAAGAAAACTATTGAAAATCTGGAAAATGAAAATTCTGACAAAAAGAAAATCATTGAAAGCATGACCCAAGGAACAGAAAATCTTAATGCCTTACTAGGGTCAAAAGTCAATTTTAGAAAGGAGGGTCTTGGTTTTAATCCCTCAGCTAAAAAGAGTTTTGAATCGAAAACCATTTCACTCGCGGGAGAAAAGAACAAAGGACCACTCATAAAAATGGTCAGTGAAAAATCTGCTTTCAATAATGTAAAATCAAAAGTGTCCAGTGCTAAGGACAAGGGAAAGCAGAAAGTTGTAGAGCCTAGAGCTGCATGCTCTTCTCCCAAGGGTAAGTCCAAGGCTAGGGGTCAGCCAGCTAGCACATCAAAACCCCAGTCCAAGGCTGCTAAGTCTCCACCACCATCAACTGCTCAGAAAAAGACCCAATATAAGTCAGTGCAGAAACCTAGAGGGTCAAAGGTGGCAGGGAGACCAAGTGTAGCTAGGAACCAGTTTGCACATCCCTATTTCCCTCGAGCCCAAGTCTATCATCACAATCACTCACAACTACTTAATAGGTTTGGGTGGAACCCTGTATACATGAGGTCTAGGTATCAGAATTTCCCCACTCAGCCCTATAGATCTCAGCCAGCTAGGAGATGGGATAGTCACTTTAGGACATGGAGTCCTAGTCACCAGGCGTTCTATGGTCAGCCTAGGACCAATTTTGGCCACAACTTCCAGTACATTCATTGGCCAAGGCACTGGCAGAAAAATAACAATGTTTCTAATAAAATGAATGCCAGGACCACACAAAAACCATCACAGCACCAGAAAAAGAAAGCTAAACCTGTTGGTGCTGAGAAAAAGAAAAATAACAAAAAGAACTGTCAAGATGTAGAATCCACCAAACCATCCACTTTCACACAAATGTGGATCCCTAAACAGTTTTTGTCATGTTTTCACTCTCAGATGTCTGTTTCTGTGTTGGGGCCCAAACTATCTTGGGTTCCAAAATCTGCTCCCTAAGTGTGTTTGCAGGTATGCCTGGTAGCCGGGAACAAAATGATGAAACATGAATAGCTACTCCAGGCATATGACAAGAGGCAGGGCCAAAAAAAATTCTAAAAGCTGAAAGAAATTGGAGGCCTTGTCAACAATCTGATGCAACACCAAGGGTAAAAATAAATCAGTCAGGTAAAACAGGTAAGTGATTTACCTTCAGAATTGAGAAAGTCATGTTGATTTGGTTGTTTAATTTCTGATGTTCTCTTCTTGTCTAGCTGATCAGTCTGCATTCCAGACTCAACTACTGAATTTAATTCTGCATAAATTTGATGCTCTTCTTCTGCCATCTATTGCACTGAGTTTGAATGGTTCATTTAATGCATATAGTTGATGCATGTGTCTAATGTCTGCATATATCATTTGCATCAAGGAAGTTGTTTTAATGCATATAGGACTGCTTTGCACTGCATTTCTTTGCATGACCACTATGGTAAATTTGAAAATCTTTGACATCATTGAATTTGAAAAATTTAAAAAAAAAAAGAAATGACTCATTGCATAGCATATGATTACATCATGGTGTCAGGGGGAGCTGAGAGTTATGTTCAGTACGTTGAATCTTTTTCACTCCTCATTGTTCCCACTCACTCCATTCATAATCTTTGACATCAGATGCTCTTGGACTTTCATGCCTATTGCTATCACTTTTTAACAATTGCCATCATTTCCCTAACCCTCACTGAACAACAGTATTGCTTCTGGTTTAGTGCATTGAGCTGTGGTCATTGCAATTGTTCATTAATAAGAATCACACTTGCAAATTGAGAGGAACTAAAGGTTTAACCTTTATAAATTGAAGAGTTAAGTGTCTGCACTTCAGAACTTGAGATAAAAGAAAACTTTTATAGCTCTTAATCTTTGTCTCATGATTAGAATAGAAAAAGTTTTTTTTAATGCCTGAATGTGTTAAACTGGATATGTCTAGAAAAGGTAAATAGAGTGTGTACTGTTTTTTAAACAATCACTCTAAAAGAAATAAGGGCAGCAGTGAATAAGATCATCAATGCAAAGAGCTGAACACAGTGACAGAGCAATGGCTGAATTGCACTGAGAAACTGTGATCTCCTCCACAGAAGCAGGAGAATTCATAAGTCATGAAGTGCTTCAGACTACCTCTGTTCATAGGGTCAAATCTATAGGGGGAGTTTTCACCAAGTAACTGGGGGTACTGGCCTCTGATCAAGGTGTGCCCTTAATGTCAAAGGTGAAAATTGTTCCTTGTAGGTCTTGATCTGAAGTAGATCTAGTAGTTTATGCCTAGTAACTGGGGGTACCTGCCTCTGATCAAGGTGTACACCTAATGTCAACAGCATAAATGCCACTGGTCTATTCACTTAGCTCAGTTTCTAAAAATTAAAAAGTGAAAAACAAACTGCTGTAACTCTTTGAAATCAAAAGTCATTGAGTGTAAATTATTTTTCTCAATACATATTCAAGTTGCCTTTCTTAAACTTCATGTTTAATCACAAAGGGTATTGTTTCTGACTTTTCTATTAAATCATGTGCCCTAGATTCATTGCTATAAATGGAGTCTATAACTCTTTTTCAGTGGTCAGCTGCTTTACTCTATTTTATCACTGTTAAACCTGAATTCTTTCAAGACCGTATATTACTGATTCTTATGCTTTAACAGTTGTCTATAATCATGCTCACTTTCTGAACCAATGCATCAGCTGTTGTCTGTTGACCCTCCTACCTTCTCTACCTTTTGATTATCTGTTCATCCATCCTATTCCTTCTCAAAGGGGGAGAAATAATTCAGGGGGAGTTATTCATTCAGGGGGAGTTTGAGCTGTTCTAAGGGAAATCTGCAATGTATTCTGCATGTTGCACTCATGTTTTTCTTTCTTTTTGATCATGTCAAAGGGGGAGAAATTTAATTTGGTGACTCACTGTCACTTTGTTGCCATCATCAAAAAGGGGGAGAATGTTGTGCCCCTTAGGCACAAGCATATGATATTTTGTTTTGATGCTAGCAACACAGTGAGAGTAGTCATTGTGTTTTGTATACATTGTCCTGCTGCATTGCATGCGTTCAGAGTCTGTACAGGGTATTTCATGCATGCTATCAAGCCAGCACAAGTCCATACATCCGCATGCTATCAAGTCCACACAGTCTATACATTCATATAGCATGTCTGCACGCTATAATGTCTGTACAGAGTCTTTGTAGTGTCTGGCTAGCAAGTCCATACGTTGCTCATGCACATACAGTGTCTGCACGCCATATAGTCTATACATTGCATTGCTGCATCGCTGCATAGACTAAGTCTATACATCCCCGTCGGTTCATGCATCAATTAGCAAGGTATGTACAACCTTCTTGGCACAGGCACGCGATCAAGTCTATACATTGCATGAGCATAGTAAGAGCACTCAAGTCTGTACATTGCATGTGTCCCAGACATAGCAAGTCTGCACATCACAAAGTCTGTACATTCGCCACCATGCATTAAGTCTCAAAGTCTGTACAGCCTTTTGCATTGGACTTAAAGTCTATACATTGGCAAGTCTGTACATCGGCATGTTCATGCATTCATCTCAAGTCTGTACATTGGGCTATCACTTAAAGTCTATACATCCCTTGGCTAGAACTGTGCAAGTCTATACATCGCCAAGTCTGCACATGCAAGTAAAGTCTGTACAGCATCTAGCGTCTTACCTCAAAGTCTATGCATCGGCCAGGCAAGTCTGTACATCGCATCGTCTCATGCATCGTCTCAATCAAAGTCTATACATTGCAGCCTGTTCGTGTTCTAGCTTTCAAAGTCTAGACATTGTCTGCCCTGCAGAACACTAAGTCCATACATTAGCACTGTAGCATGCACGAACTCTAAGTCTGTACATTCGTTGCGTCTTGTGCATGTATCATTCAAAGTCTGTACAGCCTGTGTTCACAACACAAAGTCTGTACATCGTTCTGCTTGCACAAACGCCAAGTCTATACATTGGCTTTGCTTGCACGAGCTGAAGTCTATACACTGTCCACTTGCAGCATTAGCACAAGTCTGTACAGCCTGTGTGCTTCATTCACAGAGTCCGTACATTGCTTCATGCATTGCACGAAGTCTGCACATCGTGTGTTGCCATGTTTTAGCTTTGCATTCACGAAGTCTGTACATTGCTTATACATTGCACGCAGAGTCTACACATTCATTTGGCAAGCCTGAGCTTTCATCGTCAATGTACATACTTCACCATATGCATACTGCAGCATGTGCTATCAAGTCTATACACTCATAACTCTAGCAAGTGCATTCTGTGCTTCAAGCATTTCCAAGTCTGTACATGCTTTGTCTTCGCATTGCAAAGTCTATACATTGCAAAGTCTACACACTGCATCGGTGAGCTGCAAACACTGCATCAAGTCTATACAACGTCTGCACATTACATACTATAAAGTCTGTACAAGGTGTCGACATTAAACTGATAAGTTTCTCTCTGTCTGACAGGTACTGTTCGTGAAGCTTATGAAGGGCACGTGATCCGAGGCTGGAAGGGCTGACAGGATGATGACACGTGGCCAAAACACTTGGGCGGGAACTGTGGAAGACACACGCCCAGTGCTGCTCCTGCTGGAACTGCTTATAAAAGGAAGCCTTCTTCCACAGATGAAGACTGACCGAATACAGAAGACTTTGAAAGAAAAGCAGAAGAGCAGAGAGCCCTTTCGATCCAGCAGAAGAGAAAAGAAAGAGAGTTGAGAGAGTGAAGAGTTGAGAGAGATGTTCCTCAGATCTTTGGTTCAAAACCAGATCTGAGTTTTGCTCACTTGTTTGAGCTACATTCCCTGTAGGGATTCTTTTATCTTTCGTTTGCTTTTGTTTTGTTTTCCGAATCTTTTCATCAAACTGTGTGTCAGCGGTTGCAGTGGTGGACTCCACTGGACAGCAAGCTGTGTTGCTCAGCGGGCAGAGGAGGATTCCTCTGGACGGGTTAAGCTGTAGTCCCCAGCGGTTGTAGGCAAGCTGTGAGGCCCAGCGGTTCAAGCTGTGAGTCAGCAGTAATCCACACTCGGGTTGAGTGTGGGGTGGATGTAGGTCTGGAGGACCGAACCACCTAAAAACCTCTGTCTACTGTGTGATTGCTTTGTGGTTTGCATCGCCTCTTTATTTTAGTACTATGCGCAGTAGATGTTTGTTTAAGTTCTTCAACAGTTCTGGTTGGTCTTTGATTTGTGCATTCTATCTGTTTAGCAGAATTTCTCATTCCGCATTTGATTTTGCTGCAGTAGTTTTTATCGGGTGTTTGATCTATTCACCCCCCTCTAGATCACCCTAAGCGTCCCAACAGGTCCCTCTAGTCTTAAACCATCGTTGGATCCGGAGAAGGGCTCCTCCCACCACAACCATGCCCGTGTCCCCCACCGCCTGTTCTTCTTGCCCTACCACTAGGAAGGACGTCGACACCCTTGAGATGTCCCAGCATCCCCCAACGAGCACCTCCAACCTACGCCTACCTTCCTCTGCCTCAGCCACACCTTCCATCGCCGTAACGCATAGGCTCCGCCGCAACCAGATAGCCCGCTTGAGCAGGCTCTCCGCTAGATACTCCCCCGCATCGACACACTCTTGCTCCCCCATCCCACCTCACCTGATGTAGGATTTCCCCTCACCTACTCCACGAACGTCCTCTGACAGTCGGACCTCCCTCCGGGTGCCACCGAAATGCCCCCAGCCTGACAAAATCTCTTGATATGCCCCCTTCTCCCGCAGCCAAAGCAGGTCGGCACTCGACCGGCTGATCCCTCCTGGGGACAAGCTCCAATGAGATGCCTCCCCCACAGGCCATGCCACCGTGAAAGGGAAAATCACAGAGCTTCTCCCTCTAGGAAAAGCTTGAGAAGGAAACATAATAATCTTTTATATATTAGATACCTAACTAATATGATAGGACTTTGTCTGGCAATATGAACAGTGGATCAACAGTGAAATTTGGGACTGCATTTTGACTGGAAGGCATCAGTTCATTGAAAATGGAAGCCAAGACACAAAACCGGTTGGTGGCTCAAAGTGATCCAAAACCAGCGAGCAAGAGGACCAGAAAAACTGCTAGACTACTAAAGAATGGCAGAACATACAACAGGGTGTCCTATGCTTAGAATAATACTTATAGTTTCATGACAAAGATTAAAGAGAGACAAATACCACCCTCTTTATGATACCGTGCTAACTCCTCAGCAGTAGCGGCAATTTTCCCAAGAACTGCATTCATCTAAACAACAAAGAAAAAAGAGGGGGAGAGTCAGGGGAGAGTCAAATAACTACTTTCAATTAGGATGCGTACGACTATCCCTAGAATCGAAGTAAATGGCGGAACAGCCTATAAATACTAAGGAAACTGATCATCACAAAAATCTGTACTGATAATATAGCCATACCCCCTCCCAAACAACAAAGCCCATCCTATAGTGGAAAGAAGAGATATCGACAAGATAATCACATTCAATACAAAGAAACTTGAGCAAATGTCAATCCATCACACCAGGAAGCTGCACCTACTTGCAACTATGGCATCATCCAGATCCTACATAACCATGCATGAACAAGGACTGTTCTATATAGTAGATCCACAAGATTTTCCACCAACAGGAATTAAGTAATTGATGAAATGCAGCTAGTGCAATGACAATATACACCCACATGCACAACATACCCATCCACACCCACACACACCTATCCCCACCCCTACCCCACACCCATCCACATCCCTCCCCAAACACCCACCACACCCACACCCATACCCACCCATGCAGCCACAAAGACATGCCGACCCACCCACACCCACCCTGCCACACCAATACTCCCACCCCACCACTCAACACCTCCCCACACCCCCACTTCCGCCCGCCCACCTTCACAACCCCACCGCCTGCACCCACCAAAGCCCTGCAAGCCTGCCCACCATACAAGTGATTTCTCTCTGCTGCTGTACAAGGTTTTTTTTTTTGAAGGGAAGATGGACTATACCACAAATTTTATTAAAAATAAAAGGGGTGATACGGTCAAATGGAGGAGAGGTTCCTCCTTTAAAAAATAAAATTACAGAACTAAGAAAAGTGAAATACAAAAGATCTCCCTGCTGCTGGACAAAGATTAGTTTGCTAAATAAAAGATCAAGTAGACAATGTCACACATCACCTGCATAGTGACAAATATTGAAGGAGGATCAAATGAGTGACACCAAACCACCAATGAGCAATAGACAAGGAGAATCTATGTGCCTTCTACTAATAATGAACTGCAGACTTGCATTTTCATCACCATATTTATGAAATAAAGCTACAGCCTATCCAGTCTTGATTCCTCTTTCTATTTGGTTATGTATATATCTGTGCTGTGTGCATAGGGAGGGAGAATAATTAGTGTCAAGAAGAGAATACTCTGCGTTAGGGGTCAAGACATTCCCTGCTCGGCTGCAATGAGGAGGCATATCACTTTTTCAGAGACCTCTCATGTGAGGCATGTTTTCAAGGACAAAACTATGAGGCCTCCAGATTAAAGTGGACAATACCTCACATGAGCTACAGCCAACTTTTGACTACGAAGGAATGGCATAATCTCCTATCCAAATATGAACTTAGGACTGTTCAGACAGAGATAGCTCATAAAAGTCTGATCCAGAAACAAAAAGTACAGCAGAAACAGACTAAGCTATACAAATAAAAGAAATATCTAAAATTAGTTTGGCTGTTTGCTCTCATATTTCACAGAACTTTTACCATGAAATGTACAGTAATTTGCCTTCACATCAACAAAGCTCACTATCGCAGAAGGTTGAACTTCTACCTCTAAATTCCTTGCAAAGAGTTTCTCCTCTAAAGTTACAAGTTGTCCATTGACTGCAGATGTTGCAGCAACCCTAGTCCTTCGTCCTTGGATCAAAGATGAGGCTTGACCGGCTAGCAAATCAAACTGAGTCTGAAGACGTGCAAGTTGTTTTTGCAATTCCAAAACTTCTGCTTTGGAGGCAAGTTTGGCTTCCCTAAGAAAGAGAAAATATTGTCTTAGCAATTGAACTAGAGCACAGAATATAGCATGGTAAACTGGCATAAATGTAGAAAGTGTGTCAGCAGAAAGAAATTCTAACCCAACTTTAATGAGTAGGACAAAGCATGGCCAATAAAGGAGCTAAGGAATGTACTTTAAACAGCTTTGGCATGTATTGGACTGAAGTTTTCTTTTCCTTATCTAAGGTTCAACCTTGGAAATCAACATAGAAAAAGATGATAAAATCGATGAAAAACACGATAAATCCAGGAATTTATCTACTAAAGGAGGGGAATGGGAATTTGCAAGGAGCAGCAATTGCTTCAGGCATCCTAACTTATTTCTGGAATAGCTTAATGTAGAGACAGCTGAGGGTGTTTATGTCTATTATATTGTTTTACTATCTCTTTTATTCTCTTTTAATGTTCACCCTGGTCAGTCAATTAACCAGGGACATTTATGTCCTGTAACATGTTATTATGGTTGTCCTATTGATATGTAAAACAAAGGAGGCAGATGGCAAGGGTAAGTCAAAAATCAAAGATCGCAGCCTCCTCATGTGGTTAAGCGCCTGTCCTTTTCCATCCTCTTCCATCTCTCTTCTCTATGTTGACTTGGAATCTACATGCTATCAGAGCCAGGTTCAGAAAGGACAGAGAAGAAGGCCTTGCGGTGGCTAGTGAAAGGAGGTCTCCCTTCACCGACCAGGATCTGTATCAAAGGAGGGATCACTGTCCACTACAAGAGAGAAATTCCAAAGATCTGGAGTTTTCTGCATCAGGATGTATTCCAGCCCGTTGGTGAGCCTTAGGGACTAGGTCAAGTACGCCTGCATCTTAGCCACGTCTGACGCTGCCGTCACCTGGAGTTCTTGCTGCCATAGGAGGTGTCTCTTGGAGGCTTAGAAGAAGCCACACCATCCCCTTGCTTTTCCTCTCCTACAGCAGGACGGATTCTGTCCCACTTACCTGGAGTTTACTCGGGGAAGAACAGCAGCAACTAAAGCAAGGAGGAGTTATCCACGACAGTAAAAAAAAAAAAAAGCTTCTACATCCGATGCGACTTCAAGGGCAGTGAGGGGGTCTCTATAGTCAAGTGTTCACCTACTTCCACCCATGAACACCGCTCTCTACAGATTACTCCTATGAAGCTGAACAAAAACAACTATGTTGAATGGTCAGCATCTGCCAAGATGTTCATCAGTGGCAAGAAGAAATCTGGTTATATCAATGGGAAGATTGAGAAACTAGATCTTAATGATGACAAATTTGAGGACTGGACTGAAAGAAACAGCATTGTCATGACTTAGTCAATTCAGTAGAAGATGCTCAGAGGAAATTGATTATGAGAAAGGAGACAGCAAGAGATATGTGGGTCTTCTTGGAGAAGATGTATAGAAAAAAGAAGAATGTTGTCTGTGTATATCAACTGGAGAATAGTATCTATCATGAAGCAAGTTACTCTTTTAGTCACGCATCATTTCACCACCCTACAAACCTTATAGGAAGAGCTCGATTATTTTGATGCAGATGAATGGGACAACTCTAATAATCATAAAAGGCACATAAAATTTAGCCAAAAGCAAGAAGTCTTGAAGTTTCTTGGAGGAAACCAGAGTGGGAACCTTTGAGGGGGTAGATCCTCAATGAAATTTCCATACTTTCATTGGATGAGGTATATCAGAGGGTGTTGATTGAGGAAAACAGAAGAGAAGCTATGCACATTGATGTCCAAGGTTCAGGTGGACTGAGTATTATTGATCACTCAGCATTGGCCAGCAATTTGACAAAGGGAAAACAGGCTAGTGTAAGCACCAAGGAGAGGAAGCGTACTCATTATGGAAGAACTAATCACATCATAGATGATTGTCGAGAGCCCTACCCAGACAAGCCACCAAAATTCAGAACCAAGAAGGGGGAACAGAAAGCTAAGGGGATAGCAGTGGTCACCCAAACTTCCTCTGCTGACGATGGATCTTCAGCTTGTACAGTACCAGGACTCAGGCCTTTCCTCTAATGACATTGCAAGCCGATAAAAGATCTCTCAGCTTGACACCTCTGCCCTTACCTCCACCTCCATGGGTAAGCCAGGTATTAGAGGGACTGCACTCAGTGTTGCTTCCCAACCAACGAGTAACCCTTGAATTATCCATTCTCGAGCCACTGAACATATGACTTCTTTTTGCCAGAAGTTGAAAAAAGAAACTACAAAAGGTAAAATACCACAAGTATCAACATGAAGAACAATAAAACTACGACTGCCACCATCCTGGAGGTTTAAACCATAGGGATGTCATTACATACAAATTCGTAGGGTGGGAAAAAACAAAGTTAGGTCACAATCAACCGCTCAACCCTGGCCATTGCCGTACAGAGAACCATCCCTAGCACCAGCTTCATCTCCCACGTCAATATCAGTCAACACAGGCTCAACAATGGACTCAAGTTCCATTTCAGAGTTTTTGAGCCTTTCTGTGTACTCCTGGACTTGCAAAAAACATTTCTGCAGCTTGAATAATTGTGATTGTTGTTGCGATGAGAGTTTCCTCATGGTCACCCAACCATCCACTAATTCCTGTGACCTTTTCTGTAAATCTACAACAAGTTGGCTTTTGCCCTCTACCTCCTCTTCCATATAAGCTACCAGCTTTTGAAGCTCTTCATGCCTAAGAATCAACACATCCAGTTGCTCTTTCACCCAATCAGCATTTGATGAAAATTCTCTGCTTTGACAATCATTTGAACCACCAAAACGATCCTTTGATTGTTTACCTCTATCTTTCTCTTTGCTTCTGCCATAGTCTTCACTTCTATCCATTTCCCTATCATGGTCCCACTCTGCATCATGATCCCTTTCCCAATCTTTATCATGGTCTTCTAAGTGTTCTTGCTCATCGTCCTCCCATTCGCTATCTCTATCAAGAATATGGTCTCTCGCCTGATCATTGTTGTAGCCACGATCATACTCTCCTTCCCGTTCTCTATCACAGACCCGAGTTCGGTCACTTTCTTTGTCCCAATATCGGTCTCTTTCATGACTGCAATCCCTTTCCCTCTCTCTTCCCCTGTCCCAGTCAGCATCCTTCTCATCATAACAATGGTAATTCTCACGATTGAAGTGTGGCCTTCTTCCTCTTGTCTTACTTCATTCACCCTTACCACTCTTCCACCTATAGTCCTGCCATTCATGTCATCTATAGCATCAATCATTGACCTAGGGTTAGTGAAGGTGACGAAACCATAGCATTTTCTCCCAATCTGCTGATCCTTAATTATCCTAACTTCGTGGGCGGCGCCATAGAGGCGGACAGTCTCCTCGGTGACATAGTAGGGAAGACCGCCGACCTAAAATGCAGTTGTCGTCTTCGATCGCCATTTTCCGACGCCACGCTCAGCCCTCCCCCCTCCGCTCCTTCTTCTTCTGCCCTTTTCTTCTTACTCCTCTCTGCTCCGGCTCTTGCTGACGCTTCCACTTGACATATGACTGTTAACCGAAGTTTCTTCTCTTCTTACTCCCTCTTCAGGTCAAGATAAGGTGATGGTGGCTCATGGTACTCATGCTACAACTGTTGGCAATGGTACTACCAAGCTAGACAATCACCTTTCCCTTACCTCTATGATACATGTTCCTTCACTTCCAATAAACATGTTGTTAGCTGTTTAACTAAATCTCTAAATTGTTCTATAACATTCTTTCTTGATCATCATGTGTTTATGGACTTGAGGACCTAGTGAACGATTGGCAATGGTCTTGAGAAAAGGGCTCTTTATCATCTTGCACCCAAGGGGAGTGTTGCTCTTCAATCGGATACTACCAACAACATGACCAGTCAAATAAAGGAAACCCAACCATGGCATTGTAGTCCAGGGCATCTTTCTTGTAGATCTTTGAAAATTTTATCACATTCCTTGTTTCCATTAGTCAAACCTAAATCACTTTAGTGTCATGTTTGCCAATTGGCAAAGCATTGTAAAACAAACTTTTCAGATTCAATAAAGAAAAGCACTACTTCTTTTGAACTTGTTCATCCCGATGTTTGGAGACTTATTGTTTATTCTATGGATGGTCATCAATATTTCATTACTTTCATTGATGGTCTTTCACTTTGCAGTTGGATCTATCTTTTGAACTCGAGAGGAAGTGCCTAGAGCTGTTCAAATTCTTTCAAACATGGTGCAGACTCAGTTTGAAAAGGAAACAAAAGTGTTCAGATCTGATAATGCAAAAGAATTATTTGCAAAAAGCCAGAATTATGGAAGATGAGAGAACCATATATGCATCCTCTTGTCCTTGCACTCCACAACAGAATATAGTGGATAAGAGAAAACATAGGCACCAAACAGAAATAGCTCGGGCCTTCCTCTTTCAACATAAACTTCCAAAGAAATTTTGGGTTGATGTTGTTCTTATAGCCTATGTCATAAACTGCATGCCATCCAAAATCTTTTGTTTCAGTACTCCTATCACACTTCTTCGAGTAAATCACCCTATTTTCCCTTTGACTCCTACAGTGTTTAGATGCTCGTGTTTTTATTCACAACCTGAGACTAGGAAGTTCCAAATTGATCCAAAATCAATCAAAAGCATCATTTTGAGCTACTCTCCTAAAAATGCTTGGACCCCACTATTAGAAGAAAGTATATTCAAAAATATGTCACCTTTTTTGAGTCAGAATCCTACTATCAATCCAAGGATCTCTCTAAGGGGTAGACTATAATATCCATAATTACTGTAGCATTTTAGAATTTATTTGTGTTTGAATTACAATAATTAAGGTTTTATCATATAGGCATATTAACCCAAGGTAAAGAGTTTTTCAGTTGAGCCTATCTTATTGCATGTCTACTAAGAACTGTAGATGGATTTAAACCTTTAGACGGATTTGCAGCCCTCTTAGAGTAAACTGCTAGAAAGGTTAGGCAAACTTACATCTCCTACTGGGATCTGCTAAAGAGACTAGGCAGACCTTTAGGCTATCTTCCCGGCAGATGCCTGCAAATTGAAATCCTTTAGGAGATCTTTTAGGCAGACCTGAGTAGGCGAACCCATGTAAGCGAACCTCCATCTACTAAGAGTTAGCCGAACTTTGAACTGCTAAGAGGGTTAGGTGAATCTTTAGGCATACCCATATTAGAAGCCTTAGGCGGAGTTAACACCGAAAGCCTTAGGAGGAGTTAGTAGCAGAAGACTTAGGCGAAGTTGTAGCAAGAGTATAAGGCCTCTTAGGAGGAGCTTGTAACAAGAGTATAAGGCCTGTTGTTGTTAGGCAGAGCCAATGGCAGGACTTGTAGCAGGAGCATTAGGCAGAGTCGAATCAAAAGTGTTAGGTGGGCTTGTCACAGGAGCATTAGGTGGAGCACACCACCTACATGATTTCCCTAGGCACGCTGAAAGGGGGTTTATTCTGGAATACTTTACATACATTTCTAACAATGTGCAGCTCAGGGTTCAAGTGTCAGAGTTCATTTTAACCTCTTATTGAGATCCCCAGATCTAGTCATAATAAGAAGAGATCTTGCTTTCTTGGATCTAAACCCGAGAGTTTGAGTAATGTATATGTAGCAACCCGAATTAAAAGAAATATGTAAATAAATGAATATAATCTCTTAAATAAAATAAGGATAATTTCAATATAATTATTATGAGCTAAATGAAATTTGCAATAATTGAAATGGTAAATTGGGCTAATATTAAAGGTCTAATTGGACTTGAAGATTAAATAAATCCCTAAAAATCGTAATGCCCCAAATCCCTAAATTCTAATTGAGTTAAATGGGATAAAACTTAAGCTATTGGGCCTAAAAGTTGTAATTAAACCCTAATCCACTTAGATAGGGTCTTTCTCTTGTGAAATCCTAGCCTAATTAGGGTAAAAATCGTGCTAGGTGGCCCTAGATTTAGATAGAACTCGATATTTTCGGAGTAGAAATTATCCCTTGAGAAATAGGTCGAATTAGGACTCTTGGGTCCCTAGAATCTATAAAGAGAACCCTAAATCTCTTCTAGCCAACCCTAATAGTTCGTGGCAGAGGCTGAAGGTTGTGCTAGGGCGTGCATCGAGAAGGAGGATCAAAGGTTTAGACGTCTCGCATTCTTCTTCCTCTTCTTCCCTTAATCGAACTCCAGGGTGGGTGTTTTCTCAGACTAAATTCAAAGTTGAAATACACTCAAATGGAAAGGGCGAAGTGTGAACGAGTGCTCCTGGAGTTATTGGAAGACCCAAGTCTTTTCTATTTTCTTGAATCTATATTAGAATTTGAGTCCTGTAATTGTGTCATTTTTTTTGAGTTTTAGAAATTGTAATTTGAGTCATTAAAAATTGTATTAGTAAATTTTGGTGTTAATAAAATTATGTTTTGTCTAATTTTGGCCTTATTCTAGTCTCTTGGAGTTGTAGCTTAGGGTTGTTGTCTCCTAGTCGCTATGATTGTCATGACTATTCGCTGCCACATTCCAAATTCCTTCCGCTGCTTCGTTCGGGACGTGACAGCATATTATAACCTTAAATTCACTTAGTGCTCTTTAAGATGGTTGCTTGCTTGGGTGTGATTAGAACCTTAGATAAACACTTCGCAAATTTATTTCATGCAACGAATGAGAAGATGACACATTATTAAAGTGGCATGACCTTGTGCTTTTGAGCCTCTATAAATAGGAGTTTCTTCCCATTAATCCAAGGTTCTAATCTTCCCACTCTACACCCTTTGAGGAGAGGAAGTAAAAACTATGTTATCAAAGGTGCTTGAGACACTCACCTAGGCGATGAGGCGAGGCGAGGCGAGGCGAGGAACCAACAGTTAGCCTCGGCAATTAGCCAAGGCCATGGGTGCCTTCGAGCTGAGCCCAATTGGGCCACCCAACCATTCCTATAACACATGTGCATGTATAAATTAAGTATTCTTATAGGTTTTATATGTGTTGTTCACATATTTAATGAAATACGTACGTATCCGACCTATTTATAGTTTTAATGGAATGTCGCCTCAAACGCACTACGCCATCGCCTAGGCGTTTAAGGCTTGAAGCGACCCCTTGGTCGCCTCAAGCGCCTCTCGCCTCGGACTACATAGAGTAGAAAAGAGGGTTGCACAAGGAAAAAATGAGTTCTTATTGTGGCTTGGGTATTGGACTTCTATTGGAGCTGAAATTGGTGAACTTTCAACTTCTGTTGCTACCACGGATTTCTTGTTGATGGAAGGTGATCTTATTTCTGGTTGGACTTCTATTGGGAGCTGAAAAGGGTGGACTTCTTGATCTACATGGCTAGACTTCTACTCGTTAGAGGTTTTTCCCTCAGAGGAAGCGACAATGACCGCATAGGTCGATCTGCGATGCAAGGGTGGGCGTTGCCCCCCCCCCCCCCCCCCCCCCGCGACCTGACCGCGTAGATCGATCAACGATGCAAGGCCAGGTCATAGGTAGATCAGGCTCCACACACTTCTCCAACACCCCTCTCTTTATGGGTCATAAGTAGATTTTGCATTCCATGTTTTTTTTCCTTTTTATTATATTTTTCACATTTTTTTCAATTTTTAAACTCATATTTAAATGTATAGGGGGAACCGATCCCAAAATCCCTAAATCAGCCTATACCGCTTCGTACCAGTTTGTCAACTATTGCTGCATGCAGTCTGCTTATAGTCGCAAGTGTATTGTGACACAAGTTTAATATGAACCTATATTAGACACAACTAGGATGTTTCTTATTCAAAATTTTAAAAAAGTTTCATGAAAATTCCTTTCTCTCTCAACAATATGTGTAAACTTTGTAAGTCAACATGTGCATGTCACAAAAAAAATGTGTACACACAAAGATACAATAAAAGTATGTAAATCTTGAAAAGTATAAAAATACAGATGACCTAGATACCATGTTGAAATTTTATGAGGTCTAAAATGTAAACCTTGAGGAACTAGCCGCTTAGGCTCGGGTTGGGTAAATGAACTAGCCGCTTAGGCTCGCCTAAGCGGCTGCCTAAGCACTTAGGCGCTCGAGGGACCCAAGCTTGCCTTGGTCACCTTGTCGCCTTGACAACTATGCTTCATATAAAATGTCCGAAATTTTGCCAATTGGACATTGCTACTGTATGAGTGTTTAAACATCCCTATGAACTTCCCTGTTATATAATGCCCGAGGGCAACGAGCGAAAATACTCATATAAAATGAGGTGGGGTGATGATCCTCAAGGTATGCACTACGCCCAAGACTATGGCCTTGCTGACCTAATAAGGCCTAGTACATGTTTAGCTATATGGTATTTTCATGCTCATAATGGCCGTTGGATGCATGCCTAGACAAGGAAAGTATGTTCCTGTTCATGTCACCCGGCTACTATGCCATTTGTTATTCTTAATATAAAGGGTGATGATTTGACGTGTTGACTGAAGCATATCGTTAGCCAGATTGCACTGTGCATGGTCAGTTGCAAGGTAGAAAGAAGCTCTGGTTATAATGCATTGTTTCGCATTATTTTCTTTAATATTTAGTCATTAGCATTACTCTTGTTGGACCCCAAAATCATTCAAGCTTTAATTTCTGATAATTTCAAAAAAAAAAGGGAAAAAAATAAAATGGCTCGCGAACGGCCTCGGAATAATAGTCCCATGCAACATAACACGTGCTTTATGCACAACGAAGTTCATCAAAAATGTCCCGTAGGGCAGCAATCCCGCTTACCCGCGTGGAAGGTCAACCACAAACAATTAGTCGGATCTCCCCGATCCGTAAGATCGTCAACGGGGTTATTCTCCCGACAAAGCAAGGCCAAAGTAACCCAAGAGGGGCTCCACGTGCTGCTGTTCAGCCCTTTCCAACAGTAAAAAATGATTTTTTTTAGAGTACGGCAAGCCTTTTATAGGCTTTGAAGCCAAGGAATGGCCGAACCCCCCCCCCCGCCCTCGCTCTCTCTCTCGCGGGTGAGCGCGTGCCCAGAGGGACCCCCCCCCCTCCGGTGCATAGGACCGGAGAGGGGTGCCTCCGGTGTCCGCAGGCCCGAAGGTCCCCTCCGATCTGCGCAGCAACCGGAGGGAGCGCCTCCGGTCTGCGCAGGGCTGGAGGCACCCCCCTCCGGTGCCTGCAACAGCCGGAGGGGGTGCCTCCGGTCTGCGCCAAGACCGGAAGGACCTCCCTCCGACCTCCTTTACGTGGGCCTCCGCCCAAAAAAAAAAAAACAAAAAAAAACATAGAAGAAGGGGGGAGGGGGTTACATTCTCACCTCTTGGCCTTCCACTGGAGGAACCTCTAGCCACCGGAGCTCCACCACCTCCGCTCCACCTTGCAACCCTATAAAAGGGTGAGAAGTGGAAGACAAGAAAGAGAAGAAGACAAGCCAAGAGGAAGAGAAGCAAAGAAAGAGGAGAGCAAGAAGAGAAGACAAGGAAGAAGCAAGAAGAAGGAAGAAGGGTGCGCCCCCTTCCTTCTCCAAGCCCTTTTGAGTTTTTTTGAAGATTTTCAGTATTACAAAAAAATACCCTCTTGGGGCATGTATTGACAAAAATGCCTTTGGGACGTATGAAGACTGTTGTACTTATATTTCATGGAAATACATTGTACCAAAGTTATATAAATTGAAGAAGGATGGGATCTCCCAACTTGTCTTTGGCAAAATTACGCAACGGCCCCCGCATGACCTCAAAATTGCATTTTTACCCCGCGTTACTTCAAAATTGTACAAAAGTACATTGGCTTCAACAAAACATTTAGAGAAAATCATGAAAGTTCAAAGAGGATATTTTTGTTCATGGGGAGAACTTCCCCATTTATAAAAAATCTCCTCTTAAAGCGGGGTTCTAGAAATTGCATTTCTACCTTGGGCTTTCTCTAATTGTGTATATACCCGTGAAAGGAATCTCAAAAATGTGGGAGAATCCACTAAGGTTGCAAAGACCATATGTGGTCCCTAGGGGTACGAGGATAAACCTTCTTCGAAATAGAAAGTCCTGGTTGAACCAGGGTTTGCCGACCCGCCCGACCCGGCCGACCCGGTCTCGGCGCGGGACGGGTCGGGTCGGGCGGGTCGCACAGCGACCCGATCCGCCCCTTTTGCTCTCGACGCGATTTTTTGTGAATTTATATTTATTTCCCATCTACAACTAACAATGAACAGAATTTTATTATTTGCGTACCATGCAAGACTAAATTCAATATTTAATACATCTTCATATAATTTAGTTCAAAATAATATCATTATTTCTATAACATACAAATAAGGTTAATATTTATAATTAATACATATACATTAAATTTAAAATTATTTATCACTAATTAGATATTTAAAATTACATCTCTAGTTAAATTACATGACACATATAGATTATAAACATCTCTAAATAACTTACATTGTACATATAAATTAACTTTATAATTATTTATAAAATATTCAACACTAAATTTATATTTACATTAAATTAAATTACATTATGTAATTTAATTAACTAATATACATTATGCATTTAAAAATATTTTACATCTACAACTAATACTGATATTAATATCAATATTTTTCCAAATGTAATACTAAATTTAATATTTAATATTACATTTACATTAAATCTAATATTTAAACATGAATTGAATTACACATCAAAAAATAAATTTATTACTACAACATGAATTAAATACTATTTATATTAATTCTACAAAATGAATTAAATAATACATAATTAAAATGATATTTATACAACAAAAATTAAACAAAAATTATCTTATTTATATAACATGAATTAAATAATACATTCATAATAATAATAAATAATATAATAATATATTTTTTATATTTTTTAATTAAAAAATTAAAAAAATTAAACAACCCCCCCCCCCCACCGGAGCTGGGGGCGGCGATGCAGACGCACCCCCCCCTCCCCATCTCACCCTCCCCCCCTCACGGTGGAGACGGCCCCCCCTCCCCCCTCTGACGGTGGCCGGCCCCCGACGCCCCCCCGACACCCCCCCTCCCCGACGCCCGCAGACGCCCCCTCCCCCCTCCCGCAGACGCCCCCCTCCCCCCTCCGACGGTGCCGCCCGCGGACGCCCGCCGCACGCCCCCCCTCCCCGACGCCCGCAGACGCCCCCCTCCCCCCTCCGACGGTGCCGCCCGCAGACGCCCGCCGCACGCCCCCCCTCCCCGACGCCCGCAGACACCCCCCTCCCCCCTCCGTGCCCGCGACGCCCGCCGCCCGCAGACGCCCGCCGCACGCCCCCCCTCCCCCCTCCGACGCCCGCCGCCCGCAGACGTCACCCCTCCCCCCTCCGACGGCCACAGACGCCCCCCTCCCCCTCTCACGGTGCCCCCGACGGCCGCAGACGCCCACCCTCCCCCACCCCCCTCCTCACCCTAAAACAAAAATTTAGGGCACCTACCTCTGATCGCCGGTCGTCGCTGCCGTCCGCCGCCGTCCGCCGCCGCTCTGCACCGCCCACACCGCCGGCCACCGCCTTCCACCGCTGCGGATGCCAGACCCGCCCGCACCCGGCCCGCTATATGGGCGACCCGGCACGTACGCGCCGTCCCGCACGAACCAGACCGGGCCCGCCTCGACCCGCTCCGGTACGCGGCGGGACGCACGGGACCATGCGGTCCAGTGCGTCCCGGCCACGACCCACGGCCCGACCGACCCGGTCCCGGCCTGGGTCGGGTCGGGTCGTGCGAGTCGGTGCGAGACGCACCGGGTCGGCAAACCATGGGTTGAACTCTCGTAAGAATAAAAAAATTGCGAGTAAACCCTCGCTCGGGGAAAAAACTATAGAGGCTTCTCCCTTACTCAGGGGTATGGGTCATAAGGGCAACAAAGGACCTTTAGCAGTCTAATCAAGGGTATTCGGACTTGTCCGATGTAAATTAACACCAACCCTGTCCGGTGAGGAAAAGTCCAGTACACGAACCCTAATTGTCTGATAAACCCGAAAAGCGCAGAATTAATGAATGTGCCCGAAAAAGAAAAGAGAAACAATAACAATGCGCATATTCGTCCGTCGAAACGGATGTCGAAAATTCCGCGTGTAAATAACTCTCCAAGTGCATCTTGCTGATTCTTATATCCTTGGGCACATGTTTATAGCTCTGGTTCTATCCCTGGTTTAGCAAGTCTTGGATGAATAGCTTTCTAGGCTCGCCTACTGGATCTCCATTGTTTTGAGACTCATCCCATTTCAATTGAATCCACCTTGGAACGCGAAGGAGTGTAGGAAGAAGTAGAAGATCAAGAGGAGAACCAGTAGCCATATAGGCTTTGTGTTCTTTTGGAGCTCTATAAGCTCTTGTAAACACGTCAGTCGATATAAGAATTATCCAGTTGTAAGACTTGACGTGGCAATGTACATATATGTAAGCTTTTGGCTATGTTCAGGTATAATTTGTGTAATGGGATGTATTTTTCCTTTGAAATGCTCTTCTGTATGACTGATATTCTTCTCCCCAAGATCTGTTTGAGGGGTGTGTTCCAACCCTGCTGCATCTCGACTCCGGTACACATAGCAACCTCACTTCCGCACTTTTAACTACAAAGAGTTTAGTAGAAAATGAACTCCACTACAAATTCGAAATTTCATAGGTGTGTCTCGTACAGAAGGAGGCTTACTTAACTTTCTTTCTTTTCCATGAAAGTGCCTTGTAAGGAAAATACCATAGGATTCAGAAGAACATGTTTAGAATTAGCCGTAAATAAACAAATTGTGCATAGTAAACTCTTGACATCAAATAGGACTTATCATTAATATTTGCATGGCAGTTACCTGATATCAATTAATCTCTCTTCAGTTCCAAAAACTGCATCGTGGTCATCTCTCCTACTTGAGAAGGCAGAAATGCTATCATATGCAGAATCCAAGTCCTCTCCCTGGAAGAAACAATAGTCGATTACAAAAGTGAATATTCATCAGGATTGGGATACAAGAAAGTCAAACTAAGTTAATATTAACAAAATAAATACTACAGCTGCACAATAAGCACATCAAGGGCAAAACGGTACATGAACAAAAATGTTATTCCTATCTCTTTTCTCCTGTCATTCTCGATTCCTCACTTTCTCTATCTGTCACCACTCAATGGAAACAGGTCACCATAGACCTAAAACAGGGAGCATGCTAATGGAGAAAAAAATCATCCCTCCATAGCATTCTTAGCCCATAAATAAAGCACGCATTTCTTTATATCAGTGATGTTCTTCCCATCCTGGGACATCGATTATGCCAGCAACTAGACCACATCGTCAAATTGAAAGGCCAAGGGTTGCGTATTGCTAGCTAGGTAATGGTCATGAAAATTTTCATGGGCATAAAAACTTAAATGACCTTCAAATGCAAAAGACAATTAAACTAGGCCAACCACCAACCAATTGTCTTCAAATGCACATCATCGCGGGAAGGGAGAGAAGGTGGCAGTTACCTCGAGTAGCTTCCCTTCGCGCAGGAGTTGCTCGTAACTGATTATCACAAACACAAATCAGGGACGAAAAATAACAAATATTTGAACTGGGAAAGAGGGGCGGGGGGGTCTCGCGGTCGGAATACAAGTGAAAAGTGATCGTCGCAGACTTTCTCCTGCACATCGGAGAGGAAGTTCAAAATGGAAAATAAAAACTTTGGGTGATACGTAACTGCGAGAGCTCGGCGGGGGAGAGGACGTTGGAGGGGCGGAGAGTGGAGCAGATCCAGTCGAGGACGGGGCGCGCCTCCTCGCACTGGAAGGGCCATTCGAAGCTGTCCGAGTCGAGCGGCTGGCCGCCCCGCCCTCCGCCATCGAAGCCCAGCTCCTCCAGCAGCCTGCACAGCCGCGCCCCGCTCATCTCCCTCCCTCCCTCGTCGTCGCGGGATCTCCGAAAATTTTTCAAAACAGGCAATACTTACCACTACCACTCCAACTACTCTGGAGTCCGGGCAATGGGAACAAAAGGGGAGATTAAAAAAAAAGGAGAGTTATGCTTAGTGAACACCCGCGGAAACTACACACCCAGTGTGTGTCAAATTTAAAAAAAAATTATGACATGAGATCTAATTCCTCTTAAATTACCCGTATAATACACACCTTCATCGAATGACCTAAAAAAAAATCTAAAACAAAAAAATGATTTAAAAAACATAGACCCAACAATATTCATTGAATCTCATTTTTATTTTTAAAATTTTGTTGAGTCATTGAATAGGGGTGTGTCTTTGATCCACTCACTTATTTTCTTGAGTAAGTCAGAGAATCAAAGATGAGAATCACTCCCGTAAAACTCACAACACGGCGTCATGCCGACAACCCTCCGAATCTAAGACCGGGCCACCCCGGCCGTTGCACACGGCGCACAAGGACGAGTTCCTGATGAATAGACAAGTCCTCCACACTTACGTGATTTTCTAACGATGAGAGGAGTTACTCCACAACACTTCGAGTCTATTCGGGCAGCAAGTGAAGCAGACAGAGTACACACAAAGTCAGAAGTCTTCCACGAAGTCGAAGGACGACAGCAAATATGAAAAAAACAAGTTGGGCCCCTCTTATGGGGATTCGCACCCTTTCCTTTGCCCAGGGCCACCCTGGGCTACGTGAGACCCCCCTAGGGGCCACCTGGTCCGGATGTAGCCCTCAGGGACCCCCACCCAATCCAAGTGGGGCCACGCCAGAGCCACGGGGTCCGGGTGGCTCCCTGGAGCCACCCAGACCACATGGGTGTCCTAGAAGATGCCTGCTCCCCTGGGTGCACCAACCGGTCTAGGTGCCCCCTGGGCGGACTCCCAGCCAGACTAGGTGCCCCCTCCAGGTGGCTGCAACCCATCCAAGTCCCTTGGACCCCCAACCCGACCACCTAGCCCCCCTGTCGGGCTCCCAATCGGACCGGGTACCCCCTCCCAGGGCTCCAACAGGTCCAGGTAGCCCCCTTGAGGGCTTCACCCGGTCCAGGTACCCCCTGCCAGGGACCCAACCGGTCAGGTGTCCCTTTGGCCAATTTTGGGACTATAAGTTCCTCCCGATGAGCCCAAATGTCAGATACATGTGGCACAACATGCAAGAACAAACGTACGACAAGCATTTGACTCCGATTGTACGACGCTCAAGCTCTCCGGGCGAGGATATTGTTGGCTTTGTGTTCGGCACTTCAGTGCCGAGAGTATGCTATACAAACACCCCTCAAATGGCGTCGAATGGATGTCATGTGATAATCGAGAAAGCACTTACATGGCTATGCAAAGACTCGGGGACCGATAAAATGATGGAACTGTCTCGCAGCTTTCGCAAGACTTGTAGTCGGGCTTTCAATGCAACATATGAAGCCTTTCACTGCGAACATCAGAAATTCCTCAAGGAATTGATTACCGTCCCAACCGGTTGTCAGTCTCGACATCGTCTGTCAAACTATCGTCCGTCTCACCACTCGGTCCACACCTTACCGACGAAAAGGACCTCATACTCGAGCCAGTACCTGCCTACTCCACACCGAGCCAGTGTCAGCCGCTCCACACTCAATCCAATACCCGCCTGCTCCACGTTGAGCTAGTGTCAGCCGCTCCACACCCGAGTCAGTGTCAGTTGCTCCACACTTGAGCCAGTACCTACCTGCTCCACATCGAGCCAATGTTAGCCGCTCCACACTGAGCCAGCACTTGCCTGCTCCACCTCCAAGCCAGTGCCTCTGTCACGTCCCGAGATATAAGTACAGCGGAAGATATTCAGGAACGTGAACAGCCGGATAGTACGCCACAAGCGAGCAATATATTCAGAGCGCTGACACATCCACGTATAAATATGAATGCACAATAATTGAACAAAACCTTTACTTTTATTGAATAATAATCAAAGTACATGATATTGACTCTTGACTCTTTGACTGACTAGACTTAATAAAAATTAAAAGTACATAGGATGACTCAATAAAATAAAAATTACATCATATGACTCTAAACTAACATAATGACTTATAACACGCTAAGTCTTCTCTCGAATCTTCAATCATCACTCTCGGACCCATCATCGGACTACTCGGAATCCGATCCACTAGAGTTTCCTGGAAATATTTGAAAAGTAGGGTAATGAGCACATTTGCCTAGTAGGTATATTCATATCAACATGAAGGCAATGTTTAAGTAATTAACATTTTAGCTCTAGAAAATAAGATAAAAAGGAATGTGGTAAATCATACGAATAAATTTGAAATAACATTAATAACGAGATATAGATCATAGAGATATGAAGAATGTGAAGGGATAATAGAGCATGATCAAGCAAGATAAAAGGTAAAGTGGCCTTTCATGAACTAGAATGTACTTTTCATAACCATAAAGGCTATGCACTAGAAAGTCATGTAACAAGAATGTATTAGCAAGCATGTAAATTTTCCAAAATTGCCTCGTGGTTTTCACCCGTTTATAAAAAAAGTACTCCCAGTGCAATGCGACGCCAGTAAGCATCATATCCCGTGGTTTATAGTACGTTTCCTACTATCTGCCGAGAGGGCTAGCGTGGAGCCCTTGGACACTGTCCGTGTCCGCTCTTGCATCTTCAAGTTGTAAATCAAGCTACTTTCACGAGAAATAAAGTAGGCTAACAATGTACAAGTTCAAACTATAGTTTCATAATAGCAAATATCAAGGTAAGAACATACAAAGATTGGAAACATGAGGTCAATGATGATTTAATGACAAGGTCATGCTACGGAAGAAATTCGGCAGCATAACGACATATTCCTTAACTTTCATAATTTATTAGGTAGCTTTTGCATAAGGTATTAGGTTCTCGATAATCAATAGACCATCTAGGAACTTAGAAAAATCAACCCCTTGGGTCAAACCTCGGGTTAAATAGGAACTGGGTAGAAGCGGTCGTTACTGGACCGTTTCTGGACATAGGCGGTCAAGGCTGGACCGCTATAATGAATTTGGCGGTCAGGTCAGGACCGTTTCTATATAGAGTCGACACATGAAGAAAGAAAGTGTCGACGCAGTGAAGAAATCTGGACTAACGTGGTCACGGGATGACCGCTACTTGACAGTAGCGGTTGCCTTAGGGCCGCTACAATCCAGGACACAAAAAAACGCCGATAAGTGCTTTCTAGATAATTGGGCTTTGAGGGTACAACTAGCTTGGCGTCCTAGTGGGAATCCCAGAATATGTGCCATGTACTTAAGAAAAGACTGTACATGAGACATGATCGTGTAAAAATAGCGATCAAATCATCATAAAACAAGTCCATAAATCGCATGAAAACATGATCATTAATACAAGAGTATATGTTTTGACATGAAAATAGCATAAGCTAAAAATAAGTTTAAAATGTATAAAGAACATGAAATCTATCAAGATGGGTAGTCAACATAACTAGAATTATGAATACTACATCATAATCAGGAGTAGAACCTAATTATCTAGGCCTAACATATGATAAATAGGATTGTTTTGCAATCTGTTTCGGGTTAACATCATGCAGAAAACTGAAACATAAAAGCAGTCTTATGAGGACCGTTTATGATAGTAGCGGTCTTACCAGAACCGCTTCTATGCATACGCGGTCAGTCGGGGACCGCTAAAAGATGTTTGGCGGTCTATGTGTAACCGTTTCTATCTTGTCAGCCCGAAGGGTAAAAATAAAGCAACTAAAACATATTCTAAGGCAATAAACATCATGAAAACATGCTAGACAATGATATAAGACATGATAGCTCATAGGGATGCATCGGTTACATGAATTAAGCCAAAATCATTAACGTTTCTTATTAAGGACATGGTTCATGCATGAAAAAATAAGTTAACTGTGTAGTGTAAATAAAACATGAAATTCGTCACATACAGAGCATGAAATCACATGAAACTAGAGGGCTTTTATTCTTAACTTGCTAATTTAGTCTTTTCATGAGATAACCTACCTTTGATTCGGTCCCTAAACTTCAAATTTCTGACTAGAAGTCGACCCTAGTTTCTGCACGTCGTGTGTTAAACCAGCAACTTCTCGTATCTCTATCTCCTGATCATCTCAACCTAAATCCATGAAACTTGAAGGGTAGGTAGAATATATAAAGGGGAACCAAAAGTTCTAAAGACTCAACTTGAACTAACCTCGTTTAGGGCTTCTAATTTCCTGATCTTCACTGGACCGGTGCACTATTTCTTGTGCAGCCTGCAGCGAACCAGAGACTTGCATATGCCCTAACTCTTCAACGACTGGGTATTCTAGCACAAAAATCGGAGGTGAGTTAGATAAAACTAAGGAGAACATAAAGTTTTAAAGAACCAACCTGAGATGAGGTCTCCTTACTGTCGAACTACACGCTCCAAAATAAAGGTTCACGCAGGTCGAACTTGAACCCTATTTATAAGGTTTGCCTAGGGTTTGGGGATTAGATCAAACTTAGAGTCCTAAATTATGGTAAGATTGATCCTTAGAGAGTTCTAGAGTAGGTTTTCATGCCAGATAGCTTTGAATCATAGAGATTGGGATGGGAAAATTTGGATCTTTCCACGCTTCTAACACCTCCATTCACGGAACCTAGTAGCGGTCGCCTCGAGACCGCTATTGTATGAAGGCAGTCTCGCGATAGACCGCGTTTAGGCAGTTATTCAAAAATTTTAGATTTTTGGTTTTATAAACTATTTATCCCCTAATTGGTTCATTTATCCCATTTAAATCTGAAAATAGCCCCAATTACATTTTTATAATCGGACTTGGGCCTAAAGGTCTTGGAATTGGGTCTTTGGGCCTATTTAAGTTAGACTTAGCCCTTTGGTTAATATAGGGCTTCTAGATTGATTTAATTATCCTATAATTCTCTTAATAGCCCATTAAGCCTTTTTAATTACTTAATAATTATATTTAATTCCATAAAATTCCTAGAAATTTCTCGGACATTACAGCCTCGCTGTCATAAACTCAGAGTCTGTGTTCCCTCCAGTGCAAAGTTGAGATCGGTCTCCCTACCTGCACTCATCTCTATTGTTGTTGCTATTGTTTCGTTGTGGTATCATAGGTCAAGCCCTCCCGACGTCATGGCCTCCAGGGTCCCTAGTTCTTCTTTTTGACAGTTAAATAAGAGTGTTCGGATTACTTTCGATGTAAATTAACACTGACTGCAGTGGGTGAGGAAACGTCCTGCACACGAACCTCACAATCGTCTGACACACCTACACTCGCAAAACCAAACCTGCGTTGTAGACACGTCAAAATTGACATCACCTTGAGTATATCGCCTATCGCATTATAATGTCCCAATTTGACCCTCAAATCGACTTATTTGAGTAGTTTTTCTCATTTTTCTTGATTATTCAGCTTTCGTCAGCTTTTCCATATTTTTCCTATTTCTCCTGATTTTTTAGGATTTTTCTCCAATTTTTTGGGGCCTTTTTGAATTAGAGTCAGACCCCTAGACGCCAATTATTTTCAAAAGAATTAACGCCTGTTCACGCAGGAGCCGATTCTTTTCAAAAGAATTAACGCCCATCGACGCAGACGCCAATTCTTTCAAGTCAACAGCCCTCGAGCGTGTTCATAAAATTTTCGTCCAAAATCAGGATGCCAATTCCCTTTGTAAAAATCTGCGTCCATAATCTGGACGCGCATTCTTTCTTCATAAAAATTGAAATTCCCAAGATTTTTTTAATCAACAACTTTTCAGAAAGTCATCAATTCTTTGATATATATGCGTCCAGCACATGGACGTTAATTCTTTTTGCTATAATTTCATGCCAGAATTCCCATAAAATTGAATTAACGCCTTTTTGGAAAGGCGCTACTTTTTAAATTGACAACCAAGTATCGGATGCAAATTCTTTTCTTCATTAAATTCAACTCAAAATTCGTATTATATTGAATTAATGCCTCTTCACAAAGGCGCTAATTCTTGAATTAACATTCAGACCTTCGACACTAATTCCATTTCTTATTTTTGGGCTTTAAAGTCAGACCAAAATTAAAATTTATTGTTAATTCGCGTCAAGATCTTGGATGCAAATTCTTTTCTAATTTTAGAAATTTCTAGACTTTCCATAAAATGATTTCTAATTAGCGACTCCTTCTTTGACGCTAATTTAATGAGCGGCCACTAGGTCTGACACTAATTCTTGCAAAATTCTGATTTCAACGGAACCCCTTTCTTTCCTCATTTTAAGCTCATTTTCCACTTGGGAAAGGGTTCCTATGACTTTCTAAGGTTGTGAGGACACATGACACATGAATATCTCTCTCCAAATCCCATTAAAACTTGATTTTATATTTTTAAGAGAATTAAACCTCTGAATTTCTCCTCTATAAATAGTATCCCCCCTCTCCCTTGTGTAGAAGGCTGAACTTTGGATCTTGGGAGAGACTCTGTTGGAAGGAAGGCTCAAGGAGAAGCCTCCCATGCGCTCAAAGTTACATCCCTTGGAACTTCTTCCTCCATTGAAGATCTTGAAGCCATCTTTTGGAGAAAAACCAATAAACCTATCTTCTCTCTTTATCCCTTCTTTTGTTTCATTAGATTAATTAATGTTCATGCATCATATCTTCTTTCCCTTTTATTTGCTTTCATCTCAACCACGTTGAGACCTCCTTTTATGCAACACTTGCACACCTCCCTCATATCATCACATTGTCTTCCTACCCTTTTGCATAGGGGTTTAAAGGCTAACACCAACAAGGTGTGTTCATGCCCTTGATTTCATGTCTATTATATTAAGGATTTGATACTACACACCTTTGGTTTGTAATCATATCTTTCTTGTTGGTTGTTTCTATTTTGCAAGGGTAATCATCAAAAGAAAGCTCTCTTCATTGGCCGGCCGATTGGAAGAGAAGGTTACACTCACATCCCCCACACCTTTTCAACGATATTTATTCACGATCACCTCCATTTTATTTAATTGTTATATCCTTTGAGGCCCGCGAGTCTCTGGCGATCACACTCCATCCTAGCATCTAGCATGCTCTTTTGCCCATTTCCCCCTTTATCCCATTAATTCATTATAATTACTTTTATTTTTAAAATCTTGTGGATTTTTCCATAAATCTACAAATTGACGATCACGGTGGGACCCCTTTTATTTTTATTTGATTACCCTTCCCCTTTGGCACCCGCGTGTGCCCACTCCCTTTTAAACCCATGGTGCATCTCCCCTTGTGCTCCACGTAGTACTTTCTTTTTTAATTATTTTTATCCCTCGTGCACTGCGTGCACAACTCCCTCCTTAAGTGATCAAAATTTTGTTAGATTTTATAAAAATTCATATTTGTATCTAAATTTTTTTGGGGGGGATATCATGCTATATTTTATATTCTGTTGATTGCCATGAGTTATATTGGGAGTTTGTGAGTGTTTTTTAATTTTCTTATTCCATCATTTTTTTATTTTCTACATCTTTCTGGGCCCCACACTCTGTCTGAATGTGGTCAGACAGAGAACTGCGTTCTTCTGAATGCGGTTGTGGGGAATATTTTTTTATCTTATTTATTTGTTTATTAGTTACATTTATTAGTTTTATCTTTTGGTTTATTAGCGCGTGGGCGTGCTAGTCACAGAGTGACGAGTTTATTATGCGCACCGTTTGACAAATCAAACGAAGGTGAGTATCGTGTCGGGACCTGAAACCTGCTGTACCATAAAGGCTACGGTGTTAATTACGCCCTTCTGAAAGAAGGACAACCCTTGATTAATCACCAAAAATAGAGGGACTCCGGGGCCGAATAATTTGAATGAGAACATGATTTGGAGAACATTTATTGAATAAAATAGACTTTATCATGCAATCAAGCAAACAGTGAGATGATGTTTATTTAGGTAGATCGACTCTTCGTACGAGGCGGAGAACTTAGATCCGAAGATCACCTCACACTTAGTGATAGCTTCTAGCCGGACTTAATCTGACCTTCTGCAAATCACCATTTTATATACCAGATAGTCAAGACATGCATGCATATAAGATACACACACCTATACATGTATGTGTATACATGTGCGAACACGTATGGGTAAATTAGCACATAGAAGTTTATTTCTGTTGGGTCTGGGGCAACGACAATCAAGAGGGGGGGTGAATTGAGCGGCCCACTAAAAACTAATTTCCTCAAAGACTAATTCTAATTGAGACCAAATTTAAGATTGATAGAAAGTTGAGTGATTAGCCTCTATTAGATTAGATAAATATGAACTTGATATAGTAGGATGAACACGCTCTCAAAGTTCACTCGCGTGTGATTAGTAATGATGTGAATATGTGTGTGTATGCAACGATGTGCCGAGACTTTGAATGCCGAATAATTGAAACAGATGAAGTGCAAACCACAAACAAGCCATAATCAAATCACAAGGCACACCGATTTTTAAGGTGGTTTGGGATCACACCGGGCTCCCTACGTCCACCCCTCACTCAACTGAGTGAGGTTTCACTACTGTTAAAACAGCCCGGGGATAAATCCCCACTCACACACGGAGCCAAGCTCCAACACACACACGTAGGGCGACGCCTGCACAACCACACGAGAGAAAACTCCCAAACACACACGGGGAACAATCCCCAAACCACACGCGGAGATGCTCCACACAAAACGACGCACAAGCGTCAACACAAACACTCGGAGATCAAATCTCCGAACACCCACACAGAATATTCGTTCAGAATTGGGTAAAACGTTCACAAATAAATACAATATGCCCCAAATGAATTCTTCAGATTGAAACAAAGAAAATATATCAAAGTGTAAAGCTCCCCCTTCTTTAAACGATCCGGCTCATCTTTGTTCGTAGGCGAATGACTGCGATTTCAACTTCTTCTTGTTCCTCTCTTCAAGCCACTCCTCTCTCTCTTCTTCCACGATCTCCAGAAACACCTTGGAGCAGATAAAATCCACCTTGACTTCTTCACCTTCTCTTATTTCTCCCTTTCTTCTCCTACAAGATAGAAAATGTTAGCTCTTAGGGTTCTTTCTCTCAAATTCAGAGTTCACACACACACATATATATATATATATATATATATATATATATATATATATATATATATATATATATAACTAAGTGTGGCCAAAAGGCCCATATACCCCTTCTAAAGTGTGTTAAAAGCACCCTCATAAGTCTAAGAACCTTTTGGGAGTATTATGATAAAGTTTCAAGGCCAAAGAAATGGGTTTAGATGACATTCACAAGTCCAGACCGGAAAGGGTCAACCCATGGGGTCGACCCCTGAGAATTCTATACAGAAAATAGCCCAGACAGCAAGCAGGGACAAGGAGGTTGACCCTATGGGTCGAACCTTTTGGGGGTATTATGGTAAAGTTACAAGGCCAAAGAAATGGGTTTAGATGACTTTCGCAAGTCCCGATCGGAAAGGGTCGACCCCTGAGAATTCCATACACAAAACAGCCCAGACAGCAAGTAGGGACAAGGAGGTCGACCCTATGGGTCGACCCACATGGGTCGACCCCTGCAACACCTCCCATGGTTTCAGCTTTAGATAGAAGCAGACCCTATGAGGGTCGACCCCTGCCAGATTGGGTTAAAAAACTCTTCAAACCTCCATATTCTCAAGGGGAAAACAAGTGATTAGATATTACCATTTTCATCTAAATTTGGGAAGGTTTAAAGACCATCCTTGAACCTGCAGAATCACAAGAACATCAAGTTAATATAGGTATCAAGATTAAGGACTCCTAACATTTAAACTTGATTCTTCCTCATTAAAAATCCACAACTTCACAACCATCAAAACACACATTACTCCAAGATGTGTTTCCATAAAGACATAAGTCACAAGCTTTGGCATTTGATGAACTTTGAATCTTTCATTGCATCCAAGGCATATACGATGATATGGGAGCACAATCATTCAATTAGCATTTGTCGAAGTACGCATACATATCATGAGACTCAATTTGACATGTTCATAGAGTTCAAGTGCAGTCTTTTTGGAACAAAAGAAATGTGGACCATCAGACTCAAAGAACATTGTTATGGCAAAATATGAACACTGGACCTTCATGAATTCCTGTATGAACACTGAAACACACACATTTAACAAGGCAAAATGAACATGAGTTTCCGACCTTCAAGACAAATTAAACTTGCCATGCAATCATGTTTCCACATCTATTGCCATTTAGAACAAGGCATTCACACACACATGCACGTATGCATTCTTGCAAGCATGTTTCCCAATTTTCACAATCAATCTCATCTCTTGAAAAGTCACATGCATCACATGCATCAATATGTATGCATGTAAACATGTTTCCATAGATTCACCATCATTCTCAATCAGCACAAGGCATTCTCAACCAAACTTTCTCACACATACATAAATTTTTATTGTCATCAAAATCACACACATAGCACAATAATTTCTTTATCAGAATTAGATGCATAGGTTAGTTTTCGATAGAACGCATATGCTGTATGCAACCGCGAGTGCTTATACACACTTTGAAAATTCAATGTTGGTTAATTGAAGGTATGTTATCAATATATTATCCACCCATTTAATTGTTTATCACTCATCGTGTTTTGGGAAGATTTCGACAGCACCTCCCCTGTCCCGAAGTGTGTCGGGGAAGGTATAAGAGGCTCGTTCACAAAGTGTTGGGACGGTCCCCTGACTGACGGTCGTTCCTAAGTGGCAATCCCATACCCCATGATAGGTGGAGGAACCTGAGGGGCAGCACCCTAGGGAATCCCGAGCACCCATGAGGTCGTCGATCAATGCTTGCCTTTTGTTGTGGAACCGCCTTTATCATTATAGTGCATACATATGGGTTCATAAGGAGAACCAACATGACCGCTCTCAGATGGGTTCGCATGTCACCGGGACAATGTATGCCAAGGGAGGGCATTTGTTATTGATTTATTCTCTTTATCAGATATTTTGCTCTCACAATTTGGCATGGGTAACCGTGGAGCTGTTACCACCAAAAGAGACAAGAATTGAGCGAAAAGCCGGGGAAAGTGCGGTGCGGAGTAGGAAACGAAACTATAATTTCCAAGAATATTTTGGCAGCATCTCCCCCTGCCCCAAAACATGTTGGGGGGATGTAGAGGAGGCCCATCCATAGCAAACTGAGATGGACTCCGAAGAAAGACAGGCATGCCAAGATGACAGCCCGGACCCTATAGCGGGTGGTGGATCTTCGAGGGTTCGCCCTCTAAGAAACCCGTATCACCCGTGGGTTACTGATCATATCCTGCCAACTGTGTTAACCCATTTTGGTGTCATGACATATACATAGAGGCTCAGGGGAGCGCTAGTATAACCATGGGCCGGTGGGTCTACGTATGTCGGGGCACTATTTGCCAATAAGGCGGTTTGTTATTCGCTTGGGGAGTGATTGGACAACCATAACATATCCATTTGTACCTCTACTGTTGACCACGGGTCAAGCTGTGAGATTTCAGCAAACCCCTTTCAGCATTGGGTCTATTCAAAACATACATCAGGCACCAAAAGAAATATGGGAATCCCACGTGGTCCGACGGCCAGCAGGGAGAAAGGATAGCCATGTGATCCGACGGCCAGTAAAAATGGAATTTGACCCCATGTGAATCAGCGGCAGTGCACAATAGGAAAATGCCTCATATGATCCGGCGGCAAGGCTAATGGGGAGGAAGCCCCTTCATCCAGCGGGCATGGGGAAAGCCTATGATTCGGCGGCCATGCAAGGAGGCGATCTGGCAGCCAATTGAAGAGGCAATCCGATGGCCATGGGATAGAGGGATGGTGATCTGGCGGGTGATAGGGGGTGATCCGAAGGCCACTTAGGTGGTGATCCGGCAGGTGATAAGAGGAAATGGCCATGAACCGGTGGCAATGTGAATGGGGGAATGTTCATTATGCGGCGGCTATGCAGATGGGTTGATCCGGCGGGTAGTTATGGTTGGACCACAATACACGGTCTAGAGGGGGGATTAATAGATCCCCTTTAAAAATTTATGCTCAAATTAAGACACACAATTCAAACTGAATCGAAGATAATACTTCAGATTCCTTTTCACTGAAGTAAACTGAACATGAATGCATATAACCATAGATGGTGAAACTAATGTCGAACACTTAGAGGGTAATGGAGATGATGAGCAGAAACAAAGCTGGACTTAAAACAAATGAGATTCAGCAAACATCAAACATAGACGCTAGTACAGGACAGAGGGTAGAGTCCATAAACTCTCCTCACGCAAGATGCATGAATACACCTTTTGATATACCAGCTTCTAAAGATTTTCACAGAACTGGGCAGAATATAAAGATCAGATCAACCAGATGCAAATGACATACAAAACCACTCTTGAACACTTAGCGTATAGGGAACCTACAGTTTAGAAACTGCTCGCACTGCAACCTGTGAAGGTGGTAGAGGACATGGATCAAGCACATAAACAAATCACGAACACAAGGGATTTTTAGGTGGTTCAGTCCGCACCAAGTAGACCGACATTCACCCCGCACTCAACCCGAGTGAGGATTCCGCTGACACATAGTTTGAACCGCTGAGCCTCACAGCTTGCTACACCGCCGAGCCTCACAGCTTGCTATACAGTTGAGCCTCACAACTTACTTAGACAGCTGAGCCTCACAGCTTGCTTAGATAGCTGAGCCTCACAGCTTGCGTAACCCGATCTCTAAACAGAGCATCGAAAGAAACTCATAGAAGCGGAAACAAAAACAAAAGAAGGAAACATAGCAACAATAGCTACGAATAAGCACAATGGCTTGGATTTGATCTAGAGGCCAAGGAATATCAAATCTACAATGAACTCTGGCTGCACACAAGAACTTCACAAGCTCTCTCTTTCTTTTTCTCTTCTTCTTCTCACAGTTGCTCTCACAAATCTCCTTCAAAGTGGGCTGCTCACCCTTCTCTCTTTTTCTCTTCAGCTCTTCTCTTTTTAGCTCTTTTCTTCAGCTGCCCTTCTCTTCTTCTAGAAGTCCATTTGTCACCCTTAGTCGACCATTTGTCACCTTTGTGGCTGGTTGACTGTTGACTCTAGTGTTGACTGCTTTGTGTGAAAAGGTATTGAAACAACAAGTTGACTGTTGACCTGGCTCTATTGACTCATTGGCTTATCTTTTACGAGTCTGTTGACTCCGTTGACTTTGTTGACCAAGATGCATGGGTGCTTTTCTAAGTTGACCATGTCGACTAGTTTGATCATTTTGATTTGTTGACTATGTTGACTTGTTGACATTTTGACTTCTGTGAATTTTGTTGACAGTGTGAAGCCTTGAGTCATATTTGACAGAAATTCCTCTTTTTCTTCACAAAAGTCAACCTCTTCTCAGCAATAGAAGCTATTTGTCACCTTTGACAATCTATTTGTCACCCTTATCAATCTATTTGTCAGCCTTAACTTCTTCTCCTAGCGGGTGACTTTGGAGTCGACTCTAGAGCCAAATGAAGTCAACTCTACTTTCAACATTTCTTCTTTACATCTCTTCTTCTCCTGTGCCAAGCTATTTTTCACCTCTGTGAACCTATTTGTCGCCCTTAATCCATATTTGTCGCCCTTGTCTGGCCATTTGTCAGCGATAGATTGCTGTGATGTCTGCTTCTTGATTTTCACACTTCTGGTTGCTTCTGGCCATTGCTTTCTGCAAAATCAATCCTGTCTTCACAAAACTCATGAAGGGATACATGTATATATGAAGAACATGAATTTCATCAAAATCATAAGAAATATTTATACATGAATCTTCATTAATTCTGTCTTCACATAGATTATGCATGTATAAGGTATTCATGACTTATAGTGTTGACATCATCAAAATAAAATCAAAACACAGAGACACAACATTCTCCCCCTTTTTTATGATGACAACATTATGAGTCATTATAATCAAATCAATATGAAGAACAATAGAACATGTGGTAAGGACACACAACGCAACACACACAGGGGTTCGAGGAGCACGCAGATGTCCCTTTGGCTCGGAGAGGACGTGGAGGCCTAGTCAGAGTTATTTGCATTTGTTTTATGCTTTTAGGCCATGTTGGGCCATGGATAAGTCCCTACGTGGACAATTAAGTGGTTATTTTCTTTTATTGGACCTCTTTCTTGTGGAGGATTATTGGGCTGGAATAATTGGGCTTAGACTGGGTCAAAGGGTGGAAAGAGCCACCCATCCCTTAAATCAAGGAAGGCTGCGCCCCCACCTCCTCCTTGGGTTAAAGAGGGAGGGCCGCCCCCATCCAAGGAAGACTGTGCCCACGACGCAGCACATGCCGGGGTTCGAGGATCAAGCAGACGTCCCTTTGGCTCGGAGAGTTCGTGGAGGCCTAGTCAGAGTTATTTGCATTTATTTTATGCTTTTAGGCTATGTTGGGCCATGGATAAGTCCCTGTGTGGACAATTAGGTGGTTATTTTCTTTTATTGGACCTCTTTCTTGTGGAGGATTATTGGGCTGGAATAATTGGGCATGGACTGGGTCAAAGGGTGGAAAGAGCCACCCATCCATTGAATCAAGGAAGGCTGCGCCCCCACCTCCTCCTTGGGTCAAAGAGGGAAGGCTGCCCCCATCCAAGGAAGGCTGCGCCCCCCCCCCCCACCTCCTCCTTGGGTCAAAGAGGGAGGGCCGCCCCTTTCCCCCCATTCGTAGCCCCCATCTCCTAAGGTTAGGGTTTAGCAGCCCACCCTATATATTATCTTGTGGGATTATTATTGAAGGCTAATGAAGAATCATTTGATGAAAGAATTTGCTTGAGAGAAAGCTCTCTTATTCCTCCTTGATCCTGCGACGATATCTCCCCGGGGTACGACTCCCCTCGCCAAGGGTGCGACGCCCGAGGCTTGCCCTTCCTCTTTCCCTCCATCCCCTCTCTCCGCCGCCGCCTTCACCGCCTCCATCGCTGTCAACAATGACCAATAGCTTGCAAAATTCATCCATGTCCCTGTGGTTGGCTTCTGAGTCTGAAACATGGCTGGGGACGTAGCCCCGTCTCACAGCGTCGGAACGAGTCCAGTCTCGCGTCGTTCTGACATCGAGGCTGCCCGTGGCGCTCAATCTCGTGGGACTGTGCCACCATCCTGCGCCAGTGTGACCCAAGGACGATCTCCATGTTTCGAATCTCTTCCCTCCCTCTGTGCTATGAGATCGGGTCTGACCTTCAGAGGGGACATACTTTGCCACGTCCTCTTCGCAACGGGTGGTTGATGTAATGCCCCGAGTTTTTCGGGCACTTTTTGGATCTGGATCCGTGGGTTTCGGATCAGTTTTGGAGGTCCCAGAACGTGTTTTGTGGTTTACACGTGTGTTTCCCCTGACAGGACCTATGGAACCCTATACTGGGTAAACCGTTACGTTCACCTACTCCGGGATGGTACCAGTGCGACCGGCGTGTTCCGAGGATCGAGGAAACGTGTTTTTTCTATTTTTTCGTATTTTTTTGAAAATCAGGATTTTCTATAAATACCCTACTTCTTTTCTTTTTCTTTCTTCTTCTTCTTTCCCCTTCTTCCTCCCCCTCCCGTGACCGACCGGTGCCCCTCTCTCCCCCTCCCATGCGTGGATGCGGCGGCGACCCTCTCCCCGACTGTAGACGACGGTGAGGTGACGACACGGCGACGACGGCGGCGGTGAGACGATCGTGGAGGCGTGTGGAGCTCGTGGGAAGCTCGTGAAGAATGAAGGTTTTAAGTGAAGTTTTGAGGATCGGCGTTGATCCGTCGCGTTTCGGGCGACCCTGAGGTAGGGTGACGGATCCTTAGCTCGGCATTTACCTTCCCCGCGATTTCTAGGTCGAAGAGAGGCCGAGAGAGGGTTATTTCGAGCCAGGAAGGGAAATCTATGATTTGGGGTTCGAGCGCGGGATCTAGCATTTTAATCCATTATTTTGTGGTTTGTTGGGATCAAATGATGCTCTGGGGCATGAGGAAGGGTTCCCCTTTTATTTCCTCTTCACCCGGGGGTGAATGGGCCGTGGAATGGCATTTTGGGGCCACTCCCGCCGTTCTCGATTTTTTGGAATGTATGCGGTTCTAACAGGAACCGTTTTTGACCTGAAGCGGCCTTAGCTAGACCGTTTCTAGGCTTAGAGTGTCGGCAGGGTATGCGGTCACGCGATAGACCGTGTAGCCCTGAGGCGGCCAAGGGGCCGACCGCTTTCCTCACGGGCCAGCGTGGTCTTCGAGGTGTTTCTTACCATTGCGTTTTGACCATTGAATAGTCCTTGGGCTTAGCGGTCACGAGACGACCGTTTAACCCATTCTGGCAGTCCCAAGGGAGACCGTTTCTTGTCCAAGCGGTCACTAGGTGATCGTTTCTTTCCTTGGCAGCCTTATGGCATTGCGGTCCCAAGGGTGACCGTTTACACCATGAAGCGGCCAAGGATTGGACCATTTTTGTCCCAAACGGTCTGCAGGAGACCGTTTCTGTTAGAATATTAGGCACGGATTCGGAGGGGGGTGAATGAATCCCCTTTTACAAACTGTGAAATTAAAGCTTTAACCAAATCTTGTCCTACACAAACTGGACAAGGAAGCTCAGATGAGACTTATGGCTCACACTGAACATGCTTCGAACACTTAGCGTATAGCAACAGAGAGTTGATAAACACAAACGATGAACCAGTGGGGAATGATGATGATAAGCATTCACACAAATAAACAAACGCTTCACAGAAGATATGGATTAAGCAAACACAATATTAAACATGCTGCCCCTAAATAAGCAAGTAAAAGACCCTGTGAAGGAGATAGAGGAGATGGACAAACACACAAAGCAACCCACGGCACACTGAATTTTTTAGGTGGTTCGGCCAGACCCCCAGCCTGCCTACATCTACCCCTCACTCAAGCCGAGTGAGGATTCCCTTGCAAACTGCAAGAAGTAGACTCAGTCTGCAACAGACACTGCCAAACAACTTGAGACTGAGGGAGACAAATCCCTCGACCTGGTTTTGCTTCCCACAAGACCAGCCCCCTAGCCCTGCAACCCACAAAACTAGAATCGGAGGCGAACCTCCCTTCCTCCAAACCAGAGGGAAAAACCGTGAGTGACACCCAACCACTCAAAACCAGAGACCAAAGTCTCCCTTCTCCTGAATCCTCAGAAGGAACACCAGTGAGCAATGTCCCATTGCCCACCAACCAGAGGACACGTCCTCTCTTCCTCTGAATCCACAGAGGGAAACCGGAGATCACTCTCCCTTCTCCTGCTAGCGCAGAAGGAACCCCGATCCCACACCAGGGAATCAGAAACCACTAAGGAAATGGAAAATGAACAAATGAGAAAACAAAAAGAGGAAAGCAAAAAATAAATGTAGCTTCAATGACTCTGGATTTGATCCATGAGTCAATATATGATCAGATCTTCAATATAGAATGTGCTGCTTCAATCTCGATCTCTCTCTTCTTATCTTGCTTACTCTTTGTTCTTCTTTCTCTGCTCATCACTCTCAACTCTCCCTTCTTCTCTTCTCTAATCTCTCTCTCTACTTTTCTGGCGCTTCTCCCCTTTGTGGCTTCTCATTCCTGCTCTCTCTGTTGGAGCTTCTTCTTCTTCTCACTTCTATGTTTTTTCTCATTCGTCTCTTTTCAATCGCAGGATAGGCTTCTTTATACCCTCAGACTTGGGTCCCACGAGCTCATGCTTTAGGCGTGTAGAGACCTCTTTCCCACGCGTCTGGAGAAGGCACTTGTCAGGAGCAGTGGTGTCCCATGTGGCCCATATTGAAGATGTGTTGCTCATGTGGCAAAGGCTCCAGTCCTGACTTGTCTTGGATCACGTGCACTGCTTTAAGTTCCGCCAATCAGATTAGAAGCATTTCAACAAACACATTGCGTGTGAGGGTTTATACTTAAGCAAAAGTGTAATGTAGATATATGATCAGGCTTGTCATACATGTGTTCTACACAATACCTTAGAGCATAATAGAAGATGCACAGACTTGGTAGCATGAAGACAATAAGTGCTTCGACCAGGTTCAATCATCACGCACGGACATGCACTGACTTTGTATATGCTGAATGCAAGAAGTGCACTGACCTTGTATACACACAAGGCAAATGTGCACGGACCTATAATTCACATGTGCACAGACCTTGGTGAATCGTGCACTGACCTTGTGTGAAGGAGGAAAAACATGCACCGACTTTGAAGACATATAAGCACAGACATTGTGTATGCGCAGGCAAAGTATGCACTGACCTTGGTATGCACAAAACAGAACCTGCACCGACCTTGTGTATGGTCAAGACAAAAATCTGCATAGACCTTATGCGCATGAAACATGAACTAGCACCGACCGTATGCAGCCTTAACTAAAACTAGCATCGACCTTATCTACGTGGAAACCCAACTAGCACCGACTCTATATGCACGATGCAAACCTGCACCGACTATATGCCAGTGCAAAACATGCACCGACCTTGTGTATGCATGAAACACAAGCTTGCACCGACCTTGTGTGCGTGTTCAAAGCAAAACATGCACCGACTTTACAAGCACAATGCAAAACCTGCACTGACCTTCTATATGCACAATAGAAATGTGCACCGACTTGCATTGCTAGGTCTATATGTATGTGCACCGACCCTGGAAAACGTGCTTAGACCTTGTGTATGCAATCTTGTGCACATGCTCGGACTTGATGTATAGATGCTCGGACCTTATTGATTATACGCACTGACCTATATTAGCATATGCACTGACCTTAGTTAGGATATAAGCATACTAGCATCGACCTTAGTTAGTGAACCCATATACTAACACCGACCTCAATTAGTACATAAACATACTAACATCGACCTTAGTTAGTTATATGATCATACTAGCATCGACCTTAGCTAATATACAAACATACAAACACATACCTAATGCATGAACTGTTCTATACTAACATAGACCTTACATGTGTTGTGCCCCTGTGGTCATTTGAGTTATTTGATATTCATGGTTTTAATAATGGCTAAACACTATAAGTCATTATTTTTTTTCACTTTCATATGACTGACATACGTGATGTTTTGTTCATGACAGATATGCCAATGAATTGCCAAGGAATGAAGTGGAGATGGCAAATGTGAAAGCTCAATGTTGCGCCCTCGCACGCGGATCAACCTGCGCGGTCAGGTCGCGGGGGTCAAGGGGGCAGCGCCCCTTGCGGGGGTTTCCGGGGGCGGAGCCCCCGGAACAAAATTCTGATTATAGGAGCGATATAATCAACAGAAATCTTCAAGACTGTCAAGGGTGATGCCACAGACATGAACGGGCTACTACAGGACTTAAGCGGCGGTGCTAAAATAGTTAACGGACCTACCTGAGAAAACCCGGGTTCTGCCCAGTTGGCGGTCGACCGCCAGCATAGGGGCGGTCGATCGCCCCAGCCAGCAGCTCCCAGTCTGCACGAGTTTTAGTAGCGGTCGACCGCCAGCCAATAGCGGTCGACCGAAATTCCCAAGGACCATCCGTTTGCAGGTGTTTCAGTAGCGGTCGACCGCCAGAAGCTACAGGTCGATCGCCAGCCCCGATGCAGCCATGTTTGACTTCGATTTCCACCTCGAGACCCGCCCCTTTTCTTGTATTTGTTTAACCCCAAAGTCACCCAATCCCCCATGGATTGTGGATCTGGTCTGGGGGATGTCCAAGGACCATTCAAAGTCTATAAAACAAACACAAGAGGGTTAGAAACCCTAGTTGCTCATTTGGATCAAAGGAGATCAAGAGAGGCTAGAGGAGGAGATTCGCGGGTACTGTAGCACCTCCGTGAACAGTGCTTCGGGCTAGAGTTCTTCATCCATTCCAATGTGATTCAAGCTTAGATCTGAAGCAAGCAACCTCCAAGGAAGCAAGAAGCAATCAAGACTTTCAAAGGTGATCTAAACTGCATTCTTCATCCTCTTCATCAACTCAAGAAGATCAAAAGGAAGATCAAAGCTACATCCATCGTCTTCTTCATCAACTAGAAGAGATTCAAGGAAGATCATCTCGCAAGGAAGAAGACACCTTCAAAGCATCCGATTCAAGCTTCTGCAACTCAGACAAGATCTTCTTTTTTTGAGCATACTCTATATCTTGTTTGAGTGATTTCATATTTGTTATCTTTTTTATTTCATACAAACGATTGAAACTGAAGATCGTCCATACCGGTGGTTAGTAGGAAGGCAATCGGAAGTTGTCCGATCTACGGTGTTGACGTCCCTACCTGTGGTTAGTAGGAAGGCAATCGGAGGTCTTTCCGATCTGCGGTTCAGTGCGTGGCACTAGTGGAGCCTCACCGGATTTGGTGAGGGGTGGACGTAGGACTGGGGATTCAGTTCGAACCACTTTAAAATCCTTTGTGTTGTGGTTTGATTATGCGATTGATTAGTGATAGATGCATGCTTAGGTTCAACCTCCTTATTGCGAAATCATATTTCTAAGCAAATCATTTTATACGATACTAAGCTAGTTATATTCCGCTGCGATTTGTTCTATGTAGCTATATAGAGGGTTGCATTGCGAAAAGAGGGGCAGATCTATTCACCCCTCCCCTCTAGATCCGCTTTCCACTACTCAACAACATGTAGAATGCTTGACTAACACTGACCTCAGTTGCATGTGGTCTATACTAGCATCGACCTTATGAGCAGAGCAGACAGTATGAACAACAACCTGATGAAGTTCTATGCATCATGAAAATGCATCAATCTGAAAATGCATCATCAATCTGAGAATGCACAGTGCAATGACCAAATGCATAATCAAATGCATATTTCATTAACATTCAATTTTCATGCAACCCCACATGATGACTTATAGTGTTTGATATCATCAAAATCACAAGGACACAACAATCTCCCCCTTTTTGATGATGGCAACACTATGAGTCTATGGCAGCACAGTGAGATACACAACATCATGCAATGCAACACAGCCTATGGCAGCACAGTGAGATACACAACATCATGCAATGCAGCACAGCCGATTACCTCTCCCCCTTTGACTTCATCAAAAAGAAGGAATATGGTTCTCCCCCTTTGACTTCAGCAAAAATAAGCTAAGGGTTGATAAAATCAGTAGTGAAATGCAAGGCATGCGTGACATGGTAAGGGACAGCCAAAACAATGATTAGCAAAAAACACATGGACAGCCTGATGAGACAATTTTCCCATTTGTCAACGACACAGGAAGAATTGGAATGGAGAGATATCATAAAAAATACAGAGATTAGTCTGAAACCAATTGTTGAGATCACAAAGCATTGAGCAGAATCAGAATAAAATATGATCTGTGTCAGAAAGCAGGATTTGAGCACCGGGATAAGTTAGAGGTAATCTACGAAGGAACCTCTCAGGTACGAGAAACAAAAGTCAACATTTTAGTTTCTGAATATGAAATGTTCCGCATGAAGCCTGATGAGTCAATTCAGAATATGTATCCTCTGTTAACTATGCTTACTAATAGTCTAACTGATTTGGGAAAGAAATACTCAGAACAGGAAATTGTAAGAAAGATTCTCAGATCATTGACTCCCGCATGGCACACAAAGGCTACCGTGGTTGAAGAATCGAGAGATCTCGCAACTACCAAGGTAGATGAACTCATTGGGTCTTTAATGACCTATGAGATCAACCTTAAGAACAAAGAGGCTGAGGTGCCTAAGAAAAAGCCCCTAGCTCTTAAAGCAGGACCCAGCGGTCAAGGCTCTTCTGATGAAGGTGAGGATTCGACAAGTGAGCGAGATGAGGATGACGTAGCCATGCTCACACGTAAGTTCAGAAAATTCATGAGAAAGGAAGGTAAGAGCTTCATGAGAGGAAGGTCAAAGGTAAGAAATGGTTTCAAATCTAATTCTGAAAACTCTAACAAATCTGATAAAATCATTTGCTATTCTTGCAATAAACCAGGACATTTCAAGAATGATTGTCCCGACAGATTCAGAAAAGCTGACAAATGGAAGGCCAAGAAGAAGAACAAGGCCATGGTGTCCACATGGAGCGATGAAGAGGAAAGTGATGACGGAACTAGCTCCTCGGATAAAGAAAAAGAAGATCTCTGTCTTATGGCCAAATGTGATGAAGAAACTGAGGTAAATTCTCCATTTGAAGATTATACAATTGATGATTGGGAGGATGCATATATACAACTCATGGAAAAATATGAAATGTACAAAAAGGAGAATAAATCATTGAAAAATAAAATTAACTCATTTGTGCATTATCATGATATGAATGATAAGAATGCTCTACTTGAAACTGAAATTGAAGATCTTAAGAAAATGATTGAGAACTTGGAGGAAGGAAGAAAAGAAATGACTGACTTGGAAACTGAAAATGAAGATTTGAGAAATGAGATTGATAGCATGAAGCTAAAAATGTAAACATATGAAAAAGACAGCAAATTGAGCAATGAAAAGTATGAAGCTGTCAAACAAGTCAACATTCAACTCCTGCAAAACATTGAAAACTTACAAAAAGAATTGAAGGATAAATAATAATCTTTGAAAAAATTTGTGGATGGAAGAGAAAACCTAGATGCTTTGCTAGGAACCAGAATGAACTTCCACAAGGAAGGGTTGGGTTTTGAACCTACAAACAAAAGGTCAATTGGGCTAAAAACAGTCACATTTGTTTCCTTTTCTGATGCTTCAACCTCAAAAGCAACATCCAATGGAAAAGAAAAGATTGAAGAGGCAGTAACTAAAATTCCCAAAAAGTTTGTCCAAAAACCTAAGAAAGGTCGACCTTCCCCGCAGCATAGGTCAACACTTCCTTGGCCATTGCATGCTCAATCTTTCAGATATCACCATAACTGGATTGCACATTCATATAGGCCAACACCACCCTACTTTTGGGGAAATTGTGATTCATGTGTTCATCAATCTTATAAGTTTCAATCTCCTAGGTGGCAAAACAATCACTTTCAACCCAAAACCAACCAACGGCCTCAATGGTTTAAGAAGCAAACTTCCTCAAACTTCCACAAAATTCAACAAAGAGCTTCTAAACAAAATGTGAATGTCAAAGCTGAAAAGAAAAACCAAATCCCTGCTCTAAGCAAACAAAACATGAATGTTAAGAAGGTTTGAATTCCAAAAGAAATGGTTTCATATTTTAAAAATTTGAAGAGTTTGATGGGACCCAAATTTGGTTGGGTTCCAAACACAATTGCTTAATTGCTTGTGCAGGAGTGTCTTGCAGCCATGCATAACAGGTGGTACCTTGATAGTGGATGTTCAAGACACATGACTGGAGACAAATCAAAATTTTGTCTCTTGGAGGAAAAGGAAGGAGGATACGTCACATTTGGAGGGAACAACAAAGGAAAAATCATTGGAACAGGTAATGTAGGTAAGAACCTCTCCAACTCCATTGGAAACGTGTTGCTAGTTGAAGGTTTAAAGTACAATTTGCTCAGCATAAGTCAATTGTGTGATAAAGGTCATAAAATGTTGGTTGACTCTCATAAATGTAGAATCCTTGAACTAAAATCTGACAAGGTAAAATTTTCTGGAAAAAGGGTCAACAATGTTTACATGATTGACTTAGATGATCCTGCTCATTTAAATCTTTATCTTACTGCACCAAAATCTGAGCTTGCATGGATATGGCATCGTAGACTAGGACATGCTAGCTACAATGTCTTACATAAACTCTTGAAGCATTCAATGGTGAAAGGTCTGCCTGAACTATCTTTTAAATAAAAAAACAAATTGTGTGATGCATGTGCCCTAGGCAAACAAACAAGAAAATCCTTCAAGGGAAGATCTGAAAATACATCATCCAAACAACTCGAGCTAATTCATATGGACTTGTTTGGTCCAACCAGAACTGTTAGCTTAAGTGGTAGAAAATATGGATACGTCTTGGTGGATGACTTTTCTAAGTTCACATGGGTTTTCTTTCTCACACAAAAATGATGCTTTTGATGAGTTTCAGGCACTCTACATGAAGATAAAGCAGGACGGTGAATTCAAAATTTCCAAGATTCAATCTGACCATGGTGGTGAATTTGAAAATGCTAACTTCTATAATCTTTGCAGGGTTGAAGGCATTTCACACCGATTATCTTCACCAAGAACGCCGGAGCAAAATGGTGTAGTTGAAAGGAGAAATAGAACACTTGTAGAGATGGCAAGAACCATGCTTGCTGAACGGCAACTTCCAAGGAGGTTTTGGGCTGAAGCGGTAAACTCAGTATGTTATATTATCAACCGCTATATGGTAAGGTCACATACCAAAAAGACTCCTTATGAGTTGCTGAAAGGTAAAAAGCCATCTTTCTCACATATGAAAGTGTTTGGGTCAAAATGCTTCATCCACAAAAATGACAAAAGAGACTTAGATAAATTCGAGCCCAAGAGCGATGAAGGTATATTCCTTGGATACTCTGATAGATCTAGGGCTTATATAATTTATAACATTAAGAGTCAAACTGTGGAAGAATCACCCCATGTTTCGTTTGATGAATATCATGATGATTCTAACAGTGATAACTCTTGCAGGAAAAATGATGAAGACGGGGAATTCCTAAGCATGAAGGAAAAGAGTGAGTCTCCACAAGACGAAATAAAAGAAGATGGTGACCTAGCTGAATCAAGCAATGTTAGAAATCAAGCTCCAGGAGAAGGTCAACTAAGGACAAGTGGGTGCTTCATAAGTCAAGCCAAATACATCAAGGAGCTGCTGAAAAGATTTGACATGACGAACAGTAAAATCATTGCAACTCCTATGAGCACCACAACATCACTGGATTCGGATGAAAATGATAAATTAGTGGATGTAAAGATCTATAGAGGTATGATCGGCTCTTTACTTTACTTGACTGCATCCCGACCAGATATCCAGTTTAGTGTATGCATTTGTGCTAGATTTCAAGCTAGTCCTAGAGAATCCCACTTGACTACCGTCAAACGTATCCTTAGATATCTTGCCGGCACTCAAGATTTGGGATTGTGGTATCCGTCATCATGTGACTTATCTCTTATATCTTATTCTGATGCGGACTACGCTGGATGCAAGCTGGATCGTAAGAGTACTAGTGGCTATTGCCAGTTTCTAGGCGGGTGTTTAGTTTCTTGGACCTCCAAGAAACAACACTCGGTTGCCCTCTCAACCGCAGAGGCAGAATATGTTGCTGCGGGGAGCTGTGACACTCAAGTGTTGTGGATTAAACACCAACTCCAAGACTACTTAGTGGATCTTGGTTGTGTCCCTATTCTGTGTGATAACACTAGTGCTATCAACCTTGCAAAAAATCTAGTCCAGCACTCTAGGACTAAGCATATTGAGATTAGGCATCACTTCATTAGAGATGAGGTCGGTAAGAAAAATTTTGAACTGCATTTTGTTGATACTCTAAATCAAATTGCTGATATGTTCACCAAGCCCTTGTGTAATGACAGGTTTTCAACACTCAGAAGGGAGCTTGGTCTTTGCCGACCTCAGGCCAATAAAAATTGAAATGATGATCTTGTTCAATTAGTTGTGTGTTTTTGCAGATTGGTGTTCATGCATTGTTTATATGTCAATATGTCATTTTGCATATGTGTCGCACTGCATGTAGATGCATAATAATGAATTGAGTTCACGTTCATAATGCTTTGCATGGTTTGTGCAGCATCCTTCTTGCATGGCCATGGTATATTAAATGTTGATGTATGGAACGGCAGGCTATGCTTGTCTAGAAGCACTCAATATGCGTGAGGTTTCACCTCCGCCAAGTACCATGCGTCACTGTCGCATATAGGCCATATAGTAAGGGGGAGTTATCTCTTTGCAGCATTCATGCATATGTTTCATCTTCATTCTGTTGCATTTAATAAGTGTACAACCATGTCTTGGGTCATGCATTTCATGCCTGCCAAATTCATGTTTGATCAGGTCAACCCCTGCATGGTTCTAGTCAACCCCTCCTTGACATTCGTCATTCCACTTGATTGCAAACATAACTCCTTGAGTGCATTCACTACATATCCTTAGGGGGAGTCCTGCTGCTATTCTTACTCTCTTGCAATCTGAACTTCATGGCTTATAGTCTGAATATGAGATCATGAGACCGACAGAACTACGGCGTAAGAGCTTTCTATTATATGCCCTGATGATTGTCCATCCAATGAAAATGGTTCAGATTTAATGATTTCCTTGAAGTTCAAAAATATTTATTCTGAAATCATCTATGTTCTGTTGTTTTAATAGACCTTAACTAGAGATTGCATATTGTGCTTTGCATGACCATCCTGATATCTTAAAATTCAAAATTCATGACAATCTTGGTGATACTCTAGAGCTTAGTATTGTTTCTAAACATCTTGATGAGCTGGAATTCTTGGAAATCAATTTGACAGAGCAATGATATTGTTGCACGGAGAAATATGTCACGTCATCAAATCAAGTGACGAATGATATATCATGATGTGCCCCTGTTATCTCTATCTTAATTCATTTGGACTCTAGGCAGAGCAATGGCATAATTACTGAGAAATATATCTTCTCATCAAAGAAATGAGTTTGGATATGCCATGACGTGACTTTGCTATCTCTGTTCATTCTGAAGTATGACCGTCAGTCTTGCCAAATACCTAGGGATACTAGCGTCTAAACAACGTGTATTCTTACGGCTAGGAGACATGTACTAGACTTGATTGCTCGTAAAATATGAGTCATGTGCCTTCCAATATAAAAGTTACTGAAAAATCAAACATGCTGCAATCATACAATTCCATGCTTTCCTCATGCTTGTTTAGCCTCAATACTAGTTTTTGTGTTATTCCCTTTGTAGTTATTGAATACGGATATATAAGACAATGGAAGGTTAAACACTGCAATGATATGCACCTTTGGTTCATTTCTATTAAATCTTGGATGTAGCTGCTTTTCGAACTCTGTTGATGATCTCAGATTTCATTAGCTTTGAACCATATATGTTACTCGCGGTCTGTTTCAAGTTTACATATAATGGCTGGCTCTCCACTCTCATTCAGCTCTGGTCTCTCAGACATTAGTCCCCTTCTCTATCTTAACCCTCCTTTTTGCTGCTGTCAAAGGGGGAGAAGAATTCTTTGTGTGAGTCCTTTGTAAGAGTTATGCGTTGTCGCATTGTCAAAGGGGGAGCGTGAATTGTGGACGGGGGAGAGAACCTTGTGAGTTTTGAGTCTTCATATGTTGATGTGGGTTTGCGTAATTGCATGGGTTTGCGTAATTGCATAGCATTCATATGCTTTGATCATCCATGCATACATATCCGCATTCACATGCTTTCACTATCATGGATCTTGAGCTGCATATGTTATAAAATTTGTCATCTTGGACATAACTGCCACATAATGACTCACAGTGTTGCCATCATCAAAAAGGGGGAGAATGTTGTGCCCCTGTGGTCATTTGAGTTATTTGATATTCATGGTTTTGATAATGGCTAAACACTATAAGTCATTGTTATTTTCCACTTTCATATGACTGACATACGTGATGTTTTGTTCATGACAGATATGCCAATGAATTGCCAAGGAATGAAGTGGAGATGGCAAATGTTAAAGCTCAATGTTGCACCCTCGCACGCGAATCGACCTGCGCGGTCAGGTCGCGGGGGTCAAGGGGGCAGCGCCCCTTGCGGGGGTTTCTGGGGGCGGAGCCCCCGGAACAAAATTCTGATTATAGGAGCGATATAATCAACAGAAATCTTCAAGATAGTCAAGGGTGATGCCACAGACATGAACGGGCTACTATAGGACTTAAGCGGCGGAGCTAAAATAGTTAACGGACCGACCCGGGAAAACCCAGGTTCTGCCCAGTTGGCGGTCGACCTCCCCAGCCAGCAGCTCCCAGTCTGCACGAGTTTCAGTAACGGTCGACCGCCAGCCAATAGCGGTCGACCGGAATTCCCAGGGACCATCTGTTTGCAGGTGTTTCAGTAGCGGTCGACCGCCAGAAGCTGCAGGTCGACCGCCAGCCCCGATGCAGCCATGTTTGACTTCAATTTCCACCTCGAGACCAGCCCCTTTTCTTGTATTTGTTTAACCCCAAAGTCACCCAATCCCCCATGGATTGTGGATCTGGTCTGGGGGGATGTCCAAGGACCATTCAAAGTCTATAAAACAAACACAAGAGGGTTAGAAACCCTAGTTGCTCATTTGGATCAAAGGAGATCAAGGGAGGCTAGAGGAGGAGATTCGCGGGTACTGTAGCACCTCCATGAACAGTGCTTCGGGCTAGAGTTCTTCATCCATTCCAAGGTGATTCAAGCTTAGATCTGAAGCAAGAAACCTCCAAGGAAGCAAGAAGCAATCAAGACTTTCAAAGGTGATCTAAACTGCATTCTTCATCCTCTTCATCAACTCAAGAAGATCAAAAGGAAGATCGAAGCTACATCCATCGTATTCTTCATCAACTAGAAGAGATTCAAGGAAGATCATCTCGCAAGGAAGAAGACACCTTCAAAGCATCCGATTCAAGCTTCTGCAACTCAGACAAGATCTTCTTTCTTTGAACATACTCTATATCTTGTTTGAGTGATTTCATATTTGTTATCTTTTTCATTTCATACAAATGATTGAAACTGAAGATCGTCCCTACCGGTGGTTAGTAGGAAGGCAATCGAAGGTCTTTCCGATCTGCGGTTCAGTGCGTGGCACTAGTGGAGCCTCACCTTTGGTGAGGGGTGGACGTAGGACTGGGGATTCAGTCCGAACCACCTTAAAATCCTTTGTGTTGTGGTTTGATTGTGCGATTGATTAGTGATAGATGCATGCTTAGGTTCAACCTCCTTATTGCGAAATCATATTTCTAAGCAAATCATTTTATACGATACTAAGCTAGTTATATTCCGCTGCGATTTGTTCTATTTAGCTATATAGAGGGTTGCATTGCGAAAAGAGGGGCAGATCTATTCACCCCTCCCCTCTAGATCCGCTTTCCACTACTCAACAACATGCAGAATGCTTGACTAACACTGACCTCAGTTGCATGTGGTCTATACTAGCATCGACCTTATGAGCTGAGCAGACAGTATGAACAACAACCTGATGAAGTTCTATGCATCATGAAAATGCATCAATATGAAAATGCATCATCAATCTGAGAATGCACAGTGCAATGACCAAATGCATAATCAAATGCATATTTCATCAACATTCAATTTTCATGCAACCCCACATGATGACTTATAGTGTTTGATATCATCAAAACCACATGGACACAACAATCTCCCCCTTTTTGATGATGGCAACACTATGAGTCTATGGCAGCACAGTGAGATACACAACATCATGCAATGCAACACAGCCTATGGCAGCACAGTGAGATACACAACATCATGCAATGCAGCACAGCCGATTACCTCTCCCCCTTTGACTTCATCAAAAAGAAGGAATATGGTTCTCCCCCTTGGACTTCAGCAAAAATAAGCTAAGGGTTGATAAAATCAGTAGTGAAATGCAAGGCATGCGTGACATGGTAAGGGACAGCCAAAACAATGATTAACAAAAAACACATGGACAGCCTGATGAGACAATTTTCCCATTTGTCAACGACACAAGAAGAATTGGAATGGAGAGATATCATAAAAAATACATAGATTAGTCTGAAACCAATTGTTGAGATCCCAAAGCATTGAGCAGAATCAGAATAAAATATGATCTGTGTCAGAAAGCAGGATTTGAGCACCGGGATTTTGGCTGAATTTCCAAAGAGTAGATAAGACAGAAAGATTTTCAATAGGATATAAAGTTCATAAATCTTAATAGAAGAATTTCAGACTCTTATGTTATAAGAACTTATGAATAAGTCTTAATTGACCGGCATGGTTTAAACATGATGTATACAGAGTTTGTTAATGAAATTTAATACTCATATCTGAAACAAGTTTTAATAAAGATGAACCAATCACTCATTTGATATTCTTGTTTATCCTCCTTCTATCTTACTCATTTAATTTTTCCTCCTCTAGGAATTACAAGTGGTAGTGTTGAGGTTAAACAACTACGAAATCATTTGACTGTCTAGGGGATAGCAATTTATCATTTGCAACAATTTTTAGATATTCATTTGATCAAACAAGAAATTTTATGCACTCAAACTTTAAGAGCAATCTAGTTCAGTACACACCTTGTCACTAAAGGATATACGTTGATCAGATGCCAATATCCCTAAGCACTTAGTGTGACTAAAAGTCATGCTTTATAATGTACAGAGTTAATCTTGACACCTCATGACATACCTCAACTCATTTCCTTGGTGAGTGAGATGTATTTCTCAGTGTGCAAGCCATTGCTCTACCTAATTTTTAATCAATGTTTCAGCAGAATTAACTATGGCACTTCATGACTCAGTCCTTTGGACATGGTTTCTCAGTGACCAAGATCATTGCTCTGACAGCTTTTAACCCCTAAGACATTTCAGGAAACTCAGATGTTTAAAAGCAACACTTACCCCACATATCTCAACTAAAGAAAGTCATGAATTTAAAAATTTTCGGATTTCAGAGGATTTTGTGAGAAATAATATGAGATATTAAGTTAAGATTTATTAAAAAATGATTAAGATATTTTCAAGTTTTCCACATCCAAACTTAATGAACACATTAATTTTGAACCACCTGAAACTTTCAGACATTCATAAAACCATATAATAGAAGATTCCCTTAAATTTTTTTCAGATTTATGATCAAGGTACACAAATTGAAATCTTCTCAAGTTTCAGAATTTTTCAACAAGATTCAGTAGCAGTCAAATTGTGAATTGAAAACACAGGCATCAAGGAGCATGCATGTATGTGAAGGCACATGAATTTCAAGCATGTAGCAAAGATGACCAAGATAATGCAATACATCTGCAGATTTTAATGAAATGACCGTGAGATTTCAACAAGATTTGTCTGGAGAGCAGCAAGATTAATGTCAAGTTTGACAAAGACTTTCCAAGTTATGTGAGGCACAGAATGTGCAGTGAGTATGAGAGTCACTTGAAGTCAGTTGGCTGAAGTTATGACATGCATGTTCAAGGTTCAGAGATTGAAAGGTTTTAGACAGACCAGCTCCCCTCAGATAATGCAGAAACACTATACGGAATATACCAAGAACATGAGAATAGCTGATGAATTCAAAAGATTTCAAGATAGACAAGTGAAATTCAGAATTACAAATTCAGATTTCAAGGAGGTGGGATGTATTCCACTCCACAGCGGCATAGTATGTTGATCAAATAGGATCATAGTCAGGACAACAGCTCAGGCTGAAGATTAGATCACAGGTTTACCACAAAGGGTAGATTGGCCGACCAAAATCAACAAGGAATGAAATGACATGATTTATGCTCCCCCTGACTGTATGCACTCAAAGAGTCTTTTTGGTACTTTCAATATACGTGTCATGCAATCAATTCTGAAATCAGTGTATGCATGAGGCTAGTATTTATTCATGCAATGGACACAATATGGCCTTGTTTAACTCCCCCTTTCTATATGCAACGTATGACTAGACTATGAAGGGAGTTATTCTAACCAAACATGCATGAAGCACAAGACATTACCTAGGCTGACTCCCCCTATCTATATGCATCTATTAACTGGACTCTGAATGCAGCATATGCAGAACATTGAACCATAAGAAAATATGCTCATGAAGGTCTAGACTGCTCTATGTGCAATTTTTTGACCAATGGTACTGGGTAGAGGACTTGGTCTAAAACCACCTCATATATAGTAAGAGCTTCTAGACAGATTGCATTTGCCCTTTAGTAACTTACCATTTGATATACCATAATGGTCATGCATGATAATGCAGTGGAAGTGCAGTCCTATGAGCATCTTCAATTATTTTCTTATGACAGTTCTTTAAACAAATATGTATGCGAATGAGCATGTGTGCAAATGAGCATTTTATGCATGTGACAGCATGCAAGGATCAAATTCCAGCTATTCAGATTTTTTAGAAATGTAACTTATTTTCAGTGATTATGCATTTTGACAAATATCAAACAACTGCAATTGGCATATGTATGCATCAAATGCAGACAACCTTTTAATCTCATATATGCATACATCACCCAGCATATGCATGGACGGGAAGAAGATGCAAATGGCAGATACAGTTGTGAACATGTATGTATGAGATCTTAATTGACATATTAAGCATGATATTCAGCTATCAAAACAAATTCAGGTGAACAAGCCTTTAAATAGCAAAGTTGGGGTTTTACCTTACTTGAGCGCCTTGATTTATTAAACCCCCTTTTTATTCTCCATCCCAAGGCACTCCTGCAAACAACATCTCATTTTGCATTCTTAAGAACCCAAGTCTCCTTGGGTCCTTTAGTGATAGTAGCACCTCTGAATGGTGCTCTTCTCAGTTTCAACACTTGAGAATCATCAAACCTCATCGAATAGTAGTTAGACATGGAATGTCCTAACTGTCCACAGTAATAACATGAAATAACAGATTTTAAATTCTTTTTATGCACATTATTATAAGCATGGAATCTTTGTGCATTAACATGAAAATTTCTGTTATTTGCATGGACGTTTTATTTTCCATAACCTGCCAACCGGCATTCAGAAGCTTGATGGCCAGGTTTTACACAATCAAAGCATCCAAAATATTTTTTCTCAGACACAAATTTGTTTTTGCCAAAATCAATTTTGTTTACAGGGAATTTAACGAATTTAGAATTAAGTTTCTTTCCCTGAATATGCCAACAGTCCTGGACTGTGTGGCCATACTTTCCACATTCAAAACAAGTAGAAAAATTTCTTCTCTTAATAACTGACCAACACTCACTAGCCAGATGGCCTGGCTTCCAACAGTTGGAACACATAGAAGATTTTCCTTTGAAAGCAAATTTATCTTTACCAAAGGCATTCTATTTTGCAGGGAATCTAACATGTTTAGAATGGGCTTTTCCCTGGGCATGCCACCAATGGGCAGCAATGTGACCCATCTTGCCACAATGAAAATAGTGAATTTTCTTATTCTGAAATGCATGAGTTTGTTTTAGAACATGTGATTTAGCATTTAAGTTCCTAGTATGCTTTGTGTTGGCATTTAGATCATCCTTTTTCATCAATTTGCATTCATTCATCAAATGGCCGAGCTTACTACAGTAATGGCATGAAATTCTCTTCTTGTGTGCATGAATACGTGTGTTGGTGTTATGGACAGCATGCACATTTTTATCATGAGTGTGTGTAGGCTTGTTCTGCAAATGTCCATTTCCTTCAGCTTTTTCAGTAGGTTTCTGACTTTTCTGAATAGTAGCTAGATTTGGATTTTTCTATGCAGTGAACTGAAAAACCCTATGGAGTTTTGATGCTCGTTTGTTCTGAACTACTTACAAGTGATGCATGAATTTTATTTTCAAAGCTCTTCTTATTTACTGGATTATACCCCAGCCCCTCTTTCTGAAAGTTCACTTTCATCCCTAACAGCTTATCCAAATTACCTTGACCTTCAACAAATCTAGATAAAGAATTCTTTAGGTCCTTAATCTCATTTTCCAGGGATACAATATGTAATTCATAACCAGTAATTTCTTGTTCACTGCAATTCACACACTCATTTAGCTCTTTGTTTGCAGTTTTATAGTTCTCAACTTCTTGTTCCAGATTGTGCAGTTTTTCAGACTCTTTTATACAGACAGATTTTCCTTTTTCTATGGTTAAGAGTTTTTCAGAAATAGCAGAGTTGAGATGTTTGAGTCTCTCATTTTCTAATTTTAATTGTTCAACCTGTTCACTATTGTTATCAGATTTAGAATTCAACTCTTCACTCATCCTTTCTTCTCTTTGTTCAGTTTCTAATTTTTCATCCAACAATTTTTTGTTCCCTTCCCCCAAAGATGCAATTAAGTTTTGATGCCATTCTAAATCACTGTGAAGGGTTTCATTTATTTCCTTAAGAAATTCACATTTATTACAAACTGATTTATCAGAGGAAGTTGTTTCAGCTTTGTGTTTTTCATATTGTTTCCTAAGACATTCATTCTCAGATTTTAGAGCATTCAATTCAGAGCTAACATACTCAAAATCTTTCAATAGTTTTTCATTCTGAACTAAATTATTGATATGAACCTGATCATCATCAATCGAGTTAAGTTTTTCTTTTAGTTCAAAAATTTCACATTCAAGTTCTTGATTTTGTTCTTTGTATGAGCCAATTTATTTCTTAAGCATTTGGACATCAGACAAGCATGTATCATAGGAATGTTTCAGTTTTAAGCAATTTTCACATGAGGACTCTGAACTATTCAGATTAATTTTCTTTTTCAATTTTTATATTGTTTTCTTAACATCTCATGTGACTCTAATAACTCACCATATGCATCCTACCAATCATCTAAAGTATAATTCTTGAAGGGGTTTACCTGATCATCATCCTCTTCTTCATTTTGGCTGCTACTTTGATTACCTTTCTTCGCCATTAGACATTCACCTTCATTTCCTTTATCGGCGGTCTTCAGTCTATCCAGTATCTCTCTTGCAGATCTGCAATCATAAAAACAAGAATGGAATGCCCTGTTAGTAGCTGCCTTCATCATCTCCAAAGCTTTCCGATTTTCACCACTCATGGATTTATGACTGTCAGTCCATTTGGACTTGTTCTTTGGTAGTCTGTGTGGACCGTGAGTAATGATCTTCCACAGATTAGGATTAACAGACTTGACAAACATGTGCAAGTTGTTAAGCCATAAGTCAAAACTAGTACCATAGGAAATAGGTGGAGAAGCCATGGATCTAAGCAACAGACAGTTTCAAAACAGTATGCTGAAGACAATAATGCACCAAAAAACTAGCAGGATCCTCTGCAGATCGTTGGATATGATGAATCAGAGACCAGCTCTGATACCAATTGTTAGAATATTAGGCACGGATTCAGAGGGGGATGAATGAATCCCTTTTTACAAACTGTGAAATTAAAGCTTTAACCAAATTTTGTCCTACACAAACTGGACAAGGAAGCTCAGATGAGACTTATGGCTCACACTGAACAAGCTTCGAACACTTAGCGTATAGCAACAGAGAGTTGATAAACACAAACGATGAACCAGTGGGGAATGATGATGATAAGGATTCACACAAACAAACAAACGCTTCACAGAAGAGATGGATCAAGCAAACATAATATCAAACATGCTGCCCCTAAACAAGCAAGTAAAAGACCCTGTGAAGGAGATAGAGGAGATGGACAAACACACAAAGCAACCCACGGCACACTGAATTTTTTAGGTGGTTTGGCCAGACCCCCAGTCTACCTACATCCACCCCTCACTCAAGCCGAGTGAGGATTCCCTTGTAAACTGCAAGAAGCAGACTCAGTCTGCAACAAACGCTGCCAAACATCTTGAGACTGAGGGAGACAAATCCCTCGACCTGGTTTTGCTTCCCACAAGACCAGCCCCCTAGCTCTGCAACTCACAGAACTAGAACCGAAGGTGAACCTCCCTTCCTCCAAACCAGAGGGAAAAATCGTGAGTGACACCCAGCCACTCACAACCAGATACCAAAGTCTCCCTTCTCCTGAATCCTCAAAAAGAACACCAGTGAGCAACGTCCCGTTGCCCACCAACCAGAGGACACATCCTCTCATCCTCTGAATACACAGAGGTGTTGTGTCTCTGTGATTTTGATGATGTCAATATTAGGTCTTATTATATATATTCTTGATCATATAAATTGATGCATTCATTGGTGATCTGACCATTTATAAGAGTATGATATATGTCAGAACAAGTTCTAAAGATGATTCAAAAAGTCATGAAAAGAAAGTCAACGGTCAATGCCAACATACATCAAGTCAACATCACTGGTCACATGTGAGTCAACCTCTGACAGGTTCTAAAGATGATTCAAAAGTCATGAAAAGAAAGTCAATGGTCAACGCCAACAGACATCAAGTCAACATCACTAGTCAAATGTGAGTCAACCTCTAACAGGTAAAGTCAATGCACATACAAGTCTGATACACATCCAGGTCAGTACAGATATCTCAGATCTCTAATTAGAGCAAAGTTGATGCCAGTTCCAGTCCTGGCTGACTATGGTCGATGCTAGCTGCACTTCACGCATACACAGGGTCGATGCTAGCTAGCTCGGTGCAACTCTTGTTGATGCACGCCCGCTAGGTCGGTGCAGGTTTATATTGTCCATAGCTTAAGTCGATGCATAACACTGTAGCGCACATGTTCAAGTCAGTGCACTTCACTGTTAAGGTCAGTGCACTTCATGTTTTAGTTTTTGCATAGCTTGGGTCGATGCATGTTCCCGCTAAGCAATGTCGATGCACATCACTGTAGCGTGCACATCTGAAGTCGGTGCATACCTTACTCATTCATGCTAAGGTCAGTGTTAACAGCACACACGGTCGGTGCATGTTATGTTTCACTCGCACCAAGTCTGTGCATACCTTGCCTGCATGTTTATAGGGTCGGTGCACAACCCTGTTCATTCAGTAGAGTCAAGCATATAGGGTCGGTGCAATTCGTGTTGAGATTGCACAAGGACAGTGCACGTTTGCGTCTCAGTGTTGTGACTGTATAAAGTCAGTGCGTCTACATTTGCGTCTCATGCACTTGTGTATCTCATGTTGCGTCTCATGCACACCGAGGGTCAGTGCACATTTGTGTTTCATATTTGCGTCTCATATTGAGTCTCATGTGGATATGTGTCTCAGTGCATGAACTTCGTCTCATTCTGCATTCTGCGTCTCAATGCATGCCTGCGTCTCTTGATTTGTCTAAGGCATATATCAAGGTCGGTGCATGTTATATTTTGCACGCACCAAGTCGGTGCATTCTTTGCCTGCACACACACAAGGTGGGTGCAATCCTTATTTATGCACTATGTAAGTCTGTGCATGTCCTGCATTTTGCACGGCCAACTCCGTGCACCTTACTGTAGCACTGTCATAAGGTCTGTGCGCAACATTTGTAGAGTCCGTGTAGGTTAGTTCATATGATACTAAGGTCCGTGCAACATTTCTTCCTTTATGTGATTCATGATCTGAGCATATTTTGCTATACGGTCTGTGCATGTTTACACCTTGGGCCATAAGGTCTGTGCTAATATTCCCATATGCTGCCAGGTTTTTTACTTGGTTGAGCACTTGTTCGACGAACCCAAAACCTGTGAGCATACTCCACGTGAAAGTCAAAAGTACCAGGTTCAAGGGCTTGTGATCCGAGGCAAGGAACGGAATGGATGAACCTGCCACGTGGACAGTTACACTGCCAAGATTCTGACACGTAGCTAAGGGATTCCAGAACTCTCTTGGCGGGAGTGTTCCCTCCACATGCTCAATGTGTGAGCTCATGGGTCCCAGGTCTGAAGATATATAAAACCCCTCTTCTGCAATCAAAGTAGAAGATGAACAACGAAGAAAAAGAGATCAAAGCAGAAAAAGAACGGAGAGAAGAAAAAGGAGAGTCACCAGAGAAAAGAAAAAGAAGAAGAACCAGTGAGTGAGCATCAAGAAAGAAAGAGAAAGGAAGAGAGATGAGCTGAGAAGAGAATAGAGAGAAGAAGAGAGATCCTTCCCTGAAGATCAGAGTTGCATTGGCCTCTGGATCAGATCCAAGCCAAGTTGCTCCTACGGAGCTACATTTATTTCTGTTTCTCCTTTTTGTTTTTTGTTTGTACTTTCCATTTTCATTAGTGTTCTTCCGATCCTCTGGTTTGAGGTCGGGGTTCCTCCTGTGGACTCAGGAGAAGGGAGACTGTGTCTTCGGTTTGCAAGTGGCGGGGTGTCACTTGTTGTTTTCCTCTGGGTTTCAGAGGAAGGGAGACTTGGGTCTTCGGTTGTGAGTGGCTGGGTGTCACTCATGATTTTCCCTCTGGTTTGGAGGAAGGGAGACTGTGTCTCTGGTTGCTAGTGACGGGCTGTCACTAGTGGTTCCCTCCGGTTTGGAGGAAGAGAGGAGAGTGTTCCTCTGGGTCAAGCTGTAAGGCAGCGTTTGTTGCAGACTGAGTCTGCTTTGAACTCTAGCTTGTGCTAGTGGAATCCACACTCGGTTTGAGTGAGGGGTGGACGTAGGCAGACTGTGGGTCTGGCCGAACCACCTAAAATTCTGGTGTTTCATGATTTGCTTTGCCAGTTTGCTCCTGCCTTCTACTTCTTTTGTGCGTGTGCTTTAGTATCATTCCCCACTAGTTTACAGATCACCTTTAAAGAATTCAAGGTCATCCCCGTGCTGTTTTCTATTCTGAGAAATCTGCCTTGTCTTGCTTGGTGCTTTACTGTGCTTTCTCAGATTGGTAGTTCATCTAATTGAAAGAACTTCAGACTTAACAATGTTTAAATCGGCAAATCCTTTTATTTAAGATCCATGCACCCCCCCTCTGGATCTAACAAGTGGTATCGGAGCGGGTTACTGGCTTTTTAGATCCAATGATCTACAGTAATTCCTGATGTTTCTCGGTGGTTTCTTCCTCTATTTGCCATTTATTATTACTGGTCGTCTGCTTCCAATTTGCCAATGGCTCATCCTCCGATTTTTAATGGGTCTGATTTCCCTAACTGGCTTGGCAGTCTATGCACGTTCATAAATTCAGTGAATCCTAACATCTGGAATCTTATTTCCAAAGGTCCACACAGAATGCCTAAAGATGTGTCCAAATGGACGGACAAACATAGAATGAAAAATAATGAAAATATGAGAGTTCTCAGCATTTTAAGAAGGACTGTTGATTCTGACATCTTTCCGTTTGTTACAAATTGCAGGTCTGCTAAAGATATCATGGACAAACTGATGGCAGCCTATAAGAGAAGTGATGACATCTGCTTGATGGTTAATGAGAGCAACCATAGCAATGATCAAGATGAGTTCGAAGATGCTGAAGAGGTAAACAATTCATTCTCTAGTTACACTTTAGATGATTGGGAAGATGCCTATGCCAACCTGTTAGAATCTTATGAAAAACTAGGGAAGAAGAATAAAAGTCTGAAAAAGAAGTTAAATAATCTAGAGAATCCTAACTCATGGAGGTGAAAACATTAAAATTCTGAAAACTGAAAATGAAATATTCAGAAGACAATTGTCGAATCTAGATGCAATCAACTTAGAACTTGATCAAGTCAAATCTGAAAACGGAAAACTCAAAAAATAATGTCAAGAATCTGAACAAAGATTAATCAATCTTAAAAGTGAAAACATATTGATCACTGAAAAATTTGAGGCTGTTAGAGCTGTCAATTTAAAGTTTCAGGAAAACCTTGAAAAATATGAACCAGAAAACCATCAACAAAATGTTAAGGAAAACCAGAGTTTCCTAACTGATGTTTTGTTTGATGATGATAAGCTTGAGGAGGAGAACACTAAATTGAAGGTAGAAACTGAGAAATGGAGAAAAGAAAATGAGGAATTGAAACAGTTGAATACTGCTATGTCGAAAAGACTTCTTATCTTAAAAAAAGGAAAATGTGCTCTTGATGAAAACCAAAATGAGCTTGAACTGAAACAAGAAGTTGAAACCCTCAAAAATCTGAATGATGCAATGTGTCAACAAATTAAGTCTTGTGAAGAAGAACTGGCCAGTTATGAGTTTAGTATCCTAGCTCTCCAACAAGAAAATAATGATCTTAATGAATCCTTGTCTAGATTTGTTGAAGGAAGGAACAATTTAGATACGCTTCTTGGAAGCAAGGTTAATTTTCAGAAGGAAGGGTTAGGCTATAATGCTGTAAATAAAAAGAGTTTTGGAAACAAAACTCAAACATCTTTTGTTTCCAGTTCTAATACTCACAATTCTCCGTACCAACCTGTCTTTCAGTTTACTGCTTAGAAAATTTCAAAAACAACTGAAAAATAAAAGAACAAAATTATTTCTGCCACCTCTTTGCATGTTCCCCATAAGACACACTTACACACACATGCATACAAAAAGAAAGTGATTTGTCATTACTGTCACAAAATTGGCCATGTGATGCATGAGTGTAAAGTGTTGGAAAAGGATGATCTAAATGCTAGTAAAAGCATGCTAGGAAAACTTATCTTATAAATCATGCTGTTCAGAAAAAGGGGATTCAATGTTATTGTTGTGGCAAATTAGGCCACATTGCAGTCCACTGTTGGCATGCTCAGAGAAGGAGATTTAACTCTGAATTTGTTAAATTCCCTATGAATCAAGATGCTTTTAGCAGAAATAAATCTATTTTCAAAGAAAAATTTATTTCATGTTTTGAGTGTGGAAAGCCAGGCCACAAAATTGCTGATTGCTGGCTGGCAAGGAATAAAAGGCAAAGTTTCCATGATGAAAATAGATACTTCCATGAAAATGCACATAGATCCCATGTTAATGTTAATGTGCACAAAAAGAGTTCAAAATCTGGTTTATCATGTCACTACTGTGGTCTAGTTGGGCATTCTATGAACAATTGCTCTTTGATGACATTTGATGATTTAAAAGCCCAAAGGTTGTGGAAAACACCCATCAGAGGTGCTACTAACCATGCAGGACCCAAGAACTCTTGGGTACCTAAATCCATAAAATAAGAATCTATTTTACAGGAGTGCCTTGGGATGGAGAATAAAAAGGGGGTTTAATAAATCAAGGCGCTCAAGTAAGGTAAAACCCCAACTCTGCTGTTTACAGGCTTGTTCACCTGAATTTTCTTTTAGCTAAACATCGTGCTTAATATGTCAATTAAGATCTCACACATACATGTCCACAACTGCATCTGCCATTTGCATTCTTTTCTGTTTATGCACTTGCTGGGTGATCTGTGCATATATGAGGCTAAAGGGTTGTCTGCATTTGATGCATACATATGCCAATTACAGTTGTTTGATATTTGTTAAAATGCATAATCACTTAAAACAAATTGCATTTCTGAAAAATCTGAAAAGCTGGAATTTGATCCATGCATGCTGTCACATGTATAAAATGCTCATTTCCACACATGCTCATTCACATACATATTAGCTTAGAGAACTGTCATAAGAAAAATTTGAAGATGCACATAAGACTGCACTTTGCACTACATTGCTATGCATTACCCGATGGTATATTAAATGGTATGCTGGGTGAAGGACATATTATGTCTTTCTGGAAACTCACATCATGCGTAGAGGCTAGCCTCCGCCAAGTACTGAGGGTCAAGTCTTCATATAGAGCAGTCTAGACCTTCATGAGCATGAATTTTAAAATCATTTGCTTAGCCTTCATTGCATAAGCTGCATAAAGTTAGTGCATTTGCATACATGAGTTAATTGCATCTCATTTCTAAAGAAAATTCCAAAAGATTGGTTCACTGCATATAGACAGGTGGAGCATACAAAAGCGTTTGAGATGCATGGTGAGTCTGTTGTTCTATCTCTGTCTGAAACCTTTACTGCCTTATCTTTGTTCTTCCAGCAACTCACATCAATAATCGATTTCGGTTGGCTTCATTTGCCTTCACCTATCATTTGAACTCATGAACATTAAACATCTGCCATGCTCTCAGCTCACTGATCTTAAATGATTCTCAAACTCTCTGAATATCCATGGTTGCACATATCTTTCAAATTCCCTGTCAAACTTGAAATCCTGTTATTGTCTACAAAAATCTTGTTGAAATCTCATGGTCATTTCCTTGAAATCTACAGCCTTATTACAATAAACCAGGTCATCTTTGCTACATGCTTGAAATTCATGTGCCTTCACATACATACATGCTCCTTGATGCTTGTGTTTCAATTCACAACTTGACTGCTACTGAATCTTATTGAAAATTCTGAAACTTGAGAAGATTTCAATTTGTGTACCTTGATCATAAATCTAAAAAACATATGTACTAGAAATCCTCCATTATATGGAACTATGAATGTTCTGAAAAGATCAAATTGGTTTAAGTTTAATATATTTTCAACTTGCTTCTTAAATGCCATGAAAATATCTGAATCAATTTTAATAAACTTTAACCAACTATTTCCTGTTATTTTTTGAAAAACCTTCTGTAATCTGAAATATTGAAATCATGACCTGTTTGGTTGAAATGCATGAAATCTGTATTGTTTTTAAACAGGTCTTTCTTCGAAACCTTATGGGTAGCTGTATCTAAATGCTAATTCAGTTATGTAAAAGGCAGAGCAATGGCTAAATGAACTGAGAAACTAGGATCCTTGTCAAAGACAATGGACCCAAAGTCATGATGCTTCTTGGCTAACTCTGTTCAGAAAATTAACAAAGGTTAGTTTCACTCAGTATCTGGGGGTACCTACGTCTGGTAAACGTGTACCCTTACGCAAGAAGGTGATATCTATACCTGAAACAGAATGGTACATTATGCTGAGTAAGCTAGGGGTATTGGCGTCTAATCAGCGTCTACCTTTACGATGAAAGGCATGAATTATTCGTGTATGTTCTGAAAATAAAAAGAAATGAAAATCTCTACTGAACTCAAGAGGTGAAAATTCAGATATGTCAAATTGTTTAACCTCAAAACTCATGACTATTTTTCCTAAAGAAGTCATTGAAATAGATTGAGTAAGATGTAGGGAGGTTAATGAACATGTTAACATGAGGGCTTGGTTCACTTTTATTAAATCTGAATTCAGATATGAGTAAAGAATTTTATTGACAAATCGTATATGCATCATATTTAAACCATGCTATTCAATAAAGATTCACTCATAAGCCCTTATAATGGAAGACTCTGAAATATTCATACTCTTAGATTTATGACATTGGTATCTCATTGAAAATCTTGATTGAGGCTCATTGAAAACCTTGTGCTTAGTCTTTATCATTGCTCACTGACTAATCTTCAATCTGTCTTGAATTCAGGGGGAGCATAAGTATTTGCTTCAAGGGGGAGAGATTGTCGGTTGCATTGCATGATGATTGTGTTTCTCACTTGGCCCCATCTATTTTGAAATCAATTGAACTCATACCCTAGTGTGTTTGAAACTCTATTGCACACTGATTCTGCTTCAATCTGTCATGACATGAACTCTTATTTGTCTGATCATGTGTCTTTGCTAGTGCTCTCTTTGACCTTATGACTTGTCCACTTGATCTACTTAATCTTGACTAGTGCTTTGAATCTCTTCCAAGCCTACTAATTTGTCCAAAGAGGGACATTCTCTGTTTAAGGGGGAGTATGAGTTATTACTTCAGTCAATTGATGCATGCTCTCGCATTGTTGATACTGGTCTGCACATTACTTTCTATTCCTTCCTTTTTGATGTTGTCAAAGGGGGAGAATTTATGTGACTATGTAGACTTTCATAGTCTGAGTCATTTTCTGATATGTCAGATGCTCATTATTGATCATCATGAACTTGTTGCAATGACTCATAATATTGCTATCATCAAAAAGGGGGAGATTGTTGTGTCTCTGTGATTTTGATGATATTAATATTATGTCTTATTATATATATTCTTGATCATATAAATTGATGCATTCATTGGTAATCTGATCATTTATAAGAGTATGAGATATGTCAGAACATGTTCTAAAGATGATTTAAAAAGTCATGAAAAGAAAGTCAACGGTCAACGCCAACAGACAGCAAGTCAACATCACTGGTCAAATGTGAGTCAACCTCTAATAGGTTCTAAAGATGATTCAAAAAGTCATGAAAAGAAAGTCAACGATCAACGCCAATGGACATCAAGTCAACATCACTGGTCAAATGTGAGTCAACCTCTAACAGGTAAAGTCAATGCACATACAAGTCTGATACACATCCAGGTCAGTACAGATATCTCAGATCTCTATTTAAGGCAAAGTTGATGCCAGTTCCAATCTTGGCCGACTAAGGTCGATGCTAGCTGCACTTCACGCATACACAGGGTCGATGCTAGCTAGCTCGGTGCAACTCTTATTTCTGTACGCCGGCTAGGTCGGTGCATGTTTGTATTGTGCATAGCTTAAGTCGATGCATAACACTGTAGCGCACATGTTCAAGTCAGTGCACTTCACTGTTAAGGTCGGTGCACTTCATGTTTTAGTTTTTGCATAGCTTGGGTCGATGCATGTTCCCGCTAAGCAATGTCGATGCACATCACTGTAGCGTGCACATCTGAAGTCGGTGCATACCTTACTCATTCATGCTAAGGTCAGTGTTAACAGCACACACGGTCGGTGCAGGTTGTGTTTCACTTGCACCAAGTCTGTGCATACCTTCCCTGCATGTTTATAGGGTCAGTGCACAACCCTGTTCATTCAGTAGAGTCAAGCATATAGGGTCGGTGCAATTCGTGTTGAGATTGCACAAGGACGGTGCACGTTTGCGTCTCAGTGTTGTGATTGTATAAAGTCAGTACGTCTACATTTGCGTCTCATGCACTTGTGTATCTCATGTTGCGTCTCATGCACACCTAGGGTCAGTGCACATTTGTGTTTCATATTTGGGTCTCATATTGCGTCTCATGTGCATATGTGTCTCAGTGCATGAACTGTGTCTCATTCTGCATTCTGCGTCTCAATACATGTCTGCGTCTCATGATTCGTCTAAGGCATATATCAAGGTCGGTGCAGGTTATATTCTGCACGCACCAAGTTGGTGCATTCTTTGCCTGCACACACACAAGGTGGGTATAATCCTTGTTTATGCACTATGTAAGTCTGTGCATGTCCTGCATTTTGCACGGCCAACTCCGTGCACCTCACTATAGCACTGCCATAAGGTCTGTGCGCAACATTTGTAGAGTCCGTGTAGGTTAGTTCATATGCTACTAAGGTCCGTGCAACATTTCTTCCTTCATGTGATTCATGATCTGAGCATATTTTGCTATACGGTCTATGCATGTTTACACCTTGGGCCATAAGGTCTGTGCTAATATTCCCATATGCTGCCAGGTTTGTTACTTGGTCGAGCACTTGTTCGGCGAACCCAAAACCTGTGAGCATACTCCACGTGAAAGTCAAAAGTACCAGGTTGAAGGGCTCGTGATCCGAGGCAAGGAACGGAATGGATGAACCTGCCACGTGGACAGTTACACTGTCGAGATTTTGACACGTAGCTAAGGGATTCCAGAACTCTCTTGGTGGGAGTGTTCCCTCCACACGCTCAATGTGTGAGCTCGTGGGTCCCAGGTCTGAAGATATATAAAACCCCTCTTCTGCAATCAAAGTAGAAGATGAACAATGAAGAAAAAGAGATCGAAGCAGAAAAAGAACGGAGAGAAGAAAAAGGAGAGTCGCTAGAGAGAAGAAAAAGAAGAAGAACCAGTGAGTGAGCAGCAAGAAAGAAAGAGAAAGGAAGAGAGATGAGTTGAGAAGAGAATAGAGAGAAGAAGAGAGAGCCTTCCCTGAAGATCAGAGTTGTATTGGCCTCTGGATCAGATCCAAGCCAAGTTGCTCCTACGGAGCTACATTTGTTTCTATTTTCCCTTTTTGGTTTTCGTTTGTACTTTCCATTTTCATTAGTGTTCTTCCGATCCTCTGGTTTGAGGTTGGGGTTCCTCCTGTGGACTCAGGAGAAGGGAGACTGTGTCTCCGGTTGGCAAGTGGTGGGGTGCCACTTGTGGTTTTCCTCTGGGTTTCAGAGGAAGGGAGACTTGGGTCTCCGGTTGTGAGTGGCTGGGTGTCACTCACGGTTTTCCCCCTGGTTTGGAGGAAGGGAGACTGTGTCTCCGGTTGCTAGTGATGGGCTGTCACTAGTGGTTCCCTCCGGTTTGGAGGAAGAGAGGAGAGTGTTTCTCTGAGTCAAGTTGTAAGGCAACGTTTGTTGCAGACTGAGTCTGCTTTGAACTCTAGCTTGTGCTAGTGGAATCCTCACTCGGTTTGAGTGAGGGGTGGACGTAGGCAGACTATGGGTCTGGCCGAACCACCTAAAATTCTGGTGTTCCGTGGTTTGCTTTGTGAGTTTGCTCCTGCCTTCTACTTCTTTTGTGCGTATGCTTCAGTATCATTCCCCACTAGTTTACAGATCACCTTTAAAGAATTCAAGACCATCCCCGTACTATTTTCTATTCTGAGAAATCTGCCTTGTCTTGCTTGGTGCTTTACTGTGCTTTCTCAGATTGGTAGTTCATCTAGTTGAAAGAAGTTTAGACTTAACAATGTGTAAATCGACAAATCCTTTTATTTAAGATCCATTCACCCCCCCTCTGGATCTAACAAGAGGGAAACCAGAGATCACTCTCCCTTCTCCTGCTAGCGCAGAAGGAACCCCGATCCCACACCAGGGAATCGAAAACCACTAAGGAAATGGAAAACGAACAAATGAGAAAACATAAAGAGGAAAGCAAAAAACAAATGTAGCTTCAATGACTCTGTATTTGATCCACGAGTCAATGTATGATCAGATCTTCAATATAGAACAGGCTGCTTCAATCTCGATCTCTCTCTTCTTATCTTGCTCACTCTCTGTTCTTCTTTCTCTGCTCATCACTCTCAGCTCTCCCTTCTTCTTCTTCTCTAATCTCTCTCTCTACTTTTCTGGCGCTTCTCCCCTTTGTGGCTTCTCATTCCTGCTCTCTCTGCTGGAGCTTCTTCTTCTTCTCACTTCTATGTTTTTTTCTCATCCGTCTCTTTTCAATCGCATGATAGGCTTCTTTATACCCTCAGACTTGGGTCCCACGAGCTCATGCTTTAGGCATGTGGAGACCTCTTTCCCGCGCGTCTGGAGAAGGCACTTGTCAGGAGCAGCGGTGTCCCACGTGGCCGATATTGAAGATGTGTTGCTCATGTGATAATGGCTCCAGTCCTGACTTGTCTTGGATCACGTGCACTGCTTTAAGTTCTGCCAATCAGATTAGAAGCATTTCAACAAACACATTGCATGTGAGGGTTTATACTTAAGCAAAAGTGTAATGTAGATATATGATCAGGCTTGTCATACAGGTGTTCTGCACAATGCCTTAGAGCATAACAAAAGATGCACAGACTTGGTAGCATGAAGACAAAGAGTGCTTCGACCAGGTTCAATCATCACGCACGGACATGCACTGACTTTGTATATGCTGAATGCAAGAAGTGCACTGACCTTGTATACACACAAGGTAAATGTGCACGGACCTATAATTCACATGTGCACAGACCTTGGTGAATCGTGCACGGACCTTGTGTGAAGGAGGAAAAACATGCACCGACTTTGAAGACATATAAGCACAGACCTTGTGTATGCACAGGCAAAGTATGCACTGACCTTGGTATGCACAAAACAGAACCTGCACCGACCTTGTGTATGGTCAAGACAAAAATCTGCACAGACCTTATGCGCATGAAACATGAACTAGCACCGACCTTATGCAGCCTTAACTAAAACTATCACCGACCTTATCTACGTGGAAACCCAACTAGCACCGACTCTATATGCACGATGCAAACCTGCACCAACTATATGCCAGTGCAAAACATGCACCGACCGTGTGTATGCATAAGACACAAGCTTGCACCGACCTTGTGTGCATGATCAAAGCAAAACCTGCACCAACTTTACAAGCACAATGCAAAACCTGCACTGACCTTCTATATGCACAATAGAAATGCGCACTGACTTGCATTGCTAGGTCTATATGTATGTGCACCGACCCTGGAAAACGTGCTCAGACCTTGTGTATGCAATCTTGTGCACATGCTCGGACTTGATGTATAGATGCTCAGACCTTATTGATTATATGCACTGACCTATATTAGCATATGCACTGACCTTAGTTAGGATATAAGCATACTAGCATCGACCTTAGTTAGCGAACCCATATACTAACACCAACCTCAGTTAGTATATAAACATACTAACATCGACCTTAGTTAGTTATGTGATCATACTAGCATCGACCTTAGCTAATATAAAAACATACTAACACAGACCTAATGCATGAACTGTTCTATACTAACATAGACCTTACATGCAGAATGCTTGACTAACACTGACCTCAGTTGCATGTGGTCTATACTAGCATTGACCTTATGAGCAGAGCAGACATTATGAACAACAACCTGATGAAGTTCTATGCATCATGAAAACGCATCATCAATCTGAGAATGCACAGTGCAATGACCAAATGCATAATCAAATGCATATTTCATCAACATTCAATTTTCATGCAACCCCACATGATGACTTATAGTGTTTGCTATCATCAAAACCACAGGGACACAACAGTTTCTTCCCCAATGGGCTTACGGTCTTGAGAGGACTGTCTTCTCCTTGTGGCGGTCTATTAGTAGACCGTTTGTGCCCTGTAGCGGTCCAGAGTGAACCGCCACCTATCTTTTGTCCAACCAGAGTTCTTTTCTTGCCGATTCGAATCCCGGGCGGGTGGATCTCGATCCCCGTGCTAACCTACTGTCCAACTGATGCTGGGCATCGGCTGGGGGCCGTGTGTGGGTGCCGTGGAGACGCCGAGATGTAGCATAGTTCGGCTGGTGTTACCATGAGTCAGAATTGGTACGAGGAGCTGTCCTTGTACTTTGTCCGGTTTAGATGTTATTTTTCGTTGGCTAGAGAGTCTACTCCTTCAGCGACCCTCCATTAGTCGTAGCCTTCCGACACGCGAGTGGTCCCACCAGGGAGTGGTGGCAGGCTACCCCGAGTAATGATTTTTAGACTGGTTACTGTAGGGCCCCACGTCCTGCAGCCAGAGTCCGGCTGGGGGGAAAACAAGTCAGAGGGCCAGACCTAGGACGCATGGTCTGTGTGTGCACACGTGGTCGGAGCCGGTGGACCTGTACTGACGAGCGCGACCCTGACCAGTCCTTGTTCTGTGGTTACTTGTACGGGTCCCCATTCCGCAAGGGTGTGATGAGGGGGACACCTGAGGCACGGTCTAAGATGCCAGTGGGCGCATCCAGCCTTGCTTCTAGTGGGTGGTACTCCTGTCTTTGTCAGGTAGTGACTCTTGGTGTTCTGTCGGGTTGTCTCGATTTTTATGCCGTGTGGTCGGTACTTACCGTGGCTGAGCTTTCCCGTTTATTTATTTTGCTGACCTTCGCTCTACGTTTGGTTAGTGTTAGTCTTTGACTACTTTCCGTGCAGTTTCACGTTGCGAGGTAGGGGTCCGGGTGATCCCTAATGAGCCTTTTGTTATGAGACTCATTCCCTGCGTTTTTTCATGGTTTCAGATGAGGCGAGGCTTTAGGGGAGCGCTTCAGAGGCTCCACGTGATTCTAGTGCCCAGGGTTAGTTGCCAGTTGCCAGAGCCGGGGTATGCTGTCACGACCCAAGATCTGGATACCGGGAAGAACCCGATACCATTCGAATCCTGGCCCGCCGTCCACGAGCCGGGAGGGCTCGGAAGGGCTAAAAGGAGTGTGGAGGTACAAAGAAATAGGAAATAAAGTAGGACAATTCAACAATTAATAGAAATAAATAAATAACTATAACAACAGAGTCCAGTCCAACAGAAAGTATACTCTAAAGCAGTAAAACGTACCACATGCCAAGTGAACACTCGGCTTGGCGAGCTGGCAACTAAAAACCTCCGAACAGCACCCTCGCAACGCACCTGCTGGCAACCTCTGCTCAACGCAGAAAAATCGGGGCCACCACCGATGAGGGAGAAAGCTCTCGACCTCGATCCTTAGACCCCACACCGGCACGAAAGTCGCCAACAGCAACCACCTTCACAGCGCACTCAAACTCTCAAGCGAGAAATCAAGTGGAAAACATGCACGAAACCCTATGCCAGCTGCCGACTGTACTGAACCTTATGGACTCCGATCACTGCAATATCTCGAATTCCTATGTACGTCCACAACCTCCACTCTGATACCATCTGTCACGACCCAAGATCCGGATACCGGGAAGGCCCGATAACCCGAGACTCGCACCGCCACCCACGAGTCTGAAGACTCGGAAGGGTTAAAAGGATGGTGTGGAGACTACACAAGTATCACAAATAATTGCAGAAATTAAACATGTATATAATTAAGCAGGAAATAAATTAACAATTTATTTAATACATGGTCCACAAGATATATCAAAATAACAACAGTAGTCCACAACTAGTACAGAGACAAGAAAGAAAAGTACAGCTGCACAGGGCATACCCCGACTCTGACATCTAGCATTAACGCTGGGCACCTGAACCACGCTGAGCCTCGGACGCACTCCCCTGAAGCCGCGCCTCGCCTGAAACACGGTGAAAACACGTAGGGAATGAGTCTCGGAACAAGACTTAGTAGGGATCACCCGAACCCTACCACGCAAATCGAGAAACCACTACGCTAGCGGTTAAGCGAGTACCTCGGAAATGAAAGCTCTGCAACTATAAACACCGGTCACACGGCACAAAAACCAACGCGCGTGCCACGGCGGAACGACCGGAACACAACGGTCAACCTGACCAAAACCCGAAGGTCTAAGTCACAACGACTGACTGACAGTCAGTCACTCCGGACTCGACAGGAGTACCTCCCACTAGAAGCAAGGCCGAATGCATCCACTGACGTCTTAGTTCGCGCCTCAGGTGTCTCCCTCTGGCCCAGCGAGAATTGAGACACCGTATAAGTAACCACAAACAAGTGACTAGCTGGGGTCACGCCCATCGACGTGGGTCCAACCGCCCCCAACCACGTGTGCACACACAGACCGTGCGTCCCTGGTCTGGCCCTCTGACCGATTTTTCCCTCAGCAGGACTCCTGCTGGTAGACGCGGGGCCCGACGAAAATCGGTCCAAAAATCATCCTCTGGGAAGCCTCTCCACCACTCCCTGATGGGATGACTAAATGTGTAGGCAGGCTACGACTAGTGGAGGGTCACTAAAGGAGTAGACTCTCAAGTCAAGGGAAAACAACGTCCGCATCCGACGACGTACGGGGACCATCCCACGTACCAGCACCGTCGCACGGTGACCACAGTCGAAAAAGACGGGACTGCGAACCACCCGGTGCAGCCCTGAGCATGGCGGTCTACTCTAGACGCGCCACAGGCTCTGATGGTTTAAGGCTGGACCGTCACAGCCATCTGACGGCCCAGCATAGCCGCGTCAGACGGTCGGTGCAAAACTACGTGTGACGCGCCTACCCTGGTGCGTCACAGTCTGTGATGTGCCAGCCCTAGTGTGTCACATGACAAGAAGAAACTAACTGTGACGCGTGCCACTCGGTGCGTCACAGTCTGTAACGGACCAACTCTGGTGCGTTACATGGTAAGAATGCGTCAGCTTTGACGCACCCACACAGGGGCGTTACAAGGTTGTGACGCGCCAGTACTGGTGCGTCACACGCCTTGACCCCCAACGGTCAAAAACCAATGGTCGTGCCAATGGTCGGATCGTCGTCTGATGGTCCTCTCTAGGCACATCACAGCGCCGTGGCGGTCTATCGTGGGACCGTCACAGCCCACAGACCCCCAATTGGATAAAACAGGTCTGTGACGCACCCACCCAGGCGCGCCACATGGTGTGACGGTCACTGGAAGGACCGTCACACCGACCTGGAGGCAAAATGGCGTGAAACGCCCAAAAACATCAACCATGCCCCCATGCCTCCATAGGAGAGGGAGAAAACAAGGGGAAAGACCCCTGGGGACCCCTAGCATGCTTCTAAGCCATCAAAACACCGAATCATGGCCTAAAATCATAGATCAGGTGAACTCTCCCAAAATCATGGTTTTACCCTCTCGGCATGGAATCGACCCCTCTCGGCCTCACACTGGGCTAGAAATCACGGAAATGAAACGCGAAGAGCTAGGGAACGTCACCCTACCTCAATTTTGCCCCGAGACGCACCGGATCGTCCATGAATCACGATGAAAGCTTTTAGAATCCCCGCTCCTTCACGCTTCCCACGAGCACCGCACGCCCACGAGATCGCCTTGCCGCCACCCACGTCGCCACGCAGTCGCCCTGCCGCTGTCTGCAGCCGGAGAGAGGCCCACCGCGGTCGAATGGGAGAGAGAGAGGGGAAGAGAGAAAGAGTTAATATATAGAAAAACCCAAAAATTCTAAAAATTTAGAAAAATACTTAAAATTACCTATGCGATCCTCGGGAAGAGCACAACGCGTCGGTACTGTCCCGGAGTCGGAGAACGCCACGGTTTGCCCTGCACAGAGTTCCGAAGGCATATCAGAGAAAAACATGTGTAAAGCACAAAATACACTCCGAGACCCACGAAAATGATCCAAAAAATCCGGGGCATTACATATGCCATGTGCAGTTGTACCTTTTTTCAGGACTGTGCTAGTTGTGGACTACTGGTATATTTTAGACTGTTGTTAGATTGTGGACCATGTAAATTGTTTAATGTTATTTATTATTTTCTGCTTATTCATATTAATTGTGTAGTTTTGCAATTATTTTTGTGATGCGGGACGAGACCACGGACACGACGAGCTCGCGATCGTCCCTTAACGAGGGAAGCGTCGGATGTGCGCGGTTGAGAAACCGGCAATGAGCTAGGGTGGTCGGCTCTCTTTTGCGCCCGGATCGGGTCACGGGATGGCTTCACTCTCTCTCGCAGCAGTGATATTATAAATTGAAGGTGAGCTAGGTATCCCTACACATGCTCTCTAGCAGCGGCATATAAAGCATATAAAGAATTAAGCTAATGCCAAGTGTAAGGGTGAAGGCGATACCTCCACGCTCTCGGCGTGGCGAAGACGGCACCCGGCCGAAGTTCGTACTCCCGGGAACTTAGTACATTATGTTTACAGCAGTACAAATAAGCCCACTCCACGCAGGGAGGTAAAGGGCGACACAAGTGGGCCCGGGAGGACCAAGTTCGGGTTGACGGGCGGTTTCGGGCAATGCTTCGGCTTCACGCGTACTCGTGCTAGTGGGGGCCCACGTGTTGACCGGAGGGGTCGTGTGGGGCCTGATGACTCCTCTGCTGTGGAGACACCTGGAAAGCGTTCCCCTGGGATGGCGAGCTGCTGGAACGACCGCCGGACGCCGGGCGGCCCTCGGACGACGCTCGCGGGAACTCGGCCACGAATCTGAAAATTCTGTTTACAGGCGCGCGACTTGGAGAAAACTGCTGCTGCGATCAGCCCCGTCGTCGGAATGTGACGAGGTTAGCGCCGTTGGAAAGCTGACTCAGAATACCTAGACGTAGGGGTCTTCAAAAAAAATAATCAGATATGTATTTCTGATCATGCATTTTACAAGCTTGCTGGAATCTGGCTAGAACTGCAGGGGCAGGTTCTGACTTCTCTGAAGATCGACGTTGACCGGGGAGAAGACCTCCGAATCTGGAAATAATTTCTTCAGAAAAGTTGAAGATCTCTGAGAGAGGAATCCGAGACTATTTTTGGTTTTCTGATTGGAGACGAAATGGATTTTCTGGGATTTCTTTACTAGACCTGGGTCGGATCTGGGAAACTGTGGGTAGACTGTTCTTGGGAACTTGGATGAAATTTGAAAAATACTTGGAGGGTGAACCAAAAATTAATAAAATTCTTGGTGGTAGAGGGATGTGGACAGAGATCCCAGTAAATTTGGGCGACCCAAAAAAAATCAAAAGGTGGTTCGAATGGGGTAAACTCAGAGCTAATGAACAGTAAATAGAACCAGGACAGATCTAGAACTTGGACTTGGACGAAAATCAAAAAATAGCTAAAGGATGAATTTTGACATAATTTTTTTTGTGGGGATAAGGGTTCTAGAGGGGAACCAACCCTGAATTTTTGAGCTTCAGAAGACGAAGGGAGTGATAGCAGGAATTCGGAGAAGAAGGGTCTGTCCTGAGTGGACAGAACACCGAAACCGTTGGCGACGACGCGTCGGCGGCGAGACGATGGCGGCGGCGATCACCGGAGTTGCTTCAGATGCTGGAGGGGATCAAGGGGGAAGGGATTACACTCTAGAAAGGGGGATGGAGGTGGAGGAACCAGAGAGAAGGAGGGGGAGGGGTGCAAGATCCAATGGGGGCAAATGCCTTTTTTCTCTTCATTAATTCCTTCAATATGAAAAATACAACCTTATATAGGATGCCAACCAAACTCAACCTCAACCCTTGGATCTAGGGGTTTGGATTGAATGGCTGGGATACAATGTGAATCACACATTTAATACATTAGTTTTAATCTAATTTGTCCATACTTATTCAACCTTGGACTAGATCCATTCAAACACCACCTAACTAGCCTAATAAGGCCAAAAGAGGGGGCGCCCCCTTCATGGGCCTCTCTTGGGCCTAGGCTGGTCCAAGGGCAGCCAACCCAATCCACACCCATGCTTGGTCCATGGGTTCTCCCATCTAGATAGCCCATGAGAGGGAGTGGCCCAATTGGGCCTTAAATGGCTCTTATGGTCCATAAGGGTGGCATAAGGTCCAATATGATAATCACTCCTAATGGACTCTACCTAGTAATGGACTTGACATAACAAATGGCCCATTGGCTTGATATAAGTCTTACAAGGAGCCCAAAAGAAAGAAATTACACAATTACAATCTTATACAAGCCATAACACACAAATACACTTCACCCGTGTATGGAAATCGCCTTTGATGCCCCATCATTTCGATTCTTGTGTATTTCCACACCATCCCTTTAACCCTTCCGAGTCTTCAGGCTAGTGGGTGGCAGTTTGAGATTCGGGTTATCAGGCCTTCCCAGTGTTAGGATCTCGGGTCGTTATAGTTGACCACCCAGATCCGCCATCGGATCTGGTCGTGGTGCCCATTTTCGTGGGGCCGCGCCGTTTGCCCGCTCCGGGGTGACTCAAGGACGATCTCCAGATCACAAACTCCCTCCTTCCCTCCATACTCCGAGATCGGGTGAGATATTTAGAGGGGAGATACCTCTTCAAGTCTTCTTCATAGCAAGAGTTCAACCACCCCGATCCGATATCGGGTCTGACCGTGGCGTCCCGTCTCACTGGATCGCATCAATCAGGACCTGCGGCATGCAACCAGAGACCAGGGGCTATTTCCAGGAGCCCCCCTCGTCTTTAGCTTTGTGAACCAGGACGCGTGCTTTGGTCGAGACGTCTCCTATGAGTTAGCTTCGCACCACCGCAGATGGCATCACGTTTCAACGTCGGGGCAGCCTGTAGGAGCCCTGCACTCGCCAGCGCGTAGGCACCCGCTCGCGGTCAGCTGAGGCCTCTGACCAGTAGCGACTCGCCTCCCCGTCCCCATCGGATGCTACCCGTCAACCCGATCCGACAGTCCCATATTTGTATGTTGTGGCCTATTATCTCCCTGCGAGGAGTGGGCGTCTTTGTGGTTGTATGACAGATTGCGTTGTACCGGGACTGGTGGATCCGGCCAGAGTCCTTCCCCACACATTGGTCATAGCAGTATGATCTCCATCTTCTACCCTTGGTTACTTCTGCTTTACTAGTAATCGTTCGTGTGCCATGCTTGTGCGCATAGGACCTCTAGTCAGTCACGTGTCATGCGGATTTGAGAGTGAGGATCCGTTCCGTAGGCCTAGCCGAGCGTCGAGCTCGAGCTAGTTCACCCTAGGCGTCAATGGTTCCCTAACCGATGCAATCCCACGCTTCCCTAGCCGGGACGGCCGTTGGGCTTGAGTTTCTATTTGAGAGACGTCTCTATCCTGAGGAACGCAATGGAGGTTAGCCGCCCGACTTGCCTTTAGCGTGCGAGTGCGGGCCGCACTTCGAGTTGGTCATAGGTTGTAGGCCGCCCAGACCTGTTCCGCATCAACATGACATGCATCATAATTAATGACTCACAAACTATCTCCCCCTTTGACATCATCAAATGAAATAGTTTGAGACATGAAATATGGAGATGAATTTAGACATGAAAGGTCTGAATAGAATGAGCTGGGACTGTCTCCCCTTTTGACACACAATGTAGAAGGACACAAGTGCAAGCAAATAGGATTGACTCTGAATATCAACATGGAATTTTAGCTATAGACTAGAATGAAAGAGTGCTCAATTTTCTCAATCTGATACAAATCTCATAAGTCAGAATTGACTAATTTTCAGATTCTTCCATTATACACAACTTATGATTTGTGCCTTATTTAATCAGCATGGTTCAAATCTAATAAAATCTAAGTTTATCAATGAAGTTTCTGTAGGCATATCTGTATTCAAGTTTGATAGAAATGAACCAAAATTTCATATAAGAAACCATATTTAACCTTCTTCTATCTTACTCATTCAAGTTCAATGACCTTTTTGGAAGTTACCAGATTTGTATTGAGGTTAAACATCATGAAGTCACAGACTTAATTCCTAGGTTCAGTAATTTCAATTTCAGCATTTTGCTACCCTTTTCTGATTTTCTTTTGCCCAACAATGAAATTTTTAAGAGCAATCAAGTCCAGCACATGCCTTGTATCTTGAGGATACACGTTGTTTAGACGTCAGTATCCCTAGGTACTTAGTGTGACTCACTGTCATGCTTCAAATAAAATAGAGGTAGCATAGTCACCTCTGTTATGTTGCTAGGCCCGGATTTAGAGGGGGGGGGGTGAATGAATCTCCCCTATAAAGTGCCTAACTAAAACTTAAAACTAGACACAGTTGTGGAATAAAAACCAATTGAGCTCTTCAAAATAAGAGATTTAAAGAAGCGCTTGATCAAGCAGTTGGACTGCTAGAATGCAGACACCTAAGCAAGTCTAAGCCGTAGACAGAACCAAATCAAAAATGCGTGTGCCACAAATCTATTTAGTTAGAACCATAGATGGAACGATCCTAAGCATTCATCTAGCGCTGAAGACACAAGGATGCAAACCACACAATGCTCAAGAATTTTTAGGTGGTTCGGTCCTCCAGACCTACATCCACCCCACACTCAACCCGAGTGTGGATTCCTGCTGACTCATAGCTTGAACGGCTGGGCATCATAGCTTGCCTACATCAGCTGGGCCTCACAGCTTGTCATCCGCTGAGCATCACAGCTTTCTATCCCACTGAGCATCACAGCTTGCTATCCAAGTCAACCACCTTGCCTGCTGAGCATCACAGCTTGCTCTGCTGACTCACAGCTTGAAACAAAGGTTTAAAAGAAAAACAAAAGATACAAAATCATAGCACCAAAAAGCTGGAAATGATCTTAAAACATATGTGGCTCTCGCAGGAGTTGACTGGCTTGGATATGATCCAAGGTCCAGTTAAGCAGGTCTTCAATCAGCTTCACCATCCTTTCCACGAGCTCTCTCTCACTCTTTCTTCCTTTTCTTCTTTCTCACGAACTCTCAATCTCTTCCTCTTCCTCTTTCTATCTTCTTCTCTTTAGTTCTTTTTCTCTCTTCGATTCTCATTATCTACTTTGATCACAGAGAAGCCTTCTTATATGGCTTCAAATCTGGGACCCACGAGCTCACACATTGGGCACGTGGAGGGAGCATTCCCGCCAAGAGAATTCTGGAGTGCCTTAGCCACGTGTTAGCATCTGGGTGTTGTGTCTGACCACGTGGCAGATTCTTCCATTCGTTTCCTTGCCTTAGATCACGAACCCTATCACCTGGTACTTTGATTTCCACGTGGAGTATGCTCACAGGTTGTCCAGCACATGCTCGACCAAGCGACTGACCTGGGAAACAACTGAAAGTGTTAGCTGTTCGTGCTAGCAGAGACTTCATAAAATAACGTACGAATATGCACAGACCTTAGGTAGCATATAACAAAACATGCATGTACCTTGGATAACAGAAAGCATGACATGCACAGACGTTGGGTATGCACCAGAATATATATGCACTAACTTTTCATTACACGTGAGAGAAGTGTGCACGGACTTTGATAGCATATGACCAAACATGCACGGAGTCTATATGTCATACCCAGACCTTATACCAATGCACATACTATTGTATGCTTAAACAAACATCGACCAACATTGCACTGACCGAAGCTATAGGAAATAGCACGGACTTTGTAGGCACAAAAATTGCACCGACCTAAGCATAGAAACGTGCACTGATCTACTATGCAGAGTGAACAGGGATTTGTATAGACCTTAATGTAAGCATGAACACAACATGCACCGAGGTTATGAGCCTTAGGATAAAAGATGCACCGACTTCACTCTCGCTATGTAAAGGTATGCACCGATGATATCATGCACGGAACAACCATTGCACATACTTCATGTGCAACGTACAGTAGATTGCACCGACTAAATCGAAGTACAACAATATATTGCACCGACCATGCTAAACCAGATGAGACGCACACATGCACCGACTCCAAGCCACCATGAGACGCAGAAACACACGAGGCACATGAGATGCAGAGATGGAATGCATGTAGACAGAATGCATGAGACGCAATGCATTGTGCAAGAGAGACGCAATGTGATACGCAGCCATGGACTTACATAGAATGTGAGACGCAATATGAGACATATCTACGCAAGAGATGCGGCCATAGTCACAGTTGAGCATAAGACGCAAACAGAGACGCTAAGACTTAGACGCATGAGACACTGGGTGTGCTAAGACGTGATAGAGACGCAGTCTGAGACACAAGTGCAAATGAGACGCAATGCAACGTGCTCAGACAAAACATTGCACTGACATTAGACATGGCATGAGATGCAAGTTGAGACGCATCACATGCACTGAGACACAAATGCATCGTCTTTGAATAGAGTAGCACCGACCTTGTGTTCTGCCTTAGAGAATTAACCCTGCAATGGCTTAAGCAATGCACAGACCTCTCCAGTGTGATGCATGCACAAGCATACCCATGAAATGCTCATCAAACTTATGATGCATACAGTAGGTAATCAATGAATCTCATTTTTATCATGAGAGGTTCGATCAAGAACAAAATGAGAGGTTCGATCAAGAATAAAAATCATTTCTATCATGCACAAATAGTGTGACATTTATCATGCACAAAAGTGTGACATCATCAAAACCACAGGGGTACAACAACCTCATGACATATCTCAACTCATTTCATGATGAGTGAGACACATTTCTCAGTGAGTTAGCCATTACTCTGCCTAGATTCTCATTAGTTTTTCTGCAGAGTTAACATGGCACTTCATGACACAGATTTGGAAGGCTATATGCTTGATGCACTATGAACATGTGCAGACTCCTATCAAGAAGATTATTAATGACATTCAGTCGCTGGTCAGTTTTGCTGTTCACAACACCACCTTCCGTGAGTCACCCAACGATCAGCAACTGAGGGCGATCACTTCGTTTGGGTATTTTCCTTCTGCCAAGATGAAAGCGCCGACAATTGTGACGTTGAGTCCTCCTATCGACGGTCTGTGCCTCAATGTTGATGGAGCCCGTAAGGGTAGCAATGGACCTTGTGGGGGTGGCGGTTGCGTTAGAGACTCCTCGGGCAGTATCTTAATCATTTTTTCACATTCTTATGGCGTGGGAACTAGCCTGATCGCTGAAGTTAGGGCCTTGTGTGATGGCCATCGTTTGTCTGCTCACCAAGGTTACATACTTTTCGTCATCCAGTCTGATTCTGTAACCCTGGTGCGTTCTATTCATTCTAACGTCCCACCTTCGTGGGGTACTGTTAGGTGGTGGTGTGCTGTGGTCGACCTCATCAACGCCCATGCCGTCCCGCTGATCCATGTTTATAGAGAGACAAATCACGTCGCGGAAAACCTTGCCTCATACGCCTGCCTCACTTCATCCAGTTCTACCTTTCATTCTTTTGCTGATCTTCCCACGATGTGCTGGGGCCATGCCGTGCTTGATAGGTCTAGGTTTCATAGCATAAAATACGTTTATCCTCCGGCTTAATGTACCCTTGGGGCTGTGCCCCGCCTTTTGCTTGTATTCATATGTGTTCTATTAATAAAATTTTGGTGACTGATTGAGCACCTGGGGGAGTGGTTTCCCTCCCTCTGTTGGAGGGGGGCGCACTCGATCGGCTGCGCACTCCATTACCTTTTTTTTAAAAAAAAAACTTCAAGGTCAAGGGACATGGTTTCTCAGTGAACCATTGTCATTGCTCTGTTAAAAAAAATTAACCCTTGAGAATATTCCATATTTTTTGAAGTTTTTTTTTTAAAATAATACTTAACCTAACTAACTCGACCAAGGTTAGTCAAGAATTCAGAATTTTCAGATTTCAGAACGATTATGTAGGGCACAACATGTAAAAGTTGGTTAAAGTCTATAAAAGGTGAACACATATGTTTTCAAGACATTCATCTTTAAGCTCATTGAAATTATTAAAATCAATCCAGCAAATTATTTTGGACAATCATAAACTTGCATAATAGAAGCTTCCTAATTCAAGTTGTTTTCAGATTTATGATTTTTGTACACAGATTGAAATCTTTCTGAAGTTCAGACAATGAATCAATTGATCAGATTTAAGGAATGTTCAATTATGAGCAGTAGGTAAAAGTGATATCCAAACATGACAAGTGGGCAGACAAGAATATAGCTGAGAAGCAAGCAAAGGGTGACTCCAAACAGAAATGGGCACAATAATGAGCAGACACCGGATGTGAAGATATTTCAAGGATGGGCATTACAATGGGCACACATCAAACTTATGGGGGGTTTAAGGTGATACCAACTGTTGAATAGACCATGGAAATGGTACTAAATGTTCAAGGTGATTTCCAATTTGATTTCATGGAAATGATGGTTATCAATCAAGGATCACACTCTCCCCCTGAGACAATGCAGGAGATTACTCCCCCTAAGTATGTGCATGCATTCATTAATGATATGCAACTAAATCTAAAAGCACTACATGCATGTGATCAAACAAATGTATGCATTGACTCCCCCTATATAAATGCAGACTATGCATGAGGGGAATGCTAATCAGAATATGAGACACTTACTCCCTCTATCTAAGTGCACTGAAGAATTAACTTCAACATGAGGCCATGCAAGGAGTTGACTAAGATCTATGGTACTAGGTGGAGGACTTAGGCCTGAAGACCACCTCACACATAGTGCGGGTTTCTAGACAGACATGATCTGTCCTTCTTCCCACACCTTTTTATATACCATAGAATCATGCATGAAAATGCAGCAATTACAGTCCTATATGCAATTCATTTCAGTATCAACACCCAATTTCAAAGAAAGCATGACAATGCAAGATATCACATGCACCCAATTTTTCAAATGAGTCATGATAATGCAATATATGCAAACTAGATTTCAAATTCTCAACTCCCCCTTAGTTATTCAAACATGATAATGCATGAAATCCTAATGGACAGATAAACAACTAGATATGCAGCTGTCAAGAGGGAAATGACAGTCACAAATACACCAATAAAAGTAGAAATGGTGTTTTTACCAACTGCGGGTGCCTTGACTTTATTGAACCCCTTTATTTGTTCTCCTTCTTTTTCCAAGGCACACCTGCAAAATAGATCTCCATTTTGAGTTTTTAGGTACCCAAGATTCCTTGGGTCCTGAAAAGTTAGCAACACCACTGGTGGGTGTTTTCCACAACTTTCGGGCATGAGAATCATCAAATTTTATCAAATAACAATTTGACATGGAATGCCCAAAAAGACCACAGTAATGACAGCAACCTGAATTTTTCACATTTTTCTGATAAACATGATTTTTGAATTTCTGTGAATAACCAAGTATGTTTTCATTTTTATCATGGAAACTTCTTTTCCGCCAACAGTCCTTGACTGTATGGCCATGCTTTCCACAGTTAAAGCACATGAGTGACCTACCATTTGAAGTAAATTTATTCTTATCAGAGGCATTTATATTAGCAGTGAATTTAACAGATTCATAATTAAATTTTCTTCCCTGGGCATGCCAATAGTATGCAGCAATGTGGCCTTTCTTACCACAACAAAAGCAATGAATTTTCCTGTTCTGAACAGTAGGAGATTTCCTAACATACTTCCTACCATTGTTCAAATCATCATTTTTCATGACAGAGCAACTATGCATAATGTGACCATACTTTCCATAATAGAAACACTGAACATGGTAAGTGGCATTCAAATTCTTGGCATTCACATTGCTTTTGATTTTCTGATTAGTGGGCTATTTGACATTTGAGGTGGTGGCTACATTGGAAGCTTTGACAAAAGATGTCCTTAACTTGTTTTCAAAAGATTTCTTGTTAACAGGATTGTAGCCCATCCCTTCATTTTGAAAATTTACCTTAATTCCCAGCAACTTATCCAAATTTTCTGTGCAATCAACAAATTTAGACAATGAGAGCTTCAAATCTTTAATTTCATTTTCTAAGATAAAAATGTGAAGCTCTGCACTGGAAAGTTCTTCCTCACATATTGTTATTTTCTCATTCAACATGCCATTTATAGTTTTAAGACTGTCTATCTCAAGTTCTAGCTTATGCAGTTCTTCCGAATCACCATTCACGATAAATTTTCCTTTTTCAAGCATCATTAGCCTTTCTGACATAGCTGAGTTCAGCTGTTTCAATTTTTCAATCTCTTCTATCAATTTTTCTTTTTGTACAAGCTCACTTATTAAAAACTGATCATCATAAGATGCTTTCTGTTTAGTTTCAGATTCAGAAATTTTGGCTAACAAATTTTTATTTTCTTCCCTTTTAGAGTCAATCATTTCCTTGTGCATTTGAACATCAAAATAATAAGCTCTATTTAATTCTTCCATTTGAGAGCATTTTTCACATGAAGACAGAGAATTAATCTGCTCATTTTTCTTTTTGCACTTCTTGTTTTATTTTCTCAATTGTTCATGTGATTCAAACAAGATAGTGTAAGCATGCTCCCATTCTTCTATGGAAAAGTTCTCGAAAATAGAGCTTACCTCTTCATTATCATTTTGATCACTGCCGTGATCACTTTCACTTTCATTTGCTAGGAGTGCACAAACTTCTATCTCTTCCTCTTCATTTGAGATGCTCTCTTCCTCATCGCTCCAAGTTGTAACCATGGCCTTTTGTTTCTTCTCCTTGGCCTTGGAATTCTTTTTCAACAACTCTGGGCATTCATCTCGAACATGCCCTGGCTTCCTACAATGATAACACACAATTTTATCAGTCTTCCTATGCATACCAGATTTAGAATGAGACCCTCTATTCACCTGGTGGTGTTTCTTCTTCTTTCCATACATACCTCTCATTCTTAAGAACTTTTTAAAATTTCTAGTGAGGAGGGCTTGTTTAGATGCCGATAGCTCACTCAAGTCCTCACTGCTTTCTCCACTATTGTCAGATCCCATGAGAGCTATCATCTTAGGTTACTTCTCTTCATCTTCACTTCTCCTGAAATTTATCTCATAGGTCATTAATGGCCCAATCAATTCGTCTACCTTCATAGTAGACAGATCCTTAGAATCTTCAATAACAGTGGCCTTAGTATGCCACGCAGGAGAAAGGGATCTGAGAATTTTTCTAACAATGTCACTATCATCATAATCCTTGCCTAATGCTTTGAGATTGTTAGTAAGTTGTGAAAGTCTAGAGAACATTTCCTTAATAGTCTCATCAGGCTTCATTTTAAACATTTCATATTCAGAGACGAGCATATTTACCTTGGTGGCTCTTACCTGGGACGTTCCCTCGTATATCAGCTCCAACTTGTCCCACATCTGCTTGGGTGATTTGCATGCTGAAACTCTTGAGTACTCCTCCGGATGAACAATGCACTGCATGATATTCATAGCAGTCCAGTTGACGGTTGACAAGCAAATATGCTCTCTGGTCCATGCATCTTCATCCTCTGGAAGTTCGAATGGACCGTTGGTAACGACTCTCCATAGTTCATGACTCTGAGACCGCAGAAATACTTCCATCCTATTCTTCCAGTACTGATAATAAGAACTAATGAAGTATGGTGGTCTATTAATTGAATGCCCCTCAGCTAAGTAGCTGTGAGCATTGCCATTTCCAGATCTTCCCTGGTCGTTAGACCACATTAGGGGAAACCTGCTCTAATACCAATTGTTGGACCACAATATAGGATCTAGAGGGGGGGTGAATAGATCCCCTTTAAAAATTTATGCTTAAATTAAGACACGAAATTCAAACTGAATCGAAGCTAATACTTCAGATTCCTTTTCACTGAGCTAAACTGAACATGAATGCATATAACCGTAGATGGTGAAACTAATGTCGAACACTTAGATGGTAATGGAGATGCTGAGCAAAAACTAAGCTGGACTTAAAACAAATGAGATTCAGCAAACATCAAACAGAGACGTTGGTATAGGACAAAGGGTAGAGTCCAGAAACTCTCCTCATGCAAGATGTATGAATACACCTTTTGATATACCAGCTTATAAAGATTTTCACAGAACTGGGCAGAATATAAAGAGCAGATCAACCAGAAGCAAATGACGGTTCATACAAAATCGATCTCGAACACTTAGAGTATAGGTAACTTACAGTTCAGAAACTGCTCGCACTGCAACCTGTGAAGGAGGTAGAGGATAGTGATCAAGCACATATACAAACCACGAACACAAAGGATTTTTAGGTGGTTTAGTCTGCACCAAGCAGACCTACATCCACCCCCCACTCAACCCGAGTGAGGATACACACAGCTTGAACCGCTGAGCCTCACAGCTTGCTATACAGCTGAGCCTCATAGATTGCTTAGACAGCTGAGCCTCACAGCTTGCTTAACCCGATATCTAAATAGAGTATCGGGAGAAACTCATAGAAGCGGAAACAAAAACAAAAGAACAAAGAAGGAAACATAGCAACAGTAGCTACGAAGAAGCACAATGGCTTGGATTTGATCCAGAGGCCAAGGAATATCAAATCTGCAATGAACTCCAGCTGCACACAAGAACTTCACAAGCTCTCTCTTTCTTTTTCTCTTCGTCTTCTAACAATCACTCTCACAAACCTCCTTCGAAGTGGGTTGCTCACCCTTCTCTCTTTTTCTCTTCCGCTCTTCTCTTTTTAGCTCTTTTCTTCAGCTACCCTTCTCTTCTTCTTCTTTGGAGAGTCTTCCTGTTCTTCTGTGTGACTGAGTGAGAGAGTGACCACGTATTTCTATCATCGACGGTTCCATATCGCAGGAAGAGTGGCCACTGATTGGCCCAGAGGAGATGAGGTATGATGGCCTCTTATTGACCTGCCAATAATCTTCATGCAGTATGCCCACGTCGGAAGCTTTCCTCCCAAGGCAAGAGGTATTTCAGAATAAATATTCTTCAAACATATTTTGATTGGTCCAGCTAGAAAGGTGAAAATATTCTTCTCCAGGTGTCCTCTGAAAAAGATGCCAGGAATATCTTGGATCACTTGCCAAATCATTGGCCTTCGAGCTCGGGCGTGTGGCAGACCCAAGTTTTCTATAATTCAGCCTTCAAAGCTATTTGTCAGCCTTAGCGGGCTATTTTTCACCCTTATCAGGCTATTTGTCTGCCTTAGGTGGCTATTTGTCACCCTTAGCGTCCTAAGCCGTCGCCTTTGGCTTCACGACCTATTTGTCACGTTTAGCAGGGTATTTTACACCCTTACCGAGCTATTTGTCACTCTTGTGTGACTATTTGTCACCCTTATCCTTCTTCTGCCTGAGTCCTCCTTTTGTTTCCCTTGTCCACCTTTGTAAGCTATTTGTCACCACTGATAGCTATTTGTCACAGTTAGTTGGACAATTGTCACTCCTAGCAGTCCATTTGTCACCCTTAGTCGACCATTTGTCACCTTTGTTGCTGGTTGACTGTTGACTCCAGTGTTGACTGCTTTGTGTGAAAAGGTATTGAAACAACAAGTTGACTGTTGACCTGGCTCTGTTGACTCATTGGCTTGGCTTCTATGAGTCTCTTGACTCTGTTGACTTAATTTGTTGACCATGATGACTCGGTGCTTTGCTGAGTTGACCGTGTTGACCAGTTTGATTGTTCTGATTTGTTGACTATGTTGACTTTTTGACTTCTGTGAATTTTGTTGACAATGTGAAGCCTTGAGTCATATTTGACAGAAATTCCTCTTTTTCTTCACAAAAGTCGACATCTTCTCAACTATAGAAGCTATGTGTCACATTTGACAACCTATTTGTCACCCTTATCAATCTATTTGTCAGCCTTAACTTCTTCTCCTAGCGGGTGACTTTGGAGTCGACTCTAGAGCCAAATGGAGTCGACTCTCCTTCTAACATTTCTTCTTCACATCTCTTCTTCTCCCGTGCCAAGCTATTTTTCACCTCTGTGAACCTATTTGTCGCCCTTAATCCATATTTGTCACCCTTGTCTCGCCATTTGTCAGCGATAGATTGCTGTGATGTCTGCTTCTTGATTTTCACACTTCTGGCCGCTTCTGGCCATTGCTTTGTGCAAAACCAATCCCGTCTTCACAAAACTCAAGAAGAGATACATGTATATATGAAGAACATGAATTTCATCAAAATCATATGAAATATTCATACATGAATCTTCATCAATTCTATCTTTACATAGATTATGCATGTATAAGGTATTCATGACTGATAGTGTTGACATCATCAAAACAATATCAAAACACAGGAACACAACATTCTCCCCCTTTTTGATGATGGCAATATTATGAGTCATTATAATCAAATCAATATGAAGAACAATAGAACATGTGGTGAGGACACACGACGCAGCACACGTCGGGGTTCGAGGAGCATGCAGACGTCCCTTTGGCTCGGAGAGGACGTGGAGGCCAAGTCAGAGTTATTTGCATTTATTTTATGCTTTTAGGCCATGTTGGGTCATGGATAAGTCACTGTGTGGATAATTAGGTGGTTATTTTCTTTTATTGGACCTCTTTCTTGTGGAGGATTATTGGGCTGGAATAATTGGGCTTGGATTGGGTCAAAGGGTGGAAAGAGCCACCCATCCCTTGAATCAAGGAAGGCTATGCCCCCACCTCCTCCTTGGGTCAAAGAGGGAGGGCCGCCCCCATCCAAGGAAGGCTATGCCCGTCTGCCAGCACCGGTGCGACCCAAGGATGATCTCTAGATTGTGAACTCCCTCCTTCCCTCCATACTCCGAGATCAAGAGAGATATTTTGAGGGGAGATACCTCTTCCAGTCTTCTTCGCAGCAAGAGTTCAACCACCCCGATCCAATATCAGGTCTGACTGTGGTGTCCTGTCTCGCTGGATCGCGCCAATCAGGACCTACGGCCTGTAACCAGAGACCATGGGATATTTCTAGGAGCCCCCCTTAGCTTCACGTTTGTGAACCAGGACGCGTCCTTCGGTCGGGACGTCCTCCTGCCAGTCAGATTCGCACCACCGCCGATGGAATCGCGTTTCGACGTTGGGCCAGCCCGTGGGACCCCTGCACTCACTAGCGCACAGGCACCCTCTCGCAGTCAGCCGACGCCTCCGACCAGCAGGGACTTGCCTCCTCGTCCCCATCGGATGTCACCCGTTAACCCGATTCGATAGTCCCGAATTTGTCTGTTGTAACCTATTATCTCCTTGCAGGGAGTGGGCATCCTTGTGGTTGTATGACCGATTGCGTTATACCGGGACTGGTGGATTCGGCTGGGGTCCTTCCCCATGCATTGGTCGTGGCGGTATGATCTCCATCTCCTACCCTTTGGTTATTTTTGCTTTACTAGTAATCATTTGTGCGTCGTGCTTGTGCGCATAGGACCTCTAGCCAGTCACGTGTCACCGCAGATCTGAGAGTGAGGACCCGTTCCGTAGGCCGAGCCGAGCGTTGAGCTCGAGCTAGTTCACCCTAGGCGTCAGTGGTTCCCTAACCGCTGCGATCCTACGCTTCCCTTGTCGGGACGGCCGTTGGGCTTGAGTTTCTGTTTGAGAGATGTCTCTATCCTGAGGAACGCTACGGAGGTCAGCCGCCCGGCTTGCCTTTAGCGTGCGAGTGTTGGCCGCACTTCAAGTTGGTCATAGGTTGTAGCCCGCCCAGACCTGTTCCGCATCAACATGACATGCATCACAATTAATGACTCACAAACTATCTCTCCCTTTGACATCATCAAATGAAATAGTTTGAGACATGAAATATGGAGATGAATTTAAACATGAAAGGTCTGAAGAGATTGAGCTGGGACTGTCTCCCCTTTTGACACACAATGTAGAAGGACACAAGTGCAAGCAAACATGATTGACTTTGAATATCAACAGGGAATTTTAGCTGCAGACTAGAATGAAAGAGTGCTCAATCTTCTCAATCTGATATAAATCTCATAAGTCAGAATTGACTAATTTTCATATTCTTCCATTATACACAACTTATGATTTGTGTCTTATTTAATCAGCATGGTTCAAATCTAATAAAATCTAAGTTTATCAATGAAGTTTATGTAGACATATCTGCATTCAAGTTTGATAGAAATGAACCAAAATTTCATATAATAAACCTTGTTTAACCTTCTTCTATCTTACTCATTCAAGTTCAATGACCTTTTTGGAAGTTACCAGATTTGTATTGAGGTTAAACATCATGAAGTCACAGACTTAATTCCTGGGTTCAGTAATTTCAATTTTAGCATTTTGCTACCCTTTTCTGATTTTCTTTTGCTCAACAATGAAAATTTTAAGAGCAATCAAGTCCAGCACATACCTTGTATCTTGAGGATAAACGTTGTTTAGATGCCAGTATCCCTAGGTACTTAGTGTGACTGACTGTCATGCTTCAAATAAAACAGAGGTAGCATAGTAACCTTATGACATATCTCAACTCATTTCATGATGAGTGAGACACATTTCTCAGCGAGTTAGCCATTGCTCTGCCTAGATTCTCATTAGTTTTTCTGCAGAGTTAACATGGCACTTCAAGACACAGTCTACTAGACTTCAAGGTCAAGGGACATGGTTTCTTAGTGAACCATTGTCATTGATCTGTTAAAATAAAATTAACCCTTGAGAATATTTTAGATTTTCTGAAGTTTTTTTTTAAAAAATAATACTTGAGGAGGGTAAATCTGGGTTGACCCAGGAATGGCCCAGTGACGGGCGGCCCACTAAGGTTCGACTGTGATAAGCCCAGCCAAAGGACGAGCACACACACTCAGCCCAATAAGAGGAGGCCTAGTCCAACAAGGCATCGGATTCCACGACGCACAACGGCCACGGCCCAAGCGCAGTTCTCGCCGGAGGACACTCCGACGACCGACCGTTACCCCCACGACGATGGCCTTGACCCCATAATGGGCGAGCACGCGCTATGAGAGCCGTAAGACTCACCCAGGGACCGGCCGGTGCCGAGGCTATCGCCCCTCAATAGGAAACTCCCGCCAACATAGCGGAGGAACGTTACTCTACTAAGCGGACCCTTCCCTCTCAAGGGATGAGGTCCCTCGCTCTAGGACAACCCATAGAAAAGGGACATCGACAGAAGAGAAGCGACACGGTAGATTCTTCTACTAAACCCCATACTACTACGCAAGAGGAGAGACGGTGGATACTTCTATCATTCGAGCTTCCTACTGAGAATAGAGCAACCAGCCCCACAACTACGACAGAGAGGCTACACGCTACGACGAGAGAGAATCTTTCTCCTGCTAGAGTTGTAGACGCACGTGAGCCCGATGAGATTGGGGCACGTGACGATGTATCCGGGGTGCACCTTTAGAAGGGTACCCCTGCTCTTTTATTTCATGCTTTCCTTTGTCTCTGCCCAGGCGGCAGTCTTCTTTTGTAGCCCTTTTATTTCAGAATGGAAAGGCTTCCTTTATTTAGTAAATCTCAAAGTTTCTCCCACGTACTTACTCCCTTCTGGGCTGTTATGAGATCTTCCGAGGATACGAAGCGACGTCCTCGAGGTAACCGTGATAGGGCAGGACTTTCGAGATCCGTCGCTTCAATTTCCATAGATTTGATTGAGGCGGTAGGAGTCCTCATGCTTCTGGGGACTCTGCTTCCTCCTATAAATGGCGGCCTTCGCAGTGCTCTGGCGACCAGCTCTGCACTAGCGAACCCTTAGGGGTAGCCTTCTTATAGGATGTCATCGGGAGAATCCGGTACTTCATCGGATGACTAATTTTTGCAGGCTCATCGTCAACCTTTGGTCCTCCGGAGAAACCCAGCGCCAGCCCCGTGGCGACCGTGGCCCGCGCCTGGAGAGGGTGGCCCGGCCTCTGAGCAGTACAGGCTCGGGTACCTGGACGGCTGGAGGGAGGCCTTGGAGAAGGTTAACCGCCTATACGCCGGCAGGGGAGTCCTGCTTCTTGAGCCGGATAGGTTTCATCCCTGAAGGGATGAGAAGTATCTGGGTATTGCTGCTTTCTGTCTCTCAGACAGTTTCCGTCGCTTGTCCTTGCGGTATGTAACCGTTGTTTGCTTTCTGCAGGTTCTTGGTGAGATGCTCCCCGTTGCTGGAACATCTTCCTATCTTCCGGTAGGAAGGGGCGTAAGGAAGTGTGGGAGATGTTTTCCCTTCTTCCACTTTGTAGACAAGGCCATGCGACTGGATGATGGCGGTGGACTCGTTTGTTTGAAGGCATGGCCAGTACGCCGGAGTGGCCTTCATAATGTGTTGACCTCGTAGTACCGCTGCCCCCCGTTGGCTTGTGTAGGCCTGCTTGTTCCTTGTAACGGGTGGCCTAGTTTTTTCGGTGCAGGCTTTCTACCAGTGAAGCCCTTTGTTGGCCTGGGGGCTTTGTCCCTCTTCTGTGGCATAGGAGGCTTCTCCGTCGGTACCCTTCCACAGAACAAAAATGGGTACTAGGTGCCTGCTCAAAGACTCAGCACGATCGTTGGCAGAGGACGATGCCCAGGAAGCGAGCCGTTGAAAGTCGTACGTCGCCATAGTCGAGCACGTTTTGCCTCTTTACGTACTTGTATTTGGCCCATGTGAGGGTATTTTGCCAATTTCTGGCAGCTTGTATTTTGACTAAAGAAATATAAATTCTTTATTTTTGAGCCAATACTATTGTGTACATTTACTGGAGTGTTTGTGCTTTCTGGGCGATCCCTCGTGCTCGCGTTCCGCAGTGTTCGCGTCCTTTATGAAAACCTTTAGGTTACCTCTTTGTTTTCAAGGGGAGCAGAGCTCGCCTTTAGGAAACCCTTGGGCTACCTTCTCATTTTCAAGGGGAGCAGTGCTCGCCTCTAGGAAACCCTTAGGTTACCTTCTCATTTTCAAGGGGAGCCGTGCTCGCCTCTAGAAAACCCTTAGGCTACCTTCCCGTTATTCGTAGACAATTTACCTTAGTGGAGTACGGCTGGTGACGTTTTACTGGAAGTCTTTTCTGAGGTTGACGGAGTTCCACGTCTTGGGCACCTCTCTCTCCCCTAGCGTCACTAGCCTGTACGCTCCTTTGCCGAGTGTCTCTGCTACCCTGTACGAGCCTTCCCAGTTTGGTGTGAGCTTTCCTGCGGCCCCCCGTGGGTCAGCCACGCTTGCTCACCGTAGAACTAGATCACCGGGGAAGAATTGTCGCTCCTTTACTCAGGCGTTGTAGTATTGAGCCAGTTTCTACTGATATACCATGAGTTTTATCTGGGCGTTGGCTCTTCCTTCTTCGAGCAGGTCCAGATTTTCTCGCATTGCCTGGTTGTTCCTGCCGTCATCAAAGTGTCCCACTCGTAGCGAGGGGTTGGATATCTTCACCGGAACTACTGCCTCAGCTCCGTAGGTGAGATGAAAAGGCGTCTCACCGGTGGCGGCTCTAGCGGTGGTCCGATGTGCCCATAGAATGCTAGGGATCAAATCAACCCATGAGTCGCCTGCTTGGTCCAGGCGGGTCTTGATGCCGTGGAGTAGAGTTCGGTTGGCATTTTTCACCAACCCATTGGCTTGGGGGTGTCCCACCGAGGTGTAGTGGTTCCAAATCCCCAACTCCGAGCACTTCTCCTGAAAGGCAGTGCTCACGAACTGTCTGCCGTTGTCAGTTGTGAGAAACCTTGGGATCCCAAATCGGCAAATGATGCTTCACAGCACGAACTTCCAAGCTGCTTCGCTTGTTATCCTCCCCAATGGTTCAACCTCGATCCACTTGGTGAAGTAGTCGATGGTGACTATGAGGAATTTCTTTCTCCCTTGTGCTTCAGGGAAGGGTCCCAGTATATCAATTCCCCACCGAGCGAACGGGCGAGGCTCCATCAAGGTGTGGAGTTGTGTAGCCGACTGGTGGTGCAGGTGGGAATATCTCTGGCATTGGGGGAACCTTCAAACATAGTTGAGACAGTCTTACAGTAAAGTGGGCCACCAATATCCTTGTCGGATCAGCGTCCGTGCGAGTGCTCGCCCTCCCACATGGCTTCCGCAAAGTCCTTCATGGGCATCTGGGATGGCCTGGTTGGCCTCCATAGGGAAGAGGCACTTGAGTAGAGGAGCTGAGAGAGACTGGTGATACAGTTGGCCGTCCACAATAGTGAAGTGGGCTGCTCTTGCTCGCGTGCGTCGCGCTTCGGCGTGGTCACCCGGGAGCTGTTACCGAAGGAGGAAATCGAGAAGAGGATCCATCCAGGAAGGTTCGTAGTCGATGGCGTTTACTTGGAGCGCCGGATCATCTATGCTCGGTGCTGATAATTCCTCTATTAAGACCGATCTCAAACTGGAGACTGCGGTGGCTGACGCTAGGCGGGAGAGGGCGTCTGCTCTGTAGTTCTCTTTGCGTGGGATGTGGACCACTTCAAAGTGGGCAAACTCACTCGCCGCGGCCTTGGCCTTCTTTAAGTACTTCATCATGGAGGGATCGCGGGCCTCGAACTCCCCTTGACCTGGTTGGCGATGAGCATGGAGTCGCTGTACGCTCGCACACTTGATGCCCCCAGGTGTCTTGCCATGCGTAGCCCGGAGAGGAGTGCCTCGTACTCAACCACATTGTTCGTGGTTGGGAAGTTGAAATGCATGGCATACTGTAGCTTCACTCCTTCTGGTGAGAGCAAGACCAACCCTACGTCGCTGCTCGCAGTGCAGGAAGATCCGTCGACGTAAAGCTCCCAGGTGGGCCCCGAGGACTGCTCGGGCGAGTCCTCGGCGGGTAAGGTGCATTCGGTGATGAAGTCGGGGAGAGCTTGGGCTTTGATCACTGTTCTCGATCAGAACTTGATGTCAAATTCCCCTAACTCGATCGCCCACTTGATTAGCCTTCCGGAAGCATCAGGGTTCTGAAGGTTTTTTCTGAGGGGCTGATCGGTGAGGACGACGATCGGGTGAGACAGGAAGTATGGCCGTAGCTTGCGAGCAACCGTAATCAGCGCGAGGGTGAACTTTTCAGTCCGTGAGTACCGGAACTCCAGTCCTTGTAGTGCACGGCTAATGTAGTAGACGAGCTTCATGACTCCTGCTTCCTCCCGCCCGAGCACAACGCTCATGGTGCTGGATGTCACGGATAGGTACAAGAGCAGCTGCTCTCCCCTTTGGGGCTTGGCGAGGATAGAAGGGGTCGTCAGGTAGCGCTTTAACTCCTCGAATGCCTGCTCGCACTCCTGGTCCCAGTCAATCCATCTCTTTTTATCTGGTGCCACGTTGGCTTGCTTGATTAGTCGGAAGAAGGGGAGACACCGCTCGGCGGCTCGGGATAGGAACCGAGCCAGGGCGGCGACGTGCCCAGTGAGGCACTGCACGTCCCTTACCCATTTTGGTTGCTCCATCTCTAATACTTCTCTGATTGGATCGGGGTTGGCTTCAATTCCTCGGTGGGTGACGAGGAAACCTAGGAATTTTCCTGACCGTACCCCGAACGCACATTTAGCAGGGTTGAGTTTCATGTTGTACCTTCTGAGTGTGGCGAAGGTCTCCGCCAAGTCGCGCAAGTGTTCGGCTGCTCGGAGGCTTTTCACGAGCATATCGTCAATGTAGACCTCCATGTTGCGGCCGATCTGCGAGTCAAATATATGGTTGACTAGGTGTTGATAGGTTGCTCCAGCGTTCTTCAATCCAAACGGCATGCGAGTGTAGCAGTATAGGCCGTGGTCGGTGACGAATACGGTATTGTCTTGGTCGGGCTGGTGCATGCTGATCTGATGGTACCCAGAATAGGCATCAAGGAAGCTCAGCATCTCGTGCCCGGCCGTAGCGTCGACCAGCTGGTCAATCCGGGGCATGGGGAAGCTGTCTTTGGGCGTGGCCTTGTTGAGGTCGGTGTAGTCCACGCACATTCACCACTTCCAGTTACTTTTGGGCACCAGGACTACGTTGGCTACCCAGTCTGGATACTGGGTAAGTCGGAGTATCCTATTTGCTCCCTGATGATGGCCTGTCGCTCGGGGTTGCAGCGCCTTTGGGGTTGTTGTATCGGGTGGCAGGTGGGGTCCAACCTTAGTTGGTGTGTGATGACCTCCTGAGGAATTTCGGGGAGTTCGTCCTCGGACCATGCAAAGACGTCTTGGTTGGCTGCGAGGAAGCTCACGTATTCCCGCTTGTCGTGCTCGGTCAGGGTAGCACCGATCTTCAATGTTCTGATTGGGTCATCCCCAACCTGGATGAGGTATAAATCCTCCGCTGGCGCGCTCGTGCTTGGGCCTGGATCTTTGGTCCTCACCTTTTTTTTCTGGTGGCACTTCTTCGGGACGTCGATTGCGGGTGGAGATAAGGTAGCACCTTCTGGACTCCCACTGATCACCCCGGACTTCCCCTACCCCACGAGGGGTAGGGAACTTAAGCTTCTGGTGATAGGAAGAAGGGACACCCCGAAGCGTGCCGAGGATTCCTCAGTCGATGATAGCATTGTACCCCGTCATTGCACGAAACATGGTAAAGTCGGCGAGGAAGGTTACCTCTTTTGGTGCCGTCCCGAACGTGTTCGGGAGTGAGATTCGCCCTTCCGGGCAGATAGTCGTGCCGGAGAACCCGTACAGCGGCGTATGTACTGGCGCGAGTCATGACATATCCACACCCACGAGTATAAGACAGTCGTACGCAATAACATCGGGTCCACTTCCATTATCTACCAGGATGCGTCATACAGTACATTGGTTGATGGTGGCAGAAACCACCAGAGCATCGGAATGGGGCGTCGTGACGCCTTCCAGGTCGTCCTCGGAGAAGACTATGGGGTCTCCCAGATGACCCGAGGGGGACAGTCCTCATATGGTGCCGTCGCCTTGGTCCGCCGTGTCGATGGCCGTCGCGTACCGACGCCTTCTGCTCGTGCTATCTCCCCCCGCGGTGGGCCCTCCAGAGATCATCATGATCTCTTTGCCGTTGGGCCGGTTGTCAATCGGGGGAGGCATCTTCTATCTTCTCTTGGCGGCCTTGGCGAGGAACTTGTCGAGGAGTCCTCTGCGGATGAGGTCCTTGATAGCATGCTTCAAGTTGATGCATTCGGCAGTGTCGTGACCATGATCCCGATGGAAGTGGCAGTACTTCTTTTTATTCCTTGAATTTGTATCAGACTTCATCCACGGGGGCCACTTGAGGAATGGCTCCTCGTGGATTTCCATCAAAATCTGGTCGGGTGGGACCGATAGGGGCGTATAGTGGCGGTAGCCACCCCTTTCCTTCTCGGAGCGGTCGCGGTGGTCCCCGTCACGTCGCTCCAGTTTATTCTGGCCCTCTCGTGGTGGGTCAGCGGCTCTCTTCTGATCGGGCTGGTCAGTCCCGACCTCGCGGCGCAGGGCCGCACTGTTCTCCTCGCAGTGCGCTTGTTTCTGGGCTAACGTGAGGAGGTCCGAAAGGGTCGTCGGGGCTTCGACCCCGAGCGCGCGCCGGAGAATGTGGTCCCGTGTCCCCTGGGTAAGTGCCGTGGTGGTGATGCCGACGTCGAGGTGGGGAATACGGAGCGCCTCCGCGCAGAAGCGGGAGACGAAGTCCCATAGCGTTTCTTCCTTCCCCTGCCTGAGATCGAGCAGGGTTACAACATATTTGACTACCTTTCGGCAGCCCACAAAGTTCTCCTTGAACAACCTTTTAAGCTGCTGGAAGGAGGAGATCGTCTCGGTCGGCAGGGACTCGAACCATGCTCGGGCATTCTCCCGGAGAGTTGTGACGAACGCCAAGCATTTCACGGTATCTGAGGCCCGGTGAAACACCAGGTGGGACTCGAAGCCGTGCAGGTGGTCCGCCGGGTCGGTGGTGCCATCGTAAGAGGCGAATGACGGCAGCTAGAGCTTTGGTGGGATATGAGCTTCCATGATTTCCCTAGAGAAGGTAGCATGGAAGTCCAGATCATCGTCGATGAGGCCGTGATTCTTGGCGGCCAGGAGGACGTCGTCCGGATACCGGACCTTGTCCTCAATCTCGTCGAACCGTTGAAGCCGGCGGTCCATATCCGGGTCGGAATGAAGTGGGCTACGTACCTTGGGTGCAGGCACACTTCGTGACTGTCGGGTCCTTGCGACGAAGGTATGGGATGCCTCTCGTACATGCTGGAAGTTCTCTCCGGTCTGTCCTCCTTCGCCCTCCCATTGTTCGGGTGGGGCGTACTGGGGCCTCTGGTCCCGAAGCTCTCGGTAGAATTATGCCAAAGCTCGGATCTCCTGGCCGAGATCATCTAGGTCACCTGGGGTGACCTCTTGTCGGGGGTGAGCGGAAGAAGCTTCCTACGATCCCCGGCGAGAGTTAGGTCCCTGGTGGGAACCCCGCCCCCGGTTGCTGGCGTTGCGGAGGCTTCCACGGGGCGCCATAGCTTTTCACTATGTTTCCCACAGACGACGCCAAGAAGTGTAGCAGCAGGAAAATGGTTCATAGGCCACGTACCACATTCTCCATTTATTTATTAGGGAAGTCGTCTAGCGCCCGTGGATGCCTACAAACACCAAGAAACCAAAGAGGTGTCAGAAGGAGTCCCGGGTGTTACCCAAGGGGACAACCCTCCGATGCTTAAGTCAGCAAAGGGATCAATGAGCAATAGGGAAGAGCTAAGTAAGAGAGAAGTAGAGGCCGTAGTAGTCAATCTGAGAGGTGTGTAGGTCCTCTGCACGCGTGCTCGCCGCTCCCGGTGGGTACTCGGAGAGTGCTCGCTGGGTGGTAAGGCCGTGCAGGAGGAAGATTCTCTCTCGTCGTAGCGGGTAGCCTCTCTGTCGTAGTTGTAGGGGTGGTTGCTCTATTCTCAGTAGGAAGCTCGAATGGCAGAAGTATCCACCGTCTCTCCTCTTGCGTAGTAGTATGGGGTTTAGTAGAAGAATCTACCGCGTCGCTTCTCTTCTGTCGATGTCCCTTTTATATGGGTTGTCCTGTAGCGAGGGACCTCATCCCTTGAGAGGGAAGGATCTGCTTAGAAGAGTAACGTTCCTCCGCAATATTGGCGGAAGTTTCCCATTGAGGGAAGATAGCCTCGGCACCGGCCGGTCCCTGGGCGAGTCTTACGGCGCTCATAGCGCGTGCTCGCTCGTTACGGGGAACGGTCGGTCGTCGGAGTGTCCTCCGGTGAGAACTGTGCTTGGGCCGTGGCCGTTGTGCATCGTGGAATCCGATGCCTTGTTGGGCTGGGCCTCCTCTTATTGGGTTGAGTGTGCGTGCTCGTCCTTTGGCTAGGCTTATCATGTTCGAACCTTAGTGGGCCGCCAGTCACTGGGCCGTTCCAGGGTCAATCCAGATTTACCCTCCTCAATACTTAACCTAAGTAACTCGACCAAGGTTAGTCAAGAATTCAGAATTTTTAGATTTTAGAACGATTATGCTGGGCACAACATGTAAAAATTGGTTAAAGTCTATAAAAGTTGAACACTGATGTTTTCAAGAAATTCATCTTTCAGCTCATTGAAATTATTAAAATCAAACCAACAAATTATTTTGGACAATCATAAACTTGCATAATAGAAGATTCCGAATTCAAGTTGTTTTTAGATTTATGATTTTTGTACATAGATTGGAATATTTCTGAAGTTCAGATAGTGAATCAACTGATCAGATTTAAGGAATGTTCAATTATGAGCAGTATGCAAAAGTGATTTCTAAACATGACAAGTGGGCAGGCATGAATATAGTTGAGCAGCAAGCAAAGGGTGACTCCAAACAGAAATGGGCACAATAATGAGCAGACAACAGATGTAAAGATATTTCAAGGATGAGCATTACAATGGGCACACATCAAACTTATGGAGGGTTCAGGGTGATACCAACTGTTGAATAGACCATGGAAATGGTACCAAATGTTCAAGGTGATTTCCAATTTGATTTCATGGAAATGATGGTTATCAATCAAGGGTCACACTCTCCACCTGAGATAATGCAGGAGATTACTCTCTCTAAGTATGTGCATGCATTCATTAATGATATGCAACTAAATCTAAAAGCACTACATGCATGTGATCAAACAGATGTATGCATTGACTCCCCCTATCTAAATGTAGAATATGCATGAGGGGAATGCTAATCAGAATATGAGACACTTACTCCCCCTATCTAAGTGCACTGAAGAATTAACTTCAACATGAGTCCATGCAGGGAGTTGACTAAGATCCATAGTACCAGGTGGAGGACTTAGGTCTGAAGACCACCTCACACATAGTGCGGGTTTCCAGACAGACATGATTGGTCCTTCTTCCCACACCATTTTATATACCATAGAATCATGCATGAAAATGCAGTAATTACAGTCCTATATGCAATTCATTTCAGTATGAGCACCCAGTTTCAAACAAAGCATGACAATGCAAGATATCATATGCACCAGATTTTTCAAATGAGTCATGATAATGCAATATATGCAAACCATAAGGTTTATGCATTTCAAATTCTCAACTCCCCCTTAGTTATTCAAACATGATAATGTATGAAATCCTAATGGATAGATAAACAACTAGATATGGAGCTATCAAGAGGGAAATGACAGTCACAAATACATCAATAAAAGCAGAAATGGGGTTTTTACTAACTGCGGGTGCCTTGTCTTTATTGAACCCCTTTATTTGTTCTCCTTCTTTCTCCAAGGTACACCTGCAAAACAGATCTTCATTTTGAGTTTTTAGGTACCCAATATTCCTTGGGTCCTGAAAAGTTAGCAACACCACTGGTGAGTGTTTTCCACAGCTTTAGGGCATGAGAATCATCAAATCTTAGCAAATAACAATTTGACATGGAATGCCCAAAAAGACCACAGTAATGACAACAACCTGAATTTTTCACATTTTTTTGATAAACATGATTTTTGAATTTCTATGAATAACCAAGTATGTTTTCATTTTTATCATGGAAACTTCTATTCCTCTAACAGTCCTTGACTGTATGGCCATACTTTCCACAGTTAAAGCACATGAGTGACCTACCATTTGAAGCAAATTTATTCTTATCAGAGGCATTTCTATTAGCAGGGAATTTAAAAGATTCAGAATTAAATTTTCTTCTCTAGGTATGCCAATAGTATGCATCAATGTGGCCTTTCTTACCACGACAAAAGCAATGAATTTTCCTGTTCTGAACAATAGGAGATTTCCTAACATGCTTCCTACCATTGTTCAAATCAGCATTTTTCATGACAGAGCAACTATGCATAATGTGACCATGCTTTCCACAGTAGAAACACTGAACATGGTAATTGGCATTCAAATTCTTGGCATTCACATTACTTTTGGTTTTCTGATTAGTGGACTGTTTGACCTTTGAGGTGGTGGCTACATTGGAAGCTTTGACAAAAGATGTCCTTAACTTTTTTTCAAAAGATTTCTTGTTAACAGGATTGTAGCCCAGCCCTACCTTTTGAAAATTTACCTTAATTCCCAACAACTTATCCAAAATTTCTGTGCCATCAACTAATTTAGACAATGAGATCTTCAAATCTTTAATTTCATTTTCTAAGATAAAAATGTGAAGCTCTGCACTGGAAAGTTCTTCCTCACATATTGTTATTTTCTCATTCAACATGCCATTTATAGTTTTAAGACTGTCTATCTCAAGTTCTAGCTTATGCAGTTCTTCCGAATCACCATTCACGATAAATTTTCCTTTTTCAAGCATCATTAGCCTTTCTGACATAGCTGAGTTCAGCTGTTTCAATTTTTCAATCTCTTCTATCAATTTTTCTTTTTGTACAAGCTCACTTATTAAAAATTGATCATCATAAGATGCTTTCTGTTTAGTTTCAGATTCAGAAATTTTGGCTAACAAATTTTTATTTTCTTCCCTTTTAGAGTCAATCATTTCCTTGTGCATTTGAACATCAAAATAATAAGCTCTATTTAATTCTTCCATTTGAGAGCATTTTTCACATGAAGACAGAGAATTAATCTGCTCATTTTTCTTTTTGCACTTCTTGTTTTGTTTTCTCAATTGTTCATGTGATTCAAACAAGATAGTGTAAGCATGCTCCCATTCTTCTATGGAAAAGTTCTCGAAAATAGAGCTTACCTCTTCATTATCATTTTGATCACTGCCGTGATCACTTTCACTTTCATTTGCCAGGAGTGCACATACTTCTATCTCTTCCTCTTCATTTGAGATGCTCTCTTCCTCATTGCTCCAAGTTGTAACCATGGTCTTTTATTTCTTCTCCTTGGCCTTGGAATTCTTTTTCAACAACTCCGGGCATTCATCTCGAACATGCCCTGGCTTCCTACAATGATAACACATAATTTTATCAGTCTTCCTATGCATACCAGATTTAGAATGAGACCCTCTATTCACCTAGTGGTGTTTCTTCTTCTTTCCATACATACCTCTCATTCTTAAGAACTTTTTAAAATTTCTAGCGAGGAGGGCTTGTTTAGATGCCGATAGCTCACTCAAGTCCTCACTGCTTTCTTCACAGCTGTCAGATCCCATGAGAGCTATCATCTTAGGTTACTTCTCCTGAAACACCTCTGGTAAATTCCCGACACACCTCGGGTTATCGAACGGCCTGGGTAACTGGTTGAGGGGCCTTGTAATAAGCCTCGAGCTGAGGGTAGGAGCTGGTATTAGTCTGGGGAGGGTGCTTTGGGCGTGTGGGCGCTGCCTTGGTGGTATATGCCACATTGTAAGGCGGGTTGACAGGGTAGCCCCGGGTTGCCCCGGGAGCGAAAAGTTCACGGCTCATCGCTGCGTATCTGAGGATCGGGGGTGGCCCCGACTTGCTGGAGGGTCATTGTAGAACCCGGCTGGTGTGTTGGAGCCACGGGTTGGCCCACGGTTTGCAGTAGAGTGGCTGGGATATACATGCCCACAAGGTATTCAGGGAAATTTCTGACACACGTGCGTGGGCCGTATATGCATGATGCGGGCCCCAACGCCTGTGGTTGACTTAGCTAGGTCTCCCTTTGACCATGGAGGGCTGGAGGAAGGCATCTTGGGGGTAAGCCCCAGCCTTGCTACTTGGTGCCACGCGGCGTGGCTTGTAGTCAGGGTGCCCCCAGATTGGCCTGGGTGGCTTGGTTGAAGGCAGGTAAATCTGCGAACTGGGTGATCGGGGGTGGCCCCGATCAATTGTTGGAGATGTCGTTAGTCACGGCGGGCTAGTTAGGACCCTTGGTGGGGCCGGGGGCATCGTAGGAAGGATTGGATGACCAATGCCTTGAAGGTGTTTGGGGAAATTCCCGAGCCCCTTTCCATTGATATTTTGCTGGGGAAATTATCTGGGTACAACAACCCCTTAGCTAAGTAGCTGCGAGCATTGCCATTTCCAGATCTTCCCTGGTCGTTGCACCACATTGTGGGAAACCTGCTCTGATACCAATTGTTGGACTATAATACAGGATCTAGAGGGGGGTGAATAGATCCTCTTTAAAAATTTATGCTTAAATTAAGACAGACAATTCAAACTAAATCGAAGCTAATACTTCAGATTCCTTTTCACTGAGCTAAAAAATGAACATGAATGCATATAGCCGTAGATGGTGAAACTAATGTCGAACACTTAGAGGGTAATGGAGATGCTGAGCAGAAACTAAGTTGGACTTAAAACAAATGAGATTCAACAAGCATCAAACAGAGACGCTGGTATAGGACGGAGGGTAGAGTCCAGAAACTCTCCTCACGTAAAATGTATGAATACACCTTTTGATATACCAGCTTCTAAAGATTTTCACAGAACTGGGCAGAATATAAAGATCAGATCAACCAGAAGCAAATGATGGTTCATACAAAATCGATCTCGAACACTTAGCGTATAGGGAACCTACAGTTTAGAAACTGCTCGCACTATAACCTATGAAGGAGGTAGGGGACATGGATCAAGTACATAAACAAACCACGAACACAAGGGATTTTTAGGTGGTTCAGTCCGCACCAAGCAGACCTACATCCACCCCCCACTCAACCTGAGTGAGGATTCCGCTGACACATAGCTTAAACCGCTGAGCCTCACAACTTGCTACACCGCTGAGCCTCACAGCTTGGTATATAGATGAGCCTCACAGCTTGCTTAGATAGCTGTGCCTCACAGCTTGCTTAACCCGATCTCTAAACAGAGCATCAGAAGAAACTCATAGAAGCGGAAACAAAAATAAAAGAACAAAGAAGGAAACATAGCAATAGTAGCTACGAAGAGGCACAATGGCTTGGATTTGATCCAGAGGCCAAGAATATCAAATCTGCAATAAACTCCGGCTGCACATAAGAACTTCACAAGCTCTCTCTTTTTTTTCTCTTCTTCTTCTCACAGTCGCTCTCACAAATCTCTTTTGAAGTGGGCTGCTCACCCTTCTCTCTTTTTCTCTTCCGCTCTTCTCTTTTTAGCTCTTTTCTTCAGTTGCCCTTCTCTTCTTCTTCTTTAGAGAGTCTTCCTGTTCCTCTATGTGACTATGTGAGAGAGTGACCACGTATTTCTATCATCTAAGGTTCCATATCGCAGGAAGAGTGGCCATTGATTGGCCTAGAGGAGATGAGGTACGATGACCTCTGATTGGCCTGCCAATAATCTTCATGCAGTACGCCCACGTAGGAAGCTTTCTTCCCAAGGCAGGAGGTATTTCAGAATAAATATTCTTCAAGCATATTTTGATTGGTCCAGCTGGAAAGGTTGAAAATATTCTTCTCCAGGTGTCCTCTGAAAAAGATGTCAGGAATATTTTGGATCACGTGCCAAATCATTGGCCTTCGAGCTCGGGCGTGTGGCAGACCCAAGTTTTCTATAATTCATCCTTCAAAGCTATTTGTCAGCCTCAGTGGGCTATTTTTCACCCTTATCAGGCTATTTGTCTGTCTTAGGTAGCTATTTGTCACCCTTGACTTCCTAAGCCGTCGCCTTTGGCTTCACGACCTATTTGTCACCTTTAGCAAGGTATTTTACACCCTTACCGAGTTATTTGTCACTCTTGTGTGACTATTTGTCACCCTTATCCTTCTTCTGCCTGAGTCCTCCTTTTGTTTCCCTTGTCCACCTTTGTAAGCTATTTGTCACCACTGATAGCTATTTGTCACCGTTAGCTGGATAGTTGTTACTCCAAGTAGTCAATTTGTCAACCATAGTCGACCATTTGTCACCTTTGTGGCTGGTTGACTGTTGACTCCAGTGTTGACCGCTTTGTGTGAAAAGGTATTGAAACAACAAGTTGACTGTTGACCTGGCTCTGTTGACTCATTGGCTTGGCTTCTATGAGTCTGTTGACTCTGTCGACCATGATGACTGGGTGCTTTGCTGAGTTGACCGTGTTGACCAATTTGACTATTCCGATTTGTTGACAATGTTGACTTGTTGACTTTTTGACTTATGTGAATTTTATTGACACTGTGAAGCCTTGAGTCATATTTGACGGAAATTCCTCTTTTTTTTCCACAAAAGTCGACATCTTCTCAGCTATAGAAGCTATTTGTCACCTTTGACAACCTATTTGTTACCCTTATCAATCTATTTGTAAGCCTTAACTTCTTCTCCTAGTGGGTGACTTTGGAGTCGACTCTAGAGCCAAATGGAGTCGACTCTACTTCTAACATTTCTTCTTCACATATCTTCTTCTCCCGTGCCAAGCTATTTTTCACCTCTGTGAACCTATTTGTCGCCCTTAATCCATATTTGTCGCCCTTGTCTGGCCATTTGTCAGCGATAGATTGCTGTGATGTCTTCTTCTTGATTTTCACACTTCTGGACGCTTCTGTCCATTGCTTTGTGCAAAACCAATCCTGTCTTCACAAAACTCATGAAGAGATACATGTATATATGAAGAACATGAATTTCATCAAAATCATAAGAAATATTTATACATGAATCTTCATCAATTCTGTCTTCACATAGATTATGCATGTATAAGGTATTCATGACTTATAGTGTTGACATCATCAAAACAATATCAAAACACAGGGACACAACATTCTCCCCCTTTTTGATGATGGCAACATTATGAGTCATTATAATCAAATCAATATGAAGAACAATAGAACATGTGGTGAGGACACACGACACAACACACGTCGGGGTTCGAGGAGCACGCAGACGTCCCTTTGGCTCAGAGAGGACGTGGAGGCCTAGTCAGAGTTATTTGCATTTATTTTATGCTTTTAGGCCATGTTGGGCCATGGATAAGTCCCTGCGTGGACAATTAGGTGGTTATTTTCTTTTATTGGACCTCTTTCTTGTGGAGGATTATTGGGCTAGAATAATTGGGCTTGGACTGGGTCAAAGGGTGGAAAGAGTCACCCATCCCTTGAATCAAGGAAGGCTATGCCCCCACCTCCTCCTTGGGTCAAAGAGGGAGGGCCGCCCCCATCCAAGGAAGGCTGTGCCCACGACGCAGCACACGCCAGGGTTCGAGGAGCACGCAAACTTCCCTTTGGTTTGGAGAGGACGTGGAGGCCTAGTCAGAGTTATTTACATTTATTTTATGCTTTTAGGCCATGTTGGGCCATGGATAAGTCCATGTGTGGACAATTAGGTGGTTATTTTCTTTTATTGGACGTCTTTCTTGTGGAGGATTATTGGGCTGGAATAATTGGGCTTGGACTGGGTCAAAGGGTGGAAAGAGCCACCCATCCCTTGAATCAAGGAAGGCTGCGCCCCCACCTCCTCCTTGGGTCAAAGAGGGAGGGTCGCCCCCATCCAAGGAAGACTGCACCCACGATCCCGCACAAGCCGATCAGACCGAGATTTTAGATTTTGGACCCCCGAACACAACTTCTTTAATTTTAAACTAAGTGCATTTGAAAAATGCACTTCTGAGTGACAGACTCCAATCGGGTATCCGATTTGCATTCCATCATCTTTCACAAGTCACTTTTACCTCCCAGGTTGTGTTGGAACGATTGGCACGTCGATCAGATCGGTATTTTTTATTTTGGACCCCCAAACCCAACTTCTTTAATTTTAAACTAGGTGCTTTTGAAGAATGCAATTCTGAGCGTCAGGGTTAAACTGAGTATCCGATTTGGATTCCGTCCGTTGTCACAAGTCACTTTTACCTCCCAGGTCATGTTGCAACGGTCGACACGTCAATCAAACCGATATTTTATATTTTAGACCCTCGAACCCAACTTCTTGAATTTTAAACTAAGTGCATTTGAAAAATGAACTTCTGAGCGTCGGGGTCAAATCGGGTATCCGATTTACATTCCGTCAGCTTTCACAAGTCACTTTTACCTCTCAGGTCATATTGGAATGATCGGCATGCCGATCAGACTGATATTTTAGATTTTGCACTCCTGAACCCAACTTCTGTAATATTAAACTAAGTGCATTTGAAGAATGCACTTCTGAGTGCCGGGCTTAAACCGGGTATCCGATTTGCATTTCGTCAGCTTTTACAAGTCACATTTACCTCTCAGGTCGTGTTGAAACGATCGACACGCCGATCAGATCGATATTTTAGATTTTGGACCCACAAACCCAACTTCTTTAATTTTAAACTAAGTGCATTTGAAGAATGCACTTCTGAGCGCCGGGCTCAAACCGGGTATCCAATTTGGATTCCGTCAGCTCTCACAAGTCACTTTTACCTCTTAGGTCGTGTTGGAACGATGGGCATGCTGATTAGACCGATATTTTAGATTTGGACCCTCGAACCCAACTTCTTTAATTTCAAACAAAGTGCATTTAAAAAATGCACTTCTGAGCGCCGGGGTCAAACCGGATATCCGATTTGCATTCTGTCAGCTTTCATATGTCACTTTTACCTCCCAGGTCGTGTTGGAACGATCGACACGCCGATTAGACTGATATTTTAGATTTTGGACCCCCGAATCTAACTTCTTTAATTTTAAACTAAGTACATTTAAAGAATGCACTTCTGAGCGCCGAGCTCAAACCGGGTATCCGATTTGCATTCCGTCAGCTTTCACAAGTCACTTTTATCTCCCAGGTCGTGTTGGAATGATTGACTCGTGGATCATACTGATATTTTAGATTTTGGACCCCCAAACCCAATTTCTTTAATTTTAAACTAAGTGCATTTGAAGAATGCACTTCTGAGCGCCGGGCTCAAACCGGATATCTGATTTGGATTTCGTCAGCTCTCACAGTCACTTTTACCTCCTAGATTGTGTTGGAACGATCGACACGCCGATCGGGCTAGTATTTTATAATTTGAGACCCTGAACCCCTAATTATCTGAATTCTTTTGAACTAAGTTTGTTTTGAAAACTTAGTTTTGAATTGAGTAATTTGAGCGCCGGGCTCAAACCGGGTATCCGATTTGGATTCCGTCAGCTCTCCCAAGTAACTCTCATCACCCAGATCCCGTTGGAATGGCCGGCGAGCCGATCAGGCTAGTATTTCATATTTTGGAATCCCGAACCCCTAGTTATTTGAACTGTTTTAAACAAAGTTAGCTTCGAAAACTAACCTAGTTTTGAATCGAGTAATTTGATCACCGGGCTCAAATCGGGTATCCGATTTAGATTTCGTCAGCTCTCCCAAGTCACTCTCATCACCCAGATCCCGTTGGAATGATCGGTGAGCCAATCAGGCCAGTATTTGGTATTTTGAAATCTCAAACCTCCAGTTATCTGAACTGTTTTAAACAAAGTTAGCTTTGAAAACTAACCTAGTTCTGAATTGAGTAATTTGAGCGTCGGGTGTTGGAACCCTAGTTTTGATATTGACTTTCTATGAATCATGTTTAGATTAAGGTGTGTAAATCCTTCAATTCTATCTGTTATGTTTGGTTCACTTGGTGCATGGTATTTCATAGAAGAAATCATAGTCAGTGCATGTGTTGTCATGCTAGAGATCTAGCTCGGTGCTAGTCTAGCCTAGTTTTGCATTTCACGCGTAAGTGCTTGCCTCGGTGCAAGTTTCTGTTCACACAAACACACTGTCGTTCCATTTCTCCCTCGGTGCATCACTTGTCTCATACATAAAAAGGGGTCAGTGCATATCTTACCTTTGCATCTCACCTCTCGGGGTCGGTGCAATTTTTAAGTCCGTGCAATTCTTGACCAGCACGCACTGTTTGGTCTCGTTATTTAGTGTCAGTGCATTCTTCTTCGCCATCTCGATGCAAGTTCTTACTTGGATGGGATTTCTTGACTTGGTGCAAGTTCTGTCTTGCATCTTTCTTTGTCCGTGCATTTTTCCTCGTCATCTCGGTGCAAGTTTTCACTTGGACAGGATGTCTACATCTTGGTGCAACTCTTGCTTGGACCGCAAATCCAACTCGGTGCATTTTTTGTCCTAGACATTTTTTTTAGAGTCGGTGCATCCTCTGTTCTAGACACTTTATAAGTCAGTGCATGTCTTTAGACTTTTGACTCGGTGCATAGTTTTCCTCCTGTGTTTCATGGAATCATGTCGGTGCATATCACTTGCACGTTTGGACACTAAGGTCTGTGCATATGGTGTCATACACATTCATAAGTGAGTGCATTTCCCACTTTTACTTATATCAACTCAGTGCAATTCATGCCGCTACCATCCCTGAGGCTGGTGCAAACCACTGATCACCTAGTACTAAGTCAGTGCAATGGTTGACTTACATACATCTATTCAATGCAGGTTATGCTTACTTTCTCATTACGTCTGTGCAAACGGTGCTAAGTGTTTGACTAATGTCCTGTGTTTCTGACAGAGTTTTCTCTCCGAGGAGGGGCACGTGATCCAAGGCGGATCGTCCTCTAAAAGAATGCCACGTGGAAGGCTACAACGCTCAGATGGTGACACGTGGCTGAGAGCCTTCTGGAAGCATATGGGCGAGAGTTCTTCCTCCACACGCCCAATAAAAGAATATAAGAGGTTGCAGATCGAAGGCAGATAATAAGAAGTTTTGGACAGCCCAATCAAGAGAGCAGAAAAAGAAGAAAAAAAAGAAAAAGAGATAGAGAGCTTGTGAAAGAAGAAAAAGAGATAGAGAAAGAGGGAGATCGTGAAAAGAATATCTGATAGTCTATCCACTGGTACTTGGATCAGATCCAGTCCAGTTTGCTCCTGTGTGAGCTATTTTCATCAGATTTCATTATCAGCCTTCAGTAGCTGTTTCCACCGTTTTATTTTGTTTCTTATTTTAACTTTTCGATCAAGCTGTGTAGCAGCAGAGGTTAAGCTATAATCCTCAGCGGTCAGAGGAGGGATCCCTTGGATAGCAAGCTGTGTTGCTCAACTATTTGTAAGCAAGCTGTGAGGTTCAGCGGATGCAAGCTGTATTGCACAGCGGTTTCAAGTTGTAAGGCAGTAGGAAGCCTCACTTGGATTTGAGTGAGGGATGGACGTAGGTCTGTAGGCTGTAGACTGAACCATCTAAAAAATTCCTTGTGTTCCTTGTAGTCTACTTGTCTCCTGTGAATCGTTAGATGCATGTCTAGGCTCGATTAGGTTCGTCTGGCTATCAAGGTTTACCGGTGCACATCAGCCATTCGACACTACAAACTGTTTTGATCAGGCCTTTGTTTTTGGATTTATTTATTTATTTTTTATTCAGTCAAAATTTTAACAGAGGGATTCATTCGTCCCCCCTCTGAATCCTTCGCACACTATTGCTAAATCTTATCAATTGGTATCAGAGCAGTTGTCTGCACAAAGGGTCCCACGACCTGCAGATCAATTCCTGGATTTGGCTTCCGTGCGTTTTTGGGTTGAAGAGTGTCTCTTATCTTTGCTTTCGATTTGTCCTGCATTTAGTTATGTGATTTAATCTGAGAATGTCTTCGTTTGTTGATCTCCCGAAATATGAGGGTCTGGATTTTTATAACTGGCTCAACCAGTTCAGGGAACAAGTGATGCAGATTAATCCAGATCTGTGGATAATCATTGCACACAGCCCTTATGAAGTTCCAAAGGATAGATCCTTATGGAAAGCTTCAGACAGACTGAAATCCTCTGAGAATCAGAGAGCCCTGGACCTAATAAAAGGGGCGATAAATACTGATAAATTCTCTTGCATTGTCAATTGCTGTAGTGCCTCTGAAGTGCTCGACACGTTAGCATCCAGCAGGAGCCGAGATGAAGTGAAATGCCTCATGGCTTCAAATGAAGATCTAGTTCAAGTTGAAGAAACTTTGTCACAGGTAAACTCTGACATTGTCAATCTTTCATTTGAAGATTTGGTAGACTTAAATGAACATTTGTTGATCAAGTATGATAGAGTTAAATCTGAGAAAAGGAAATTAAGGAGAGAGCTGGACATATTAAAATCTGAGAACAAGAACATGAAAAACAATCCAACTGAAAATGAGGGTTCATGCAATTAATGTGCATTCTTAAAGGAATTGATTGAAGACTTAGATTCTGATGACAATATGTAGAAAAATTTAATCACTTCCTTGAAAGAAGAAAATGACTCTTTGCTGGCTCAGAAGAAAGAAAATGATAAATTTCAAGATAAGCTGATTGAAGAAAACATGCATCTTAAGGACCAAAATAAAAAGCTAATGGTTCTTAATACTGTTCTCTCTGAAAAATGGTTATCATTTGAAAAAGGAAAGTCTATTGTGAAGGAAAATGAGAACAACAATGAAATGAAGGTTCAACAAGAAAATGAAGATCTGAAGAACCTGAATGATGCCTTGCAACAGCAGCTGATTGTGTGTGAATCTGAGCTAAACAAATACGAAGCTAACTTTGTGACCCTTAACTCTGAAATTGAAGACTTAAAGAACTCCTTGGCAAAATTTGTAAAAGGAAAGACAAATCTGAATAAGTTGCTAGGAGTCAATGTGAATTTCCAGAGAGAGGGAATGGGTTATAGTCCAGTTGCGAAAAAGGGTGAAGGGACTCAAATGAAAAATGTTTTTGTTAAGAGCTCAGAACAAGATAAAACTTCCACTTCATCTGTTTTCAAATTCACTGTTCAGAGAACTGAAAATAAGGTTAAAAATTTGAAAAATGAAAGAAATCAGAAAAAGTGTGGAAGTAAAATGAAAACCAAACTCTCACCCATTGCTGTTAAAGCTTCTTCTGAATGTGTTAGACCTCATGATCTTGTGCATGGTACAAGGCATTTCCCCATCCAGTCACATGCACACACCAAGAACACTTCATGTCATTACTGTGGCATATTGGGTCATCATATGCATGAGTGTAGAATAATGGCTCAAGATGAATTGAGTGCTAAGATTATTCATGAAAAACCCCATGCACTCGATAGAAAGAAGAAAATCCATTGCTTCCAGTGTGGGAAGCTGGGCCATGTTGCAGCTCACTGCTGGCATGCCTGGAAAGAAAAAAAGGAAGTCAAAACCTGAGAATTTTCCTGAGAACAAAACTATCATTTATAGAAAAACTCCCGCATGTTTTGAATGTGGTAAATTTGGCCATCGAGCCCTTGAATGCTGGCATGCAAAAAGAGGTAACAATTTCCATGGCAGAATTATCTTAACGAAAGTCCACCCACAAAGATTCAATGTTTATCCTGTCAGGAAAAATCTGAACTCTGCTATTCACTGTTATTATTGTGGGAGAATAGGTCATATCATGAATTAATGCCATGATTTGGAATTTGATAATAGAAAAACTTGGAAACCTTGGAGTGCACCTACTAAAGGTGTCACTCAACTAATAAGACCCAAGAGTTTTTGGGTCCCCAAATTCACAAATTGATCTTATTTTGCAGGTGTGCCTTGAAGAAGGAAAATAAAGGGATAATAAAACCAAGGCACACAAAGGTTAGTTGAATTTAATTTCTTATATAGTTTACATCTGTTTCTTTTCAGTTACAACTGCCTGCATGATCTCTATCCTTCTACTGTGATCAATGTCATGTCATTAATTCATGCTGTTAGGAGGGTGCAATCTTGTGATGAATACTAGATAGTGAGTCTCATTCTGAAATTGATCATGCTGAATGATTAGGAATTTTGCATGCAGTTTAACACAATGTCATCATTTAGAGTAGCATTTCTGTGAATTAAAAAAAAAAACAATAATGTTTGATGGAAATCTCTGCTCACTCAAAGGGGGGAGTTTAGATCATCTAAGGCAGCTGGTCATTAGAGGTATACTCTTTTGAAAAAGAGAACATGAGATTAGGTATCTCTTCTACTGCTGAGCTCAAAGTGTCTGGTCTGCTTGAGCTGATAACTCTTCTTGTGGAGTGTCACTGGTTTTGATTCAGTAAGCTAGATGCTACCTTGTGGATGTTTAAAATCTTGAGAGGCTGTGCTTTGCTCTAGTGGGAGTAATCTTGTGGTGTCTGATGGATTTGAAGATACTGTTGCGGGTTTCTATCATTGGTGTAAGCTTGAGTTTGCTTGAGAAGGTTGTCTGAAGGCTGGACGATAATTAACTTACTGAGAGAAGTGCTGGTGGGTTAATGGCCGTTTAAGTTGTGGCCTTTGGAAATGCTCTTTCCTTGCTCACGTATGGCATTCATCCTCCTCACCTTGTCCTTAGTCACTCTCCCCTATCATTCTCTGCCTTCTATAAATGTTCCTGGTTGTTCTAGTCAGGGGGAGTAGTATATATAAATACGGTCACCTTTACCCTCTTCAATAATTAACTGCCCAGATCACTCTGAACTAAAAACATCTTGCTGATCTAAATTGAGATGTAATTTACAGTGTATGAACATTAAATCTTATCCGAATAGTTCTCACAAATAACAGTGAATGATTTCTCAATGATTTTGAAACAGTCCAAATTGAAAACTTCTCAGAAGAAGGTCTGATATCTGAAAATCTTTAATAATAAGCCAATCTATTGGAAACCTAAGGTTTATATGATTCTTACGTCTTGTTAAAGAGATTTTTCTGATAAAAGAACTGGGAATACGCCATGATATAAAATAATGAAGAAAATTTGGCAGTGCAATGGCAAGACATTTGAGAAACTAACCATCTGTTTCAAAGAAATTCAGAGGTTATGCCATGATAATTAACGCTAACTCTGTTCAACATATGAAGTACGAAAGTTAATTACACTGAGTAACCAGGGATTCCGGTGTTTGATCGACATGTCTCCTTGTGTAAAAAGGTGTAGCTATACTGGAATACTCAATAAAAGTTTTTTTTTTAAAAAAAGGGGAGAGGAGTAATGAAATATATATGTGGTTGACCCAATAGTTCTCTCAGTTAATTTCTACAGGCTTAAGAAAAAAAAATAAAACTGGGTTCTTCAATCAGATCTTGGCTAATGAAAAGGACCGGTAAGATTAATGATTTTTCTGTATGAGTTGTTTCCTTGATTAAGCTATTTTACTTTCATTGACTTCAACTCATAGAGATATCTTGTGAAGAATTACCCTGTGAGATATAATCTCATATTCCGTAAATTGCTTCTCTACGAAAAAAGGTACTTTATTTTACGTTAAGGGTATTTTGGGTATTATCTACTAAAGATTGGTAAAGTTGGAAGTATTCCTCTATATACGAAACCCTATCTACTTTACCATCTTACCCTTTCTTTCGAAGCTGAAGCGTCCTCCCGCTCCGTGGCTCCTACGCGCGTGCACAACCTGCAACCCTTCGTTTCTCCAACATTTCTCTCCTCCCAGTGCACCCTCTCTATCTCCACATTTCATCTCTCCTCCATCCCTGCTGCCGCCATGTCTACTTCGTCAGCCGTGAGCAAAGGGAAGAGGAAGGCAGTGGAGCAGCCGCTGCCAGAAGATGCTATGTCCACGGTGGCCGCAGGACAATCTCAAGGGACGAAAAGACAGAAGAAAATAGCTTCTACCACAAAGAAGGGAAATACATCTACAAAGCCTACAGAGAAACCTCTGCTAGTATTGGAAGCCGGGAAGATTATACCCCCTCGGTATATTGACTTTGCTGATCAAGAGATGGCTTCCGAGTTCCCTGAGGTGCTTGAGCTGTTTGAGTTCCAACAATGGAAAGAGTTCTTAAGCATGCATAGAGTGTATTGCCCTAATCTGGTAGCAGAATTCTACAACAACTTGAGGTACGATGATGCTAATTTCATAGTCTTCTCTCTGGTCAAAGGAAAAGTGATAGAGCTATCTAGACAGTCCCTACACAGGACTCTAAGAGTCCCTGTAGATGGAGAGGTCGAAGGAGGGTTTACATTTAACCTACATGATGCGTTTGCCCTCATCACTGACCTGCCTAGAAACATTCATGACAAGCAACATACTAAGCTCGATTATTATAACACCAACAAACTTTCTGCACCCAAGAGACTACTCCATCACATTCTCACCTCCATGATTACTCCACAAGTAGGAGGAAGGGGAAGACTGACAGATTCTCAACGGTTTATTCTCTACTGCTTGCTGAAAAAAATTAGAGTCTGCTTGCCACATGTAATGATTCAGGTTATAGGAACTTGCAAGGAATCGAGAAGATATTTTCCTTTTGCTGCTCCTTTAACTACAATCTTTAAAGAGGAAACCATCTCCCTAGATGGAGAAGTTGTGACATCAATCCCCAAGATAAACATCTACAACATGGGTTTCATTAATACCTTCATGAGGAAGAAAGGAACTAAACGAACGAGTACTCCTGCTACAAAGGATACTCCTTTGGAAAGAGATACAGAAACCCAGGATCAATCAGTGTCTGAACAACCCACTCAAGCCTCATCCAAAGAAACTCACATTCTTGAGTTGATTCAAAGTGAAAGTCAGTCAGCTCAGTCACCTTTGGAACCTGTTCGTCAGAAGGAGGATCAACCTCCAGCTCAAGTACAAGCAACTGAAGGTTCTGATGAGCAACAACTACAACTGTACCCAACTGCAGCTACATCACCTGAGGTACCTTAGATCCATGAAACAATTGAACATGATGTTCATGATGAGGACATTATTTAGGAATTAGATCAACATATCCATGAGATGTTTAATGAATTTGGACAGCAGTCTCAGGAAAGACTACTCACTAATCAAGCAGAGTTGGCGTAGGAAGAGGCCCCAATAGAAGAACAACCTAGTGACAGAGAAAAGGAAGCTATCCCAGATGAAGAGGAAATGGCTAAATTGGTCGACGAGGTTATGAAAGAAGCTGCTGAAGTGATTTATGAAGAAATTGCCAAATCTGTGGTCAATGAACAAGAAGTTGAACAACGAGGAGCTCAAGGATCTGCTGAAGAAGCTCCACATGAGCAACCAATTGCTCCAGCTCTAGGGGCAGCTGAAGAAGTATCACAAGACTATGTCATGGGGCCTGCCCCTCACAACAGAATGTATCCAAGAATGTCTTTCTCTCAGGCTCCTGAATATGGTCCACACCTTGGAGAATTGATTGGTCTTGGCATACCACCTCCTCCACCCCCTGAACAACATCATGAGTACTTCACTGAGTTGCCAGATTCTAGTGCTTCCACTTCTACTTCTCATGAAACTAATGCTGAACATAATCTTGCATAGATGTTGTCTAACCTGACAGAGATTGTTCTCAATCAAAGTGACTTGATGAATAGATAGTTCTTGTTCCATACCTTTCAACTGGACATAGTAGAGGGCCGAATGAAACATCTGGAAAAGATTGTGAAAGTTCAAGGAATAGAGTTTTTAACTGCTAAACGAAAAACTGATGAAGCAGTACGAGAGATTTTAGAATCTCTTATGGGTATCAGGACTCGAGTGGGTGACATGGTCAGCAAAATTCAAGATACCCAAATCTCCATATTCAGCAATATGGGTAAAATTCTTATCCATACCTTTTATTTGAAAATTGAGTTTGAAATGTTAAAGGGCACAGTAAACAAGATAGCGACCAGTCAGCCAGAAATCATCACAAAGTTTGAAGTTGTCCAGTCTAACTTGCAGACATTGTCAGTGACCGTTAAACAAGCTTTCAACAAACGAGAGCCAACCACCTCCCTAGTGGAAAGGCTGGGGAGCACTGTGCATCAAACACTTGATAAACTGGCAGACTCCATTAGAGATCTTCATACCTCTTTGTTGAACAGACTTCCTATCTCTGGCTCCAGTTCAACATATCCTCCAAGAGATAGGGGGAGTTACCGAGGTCACTAATTTCTACTTATTCCCCATTTTTGATAATGACAAAGGGGGAGAAGAAGACCTCATGTATGAAGAAGACCTTAAGTATTCTGCTGGGTATATGCTGCAAAGAAGACCTCACTTTTATTGCTGAGTGAAATGGCAAAGATTTTGGCAAGGGGAATGATGTACTGTCAAGGGGGAAGATGTGCCGCTTCTAACACCTTTTTTTTGTGAAAAGAGAGATGTACATTCAAACACTAATGTTTGCTTTCTTAATACACACAGAAGCATTTACTTAGTCTTACATGTTGCATAGTTGCATTTTGATCGGTTGCACATTTATTGTGTCCAATGCATTTTTTCTGTCTTGTTTGCGTGTGAATAAATTTCGAGCATGCTCCAACAGACTGTGAACACAATTATTTGAATGCTGAGTATTGAATATTTTTATGGTTTAATCATACATGACTCATAGTTGTCATAATCAAAAAGGGGGAGACTGTTGGAACCCTAGTTTTGATAATGACTTTCTATGAATCATGTTTAGATTAAGGTGTGTAAATCCTTCAATTCTATCTGTTATGTTTGGTTCACTTGATGCATGGTATTTCATAGAAGAAATCATAGTCAGTGCATGTGTTGTCCTGCTAGAGATCTAGCTCGGTGCTAGTCTAGCCTAGTTTTGCATTTCACGCGTAAGTGCTTGCCTCGGTGCAAGTTTCTGTTCACGTAAACACACTGTCATTCCGTTTCTCCCTTGGTGCATCACTTGTCTCATACATAAAAAGGGGTCAGTGCATATCTTGCCTTTGCATCTCACCTCTCGGGGTCGGTGCAATTTTTAAGTCCGTGCAATTCTTGACCAGCACGCACTGTTTGGTCTCGTTATTTAGTGTCAGAGCATTCTTCTTCGCCATCTCGGTGCAAGTTCTTACTTGGACGGGATTTCTTGACTCGGTGCAAGTTCTGTCTTGCATCTTTCTTTGTCCGTGCATTTTTCCTCGTCATCTCGGTGCAAGTTTTCACTTGGACAGGATGTCTACATCTCGGTGCAACTCTTGCTTGGACCATAAATCCAACTCGGTGTATTTTTTGTCCTAGACATTTTTTTTAGAGTCGGTGCATCCTCTGTTCTAGACACTTTATAAGTCAGTGCATGTCTTTAGACTTTTGACTCGGTGCATAGTTTTCCTCCTGTGTTTCATGGAATCATGTCGGTGCATATCACTTACACGTTTGGACACTAAGGTCTGTGCCTATGGTGTCATACACATTCATAAGTGAGTGCATCTCCCACTTTTACTTATATCAACTCAGTGCAATTCATGCCGCTACCATCCCTGAGGCCGGTGCAAACCACTGATCACCTAGTACTAAGTCAGTGCAATGGTTGACTTACATACATCTATTCAATGTAGGTTATGCTTACTTTCTCATTACGTCTGTGCAAACGGTGCTAAGTGTTTGACTAATGTCCTGTGTTTCTGACAGAGTTTTCTCTCCGAGGAGGGGCACATGATCCAAGACGGATCGTTCTCTAAAAGAATGCCACGTGGAAGGCTACAACGCTCAGATAGTGACACGTGGCTGAGAGCCTTCTGGAAGCATATGGGCGGGAGTTCTTCCTCCACACGCCCAATAAGAGAATATAAGAGGTTGCAGATCGAAGGCAGATAATAAGAAGTTCTGGACAGCCCAATCGAGAGAGCAAAAAAAGAAGAAAAAGAGATAGAGAGCTTGTGAAAGAAGAAAAAGAGATAGAGAGCTTGTGAAAGAAGAAAAAGAGAAAGAGGGAGATCGTGAAAAGAATATCTGATAGTCTGTCCACTGGTACTTGGATCAGATCCAGTCCAGTTTGCTCCTGCGTGAGCTATTTTCACCGGATTTCATTGTCAGCCTTCAGTAGATGTTTCCACCGTTTTATTTTGTTTCTTATCTTAACTTTCCGATCAAGCTATGTAGCAGCAGAGGTTAAGCTGTAATCCTCAGCGGTCAGAGGAGGGATCCTCTGGATAGCAAGTTGTGTTGCTCAGCTATTTGTAAGTAAGCTGTGAGGCTCAGCGGACGAAAGCTGTATTGCGCAGCGGTTTCAAGCTGTAATGCAGCATGAGGCCTCACTTGGATTTGAGTGAGGGATGGACGTAGGTCTGCAGGCTGCAGACTGAACCATCTAAAAAATTTCTTGTGTTCCTTGTAGTCTGCTTGTCTCCTGTGAATCGTTAGATGCATGTCTAGGCTCGATTAGGTTTGTCTGGCTATCAAGGTTTACCGGTGCACATCAGCCATTCGACACTACAAACTGTTTTGATCAGGCCTTTGTTTTTAGATTTATTTATTTTTTAATTCAGTCAAAAGTTTAACAGAGGGATTCATTCACCCCCCCTCTGAATCCTTCACACACTATTGCTAAATCCTATCATCGGGCTCAAATCGGGTATCCGATTTAGATTCCGTCAGCTCTCCCAAGTCACTCTCATCACCCAACTCGCGTTAGAATTAGCTAATTAGCCGATCAGGCCAGTATTTTACATTTTGGAACCCTGAACCCCTAGTTATGTGAATAGGTTCTTGTTACTTTGAATCTTAATTTATGTATATTCATTGATTTTAGAATCGAGTAATTCTGGCAAAATAAAAATATAATAAACACTCACCTGAGGGGGCTGTGCCGTGGTCGTGGATCCATGAGGGAGAATTCTCTCCTGGGAGAGGAGGCCAGTGATTGCCTCCAACATGGTTGCCTGATGGCTAGACATCTCCGACCTCATCTGTCGCTGCAAATCAGAGATCTCCGATCGGACGATGTCCCTGACGTCGCTAGAAGAAGTACTGGGGCCGGGTGGGGGTGTACTAAAGGCACTGGTATTGGTTGGGGTAGTGCCTAAACTCGCACACAATGATATCATCGTGCTAGTGTCCAGGCTCTCCCCAAAACCATATAGCCGGCCTTTCTTTGGTACGTTAGCTGCTGCCACCCATGCTGTCGGATCCAACTTCTACCGTTGGGCGTCTCCCTCCCCGTACTTCTCCGTCACAGCTCTGCTATATGTTTCCTACAAATTGAATAAAAAAACTTGTCAATTTCATATGAATCAATCATATTTAAATGAAAAGAAGAACTTGCATATGTAGATAAACTTATCGCTACTGAGCGAGCTCTCTCACTAATACATTGATCTGTCCCCTTCTTTTTGTGTGTCCTGTCGAACACCTCGAGGAACGACGGAGCTTGATTAAACTCCACCGCTTGCTTTACAATTCAGAGTAAAAAAAGTCATATATATGAATAAAATATAAGAAGATAAATTGAAACATTATTTACCATTTTTTGTTTATGAGTCGCGAAAGAGACGGACCCACTCGTATGCACATTTGCATCCGATTGTGACGCCCTATTTGTTTTGGCTTTTTGAGACTTTTCTATCCATTTGGGCTCGACAAATTTGTCATATACAACGTCCCAATCCTCCTTCCTCATCCAAAGAGGGCGGTGCTCCTTTCACAGTTGTCGGTCTTCACTCCCACCAGCGTCTTTTTGAGCCTTTACTCGGGCCTCGTGCATTTTCTTTTGGTAATTTGTCCACACAATAGCCTACCAGGCAGAACAGACTCTTGCCGCGTCCTGTCCACTCATGAACTGATAAGTCTGCTATAAATAAATTAAGTTTCACAGTTAGTATACTATTGTGAATTAAGTTTGGAAAATACTTGAATTAAATGATTAAATTACTTACTAAGAACATGTCGAACAATGAATCCCAAACGCTCATTGAAAATTCTTTGAAAGACAATACTAGCCCGGGAACAAGTGCCATTACTAGTTGCATAGAATGACGGACAGCATCGACAGTTTTAAATTTATAACTGCAATTACAAATGTCAAAATAGTTGGTATTAGACAGTTGAAGGATAAATAATGAATGTTATAACCATATAAATTTACCTGGAGATCCAGCACGGCAGACGTCCATCATGGGCCCTGCCTCCCTCGCCCTCGTGATGACTGTCGACATCCTGAAGCGGCTGAGTGGTGGAGGTGTGCCCTGCAGGTGGTGGGAGGGCACTGGGACCTGTAAAAATTAAATATCATAAGTAAAATAAATATTTTGCTGAAAATTAAAATATACATACCTACAACGGGAGGTGGTGGGGGTGGCGCCCGTACAGGTGCTGGGAGGGCACTGGGACCTGTAAAAATTAAATATCTTAAGTAAAACGAACATTTTGCTAAAAATTAAAATATACAGACCTGCAGCGGGAGGTGGTGGGGGTGGCGCCCGTACAGGTGCTGGGTGGGCACTGGGACCTGTAAAAATTAAATATCATAAGTAAAATAAATATTTTGCTGAAAATTAAAATATACATACCAGAAGCAGGAGCTAGTGGGGGGTGTGACCTGTACAGGTGCTGGGAGAGCATTGGGACCTGTAAAAATTAAATATCACAAGTAAAATAAATATTTTGCTGAAAATTAAAATATACATACCTGAAGTAGGAGCTAGTGGGGTGTGGCCTGTACAGGTGCTGGGAGGGCACTGAGACCTGTAAAAATTAAATATCATAAGTAAAACGAATATTTTACTGAAAATTAAAATAATCACACAACATTTCATTACATTTTCAAAATAGACATATATACCTATCTGCTGCGGTGGTGAGCCGACACTTGGATCTGTAAAAAAAAATCTTTTAAGCTGGTATATAATTAATACACTTATATAGCTAACTATTTGAATAGATATACATGTGCCCGAAGAAGATGTCAAAGAGGAGGGAGTAGAGGCCCTCCTATTGCCCTGTCTCCTCCCACTCCCACTACGATCTCCTTAGACCATCTCTTTATTAAGAACAAAACAATTAATACATATTAATCCACAATTATATAGGATTTACAAATGTTATTACAAATTATGCAAAAATGAAAGAATATCTTACTAAATTATCAAAATTTATCTAGCCCAGCCCATGCTGATGATATATCTAACTGAACCTCATCTTCGTCATCCATAGTAGCCTCATCAGATTCGAACTCTATATCTTCATCCGACTCCTCCTCCCATCTAACATCAACATTTAGCTCCGTCGGATCGACTTCTTCCACTTCATCTCCCTTACGTAATGAAAGTGGCTCATTAGATTCATCCAGATTAATATGCGTGGAACCTACAACGCCAACTTCGTCAGATTGAAAATATTCGGCACTGGCAATCTCTGTGACATTTTCACTCACATTTAACTCATAAGTGGGAAAACGTTTTGTTCTTGGACGATGGATAGTTTGAATAATACACTTGCTGGACTTGTGCGACTAAAATGAACGGTTCATATGTATTAAGTTTAGACCTATGTTTGACATCGACAATCTCATAAGTTGTGTCACGTCGAACAGAATTGAGATCAAACCAATGACACTTAAATATGAATACATAATTGTCTCGTCCCAAATACTGCAATTCTATGACTCCCTCAAGAATACCCTAATAGTCCAGTTCCACTTCATTGTATGCACTTCCCTTAACACATACGCCGCTGTTCATCATAGACTTACTTCGTCCATAATCTCTCGTGTGAAATCTGTATCCATTCACAATATATCCTGTATAGGCACGTGCAACTTTCGAGGGGCCATAACTTATCTCATGTAATCTTTGATTAGTAATAAGACATTGTTCAACCTATATGTAAATCAGAGTAGTTAAAATATTTACAATTACCTTAATAGAAATAAATAGAAACATATATATTCAATGATCGACACTAACTCGATATCTCAGCCATTTGGCAAAAAACTTCTCGCGTTCTTTTTCAATCTTTACGTCCAGGATATTTAGATATTTTTGTGCTAATTCTGAATCAAATTGTCTGCAATATAAATACACTACTACTTTAAATGAACTGTAGAAGAAGGATGAACAACTTATGACTTTACTGGAAATGTGAGTTAAGAACTTACTCAACATAACGTTCAATCTCAATACAATTCAGAAGAATATATCTCTGCGGCGTACAACTCTCTATCTTCGAGCGTGCGAGTCAAGCAACGTCTGAACGCACGTCCAAGATGCTTAAATATAGAGAGCCGATAGGATGAATCAGCAACTCCCCCATCATCATTACGTGGAGGTCGAGTACGATGAGTTTGAATCTCTGGCTCAAAGTACATGGAATAGAAGTTCAAAATTTCTTCAATAATATATGTCTCAGCAATCGAACCCTCCACCTTCACCTTGTTGCGAACTTTCATTTTTAATTCATGCATGCACCTACAACAATAATTCAGATGGCAATGACATACATATCGTACACATGTAGCGACCACATGGACGACATGTATGTTAAAAAAAAATTCTCACATACCTCTCGAATGGATACAGCCATCGAAATGGTACTGGCCCTTCGACTATAGCCTTGTATGGCAAATGGACGACCATGTGCTCCATCGAATCAAAGAATGCCAGAGGAAATATCTTCTCTAGCTTGTAAACGGCCGTGACCACATTTTCTTTGATAGTTTGTACATCCCAAAGTCTGAGTTCTGATGCACATAAAATCTTGAAAAACTGACTCATCTCGGTCAGTGCTCCCCATACAGGCTTTGGCAACAAGTCACGGAATGCAATGGGCACCAGCTTCTCCATGAACACATGACAGTCGTGACTTTTCAATCCATATATTTTCCCCTCATTAACATTCACACAACGGGTTATGTTGGACACATATCCATCTAGGAATCTCAACTATTTCAACCACTGGCACACTTCCTTGATCTGTGTATCATTAAGCACGTAAGTTACTTTAGGCTGCGCAATTTTTCTATTTACGTTCTGTAGTTCCAGTTCTGGACGTTTACAAAGCATCTTTAAGTCCATACACGCTTTGGCATTGTCCTTTGTTTTACCTTTAACATTCGTGATCGTATTGAACACATTATCAAAAAAATTCTTCTCGATATGCATGACATCCAGATTGTGTCGTACAAGAAGAGTTGACCAATATGGCAATTCTCAAAAAATGCTTTTCTTGCTCCAGTTGTGATCCTTTCCAAATCTAGAGAGTTTTCGTGTGCTACCAGATAATTGTACTACATCTGGTAAATTTTGCACCCGTGCCGCCATATGTCGACCCGACACCCATTGTAAGTCTGCTTCATCCATTTCAATAGTATTTTTTTGAAATGAGTCCTTTTAGCTTCGAAAAGGATGGTCACTTGGTAGCAACCGCCGATGACAATCAAACAAGTATGTTTTCCCACCATGTTTCAATACAAATGATTTAGTATCTTCCATACAGTAAGGACATGCTAACCTCCCATGTGTGCTCCAACCAGATAGCATTCCATATTCAGGGAAGTAACTTATTGTTCACATCAGTTTAGCCTTCATAACAAAATTTTGCTTCCTACATGCATCATAAGTAACAACTCCATCAGTCCATAAATTCTGAGCTCATTAATCAACGACCTGAGATATATGTCCAAATTTTTTACGGGACTTTTTGGACCAGGAATTACTAAGGGCAAAAATAGATTTTCTCGCTTCATGCACATGTCCGGCGGAAGGTTGTACGGTGTCATAAACATTGGCCAACAAGAATAAGATGCCACTGAACCACCGAATGGATTAAAACCATCTGTGCATAAACCCAACCTAACATTACGTGGCTCCTTTAAGAAAGCAAGATGAGTACGACTGAAGTGAGTCCAAGCTTCACCATCGGCAGGATGACTGATTATATCATCAGCACGACGTACTCTTTCGGTGTGCCATGTCATTTGTGGAGCCATCTTTGAGGACATATACAGCCGCTGCAGCCTAGACGTAAGAGGGAAGTATCGCAATGCCTTGTAAGGTACATCTTTTTGCTTTGAATTATCCTCTCTCTTAGGTTTGAATCTGTCATGGTGACAAATAGAACATGATATCTTATCTGCATCCTCTTTGTAATATAACATACAATGATTCAGGCATGCATCTATTTTCACATATCCAAGCCTTAGCTCATTGACCATCTTTTTTGCATGGTAAAAAATTTCTCGCAACTTCTCGTCTCGAGACAACATACTCTTGATCAAGAGGAGGAGACGGTCAAAACAAGTCTTACTGATATGAAATTCAGATTTCAAGTTCAACAACTGTGACACTGCAGACAACCGAGTGTGCTTTTCACAACCATCTCACATCGACTCATCGTAAGTAGTTGATAAAATCTTTCGGCTGTCTTATTCAGCGCTTCTTCCATGTATGTATGTTCCTCATGAACATTAAAACTAGGACCAACAGCATCTACAACCATATCCACGTACTCACTTGTGCCTGCAATATTGACGGACTCATACGACAAGACATACTCACCATGAAACGTCCAATTCATATAACCATCCAAGAACCCTTTCTTGTAGAAATGATGTTGCACATCCATGGTGAACGCCACCTCAAGTTTCTACAACTTCAACAAGGGCATCGAATGTGACCATCGCGGTCTATTGCTGCATTTGGATTCCCCAATGCAAAATGAATGAAACTCTCAACTCCATGCTTAAAGTCAACAAACACCACATGGTCAACTATTCTACGATACATTCATGAACGATTTGTCAACATTTTACCTGCACCCACTAAATGTTAATATACAAATAACTTTGAAATTATTACTCATGAAAATAAACCCGACCCTTTCCTCACATCGTTCGCCATATACCATTTGCAGATGGAAGAGGACTATTATTTAGATTACCACTTTTTAACTCATCCATGAAGGTTAGATCGCACAATCACTTACTATATGTATTGTACGATTTGCTGAAAATTTCGGCAGCATTTCCCCACACTTCTCTGATATACCAAAAATATTTATTGATTAAGAAATTTTCTTAAACACTTACAAGTAAGTGGTTAAGAAAATACTCAAAATCAATATAGGTATACCAGAGAAGAGTGAGATGATGCAACCGAAATTCTCAACAAATCATACAAACACATATAGTAAATGACTGCCTAATTACGATCAAACGTTCACAGACTGTCCAAACGGGACAATTCAAGACTTTACGGTAGATATATACATTCTTGTAAAAAAATAAGAACATACACATCAATCCCAAAGTCTTGAATGGGAAGGTTCATTGACACAGGTGTAGATCTAAAATTAGACCTCCCCCAATTGATGATTTGAATAAGTGATGATTTAACAAGATATAGAACTAAAATCAATGATAAAAGGGGGGTCACATGTAATAATAAAAATTCGTGATCGCCACTGAGGCCAACAACATGCCAAATAATATGAAGATCAAAATAAGGGCATGTTACATAACTCATAAATTCAAGAGGGCTAAGAGTTGGCCTCGGAATGAACGCGCTATATCTTCCTAGCGCCTTCTCAAGATCGCGCTATGTTTGTATGGCGCGATATCAGACAGAAAGTGGGATGAGCTGGATTCGTTTCTTCCTTGCTCCAAGGGCGGCCAAGGTGCAAGGGCTCCACGTATCAACTTCTAGTGCCTGCAAACAATCATAAACAACAAATAAAAGGCCCATTAGATCGAGATTTAAGCAGAATCTGTCCCTATTCTTAATCAAAAGCATATAAGTGAAGGGCTAGATCACCTGGGAGTTTGGTGGTTTTTAAACCCCTATGGAAGGGCCAAAAATAGGTTTTGTGTGTGTGAATGCGTGTATTTTGTAAAAGAAGTGTTTTTGAAATCAATATGCAATGTTATGCGAGGATTGAAATAAACGAATTGGGGAGAAAAACTAAGAATGAGGAAGAACACAATAAGCCCCCAAATACTCCATTGGATGTGTGAGGAGCGAGGAATTATTGATTTGGAACGAAGAGCAGCCTCCTCCTCGTCAAGATCTCGAGTTGCATCCCCTCAGAACGACGGCCAAGGGTCCAATTTATAGGAGACGGATCAAGAACGAACCCTAGGTCGGAGTTCGATCCAATCTAATAACTTGGCGGCTCAAATCAAGGTAATCTTGCAGATTAATGAGGGGGAAAGACTCCTATTAGGATTAGGAACCTTCCTTTGGACGAAATATGATTGGAAACTTACCAAAATAAGGACCCAAATTGAAAAAGGGGAGTCCGGGTCGGACTGGGTTTCTGCCTGAGAACGCGCTAGAAATGTATAGCGCGTTCTTCATGAACGCGCTATAACGATATAGCGCGACAACGATTGGTTCGCCAAATGACTAAAAAAAGAATAAATACCCTTTGGACAGTCGTTCAATCAAATATCAAGTAAGAATAACAAACAGAGTGGATGTTGTAAAGATCAAATATCAAGAAATAACGACCGTTCAAATGATCATTCAATTAGGTCCATAACGCGCTATGAAAAAGAAAGTGATGTGAGTGAATAGCACGAGAATGCCAAATTCGAGACGAGATCCAATATACAGAAATTGGATTGTAGGGCCAAGAATAAAGAGATATCCCAGAAAATCAACCAATTATGGATCAATCGGGGCATTAACTAGGAGAACAAAGAAATTGCTCAACTTATCGACCAAAAACGGGTGTCTACAGATGCCCCTCCTTGATATCCGCTTTGCAGGGGAGCGAGACGGAGGTGAAACAGAGACAAAACAGAGATGATATGGAGTGGTAATGACGGAGAGATGAAGTGGAAACGTAGTGGAGTGGACTGATAAGTGGATATCAAGGAAAAAGAGACACCCGTCACAACCGACAAGTGATAGGAATAATCCAGAAAACTCTGAGCTATCCACAAGGTCAAGCTAGCACCGGTGACTCCTGCCTAGAACGATAGGCGTGGAACAAAGAAAAGGGAGTTGATCAACCTCTTGCACAAAAGAGGCATCCGCAGTGCGTAGCAACTACGAATTTCACTCAGTTAGTGGAACGGACGCGAACCCGGTGGATCCATCGACGCCATCGTGCGGTTCACAGCTAATGAGTGGACCAAAAGGGATAAGTTGAATTGGATTGAAAGGAGATAGATAGATTCTAGGCAAGGGTCACATCGACCAACGAGATCCAGCGCTCAACTAGGAGCAGTCTTTCAAATTCAGAATGGAATTGAATTTCTTTATTCAAGAACTTAAGCATGATTGATCCTTAATTAGGAAGAAAAATTGGGCATTTATGAATGCGAAAAGGGCATGATGCGTGCAGGGCTAAAATAAAAGAAATCATTAAAATAGATGTAAAGAAAGAATAAAATATAAGATACTCAAGCATAATATTGTTAAATTAAACAGACTCGGGTCAAGAGTTATCCGCAACCACGGCGTGCGAGATGAAGTCTATCGTCCCCAAATTTGTCTGACCTAACGGCCTATCCGACGATTAACTGCATGTTTCTAGATCATCACTATTTTTGGTAGAGGGGAACTCAGATCCCGAAACATACGGAGAACCGGCCGGTCCTTGAGATAATATAATAATGTAAGTATCATATAGTAATGCAATAAAGGAAGGGATAAAGGAATACTTACCTGATGGCGTGCCATTTTTTTTTCTTTTCTTTTCCTGGGAATACAATGTTAAGCGAAAATAGAGCAAATTTAAGCACGCATAAGCAAGAGAACACAAGTTTTTATTCACTCACAACATATATTCTCATTGTATTTTCTTTTCTTTTCTTCCCCCCTTTTATTTTTTATCTCTCTTTTTTATTTTCATTATCGCGCTATATATATCTAGCGCGATAATGTCGCGCTAGCAAATTATAGCGCGTTCATTACGCGCACAATTCAAAAACCGCCCCCCACCCTCTCATTCATTCAAACCCATTCTTTCCCTCTCTTCGTTCCCTCTCTCGCCCTCTAACCAGCCCAAACCTCCATTGCCCTATCCCGATGGAAGGAGAACCTCCTCGACGTTCCAAATGGCGTGTCACCCGTGGCCGTCATCGATCTCGCACGGAGGAGGAACGGGCGCCCTCTCCAATGGAAGAAAACCTCGATTCGGAGGCGACCGTCTCGGTCAGGCTTGAAGGAGAAGAGATGGAGGTCCCTTCCGACGAGGCGGAGGGGGCTGAAGGTGCCGCGGCGGCCGAGGAAGTAGCGGCGGAACCCCTTGGTGGTGCGGCGGTTCGAAAACGGTGACTGGTAAGAAACCGCCTCTAACTTGTTTTCTTTTTGATTTTTTCTTGTTTTCCTTTCATAAAAGATAAAAACGGAAGGGTAGACGCCCCCTTAGATCAATGTAGAGGGCAAAATGCCCATAGAATGGATTTGGGGAATGAGGGGTCGCCCCTACCTTCTGAATATGAACGCGCTATGTTTACATCGCACGTTCATCATGACCGCGCTATAACGATATAGCGCGTTCAAGAACATAATGACAATGTTTTTATTTTTTATATTTTTTTGATGAACGCAAATTGATACTTCTTGTTCTTATGTTGTGTGCAGGGTGTAGAGGGTGCAGTTCGTGCCCGGATTTCATGGACATTAGTTCGGGCCGTCTACTTTGCACTACCAGAGTTTCAACGGGCCCGCCTCCGCCGAATGGGCTTTGGAGAGTTCTTGGAAATAGAGGTGTTTAAAGTTGATGTGGGATTGATAAGGGCCCTGAAAGCCAGATGGGATACGGGGTGCAAGGCCTTCCTCTTCCCCTGGGGTCATATGATCCCGACTCTAGAAGACGTCACTCGTATTACTGGACTGCGGGTGCACGGATCGACAGTGACAGGCTGCAGTTACCCTGATTACCGGGAGATGGCACGTAGGCTGCTAGGCTTGGAGCTGGAGGGGACCGGCCGGACTTCGCTAGTGTCGAGAATCACTTTACAGGAGAGTCTCGGCTTGTTCCACACACAGAGGGAGGTGGGAGAGACCTCGACGGCTCATGAGAGGAGACTAGAGGCTGAGGCCAGAGAGAGCTTCACGACCGAGGCTGGTGCACAGGCCGACATGGAGCTGAGGAGGTTTCTTATTCTGATGATTGGCAAGCTGCTTCTAGCGACTCAAGGTGATGCAGTGAGCTGTCGATTTCTACCTCTACTGGAGGATTTGAGCAGAGTTGGATGGTACGCTTGGGGTGCGGCAATCTTAGCCCATTTGTTCAACAGTTTTGGCATTTCTTCACTCCAATCTTCACTCGGGGGATTCTACCCTCTACTTCAGGTATCTCTCTAAGCCTTAAACTCCATGGATTAAATTATGCACTTGCCTCTTATACTAATCACACGAGCTACATTTCAGGTTTGGAGCTATTTGTATCTTCCTACCCTCAGGCGTGCCTGGGAGGATCGAGGAGATCTACTGCCCCTGGCCAGACGATGGACCCCAACACGAGACATCCGATCTCTGAAGGACTAGGTCACCCACATTCAGGAGATGTTAGATATGATGCCCCATATAGAGGTAAGATTTAATTTTTGAAATTGAATTTAATTATATGAATGAAATCAAGGGCAATGACAAATTGAACTCTGCAGGTGGTCTAGACTTCATATCAGAGGGATATCGGGGTGATGCCCTGGGTGGAGGCAGCCATCCCATACTTCGGGAGAGAGATCTGGTTGCACGCCCTCAACCTGGTTGAACCCTTATACTATAGGCTAATCATGAGGACACAGGGGCTCCACCAGGCGGTAGTAGAGTTCCCGACCCAGGCGACGGACCCACGACCTGGGCGACGTTTTCGAGGCCTCCAGGGGACAGATGATTGGCGGCAACGTGCCCGCGAGCAGTTTGCAGATTGGAAAAGGCGTGGCCGACCAGTCCCTGCGGGAGCGGACTCAGATGATGCCTATCTTCAGACCTACTCTCAGACATATGGCAACAGGGTCTACCAAAGCGCACGTGGACATGTATGCTTTTAATTCATTGACCTTTTCCAACCTTAATGCCTTAATTGCTTGATATATGATCACCATGTGTTTAATGTAGTTTGACATAGAGGGGAGACTAGCCATGGTACAGGGGCTCCTTGACTCCACGATCCGACAGTGCGAGGACCTCCAGCATACCGTAGATGAGCTGGTAAGAACTTGTAATTAGAATGATCTGGATTTAAATTTCAATTAACAATAATGTTTCTTTTTCAGCACGAGGATCTAGAGGCAGTCCGATCCTCGCATGGCGCCTCATTCTCTACTCAGCCCGCCTGTGACCACACCGATCTAGAGAGCCAGCTTGCTAGTGCAGTTGCTCGGGCGGAGGCAGCTGAGGCCTCCCTACAGGAAAGAGTAAGCAATCTGTTCTTTTAATATAGTCTTGAAAACTTTATTAACATCAGTATTTGACCAAGATTTTGGGAACAGGAGCACGAGTTGCGGATGTCAGAAGCAAAGCTGAGGCGCCGAGACACAGAGGAGCTTCCTCGGAATGTGGTGGAGCTACGCCTCCTCCTCGGGGTGGAGAGGAGTGAGCGGTAGAGAGAGAGGGATGATCGAGATAGAGAGAGAGAGATGGGAGAGAGAGAGAGTAGAGCGGGAGCTGGAGAGGGTGCAGCTGAGTACTTGATTAGGAATCGCCGAGCAGCGGGCGAAAGATGCGGAGGATCGCTATCGGCGGGGGCGTGAGCGGGCTCAGCGCGAGGGATACTCCCGGGCCTATTCGAGCACTGATTATTTAGTTACCTCCTCTGAGCATCAGAGGAGGGAAGATGCTGAGAGGAGAGCACGCGGTGATAGGGGTTCAGCTTCTCGGGGATCGATGGCTCCTCCTAGGCCGTCCCGGGGAGGACAGGAGGAGGCTGAGAGCTCGCGTATAGGGGGAGATCAGGAGGGTCGAGGGGAGAGCTAGAGAGGTTGTTTGTACCCACTCTCATTTTGTACCCTTTTGACATATATAGCGGAATGAGACAGTCTTTGGTACTTGTTGCACCTCTTGTGATTGTTCTTTTGGTTTTGCGTGCCCCTGCAAAAGAATATCCCTGCAATAATGCCATCACTAATGCATTTTTTTTGGATTTTTGAAAATATGCAAATTTTTATAAGTTTTTGAAAAATATTTGCATTTTTATGGAAATTTAAAAAAAATATTCGATTCAAATTTTTTGACGCTTGGGAAATATTCAATTTTTTTTTTGTAATTTTTGGCAATATTCAATTTTTTTTGGAATTTTGGCAATATTCAATTTTTTTTTGGAATTTTGGCAATATTCAATTTATTTGGAATTTTGGCAATATTCAATTTTTTTGGAATTTTGGTTTAGACATTGCTAGCGCAGCATCAACGGATGTTTAAACCACTGGCTAAGGGTCCTTGTTCCTTCCCCTTTCGCTAAAAACTGCCCAAAGTTGGGCGTGCATTTAAAGGTGGCGCCCTATGACCGGCTACCTTTGGTTAACGATACTCCTACCAAGGCCATACTTGAAAAACACTCGGTCTTAGAGGGAGAAGAGAAGAATAATTGGAGATAAGCTTTGTGCAGGATGGGAGGTATCGGGACTTGAATCCCTTCCAAGGTACTACCCCTCAAAGAGGTGGTCTGTTGCGCCGGGGCTTTATTGATGTGAGACGGAACCTCCATACATGTGATATCTCTTCTCGGATCTGGAAAATGCGTCTCCCCCTCCTTGAAGCTACTTCCAAATGCAGCCGGAAATATGACATCTTTGGTGACATTTTGAAGCTCAGGCCAAATGTATAGTTCGCATGGTTCCTCTAGATCATACATCACACTATGGCCTCCCAGGAGGATCACGATGATAGCAGTGAAGATATGCCAACAAGCTTCTTAGGGCGGTTTGCTTGTTGTAATCTCAGTTGCAAGAGCTCCACCGGTTCTACCCTCACTGCATAGGCACTCTATAGTGGCTCACCATCTGGCTTGTTGGGAAGGCGGGGGCAGGGACAGTCGGCAACCGGGTCCGCTGCAGGTGGCTGGGGCTTGGGAGGGGGTGTGTTGATCTAGGGCGATGGTAGTGGCGAGACGGTAAACTTTCAAAGTCCTCGGCATGCCGACGGAGGCGAGGTTGGAGGGACGGTGGCGAGTGGCGAGTAGTGTTAGCCCATGGCCGTGGGAACGGGGTGGGGACGGCATCCATGAAGTTGCATGAATGGCCACGGTGAGGGAGGTGGCTTCCGACGGTGCCGTGTGAGGGATGGGCGGACTGTGGAGAGGGAGGGCTCACAGTCATGCCTGTGGATTGTACGAGAGAAAGGGGAAGCCTTGCAGTCGTGGCTAGAGAGAGACGCTGGGTGTGTGGTGATGGTGAAAGGGAGGCTAAGAACGGAGAGTGGGAGAGACTGGATTGGGTAGGAAGGGGTTTAGTGGAGGGGAAAGAGTAGCTGCGTCTGGTGCCCTCGTGAGGGAGGAAAAGAGAGGGAGTGAGGAGAACGGGAGAGGAAGGGTCCAGGTTAGAGAGAGAGGCAAGGGAAGAAGAGAGAGAGGGTGAAGGAGCGGTCGTGGGAAGAGTGCAGGGGAGTGGGTTGGAAGAGGATGGGTGGAGCGGCTGGCTGGGTGGGGAGAAGAGATGGATATGGTGCATGGGCAAGGGACAGGGTGATGGCGAGCTAGGAACGGTGGTGACGAGGAGTGGCCGCTATGGTCGCCATGCTCGGAGGGGGGGGGGCGTGCTAGCCATGAGAGAGAAGGTGCCCGAGGCCACGCAACTGACGTGGGGAGAGCGATCTCCACGCCCGGATCCACCGGTGGGACGCGGAATGCTCGGACGCGAGGGTACATGGCCGGATGCCGTGCTCGCTCTGTGCCACGCTCGACCGGGGGGAAGTGGGTGCCGTGCTCTCCACGTTCGTGGGTGCCGCCTTGCTCGGAGGGGAGGCCTTGCTCGGAGGGGAGGTGGACGTGCTCGGACGTGAGGTTGCATGGCCGGATGCCGTGCTCGGTCCATGCCACGTTCGACCGGATGCCGCTGTGCTTGGGAAGGGAGGCAGAGGCGCTCGCCCACGCGTGCCGGGGAGGGCCCACGTGCTCAGAGGGGGCGGCTACAGCCAGGCCCAAACGCCGTGCCCACCGTGCCCGGAGGGGACGGCGCAGTAACGGGTCTCGACGACGATGAGCTGGTACATGCTGGCAAGGTGCCCGTCTTGTACTGTGGAGGGAACGCCATGCTCTGCATGGGGGCTTGGGGGGCAGGCAGACGAGCAGGTGAACACCAAGATGGCGACGACGTAGATAGTTGGGGCTGCCGGTGGTTGCACAGGCTATGGGCGTAGGTGGCACCAGGGAATGGGAGGGGCGATGGGGTTGTAGGACATCTGGCTGGCAGTGGTGATCGGCCAGAATAGGGTGTCCGGTGGAGGGTGAGGCGCTGGTTATAGAGAGGGTGGGGCTGGGACAGTAGTAGTAGGAGGTGGGCAGGGCTTAGAGAGACAAGTTAGAGAGAGAGAGAGCAGAGAGAGGGAGACGGTTAGAGAGCTAAAGGGAGAGAGAGAAGTCGAATGGGGAGAGAGGAAGAGGGCGAGGAGGTGGGAGGGGCGACAGTGGCGGCGTGGGCACTGGTCCGGAGAGCAGGGAAATGTTGCCGACGTGTCCAGACGATGCCGCGTTCGGAAGGGATGGAGGGGGTTGGCAGCGGCGGAGCTCCGAGGAGAGAAGAAGCCCCTACGTTCGTCGGCGCCATGCTCGGCCGGCCGCGTGAGTTCGGCAAGACTGTCTGGTGGTGGCAGTGCTCGAAGAAGGATGCACATGCTGCTGGCGTGCGACCGTGAGCGCTCGAGGCTTCGCATGCTCGCGTGCATGCGGCCAGCTTGGAAGACACAGGGGATGGGCGTGGGAAAGAGGAAGAGAAGGGGGGGCAGGCGAGGTGTAGCATACAGAGGGGCCATTCGCAGGGGTAGAACTGAGTGTGTGCATGTGTGAGATAGGGAACATGTGAGGGGCTCTGCTATGTGAGGAAGTGAGGGGTAGAGAGTGAGAGAGAAGGCTGGGGTGTGGGAGGAGAGGAGAGATTACGGTGCTCAGTTAGAAGCAGGGGTTCCTGTGGTTTGGGATTAAGAGTGAGAAGAGTGGTAGAGAGTGAGTGTAAGAGGGAGAGGGTTTGAAGGGGGTCCAGGGTGAGGCCCGGGGGGGGGGGGGGTGCACGACAATGGGTCTGGCGTGCGTGGGTTGCTGTGCTGCCATGCGTGTGGTTTAGTGAAGATAGGGAAAGGGAGAGAGGCAGGGTAGGGCAACGGAGAGGGGAGGGAGAAGACGTAGTTGTGAGTAGGGGTGTGCATAAATCGGACCGACCCGTTGACCCGATCCAAACCGAACCGAAAAACTAGGTTTGGATCGGGTTATCCATGTTGATGTTCGGTGAACCGAACCGAACCGAACCGTTTTAAATTAAAACGGTTTGATTTGGTTTTCTTTTTGAAAAAACCGAATCAACCCGTTTAACCCGATTAGGTAGACTCGGCCACTCCAAGAGGACCCATCCTCACTCCTCAGTCCTCATGTCCTCCATCCGCCTCCATCTAAAATCCCTAACCCCTGGCCCTCCCCCAGTCGGCAGTCGCCCCTCGCCCATATGGAAGGCATATACTCGGTGACACTTGAAAATTGTTTAAACTTTATCACAAGTAGTTGGTTTTCTAGTGATATGAATGTGAACTATCTACTGCCGCCTTCCAAGAAATGTCTTGCCAATATGTTTTTTTTGTGGTTGACATGAAATGCACCCTAGGGAGCCATTCTCTTGTATCATTCATACGCATGATCCCACTGTGGTACATGTGAGAGTATGCATGCCAAGAGTTATTCCTTTGTAGAGTGGGGGAGCCCAAGAAAATTGGTTTCGACTTTCGACGGACAGTTGACACAGCATAATTAGAAGCCCTTTAGCTTTGGATACATTGTATTTTGAGAAAGTGCTAGGGATTCGCATTCACTAAAATTAAGACTTTTGATAAATTTTAGCACTTAAATTGCTAATTAAATGCACTTTTCAGACCTGATTTTTTTTTCTAACAGACCCTTCTGATATCAATAATTGGAAAGATGATAAGCTGTAGAGAATCAATAATGCTAAGCAAAGACAAGCTCATTTAGAAACATGTAATTTCTTAAGCCCAAACCGTTGAACCGAACCGAACCGAACCGGTTTGGGTCGGTTTGGTTTGGTTCGGTTCACCATGTAAAATGGTTTGGTTTGGGTCAGTTTAAGACTCAAACCGTTTTGGTTCGGTTTGAGAAAAAAAAGACGTGAACCGGACCAAACCGGACCGTGCACACCCCTAGTTGTGAGAGGGGCAGTGTGTGATGAGTAAGAGAGGGAGAGCAGGAGGGGGGGTTCGAAGGGGAGGGAGACGAGCTGAGGAGGAAGACGCACTGCTCCGATGCAGGTTAGAGAGAGAAAGAGGAAGGGGAGTGGGGAGAGTCAGCAGTGAAGTTTAGAGAGAGGTGGGGGAGGTGCAAGGAGAGGAGAGGCCGCATGGGGGGGGGAAGGAGAGCGGCCTGGGGAGGATGAGGCTAAGATGGGGAGGGAGAGGTGGAGACGTAGGAGGGAAGGGAGGGGAAAGAGAGAGATAGAAAGGTGGGAGGGCAAGGGCCTACATTTTCCAAAAATTAACGTCACTTCGTTGCTTAAAATAAAGGGTACAAGACTCTTTTTATAGACTCCACAAGGAGACCAAAAGATAACTCATTAACACCTAACACCTACTTCCTACTCTTCATAACTCTCTTGGGAATACTAAAAGACACAAAATAAAAAGCACTCTTTATATAATTACTATAAATATAAAACATGACCCATTAGGCCCATACATGTAGCCCAATTAACACAAATATCTATTTGATAATTTTATTGAAGCCGCTTGCCGATCCCGTCAGGTTCAACCATGAATCTTGAATCTCGAACCAACGATCCCGTCAAACCCCTCCGCTTGGAGGAGGTTCGACCTCGAACCTCGTAGCTCAGGATCCCGGTCTGATGGAACAGCCCGATTCCCTAAGCTCTGATACCATTTGATGTGAGACGGAACCTCCAGACATGTGATATCTCTTCTCGGATCTGGAAAATGCGTCTCCCCCTCCTTGAAGCTACTTCCAAATGCGGCCTGAAATATGACATCTTTGGTGACATTTTGAAGCTCAGGCCAAATGTCTAGTTCGCATGGTTCCTCTAGATCATACATCACACTATGGCCTCCCAGGAGGATCACGATGATAGCAGTGAAGATATGCCAACAAGCTTCTTAGGGCGGTTTGCTTGTTGTAATCTCAGTTGCAAGAGCTCCACCGGTTCTACCCTCACTGCATAGGCACTCTATAGTGGCTCACCATCTGGCTTGTTGGGAAGGCGGGGGCAGGGACAGTCGGCAACCGGGTCCGCTGCAGGTGGCTGGGGCTTGGGAGGGGGTGGGTTGGTCGAGGGCGATGGTAGTGGCGAGACGGTAAACTTTCGAAGTCCTCGGCATGCTGACGGAGGTGAGGTGGGAGGGACGGTGGCGAGGGGCGAGTAGTGTTAGCCCATGGCCGTGGCAACGGGGTGGGGACGGCATCCATGAAGTTGCATGAATGGCCACGGTGAGGGAGGTGGCTTCCGACGGTGCCGTGTGAGGGATGGGCGGACTGTGGAGAGGGAGGGCTCACAGTCATGCCTGTGGATTGTACGAGAGAAAGGGGAAGCCTTGCAGTCGTGGCTAGAGAGAGACGCTGGGTGTGTGGTGATGGTGAAAGGGAGGCTAAGAACGGAGAGTGGGAGAGACTGGATTGGGTAGGAAGGGGTTTAGTGGAGGGGAAAGAGTAGCTGCGTCTGGTGCCCTCGTGAGGGAGGAAAAGAGAGGGAGTGAGGAGAACGGGAGAGGAAGGGTCTAGGTTAGAGAGAGAGGCAAGGGAAGAAGAGAGAGATGGTGAAGGAGCGGTCGTGGGAAGAGTGCAGGAGAGTGGGTTGGAGGAGGATGGGTGGCGTGGCTGGCTGGGTGGGGAGAAGATATGGATATGGTGCATGGGCAAGGGACAGGGTGATGGCGAGCTAGGAACGGTGGTGACGAGGAGTGGCCGCTATGGTCGCCATGCTCGGAGGGGGGGGGGGCGTGCTCGCCATGAGAGAGAAGGTGCCCGCGGCCACGCAACTGACGTGGGGAGAGCGATCTCCATGCTCGGATCCACCGGTGGGACGCGGAATGCTCGGACGCGAGGGTACATGGCCGGATGCCATGCTCGCTCTGTGCCACGCTCGGCCGGGGGGAAGTGGGTGCCGTGCTCTCCACGTTCGTGGGTGTCGCCTTGCTCGGAGGGGAGGCCTTGCTCGCAGGGGAGGTGGACGTGCTTGGACGTGAGGTTGCATGGCCGGATGCCGTGCTCGGTCCATGCCACGCTCGACTGGACGTCGCTGTGCTTGGGAAGGGAGGCAAAGGCGCTCGCCCACGCGTGCCGGGGAGGGCCCACGTGCTCAGAGGGGGCAGCTGCAGCCAGGCCCAAACGCCATGCCCACCGTGCCCGGAGGGGACGGTGCAGTAGCGGGTCTCGACGATGATGAGCTGGTGCATGCTGGCAAGGTGCCCGTCTTGTACTGTGGAGGGAACGCCATGCTCTGCATGGGGGCTTGGGGGGCAGGCAGACGAGCAGGTGAACACCAAGATGGCGACGACGTAGATAGCTGGGGCCGCCGGTGGTTGCACAGGCTATGGGCGTAGGTGGCACCAGGGAATGGGAGGGGCGATGGGGTTGTAGGACATCTGGCTGGCCGTGGTGATCGGCCAGAATAGGGTGGCCGGTGGAGGGTGAGGCGCTGGTTATAGAGAGGGTGGGGCTGGGACAGTAGCAGCAGGAGGTGGGCAGGGCTTAGAGAGACAAGTTAGAGAGAGAGAGCAGAGAGAGGGAGACGGTTAGAGAGCTAAAGGGAGAGAGAGAAGTCGAATGGGGAGAGAGGAAGAGGGTGAGGAGGTGGGAGGGGCGACAGTGGCAGCGTGGGCGCCGGTCCGGAGAGCAGGGAAATGTTATCGACGTGCCCATACGATGCCGCGTTCGGAAGGGATGGAGGGGGTTGGCAGCGGCGGAGCTCCGAGGAGAGAAGAAGCCCCTACGTTCGTCGGCGCCATGCTCGGCCGGCCGCGTGAGTTCGACATGACTGTCTGGTGGTGGAAGTGCTCGAAGAAGGATGCACATGCTGCTGGCGTGCAACCGTGAGCGCTCGAGGCTTCGCATGCTCGCGTGCATGCGGCCAGCTTGGAAGACACAGGGGATGGGCATGGGAAAGAGGAAGAGAAGGGGGGGCAGGCGAGGTGTAGCATACAGAGGGGTCATTCGCAGGGGTAGAACCGAGTGTGTGCATGTGTGAGATAGGGAACATGTGAGGGGCTCTGCTATGTGAGGAAGTGAGGGGTAGAGAGTGAGAGAGAAGGCTGGGGTGTGGGAGGAGAGGAGAGATTACGGTGCTCAGTTAGAAATAGGGGTTCCTGTGGTTTGGGATTGAGAGTGAGAAGAGTGGTAGAGAGTGAGTGTAAGAGGGAGAGGGTTTGAAGGGGGTCCAGGGTGAGGCCCGGGGGGGGGGGGGGTGCACGACAATGGGTATGGCGTGCGTGGGTTGCTGTGCTGCCATGCGGGTGGTTTAGTGAAGATAGGGAAAGGGAGAGAGGCAGGGTAGGGCAACAGAGAGGGGAGGGAGAAGACGCAGTTGTGAGAGGGACAGTGTGTGATGAGTAAGAGAGGGAGAGCAGGAGGGGGGGGTTCGAAGGGGAGGGAGACGAGCTGAGGAGGAAGACGCACTGCTCCGATGCAGGTTAGAGAGAGAAAGAGGAAGGAGAGTGGGGAGAGTCGGCAGTGAAGTTTAGAGAGAGGTGGGGGAGGTGCAAGGAGAGGAGAGGCCGCATGGGGGGGGGAAGGAGAGCGGCCTGGGGAGGATGAGGCTAAGATGGGGAGGGAGAGGTGGAGACGTAGGAGGGAAGGGAGGGGAAAGAGAGAGATAGAAAGGTGGGAGGGCAAGGGCCTACATTTTCCAAAAATTAACGTCACTTCGTTGCTTAAAATAAAGGTTACATGACTCTTTTTATATACTCCACAAGGAGACCAAAAGATAACTCATTAACACCTAACACCTACTTCCTACTCTTCATAACTCTCTTGGGAATACTAAAAGAGACAAAATAAAAAGCACTCTTTATATAATTACTATAAATATAAAACATGACCCATTAGGCCCATACATGTGGCCCAATTAACATAAATATCTATTTGATAATTTTGTTGAAGCCGCTTGCCGATCCCGTCAGGTTCAACCATGAATCTTGAATCTCGAACCAACGATCCCGTCATTTATGCCTTTAATTTTTAGACCCTTGACATGCATATGACCATGGTTTTCCCTGCGGGGACTTTGCCTCTCTTGACATGCCATAATTCATAATTTTGCATTTATCAAAATTTTGACTTGATTATCATAATAGCCCTTTTTGGCTAGATGTATCATGAAAGCTTATTTAATTTTGGGTCAAAACTGCCCCTATTTGAGACTTCTCTCGTATTGGGGAGTACCTAGGTCGGTTATCTCATCCGTCAACCTCTTGCACCTGCATTCGACCGAGTAAAGAAGAGAAAAGACTTTCAGATATACTCCTGGCATGGCCAAAGTAGCAACGGTATTTACAAAGGAGACGGCTAAGGGCGCCGTGAAGTGTGTGAAGTGCCCAGCTAAGGGTTGCTCTTAACAAGCGGAGAGAGAAATGCCGAACTCCCAGCGCAGTGTTCTTATTAACCAAAGTGCTGCAGAAGCAAGCCTAAAGACCTTTTTCGACTCTTGGATTAACAAAACTTAAGGTAAAGGTTTAAAATTCCACTCCTAATTAAAGTTAAGAAGCACTTTCTTTTGAAAACCGTGGGTGAATAAGGTGATAAAAATGCACCAAAATGCACACGTACACCAACACATTACCTTGCGACCTTTGTTGAAGAAACTGCCAGCGGCGATGTTGATAAAACATGGGATTTGTTGTCCTCATTTGGCAGATAAGGAAGGATAGCAAAGTTTTGAAAGTGGCTTAACAAGAAGGAGTGGTGTTAAAACCAAACTCAGACGAATAAGGATGAAAAGGAAGAGAGGCGAGGGCTAGAACTCCCTCACTAAGGTGCGGAGACCCTGATCACATGAAAGGTCTACAAAAGAAGCAAAAAAAATCAAGAGGAGGAGTGAGGACTAAAGCCTCGGAAGCAGTGGGAGAAAGGGCAGATGCCCAAGGCAGTGGATGTGGAAGAAGTTGGGTCGGACCCAGGATCAGGAGGAATTAGAAGAAGAAATTGATAGATGGAAAGAGGCAGATCCGGAGGGTCCGGCGGCAAAGGAGGAGAATCATGAGGGGAAGAAGAATTCGGAGGCTCCGGAGGGATAAGATACCGAGGGACGCGATCCCCTGGGAAGAGATATGGAAAAAAATGATGGAAGAGGAAGAAAAGAATGAAGGACGCAACATCCTGGAGAAGTAGGAAGATGAATCGGAAGAAAGATGGAGGGTGTGGAGGTTCCGGAGGAGGCAAGTAGAGAGGGACGTGATGCCCAGGGAGAAGGTATGGAAAAAAGTGATTGAAGAGGAAGAAAAGAATGAAGGACGCAACGTCCTAGAGAAGTAGGAAGATGAATCGGAAGAAAGATGGAGGGTCCGGAGGTTCCGGAGGAGGCAAGTAGAGAAAGACGTGATGCCCATGGAGAATCAGTGGGAAGCCCAGAAGATCCGGACGTGAGGGTGTGTAGGGGCGCGATGCCCAAAGAGCAAGATCCGGAGGTTCCGGAGGGGGAAGATACCATGGGACACGATGCCCAGGGAGAATTAGTGGGAAGCCCAGAAGATTCAGACGTGAGGGTGTGTAGGGGCGCGATGCCCAAAGAGCAAGATCCGGAGGTTCCGGAGGGGGAAGATACCATGGGACGCGATGCCCAGGGAGAATCAGTGGTAAGCCCAGAAGATCCGGACGTGAGGGTGTGCGGGGGCGCGATGCCCAAAGAGCAAGATCCGGAGGTTTCGGAGGGGGAGGATACCATGGGACGCGATGCCCATGGAGAAGAGAAAGATCCGGAGGTTTCGGAGGAAGAAGATGGAAAGGGGCGCGATGCCCTAGGGATAGAGAGAGGGATGAAGGATCCGGAGGTTCCGGAGGAGGAAAATAGAAAAGGGTGCGATGCCCTGGGAGAAAGTTCGGAGGTTCCGAAGGAGTGGAATCAGAAAGGGCGTGATGCTCTAAAAGGAGGGATAAAACACCTGGAGGTTCCAGGGAAATAGCAGGAAAGGGGGCGCGATGCCCCGGGAGAATTAGAGAGAAAAAACTTGGAAGGAAGCGATGCCCTGGGGGGAGTGGATTAGAAGAGGATGGAGGATACAGAGGTTCCGGAGGAATGAGACACCATGGGGCGTGATGCCCCAAGAGGACAAGAGAGAAATCCGGGGAGTCCGGATGCAATAGTTGGAAAGGGGCGCGATGCCCTGAGGGAAGATCGGAGGGGGCACAATGCCCGGCGAGTGTAAGGGGACCTGGAGATCCCGAAGATAGAGGCGAAAGTTATAGGAAACGTGGGGGATCCGGAGGTTCCGGAAGGTGGGGAAGATACATGTTTGGAAACCCGGGAAAGAAGAAGTGCAAATGCATGTGGATGCAATGCAACAGATGCGATGGATGCATGAAATGCAAAGAATGTAAAGAACATGAAGGGCGAGAGGATGAGATCCTCCTCCTTTCCACTCGAATGGCCCATGAAGAATCGGTGATAGATAGGAATATGGATGGCGTTGAGTAGAAGGTGGATAGAATAGTGGAAGGCCCCTTAGCACCAAGATAATCGCCCCTCCATGGCAGTGAAAGTGTATAGCCAATTGGCCTAATGGATAAAGCAAGAGCCCGTGACGAAGCTTCAACAATAAACGACAACTTCCTTAGAGGGCAAAGAACAATAATGTGAGGGAGTTGAAGAGTTAGAACATGAAGCATCGTGTTGCCCAGGGATTGTGACATATAAAGAGTGTTGAACAGAATAGGCATTCGCCCCTTGTATGGAAGAATGGGTTCAAGATTGGAAAGTTGGAACAAGGGGTGCCCTGCTCGGCCTTTGGGCACGAACTTACACGGCATCAAAGCTTGACATTCTCTCTTAGTGAGCAGTGGCGGGGACTTGGCCTCTTCGACCATGCTTGACACAACAACCCGGATTGGCATCCGACAAATAAACTCTTGCATCTTGAATAGCATGGCCGTGGCCAAATCTTTCTTGCCCGGCTCTTGATCATCTTTGGTACAAGTTCTTGAAGAAGCACTCCCATTCTGAGTGGTAAAGGAAGGTGAAGCGGAGGTGGAAGGCTCCATGGATGGTGGTGTAATGGAAGGTGTTGGAAAAAGAGTGAGTGGAAGCGAAGGTTCAAACACAACAAGCTTCCCCCTTTGCTCGGAAGCGGACGGGATTGGCTCGAGTGTAAAAAGGGATGGACCCTACTCAGGATTAGCCATAGGCAAGGGTGATGGGTTAAGTGGTGGAATAGGGAAAGGGACTGGCAAAGCTGGTTTTGGCGTTATAGGGATAATGGAGGGTTGAGGTGGCGAACAAAGAGAAGGAGTAATAGAAGGTTCGGCGGAGACCGGCGTAGTGGAGGGTGATGGAGGCTAGGCGGAGGCCGATGGAATGGAGGCTACTGGTGTGGTTACGGGAGGTGCGAACGGAGAAGGTTTAGTGCGTTGAAAATGCCGGATGGGGCGAGAGGTGTTAGGGATAGGATGAGACTCATGGTGCGGTGGTATGGGTGGTTGAAATATCGACCCATCATCGTAACACCAAGAGGTCTCATAAATGGGGGTTGGATCAGGGACTGTGGCATCGTCCTAAGCATAGGGGTCTTCTGGCGGTGGAGGAAGAGGACGGCGAAGGAAACTCGACAGGGGTGCATCTCGAGGAGCTTCAAATTCTTGTACCGTCTCCAAATCTTCATCATTAAATAAATCCAACGGACGCCGTGGTGGAGGCGAAATGATAAGTGGTGGAGTATGGTGTTGTGGGGGATTTTGAGGAGGCGAATATGTATATGGAGGCGGAGAGCCATGTAAATGCGTAGTGTGGATGAGTGGAGGGCGGACGGCGTCCACTTGATTATCAGGACTTGTAACATCTTCTCGCTCACATATATCATTGATGCCATTGTCCCTCCTCTCCTTCCACTCTTTTTCCATCTTTGTAATCTCATTTAGAGCAGGATAGAGGGGATTGACTGGAGTAGGAGGAGTGGGCTGTGGGCTCGTAATCCTCTTTAATTGTTCCTCCAACGAAGCGACTTTATCAATAAGAGTTTGTTGGAGAGGTGTAACTTGAGCAACAGAGGGTTGGCAAGATGGCCTTAAAGGAGGGGCCGCATAAAAAGGCCGTGGAGGGGGATTAATGGGCTGACCCCTAGGATGGGTCGGGTTGCAAGGAATAAATGGGTCTTGGGGCCGTGAAGGATGAGAAATAGAAGGAGGCGGGTGATGGGCCACCCGAATAGGAGTAGGTGTGGACGAAGGAGGCGGATGATGGGCGGTGTGGACGAAGGAGGTGGGTGATGGGCCACCCGAATAGGAGTAGGTGTGGACGAAGGAGGCGGGTGATGGGCCACCCGAATAGGAGTAGGTGTGGACGAAGGAGGCAAATGATGGGCCACCCGAATAGGAGCAGGTGTGGACGAAGGAGGCGGGTGATGGGCCACCCGAATAGGAGTATGTGTGGATGAAGGAGGCGGGTGATGGGCCACCCGTGTGGGATTGGAAGGAGGGTGAGGAGAGGATGTGCCCTCAACAATAGCCTTAAGGGCTTGGGTTTTTTGAGGGGTGAAATGATCTAATGCACGAATGATTTGAGAGACCTTCTCATCATTGGGAGGAGTTGGTCCCGAGGGAGTAGTGGCGCGTAGAGAATGCGAGGGATCATGAGATTGGAAATTACCCACAGGTCGGGCAATACCGTAGGAGTGAGGACGCGGTCCCTTGGAAGTGCTGTGATAAGAGCAATGAGATTGAGGAACATAAGATGTGCTTGGTTGATTATCCTCTTGGTTATAAAAATTATTAGCCATGTTGACTTGTTTTATCAAAGCAGAACACCATGCAAGTTTACAAACAATTCCACTCAATAAGCAAAGATATTAAACGATGAATGTTGCTCCTTTTGTTTCTATATGTACCTTGATGTGACAGAATTTTGTTTTGACAGATTTAAATAATTCACACAAGGTAAGAACCTAGTTTTCAATGTGGTTTAACTCCGGTGCCAACTAGGTCAACTCTCACTGCGCGTAAACCAACTAAACCCGGGGGACTTCATGGTACAACCGGCCCGGCGTCCGTGAGGGAATCCACGTGTGCGGGGACTTACGGAGGCTTGGTTTAGGAATTTTCAGTCCAAAGAGACGGAGTGCTCAATGGAGGGTCCTTCCTTCACTAAGAGGAGGTATGGATCCTAAAAAGGGTGGAGAGAGGAGGTCTAACAAACCAACAAGATTATGATGCTATGTAATGCAAGAATATCTAAACTAGAACTAGCAAATAACAAGAAAATATAAGAAAAATGAATACACAACAGAAAATGTACAAGATGCAACCAGAGAAGATGACAATTAGAACCCCGACAGAAGGTGTGAGTGAAATACCCTCGGGTGAAGAACGCGCTATATATCAATAGCGCGATCTGATAGAACACGCTATGGATATATAGCGCGACTAAAGACAGAGGGGGAAAACCCCAAAAGATAAATAATCACACACACTTTGATGGATTGACAAGCAGGCAACCAAAAGAATGAACGTGGTGGCACAAAGTGTCCCACCGTGATCGCCAATTTGTAGATCTAAAATTAGACCTCCCCCAATTGATGATTTGAATAAGTGATGATTTAACACGATATAGAACTAAAATCAATGATAAAAGGGGGGTCACATGTAATAATAAAAATCCGTGATCGCCACTGAGGCCAACAACATGCCAAATAATATGAAGATCAAAATAAGGGCATGTTACATACCTCATAAATTCAAGAGGGCCAAGAGTTGGCCTGGGAATGAACGCGCTATATCTTTCTAGCGCCTTCTCAAGATCGTGCTATGTTCGTATGGCGCGATATCAGACAGAAAGTGGGATGAACTGGATTCGTTTCTTTCTTGCTCCAAGGGCGGCCAAGGTGCAAGGGCTCCATGTATCAATCTTCTAGTGCCTGCAAACAATCATAAACAACAAATAAAAGGCCCATTAGATTGAGATTTAAGCAGAATCTGTCCCTATTCTTAATCAAAAGTATATAAGTGAAGGGCTAGATCACCTGGGGGTTTGGTGGTTTTTAAACCCCTATGGAAGGGCCAAAAATAGGTTTTGTGTGTGTGAATGCGTATATTTTGTAAAAGAAGTGTTTTGAAATCAATATGCAATGTTATGCGAGGATTGAAATAAACGAATTGGGGAGAAAAACTAAGAATGAGGAAGAACACAATAAGCCCCAAAATACTCCCTTGGATGTGTGAGGATCGAGGAATTATTAATTTGGAACGAAGAGCAGCCTCCTCCTTGTCAAGATATCGAGTTGCATCCCCTCAAAACGACGGCCAAGGGTCCAATTTAGAGGAGAAGTGATGTGAAACGAATTAACGTCGGGCATAAAACTGACTCTTCTTTCATATTTCTCCAAATTCTTTTATCAGCCCGGTTCTGGAATCTGTGACCAGCAGCTGTTGAAGTGGCTGTAGATCGCACTCTGGAATTTTTCCGGAGGCGCGGTTGGTGCCGTTGGCTTCGTAACAGGGTAGGGATGCAGCACAATTTTTCTGAATTTTGGTTCCGCCCGAACCTGGTCGCCACGGACGACTGAGCGGGGACCCCGTTCTGGTTCTGTGCAGGGGCAGCTTCTGAACAGCGGCTTGACATGGACACCACGAGCAATCCCGAACTCCGTTTGGTGCGCAGCAGGTGGCGTTGGAATCGTGGGGACGACTACTTTCCAGCGGCACTGGTCTCGCCTCAGTCGGATGTCGGTGTGGACGTGCAGGTCCCGTTGAGTGGGGACGGGTCGGAGGAGGGGATCGGTGGACAGAATGACCCAACAGTGGTAGGAAATTGATAACTTCACACCTTGAGCTCCGATCGACGAACCGCCTTCTGTTCCTGAGAGCTGACAGAGAGGGGAGGAACTTTTCTGAACAGCTCGGAGTCGGATTCCGTCAGGGTTGGGCGTGGTGGTGGTCTTCCTCAGCTTCTGGTCGGGTTCAGGAGCCTCCTGCGCAGTCGTGGGAGATTGGCCACTGCCGATGCTCACGAACTCGGAAGAGGACGATTCCACCTCGCCTGGTCAGAAGACTCGCCAACGTACGTTTTTGATGAAGAACCCGGAAGCCGATTCTGCCTGGAACTGCTCCCAATATCGACTGCAACTCGGGCTTGATTTCTGCCTGCGAATGGAGCTGATTGAGGAGGGGGGATTAAGGGGGATGGAAGGGATTTGTGGGTTTGGGTTAAGGGAGGGGGGGGGATGGACGTGGCTGGGGTTGCAGGGGGGGTGCTTTTGGGAGGTGGGGAGGTAATGGGGTGGTGAGAGAGAGAGGAGGGAACACCCAAATTCGAAATTGGGCCTTGGGGAGATGAAAGGGTGCCTGGGAAGACGAAAGGTTGTGTGGGGAAGGGGAGAGAATGCCTAGGGAGTGGGAGTTCTACCTAGGGGAGGGGAGGGGACTTAAATGAGGGGTATAGGGAAGGGGGAGGGGTCTTAATTAGAGGTGAAAGAGAGGAGAGAGAGTGGATTCCGAATTTGGGGTGGGGATGAGAGAGAATTGGAGAGAGATAGAGAGAGAGAGAGAGAGAGAGAGAATTAGACGAAGGGCATCACTCACCCGTGGTTGAGGAAGGGAAGAAGTGGGCATCGCACCCGTGGAGAGGGAAGGAAGAAAAGGCACTAGCGGCCATGGGAATTGCAGGGGGGTGAAGGGAAGAAGATAAGGGAGGGGGAAAGGTCCCCCTACGTGGGACTCACATGGGTTCCAAAAATAGATCTTCATTCACTGTTTTTCCACCGTGGGATACAAGACTCTTATATAGGCATACAAGGAAGATTAAGAGACACTTACCACTTAGTATCATGACTTCCTAGGAATACTAAAAGACACCCTATCGGAAACATCAAAATACATAATAAGACTCCTTAACACTTAATACCTTCTTATCATGATTCCCTAGGAATACTTAAAGACACCGAAAGACTAAAATACATAATAAGACTCTTTTATTGTGAATAAAATTTCATAGAGATGACCCATTAGGCCCATGTATACGGCCCAATAAAATGAGACGATTAGCATGGAATGGCCCATTTGATTGCATTTGTTGATGAAGCTGCTTGCCGATCACTCGGAGATGCTTGTTCCGTCAAACTTCCTGACTCGGAGAAGGTTCAGCTCAGATTTTGTGTAAACTGTCGATCTCATCAAACCCACAAAGCTCGTGAATTTTGAATCTTGAACTGAGATTTCCATCAAGAAGGATCAAGAATGAACCCTAGGTCGGAGTTCGATCCAATCTAATAACTTGGCGGCTCAAATCAAGGTAATCTTGCCGATTAATGAGGGGGAAAGACTCCTATTAGGATTAGGAACCTTCCTTTGGACGAAATATGATTGGAAACTTACCAAAATAAGAACCCAAATTGAAAAAGGAGAGTCCGGGTAGGACTGGGTTTCTACCTGAGAACGCGCTAGAAATGTATAGCGCGTTCTTCATGAACGCGCTATGACGATATAGCGCGACAACGATTGGTTCGCCAAATGACTAAAAAAAGAATAAATACCATTTGGACAGTCGTTCAATCAAATATCAAGTAAGAATAACAAACAAAGTGGATGTTGTAAAGATCAAATATCAAGAAATAACGACTGTTCAAATGATCATTCAATTAGGTCCATAACGCGCTATGAAAAAGAAAGTGATGTGAGTGAATAGCGCGAGAATGTCAAATTCGAGACGAGATCCAAGGTACGGAAATTGGATTGTAGGGCCAAGAATAAAGAGATATCCCAGAAAATCAACCAATTATGGATCAATCGGGGCATTAACTAGGAGAACAAAGAAATTGCTCAACTTATTGGCCAAAAACGGGTGTCTACAACGGGTTTAACACGCTCTCCTGAGGTGCGTGTAATGTTAGGTCACACTCACGCATCTCAGCTCAAAGGGAATATCCCATGTCATTATATAACAAAAAATTAAATATCATCTCACTTATCATTATGCATACATCGAATTAAACAACATCTAATTTATAAAAATATTCAAATGAAGAACATCAATGCTAAGTAATCCACATTTTCCTTTATTTGATGTATGGAGACCATGGAGACTGTGTAAGCAACCGTCATTAACATACATGCTTTATTTGCACCTTTTCCTTTAGCTTGTGTGGAAGTACTGTGATACATAGAGCTCATCAAAGGTAACTAACATACAAGCAATTTGAAGTGAGGCTCCATCCAAAAAAATATCACACACACACTCAAATTAAAAAAAAATCCCTCCATCCCACCCTCTCCTTTGGCCCCTCCCCTTAAAAAAATCATACCAATATGCCATATTAAACTTCTAAATTTTTTTTGACAGCATCTCCCTTAAAAATTGACTATTTTCCACATTTGTACATCCTGTTTGGTCACATATACATCCATATCCACATCCATTTTCTCGTCCATATTCACATACTCATGTTGATAAACTATCTACCCCGCCCCCCCAAACTATGCATGTATTATATGAACATGAGCAATCATGAAGTATGAATCAAAGGGGCGATGAATAGATGAGAAAGACATATCGTGATCGCCACCAAGGGTTAACAATGTCAAGAGATGAAGAGATGAAGAGATGCCGCCATGTACCTTGGAAAAAGAAAAAGACTTGATCGCGCTTGACAACGGGGTGCGAGGAACGTCGTGGATTACACCTCTTCTCCTTCCAGCCGACTAGAGGAAGAAGGCCTCACGTTGTGTTCATGCTCTTCTGTAAAACAAAGACAAAAGACAAGGATAAAACCCATTAGAATATGAAGTGTAGCATCAATCCCGCAGTGATAAAATAGGGTTAGAAATTGAGGGAGAACGCACCAGGGGGGAATTTTAACCCCTGTGGAAGGGTGGAAATAATAGGTGTGTGTGTTGTGATGATATACAAACAAACATGAGGAGAAATCACGCAGTGTAACTGCGGGAATAAGCGACGCAATATGGAGAAAAGTGCATGTGTAGCAGAAAACTGTGATTTGTGATAAAACTGAGATTTGGAGGATGAACAACTAAGAAATTAAAGAGAGATAGAAAGCCCTTGAACGCGGAAAATGTAGATTATACTTCCCTCTTCAAGATGGTGTCGAAGAGTTGAGTCGGAGATGTAGCATGGCTTTGCCCAAGGTTGAAGAAGAGCCCCCCCTTCGCGACCTGCGAACTGGGCATCTATTTATAGGAGTGGAAAAGCCCTAGTTCGAGATAGGAGATAATGACCCACTTTCAGGAATTTATATTGATAAATCTCAAGATAATATCAAGGGTAAGAGTCCCAAGTCGAAGGAAACCACGGTGGAGACTTATCTCCCTCGAAAGTGGTGTCAACAAGGAGTCCAAAGAGCCCAGCGGCGAAGAAATCAGAGTTCAGGAACATCCAGACTCTCTGTTCTAAAAACGGTCTATCGCAGGGCCGTTTCTTGATGAAAATGGTCATGGGGGTGACCGCAAGGCTCCAGGGGTGAAACAGGGTGATTTCGGACAAGTTTGGGGCCTAACGGTCTAGTGATGACCATTTTTTGTGACCTAGCGGTCTTCCCAGGACCGCTAGGCTGATGGAAGAAAAATTCCTGGACAGACTTCGTGCGACTTTGGAAATCGGAGCATATCTCGAAACCGTGCAGAACTAGCGAAAGTGATAGAAGAAGAAATTGTAGATAGTGGAAAAATGAACAACTTTTATGAAGAAAGCAAGATGAGCAAATGAGTAAAAGAGGGAGAAAATAGGGTGAGAACAGAGAGAAGAAATACTGGGACACAAGTGAACATCACAGCCTTTGCAAAAAATGTAAATAACTTGAAATCGGTGGAGAACTGGTCAATGGCGTAGAATAAGAAATTGTAGAGTTTTAAAAGACGAACATCTTTGGTGAAGGACACTTAATGAATAGAGGAATAGAAGGGGATGAAAAAGGGCTGTTTTCAAGACTGTGCAATGAAAGGAAGCCGAATGCTCGAAGGAAGTCGACCTAAATGGACCGTAAGTCAACTTGGAAAGCTGGAAGTTAATAAGATAAGCTTCAAGGCTCTAAGAAATCATGATCTCCAAGGCTCAAAGGCTAGGGAACAATGAAATGGGCTCGAAATCCATCCAAGGAAGGCTCCAAAATAATGGGTAATTCGGGACATCAAAATGATGAATAAGAGAAATTACACAACTTGTGGGATAAAAACGGGTGTCAACAGATGTCCCTTCTTGATGTTCGCTTTGTAAGGGAACGAGCGAAAGCGACGCGGAGATGCAATGGAAAGGAGGTGGAGCGAAAGCGATAGCGATGTGAAACAGAGATGACGCAGAGATGAAGCAGAGAGAACTGAAAAGCGGGCATCAAGGCAAAAGACACCCGTCATAACCAACAAGTGATAAGAATTCTACTGAAAATGCCAAACTAACCACCCAGAATGACTGACAAGGGTAAGACATGCTTGGAGAACTAAGCCAAGGGAGAAAAGAAAACATGACCAGCCTCATTGGAGACACAATCAACAGATAATGAGGGGATCAGAAGGAAACACAGTTGAAGCGCTGAAAACAGGAAATAAAACTGAGATAAAATCCAGACAGGAATCACGCTGGCCAACCAGACCAAGCGGGAAGATCAGAGAAATCATTCAAATTCAGAGTGGAATGAAGATATCTTATCCAAGAAAAATAAGCACAATCAACCATTGTTGAGGAGAAACCTTGAACGGATCACGAGACGTGAATGCTCAAAAAATGACATGATGCATGCTGGGCTAAAATAAAGAATTCATCAAAATGAATGCAAAGAAAGATAAAATAGAAAGTACTCAAGAATAATATTGCTAGATTGAGCAAGACGGGGTGAAGAGTCTTCTTGCAACCACGGCGTGCGAGACAGAGTCCATCGTCCCCCACCCGACTCACACTAACAGCCTATCCAACGATTAATCGTATACTCTTAGATCATCATCATTTTTGTTAAAGGGGAACATCAGATCTCAGAACACACGGGCAACCAGCCGGTCCTTGAGAGACTATAATAATGTAGATACCATATAGTAATGCAACAATGAGCTGGGATAGAGAGCCATACCTGACTTACCTGCCAAGCGAAACGACATTTTTTTGATTTTTTTCAATAAGACACAAACACAACAAAATAAGCATGAAGATAACATAACACGACATAACGAACAAAAAATAACACAACATAACATAACATAACAAAGGATGAAATCACATGAACAATATATGCAAGACATCACATGAACAAACAAGAGGCATGCGTGGGAATGAGGAACACGATGGGGCAAGACAACACACACACGGTGGGACAGCACTCGCGGTGGGAAAAAGACACGTGGGATGGCAATACCACGGTAGGCAAAAGATACAGACAACACGTGTGGGATGACACAGAGGGACATAGACATGTGGGACAACAACACCACAGCGGGACAAAAAAACATGACAAATACGCTCTTCAATCAAAGCCCAAGATCAGAATGAAGCAGAACTGCCAGGTTCACAATCATGAGGTAAAGCCCTCTAATGGAGATATGATGTGAGGCGAAAGCTTAGAATGACATGAGCTTTAGAACAGATCGAGAGATATGATTGAAGAAGAGAACAGATCAGAAAATGTGAACAAGAGCCAGATAGATCAAAATATGGAGCGAGAAAAGCTTGAGTACCTGCGACCTGCAACCTGCACACTTAACAAATGAATCATATCTGTCCATTAAATAAAATAGATAGAAAGGAATAAAAAGACAAATATGTTTGGATTTTTGACAATTTTTTTGATTTTTTTAGATTTTCAACAATATTTGATTTTTTTTGAATTTTATTTTTTTGAATATCTGATTTTTTTGAAATTTTGAAGTATTTGATTTTTTTGAAATTTTTGACATATCTGACTTTTTTTTGACGAAGCAATCTACAGCACCCAAAGACGGGCTTAAACTATTGGCTAGGGGTCGTCGTCCCTCCCCTCCCATTAAAGATTCCTCTTGGGCATGGCGTGCATATGAGGGTGGCTTGCCACAACCAATCGCCTCTAAAGAACGGTGTCCCTACTAAGGCCATACCCGGGATACAACCCAGCCTAAGAGGGAGAAGTAGAAGAAAAATTGGAGACAAGCTTTATGCAGGATGGGAAATATCAAGACTCGAATTCCCCCTAGGGTATTACCCCTCAAAGATATAGTCTGTTGCGTCGGGGCTTTGTGTCTTTGATTTTGGGACCCATATTTACTAGGCACGCGTGCGACCGGGCTCATGACGTCCCGCGGGGAACTGTACTGCCACTGTTGCCATGCCTTTGATTCATAATTTTGCATTGATTCATTTTGATTTTGAGAGCCCTTCCTGGCTAGATATTGCATGAAAGCACATTTTTCAAGGGTCAAGATTGCCCCTATTTGAGACCTCTCTCGTATTAGGGAGCGCCTAGGTTGGTCATCTCATCCATCCATCTCTTGCCCCTACACTTGGCCGAGCAGAGAAAAGAAAAGACCTTTGTGTATACCCAAAGTATGGCCAAAGCAGCAATGATGTTGCTCAAAGAAAAATCAGCTATGGCTTGCCGTGAAGTGTGTGAAAAACCCATGCTAAAAGATCACCCTTAACAATCGGGGAAAGAAACTAGACTCACAGTGCGGAGCTATGACCAGCCTAAGGATGCTGCAGAAGCGAACTCATTTTGTCTAAATTAAGCAAACTTCCTAAAGCCACTCAATCCATGTTGAGGAACCCATATTATAACCATGTAAGGAAATAAAGTAAATAACAGCGATAGCATGTTCTTGCACAAAATAAAGGATACCTTGTAAATCCATAACGTGAAAGTAACATCCTAAAGTAATCTATATCAGCGAGCTTCGCGTAGCATGAGCTTTTGTATGCCTTGCTTGACAAGAAAAAGGAAAGGATAACAAGGATCGAGATTCTTCAGCACGGAGGAGAGACGGACACCAAACTGGACGAAGAAGAGTAAAAGGAAGAAAGATGAGGGCTAGAACTCCCTCGTTAGGATGCAAATACCCTGATAATAAGGAACCAAATACAGAAGAAACGGAGATTAACTAAGATCAAGGCGGACAAAAGCCTCAAAAATAGCATGAAAAAGGGCAATGACCTCGAAAGGGTGAAGAGGAGAGAATAGAAAGATGATAAGGGGATTGTTGCGAAGGTAAGGAAGGAGAAGAATAATCATCTGACGTGGTCGGAGAAAGAGAATTGGAGTCATCCGACAAGGTCGGAGAAGAAGAGTGATAATCATCCGATAAAGTCAGGGAAAGAGAATTGATAAGACTCTATAAACGATCTAAAGGGGGGGTGAATAGATCAGTCACCCAATAAAACCAACTACAATAGCTTCAAGTGCGGAATTAAAACAAACTGCTGCTGGACGGGAGAAGGATAAACAAACACGATCACAAAATACCAACTCTAGGAGATCTAAACTTAAACGATCCTAAACATGCATCTACATCGGATGTATGAGATGAACAAGATGCACACAAGTCACACGACAATCGCACAATAGACATGGATTTTTATGGTGGTTCGATCTCAAACCCGAGATCTACGTCCACCCCACACTCCAAACCGAAATGTGGCATCTACCGCTGATACATAGCTTCGCTGATCCACAGCTTTGGGGTCAAAACTCTATAGACCGCTGGGCGTTACAGCTTATGCCGTCCAGAGGAATCCTCCTCTGCAAACCGCTGGGGACTTACAGCTTCACCCGTCTAGAGGAATCCTCCTCTGCCCGCTGAGCATCACAGCTTGCTTTGCTGACACACAGCTTGAAGATAAGGTTTCAGAAAACAAGGAAGAAACAAACGAAAAATATGAAATATCCAAAGGGAATGTAGCTCACAATGAGCAATCTCAGCTCTGGTATCTGAACCGAGAGACTGAGGAACAAACTCTCAAAGTAACTCTCTCAGAATCCTCTCTCTCAACTCTCTCCTTCTCTTCTTCTCTCTTTCTTCTCTTTCTCTTCTCTCTGGATCGTGCAAGCTCTTTCTGCTTCTGCTCTTCTGAAGTATTTTCACCATCATCACACTTCACGACCAGTCTTATCCAGATGGAGAAGTCTTCCTTTTATAGCAACAACATACAGGTGGGCGTGTGTCCTCCATGAATTCCCACCCTAGCGCCTAGACCACGTGGCAGCATTTCAGCTCACTGCTTTACACGTGTCACAATTCTGGCACATCCTCCATTCTTGGATCACGTGCCCTTCTTAAATTCCTCGAGCAGATATCCTGACAAGGTCAGACTTAGTATCAGTTAGAAGCAATATGAGGATAGTAGAAAGATGCACAGAGTTGGTTCGAGAAAGTATAGACTGCCACCAAAAAATGTACATACTTTGTGTGCATTGTACAAAAGATGCACATACATGCCACTAAAGAATGTACAGACTTTGTTGTGTAAGATGCACACATGCACGGACTTAGTCGCGTGCAGCAACGAAAGGTGCATCGACTTGAGTTATGCATGCACAGACTTAACTGAAAAGGTGCATAAACTTTCTATATATGAGAGGCAGAACACGCACCGACTTTACATGAATCGAAAGGAAAACATGCACTGACTTTACGAGAACGAAAGGAAAACATGCACTGACTTTACGCGAACGAAAGGAAAACATGCACTGACTTAACCTAAGTGTGCTACAGTGCATTGCACCAACTATGTCCCTTGAACATGCATGTGCCTAGATATGCACTGACTTAGAGGTATGCTGCAAGACAAAACTTGCACAGACTCTAAGTGTGCTAAGACGTATATGCTCAAAGCAAGGTTTGCACCGACGTGATCTGCCCAATGCAAAGTATGCATCGACTTGTGCTGGCAGCAAAAGCTGCACTGACTTAGACTAACACCAAATATGCACTGACCCTTACACGCACAAAAGTTGCACCGACTTAGCGCGGGCCAAAACCTACACCGAGTTGCTATGCCTTAGACACACACACATGCACTGACCTAACACTTGCCAAGGCTGCGTGCAGAGAATGGAATGCACGGACCTTAATGCCCATGAGCGATGATATGCACAGACTTTATGCACGACATGAACTTTACTCATGTGCACTATTTAGTAGATGAAGCTAATGGTGTTTGCTATCATCAAAACCAAGGGGCACAACTGTAATGGTGTTTGCTATCATCAAAACCAAGGGGCACAATAATCTCTCCCTTTTTGATGATGACAACACCACACCAATGGACAATGCATATGCAGACTAATGCATCTATAAAATGCTCTCCCTGAAAGTATTACTCTCTATCCCCCTTTGACATAATCTCTCCCCCTAACTCTCCCTCTTAGATGAGAAACAATAAATCTCCCCCTTTGACGTCAGCAAAAAGGAGGAAGGTGAGGGATAAGGAAACCAGGGAGGATGAATGAGATAACATTCGATGCAATGGTTCAGAAAATGAGCAAGTTATAGCTCAACCCTTGGGATATAAGAGTCAATAATGTGTTTGCTTGATTAAATCTAGGTTTAACAGTTGTAGAAAGTGGAGTAAAGCAACTGACTTCCGAAAATAGGGTTATAGACTCCGGTTATAGCAATGAACCTAAAACACATATTCATACTAAACTGAGTCAGGACAGTACCCTAGTGATTGTAGAGACAGTGAATATCAAGGAAAGTCACCTGAATTTGGATTGAAGTTAAACAGTTGACACTCAATGACTTTTGTTATCTAAGGGTTACAACAGTTCCTTTTTCACCGTTGATTTTTCTGATTATGAACTTAGTGAATAGATCAGTGACATTTATACCGTTGACATTAGGTGTACACCTTGATCAGAGGCAGGTACCCCTAGTTACTAGGCATAAACTACTAGATCTGTTTCATGTGAAAATCTCCAAAGACAGCTTGCACCTTTGACGTTAAGGGTACACCTTGATTAGAGGCCAGTACCCCTAGTTACTTAGTGAAACTACCCATGTAGATTTGATCAAGGATACAGAGTTAATCTGAATCACTTCATGACTTAAGGTGTTCTCCATTTCTTTGATGGAGGCCTCAGTTTCTCAGTGTAATTCAATCATTGCTCTGCCACTTTGTTCATTTCTATTCTTTTAAGATCTTATTTCTGCTGCCCTTATGATCTTTTAGAGTGACTGTTTAAAGACAATACACACTCTAGTCTTCTGCATCTTGACCTCACTAAGTCTGTTATGTTCAGGTACAGTAAAGACCTTTCTATTCTAACCATGCGAAAATAAAGTTAAGAGCTATAAACAGTTTCGAACACCTTATTTTCTAATGGACAGTCTCTGAACTCTCCAGTCTATTAAGGTTAAACCTTCAATTCAGTCAAGAAGCAACCATGATTCTTATAAAGGAAGAGTTGCAATAACTGTAGCTTACTGTAATGAACTGATAGAAGATTGTTATCCAATCCGAGTGATACAAAGTGATAATGATACCAATTGATAAAAGGTGATAATGACGCATAGGAGCAGCTCAAAAAGGTTTGCAAGATTATATGGACTGATATCAATGGATAACTGTATCTGAAAAAGGAGGAAAGGATAGGAGAAGTTGAACAACTATCAGACTCAACAGCACTCCCCCTGACATCATGATGCATCAACACCAGTTGCACCGACTCTGTATGCAGATGGTATAAAGATGCACCGACTCTGACATATGTGATATGCAAGATGCACCGACCTACATGCAACTAGAACATAGGATGCACCGACCTTCATGCTGTTAAAGCATGCATCGACATAAAGTCTATACATGGCAATTGATAGACTATATGCACAACCATGCATCGACTGTATGCCCAACTAAGCATCGACTTCAGAGATAATACGTGCAAGATGTGCAGCAACTTATATACTCAGTGCATAAGTGATTATTCTACCATCAAACAACTTTATTCACAAGTTCAAAAACATGCAGATAGAATTATTTCAAGCACTCTAAAAGACAATTCAAGAGAGAAATTAGTCATTTTGCTGCTAAAATTTACAAAGCCCCAGTTCTCTTCTTAGATATCTAAATCTTTCATTTCCGAGGGATTTAGTAAAAATATCAGCAACTTATTTTTTAGTTTCAACAAAGACTAACTCAATTTCACTCTTGCTCACTGCATCTATAAGAAAATGGTGTTTAATATCAATGTGCTTAGTCCTAGAGTGGTGAACAAGATTTTTAGCAAGGCAGATGGCACTAGTGTTATCACATAGAAGTGGAATGCATCCCAGATTTATCTGATAATCTGAGAGCTTATGTTTAATCCATAGTACCTGGGCAGCACAGTTCCCTACAGCAACATATTCTGCCTCTGCAGTGGAGAGTGCCATTGTGTGTTACTTTTTGGATGCCCAAGATACTAGGCAACCACCTAGGAATTGGCAATAGCCACTAGTGCTCTTCCTATCTATCCGACACCCAGCATAGTCTGCATCAGTGTAGGCTAGAAGCTCTAACTCACACTTAGCAGGGTACCAAAGACTAAGTTCTTGGGTGCCTGACAGATACCTAAAGATCCTTTTCACTGCACTAAAATGAGACTCCTTAGGACTAGCCTGAAATCTAGCACATAAACACACTGCAAATTGTATATCAGGCCTAGATGCAGTGAGGTTCAAAAGGGATCCGATCATACCTCTATACAGCTTTTGATCCACTGGGTTACCTTTAGTATCTTCATCAAGACTTGTGGAGGTACCCATTGGAGCTGCAATGTCCTTGAGATTTTCGAGCTTGTATTTCTTCAGGAGGTCCCTAATGTATTTGGTCTGGGTGATGAAGGTTCCATCCTTTGTTTGAGTCACCTGCAATCCAAGAAAGAGTTTCAGCTCACCCATTGAGCTCATTTCAAACTCTTGTGTCATTAAATCATAAAATTCCTTACACATCTTTGGGTTAGTTGAACCAAAAATAATGTCATCCACATAAATCTGAACAATAAGTATGTCAGGTTGACTTATCTTTGTAAACAACGTTTGGTCAATCTCACCTCTCGAGAACTTCTTCTCGGTAAGAAATTTGCTGAGCCTGTCATACCAAGCTCTAGGAGCTTGCTTCAATCCATAAAGAGCCTTATTCAGTTTATAAACATGAGAGGGGAAATCTATGCATTCGAATCCAGGAGGCTGTCGGACATAGACATCTCTTTTATTTCCCCATTGAGGAAAGCAGATTTAACATCCATCAGCTGGAGAGTTATTCCTAATGAGCATGCATAAGCCAACAGTATTCTAATAGCCTCTAACCTGGCTACAGGGGCAAAAGACTCCTCAAAGTCAATTCTGCATTCCTGATTATACCCCTGAGCAACAAGTCTGGCCTTATTCTTAACTACATTACCTAGCTTATTAGTTTTATTTCTAAAAACCCATTTAGTTCCAATGACAGTCCCTTGATTAAGAGGTGGGACTAGGTGCCACACCTTGTTCCTGTCAAACTGATTAAGCTCCTCGTGCATGGCATTGATCCAATGCACATCCTTTAGGGCACTGTCAATGGACTTGGGTTCTACATGAGAAACCAATGCATATTTATTTAATTCATGCTGAGCTCTAAAGTAGCCTCTAGTCCTAGGGAGTTCATTTAAGTTACCAATGACATTACTTACTGGATGATCTCTTAAAAATCTGATATTGATAACTTGGTTACTTTGATCTTCATTTACCTCCCCCTAAACATCAGGCTCTTCTGCATTGTTTTCTTCTGGTTCTTCATCTTGATCTGATTAGTCTGCCGACTGTCTTTCATTCAATATTTCTCCATCATCTTCTTTCCTGCACAGACCATTGTCACATTTAGTCAGGGACTCATCAAAGACTACATGTGGAGATTTTTCAACAGTTTTGGAATTTGAATTGTACACCCTATATGCCCTAGTGGTTTCAGAATATCCTAGGAACATACCCGGATCACTTTTAGGTTCAAACTTATCAAGGCTCCTTTTATCATTAACATGGATAAAACATTTACATCCAAAGACCTTAAAGTGTGCAATTGAAGGTTTGTTACCCTTGAGGATTTCATAGGGTGTTTTCTGAGTGAACGGCCTTACCATGGCTCTATTTATTACATGGCATGCAGTATTGACTGCTTCTGCCCTAAATTTCCTTGGTAGGCCACCTTCAACTAGGAGTCTACGGGCCATCTCCACAAGAGTCCGGTTCCTCCTCTCTACCACTCTATTTTACTCTGGTGTCCTTGGTGAGGAGAACCGATGAGTAATCCCATTGACTCTGCAAAATTCATCAAATTGCGAGTTATCAAACTCACCTCCATGATCAGATAAAATATTTTCAATTGAATTTTCATTTTTCTGTTTTGTTTTCAAATAGAACTCCTGAAATTATGTGAATGCCTCATTTTTATGTGTAAGGAAAAAGACCCAAGTATACTTAGAGAAGTCATCAACTGAGACATATCCATATCTCCTACCTGATAAGCTGACAGATCGTGTGGGTCCAAAAAGATCCATATGTATCAGCTCATAAGGTTTAGAGGACATGTTTTCAGTTCTGGACTTAAATGACTTCCTAGTTTGCTTGGACTGTGTGCATGCATCACAAACTTTATTTTCCTTCTTGAATGAGATTTTAGGGAGTCCTCTAACCATGCTATGTTTATTCAATTTGTGCAAAATAGTATAGCTGGCATGGCCTAATCTACGATGCCACAAAAATGCTAAATCATCTTTATTTGCAGTAAGGCAAGGATTAGAATGAGCTAAATCATCTAAATCTACCAAATAAATGTTATTCACTCTTTTTCCTGAAAATTTAACTACAACGGAATCAGGTTCAAAGATTTTGCAATAATGAGAATCAAAGACTACCTTGTGTCCTTTATCACAGAGCTGGCTGATACTGAGTAAGTTATATGCAAGACCATCAACCAGCAGGACTTCTTCAATGCAACAGGTAGTACACTTACCTACCTTACATGACTCGATGATTTTTACCCTTTGTATTTCCTCCGAAGGTGACAAGACCTCCATTCTTCTCAGTCAACATGCAAAATTTGTCCTTGCCTCCTGTCATATGCATGGAGCAGCCACTATCCAGGTACCACATATTGCTCCTGGCTGCTAGGCATACCTACAATCACAATCAGGTAGAAAATTTTGGAACCCGAAACTGTTTGGGCTCCGAAGCAGAAACAGAACAATTTAAGCAAGACAGCAATTGTTTAGGAATCCACATTTGTCTAAACATGGTTGGCTTAGTTGAATTCCTAACATTCTTTTCATCATTTTTCTTTTTCTCAGCACCAATTGATTGAATCTTCTTCTTTTGGTGCTGTTGTTTTTGTTGAGTTTAGGCACCATCTTTATTAGCAGCATGATTATTTTTGTGCCAGTGCCCAGGCCAATAGGTACTCAGATATTTGCGGCCCGCAGTGGTCCTAGGTTGACCAAAGAAGACATGTCTATTAGGACCCCATGTCCTAGACTGACCAACCCAGCTAGCAACTTGAGGTCTATGCCAGTGAGTAGGAAAAGATTGATATCTAGACCTCCCCTGGACTTGATTCCATCCAGACCTATAGAATGGTTGTGGCTGTTTCTGAGGATAAGTGTAATAGGTCTGGACCTTGGGGTGGTGAGTATGGCTGGTCTGGCCCGAAGCAACATTAGGTCTCCCTTGCATTTTTGACCCACTAGACTTCTGTACAGGTTTATGTTGGGTCTTCTTCTGGACAGGTGATGGTGGTGGAAACTTGGTGGCCTTGCCCCGGGGTTTAGATTTGCTTGGAGGCTGACCCCGAGCCTGAGACTTGCTTTTGTGTGAAGGGCAGGATCTCCTAGGCTCACCAACCTTCTGTTTACCCTTGTCCTTGGCACTAGACATTTTCGAAATAACATTTTTAGAAACAGAATTTTCACTAACCTTTTTTATGAGAGGTCCCTTCCTTTTCTCTGCCACAAATGGTATTATTTTCACGGTAAAGCTCTCTGTGGCAGTTGAGTTGAATCCGAGACCTTCTTTTCTGAAATTCACCTTTGACCCTAACAGAGCATTGAGATTATCTGAACCTTGGGTCATATTTTCTATTATTTTCCTTTTATCAACATCTTCTTTCTCTAAATTTTCAACAATTTTCTTTAATTCAGAATTCACACACAAAACAGCTTCATATTTCTCATTTGAAAATTTTGCTTCATTTTCAAGCGTTTGAATTCTCAGCTTCAAATCATCAATAACATTCTTTAACCATTCATTTTCTTTTCTAGAATTTATTAAAGCATGCTTCAAATCATCAGATTCAGCACATGAAAATTTTAAACTATCATTTTTAAATTTTAAACTATCATTTTTAGATTGCAGACAGGCAATTTTATCAGACATGGTTTTATCATTCATAAGAAAGTTTACTTTCTTCTTCAAATGCCTGTTCTCCTTTCTAATATCATCAACTTTATCTAGCAAGTCTCTGTAGGCATCCTCCCAATCAGATATGGTATAGTGCTCAAAGGGAGAGGATACCTCATCGGAATCTTCTTCTTCTTCTTTGTCACTTTTGGCCATTAGGCAGACGGGCTTTTCTTCATCCTCGCTCTTTGAGGTGGTGCTCAGTGTGCCCTCGTCTTCATCGCTCCAAGTACTAATCATGGCTTTTCCTTTTCCAGCTTTCTTCCTTAGTTTCTCCTTTTGCTTCTGGAGCTCTGGACAATCTACCTTCATATGACCGGCCTTCCTGCAGTGATAGCAAACATTAGTATAAGGTTTCTTCGTAGGGTTAGACCTATACCTGTTATGTCGTCGGCCGCTGAATTGTTTTCGGCCGAAAATTCTACCTTCCTTTCTCAAGAATCGCCTGAACTCTCTGGTCAGCAAAGCAAGTTGGTCAACATCAATTTATGACCCATAGAGGCTGCTCTGCTCGCTTGATGATCCACTGTGGCTGGATCTGCTTGTTCTGCTGGAGCTAGCCTTCAGCGCGATTGGTTTCTTCTTGTTCTCGAGCTCCTCAGCTTTGGGAAGGTTCATCTCATATGCCATTAGAGAACCTATCAGCTCGTCAACCTTCATCCTCTGAAGATCCCTTGACTCTTCAATCACTGTCGCCTTTGTGTGCCAGATAGGAGTCAGAGATCGCAGGATCTTCCTTACAATCTCATAGTCAGAATAGCTCTTTCCCAAATTCCATAGACCATTAGTTATGATCGTCAGACGAGCATATATCTCAGTCACCGTCTCACCGGGCTTCATCCGGAATGCTTCATATTCAGAGACCAACATATTAGGCTTGGACTCTCTCACCTGTGAGGTCCCTTTGTAGATAACCTCCAGTGTGTCCCACATCTCCTTGGCGGTTTTGCAAGATGAAACTCTGGAGAATTCAGTGGGATGAAGTGCGCACTGAATAGAGTTGACGACACTCCAGTTCAACGTAGACTTTCTAATTTCCTCTCTCGTCCAAACCTCTTCATTCTCGTGCAGTTCCAACGGTCCCTTGCTCACTACCCTCCAGATCTTGAGTCTTTCGCTCTTAGAAAGACCTGCATTTTGTTCTTCCAGTAGGCACAGTTGGAGCCGTCGAAGTACGAAGGCTTGGAGGTTGAATGTCCCTCTACTGTCATTCCCTTACCGTTCATGGCCGTTCCTCTTTAGGATGTTAGTCCCTGAAAAAGAGTTAGGCTCTGATACCAATTGATAAGACTCTATAGACGATCAAGAGGGGGGTGAATAGATCAGTCACCCAATAAAACCAACTACAACAGCTTCAAGTGCGGAATTAAAACAAACTGCTGCTGGACGGGAGAAGGATAAACAAACATGATCACAGAATACCAACTCTAGGAGATCTGAACTTAAACGATCCTAAACATGCATCTACATCGGATGGACGAGATGAACAAGATGCACACAAGTCACACGACAATCGCACAGTAGACATGGATTTTTATGGTGGTTCGATCTCAAACCCGAGATCTACGTCCACCCCACACTCCAAACGAAATGTGGCTTCTACCGCTGATACATAGCTTCGCTGATCCATAGCTTTGGGGTCAAAACCCTATAGACCGCTGGGCGTTACAGCTTATGCCGTCCAGGGGAATCCTCCTCTGCAAACCGCTGGGGACTTACAGCTTCACCAATCTAGAGGAATCCTCCTCTGCCTGCTGAGCATCACAGCTTGCTCTGCTGACACACAGCTTGAAGATAAAGTTTCAGAAAATAAGGAAGAAACAAACGAAAAATACGAAATCTCCAAAGGGAATGTAGCTCACAATGAGCAATCTCAGCTCTGGTATCTGAACCGAGAGATTGAGGAACAAACTCTCAAAGTAACTCTCTCATAATCCTCTCTCTCAACTCTCTCCTTCTCTTCTTCTCTCTTTCTTCTCTTTCTCTTCTCTCTGGATCATGCAAGCTCTTTCTGCTTCTGCTCTTCTGAAGTATTTTCACGATCATCACACTTCACGACCAGTCTTCTCCTGATGGAGAAGTCTTCCTTTTATAGCAACAGCATACATGTGGGCGTGTGTCCTCCATGAATTCCCACCCTAGCGCCTAGACCACGTGGCAGCATTTCAGCTCACTGCTTTACACGTGTCACGATCCTGGCACATCCTCCATTCTTGGATCACGTGCCCTTCTTAAATTCCTCGAGCAGATATCCTGACAAGGTCAGACTTAGTATCAGTTAGAAGCAATATGAGGATAGTAGAAAGATGCACAGAGTTGGTTCGAGAAAGTATAGACTGCCACCAAAGAATGTACAGACTTTGTGTACATTGTAGAAAAGATGCACAAACATGTCACTAAAGAATGTACAGACTTTGTTGTGTAAGATGCACACATGCACGGACTTAGTCGCGTGCAGCAACTAAAGTTGCATCGACTTGAGTTATGCATGCACAGACTTAACTAAAAAGGTGCACAAACTTTCTATATATGAGAGGCAGAACACACACCGACTTTACATGAATCGAAAGGAAAACATGCACTGACTTTACGAGAACGAAAGGAAAACAAGCACTGACTTTACGCGAACGAAAGGAAAACATGCATTGACTTAACCTAAGTGTGCTACAGTGCATTGCACCAACTATGTCCCTTGAAAATGCATGTGCCTAGATATGCACTGACTTGGAGGTATGCTGCAAGACAAAACTTGCACAGACTCTAAGTGTGCTAAGACGTATATGCTCAAAGCAAGGTTTGCACCGACGTGATCTGCCCAATGCAAAGTATGCATCGACTTGTGCTTGCAGCAAAAGCTGCACTGACTTAGACTAACACCAAATATGCACTGACCCTTACACGCACAAAAGTTGCACCGACTTAGCGCGGGCCAGAACCTGCACCGAGTTGCTATGCCTTAGACACACACACATGCACTGACCTAACACTTGCCAAGGCTGCGTGCAGAGAATGGAATGCACGGACCTTAATGCCCATGAGCGATGATATGCACAGACTTTATGCACGACATGAACTTTACTCATATGCACTATTTAGTAGATGAATCTAATTGTGTTTGCTATCATCAAAACCAAAGGGCACAACTCTAATGGTGTTTGCTATCATCAAAACCAAGGGGCACAACAATCTCCCCCTTTTTGATGATGACAACACCACACCAATGGACAATGCATATGCAGACTAATGCATCTATAAAATGCTCTCCCTGAAAGTATTACTCTCTATCCCCCTTTGACATAATCTCTCCCCCTAACTCTCCCTCTTAGATGAGAAACAATAAATCTCCCCCTTTGACGTCAGCAAAAAGGAGGAAGGTGAGGGATAAGGAAACCAGGGAGGATGAATGAGATAACATTCGATGCAATGGTTCAGAAAATGAGCAAGTTATAGATCAACCCTTGGGATATAAGAGTCAACAATGTGTTTACTTGATTAAATCTAGGTTTAATAGTTGTAGAAAGTGGAGTAAAGCAACTGACTTCCGAAAATAGGGTTATAGACTCCGGTTATAGCAAAGAACCTAAAACACATAGTCATACTAAACTGAGTCAGGACAGTACCCTAGTGATTTTAGAGACAGTGAATATCAAGGAAAGTCACCTGAATTTGGATTGAAGTTAAACAGTTGACACTCAATGACTTTTGTTATCTAAGGGTTACAACAGTTCCTTTTTCACCGTTGATTTTTCTGATTATGAACTTAGTGAATAGATCAGTGACATTTATACCGTTGACATTAGGTGTACACCTTGATCAGAGGCAGGTACCCCTAGTTACTAGGCATAAACTACTAGATCTGTTTCATGTCAAAATCTCCAAAGACAGCTTGCACCTTTGACATTAAGGGTACACCTTGATTAGAGGCCAGTACCCCTAGTTACTTAGTGAAACTACCCATGTAGATTTGATCAAGGATACAGAGTTAATCTGAATCACTTCATGACGTAAGGTGTTCTCCATTTCTTTGATGGAGGCCTCAGTTTCTCAGTGTAATTCAGTCATTGCTCTGCCACTTTGTTCATTTCTATTCTTTTAAGATTTTATTTCTGCTGCCCTTATGATCTTTTAGAGTGACTGTTTAAAGACAATACACACTCTAGTCTTCTGCATCTTGACCTCACTAAGTCTGTTATGTTCAGGTACAGTGAAGACCTTTCTATTCTAACCATGCGAAAATAAAGTTAAGAGCTATAAACAGTTTCGAACACCTTATTTTCTGATGGACAGTCTCTGAACTCTCCAGTCTATTAAGGTTAAACCTTCAATTCAGTCAAGAAGCAACCATGATTCTTATAAAGGAAGAGTTGCAATAACTGCAGCTTACTGTAATGAACTGATAGAAGATTGTTATCCAATCCGAGTGATACAAAGTGATAATGATACCAATTGATAAAAGGTGATAATGACGCATAGGAGCAGCTCAAAAAGGTTTGCAAGATTATATGGACTGATATCAATGGATAACTGTATCTGAAAAAGGAGGAAAGGATAGGAGAAGTTGAACAACTATCAGACTCAACAGCACTCCCCCTGACATCATGATGCATCAACACCAGTTGCACCGACTCTGTATGCAGATGGTATAAATATGTACCGACTCTGATCATATGCAAGATGCATCGACGTTTATGCTGTTAAAACACTGGATGCATCAACTCCATGCTGAAAGCTTATGCACCTCGCTGAAAACGTGCATCAACTATGTGTAGAGCATGCTTCGACATGAAGTCTATACAAGGCAATTGATTGACTACATTCACAACCAACGTCAACTATATGCCCAACTATGCATTGACTACAGAGATAAAATGTGCCAGATGTGCAGCAACTTATGTACTCAGTCCACAAGTGATTATTCAATCATCAAACAACCTTATTCACAAGTTCAAGAACAGGCAAACCCAATTATCTCAAGCACTCTAAACGACATTTCAAGAGAAAAAATTAGTCATTTTCCTGCTGAAATTTACAAAGCCCCAGTTCTCTTCTTAGATATCTAAATCTTTCATTTCTGAGAGGTTTTGTAAAAATATCAGCAACTTGTTTTTCAGTTTTAACAAAGACTAATTCAATTTCACTTTTGCCCACAGTATCTCTAAGAAAATGGTGTTTAATATCAATGTGCTTAGTCCTAGAGTGGTGAACAAGATTTTTAGTAAGGCAGATGGCACTAGTGTTATCACATAGAAGTGGAATGCATCCCAGATTTATCTGATAATCTGAGAGCTGATGTTTAATCCATAGTACCTGGGCAGCACAGTTTCCTGCAGCAACATATTCTGCCTCTGTAGTGGAGAGTGCCACTGTGTGTTACTTTTTAGAAGCCCAAGATACTAGGCAACCACCTAGGAATTGGCAATAGCCACTAGTTCTCTTCATATCTATCCGACACCCAACATAGTCTGCATCAGTGTATGCTAGAAGCTCTAACTCACACCTAGCAGGGTACCAAAGACCAAGTTCTTGGGTGCCTGACAGATACCTAAAGATCCTTTTCACTGCACTAAAATGAAACTCCTTAGGACTAGCCTGAAATCTAGCACATAAACACACTGCAAATTGTATATCAGGCCTAGATGCAGTGAGGTTCAAAAGGGATCCGATCATACCTCTATACAGCTTTTGATCCACTAGGTTACCTTTAATATCTTCATCAAGACTTGTGGAGGTACCCATTGGAGCTGCAATGTCTTGAGATTTTCGAGCTTGTATTTCTTCAGGAGGTCCCTAATGTATTTGGTCTGGGTGATGAAGGTTCCATCCTTTGTTTGAGTCACCTGCAATCCAAGAAAGAGTTTCAGCTCACCCATTGAGCTCATTTAAAACTCTTGTGTCATTAAATCATAAAATTCCTTACACATCTTTGGGTTAGTTGAACCAAAAATAATGTCATCCACATAAATCTGAACAATAAGTATGTCAGGTTGACTTATCTTTGTAAACAACGTTTGGTCAATCTCACCTCTCGGGAACTTCTTCTCGGTAAGGAATTTGCTGAGCCTGTTATACCAAGCTCTAGGAGCTTGCTTCAATCCATAAAGAGCCTTATTCAGTTTATAAACATGAGAGGGGAAATATATGCATTCGAATCCAAGAGGCTGTCAGACATAGACATCCTCTTTTATTTCCCCATTGAGGAAAGCAGATTTAACATCCATCTGCTGGAGAGTTATTCCTAATGAGCATGCATAAGCCAACAATATTCTAATAGCCTCTAACCTGGCTACTGGGGCAAAAGACTCCTCAAAGTCAATTCTGAATTCCTGATTATACCCCTGAGCAACAAGTCTGGCCTTATTCTTAACTACATTACCTAGCTCATTAGTTTTATTTCTAAAAACACATTTAGTTCCAATGACAGTCCCTTGATTAAGAGGTGGGACTAGGTGCCACACCTTGTTCCTATCAAACTGATTAAGCTCCTCGTGCATGGCATTGATCCAATGCACATCCTTTAGGGCACTGTCAATGGACTTGGGTTCTACATGAGAAACCAATGCATATGTATTAAATTCATGCTGAGCTCTAAAGTAGCCTCTAGTCCTAGGGGGTTCATTTAAGTTACCAATGACATTACTTACTGAATGATCTCTTAAAAATTTGATATTGATAACTTGGTTACCTTGATCTTCATTTACCTCCCCCTGAACATCAGGCTCTTCTGCATTGTTTTCTTCTAGTTCTTCTTCTTGATCTGATTGGTCTACCGACTGTCCTTCATTCAATATTTCTCCATCATCTTCTTTCCTGCACAGACCATTGTCACATTTAGTCTGGGACTCATCAAAGACTATATGTGGAGATTCTTTAACAGTTTTGGAATTTGAATTGTACACCCTATATGCCCTAGTGGTTTCAGAATATCCTAGGAACATACCCGGATCACTTTTAGGTTCAAACTTATCAAGGTTCCTTTTATCATTAACATGGATAAAACATTTACATTCAAAGACCTTAAAGTGTGCAATTGAAGGTTTGTTACCCTTGAAGATTTCATAGGGTGTTTTCTGAGTGAACGGCCTTACCATGGCTCTATTTATTACATGGCATGCAGTATTGACTGCTTCTGTCCAAAATTTCCTTGGTAGGCCACCTTCAACTAGGAGTGTACGGGCCATCTCGACAAGAGTCCGGTTCCTCCTCTCCACCACTCCATTTTGCTCTGGTGTCCTTGGTGAGGAGAACCGATGAGTAATCCATTGACTCTGCAAAATTCATCAAATTGTGAGTTCTCAAACTCACCTCCATGATCAGATAAAATATTTTCAATTGAATTTTCATTTTTCTATTTTGTTTTCAAATAGAACTCCTGAAATTCTGTGAATGCATCATTTTTATGTGTAAGGAAAAAGACCCAAGTATACCTAGAGAAGTCATCAACTGAGACATATCCATATCTCCTACCTGATAAGCTGACAGATCGTGTGGGTCCAAAAAGATCCATATGTATCAGCTCATAAGGTTTGGAGGACATGTTTTCAGTTCTGGACTTAAATGACTTCCTAGTTTGCTTGGACTGTGTGCATGCATCACAAACTTTATTTTCCTTCTTGAATGAGATTTTAGGGAGTCCTCTAACCATGCTATGTTTATTCAATTTGTGCAAAATAGTATAGCTGGCATGGTTTAATCTACGATGCCACAAAAATGCTATTTGCAGTAAGGTAAAGATTAGAATGAGCTAAATCATCTAAATCTACCAAATAAATGTTATTCACTCTTTTTCCTGAAAATTTAACTACATCGGAATCAGGTTCAAAGATTTTGTAATAATGAGAATCAAAGACTACATTGTGTCCTTTATCACAGAGCTAGCTGATACTGAGTAAGTTATATGCAAGACCATCAACCAGTAGGACTTCTTCAATGCAACAGGTAGTACACTTACCTACCTTACCTGACCCGATGATTTTACCCTTTGTATTTCCTCCGAAGGAGACAAGACCTCCATTCTTCTCAGTCAACATGCAAAATTTAGCCTTGTCTCCTGTCATATGCCTGGAGCAGCCACTATCCAGGTACCACATATTGCTCCTGGCTACCAGGCATACCTGCAATCACAATCAGGTAGAGAATTTTAGAACCCAAAACTGTTTGGGCTCCGAAGCAGAAACAGAATAATTTAAGCAAGATAATAATTGTTTAGGAATCCACATTTGTCTAAACATGGTTGGCTTAGTGGAATTCCTAACATTCTTTTCATCATTTTTCTTTTTCTTAGCACCAACTAATTGAATCTTCTTCTTCTGGCGCTGTGGTTTTTGTTGAGTTCTGGCTCCATCTTTATTAGCAGCATGATTATTTTTGTGCCAGTGCCCAGGCCAATAGGTACTCAGATAATTGCGTCCCGCCGTGGTCCTTGGCTGACCAAAGAAGACCTGTCTATTAGGACCCCATGTCCAAGATTGACCAACCCAGCTAGCAAACTGAGGTCTATGCCAGTGAGTAGGAAAAGATTGATACCTAGACCTTCCCTGGACTTGATTCCATCCAGACCTATAGAATGGTTGTGGCTGTTTCTGAGGATAAGTGTAATAGGTCTGGACCTTGGGCTGGTGAGTATGGCTGGTCTGGCCCGAAGCAGCATTAGGTCTCCCTTGCATTTTTGACCCACTAGACTTCTGTACAGGTTTATGTTAGGTCTTCTTCTGGACATGTGATGGTGGTGGAGACTTGGTGGCCTTGCCCGGGGGTTTAGATTTGCTTGGAGGCTGACCCCGAACCTGAGACTTACTTTTGGGTGAAGGGCAGGATCTGCTAGGCTCACCAACCTTCTGTTTACCCTTGTCCTTGGCACTGGACATTTTCAAAATAACATTTTTAGAAATCAAATTTTCACTAACCATTTTTATGAGAGGTCCCTTCCTTTTCTCTGCCACAAATGGTATTATTTTCACGGCAAAGCTCTCCGTGGCAGTTGAGTTGAATCCGAGACCTTTTCTTAAATTCACCTTTGACCCTAACAGAGCATTGAGATTATCTGAACCTTGGGTCATATTTTCTATTATTTTCCTTTTATCAACATCTTCTTTCTCTAAATTTTCAACAGTTTTCTTTAATTCAGAATTCACACACAAAACAGCTTCATATTTCTCATTTGAAATTTTTGCTTCATTTTCAAGCGTTTGAATTCTCAGCTTCAAATCATCAATAACATTCTTCAACCATTCATTTTCTTTTCTAGAATTTATTAAAGCATGCTTCAAATCATCAGATTCAGCACATGAAAATTTTAAACTATCATTTTCAGATTGCAGACAGGCAATTTTATTAGACATGGTTTTATCATTCATAAGAAAGTTTACTTTCTTCTTCAAATGCCTGTTCTCCTTTCTAATATCATCCACTTTATCTAGCAAGTCTCCGTATGTCACGCCCCGAGCCTTTAATTACAGCGGAAGACTAGCTCGAGGAACGTGAACAGCCGGCATGGTAAGCCTCTTGCAAGCAAGAATAATCAGAGCGCAAGATAATCACACACATAAATGCAATTGCACATATTTACTCAAACTTCAACTTATTTCATTAATGATCAAATCAAATACTCAATACAATCACCATTTCAACTTTCTTCATCATACTAGACTCAAGAAATAAGAAAATTACATAGACTCAATCTAAACAATATAGACTTCCTAAGTCCTCACTCATTCTTCATTCACTCTCGGACCCGCTATTTGAATATTTTGAATCCGATCCTGACTCACTTCCATCTCCTGAAAAGATTGGAAATAGGTAATGAGCACACTTGCCCAATAGGTATCTTCGCATCAACATGAAGGCACTATTAAAGTAATTAACATTTTTGCTCTAGAGGAATAAGGTAAAATCATACGAATGTGATAAATCACAAGTAACCAAAGTAACAAGATGATCATGTAAGATAGAATGAACAAGTATGAACTAGCAAGAATGTAGCAAGAATGGCCTTTCATGAACAAGAATATACTAGCAAGTCACATACTCATCACCCAAACATCTTTTGCTTATGAGCAAGTATTTGGTGAATTTCTGTGGAATATCATGTAACAAGCAAGAAAGTCATGTACGTGTATCTGTCGTGCCGTGGAATTTCACTTATTTATAGAGAAAGTACTCCCAGCGTAATGCGACGCCAGTAGCATCATATCCCATGGTTTACAATATGTTTCCGATAATTAGCCGAGGGGACTAGCATAGAGCCCTTGGACACAATCAGTGCTCGATCGCATCTTTAAGTATAAATCAAGCTATTTCCACGTTTCAAGCAATAAAATATGGCCAAGAATGCAAATAAGTTCTTGATAATAATAATCAACAATGAACGCCTCAACTTAGGACATGAGAGATCAAGAATGATTTAAGACGATGTCATGCTCATGGAAATAACTCGGCAGCATAACGGTACATTTATTATCATTCATAATTCAAGTTAAGTTTCTTTAGACAATATGACAAGTCCTAGACCATCAATACTCTAGCTAGGAACTTAGAATATCAACCCTTTGGTCAAACCTCGGGTTAAAGGAATTAGAACTGTGACAATCTAATACTGGGCCATTACATGAACATAACGGTCTAGTGTTGGGCCGTTAGAAAGGCTGAATCCAGAAGAAAATAAATATGGACTCAAACAATGTGACGGTCATATATTAGACCGTTATATGTGCCTGACGGTCTAATATAGATCCGTTACATATCCAGAATCTGAAAACATCGACAGTGCTTTCTAACAATTGGGCTTTCATGGTACAACCAACTCGGCGTCTTAGTGGGAATCCCAGGCTCGCAGAGAATTATGGAGGCCTTGAAACAAGATTTCCTAGTCCATTGGAAGGAATATCCAATAGAGAGGTCCTCATGTTCAAGAATATGTTCCTATAGTGCAAAAAGTGTGAACTAATGGCCATATACCGGAATATATGCCATGTACTTAAAGAAATTTACTCTATAGATAGAAAAAGACTGTGCAGCGATGTGAAACCATGATAAAAACTCCGTCATTAGATCATTTAAAATCATAGTGCAAATATAAAACTATAAAGTTTAGCTAATGAAATTAACATATGCTTGAAATAACTAGAGATGCTTTTAACATGCAATTTCTATCATAAATTGATCAATAAACTCAAAGTCATGAAAACAGTTCAAAACTTAGATAACTAAGCTTATTTATAAGTAAACTTGATTGTTCTTCAATTCTATCTTGCATTGCCTGAACAAAGTACTCTGGCGGTCTAAGATGGGGGCGTCACAGTGCTATGACGGTTTATCGTGGGGCCGTCAGAGTGTTGTAACGCACTGCTTCTGGGCCGTCAGAGATAACTGAGAAATTTAAATACAACATAGGGTGTGACGGCTTATCGTAAGGCCGTTATATCATGTGACGGTCTTACCTTAATCCGTCAGAGGTTCTATTGACAGTAAATAGAATAGAAAACTATGAAAATATGTCATGCTTGGAAATCAAAATTCTTAAACTATTTCAGTCATGAAAAATGAAGTATAGGCCAGCTACATGCATAGGTTGACATGAATTAACAACAAAATATCTTTTATCTTTGATTAAGGCTAAGGATATGCATGTATGCACAACCCTACTAAAATATGAAATTCATGATCTATAGTGCATATAATCAAGCAAAACCAGAGAGCTTTTATCCCTAACATGATGTTCTTGCCGTTCATGAGATAACCTACCTTCTTACTGGGCTTTAGACTTCTAATTTGGTCTTCAAGACACGCCCTAGTTCTTCCCTTCCTGAGATTTTTTAGCAACTTCACGTCGCTTTAACTCCTCAGTCTCTTGACCTAAGGACGTGAAATTTTGAGGTTAAGAAGATGAAACTAAGAGGAATAAAAAGTTCTAAAGCATCTAACTCTAATTACCTCGTTTAGCTTCTCTAAATTTCTGATCTTCAGCATCTTATTGCACAGTTTCCTGGGTTGGCGTGATGAAACCAGCAACTTTGGAAGATCCTAACTCCTTGGATACTCATCCTCCTAACATGAAATTTTGAGAGTTGTTAGTCTAAAGTATTAGGAACAAAAGACTCTAAAGAACTTACCCGCAATTCTATCTCCTTACCTTGATTCTTCACGAGCCAAAAGTAAGGGTCGCTCAGTTCAGAACTGGGCCCTATTTATGGAGTTTTGGCTAGGGTTCAAGGATTTGAACGATTCTAGAGTCCTTAATTAGCCAGAACTTGATTCCTAAGAGTCCTTAGTAACCTTACACATTCTCCTAATTAGGTCTCTTGTAGATAGGATCCCAAAGATCCAATCTTTTTATTCTTTCTTCCATTCACGGAACTGACAGAGTGTAACGGTCCAATCTGGGCGCGTTACATGACTGTGACGGTCGCACGATAGACCACTACATCCACTATGCGCAGAATTCAATTTTATTCAAACTCTTTTTGTTAATTATCCATCCAATTATCTATATAAGGGGTATTTATCCTTATAATTCGTGAATAGGCTAAATAACCTTCTAGAATATGGGCCAAACTTATTGGGCTTGGTCCTTATACCTATTGGGTTTTGATTAAATAGGCTGGACTAGTTATTTAACATAATTGAGCCTTATAAACCCAATATTAATTCATTTATAAATCTATTTTTGCCCTTTATAAATTCTAGAAAAATTCTATAAATAATCTAGAAATTACTAATAAATTCTGGGGTTCTACACCCTCCCCCACTTAGAAGAATTTGATCCCCAAATTCAATTCATAGATTTATGGAGAGTGTACTTACAGTTGAATAATTCTGAGAATCTTCTTCGCATAGATTCTTCCGTCTCCTATGTTGCTTCATGTGGCCATTGCTTCGTCCATTGGACTTGGACCATAGGAATAGTTTTATTCCTTAGTTGACGCACTTCTCGTTCCCGAATCCTGACCGGTTTCTGCTCGTATGTCAGATCCTTTTGGATCTCCAAATTGTCATAAGTAATGACATGATGAGGATTATATACATATTTCTTCAACATAGAGACGTGAAATACGTCGTGAACTCCTGCTAATTGTGGAGGTAAAGCCAGTCTATAAGCCACTTCATCAACCCTTTCGAGAATTTCAAATGGGCCAATGAACATTGGAGTTAGCTTTCCTTTAATGCCAAATCTTCGAATACCACGGCCTGGAGAAACTTTCAGACATACATGATCTCCCACCTGAAACTCCAAGTCGCGTCTTCAATTGTCAGCATAAGATTTCTGCCTATCTTGCGCTATCTTCATTCTTTCTTGAATGAGCTTGATCTTCTCTGTAGAATCCCTTATAAGGTCAGGGCCTAGGAATTGCTTTTCCCCTATTTCGTTCCAACATATTGGTGATCTACAGCTTTTTCCATATAAAGCTTCAAAGGGCGCCATCTGTATGCTGGCTTGATAACTGTTACTGTATGCAAATTCTACCAGAGGCAAGTGATCATGCCAACTTCCTCCAAAATCAATAGCACAAGCCCTGAGCATATCTTCTACTACCTGATTTGTTCTTTCAGTCTGACCATCAGTTTGTGGGTGAAATACTGTACTAAAATTCAATCTAGTCCCTAGTGAATGTTGTAGGCCCTTCCAGAATTGTGATGTGAATCGATGATCTCTATCAGATACAATAGTGACAGGGACACCATGTAATTTGACAATTTCTTTCATGTATAATGCTGCTAAAATATCCACAGACCATCGACTTTTTATTGGTACGAAGTGTGCGGATTTAGTCAATCGGTCTATGATCACCCATATACCATCGTGTCCTCCTCTGGTCTTTGGTAAGCCCATGATGAAGTCCATCCCTATACTCTCCCATTTCCATTCGGGAATATTCAAGGGATGTAATTTACCTGTGGGTCTAAAATGTTCTACTTTTACTTGTTGACAGGTGAGACAACGGGACATGAAATCAGCTATTTCTCTCTTCATATTGGGCCACCAGAAGTTTCTTTTGAGATCTTGATACATCTTTGTACCTCCTTGATGAATGGTGTACTTGGAATTATGTGCTTCTTCTAGGATCAGTTTCTTCGTATCCTCATGATCTGGTACACACACTCGACCTTTAAATAACAAACTTCCGTAATTAGAAATAGAGAAATCCGGCCTTTGTTCAATATTGGCTTTAATCTCCAGTAATATGGGATCATCATTTTGTAGCTTGACCAGATCCTCTATTAATGTAGGTTGAGCTCGAATATTAGCTATGAAATAATCTTCTTCCTTTATGTCAATATCTAAGTTCATCTGAGCAAATTGAGGAATAAGATTAGTCGTACTAATCATAAGACTTGATAGCATACCTATTGATTTTCTGCTGAGTGCATCAGCTACAGTATTAGCCTTGCCATGATGATATTGAATAGTAAAATCAAAGTCCTTGAGATATTCTAACCATCTCCTTTGCCTCATATTTAGTTCCTTTTGAAAGAATAAGTATTTCAAGCTTTTGTGGTCTGAGTATACCGTGAACTTTTCTCCGTAAAGGTAGTGACGCCAAATCTTTAAGGCGAAGATAACAGCTGCCAATTCTAAATCATGCACGGGATAATTTTCCTCGTGACGTTTCAATTGTCTTGAAGAATAACAGATTACTTTTCCCTCTTGCATGAGAACGCATCCTAAGCCAATGCCAGATGCATCCGTATATACTTTGAATCTACCACCTTCTACCGGTAGTGCTAAAATATGAGCTGTAGTAAGGTGATTCTTAAGAATTTGAAAACTCTTTTCACATTCCTCTGACCAGACAAAAGGATTTTCTTTTCTTGTGAGTCTAGTTAAAGGAACTGTAATCTTTGAGAAGTCCTTAATGAACCTTCTATAATAACTAGCTAGACCCAGAAAGCTTCTTACTTCTGATATAGTCATTGGCCGGCTCCAATTTCTGACAGCTTCGACTTTTGAAGGATCCACAACGATACCTTCCTTTGAAATAATGTGACCTAGGAATGAAACTTCCTTGAGCCAGAATTCACATTTGTTAAGCTTTGCATAAAGTTTATGTTCTCTAAGTGTTTGTAAGGCTATCCTCAAATGTTCTTCATGTTCCTCTTTTGTCTTGGAATATATCAAGATATCATCAATGAAGATGACGATGAACTGGTCCAGATATGGTTGAAAAACACTGTTCATAAGTTGCATAAATGCTACTGGGGCATTTGTTAACCCAAACGGTATTACCACAAATTCATAGTGGCCATAACGACTTCGAAAAGCCGATTTATAAATGTCTTCTTCTTTAATTCTGAGCTGATGATAACCTGATCTGAGGTTTATTTTGGAGAAATACACTGCTCCTGAAAGTTGATCGAAGAGCTCATCAATACGCGACAACGGATACTTGTTTTTGATTGTAAGTTGATTTAGTTGCCGGTAGTTTATGCATAGCCTGAGAGAGCCATCCTTCTTTTTGACAAATAGCACTGGCGCATCCCAAGGGGATGTGCTAGGTCTAATGAAGCCCTTATCTAGTAGTTTCTGCAACTGCCTCTTTAGTTCCTTAAGTTCCGTGGGGGACATCCTGTAAGGGGCTATAGAAACAGGTGCTGCTCCTGGAATGAGTTCAATAGTGAAGTTCACTTCCCTCTCGGGTGGTAAACAGGGATAATTCGGATGGGAATACATCTGGGAACCCATTTACAATAGAAATGTTTGCTAGGATGATTTCCTTGGATTATGTAACAATGACAGAAGAAAGAAAAGCTTCACATCCTTGCGAGATGAGTTTGCAAGCGTGAAGAGAAGATATGATAGTGAGATGTTTCCTATACTTGATGCCAAGGAAAGAGAATCTTGGAAGGCCTGATTTTTGGAAGGATATAATCCTATTTCTGCAATTGATATAAGCATCATGATCTATAAGCCAATCTACCCCTAAAATGGCATCATAACCTTTCATGTCAAGACATACTAAGTTTGCGGGGAGCTTGTGGCCTTCTACTATTACCTCACTATTAGGATAATATTCGGTAAGCTTAGTTCCAGATCCTAAGGGTGTGGTAATAGCAAGATGTGAAGGTAGAGAAACTGATGCAATTGGTAACGTTTTGGCAAATGTAGTGGAGATAAAAGAATGAGAGGCACCAGTATCAAATAGCACAAATGCAGGACGAGAATAAATTTGAAGAGTACCTTCCATAAGCCCACCATCCCTGGGAGCTTCCTCTTCTTCTAGAACGGCATTGAGGCGAGCCTGCCTCCTGCATCCACCATCAGATGACTGGTCCTTCATAAGGGGGCAATCCGGCATGCGACGCTCCCTGCTTCCACAGCGTAAACAAGCACCAAGGCGCTTCCAACACTCTTCAGCCGAATGGCCAAACTTTTTGCAAAAAGTGCAAGCCGTGGCGACTTGCTCCTCCTCCTTAATCTTCTTGTTCTTCTGGGAACTTCCACCGTTCTCGCCCCTGGACCGCTTCTTACTATCACGGCTTTTGTGAGGCTCCGTGATGCTGAATTTTTCTTTCTTATAACGTCGATCAGATCGTTGGCTGGACTCTTCTCCTTTCCCTTTCAATTTCTCGACCTTTTCTAAGGTCCTTTCACATAAGTATGCCCGTTGAACCATCTCCGCATAAGTACGGATGTTTTGGGTCCCGAGCTGCTGGATAAAACCGGGTCATAATTCATCCATAAACCGATTAGCCTTTAATAGATCGGTACTGATTAAATGCGGTGCATAAGGTGCTAGTCTGGAGAATTGAAGTTCATATTCCACAACTGTCATCATTCCTTGTCGAAGAGAGGCGAACTCCAGAGCCTTTCTTTCTTTCACATGCTCGGAAAAGTACTTAGCACGGATAAAGTGAGAAAACCATCCCATGTATGAGGTGCATCGGTCGGAGGTGTCGGAACCGACTTCCACTATGTACGTGCATCCTTGTTGAGTTGAAAAGTTGCAAGACGCACCTTCTCTTGATCGGTGCATATGATGACGTCAAATATACGGTTCATCTCGTCAATCCAGTTCTCTGCTTCGTCTGGATTAGAAGAACCATAGAAACACGGAGGGTTTAAACTCCAGAAATTGTGATGTAAGTAACCAGCCCTTGCCCTTGCACCTGCCTGGGCCATAGTTTGTAATGCCTGAGTAAGGCCGGCAACTGTTTGTTGCATGCCATTCCAATCTACGCGATGAGCCATTTGTAAAATAAGGTTCCTGAGAGAAATATAACAACTTGTTATTTCTCGTGGAATTTGGAAGAAAATAAATCTTAAAGCTAATTAATTATCTTATCCTGGGTTCTACCCAATTCTCACATGGGTATGGAAATTTCTTCCTTAGTTTATAGGTAGGGGTCCATAAACCTTGGACTTATCCTATGACATGATTCTTCTCCCTAAGTCCTGCGACTTAGGCTCTGATACCAACTTAACTGTCATGTCCCGAGCCTTTAATTATAGTGGAAGACTAGCTCGAGGAACGTGAACAGCCGGCATGGTAAGCCTCTTGCAAGCAAGAACAATCAGAGCGCAAGACAATCACACACATAAATGCAATTGCACAATATTTACTCAAATTTTAACTCATTTCATTAATGATCAAATCAAATACTCAATTACAATCACCATTTCAACTTTCTTCATCATACTAGACTCAAGAAATAAGAAAATTACATAGACTCAATCTAAACAATATAGACTTCCTAAGTCTTCACTCATTCTTCATTCACTCTCGGACCCGCTATTTGAATATTCCGAATCCGATCCTGACTCACTTCCATCTCCTGAAAGAATGGAAATAGGTAATGAGCACACTTGCCCAGTAAGTATCTTCGCATCAACATGAAGGCACTATTAAAGTAATTAACATTTTTGCTCTAGAGGAATAAGGTAAAATCATACGAATGCGATAAATCATAAGTAACCAAAGTAACAAGATGATCATGTAAGATAGAATGAACAAGTATGAACTAGCAAGAATGTAGCAAGAATGGCCTTTCATGAACAAGAATATACTAGCAAGTCACATACTCATCACCCAAACATCTTTTGCTTATGAGCAAGTATTTGGTGAATTTCTGTGGAATATCATGTAACAAGCAAGAAAGTCATGTACGTGTATCTGTCGTGCCGTGGAATTTCACTTATTTATAGAGAAAGTACTCCCAGCGCAATGCGACGCCAGTAGCATCATATCCCATGGTTTACAGTATGTTTCCGATAATCAGCCGAGGGGACTAGCATAGAGCCCTTGAACACAATCAGTGCTCGATCGCATCTTCAAGTATAAATCAAGCTATTTCCACGTTTCAAGCAATAAAATATGGCCAAGAATGCAAATAAGTTCTTGATAATAATAATCAACAATGAACGCCTCAACTTAGGACATGAGAGATCAAGAATGATTTAAGACGATGTCATGCTCATGGAAATAACTCGGCAGCATAACGGTACATTTATTATCATTCATAATTCAAGTTAAGTTTCTTTAGACAATATGACAAGTCCTAGACCATCAATACTCTAGCTAGGAACTTAGAATATCAACCCTTTGGTCAAACCTCGGGTTAAAGGAATTAGAACTGTGACAATCTAATACTGGGCCATTACATGAACATAACGGTCTAGTGTTGGGCCGTTAGAAAGGCTGAATCCAGAAGAAAATAGATATGGACTCAAACAATGTGACGGTCATATATTAGACCGTTATATGTGCCTGACGGTCGAATATAGATCTGTTACATATCCAGAATCTAAAAACATCGACAGTGCTTTCTAACAATTGGGCTTTCATGGTACAACCAACTCGGCGTCTTAGTGAGAATGCCAGGCTCGCAGAGAATTATGGAGGCCTTGAAACAAGATTTCCTAGTCCATTGGAAGGAATATCCAATAGAGAGGTCCTCATGTTCAAGAATATGTTCCTATAGTGCAAAAAGTGTGAACTAATGGCCATATACCGGAATATATGCCATGTACTTAAAGAAATTGACTCTATAGATAGAAAAAGACTGTGCAGCGATGTGAAACCATGATAAAAACTCCGTCATTAGATCATTTAAAATCATAGTGCAAATATAAAACTATAAAGTTTAGCTAATGAAATTAACATATGCTTGAAATAACTAGAGATGCTTTTAACATGCAATTTCTATCATAAATTGATCAATAAACTCAAAGTCATGAAAACAGTTCAAAACTTAGATAACTAAGCTTATTTATAAGTAAACTTGATTGTTCTTCAATTCTGTCTTGCATTGCCTGAACAAAGTACTCTGGTGGTCTAAGATGGGGGCGTCACAGTGCTGTGATGGTTTATCGTGGGGCCGTCAGAGTGTTGTAACGCACTGCTTCTGGGCCGTAAGAGATAACCGAGAAATTTAAATACAACAGAGGGTGTGACGGCTTATCGTAAGGCCGTTATATCATGTGACGGTCTTACCTTAATCCGTTAGAGGTTCTGCTGACAGTAAATAGAATAGAAAACAATGAAAATATGTCATGCTTGGAAATCAAAATTCTTAAACTATTCCAGTCATGAAAAATGAAGTATAGGCCAGCTACATGCATAGGTTGAAATGAATTAACAGCAAAATATCTTTTATCTTTGATTAAGGCTAAGGATATGCATGTATGCACAACCCTATGAAAATATGAAATTCATGATCTATAGTGCATATAATCAAGTAAAACCAGAGGGATTTTATCTCTAACATGATGTTCTTGCCGTTCATGAGATAACCTACCTTCTTACTGGGCTTTAGACTTCTAATTTGGTCTTCAAGACACGCCCTAGTTCTTCCCTTTCTGAGATTTTTCAGCAACTTCACGTCGCTCTAACTCCTCAGTCTCTTGACCTAAGGACGTGAAATTTTGAGTTTAGGAAGATGAAACTAAGAGGAATAAAAAGTTCTAAAGCATCTAACTATAATTACCTTGTTTAGCTTATCTAATTTCCTGATCTTCAGCACCCTGTTGCATAGTTTCCTGGGTAGGCGTGATGAAAACAGCAACTTTGGAAGATCCTAACTCCTTGGATAATCGTCCTCTTAACATGAAATTTTGAGAGTTATTAGTCTAAAGTATTAGGAACAAAAGACTCTAAAGAACTTACCCGCAATTCTATCTCCTTACCTTGATTCTTCACGAGCCAAAAGTAAGGGTCGCTCAGTTCAGAACTGGGTCCTATTTATGGAGTTTTGGCTAGGGTTCAAAGATTTGTACGATTCTAGAGTCCTTAATTAGCCAGAACATGATCCCTAAGAGTCCTTAGTAACCTTACACATTCTTCTAATTAGGTCTCTTGTAGATAGGATCCCAAAGATTCAATCTTTATATTCTTTCTTCCATTCACGGAACTGACAGAGTGTAACGGTCCAATCTAGGCGCGTTACATGACTGTGGCGGTCGCACGATAGACCGCTACATTCACTGTGTGCAGAATTCAATTTTATTCAAACTCTTTTTGTCAATTATCCACCTAATTATCTAGATAAGGGGTATTTATCCTTATAATTCATGAATATGCTAAATAACATTCTAGAATATGGGCCAAAGTTATTGGGCTTGGTCCTTATACCTATTGGGTTTCGATTAAATAGGCTGGACTAGTTATTTAACATAATTGGGCCTTATAAACCCAATATTAATTCATTTATAAATCTATTTTTGCCCTTTATAAATTCTAGAAAAATTTAATAAATAATCCAGAAATTACTAATAAATTATGGGGCTCTACACCGTAGGCATCCTCCCAATCAGATATGGTATAGTGCTCAAAGGGAGAGGATACCTTATCGGAATCTTCTTCTTCTTCTTTGTCACTTTTGGCCATCAGGCAGACGGGCTTTTCTTCATCCTCGTTCTCTGAGGTGGTGCCCAGTGTGCCCTCATCTTCATCGCTCCAAGTATTAATCATGGCTTTTCCTTTTCCAGCTTTCTTCCTTAGTTTCTCCTTTTGCTTCTGGAGCTCTGGACAATCTTCCGTCATATGACCGGCCTTCCTGCAGTGATAGCAAACATTAGTATCCGGTTTCTTCGTAGGGTTAGACCTATACCTGTTATGTCGTCGGCCGCTGAATTGTCTTCGGCCGAAATTTCTACCTTCCTTTCTCAAGAATCGCCTGAACTCTCTGGTCAGCAAAGCAAGTTGGTCTACATCAATTTCTGACCCAGAGAGGCTGCTTTGCTCGCTTGATGATCCACTATGGCTGGATCTGCTTGTTCTGCTGGAGCTAGCCTTCAGCGCGATTGGTTTCTTCTTGTTCTCGTGCTCCTTAGCTTTGGGAAGGTTAATCTCATATGCCATTAGAGAACCTATCAGCTCATCAACCTTCATCATTTGAAGATCCCTTGACTCCTCGATCACTGTCGCCTTTGTGTGCCAGACAGGAGTCAGAGATCGCATGATCTTCCTTACAATCTCATAGTCGGAATAGCTCTTTCCCAAATTCCTGAGACCGTTAGTTATGATCGTTAGACGAGCATACATCTCAGTCACAGTCTCACCGGGCTTCATCCGGAATGCTTCATATTCAGAGACCAACATATTAGGCTTGGACTCTCTCACCTGTGAGGTCCCTTTGTAGATAACCTCCAGTGTGTCCCACATCTCCTTGGCTGTTTTGCAAGATGAAACTCTGGAGAATTCAGTGGGATGAAGTGCTCACTGAATAGAGTTGACGACACTCCAGTTCAACGTAGACTTTCTAATTTCCTCTCTCGTCCAAACCTCTTCATTCTCGTGCAGTTCCAACGGTCCCTTGCTCACTACCCTCCAGATCTCGTAGTCTTTCACCCTTAGAAAGACCTGCATTTTGTTCTTCCAGTAGGCACAGTTGGAGCCGTCGAAGTACGAAGGCTTGGAGGTTGAATGTCCCTCTGCTGTCATTCCCTTACCGTTCATGGCCGTTCCTCTTTAGGATGTTAGTCCCTGAAAAAGAGTTAGACTCTGATACCAATTGATAAGACTCTATAGACGATCTAGAGGGGGGTGAATAGATCAGTCACCCAATAAAACCAACTACAACAGCTTCAAGTGCGGAATTAAAACATACTGCTGTTGGACGGGAGAAGGATAAACAAACACGATCACAGAATACCAACTCTAGGAGATCTGAACTTAAATGATCCTAAACATGCATCTACATCGGATGGACGAGATGAACATGATGCACACAAGTCACACGACAATCGCACAGTAGACATGGATTTTTATGGTGGTTCGATCTCAAACCCGAGATCTACGTCCACCCCACACTCCAAACCGAAATGTGGCTTCTACCGCTGATCCACAGCTTTGGGGTCAAAACCCTATAGAACACTGGGCGTTACAACTTATGTCATCTAGAGGAATCCTCCTCTACAAACCACTGAGGACTTACAGCTTCACCCGTCTAGAGGAATCCTCCTCTGCCCGCTGAGCATCACAGCTTGCTCTGCTGACACACAGCTTGAAGACAAGGTTTCAGAAAACAAGGAAGAAACAAACGAAAAACATGAAATCCCTAAAGGTCAACTCTGGTATCTGAACCGAGAGACTGAGGAAAAAACTCTCAAAGTAACTCTCTCAGAATCCTCTCTCTCAACTCTCTCCTTCTCTTCTTCTCTCTTTCTTCTCTTTCTCTTATCTCTGGATCGTGCAAGCTCTTTCTGCTTTTGCTCTTCTGAAGTATTTTCACGATCATCACACTTCACGATCAGCCTTCTCCAGATGGATAAGTCTTCCTTTTATAGCAACAACATATAGGTGGGTGTGTGTCCTCCACGAATTCCCGCCCTAGCGCCTAGACCACGTGGCAACATTTCAGCTCACTGCTTTACACGTGTCACGATCCTGGCACATCCTCCATTCTTGGATCACGTGCCCTTCTTAAACTCCTCGAGCAGATATCCTGACAAGGTCAGGCTTAGTATCAGTTAGAAGCAATATGAGGATAGTAGAAAGATGCACAGAGTTGGTTCGATAAAGTATAGACTGCCACGAAAGAATGTACATAGTTTGTGTGCATTGTACAAAAGATGCACAAACATGCCACTAAAGAATGTACACACTTTGTTGTGTAAGATGCACACATACACGGACTTAGTGGCGTGCAACAATGAAAGTTGCATCGACTTGAGTTATGCATGCACAGACTTAACTGAAAAGGTGCACCGACTTTCTATATATGAGAGGCAGAACACGCACCGACTTTACATTAATCGAAAGGAAAACATGCACTGACTTTACGGGAACGAAAGGAAAACATGCACTGACTTAACCTAAGTGTACTACAGTGCATTACACCAACTATGTCCCTTGAACATGCATGTGCCTAGATATGCACTGACTTGGAGGTATGCTGCAAGACAAAACTTGCACAGGCTCTAAGTGTGCTAAGACGTATATGCTCAAAGCAAGGTTTGCACCGACGTGATCTACCCAATGCAAAGTATGCATCAACTTGTGCTTGCAGCAAAAGCTGCACCGACTTAGACTAATACCAAATATGCACTGACCCTTACACGCACAAAAGTTGCACCGACTTAGCGCGGGCCAGAACCTGCACCGAGTTGCTATGCCTTAGACACACACACACATGCACTGACCTAACACTTGCCAAGGCTGCGTGCAGAGAATGGAATGCATGGACCTTAATGCCCATGAGCGATGATATGCATGGACTTTATGCACGACATGAACTTTACTCATATGCACTATTTAGTAGATGAAGCTAATGGTGTTTGCTATCATCAAAACCAACACTGACCCTTACACGCACAAAAGTTGCACCGACTTAGCGCGGGCCAGAACCTACACCGAGTTGCTATGCCTTAGACACACACACATGCACTGACCTAACACTTGCCAAGGCTACGTGCAGAGAATGGAATGCATGGACCTTAATGCCCATGAGCGATGATATGCAAGGACTTTATGCACGACATGAACTTTACTCATATGCACTATTTAGTAGATGAAGCTAATGGTGTTTGCTATCATCAAAACCAAGGGGCACAACTCTAATGGTGTTTGCTATCATCAAAACTAAGGGGCAGAACAAAGTTTACAGGATCATGCCCCAACCGTTGCGCTAAAAGCTCGAGCTAGTAGCGAAGGCGGACCGTATTTCATTATGGCATTGCAGAACCCCACACTATCGTGCTGTGGGTGGACATGAGGGGCTTCGCACATGGACCCCATAATCCGTGCAGCGGGATGGGCTGCCAACGCACCGATGCCCCACGTGGACCCCATAATCCACGTGGAATAGCAAATCCCTAAGGGAGATGGTGGAAAATCCAACAATCTCCCCCCCAGCGGCACCTGGGGGATTTGAACCCGCGACCTCGCTCTGATACCAGTTTACAGGATCATGCCCCAACCGTGGCGCTAAAAGCTCGAGCTGGTAGCGAAGGCGGACCGTATTTCCTTATGGCATTGCAGAATCCCACACTATCATGCTGTGGACGGACATGAGGGGCTTCGCACATGGACCCCATAATCCATGTGGCGGGATAGGCTGCCAATGCACCGATGCCCCACGTGGACCCCATAATCCACGTGGAACAGGAAATCTCTAAGGGAGACGCTGTAAAATCCAACAAGAATCAGAATCACCCGACAGGGTCGGGGAAGAAGAGTTAGGATCACCCGATAGGGTCGGGGAAGGAGAATAAAGACCACCCGACAGAGTCGGGGAAAGAGAATCATAGACACCCGACAAGGTCGGGGAAGGAGAACGAGAATCACCCGATAGGATCGGGGAAGGAAAATTGGAACCCTGAGATACCGGAGGAGAAGAATCAGAAGATGTCCTAGGATCGAGATGATGAGAGGGCATAGGCCGAGGCCTAGAATAACGAGATTGTGGAAAACCCGGAGGCCCCGAACGAGAAGAAGAAAAGCGGGGGTTCACGGACCCGGGAGGAGAGGAGAGAATCGTAGAGACATAGTTAGAAGAGGGAAGATACACCACCCATGGGTGGGAACCGAGCAGAAGAAATGATGTGTGAAAAGGAGAAGTGGACCCCTGAGTGCACAACTGACGGCCCTTAAACTTATGCCGCCGTCTCTTCTTAGCTGAAACTAGCTTGTAATGGACCCGCCTGGCGCGGGCTCGAATCCTTGGACTTCTTGATTTGAAATATCTTCTCAAATAACGAGCCCATCTAGCAGATGACCTGGCCCGGCTATGAACATGCAACCTTACCGGGGTGGTTGCCCATAGACACCCGGTGCTAACAATAGTAGATGGACATTCTTGGACAAGTAACCCTTCAGAGTGATAAATATCACAAACGCACGGGGCTTTGTCTCTCGGCACTAGAAGCATGAGATTTGGCAACTTCACTCGGAACGCAGCCTTGAAGCACAACTCCCTTGATAGAAGAGATGGGTGAAGCTGAAGGAGAGTAATACGCGGTGTTGACATGGTCGGCTTGCTAATAAACTGAGGGAGATTGCATAGAATGTGCAGAATGTTCTTGGAAAGTGCAAAAGATACGTCCAATTGCCTCTTAAACATAGAGTGCATAATCTGCTTGGTGGCCGTCTGAGTTAGCACAATTCGGGTAGAGAACCGCTCTTGGCCAATTATCTGAACAGCAACGGAGTGAGGAGAAATAATAGCATCAACGGTGAACTCTCCGACGAGCAAAGATCTCGCTTTTGAAGAAACTGGCAATAATGAGAAGGAACTCTTCTTAGCAACCGTGATCAAAAATACAGGCTCATCAACCCCAAAATAGCCAGGGACCAGGACACGAACTGGTATGTGACAGATGTAATCTTGAAGCTTGAAAGGCATAACCTTCATCCAATCATCCTGACTTGGCTTATTATCACCCTGGGGACTAGACCCAAGGGGCACCAAAGGAAGCGCACACCCACTCCGTGGGATGGGAGTGGATGGAGAAGTGGAGGTAACATGTTTGGATGACAGAGGTGAAGGTTTGGAAGGCGTGGAGGTTTCAACGGGTACGATGATGTCAAGTGGAGGCGAAGGCAATGCGGCAATGATGGGCTCGGGTGAAGGTAAAGGTGGAAGTAGAGACTTAGGTGTTGTGTCCCTGTGGTTTTGATGATAGCAAACACTATAAGTCATCATCTGTTTGAATCTGCATTGTCTGAATCTGCATGTCTGCATACAGTTTGAATCTGCATATAAATCTGTTTGTGTTGCACTGTGTTGCATATGCATGTTTCATTGAACATCTTATCTGAATGACATAACCAACGAACAGGCTGAGGCTGTGTGGTATGTGCATTGGTGCATTTCATAGTTGTTGATGCATTTCATAATTGTATTTCATCTGGATTGTTTGATGTTAGTCTGCTCAATGGGTGATGCTGCTATACCCTTTCAGCATTGTCTGGACAGTAGTGGGTCGACCCCCTTTTCCTGATGGGTCGACCCCCCAGATCTGCAAGTCTACACAATGCCACAGTGTTCATGCATCATATCTCAATGTCTATTCACTGCCAGCATACTCGTTCAAAGTCCCTTCATTGTCAAGTCTTCACATCGGTTTCCAAGTCTGTACATCACCTTCAAGCCTTTCAAGTCTGTACAGCGAGCAGCGTTTCTGTGTCTCAAGCCATTCTCCAAGTCTGTACATCGCTTCAGGCACTCCTGTGCAAAGTCTATACATTGTATCTTTTACCTACATTGCTCAAAACAAAGTCTATACACTGCTGGATGATCAAGTCTGCACATTGGCGCCTTTCCCTACGTTCTGGCCAAGTCTACACATCGCTTGCCTGACTTCTGTTTCAAAGTCTATACATTCATTTTTAAGGCAAAGTCTATACATTGGCTCAGGGTCTTCAAGTTTGTACAGAGTTTAAAGCCTATACATTGTTCACTCAGCTTCTTCAAGTCTATACATTGGTCGGTGGCGAGTCTGTACAGAGCACTGTTTCAGGCACTCAAGTCTATACAGAGTCTTCATCTTCTGAAGTCTGTACATTCGTTTGGGAAGTTTATACATTCATTCATCTGAAGCTTCATCAAGTCTGTACAACGCTGCTTTGTCAAAGCCTGTACATCACAGCTGTGTTGAAGTCTGTACAGCCAATCTCTTGCCAAAGTCTATACATCGTGAATCTTCAAGTCTGTACAGACTTTGCTTGTTCAAGTCTGTACACGGTTCAGTTGTTTTGGCATGTCTACTCATCATGAAGACTATACATCCGATTGCCTTTGCATTGCTCAAGTCTGTACAGCCCTTTCCCTTTTCAAGTCTACACATTGTGCCTTGTAGCTCACCAAGTCTATACATTGCTCACAGCACACACGTTCAGCCTGAAGTCTGTACAGCCTTGGCAAATGCTCCTAAGTCTATACATCACAATGTCTGTACATCACTGTGTCAAGCCTCCCAAGTCTGTACAACCACTGTCTCACTTGGACTTGAAGTCTATACAGTGGTCCGTCTCTGTAAGGGTCTCAAGCTGCAAGTCTGTACAGAGTCTGGCAGCCTACAGTGCATCGTCTCTTCAAGTATGTACAGTATTGGTGTATGCATCTTAAAGTCTAAACATTGTGGGGCTTCGAATCTTCAAGTCCATACATCCATGCATCATGGGTCGACCCCTTTCTTTGATGGGTCGACCCCCCAGACTACCAAGTCTATACATCAGCCTTTGCATTGCAAGTCTATACAGCGTGCATTGTTCAAAACAAGTATGCACAGTCATTATCTGTTGGCATCACGAAGTCTATGCATTGCTTGTGCATCATAGTCTGTACAGTGTCTCAAGTTGGCTAAGTCTATACACTCTCTCACATTGTACACACTTGCTTCATTGCTGTTTCTAAGTCTATACATCGGTTGGGTCGTTAAGTCCATACAATGCATATGTTCATCAAAGTCCATACATTGCATTATCTTCAACCAAGTCTATACATTCTGTTCCTTTGATCAGCAAGTCTATACACACTTCAGCATATGTGCATCCCCTTCAAAGATGAAGTGTATACATCCTTCCAAGCATTCAAGTCTACACACTCGTTGTTAAGCCTTTGCATCGAAGTCTATACAGCATGTGTCTTGTATGAAGTCTATATAGCCTGTGGCTTGTACATCAACTGAACGTTCTTCAGCAGAGTATATAATCTTCAGAAGTTAAAGTCTGAACATCCTTCTGTGAAGACTGTACACACTTCAGCACATGTGCATATCCTTCACACGAAGTCTGTACACTCAGTTAACCTTCAAGTCTATACACTCGATTGTTAGGCCTTCAACCCTATACACTCGATTGTTAACCTCAAGTCTATACACTCGATTGTTAAGTGTTCAAGTCTATACACTCAAGCTGCATCTTGCCTGTACACACTTTGTTAACAGCCTGAACCAAGTATATACATCCAACTGATATCTTCTTATGTCTGTGTGATAGGTACTGTTCGTAAAGCCTATGAAGTGCAAGTGATCCGAGGTTGGCACCTAGCACGTGATCCGAGGATAACGCCCTAATTGTTGCAGCTATAAATACAAAGCCGCCTCCATCTGGAGAAAAGAGATCAGAAAAAAGAAAGAGGAAGAGAGTGATCGAGATAGAAGATAGAGCTACAGAAAGGCAGTGAGCAGAAGAAGAAGAAAGAAGAAGAAGAAAGAAGAAGAAGAAAGAAGAAAGAAGAGACAGAGAGAGAGCCTGCGAAAGAGAAGAAAAAGAAGAGTGAGAAGAAGAGAGAGCTAGAGCAAAGGAGGCCTCAACTGAAAATCAGTTCCTGCTGGACCGTGGATCAAATCCAGGCCAGCCAGCTCCTGCGAGAGCTTTTGTGCATTTTATTCTTCTATCTTTCTGTTGCTGCGTTTTTGTTTTTCCTTTTAACCATTCACCAGTTGTTCTTCCGATTCTCTAGTGTGAGGTCGGGTTCCCTCCGGTTGGGAGGAAGAGAGGTCCGAGACCTCTAGTTTGCAGGTGACTTGGTGTCACCTGTGCTTCCCTCTGGGTTTCAGAGGAAGAGAGACTTAGGTCTCTAGGTTCCCCTCCGGTTTGGAGGAAGGGAGGATTGGTCCTCCGGTTCTAGTCTTGTGGGTTGCAAGACTAGGTGTTCCCTCTTGGTCTGGAGGAAGAGAGACTTGCGTCTCTGATTTCCAAGTGGCTGGGAGTCACTTGGGGTGTCCCTCCGGTTGGGAGGAAGAGGGGAGGTTGTTCCCCTGGTCAAGCTGTGTGGCAGTAATTTGTTGCAGACTGAGTCTGCAGTTTCTAGCCTAGCTAGTGGAAGCCTCACTCCGGTTTGGAGTGAGGGGTGGACGTAGGTCTTTGGACCGAACCACCTAAAAAATCTTGGTGTTCACTTGTGGTTTGTTTTTCCTTATATGTTTTTTTCTCTGCTGTGCTCTTTAGATGTTTGCTTAGGAGCGTGTGAGGGCTAATAGATTTGTGTTGTCTTGCTGAGTTCCTTCTAAGTATTTTCAGCACATTTCATCAACTGCTTTTAATTCCGCATACTTGAGCATTAGAGTTTTATTTGGGCGATATTTAAAGAGGGATACATTCACCCCCCCTCTGTATCCGGGCCTTGCACCCTATCAATTGGTATCAGAGCGTAGGTTTCTGACTGAACAGATCCAACGATCTGCAGAGGATCCTGTTGCCTTTTGTGCATTTCTGAATTTTCTCTCTATTGCATTAATCAGCTTGCCGATTTAATCAATGGGTTCTCCACCGATTTTCAATGGCTCTAACTTTAACTCATGGGTTAGCAGTCTACATAACTATGTGAATTTAATGGATCCGGATATGTGGAAGTTAATTTCACATGGTCCTCATAGACTGCCACAGGAAGAGTCCAAATGGACTAAAAGTGACAGATCAAGAAATGGAGAGAATCAGAAAATTTTAAAATTAATGAAAGAAGCTACTGACAAGGCTCTACATTCTAGTTTTTATGACTGCAGGTCCGCTAAGGACATTCTGGATCAGTTGAAGCTAGCTCAGAGGATGAATGAGGACAGCTGCCTGATGGCGGATAAGAGCGACCATAGCACTGATCAAGATGAATTTGAAGATGCTGAAGAGGTAATCAATCATTTCGATAGTTACACTTTAGATGACTGGGAAGATGCCTATGCTAATCTGTTACACTCTCATGAAAAATTGAGGAAGAAGAATAAAAGTCTGATAAAGAAGTTAACAAGTCTAGGGGATCCTATTTCTGGAACTGAAAATCTTGAAAATCCTGAAATTCTGAAAACTGAAAATGAAATACTCAGAAGACAAGTGTCGAAACTAGATGGAATCCAATCAGAACTTGATCATGTTAAATCTGAAAACACTAAACTCAGAAAACAATGTCAGGAATCTGAACAAAAACTAATCAGTCTTGAGAATGAAAACAGATTGATCAATGAAGAGTTCAAGGCTGTTAGTGTTGCGAACTTAAAGTTTCAGGAAAACTTTAAAAATTGTAAATCAGAATATCCAAGTTTCCTAACTGATGTTTTGTTTGATGATGATAAACTTGAGCAGGAGAACACTAGTCTAAAGGAGGAAATTGAGAAACTAAAATAGTTGAACTCCACCATGTCAGAGAGATTGCTGACATTTGAAAAAGGAAAATCTGTTGATGAAAATCAAAATGAGCTCAAACTGAAATCAGAAATTGATACCCTTAAAACTTTGAATGATGTGATGCATCAACAAATTCTGGTATGTGAAGAAGATATAGTCAACTATGAACATCAGGTCTCTTCTCTTCAATCTGAAATAAATGATCTGAACAATTCTTTGTCAAAATTCGTAAGTGGGCAGAAAAACCTAGACAAGCTACTAGGTGTAAAAATCAACACTAGGAAGGAAGGGTTGGGCTACAATAATGCTAACAAGAAAGAATTTCAGAGCAAGTAGATGACATCTTTTGTAAAAGCTTCAAATGTAGCCACCACTTCAAAAGATAAACAGCCCATTGTTCAGAAAACTGAAAAACAGAACAAAAATCAGAAAAAGATTGGAAAACAGAAAATAAATAAAAAGGGTTCACTAGGGCATGTTGATCACAGTTCTCACACACATTCACATGCATCTAAAAAGATAATGTCATGCCATTATTGTCATAAATTTGGTCATCTGATGCATGAATGTAAATTGATGGAGAAGGATGATATGACTGCTAGGAAACTTCATGATAGAATTCCTTCAATTCAGAAGAAGAAAATTGAATGTTTCCACTGTGGTAAATTAGGACACACAATTGCACAGTTCTGGTTTGCAAGTGATAAGGAAAAATCACATTCATATCATGCTAAATTTCATGCAAACAGTCATGCTGTTAACAAGAACAAATTTGATTCAATAAACCAGCATATGACATGCTTCAATTGTGGAAAATTGGGTCATAAGAGATCCGAATGCTGGCTGAGGGCTGGTGGAAGAAATTCTAACTCATGTCTTCATTGTGGCAAGATGGGCCACACTGCAGCCCAATGTTGGCATGCTCAGGGAAGGAAGTTTGACAATAAATCTGGTAAATTCCCAGTCAATAGAAACATTTCTGGTAGAAATGGATTTGTGTTTGAAAGGAAAACACTTACATGTTTTGAATGTGGGAAGCCAGGCCATAGAGCTGCTGACTGTTGGCTGGCTTATTTTGGTAAACAGAATTTTAATTCTGTTAACAGAAATTTTCATGCATATGCACATAGAATTCATGCTAATAAGAATATGCATAAATCAAATCTGAAATCTGCTCCATCTTGCTATTATTGTGGTACATTAGGTCATTCAATGAATAATTGCTATTTGATGAGATCTGATGACCTACATGCTAAGAGGTTGTTTAGAACACATGCCAAAGGTGTCACTATTAACCATGCAGGGCCCAAGACTGTTTGGGTACCTGCCCATGCAAAATAGTGTGCTAACTTGCAGGTGTGCCTTAGAAGCTGAAGAATAAAAAAAAAGGGGGGAAATAAACCAAGGCACCCAAGTTGATAAAACCCCATTCAGGTAAATTCCTCACATCTGTTCAAATGAAATTTATGGTTGAGTTGATAAGTCATAGTTTCATGCATACATACTTTTATTTGGTTTGACTCTTGCATTGAGCTTTGTGGGCTTTCTTGTTTGTACTTTGAGCTGAGTGCATATATGAGTATTGCATAATCATGCACTTGACATACAATCATTGAAAATCTGATGCATATAGGACTGTTGGTATTGCATTGTCATGCATGACCACTTTAGTATATCAAATGGTAAGCTACTAAAGGGCAGAGGAAATCTGTCTGGAGGTTCTTACTTTGTGTGAGATGGTCTTTTAGACCAAGTTCTCCGCCAAGTACCAAGGGTCAAATTTGCATATCAGAGAATGTCTGCATCTTCATGTGAATATTTTGCTTCATGCCCGAGCATACATGTAGTTAATTGCATTGCATTTCATTACATTGAAAATGCCAAAAAGATAGCATTATTCATACTCTTGAAATCACACAACTATTTTTAGATTTACTGCATAGCATGTTAAATCTTTTCTTGCATAGTCATTCATCATCTGCATAGTCTTCATGACATATAGGATGATTCAGTGTTTTTAGGTAGGGGGAGTCATTGCATAGCATATCACTTTTTTTGAAAAATCAAAAAAAAGGGGGGGAAGGAAGTGTCTCACTGCATATAGATAGGGGGAGCATGCTTAATCCGTTCAGTTGTGTCTTTGTCTGAACTCTTCATGTCCAACTATTTGATTCATCTTGTCATATCTGTAGTGTCAGTGATTCCATCATCAAAGTGGTATCAAATGATATTTCTTGACTGCTTCTGAAGTTGTTCATAATCTAAATTAATACCTTATAGGTATCAGTCTGCCTCTCCTAAATCTGCTGAAGGAGAGCTTCACCTCCATTCAGTCAACTTTGAACTTCTATGCTCAAGAGCAGCTCCTTTGCTACAATGTTTCTGAATCCATGCTGTTTGTTGAATATTCTCACTTGAATTACTAAGCTGACATATGAAGTAAATCTTCAGCCTGAATACTACTTCATAAAAGTTAAAACATCCTTAATGAGGAACCTTCTATTATACATGCTTAAGAACATTTGTTAACTGGAATTGGTTTAAGTCTTATGTACTCTTGTTTGGACACAAGGAACTTGAAAATATATGTTTCAACCTCTTAATAAACTTTAACTGTCTGCTTCATGTAAATTCATGTAAGACTTTCTGAAATCTGAAAAGTTGATATCCATGTCTACGTTGACTGAGATATATAATGTATGTGTTTGTTCCTAATCATCTAACTTGTTCTGAATCCATTTTGAGTAAAAGTATGGACATAGCAATGACTGTGGTTACTGAGAAACCTGTCCAAAGGATTGTGTCATGAAGTACCATGGTTAACTCTGTTTAAAGAGATGATTGGAAATTATTGTGAAAATATGACAGATCAATGGCATAGTTGTATTGAGTAACTGGGGATTCTGGCCTCTGATCAAGGTGTATCCTCATGTCAAAGATACTTTTAATGCTACCTCTGTTCTCTAAAATAGAAGAAGTAATACGGTTGTCACACTGAGTAACTGGAGATTCTGGCCTCTGATCAAGGTGTTTCCCCACGTCAAAAGGTGCTGATGAACCAAAATTGTTCATTTTAAAGAAAAAAAATTTGAACATGTGTAAATCAATTTCTGAAAGAACAATTAAAATTCAGGTGCATTCACTTATGTTTCTCTTAAAGCTGTCATGGAAAGTAAACTAAGTAAGATGGAAGTTGGTTGAACTAGAATCTTATATGAGCTTGTAGTTTCTTTTTATTAAGAGTTGGTTCAGATATGAGTACTATTTCTTTAAATTTTTTTTTTGGTTTACATCATTCTTAAACCATATCTGACAATCAAGGTTTCATAAGCTTTTATAATGGAGGAATCTAAAACTTAAAATTCTGCTCTATGAAGTTGATATCTTGCTGAGGTGTTCAATATCTCAATTCTCACTAATTGTTGAATATGCTCATCCTATTGCTCTTTATCACTGTGTTTTGATTCACACTGGTTCTCATATTTGAGAGGCACTTCTCTCAGTTTAACCTGTGCACTTGCAGTCTTTGGATAACCAGAGTTCATCCTTGTAGTGTGCTAATGAAAATCTGTCCTCCTCACTTATTCACTGTGATTACAGTTTGTGGTAATTCTTGGATACCCGTGTGTTTTGTTGATAGATGCTCATCACCTCTTTCACTCCATCTAATCGGGGGGAGCTTCCATGTCATGCTGAGTGTTTTTCATAAAGAGGGAGATCTAGTTAGCATTTTTGAGTGTCCCTGTGCTTTTGTTGATAGTCTCCTGACATCTCAATTGGTTTCATCCATCAAATCGTTTCTGATAAGGGGGAGCTTAGTCAAAGGGGGAGTTTGTAATTCACTCATATTATGCAATCTTATTCTTCCCTATTCAATTAATGTCTTTTTGCTGAAGTCAAAAGGGGAGAAATATTTGATCTAGTCATACTGACTCATAATGTTGCCATCATCAAAAAGGGGGGGGATTGTTGTGTCACTATGGTTTTGATGATAGCAAACACTATAAGTCATCATCTGTTTGAATCTGCATTATCTGAATCTGCATGTCTGCATACTGTTTGAATCTGCATATAAATCTGTTTGTGTTGCACTGTGTTGCATATGCATATTTCATTGAACATCTTATCTGAATGACATAACCAACGAACAGGCTGAGGCTGTGTGGTATGCGCATTGGTGCATTTCATAGTTGTTGATGCAGTTCATAATTGCATTTCATCTGGATTGTTTGATGTTAGTCTGCTCAATGGGTGATGCTGCTATACCCTTTCAGCATTGTCTGGACAGTAGTGGGTCAACCCCCCTTTCTTGATGGGTCGACCCCCCAGATCTGCAAGTCTATACAACGCCACATTGTTCATGCATCATATCTCAATGTCTATTCACTGCCAGCATACTCGTTCAAAGTCCCTGCATTGTCAAGTCTTCACATCGATTTCCAAGTCTGTACATCGCCTTCAAGCCTTTCAAGTATGTACAGCGAGCAGTGTTTCTGTGTCTCAAGCCATTCTCCAAGTCTGTACATCGCTTCAGGCACTCCTGTGCAAAGTCTATACATTGTATCTTTTACCTACGTTGCTCGAAACGAAGTCTATACACTGCTGGATGATCAAGTCTGCACATTGGCACCTTTCCCTACGTTCTGGCCAAGTCTACACATCGCTTGCCTGACTTCTGTTTCAAAGTCTATACATTCGTTTTTAAGGCAAAGTCTATACATTGGCTCAGGGTCTTCAAGTCTGTACAGAGTTCAAAGCCTATACATTGTTCACTCAGCTTCTTCAAGTCTATACATTGGTCGGTGGCGAGTCTGTACAGAGCACTGTTTCAGGCACTCAAGTCTATACAGAGTCTTCATCTTCTGAAGTCTGTACATTCGTTTGGAAAGTCTATACATTCATTCATCTAAAGCTTCATCAAGTCTGTACAACGCTGCTTTGTCAAAGCCTGTACATCGCAGCTGTGTTGAAGTCTGTACAGCCAATCTCTTGCCAAAGTCTATACATCGTGAATCTTCAAGTCTGTACAGACTTTGCTTGTTCAAGTCTGTACACCGTTTAGTCGTTTTGGCATGTCTACTCATCATGAAGACTATACATCCGATTGCCTTTGCATTGCTCAAGTCTGTACAGCCCTTTCCCTTTTCAAGTCTACACATTGTGCCTTGTAGCTCACCAAGTCTATACATTGCTCACAGCACACACGTTCAGCCTGAAGTCTGTACAGCCTTGGCAATGCTCCTAAGTCTACACATCACAATGTCTGTACATCACTGTGTCAAGTCTCCCTAGTCTGTACAACCACTGTCTCACTTGGACTTGAAGTCTATACAGTGGTCCGTCTCTGTAAGCGTCTGTTGACACCTTGAAAATGAGCAAGGGCGGAAACAGAATTGAAAAGAAGATGAGACCAACAGTGAAAGATCAATGATGAAGCTCATCAACCATCTACCCAGCTGAAGCCTGTTCCCGGCCAAGCTGATGTCCGGTGCCATTGTCAGTCAGACGGCGGCGCTGATGAAATAACGGTCACCTGACTGATGAGGCCTCCTAGCACACTTTAATAAAAGCTATATCACTGCCTCATCCGAGAATCCACAGATAACATGTCAGAGTAAGCCAGATATCAGCTTATTGACAGATGTGATATGAGCAAAGATAAAGATGAAGTCAGAACTAGCAAATGAAGATTGTGAAGACCTCTGCAAAGTCAGAACAGAAGAAGAACCGTCTCCATAGGCTATGAACCCGGCTGAAGCCTTCTCAGGATAAAGCTGATAACCGGTTTTGTCATCTTTTGGGTGGCAATACTGATGAAGTGACGTCCGGTCTTGTCATCATTCGGGTGGCAATGCTGATGAAATGATATCCGGCTTTTGTCATCATCCAGGTGACAATGCTGATGAAATCCTAGTCCAATGACTGATGAAGATTCCTATGGTCCTATTAAGACTTGAGTCCAACAACAAAGTCCTGCTGCAGTTCCGATATATTTATAGAAATAACAGTTCTAAGTGGAGCTTAAAACCCCTACATGGGCCTATGAAATGGGCTTAGGGGTGTGGCATCGAGGCCCTCTCACCCAAATTGCATGCCACGCCGGGAGCTACTGTCACCTCTTGCGCGCCATAAAGATGGAGTGGCACGCCGACTTCCATCTGCCGAGAGGGTAGGAGGATCGGATTTATATAAAACCCACCCCCTCGAAGAAGAAACAATAGAGGAGGACGGGGAGAAGAGGAGATAGCCACAGAATAGAGAAGAGACCTGCAACCTCGTCCACGAGAAGAGGAAAAAAGCTGAAGAAGAAAAGGGTGAAGAGAGAAAGAGGTTTTTCGAAGCTGATCGAAGGTGGGCAACGTGGAGGGAGAGGAGTCAATGCTCTGCCCTCCCCCCCATTTCTATAGTTCATCTTTTTACTTCGATTGTCTCTCTTCCTTCCTCCTCTGATGTAGCCTGTAATGCTGTAGCCGGTTTCACACCGATAAAGTGATGTATTCCCCCTGCTTTCTCATTATGTATCTCACCCAATGAATGTTGTCGATTGGATAAATATGGTGGGCTGCAGTCCATCCCTGCTTTGGTTTCTCTGAAGCTCTATTCTCATCCCCCGTGTTGTCTGTCTTCCCTTAGACTCGTAGCATGCTATTTCCCCTCCCCAGTCTGATTATTCGTCCGCGTTTTTCTCGTAGACGTTTTCGTGTGCTTGTTCCAGAGCCAGGGACAGGCCATCCCTTGGCCTTTGGAACAAAGCCAGACCACGTGATGACTGACGTTTGTAAGATCTCGGAATTTTGGATGCCTGCTCTGCTTATCGACATCATCAAAGTCATTCCTGGACCAGAGACAGACATCTCTTGGGTCCCAGGACGACGAATGATAACATCAAGCCATCCTCCTGGATTTTGCACCAGCAATGGTGATAAAGGCTCCCCATACTCGGTTTCTCCTTCTCCAATTTCCCTCAGTTCCTGGACTTCCTCCGGAACCCATGCCAAAATCAGTTGGAATCCAATGAATGGATCTATTTTGACTCCCCAAGGCCCGTCCACCCTGGCCTTATTCACTAGGAAAACCCCTCAATCATCCATAAACCCCAAAACAGGGTGTCGTATAACCCTGAAACGCATCTCGGCGCCCTCATCTATCTCGGTTCCACGAACAGTAGAACTGGGGAATAGCCCTCGGCGCGAGCCTTCCTGCGCCGAGAACCCCATTACTTTGTCCAAGCCGAAAAGGCCCTCCACCATTTCTTCTCCGCGCCGAGAAGCCTGCGCCGGGAGCCTCCTTTCTTTACGATTGGTCGCGCCGAAACCCCCTTTGAGCAATTCCTCCTCGCGCCGGGAAGCCAGCGCCGGGAACTCCCTGGCCTTCTCTTCATCACGCCGGGAACCCCAGCCCTCTCACCTTGACACCGGGAACCTGGCCTCCTTGCCCTTGCGCCAAGAGCCCCCCCTGACTCTCTTGACTTCGCGCCGAAAACTTCATTCCCAAGCCAGTTGCGCCGAGAGCTTGCCCTGCCACCCAATGGAGACTTCGACCCCTTGGTCAGACCTATCCAGGAGTGCCCATGAGTCACCAGCACTGTCTGGGGGATAAATCAAAGGGAGCCATACTCCCTCATGTTCCACTGATCCGCGTCGGATTTATGAGCAACCCCTTTAGCTAAGGTGAGCTTTGCCACTGCATGAGTGTCACCGGCTCCTATAAGGGAAGAGTCAAACATTGCCCCAGGGCATACATGTGCAATGTGGGAGGTTCGCTCCCTCCTTTTCTCGACTTTCATCCCGGCACTCCGTGGGTGATAGCCTATTCTCCCCTGGGCATAATCCAGATTATGGGGAGTTGCTGCCGAAATGTCGATCGATGTTTTAACCCCGATAAGTCCCGGGAGGTGCATATCACACACCCCCCGTCCGGCTCAATCTTCCGGGGAATATGAATACTGCGAGGCCCTTGGCTGGATGAGAAATATGAAAGGGGACATCTCCTAGATGATGGTCCGGACTCCGTCCCGCCACTGCGTGGACGGTGTCCTATTCCTACCCGGCACGACCCACATAAGAGGTGGTCATGTCGGTGTAGTAATATGCTGTGCACTAAATTATCTTCCCAGAATAACAAGAGCTTCAATATCACACACTGTTATTTTCTTTTTTATTACCGCCCCGAGTGGCCTCCTATTTTGGCGTTTAATCAAGGGTTATCCTTCTTAGGAAGGGCGTAATTAACGTCATAGCCTTTATGGTATGGCGGACTTTTGGTCCCGACTCGGACTTCACAATCGACTGATTGAGTCAGATCGAGCGCATAATAAAATTGTCACCCCGGTGACTGGCACGCCAATAAAAAAATAAATAATAAATGATTAAAAAAATAAATTAATAAAACCATCCCCACAAGTCTGGCACGCCCGGTGGGACTAGGTCTCCCTTCATCTCTACGCCAAAATAGGAGGCCCGATGGGCCCCCCCTCAAATTTCTGATTCTGTGTGCTTTCTCCATTTTCAGGAAGCTAGGATGTCGGCTGGAATCATGTCCGTGTGCTTTAGCCAGCAAGCGGTGGAGGCACATGTTCGAGAAGGCTACCTGGCGGTACCTCTTTCATTCAGATCGATGCCGCCTGCTGTCGGAATGCCCAATTGCCTGGGCCTCATTTTCACTGATCTGCTCGAGATTGACAACCAGGCGCCAAAAGCTGTTGTCGAGACGTCGCCGCAAGCTACCGGTCCCAAGAAGAACCCGGTGATGGAGGATACTCCTGGGGTCGTGTCCTGCTTTATCCATCACGAGGCAAGGCGGAGCGCACCTTCTGCTGCTACCGGAAAAGGAAGAAGATCCGACCGGAGAACCCGATCTATTGCTGCGGGTCGTCGGATGTCCAACTCGGGGAAGACGATGCTGATTGGAGATATCCGGGCGAACCTCAATGGTTGCCCAAGGGAGGTCAAGCCAGATGTGATCGTCCCAATGGTACCTACCACCAATAGGTTCCGAGTACTGGCTGCTAGGAGGGCCGACATGGAACATGGAGATAGAAGGCCACTGGCACCAAAGCTGCCCAGATTCAGGCAGATCTGGCGGCCGAAGAAAATCCAGAGCTGGGCCCCAGCTCAATGTGAAGAGAAAATTTCTGATGCTGCTGTTGCCCGCTTCAGAGCAGGGAGCAGAAGAGGAGAAAGAAAAGACGAAAAAGATGCTGTTGTTGTTCACCCCAGGACTCGGGGTAGGAGAGATGAGAAAGAGAACGAAGGAAGAAATATGACTGCTACCCGCCCCAGGATGAGGGGCAGAAGATATGAGAAAAAAGAAGACCGCATGGTCACCCACCCCATGATAGAGGGCAGAAGATGGGAAAGGAAGGATTATGCTGTTGCTGCCGACCGCTACCCGGATGGGAGCAGAAGACTTAAGAAGGAAGAGAAAATGAGAATAAGTGAACCATTCACTGCTGTCACTCCAAGAAGACCGAGAGCCTGTGCCAGACAGGCCGATATGTTTAAATACTCCAAGGCCGAGCATCTGACTGCTCAGGTGGAAAGACTGGCTTATCAGCAGAAGGGTCAGGAAAGACTGATGCCCTGACCAGAGCTACAAAAACACAGCCAAGAGGAGATGAAACAAGTGGTTCAAGACTACTTTCACTACATGGGGAATTCTTCTCTCGAGCAGCGAATATTATCCCGTGCTTTAGGCACCATAGACGACGAAGAAGAAGCCTTTCAAGAGGCAATGATCAGTGTCTCCTCCTCCGATTCCAATGATTATGAAGAAGGCCACAGAACCGGGTATGGGAGAGAAGACCTGTACGGGCAAGAAGCTGAAGAAAGAATATCGGTCTTTGACCGACTCAAATATCCCAACCAGATAAAAAGGAAAGTCTACAGGCAGAGGGAAAAGATGCAGATCTTCGCCTGCAATATGGCCGGGCTTGTCAAAGGGCAAGATACGTTACCGACTCAGCCAGATGAACTGCTCAGACTGGCAACCAGACCAGGCCCCGTCACAAGGAGAAGTCAGGCGGCCAAAGAAAAAATAAAGACTGATGATGAAGTCCGCAAGGTCACCACTATGACAGTTAATGTGGTGACAGCAGAAGATGAAGATAATCCCTTCGTCGATGATGTTGAAGGGACTTCAGAAGAGATACAGATCCCGTCAACCATGGATCCCATGATCCAGATGATGTTTAGAAGATATCAACAAGAGATCAATGCTCTCAGAAGACAGCTAAATGAGAGGCATGAAGCTACACCGGTCTCCAAGCAAGTCGAGCCTGTGGGGCAGACCTCCAGCTCAACAGAAATGGCTATCCCAGCTAATCCTCTCCCGACCGATAAGGGTAAAGCACCAAGCCAACTTGTTTTACAGCAAACAGCAGCTCAGCTCTCTTTGTCTTAGACACAGCCCACCGTGCCCACCTTGCGCGCAACGGTGATGACAACTCCTTACAGTCAGCAACAAGCTCACTTCTTCCCGGAAAACATAGATCCAGCCATAGCCCACAAGCTGATGATTGAAAAGATTGTGGAAATGAAGCTATCTGAGAAGACTGGTGATGATGCTGGTACCTACGATGTGTACAAGGTACCGTATCCTCCCTAGTATGCTGCTAAGAGACTACCGCCAGGCGTCAGTAAGCCACCGAAGCTTAAAAAATTTAATGGCCAGGGCTCTCCCAGGGAGCACATAGCTTACTATACCACCATTATGGGTGACTTGGCATCTGATGAAGCTTATCTGCTTAAATTCTTTGGCTCATCCCTCACCGGGATAGCTTTTGAATGGTATTCAAGCCTGCCGGCTGGGTCAGTGGCCGATTGGCCTGATATGCAAAGAAAGTTCCGCGACAGATTTCACGTCACAGAAAGAGAAATTACAATAGCAGAACTATATGCAACCAGGCAAAAGCAAGATGAAACAGCACTGGACTACATCAAAAGGTGGAGGAACTTAGCTATGAGATGCAGAAGACCTCCTCATCAAGAAGATGCAGTGCAAATATGTAAGCAGAGCCTCAGGAGAGAGATACTGGAAAAGATGATTGGTGCAGATGTCAGAACATTTGACCGGCTGAACAATATAGTGGCGGAAGTCAAGACGTTCCTGTCCAAGCGTCCGACGGCCAATGCTCCAACTGTGCCGAGAGGGAAATCTAATGATCGACGACCATCGCACTCTGAGGCTAACACCGTCGATTTCAGAACCTTCGAGCAACAGAAAGAGAAGAAGGGGGCAGATGAAGCTCTCCCGCCAGCAGACACAGCAGAAAGAAAAGATAAGGTCTCTCTGAGAAACAAAATGAGAAAGCCATATTCTTTCCCGAAAGATAAGACAGCCGCGCTATTCAACTGGGCATACAAGTTCAACAAGGTAACATTGCCTGAGCCAAAGAGACCCGATGACGCGGCAAAGAAAGGTGATCCATTGTTCTGTCCATATCACCGTGCGCTGGGGCACGCAATTGAAGATTGCTACGTCTTCAAAGATATTATGGAGGGCATGGTCAAAAAGGGCGAGCTACAGCTGGGAGATTACCAGGTAGAGCCACCTCGTCCACATGAGCCTCCGGCATTAAAAATGGCCGCCAATATGATTTCAATCTACCAACAGCTGCCTAAGGAAGCTGTCGAGGAATGCACCAGGCATACTTATGAAGCTTGCTTCCTCACCCCACTGAAGGATCAAGAAGGGTGGCAGATAAAGCCAGTAAAGAATAGAAAGAAAACTCCCGCAGCCAGTGTCAGTGGAGCAGTTATCTGCGGTGTCACACCAAGGCCCGAACCACCTCCAGTAAAGCCAGTATGGCACACGGCTGAAACAGAGCTAGTCATCCGGATCCCCACTCATAACCGGAGAAGACAAGTCCCCCTACCTGCACATAAGGAAGTAAGTCCTGCAGCCAGGCGTTTACAACAGTATATTAATGGGCTCGATGAATATGAACAGAAAAAGCCCGGGCACTTGCTGGTGAAAGACTGTATACTCTGGGAACAGCTCGAAGAATTGAAAATTAAAGAGCAACCGGGGGCAGAACAGGGAAAAGATGAGGCTGAGCCTTTCTGGGGGCAAGAACCAAAGAAGCCAAATTCCCAGGAAAAGAAGAGATGGTCTAAATGCAAAAAGGAAAGGGGAGTCGTGACAGTACAATGCAACACCCTGTCGGCACTCTTTACCTCGCCCGGGGAGAATGATGAGGATGAAACATCAAATGCCCCGCTAGAAGCCAACCATGCCGAGGCCTCAACCTCAGCACATGCAACACGCTCCGGAAGAAGGTGGGGGCGCCCACCACCAGCCAATCATAACATTATGTTCAGAGGGGAACAACCCTACCAGATTCTTGAACTAGAGGTGCGGGGTGTTCAGATTCCTCCCCCTGTTAGCTTATACCAAGAAGAGAAGAAGGGAGGTCAAACTCCAACATTTCTGGAATTTCTGTCCAGTCTGGAAAATGGGCAGTCGATACAGGCTGGGCCAGATAAAGGCAAGAGACCTCAGCAATCGACATCTGTAGCCTACAAGCAGAATGAGAAAGAAGAGGATAACTCTCCGACGGCACCAGGGGCCATTGCTATAGAAGAAGCCCCCCCAAGAAATCAGTCCAGAGGATGAAACCAGCACTGGGCAGCAGAGGCCACGGGCACCACATGAACCTCCAAAACCCCGATGGGCGGAAGAAATGAGACTGTCTGATGTCAGGGTGGGCAGTCGGATCATGAAAATGCTAAAGAAGCTCCCTACCAGATTCTCCATCTGGGAGATTCTCTCTCTGAGTGAAGAAGCTCGCCAAGCGATTGTTGATGCCCTACAGTCACCGGCACAGTATGAGGCACTCTTGACAGAAGTAAATTCTGGGCCGTCAGTCACATTCACAGAGGATGACATGCTGATTCTGAATTCCTGCCATAACAGACCGCTGTATATGAGGGGCTCCCTGAACTGTCAGCCACTGAGCAGGATACTGATAGATCCCGGGGCTGCCGTGAACATTCTCCCATACCGCATCTACCAAAAATATTACTTTGATCTGCAGCTCACCAAGGTCAGAGACATGAAAATTGCGGGATTCAACCAGAAATGTGAGACGCCCCTTGGGGTGGCTGATTTTAACCTCACATTGGGGGATCTCACTACCGTGGTACGATTCTATGTAATCGACTCCAACACCACATATAAGGCCCTGCTGGGGAGACCATGGCTGCATGAATATCAGATAGTGCCGTCCACGCTACATCAATGCATTAAATACTGCCACAAAGGAAAAGAAGAAAGGGTGTTTGTGGATCTGCATCCCTTCAAAGTATTCGAGTGCCATATGCTCGATGCATCCTACTACACGGAGGTGTCGCAAAAGGGTGAAGAGAAAGAGGCTGGGGTTGACCAGAAGAAGCCGGTGACGAAGGCAAGAAATTGGTTTCCACCACCACCAAGGGGCTATATTAAGAAACATGAAGTATCTCACATTTCTTATGTTGGTGATTTTGCTCGGATCACCCCTCCTAGCATCCACCCGGATGATACTGGCGAAGAAATGAAAGAAAAGTACATATAGGTGAGGGTTCCGCAGGGTTTAGTCAAGCCCATTGCCAGCATAGAATACCAGACGGTGCTACCATTAAAGACTATGGAACTCCCTCGCTTCTACGAGCCTCCTATCATATTCTACACCAGGGAGTCAGTCGAAGATGATGATCAAGACTGCATGGTCCCTAAAGAATCTGCAAACCGGATGGTGCCGATCACGGGCTTGGACTATACTACCCAGCGGGTTTCGCAGATGTTCTCTAAGATGCAGATGCCATCACTACAACCTGTTGCCCAAAAGAAGGCGTTCCAGGAGCTATGGGATCCGCCCCGGGATAATAAAGAACTGAGGAAGATCACTCAGCACCCGGGATTGGGTTATACCCTTCAAGAATTCTATGAAGCCGAGGTGGACGTCATCTCTGTCTCCTACCGGCATGAAGACCCTCCCGAGGTGGGATATGACAAGTACCCCTCGGAAGATGAAGAAATCATTTATCAATCCGTAATGAACAATGAAGCCCCAGACAGTCAGCCGGAGACGGAGACATCTGATGAAACAAAGAAAGATTGGTGCTGGGAAGACCTACCTTGCAAAGAGGATATGTTCCATGCTGAAGCAAAGTTTGATACGGGAACCCCGGATGAAGACCAAATAGCCAAAGAGCTGAGGGAATGCCTGGAGTTTGAGCGCATTCTAGAAGAAGTCCGGGCCCCACAGAATGATGATCCCTCGGCAAAGCCTGCCTCAGAAGAGCCTCTAAGGGCGGAAGACTCCATTTTTGAGTTTCCTGCTGATCCAGTCACGTCCTCGGGGCAGACTAAACAGAATACAACAATATTGGCCGTATATGATGAGCTAGCACCCGCTGATGACCAGTATGATGAAACAAATAATCATGAAACTGAAGAAGATTATATCCCGGGAGGCTTCATTGACTTGCAAGAAGCCCCGCCCGAGGTCGAAGATGGAGGTCAGGCCACCGTCGATGAGCTTGTGGAAATAAATCTGGGGACCGCAGATGAGCCAAGGTCGACATTCCTCAGTGCACTGCTGGAGCCAGCTGCCAGGGAACAGTATATACAGTTCTTGAAGGAATTCCGAGACTGCTTTGCATGGACATATGATGAAATGCCGGGACTGAGTTCTGATGTGGCACAGCATCGGTTGGCAATAAACCCAGAGGCTAACCCTGTAAAGCAGCCGCCCAGGAGAATGCGCCCTGAATTGATAAATCAAATTAATAAAGAGGTCGACAAGCTGATTGATGTAGGCTTTGTTGAAGAAAATCAATATACTACATGGCTAGCCAATATAGTGCCTGTAAAGAAGAAAAATGGGCAGATCAGAATATGTGTTGATTTCCGGGACCTTAATAAGGCCTGCCCGAAAGATGATTTCCCAGTGCCGATCACTGAAGTGATGATCGATGCGACTACTGGTCATGAAGCCCTGTCATTCATGGATGGGTCATCCGGATATAACCAGATCTGGATTGCTGAAGAAGACAGAGTGCACACTATATTCCGCACTCCGAAAGGGATATTCCACTACAAAAGGATGCCGTTTGGCCTCAAGAATGCCGACGCTACCTACCAAAGAGCTATGACCAAGATCTTTGATGATTTGCTCTTCAAAAAAGTAGAGTGCTACATTGATGATCTGGTAGTAAAAACTAGCAGAAGAGAAGACCATCTGCAAGACCTGAGGATAGTATTCCAGAGGCTGCGCAAATATGAACTCAAGATGAATCCTATGAAATGTGCCTTCGGCGTGTCCAGTGGAAAATTCCTCGGGTTTATTGTCCGGCATAGGGGATTTGAAATCGACCCATCCAAGATTAAGGCTATCCAGGAGCTCCCTCCACCAAGGAGTCTGCCTGAGCTAAGATCTCTGCAAGGGCGGTTGGCCTATATCCGACGATTTATATCGAATCTGTTGGGAAGATGCCACCCCTTTCACAAGCTCATGATGAAAGATGTACCGTTCCTCTGGGACGATGGATGTTAGGAAGCCTTTGAGAAGCTGAAAGAATATCTCAAGACCCCTCCAGTGCTGGGGGCACCAATTAAGGGCAGGCCCTTGATACTGTATATCGTCGCCACACACTGTTCCCTGGGGGCAATGCTGGCACAGATAAATGAAGAAGGCAAAGAACAAGCCTTGTACTACTTGAGTAGGAGGCTGATTAGAACTGAAGAAGGCTACAGTTACATAGAAAAGACATGCTTGGCACTAGTCTTTGCTGCCAAAAAGCTCCGACACTATATGTTGTCACATGAAATCAGGTTGATATCTGCAGCAGATCCGCTCAAATACATATTGGCTCAGCCTGTACTGAAGGGCCGGTTGGGCAAATGGGCAGTGATCCTGATGGAATTTGATATTACCTATACACCCCTGAAGGCGATAAAAGGACAGGCTGTGGCTGATTTCTTCGCAGAGCATCCTGTGCCGGAAAATGACATGCTAGGGACTGAGTTGCCCGATGATGAGACACTCGAAGCTTGCCAGGCTCGGCCAGTTATGTGGCAACTATTCTTTGATGGAGCATCTAGAACAGAGACAGACTCCGATGGAAAGACCAGAATATGGGCCGGGGCCGGTATTGTGCTGAAATCACCAGAAGGGGAGGTCGTGTATACTTCCTGTTCTATAAACAAGCCCTGCACCAATAATGAAGCTGAGTACGAAGCTCTGATAATCGGTCTGCATATCAGCCTCAACATGGGTATCCAAATGCTTCAGGTATTCGGGGATTCGATGTTGATCATAAAACAAATCCAAGGGGAGTTCGAAGTGCGGAAGCCAGAATTGAATCCCTACCACCAGAAAGCTGTGCGCCTTATCGCGAAATTCTATCATATTGAGCTCAAGCATGTGGGCCGGGGGCATAATGCCCAAGCTGATGCACTGGCAAAGCTGGCCAGCTCACTAGTAGTCCCACCAAATGAGACACTGAACATTATTGTTATGAACCGGCGGCAGGTCCCCAGTATGCTAGAAGGGTGCCCCGAAGAAGATGAAGTGGCTGCTATCAGCACGGTACATGCGTCTGATTGGAGACAGCACCTGCTGCAGTGGTTTCTACACCAACAACTGCCGCAGAAAAGAGAAGAAAAGATAAAACTTCTGAGAATCAAAGATTCTTATGAATTCAGGAATGGAACTTTGTTCCGAATAATGGCAGATGCACGCAAGAAGATTCTACTCCGCTGCCTGTCCACTGAGGAAGCTTGGCAAGCAATGAAAGAAGTACATGCCGGAACTGCGGGTGCCCACCAGGCTGGCCCCAAGATGAAGATAGAAATCAAGAAGTTGGGCTACTATTGGCCCACCATGTTTGAAGACTGCTGCAAATTCGCAAAGTCATGCCAAAAATGTCAAGAGCATGCTACTGTGCCTAGAAGGCCTCCTACGACTCTGCACCCTACAGTTCCCAGCTGGCCATTTGCACAATGGGGAACTGATGTAGTCGGGCCACTGCCGACTTCCTCGGCCGGACATAAGTGCATACTGGCCATAACGGATTACTTCTCCCGATGGGCGGAGGCTGTGGCATTAAGAGAAGTGACTGGCGAGCTGGTCGCTAGATTCATCAAGCAGAATATTATCTTCCGGTTCGGAATCCCCAGCCGAATAATATCTGATAACGGAAGCCATTTCAGAAATCAGAAGGTCTATCGGCTTGCTGAGAAATATAAAATCGAGTGGAGGACTTCCACCCCTTACAATCCACAGGCAAACGGGTTAGCGGAAGCTTTTAACAAGACTTTCTGCACCCTGCTGGCCAAGGTCGTTAGTTCCAATAAAAAGGACTGGGAAGAAAAAATGTATGAAGCTCTGTGGGCGTACCGCACCGTCTTCAAGACACCTACAGGGTGCTCACCATACTCACTCGTATACGGCTCAGAGGCAGTGGTTCCGCTAGAGCTGGAAGTCCCGACACTCAGAGTGGCAGTCCAATATGACCTGGCCCGTGGCGAACAGACCAATGCAGAAAGAAGATTAGAAGAATTGGCTGAATTGGAGGGGAAGCGCCTCCAAGCTCAGAAGAATATCCAAATGTATCAGGCCCGCATGGCTAATGCATTTAACAAACTCGTAAGAGGACGAGAATTCAAGAAAGGTGACCTCGTCATGGTCAAGAAAAGAGAAGTCATGGCGTCCAACCCAAAAGGGAAGCTGAATGCTAATTGGGAAGGTCCTTATGTGATACAGAGGGTCTATGAAGGAGGAGCCTACGTGGTTGTCAACCATCGAGGGGAAATTCAATTCTCACCACTCAACGGAAGACATCTAAAGCTGTATCATGCAGCACAACCGGCATTCCCCGAGTGAACAGGCAAAACTACCCCCTTTCTTGGTCTAGTGGCACTCCGCCCTAACCGAACTACCCCTCTCTTGGTCTAGTGGCACTCCACCCTAGCCAAGCTACCCTTATCTTGATCTGGTGGCATTCCGACCTGTCACCCTCTAAAAAAAAGAGAGAGAAAGAATAAAAAGAAAGTAAAAAATGGGGTTAAAAATAGAGATACCCCGCCAGACTTACTCCTATGTTAGGGAGAAGTGCAAAAATGGCCCAAAACCCAGCTGTGGTGAAAACTCAAAAGGGCACTGCAGGCAAAATCGGGTACCCCACCACGTGAAAACCCGAAAGGGCGCGTGGGCAAAAGTAAGAGAGGGCTGGCTCCGGCAAAAACCCAAAAGGGCGTTTGGGTCAGTAATGTGGTAATTTAAAATTCCCTTTTTTTTTACCCTGCCTGATAAAACTCCGAGAAGGACGATCATCATAAAGTCCCACCTGATGATGAAACCCCGTTGATCACAAGGCATATTGCCTTGATCAATGCAAAAAAAAGGGGCCCACCTCAGGATAGACCTTCCGTCTGTTCTGATAAAACACTTCCACTTGTTTTTGTCTAAGACCCACCACGGTAAAACCTGCCCGGTTTAGACCTTACGTCTATCCCGATGAAACCTATCCTACGTCTCACCGTGATGAAACCTACCATTGATCGACTGGCACACTGCCCGATCAACGATGAAACCTGCCCGGTTTAGACCTTACGTCTATCCCGATGAAACCTATGAAATCCTTGCATTGGTATAAACCCAATACTGATGATGAAACCTGATATTGATCGACCGGCACATTGCCCGATCAACAATGAAACCTGTCCGGTTTAGACCTTACGTCTATCCTGATGAAACCTATGAAATCCTTGCATTGGTATAAACCCAATACTGATGATGAAACCTGATATTGATCGATTGGCATCCTGCCCGATCAACGATAAAACCTGTCCGGTTTAGACCTTACGTCTATCCCGATGAAACATATGAAGTCCTTGCATTTGTATGAACCCGGTACCAATGATGAAATCTGTTGTTGATCGACTAGGCGCACTGCCCGATCGGCGATGAAACCTGTCCGGTTTAGACCTTACGTCTATCCCGATGAAACATATGAAGCCTTTGCATTGGTATGAGCCCAATACCAATGATGAAATCTGCTACTGATCGGTTGGCAGACTGCCTGATCGATGCTAAAACCCATCCAGGGTAGACCTTTCGTCTGCTCTGACAAACATGACACAGCTGTCTGAATCAATTCAGACCCTTCGTCTGGATAGATCATGAAACTCTATTCCTTTGCGTTAATGTTAAACCCCACATTAACGATGAAACTCACCTTTCCAACAAATGGCCTCGTGCCCGAACTGCTATCTATATTCTCTAAATCAATTCGGACCTTTCGTCTGGATAGATCATGAAACCCTATTTCCTTTTGCATTGATGTTGACACCCACATCAATGATCATGTATCCACAATAAACATATGGCCCCATGGTCCATAGAATGAAAGTGCTAGTTCCTGGAAAGACGATGACAAAAGAAAAGAGAAAGAATAAAAAAAAATATATATGAAAAGTGGGGTTAGAAATAGAGATACCCCGCCAGACTTGTTCAGGCATTCTGGACAAGGGCAAGAATGGCTAAAACCCAGCTGTGGTGAAAACCCAAAAGGGCACTGCAGGTAAAATTGGGTACCCAGCCAAGTGAAAACCCGAAAGGGCGCGTGGGCAAAAGCAAGAGGGGGCTGGCTCCTGTGAAAACCCGAAAGGGCGCCTGGGCCAGTAACGTGGTAATTCTGAGAAATTCCATACTTCCTTCCCTTGATATGGCCTCCCGTTAACCGTTTGGCTTTTTACCCGGTCAGCGATGAAACCTTTCCAGGGCAGACCTTACGTTTACCCTGATATAATATGCATACCCTCTTACAAATGTCCCACCGACAATAAAACCCATCACCATTCTGATAAAGCCTGGCCAGTTCAGACCTTACGTCTGTCCTGATGAAACTCTTAAACCTTCTCTTGATCGATCGGCTCCTTGCCCGGTCAGCAATGAAACTCTACCAGGATAGACCCTACGTCTATCCTAATGAAACCTACGTATTGCTTAGCGAAGTCCCACCCGCGATAAAACCTGCTGGAATAGACCTTACGTCTATCCTGATGAGACCTACACCTCTACATACGTCCCACCGTTGATCGACCGACACCTTGCCCGATCAATGATGAAATCCTCTGTCCGGTTTAGACCTTACGTCTATACTGATGAAACCTATGAAACTCCTTGCGTCGATATAAGCCCCATATCGATGATGAAACCAACCACTGATCGACTGGCACCTCGCCCGATCAGTGATGAAACCATGTCCAATTGAAACCCTGTTAGTTTAGACCTTACGTCTATTCTGATGAAACTTATAAAACTCTCTTTGCGTCGATATAAACCCAATATCGATGATGGAACCAGCGGTTGGTCGACCGGCACCTCGCCCGATCAATGATGAAACACTGCCAGTTTAGACCTTTTGTCTATTCTGATGAAACTTATAACATTTTCTTTGCATCGATATAAACCCAATATCGATGATGAAACTAGCTATTGATCGACCGGCACCTCGCTCGATCAATGACGAAATCCTATCCAGTTCAGACCCTACATCTGTCCTGATGAAAACCACGCACCCTTCAATGTCCCACCTGCGATAACCTCTACCCAGTCTAGACCTTCCGTCTACTCTGATGAAACCTATAAGATTTCTTTGCATCGATATGATCCCAATATCGATGATGAAATCATGCACTGGTCGATTGGCACATTGCCCCGACTGGCTTTGAAATCTACCCGGGATGGACCATTTGCCCGTTCCGGATGATGCTCTGAACCTCTTCATTCGCATTCCCGCAAACCGTCTCCCTTGCGGCACATATGGCCAAAAAGGACGTTTGCTGCTACCAGCAGAGTTCGGTTTAAGCACCCCCCGGATGCCGTCACGCGGTGGAGCGAGTTCCCCATCCTTTCTATGAAAGGGTGGACATTCTCCTGCCAAGTACGAGCCATTCACAGGAGGGACTGCTAGAACCACTACCCCACTTCCCAAAGTGATGAAACCACATAGAAAAGAAGATGGATACACATGAAGCCGAAGATTCCTTTTCATTAAAAGAGGAGTACATAAAGAGCCCCGAGGGGACACTGTATCACAAAAGAAGGCAGAAGAAAACAAATAAGAGATAATTCAAGGCCGCCGGAAGATATCTTCAAAGGCCAAAAGACCCACATCGGGAGCGGCTCTTAGCTCATGAAGGCGCGCCTCCTCTTCCTGAAGCTTCACGGACATATCCTGGAGAGACATCACCCGTCCCTCCAACAAGGCCACCTCCTCGGTGGACCGTGGCCGAATAGAGGATAATTGTTGCAGCTCGGCTCGAAGTCCAGCGAGTTCCGCTTCCAGAATGGCTATCCGGTCCTGGACAGCTTCCTCCCGCTGAACAACACTCTGTAGCTCAGCTTGGCGTTCGTCAAGGGCAAGCGTCAGCTTCTCCACCTCAGATTTGCACTCTGACCTCTATAACTTCAGTGCCATCAGCTTGTCGGTCATAGTCCGTGCTAGGAAATCCCTCCGATGCACGAATTTCAGTAAAAGCAGAACACGCTGGACCCATATGTCCAAAGGGCAGCCCATGGCCTGCAGGCCGGCAGTGAAGCGATCAGCAATTTCCTTCAGCTGCAAATGTGTCAAGCCAGGCTGAGATTCTACCAGCTGGCGCAGCATATCCAGGTTCTGCCAGACAAAGTTCTCAGACGATGTAAAACCAAAAGAAGCGGAGGGGATCACTTCAAAGGTCACTTGACTATCAATGTCCGCCCACAGCGCAATAGCCGGCCGGGAGGATGAAGACGGCAAATCTGCCGGGGGAGCTGGCTGGTCCCTCTCTATACTGTCCTACCGAGCCGAAGATTCCTTTGCTACCGCTGCCTCAGGAGTTATGGCTTGAACACCCGCAGGAGGAGAATCAATAAATGATGGAGCTATCTCTTCATGGGTCTCCTGAGTGGGGGCTTCATCTTCAACTGCTCTTTCTCGTAATGGGGACGAAGGCGCCCTAGTCTGGGGAGGCAAAAATATAGTCTCTATAGCCACTATGGCAGGGACTGCTGACTCGGGCGCAATGGACATTACTGCGGCTGGTATAAAAGCAGAGCTCCTGGCTGGGTCTGCTTCGGCTCTAAAATCTGAGGCCCTGACAGGGATGGAAATCTCTCCTGATGCCCCCAAGTCCAGTGATGTTAAGTTAGTTGAAGATTGTATTCTTACTGGCACAGGGCGAATAACCTCAAAAATTCCCATGCAAGTTAAAGGTAAAGCAGGGATGATGACCAAGTCTGCAGATGAAACATCCATAGAAACTGCGGCCGCGTCTGAGCTGGTGATGACAGGGTCCTGAGGACAAAGCAGAATGATCTTCAGCAATGAATGAAAGAAAATAAATAGAACAGCAAACAAAAAAGAGAAGCTTACCTTTAAAGTGGGGTCCATACCCTCGAAATGAGACAAAAGGGGAGAAAGCTCCGTAGTTGAAGCAGCAAACGGAGGGGTTATGTCAACCTCGGTGTCGAGCCCGGCAAACTCCTCTTGCAATTCCTCCTCAGAAGATAGCATCAGCAGCTTAGGAGGCTGAAAAGGCGGAAAGCCTTTTTCAAATACGGGCAAGGCTTCTGATTTTAGAACTTCCTCCTCACTGTCACTGAAAGTCACTTCCTCCTCATTATCAGGGACGGTCTCAGAGCTGCCCGAGGATACCTCCACACTAGCTATATCCTGCGGGGTTGCCTCTAGAGCATGACGGGATGTGGACCATGTGATTATGCGTCTGGCCGGAAAAGGGCTCCATTTTGTTTGAATCCTGTGACCCTCCTGCGGTTGAGGCGACTCTCCCGTTGCTATCATGGCCTCAGTCTGCTCCCTGACTGCCACCTCAACAAAAGGGGACCTCTGAGGGATATAACAAAAGAAAAACAACGGAAGTATAAAGAAAAGATGAGAAAGCACATTTACCCTCCTCCTCGCCAGCCGGGGTAGGAGAAGGCAGCATCGTGTCCCTTTCCACAGGCACTGCAACCTGCTCCGGGGCTGTATCAGATAAAGAGAAGCTCAGTCTCGAAGGACGCCTTAAAAGATCAGTCAAGAAGACAATGAAGACTGCATCTACAAGCTATTTACCACCACTCTCGACAGGTTCCTGAGCGGCCTCCCTCTGAGACCTGAACTCGTCGAAAGAGGGGATGTTTGGAAGAGGGGTTCCGGCATCCGTCACAACCGAAGCCGACTACTGGACCCGAACAACCTTGGCCCTCTTGGCCTTGGCAACTGCAGCTTTCACCACAGAAGGCTTCCTCTTCTTGCCCGGAGGCAAGAGAGTGGTCGTAGGTGCCGCTGCAGAAATTTCAAAGTAAGCAGGCTTCTCAGCTTGAGCAATGATCTTCCTGTAAAGTCCCTGCCGCTTTATGTCCGGTCTATCTGTGCAAGACACAAGAAAGGCAGTCATAGTCGACAGATGCAGAACATAGCAATGAAAGAAAGATGTCGTGAGCGCACAGGAAGGGTCATACCTGCTGGGCCATCATAAAATGTGGAAAGCGGCCAATACAGATAAGCCACCTCCTTCGATCGGGAAGCAACCTCCTTCACGAGCCAGCATATGTCACCAATGGTCTGGCACTTCTCTGTCAAGGCAGCCAAGTCTTTATGTCCGTGGAAGTCGAGGCAATGAAACAGGCCGGGATAATCCATACACCAGCCGTCGACATAATGAAAAGAAACAAAAAGTGGCTTATTCAGAATGCCAGCTACCGGGTTCTCTACTGATAGCCCGTGAACATTTAGCAGTACAAAAAGCCAAGAAGTGTGTTGATAATATGTCTGGGTGCGGTCTTCCCTCCGCACAAACATCCTATAAGGGTGAAACCTGTCCACCGGACCCCTCCAGGGGGCTGCTGTCGGGAGAGGCTCCTCCGGGGGGAACGGATATTGTACATCCAAATGAACACCCCCTATATGGCCCAACTGCCTCAAATCCTTTGTAAAAGCGTCTTCATTAATCTCAGAGAAGACAGGAGTGGGTATTTCAGAACCCCCCTCTTTCAGAGACCGACGCATGGCAATATATGTTTCTGCCTCCTTCTGGTGCTGTGAATAGAGCCTTTTCAGATGAACCTCATCAATTTCAAACACAGGCCCTGATTGCCGCTTTAAGAAAGAGCGCTCGGCCACATCCCAAAAGGCGCCTCTGCCATCTTTATAGAAGTTGGTGCGGGTACTCCACCACTTAATGTATTCTGATGTGACACGGGGAATACGATTAGAAATGGTCGGGACCCTGAAAGTTACGCCCTCTCGGCGATGAAAGAAATCCCACCATGTTCGACCGTCACTGGCAATGGTGGACCCATGCTTGGCACGGCTGTCCAAAGGAAACTGGGCCACCGATGGGGGAATATGCTGATCATAGCCAAAGTTTCTGCTGAAACGGAATGGATAATAGGGCTCCAAGAGGAGCAAGCCTCCCTTCCTGAAGACCAATACACAGGGCCCGCACCGACAACCCTATGAAAGGCGCGCCGAGAAGCGGCTCACGCCGAGAGGCAGCTCTCGCCGAGAAGCCCAAGGCAATGCCAAGAGGGCTCCAAATGCTGACAAGAAATCTGGAAAATATGGAGATAAAGAAAAAAATATAGAAATAAAAAAAAGTATGTGTGCATAATACTGTTACAATGAGATGATCAAGTCTAAGGACTAGATCGAATAAAAATTGAAGAAGATACCCTCGAATGATGAAAGGCACCTGCAGACCCCGTGCCGCTTATTCTACGCTTACGCCGCCTGCAGGTGGGGGGCATTTGTTGACACCTTGAAAATGAGCAAGGGCGGAAACAGAATTGAAAAGAAGATCAGACCAATAGTGAAAGATCAATGATGAAGCTCATCAACCATCTACCCAGCTGAAGCCTGTTCCCGGCCAAGCTGATGTCCGGTGCCATTATCAGTCAGACGGTGGCGCTGATGAAATAACGGTCACCTGACTGATGAGGCCTCCTAGCACACTTTAATAAAAGCTATATCACTGCCTCATCCGAGAATCCACAGATAACATGTCAGAGTAAGCCAGATATCAGCTTATTGACAGATGTGATATGAGCAAAGATAAAGATGAAGTCAGAACTAGCAAATGAAGATTGTGAAGACCTCTGCAAAGTCAGAACAGAAGAAGAACCGTCTCCATAGGCTATGAACCTGGCTGAAGCCTTCTCAGGCTAAAGCTGATAATCGGTTTTGTCATCTTTTGGGTGGCAATACTGATGAAGTGACGTCCGGTCTTGTCATCATTCGGGTGGCAATGCTGATGAAATGATATCCGGCTTTTGTCATCATCCAGGTGATAATGCTGATGAAATCCCAGTCCAATGACTGATGAAGATTCCTATGGTCCTATTAAGACTTGAGTCCAACAACAAAGTCCTGCTGCAGTTCCGATATATTTATAGAAATAACAGTTCTAAGTGGAGCTTAAAAGCCCTACATGGGCCTATGAAATGGGCTTAGGGGTGTGGCATCGAGGCCCTCTCACCCAAATTGCATGCCGCACCGGGAGCTACTGTCACCTCTTGTGCGCCGTAAAGATGGAGTGGCACGCCGACTTCCATCTGCCGAGAGGGTAGGAGGATCGGGTTTATATAAAACCCACCCCCTCGAAGAAGAAACAATAGAGGAGGACGGGGAGAAGAGGAGATAGCCACATAATAGAGAAGAGACCTGCAACCTCGTCCACGAGAAGAGGAAAAGAGCTGAAGAAGAAAAGGGTGAAGAGAGAAAGAGGTTTTTCGAAGCTGATCGAAGGTGGGCAACGGGGAGGGAGAGGAGTCAATGCTCCGCCCTCCCCCCCTCCCCATTTCTATAGTTCATCTTTTTACTTCGATTGTCTCTCTTCCTTCCTCCTCTGATGTAGCCTGTAATGCTGTAGCCGGTTTCACACCGATAAAGTGATGTATTCCCCCTGCTTTCTCATTATGTATCTCACCCAATGAATGTTGTCGAATGGATAAATATGGTGGGCTGCAGTCCATCCCTGCTTTGGTTTCTCTGAAGCTCTATTCTCATCCCCCGTGTTGTCTGTCTTCCCTTAGACTCGTAGCATGCTATTTCCCCTCCCCAGTCTGATTATTCGTCCGCGTTTTTCTCATAGACGTTTTCGTGTGCTTGTTCCAGAGCCAGGGACAGGCCATCCCTTGGCCTTTGGAACAAAGCCAGACCACGTGATGACTGACGTTTGTAAGATCTCGGAATTTTGGATGCCTGCTCTGCTTATCGACATCATCAAAGTCGTTCCTGGACCAGAGACAGACATCTCTTGGGTCCCAGGACGACGAATGATAACATCAAGCCATCCTCCTGGATTTTGCACCAGCAATGGTGATAAAGGCTCCCCATATTCGGTTTCTCCTTCTCCAATTTCCCTCAGTTTCTGGACTTCCTCCGGAACCCATGCCAAAATCAGTTGGAATCCAATGAATGGATCTATTTTGACTCCCCAGGGCCCGTCCACCCTGGCCTTATTCACCAGGAAAACCCCTCAATCATCCATAAACCCCAAGACAGGGTGTCGTAGAACCTTGAAACGCATCTCGGCGCCCTCATCTATCTCGGTTCCACGAACAGTAGAACAGGTGAATAGCCCTCGGCGCGAGCCTTCCTGCGCCGAGAACCCCATTACTTTGTCCAAGCCGAAAAGGCCCTCCACCATTTCTTCTCCGCTCCGAGAAGCCTGCGCCGGGAGCCTCCTTTTTTCACGATTGGTCGCGCCGAAACCCCCTTTGAGCAATTCCTCCTCGCGTCAGGAAGCCAGCGCCGGAAACTCCCTGGCCTTCTCTTCATCGCGACAGGAACCTCGGCCCTCTCACCTTGACGTCGGGAACCTGGCCTCCTTGCCCTTGCGACAAGAGCCCCCCCTGACTCTCTTGACTTCGCGCCGAAAACTTCATTCCCAAGCCAGTTGCGCCGAGAGCTTGCCCTGCCACCCAATGGAGTCTTCGACCCCTTGGTCAGACCTATCCAGGAGTGCCCATGAGTCACCAGCACCGTCTGGGGGATAAATCAAAGGGAGCCATACTCCCTCATGTTCCACTGATCCGCGTCAGATTTATGAGCAACCCCTTTAGCTAAGGTGAGCTCTGCCACTGCATGAGTGTCACCGGCTCCTATAAGGGAAGAGTCAAACATTGCCCCAGGGCATACATGTGCAATGTGGGAGGTTCGCTCCCTCCTTTTCTCGACTTTCATCCCGGCACTCCGTGGGTGATAGCCTATTCTCCCCTGGGCATAATCCAGATTATGGGGAGGTGCTGCCGAAATGTCGATCGATGTTTTAACCCCGATAAGTCCCGGGAGGTGCATATCACACACCCCCCGTCCGGCTCAATCTTCCGGGGAATATGAATACTGCGAGACCCTTGGCTGGATGAGAAATATGAAAGGGGACATCTCCCCGATGATGGTCCGGACTCCGTCCCGCCACTGCGTGGACGGTGTCCTATTCCTACCCGGCACGACCCACATAAGAGGTGGTCATGTCGGTGTAGTAATCTACTGTGCACTAAATTATCTTCCCAGAATAACAAGAGCTTCAATATCACACACTATTATTTTCTTTTTTATTACCGCCCCGAGTGGCCTCCTATTTTGGCGTTTAATCAAGGGTTGTCCTTCTTAGGAAGGGTGTAATTAACGTCATAGCCTTTATGGTATGGCAGACTTTTAGTCCCGACTCGGACTTCACAATCGACTGATTGAGTCAGATCGAGTGCATAATAAAATTGTCACCCCAATGACTGGCACGCCAATAATAAAATAAATAATAAATGATTAAAAAAATAAATTAATAAAACCATCCCCACAGCGTCTCAAGCTGCAAGTCTGTACAGAGTCTGGCAGCCTACAGTGCATCGTCTCTTCAAGTATGTACAGCCTTGGCGTATGCATCTTAAAGTCTAAACATTGTGGGGCTTCGAATCTTCAAGTCCATACATCCATGCATCATGGGTCGACCACTTTCTTTTATGGGTCGACCCCCCAGACTACCAAGTCTATACATCAGCCTTTGCATTGCAAGTCTATACAGCGTGCATTGTTCAAAACAAGTCTGCACAGTCATTGTCTGTTGGCATCACGAAGTCTATGCATTACTTGTGCATCATAGTCTGTACAGTGTCTCAAGTTGGCTAAGTCTATACACTCTCTCACATTGTACACACTTGCTTCATTGCTGTTTCTAAGTCTATACATCGGTTGGGTCGTTAAGTCCATACAATGCATATGTTCATCAAAGTCCATACATTGCATTGTCTTCAACCAAGTCTATACATTCTGTTCTTTTGATCAGCAAGTCTATACACACTTCAGCATATGTGCATCCCCTTCAAAGACGAAGTGTATACATCCTTCCAAGCATTCAAGTCTACACACTCGTTGTTAAGCCTTTGCATCGAAGTCTATACAGCATGTGTCTTGTATGAAGTCTATACAGCCTGTGGCTTGTACATCAACTGAACGTTCTTCAGCAGAGTATATACTCTTCAGAAGTTAAAGTCTGAACATCCTTCTGTGAAGACTGTACACACTTCAGCACATGTGCATATCCTTCACACGAAGTCTGTACACTCAGTTAACCTTCAAGTCTATACACTAGATTATTAGGCCTTCAACCCTATACACTCAATTGTTAACCTCAAGTCTATACACTCGATTGTTAAGTGTTCAAGTCTATACACTCAAGCTGCATCTTGCCTGTACACACTTTGTTAACAGCCTGAACCAAGTATATACATCCAACTGATATCTTCTTATGTCTGTGTGACAGGTACTGTTCATAAAGCCTATGAAGTGCACGTGATCTGAGGTTGGCACCTGGCACGTGATCCGAGGATAACGCCCTAATTGCTGTAGCTATAAATACAAATCCGCCTCCATCTGGAGAAAAGAGATTAGAAAAAAGAAAGTGGAAGAGAGTGATCGAGATAGAAGATAGAGCTGCAGAAAGGCAGTGAGCAGAAGAAGAAGAAAGAAGAAGAAGAAAGAAGAAGAAGAAAGAAGAGACAGAGAGAGAGCCTGCGAAAGATAAGAAAAAGAAGAGTGAGAAGAAGAGAGAGCTAGAGCAAAGGAGGCCTCAATTGAAAATCAGTTCATGCTGGACCATGGATCAAATCCAGGCCAGCCAGCTCCTGCGAGAGCTTTTGTGCATTTTATTCTTCCAGCTTTCTGTTGCTGCATTTTTGTTTTTCCTTTTAACCATTCACCAGTTGTTCTTCCGATTCTCTAGTGTGAGGTCAGGTTCCCTCCGGTTGGGAGGAAGAGAGGTCCGAGACCTCTAGTTTGCAGGTGACTTGGTGTCACCTGTGCTTCCCTCTGGGTTTTAGAGGAAGAGAAACTTAGGTCTCTAGGTTCCCCTCCGGTTTGGAGGAAGGGAGGATTGGTCCTCCGGTTCTGGTCTTTTGGGTTGCAAGACTAGGTGTTCCCTCCTGGTCTGGAGGAAGAGAGACTTGCGTCTCTGATTTCCAAGTGGCTGGGAGTCACTTGGGGTGTCCCTCCGGTTGGGAGGAAGAGGGGAGGTTGTTCCCCTGGTCAAGCTGTGTGGCAGCAATTTGTTGCAGACTGAGTCTGCAGTTTCTAGCCTAGCTAGTGAAAGCCTCACTTCGGTTTGGAGTGCGGGGTGGACGTAGGTCTTTGGACCGAACCACCTAAAAAATCTTGGTGTTCACTTGTGGTTTGTTTTTCCTTATATGTTATTTTCTCTGCTGCGCTCTTTAGATGTTTGCTTAGGAGCGTGTGAGGGCTAATAGATTTGTGTTGTCTTGCTGAGTTCCTTCTAAGTATTTTCAGCACATTTCATCAACTGCTTTTAATTCCGCATACTTGAGGATTAGAGTTTTATTTGGGCGATATTTTAAGAGGGATACATTCACCCCCCCCACTCTGTATCCAGGCCTTGCACCCTATCATTAGGTGCTGGTAAAGGCAACGGCGTGGCTTGCTCAGGCTCGGGCGCAGGCGATAGCGGAGATGATGGTTGTTTAGGCGATGATGAGGGTGGTAAAGATGGTGAAGCAGGCACTGGGGGTAGTGGAGATGGTGTTGGTGGAGGGTTTGGGGAAGGCCGTGGCACCCATCGTTGACGTATCGACACGATGTGTCGGACGGCATTGGGAGTGGAAGTGGTGGTGGAAGAAGTGGAGGCACTATCCTGAGCAGAGGCTTGGGTTTGTGGAGGAGGAGCCGGAGTAGGGGAAGGCTTAGGTGGTGGGGTAACAGGTGATGGAATAGGCGAAGGAGTGGGCATGGTGCTAGATGAAGATTCATAGGGGTGCCCCTTGCCTTGAAATGGAGACGGCTGCTTAGGCGGCTTTTCTTGTTGCTGCTGCTTGTTGAGATGTGCAATAATCTTGCAAATGGCAGACCAATCGATCCTCTTCTTGTCTTCCAGGTCATAAACAAACTTCCGAAACTCGGGGCAATCCTCGATCAAATGCCCCTGCTGGTGGTGGAAATCATAGAATTGGAGTATATCCCCGACCGCGGGTCGGCAAGACATAACTGGAGGGAGCTCCAGCGCGTGAGTAGCCATCAAAGCCCGAAAGATGTCGGTGAAACACTCTGGCAACGGTGCATAGTGAGGAGCCCGCTTCGGGCAAGGTAGATGTCAAGGGATATGGGAAGGTAATGAAGATGGTTGTGGGGGTTGCATAGGCAAGGACACATGTCGACTAGTGTAGGGATTTGATGGAAGCGTATGTGGAGCGGAGTGGGTAGGTATGTAGTGGACGGCATCCACCTGCTCAGGGTATGATGTTCCCTTGACATGAGGAGATGAATGTGGATATGCGGAGGTAGAAGGCTGACTCGTAGGGGTTTGACTTATGGAGGTGGATGCGATGTAAGGCTGACTCATGGAGGGCACGATATAAGTGGAAGGTTGACTCATGGAGGGTTGATATGCGGAAGGTTGATATGTGGGGGTAGATGTAGATGGTGAGGTGTAAGTGGGCGTAGGATGCGGAGAAGACTCGGGGTCAAGGGGATCGTGGATTTGTTGGTGAATGAAGGGGGCTCGGCTGTAAAGCTGTTGCCAGGAGGTGATTTCATTCAGGGCTAAGATGAACTGATACTCGGGCATGGCATTAGATATAAGCATCTTGATCAGCTCCGGCTCCGGAATGTGTCCCGGGACTTGTGTAGCGAGGCGACGCCAGCGGTTGGCAAAGGTGCAGAAATCTTCGTCGGGCTTCATCTTCTCATGGGCCAAATCCACCATAGAATACCTGGGCCCAATCTGATCCTGGTATTGCTGAAGAAATTTCCCTTGAACCACATGAAAATTCACAATCTGCTCTTGCGGTAAGGAGAAGAACCAATCCCGAGCCGGGCCTTCTAATGACAGACCGAATAGATAAGCCATCAAGCGTAGGTTGTGTCGAAACTGGGCCGACTCATAGAGGAACTCCTTTAAGTGCACATAAGGGTCACCGACTCCACCATAACGGCGATATGCAGGAATTTGTGAAGATGGTGAAAGCCGGAGATTTTGAAATGTAAGCGGGACACTCACGGAGGTTTTGGGATCAATTTGGCATTGGAGTTCATCAAGCTGGCGTTGGGTTTGAGCGATCATCTCCTGAGTAGGGAGAGATCGAGAAGAATGCGGGCCAACTTGAGCAAGAGATTGTGAATATGAACCAAGATGATAATGGGCCAGATAAGAAGATCCGGGTTGAGAAGAAGAAGGGCCCATTCCGGGAATAGAGGGATATGCGGGCCTGGAAGAAGCATGAGCATAAGGACCCATTGAGCCGGCAGTATAAGGAGAAGAAGATTAAAGCCCATTAGAAAAATAAGGCCCATTAGGAGAATGGGGTCCGTTAAGATGATGAGGCCCATTAATGAGAGAAGAAGGCCCATTAAGAGAAGAAGGCCCATGAAGATGAGATGCAATGAGACGTTGGGCCTGGGCCGGGTCCATTTGGCGAACAAGGCTTGATAAGTGGGCCATGAGATTAGCCTATTCCTCGGATGGATCAAAAGGACCACGGGAAGATGGGCCCGCGTGGGAAGAGGATTCCACGCAGGAATAGGAAGAAGATTGGGAAGAAGAATGATACAGGGGGTTGGAATGATGCTCTATGAGGGCAAATGGAGACTTAATACCAGGATATCAAGGAGAATACAAGTGGGGAAGCAAGGGCTTAATGGGCTTTGAAAATAAGGGGGGATTGACCCACTAATGCAAAGACCAAGGGAGAATGGGACTGGACAATGGACTAGACAATGGACACATAAAATGGGCTAACCTAAATGGCCCTAACAACAACAAAATATGTAGATGTAACACAAAACACCACTAATGGGCTTGAACAAGCCCAAACAACACAAACAATGCAATGTGAGAGTTTTCAACCTAGCCAAACAAGTTAATATGATGGGAAATATTTTAGGGGTTTTAATAGACCTTTTAATGATTTAGATTAAGAATAATTCTCTCAAGATAGGAATCCTATGGGAATAAGGTCCAAACTTTGGGTTGACTAAGGTTAACTCCCTCACACGTATGTAAATGCAAGCCTAAGGGGTGGAAAAGGTACAACCGGCCCGGCGTCCGTGTGGAAATCCACGGCTCACGGGGACTTACGGAGGTCACGGATAAGATCACCTAGTTGACTCCAAGGAATATGGAGGCGAGAGGATCACTTACCAAGGTAGGAATGAGACTATGATATGCAATGCATGATCCTATGTGCACCGGAGTGCATGCAATTTCTAGCATAAAACTAGAAAATCAAGGTAATATTAAATTATGTAAACATAATGATATGGATGCAAACAAAGTGGGAAATCTAAGACAATATGAAGGGCAACAATGCAAGACCAAAAATAGGCGCAATCAGGCACTAAAAGATATGGAAAACCATGAATAAACGGTGTACCTTTGTGTCTGCCCCCGGACCTGCATGCAGATTTTATGCACAAAATGCAAAAATGGAGACAAGATCTAACTATGCAAACGTGACCCAAATAATAAAAATAAGATATGGATGGAAAGATAATACAAAGGACTACACAATGGACCCAAGAATAGGGCGATCCGACCCCGGGAGGTCAATTAAATCATTGAAGAAAGATGCCCCCATGGGCCTGTGCGCATACCTTATGCACAAAATGTAAAAATGGAGACGACTTTTAATTATGCAAATGTGACCCAAATGATGCAAATAATATATGGATGGAAAGACAATACAAAGAGGAACAAGATGGAAGTAAGAAACACACAATCAGATCTCAGGAAGCCAATCAAATCATCATGGAAAGATGTACCTGTGAGTCTGTCCCGGGACCCGCTTGCAAACTTTATGCAGAAAACTCAAAAATGATGACACAATTAAACTATGCAAACATGACCAAAATAATGCACATGATATATGGATGGAAAGACAATACAAAGGGCTACGCAACGGGCCCAAGAACAGAGCAATCCGACCACAAGGGGTCAACTAAATCGCCCAAGAAAGATGCCCCCGTGGGTCTGTGCGCAGACTGTATGCACAAAATGCAAAACTGGAGACAACTTTTAATTATGAAAATGTGATCCAATAAATGCAAATAATATATGGATGGAAAGATAATATGAAGGACAAGACAATGGAACAAAAATCAGCGCAATCGGACACCGGGAGCCAAAGTTATGTATCAATGAGCAGGGCCCTATGAGCACTGCGCCAGAACTATCAGAATCAGCAAGTGGTCTACCAGATGACCGTTTTTAACACCCTTGCGGTCTAGTGGAAGACCGCAAGGCCAGCAGAGACCTGAAAATGCCCAGAACTATAGAAAAATGGATAAAACTCTATCTAAACATGAACATACACACACCTAACTTACAAGAGAGCATGAATAACGTGATGGGCACTAGGTGTCCCACCGTGATCGCCAAAAAATAAAGGTTGTTGATATACTATCTACCCCCCCAAACTATGCATGTATTATATGAACATTAGCAAGCATGAAGTATGAATCAAAGGGGCGATGAATAGATGAGAAAGACATACCATGATCGCCACCAAGGGTTAACAACACCAAGAGATGAAGAGATGAAGAGATGGCGCCGTGTACCTTGGAAAAAGAAAAAGACTTGATCGCGCTTGAGAATGGGGTGCGGGGAACGTCGTGGATTACACCTCTTCTCCTTCCCGCTGGCTAGAGGAAGAAGGCCTCACGTTGTGTTCATGCTCTCCTGCAAAATAAAGATAAAAGACAAGGATAAAACCCATTAGAATATGAAGTGTAGCATCAATCCTGCAGTGGTAAAATAAGGTTAGAAATTGAGGGAGAACGCACCGGGGGAGGTTTTTAACCCCTGTGGAAGGGTGGAAATAATAGGTGTGTGTGTTATGATGATATAGAAACAAACATGAGGAGAAATCACGCAGTGTAACTGCGGGAATATGCGACGTAATATGGAGAAAAGTGCATGTGTAGCAGAAAACTGTGATTTGTGATAAAACTGAGATTTGGAGGATGAATAACTAAGAAATTAAAGAGAGATAGAAAGCCCTTGAACGTGAAAAACGTAGATTATACTTCCCTCTTCAAGATGGTGTCGAAGAGTTGAGTTGGAGATGTAGCATGGCTTTGCCCAAGGTTGAAGAAGAGCCCCCCCTTCACGACCTGCGAACTGGGCATCTATTTATAGGAGTGGAAAAGCCCTAGTTCGAGATAGGAGATAATGACCCACTTTTGGGAACTTATATTGATAAATCTTGTGATAATATCAAGGGTAAGAGTCCCAAGTCAAAGGAAACCAAGGTGGAGACTTATCTCCCTCGAAAGTGGTGTCAACAAGGAGTCCAAAGAGCCCAGCGGTGAAGAAATCAGAGTTCGGGAACATCCGGACTCTCTGTTCTAAGAATGGTCTATCGTAGGGCCGTTTCTTGATGAAAACGGTCATGGGGGTGACCGCAAGGCTCCAAGGGTGAAACATGGTGATTTCGGACAAGTTTAGGGCCTAACGGTCTAGTGATGACCATTTTTTATGACCTAGCGGTCTTCCCAGGACCGCTAGGCTGATGGAAGAAAAATTCCTGGATAGACTTCGTGTGACTTTGGAAATCGGAGCATATCTCGAAAATGGTGCAGAACCAGCGAAAGTGATATAAGAATAAATTGTAGATAGCTAAAAAATGAACAACTTTTATGAAGAGAGCAAGGTGAGAAAATGAGTGAAAGAGGGAGGAAATAGGGCAAGAACAGAGAGAAGAAATGCTGGGATGCAAGTGAACAGCACAACCTGCCAGAAAAATACAAATAACTTGAAATTGGCAGAGAACTGGTCAATGGTGTAGAAGAAGAAATTGTAGAGCTTTAAAAGATAAACATCTTTGCTGAAGGGAACTTAATGAATAGAAGAACATAAGGGGATGAAAAAGGGCTATTTTCAAGACTGTGCAATGAAAGGAAGCTGAATGCTCGAAGGAAGTCGACCTAAATGGGCCGTAAGTTAACTTGGAAAGCCGGAAGTTAATAAGATAAGCTTCAGGGCTCTAAAAAATTATGATCTCCAAGGCTCAAAGGTTAGGGAACAATAAAATGGGCTCGAAATTCATCCAAGGAAGGCTCCAAAATAATGGGTAATTCGGGACATCAAAATGATGAATAAGAGAAATTACACAACTTGTGGGTTAAAAATAGGTGTCAACAACCCACATTGACATCGACAACGTCTTCTGGAAAAAAAAATCATATCCACATTCCCATACATATTCATATAGGCATCCACACCTGTCAAAAAAATTAATTCGCATACACATTCCCCGCATCCCCCTCCCCTCCCCTCACATCACCCTCCCACCCTCCCTTCCCCGCCCCTTCCCTCTCATTTAAAAAAAAGTCCTCCCACCCTCCAAATTAAAAAAATATCACACACACACACTCAAATTTAAAAAAAAACCCTCCATCCCACCCTCTCCTTTGGCCCCTCCCCTCCGCCGCCATATCCCGTCGAGCCCCCCTTTCCCCTCCCTACCCTTCCCTCTTCCCCCTCCCCGCCCCTCCCATCACCCTCCCATCCTCCCTTCCATGCCCGCTTCCCTCTCTAATTTAGTTAATATTAAACAAGAAATCCTAACAATAAATCTAAGTAAGATTACATAAATTAAAATAAAATGAAACAACATATAAAAATGAAATCAAATTTTTACTTACTGTTTATTCGTAAAAAATTCCCTAATTCTTTCGTTCCCGTCCCCTTGACCGATTATCCTACGATGAATAAAAAATATGTTAAATAAAATAAAATAAATTAGTTTATCTACGTGTGTGATACAGTGAGGGTGAGAGAGGGCGGGAGCAGGGAGGGGGGCCAACGGGAGAGAGGTGTTAACTGTGCGTGTGTGTTTGTGTCTGTGTGTGTGTGTGTGTGTGTGCGTGCGTGTGTCTGTGAGGGGGAGGGTGGCCAACACAGAGAGGGAGAGGGACAAGATCGGGAGAGGGGGAGGGAGATAGGGAGAGGGAGAGCGAGGGGGTCGACCACCCCCGGCCGGCGCCCCCTCTGTCGGGTGTGTGCGTGCGTGTGTTACAAAGAGGGCGTGATGGAGTGGGAGAGGGAGAGGGAGTAAGGGAGACTAAGAGAGGGAGAGGGAGAGGGAGAGTGTTACAGAGAGAGGGAGAGGGAGGGGGTTTACCGGAGCGAGGACGACGACGGTGAGATTCGGCGATCGAGGATGAGGACAGCGACGGCGAGGATGGCCAAGGCCGGCGTCGACGGCAAGGAAGGTGACGGGGATGACGAGGGCTTCGGCGGCATGGAGACAGAGGAAAGAGAGAGTGAGAGGGAGAGTGGGGGGAGAGTGTGAGTGACAGGGACAGTGGGGGGGGGAAGGGGTCGATCTGGGCGGGAGGGTGAGATTTTCATACGGGTTTCCGATGAAACTTGTTTCCGTCAAAATGTTTTACATATTTATAACAAAGGTGACAAATAGCTTGCTAAGGGTGACAAATAGGTTGTTAAGGGTGACAAATATATTTACGATGGAAAATTTTTTTCGTCGGAAATAAGTCAAAATTTTTTGACGTATTCCCGACCAACCTTTATTCCATCGAAAATTATTTTACATATTTATAACAAAGGTGACAAATAGCTTGCTAAGGGTGACAAATAGGTCGTTAAGGGTGACAAATATGATTTTAATGGTGACAAATAGATTGGCAACGGAACATTTTACCGTTGGAAATACGTCAAAAATTTTTGACGTATTTCCGACCAACTCACTTTCCGTCGGAAATAATTTAACACATATCGCTTATGTGACAAATATATTTTCGATGGAACAATGTTCAGTCAGAATTATGTCAGAATTTTCTGACGTATTTCTGACCAACCTATATTCCGTCGAAAAGTTTCTCTAAATTTATAATTTGTGGCGCCAAATGTTCAGACGGAATCTTTTCCGTCCGTACATCTGTCTGAAATTTCGACAGATTTTTCGACATGTGTTTATCAGTCGAAAATACCGATGCAATGTCCAACAGAATTTAATCCATCATAAATTACGACGGATATTCCAACGGAAATAAAACTATCAGAAAAATCAGTCGCTAATACCGCTTTTTCTTGTAGTGTTGATTTTCACACTTCTGGCCGCTTCTGGCCATTGCTTTGTCCAAAACCAATCATGTCTTCACAAAACTCATGAAGAGATACATGTATATATGAAGAACATGAATTTCATCAAAATCATAAGAAATATTTATACATGAATCTTCATCAATTCTGTCTTCATAAAGATTATGCATGTATAAGGTATTCATGACTTATAGTGTTGACATCATCAAAACAATATCAAAACACAGGGACACAACAGTTATCACGCCGGATCGGTCTCCTTTGAGAAACTCCAACAAAACGGCTTGAAAGCGGGGCCATTCATGGTCGTCTAAGATGCTCTGCAGAAAATCAAAAACCTCTGATGACCCCAAGGTCAATATACAACAGCCGCAAAAGGTCACTTAACATAGAATAGCATCGAACCGCGATGACTGGATGCATGTTCCCCTATGATTAAATGATCAGAGATCATATCTAAGAGAAATGATAAATCTCTGATGCTAATGGGGGTTAGCAATCGTCAAACGGTGACTCAAGTAAGGCAAAAACAGAACATAAGGTACTTATTATGGTCGAGATATTGCCCTGTTAGCAGTCAGCACGATGTTTGGGGTCATCGTATTAGGGGTTAGCACGGTAGGCAGTCAACATATAGATTAACACGTAGGGGAGAAGCATCAATCGGGAAGAACGAGAAACGAAGCGGCTACCAAGGGCCAAATTGGGGAGGGGGGTTTCTGTAGCGCCTTAGGGAAATTACACACCAGCAATCTCATTGACGACGTATCGAAGGAGATACACCGAGGAAGTGCATAAACAAGAGTAAGGCGATCATTCGGAGAAATTTTGTAAAATTTATTCACTAAATAATACATGGATATGAGAGATATCGTAAATAAAATAGGGAGAGGGAGATATAGCCCATGGGGCATAAACTGGTGGAAACCCACCTACAAGACTAGCAGACTGTAATAGAGTATCTCCCTCGCTGCTCCTTGCACTCACAGCTCTGGAGCGCGGGAAACAGAATATAATTTTTCTTTTCTTCACTAGGATTGGGGCTTCTTTTCTTTAGATGGGGAGTGGACTTTCCGGGAAGCTCTCTCTGTCTTCTCTATGTGCCTCTCTCTTTTTTTTTCTTTTCTGCTTCCTTTCTGTTCGTCTCTTCTGTATTTTTCCCTTTTTGAGCTTTTTTCTCTTTTTTTCTTTATATCCCTTGATCAAACAAACAAATGTTGTTTTATAGGGGCCAGTGGGTTTGATATGGCTGTTGGCACCCGTTTTATGACCGGTGAGTTATGTCATCTCCCTATCTTATGTTATGATGTCCCAAGTTATTCACTGGTTATTGGGCTATTTTTTGGTTATTTTGGGCTTATTTTTTGGGTTTTTCTCTCTGGTTGGGATCAAATCCTTCTAATTCTCGTCATTTTAGCTTATTGGGCCTAGATAAGGGTCAGATGAGGATTATTTTCTGGATTAACTTGAAGATTTATCTTGCCTTTATCTCTTTCCAATGTCTATCAGCCTAGCGGTCTGTCGCAGGACCGCTACCGAAGGGTAGCGGCCCATTGCTCGACCGCTTGGTGGATAGAGAGTCCTGTTTGGGTTGCCCTTCTCCCAATTGGCGTTATCTCTTGTGAACGATCATGCTTAGCGGTCCATCGTACGACCGTTTGATGTGTCTTGCGGTCTATCGTGAGACCGCTAGGTGAGATAGAGAGTCCTGCTCCGTCTGATCTTTCTCTCTCTGTCTATGGTCGAACAAAGTCCTTAATTCCTTATTTTCTCTCTAGATCTCGATCCTCAGAAGTTTCTGATCGATTCTATGGACTCTTGGGAGTATTATCTACGAGTTTTATCAAGGTTTAGCCCTATTTTTCTAGCTGTTATCCCTCCAACTCGACCTAGGGTTTTGGGGGTCTATAAATAGAACCCTTGACTTGATGGCTTGTGTTGCAACGAAGTGCTGCTGCATTCTGGAGCGAGTCTCAACCAGGGAGATCGTGATTTCTGCATCCTAGGGTCGTCTGGTCCAGGGAGTAGTCGGTTCTTTTGTTGTTTTCGTATCTTCCTTCTCTTAGTCTTTGCTCTTCTTTGCATCATCATAGCATATGTTTCTCTTCTTATTCCACGTTCTTCTGCATTCAAAACATATTTTCAAACATCCTCCTACTATTTTCACGCCCCACAGGGGTTAAAAAACCACCAACCCCCAGGTATTCACCCTTCCATTCACGCATAGTGCTTTTGTTGCCTTATAGATACTACACTTTTCCAGGGCTGATTGGGTTGTTTTCTTTCTGTCTCTACACTCTTTTGCAGGTCTACAACACTCTTAACGCGAGGCCCAGCCCTTCTGGCTGGCCAGAAGGGAGGGAGGTCTGAGTTCCACCGCGTATTTTCTGGGTGCGCTTAGTGGTCATCTTCAAACCGTCAGGGTTTCCTTGCGGCCGTCTGCAGACCGTTTGCCTTCGTCTTGCGGCCACAGGAGGACCATTTTATTGTCTGCACCTGAGCTTTCTCTCGCGTGCAAGTGTGCCTTCACTCGGCTCCTTTCGAAGGCATGTAGTGCAGTCCCCTCTGTGTTACAGGCCTTGGTGGCGATCACATCTGTCTATTTGGGTATTTGTCATCATATTTCTCCATTCTCTATTGTTTCTTTTGGTTGCTCCATGCCTACGGCGTGTGTTTATTTTCATCTCCATCATTGTTCCACGCCCACAGCGTGTGTTTGGTTTATCTATTGCTTTACTTTGCACTGTTGAGATGACATACCCACATGCTTCATATTCCATGTTATTGCTTGCTTGAGTTTTGGCACATACCACACACTTCATATTCCATCTCACCCCTTTTCCACCCACTTCACACATATCTACACCCCCTTTTTTGGCGATCATGATGGGACACCTAGTCCCAATCGTGTTGAGTATTGCTTGACCTGCTTCTATTTGTGTTTTCCAGTTCTCCCTGTGTTTTTCTTGATTTTTTCGTTTCATTTTCTGTTGTTTCTGCTCCCTGGTTGCTAGCGGTCTTCTCCTGGCCATTTACGGCTTAAAAGCAGTCTAGCGCATGACCGCCTTTTCTCTCTGGCGGTCATTCTATGACCATTTCTTCAGTACAGGTACGCATCCTGAGTATTGCTATTATTTCTACATTTTTGCTGATTCATATTGTTCCTGGGTGCTATCTGGTCTTCTCCCTTGTCGTTGTTCATGATTACATCATTGATTACACATTGATTGTTTGTATTTAGGTAAGAAATTGCATGCACCCCGGTGCACATAGGATCATTCATCTTTCATACTATAGTTGCATTCCTACCTTGGTGTGTGATCCTCTCGCCTCCATATTCCTTGGGGTCGACTAGGTGATCACATCCGGGATCTCTGTAAGTCCCCGTGAGCCGTGGATTTCCACATGGACGCTGGGCCAGTTGTACCTTTATCACCCCGTGTCTAGGTTGCATACGTGAAGGAGAGTTTACACCTAGAGTCAACCAAGTCCCCACTATTCATTCCCATTAAGAACCTACTTTGATTGGAGAGAACATTTTGTTTAAATCACTAAGGTTCTAAAGGGGAAACAAATAAAATTTGAGCATCATTATAACTTGGTTGATTTTGGTTGCCTCTCATCCCTTCTTCTTATTTGCATATCCCCTTTTGTTGGGTCATCTTGTTTGGTTGCTCATTAGTTGTTATTTGTGTTGTGTTCATTTGATAGGTGCCACATTGCATGTGGAGTTGCTTCAAGTCCATAGGTTCTTCTCCAAGGGGCAATTCCTCCATCATCTCCTACTTCAACCCCTTGTTTGACTCCACCATGTCGTCCTATGATTTCCCCCATTCCCATGAGGATTCCCTACCTTAGGGACTTCTAGAGGACCCGTCCAGGGTCATGTCTTTTCAGCCTGGAGAAGGGTCCGCCCCTCCTACATCCTCTACTGCTATGGAGGGTGATCAGCCCTTTCTTTCTAATCCTCCCACCAATAATCCCACCAGTCATATTCTTCAGATGATGGCCCAGTTGGATCCGGCTCAACTTTAGGCCCTTTACCAGACCTTGCAGGGGTCAGGCGCCCCATCTTCTACCACTCCATAGGGTCTATCTGCTACTTCCATCTCTCAGTCTAGGGTTTATGGGCCAGGGACTTCACTTGCTCCTATTGATCTCACCCTGGTCCAACCCCAAATCCTTCGCTTCTCCAATCTGGAGGCGGGCCAATCTTTTGGTTCAACCCCTCAAGCTCTTGATAAAGGGAAGACCACTCTTCCCCCATCTCTCCAGATTGATGCTTACATGCCTATTTTCTCAGCGCTGTAGGTCCTCGTGGGCCCAGCCGACTTCTCTCGCCGTCAGCATGGGACGACCCACCTTACTTATTCCAATGCGGGTCATCCTTCGGCCAAACACTCCTCTTATGGGCCTCCCCTTCCTTCCGTCTATCCTTCGGCTCCTCGCATCGATCCCGTGCCTTTTGTTCCACCTACTCCATCTCGAGAGTAGGAACTTCTTGATAAGTGGGCTGCCATGCAGCAACAACTCGACTTTCTCTAAAAGTGGGTCGACCCACAATCTTTAGCTGATGTTCCCGTTCCTAGCTTTCACAATATTCGGTTCCCTCCTCAATCCGAGCTCCCCACATACCGCAAGTATGATGGGAACAACAATCCATTCATTCATGTGAGGCATTTCATGTACGAGTCGGTGCAATTTCAGTATGATGATCGCCTTATGGAGTATTTGTTCCGCAGTTCGCTGGATGGAGTAGCGTTGGAGTGATTTTATGCATTACCATTGGAAGATGCTGAGATCTTTAAAGTTGTTAAAAGGAAATTTATCCAGATATTACAAGACCGGGTCGGCCCGGAATATTCTTTTACCGACTTTGTCGCTGAGAAGATGAAGACCGATGAAGATTTTGCCACTTATGCCGACAGATGGAGGCAGATGGCTGCCCGTGTGCCCGGCTATATTCCGAAGGAAGAGAAGGTTAAGTTGCTGATCTCCAATGCCACCCCTACTTTCTGCAATATCCTAGCCATGAATGACATTGCCAACATGCACCAACTATATAGCCGAGCCAGGTTTATTCAGACCCAGTTCAAGGACTCCCCCATCCATAGCCTATTTGAAGCCCAAAGGTCTAAACACACTAGGAAAGCCCAAGGGCCTATTACCGAAGGAGTCCAAATAAATGAACAAGTGCAAGCCGTCAACTTCCCGTTCCCTAACCAATCCGCTCCACCCCACTTCTCACAGCCTCCCCGCAACCCTCAGTTCCTCGCTCCACAAAATCACCAACCTTCCTTTCCCGCTCCCCAGTAGCCACAACAACCCCCACAATACCACAATGTTCCACCTCCCAATGGCTATGCACCCAAACGCCCAGCTCCAAAAAGGTCTCAATATCCTCCTTTGCCCGAGACCCTCCCGGATATATTCTCAGCTCTTATGTCCATTGGTGCACTACAACTTCCTCCGGAGCGGCCCACTTGGAATCCGGCCGTTGATCAGTCCAGATATTGCATATTCCACCGGTAGCCCGGGCACACGATAAAGAACTATTTTCAATTCAGAGATTTGGTGTATGATTTACATGAGGGGTAGCGCATTGATTGGGCCGAAATGCACAAGGTCATTACCGAGATTAAAGAGAAGAGGAGGCAGGCGTCGAGACAGCAAGCACCGCAACCACAGCCGCCGTAGCAGCAGCCTGCGTAGGATCTGGGGATCCACCAGAACCCGATGCCCGACCATTCGCCCGCTCCACAACCTCAGCCACCGGCACCGACTCAGGTAAACATTGTCCACCGCCCGACCCCCAACGTCGGGTGGTCTTATGATGATGAGTCTTCTGTTCAGCGGCTAATGGCCCTCCACCATACCTACCGTAATCCTCCTCCATCTTCTACCACCATTATCTTTCCGCCAAGCCATCAAGCCACCACCACTATACCAACCGCGCCTGTCGTTCCTTTCAAACCCCTCATCCTACCACCTACCTCTCCCATTGTTCCACCCGTCCTTGCTCCCCCGCAAGTGCACGTTCTGCCTATCATTACCACCCCGCCATCCAATCCTCCACCTATCATACTCCCAGCAGGACCCGTTCACACCTCTACTACCCCCATTACCCCTGCTACCATCACCATGCCTTTTGATGTTTTGTTCTCTACCCCGCCCCCAAACCATGCAAATATAGATATGAAGCATGAACAAGCATGGAAGTATGAACAAAGGGTAATTAAAGAGAAGAAATACTAACCGTGATCACCACCAAGGGTTAACAACGCCAAAGGATGTGGGAAGAGGTTGCAACGGCGACGTGTACCTTGGAAAAGGATGAAGACTTGATCGCGCTTAAGAGACGGGTGCGGGAACTTTATGGATTACACCTCCTCTCCTTCCAGCCGATTAGAGGAAGAGGGCCTCACGTTCTATTCATGCTCTCCTGCAAAATAAAGCAAAAACACAAGAGAAAAATTCATTAGAAACATGCAAGTGTAGCATCAATCCCGCAGCGATAAAATAGGGGTAAAGATTGAGGGAGAACGCACCGGGGGGAGGTTTTTAACCCCTGTGGAAGGGTGGAAATAATATGTGTGTGTGTTGTGATGATGATGCAACAAATAGAAAGGAAAATCATGCAGCACAACTGCGGGAAACGGAGATGCAAAATGGAGAAAAGTGCAAAAGTGCATAAAATAGTGATTTGTGATGATTTTCAAAATTGGGAGGACTAGAACTAAGAGTAGAAATGATGAAATCAAGCCCAAAGAGATGGAAATCGTAGACAATACTTCTGTTAACAGCCTGAGGTCGAAGAGGAGAGTTAGAGATGCAGCATGGCTTCGCCTCAGGTTGAAGAAGATCCCCCCTTCACGACCTGCAAACTGGGTTCCTTTATAGAAAATGCAGAAAACCAGAAAGTTCTCCCGAGATTTCAGGGGATAGAATCCAAGATAAATCGAGTATGATATATCAATCTCGAGATAATATCAAGGGGAAGAGCCCAGAAAAGATAGATCATGATTTGGTGGAATAATCTAGAAGATATTAGCCCTGGAGGATAGCCTCGTCGGGCAGAAAATAGAGTCCGGAGCAAACTGGACTCTTCAGGCAGCCTAGCGGTTGGTCGACCGACTGCCTGCAGGAAGAAACGGTCGGTCAACTGACCGTTTTCAGGTTCTGTGCAGAAAATGGGCCGTCAGACTAGGGCATCAACTCTAGCGATCGGTCGATCGATCACTAGCCAAAGGAAACGGTCGGTCGACCGACCGTTTGCATGCTTCTGGCAACAAATGGGCCATTGGGCTATCTAGGTTGGCCCGGAATGTCCTAAAAGGGTAGGAACTCATGAAATAGGGCTTAGAGCTCAATGAAATCATGATTTCCATGGTTCAAAGGGAATGGAACAATAAAAATGGGCTCGAGATCCATCTAAGGGAAGCTCCAAAGAAATGGTTAACTTGGGACATCACAATGATGAATAAGAGAAATAACGCAACTTACAGGCTAAAACGGGTGTCAACAGATGTCCCTCCTTGATGTCCGCTTTGCAAGGGAACAAGTTAAAGTGACGCGGAGGTAAAATAGAAAGGAGATGGAGCGAAAGCGTTAGCGACGTGAAATGGAGATGAAGCAGAGATGAAGCAGAGAGAACTGAAAAGCGGATATCAAGGTAAAAGACACCCATCACAACCAACAAGCATAAGGAATTCTCCCGAAAAATACGAACTAACCACAAGGACTAGATGACAAGGATGAGACATATCTGGAGAACTAACTAAGGGAAGGAAAAGGAAACACGACCAACCTCATCGGGGAAACAATCCAAGGACAATGAGGGGATCGGAAGAGCACAGCTGAAAAGCTGGAAACAAGAAAGTAAAATTGAGATAAAATCCAGACAGGAATCATACTAGCCAACTAGACCAAGCGGCAAGATCATAGAAATCGTTCAAATTCGGAGTGGAATGAGAATATCTTATCCAAGAGAATTGAAACGCAATTAACCATTGTTGAGGAGAAAGTTTGAAAGAATCGCGAGACGTGAATGCTAAAAAATGACATGATGCATGCTGGGCTAAAATAAAGAAATCATCAAAACAAATGCAAAGAAAGGAGAAAAATAGAAATTACTCAAGGGTACTATTGCTAGACTAAGCCAAGACGGGGTGAAGAGTCTTCTTGCAACCACGGCGTGTGAGACAGAGTCCATCGTCCCCTACCCGACTCAAACTAACAGCTTATCCAACGATTAACCGTATGTTCCTAGAAAATCATCATTTTTGTTAAAGGGGAACATCAGATCCCAGAACCCACGGGTAACCGGCCGATCCTTGAGAGGCTTCGTTCCTCTTCGTCCAGTTTGATGTCTGCCGCTCCTCTATGTAGAAGAATCTTCAAGTGCTCGCTATCCTCTCCATTTTTTATCCTATCAAGCAAGGAATATCAAGCTCACGTTACGCAAACTTCGCTGGTCAAAATTGCTTCAGGACATTGATTTTCGCTCCATGTTTACAAGGTATCCTTTATATTGTGCAAGCATATGTTATCATCATTATCACTCTTATTATTCGTGCGCATGGTCATAATATCGGTTCCTTCACACGTTTGAGTGGCTTAGTAAGGTTAAGTTTAGTCAAATGGGTTCGCTTTTGCAGCACCTTAGGCTGGTGATAGCTCCACACTAGGAGTCTGAATTTCTTTCCCCCATCGTTGAGGGTGACCTTTGAGTATGGGTTTTTCACACACTTCACGGCAAGCCGTAGTCGATCTCTCTGAGGCACATCGTTGCTGCTTTGGTCATACCATGGGTGTGCACGAAAATCTTTTCTGTTCTCTGCTCGGCCAAGTGCAGGGGCAAGAGATGGATGGATGAGATGACCGACCTAGGCACTCTCTAATACGAGAGAGGTCTCAAATAGGGGCAGTCTTGACCCTCAGAAGTGAGCTTCCATGAGAAATCCAGCCAGTAAGGGCCATCAAATATTAGAAAATTTGAAAATCAAAAGAAAATTATGAATGAAAGGCATGGCAAGAGTGGCAAAGCCCCGCGGGACGTCATGAGCCCGGTCGCATATGTGCCTAGTAAATATGGGTCCGAAAAAATTAAAGACACAAAGCCCCGGTGCAACAGACCTACTCTTTGAGGGGTAGTGCCCTAGAAGAAATTCTAATCTTGATATCTCCCATCCTGCACGAAGCTTATCTCAATTTTCTTCTTCCTCCCTTTTAGGCTGGGTTGTATCCCGGCTATGGCCTTAGTAGGGGCACCATTTTTTAGAGGCGGCTGGTTATGGTGAGCCACTCTCCAATGCACGCCTTGCTCAAGGGGAGTTCTTAACAAGAGGGGTAGGGGGTGGGATGATGACGCCTTGGCCAATAGCTTGAGCTCATCCTTGGATGCTGCATGTAGCAATATTTTCAAAATCAAAATACAAAAAAAATCAAATATTGTTCAAAGTACAAAAAAAATCAAATATTGTTCAAAGTACAAAAAAATCAAATATTGTTAAAAATAAAAAAAATCAAATATTACCAAAATCCAAAAAATCAAATATTATTCAAAATCCAAAAAAAATTAAAAATCTAAAAATGTTTGTCTTATGTTCCTTTTTATTTGTTATTTTAAGGACATGTATGATTTGTTTGCTAAGTGTGCAGGTCGCAGGTGTTCAAGCTTCCTGGCTCTATCTTTTGCTCTGCCTCCTGTTCCCATTTTTCTGATCTGTTCTCTCTTTCTTCAAACTTGTCCCTCGATCTATTCCGAAGCTCATGTCCTTCTCATGCTTTGCTTCACTCAGCTTTTGATCGTATCTTCATGAGAGGGCTCTTTTCCTCACTGTTGTGAACCCGTCGGTTCTGCTTCGTCAGATCTTGGGCTCGATTGAAGAACATATTTTGTCATTTCCCGTATTGTCCCCCTGTGGTCGTTGTCCAGGTGTCCTTGTTCCATCTATGGTCATCTCATGCATATTCTAGTTCCACGTGTTGTCTCGTTCCGCCATGTGTTGCATGTGTCCTTGTCCCATGCGGTTGTTTCACATGTGTTATGCCATCTCCCCTGTGATTGTCTTAGATGTCATTGTCCTACGTATCTCTGTCCCGTTGCATGTGGTTTTGTTCTGCATGGTGTGTTGTCACGCTATGATCTGGTCCCAACTGTGTGTGTCGTCCCGCCGTGTGTTGTCATGTCCCACCATTTTCTCCGTTCTCATGCTTGTTGTTTGTTTATGTGGTGTTTTGCATATGTTGCTTGTTCGTTCATTCTTCGTTATGTTATGTTGTCTTTCGTTCATTTGGTTGTTATGTTTTCATGTTATTCGTGCTTGTTTATTCATGTTGTTGGTTGTCTTATTTGAAAATCCATAAAAATAAAAAAAATCAGAAAATCCCCCGAAAAATACCGTTTCGCTTGGCAAGTAAGTCAGGTATGGCTCTCTATCCCTTCTCATTATTACATTACTATATGGTATCTACATTATTATAGTCTCTCAAGGACCGACTGGTTGCCCGTGTGTTCTGGGATATGATATTCCCCTTTAACAAAAACGATGATGATCTAGGAACATACGGTTAGTCGTTGGATAGGCCACTCGGTTGAGTCGGGTGGGGGACGATGGATTCTATCTCGCACGCCGTGGTTGCGGATGACTCTTGACCCCGTCTTGGCTCGGTCTAGCAATATTATTCTTGAGTACTTTCTATTTTATGCTTTTTTGCATTCATTTTGATGATTTCTTTATTTTAGCCCAGCATGCATCATGTCATTTTGAGCATTCACGTCTCGTGATCCGTTCAAGGTTTCTCCTCAACAATGGTTAGTTGCACTTCATTTCTCTTGGATAAGAGATTCTCATTCCACTCTGAATTTGAACGATTTCTCTGATCTGCCCGCTTGGTCTGATTGGCCAGCGTGATTCATGTTTAGATTTTATCTCAGTTTTACTTTCTCCTTTTCCAACCTTTCAGTTGTGTTCTTTTCGATCCTCTCATTGTCTGTGGATTGTGTCCCTGATGAGGTTGGTCGTGTTTCTATTTCCTCTTGTTAGTTTAGTTCTCCAGACATGTCTCATCCTCGTCATCCATTCCGGGTGGTTAGTTCGGCATTTTCGGGAGAATTCTTGTCGCTTGTTGATTGTGACGGGCGTCTTTTGCCTTGATGCCCGCTTTTCAGTTCTCTTCGCTTCATCTCCGCGTCATATCCATTTCATGTCACTTTCACTTTCGCTCCATCTCCTTTCCATTTCACCTCCTTATCGCTTTCGCTTATTCCCTTGCAAAGTGAACATCAAGAAGGGGCATCTGTTGACACCCATTTTAGCCTGCAAGTTGCGTCATTTCTCTTTTTCATCAATTTTGATATCCCGAATTACCCATTATTTTGGAGCCTTCCTTGGACGGATTTCTAGCCCATTTTTTATTTTTCTCTAGCCTTTGAGCTTTGGAGATCATGATTTCTTAGAGCCCTAGAGCTTATCTTATCAACTTCCAGTCTTCCAAGTTGACTTGCGGCCCATTTAGGCCCATTTCCATCAAGCATTCGGCCCCTTTCGCTGTGTGATCTTAAAAAATAGTCCTTTTACATCCCCTTATGTTCCCCTATTCATTAAGTGTCCTTCACCAAAGTTTTTCTATTTTTAAAGCCCTACATTTTCTTCTTCTACGCCATTAGCCAGTTCTCCACCATTTTCAAGTCTCAGTATTTTTCATCTGGTGGTCGCCTCCTAGACCATTTTTCTTGACCATGCGGTCCTCCTATGATCGTTTCTTATCAGAAACGGCCGCTTGATAGACCGTCTCTATAACAGAGAGTCTAGAAGATCTTGAACTCCGTCTTCTTCGCCGCTGGACTCTAAGGGCGATTTCTGTGCAACGGGGCCTCCTTGTTAGGGCTCTATCTTCTAGAGTACTCCACGAAATTGAGCCCCATTTATTTTTGTGTCTTCCTATTTGTATTATCTTGAATTTGGTATATAGAGCATGATTTTTCATGGACCGGATCTCCAGGAATCTTGGCCGCAAGTTCAGGTTTTATGCATTTCGCATAACACAAACTCTGCCAGATTAGGTTCCAGGGCCTTCTTCCAAGAGCCATAACCTCCAGATCCTTCCACCAAAAAGAGTCCCGTTCCTAAGTCTTATCTTGACTATTATCTCGAGATTGATCCAGAGATCTTGAGATTTGGTGGACTCTATCTCCTGGAATCGTGGTAGAAAGTTCTGGGTTTCATCATTTTTTTATAAATAGATGCCCAGTTCGCCTGCACGACGGGGGCTCTTCTTCGACCTGGGGCGAAGTCATGCCGAATCGCCGTCTCAACCCTTCAACTCCAGGCTATTGAGGGAAGTATTAGCTTCAATTTGATACCTTATTTGCCTGATTTCATCGTCGTTTGCCCTCCGAACTTCGCCCCTACTTCTTGCAAATCATCACAGGTTCTGGGTTTTCTGTACACCTTCCTGAACCTGTGCGGCGGGGCGCCCTTCGTCAGCTCGGGGCGGAGCCATGCCGCGTCCTCTTCGTTCTCCATCGGCCCCAACCTGAAGAGGGGAGTATCTCCTTTCATTCCAATCTCTCTGGGCTCTTTTTCCTCGCTCTTAAGCTTAGTTCTTCTCTCTTACTTTTTCAAAATCATCACAGTTTTTACACTTAGCTTTTGCACAGTTCTCTGCACGTTTTTGCATTTTTTTCAGTTTTGCACGGTGCTTTTCTCCTTATTCTCTCCACCAAATTTCGTGATTTCAAATCCCATGCATGCACAACACTCCCACCTTTCTTTTGCACCCGTTTATAGGGATTAAAAACCCTCTCTCGGTGCATTCTCCCCCTTTCTTTCATGCTACTTTATCATTCCGGGGTAGGTCTACACCTTCATTTTCTAATGAATTTTCCTTTGTTTGGTTATCTTTGTTTTGCAGGAGATTGTTGATTAAACGTGAGGTCTTCTTCCTCTAGTCGACTGGAAGGAGAAGAGGTTCGATCCCAACAGTTCCCCGCACCCATCTTCAAGGCGCGATCACGTTGCAGCGGTCACCTTTGGCCGCTGTCTTCCTCATTTTCCCAAGGTACGCCGTAGGTTTGTTTTCATTATAGCATCTATTTCTTACTGCTAATCCTTGGGTGGCGACCATCGTTCACTCAGTTTTTTTTTATCGCCCTTTCCTTGTTCATGCTATCATGTTATTTTCATGATCACACTCACATATACATGCATAGCTTGTTAGAGGGTGGGAGATTAGATTACTTTGACTATCTACAATGTGCCCTGATCTGTCTGAAGTGTCTCAGTAATGGTGGGTAACTGTGTATCCATGGTCATTGGATAGAGAGAGTCATTCCACCTTGAGTTGGAAGGTTTTCTTTGGTCTATTTGCTCTGTTTGGTTAGCTGAGGGTTCTTGTCTGGAGTTTAGTTGCTCGCTTCCTTTTACTTTTCGCTTGCTCCGATTGCCTATCAACTATGTGTTCCAGTGATGAGGTTGGTCGTGTTTTATTCCTTTAGTTGTTAGTTGCTATAGGCATGCGTCATTCGGTTTTGGCCGTCCCTTGTGAGTGGCTTGGAGTTTTATGGAAGATTCCTATCACTCATTGGTTAAGGACGAGTGTCATTTACCTTAACGCCCATTTTTCAGTCGCTTTTCAATCGATTGTGATGTTCGTGTTGGGACCAGAAGTCCGTCATACCGTAAAGGCTATGACGTTAATTACATCCTCTGAGAAGGAGGAAAACCCTTGATTAATTGCCAAGATAAGCGCCACTTGGAGCCGAATGATAGAGGCGTATCGGAGGTGACACGAACATGAAGCTACACAGACTCCAACGTTTCTTTCTTATTCATGCAAGAGGAACTGAGATTTATTATGTTCGCACTTTGGTACGAGGTGGGGAACTTAGGTCCGAAGACCACCACCACGCATAGCGACACTTCCAGTCGGGCGGGACGAGGCCTTCTGTCAGACGCCATTTCATATACCGAAGTGAGACCAAGCACACAAACATGTATTGTTCTCACAACATGGGTGATTAGGAAGGGTTATTTACCAGGAGTATGGGAGGCACATGATATCAGCATGCTGATGTGGGCACACACACACACACACACACACACACACACACACACATATATATATATATATTTATATATTTATTTATTTATACGTATATACCTATATATATACATATAATGTATTCATCCATTTATTCGGGAGTATTTAGCCAGAGAGGCACATAGAAGACTGAGTCAACAACAAGCACTGCACGGGTGGAAGGAAGATCGGTGCAAAGCGCACTGAGGCAGTGGTAGGACGGGCAACATGGGTCGGTGCAGGGAGTGAAGATGCATCGACGCTAATGAAGACGAAGGCGATGGCCAAGTCGGTGCTAGTGGAGAAGAAAGAGGTGGTAGCGTCGAGGCTAGCAGCTAGGGACATGGGAAGCACAGGTCGGTGCAAGGGTTGCACCGAGGCAGCGACAACGAAGGGCATGGGCAACCTAGGCTGGTGTACGAGTTGCATCGAGGTAACAGTAGTGACATGCACGGGCAACAAGGTTGAAAGGCGATGCGGGCCGAGTCGGTGCAGGTTCGAAGAGGAGGCAGGTGCTATGGAGTCGGCACCAGTGGCAAGGATATGTGGCGAGGTCGATGCTAGCGATGAAGGAGGCTGAGGGTTTGGTTGGTGCTAACGCAAGGGGAAGCGAAGCAAGGTCGGTGCATACAAAGAAAGGGGGGTCGGTGCATATGGGAGGCTAAAGGGGGTCGATACAATGTACACCGATGCAACAACAGAGGAAGGGGAATTCAAGGTCGGTGCAGGTGGAGAAGGGTGGTATGGGTCAACGTAAGTCGGTGCAATATACACCGAGGCAACAGCGGAGTCGGTGGTGGAACAAGAAGAAGGTGGTTCAGTGGCATCGCCACCGAATCACCAGGCTCTATCGTTTAAACTTTGGCAAGGGAATTTTGTTTGTGGCTTTGCATCAAAAAGGGCATTTGAATGAGAGTCCAAAGAATTTAGGAACTCAAAGGCATGACTGCCCAAGTGTTAAGAGGAATTCTGCCGTTATCATCATATATATATATATATATATTTATTTATTTATTTATTTATTTATCTCTTATTCATTTGTCAGCTCTCCCCTTTTGTTCGTCTGTGCAAGGTTCATACTCCAGCACTAGACATGTGTTAGAGATTCAAGGAAAAATCATCAGGAAAAAGTAATGCCGTCCAGGAAAATTTGGGTAGCATCTCCCCAGCACAGGGAGATGTTCAATTAAACAAGCGGCATGGCACACGGTAGACGGTGCCAAGCCATAAACACTGAGGAGCCCAGATGGACTGCCACAGTCCCTGAAGTCATCACGAACAAAGTCTCGAGGGCCAGCCTACTAGAGACTCGTGATGATCCAGGGGAGCAAAGGGTCTCTGATTGTGGCCATACAGATGGCAATTTTTATTTGCTCACTCGGTGCAAAGGGTTTCCAGCGGAACATGTGATGAAACGATAGACCCCCTGGAACCCGGAGTGGCGTTAACTCAAGGGCATTGAGCAGGCGGACAAAAGGGTTGTACCCCTCCCCAGTAAGGGACAAGTAGAAGCAATCGGAGAAAACCATTCGTCAAGCAGTAACAGTTTCAGGAACGTAGCGTACCACCATGCCTCGCCATGGGACAAGCCTCACCCTGTGAGTAGTCATGATTGCCATAGGCTATTCATGCTCATTGCCACCAAACATAGGATGGACAAGGGTTGAAACCCTCAGGGGTAAATCATCAAACACTGAAGGGGGGAAGGCATGCGGCAATTCTGGAAGAAAGCAATAAACGACTATCGCATTGACTATCCGAGTGCACTGGTGCCCTTACAACTGACAGGAATGAGTGAAAGGGCACTCAACATTCTCGTATTCATCGTTCACCCAAACGAAACACATTATTATAAATGAAACTACGTTATCGATGGAAGAACAGCCCCTGGGGAGGGATGATTTACTATCGCCCATGAAGGGCGTGGCTTCAAGCCATTATCTCTCGGAAAGGAAACAAAATACCCCTAAGATGAGCGGTCATAGGATGTATTATTGATTTGGCCTGGAGGGCCTTCTCATGCTCAGGGGAAAGTCAAGAATCTCGACACGTAATCGGTAGAAACAATCGACAGTTCAACAGAAATAGAGCAATAGGAGGGAAGTATATTCAAGCCACAGCAAAAAGGGACGGAGCCTTCTCTTATTCACTTTCTCTGTTGATTACAACAAAATGAGGGACGGGGATTACAGAGCTTGGAGAAATTCCAAGGAGGAAAGAAAATAAAATGCACCGCCTCAGCTATATCAGCACCACCGACTTGGCCCTAAGGCGCCACCGCCTCAGCTACAAAAGCCACCACCGACTCAAACGAAATGGCACCACCGACTTGGCCATTCAAGGGCATTTTTATAATTTTGTCATTTTACCTTAAAATTAACCCGGTGAGAGCTCTTCATCCAGAGTAGCTTCAGGGTTGGTGCAGTAGTCCCGGACTACGTTTTGAAGTGTTAATTCGAGGCTTCCGCAAATTTTTGGGACGTGCAGAACCCGTACTGGTTTTCCCGATATTTGCACTGATTTGGCCTTCGGCACTATAGTTCATGCGACCAACTCAACTTTGCATAAATGCGGGATATCCTTATCGAGTGGACTATCCCTGAAAGTATTTTCGTCCAGGCTGGGCGTCCTTTTGGCCACTTACGGGCCTTTCTGGCGCGATGTGCACCCGAATCGGGTAACCCGGGTTTTCTCCTGATTTGGCGTTCGGCATGTTGATTCGTGCCGCCAACTCCAAGCTGTGGACATGTGGGGTGTCTTCATTAGGAGGGGCATCCCTAAAAGTATTCTTGTCATGATCGGATGACTTTCTGGCCACTTACAGACCATTTTGGCATTCCGCGTGTCTTGATTGGATCACTCGGATTTTTAGCTGATATTGCCCTCGGTTATTTATTCCGAGGTGCGAGGGACATTCCTTCATCTCAGGGAGGTTTCTTCATCAGGCGGGAGCCGCCTGTTACATTCTCGTCCCGGTCAGACGGGGTAAGAGGTATATCGGGCACGATCATCTCGATGCCGGTTTCGTAGGCTCTAACCATCAATAGGCCTTAAGCGAGCTGTGGTGGGTGTCTAAACCCAAGATGACAGAATGTCAATTCCCTGGCACTTCCTATAAGGTGGCCTGATGCTTCAATGGTCCGGGTGGATCCATCTTTGACTTTCAGTTGACTCTTTCGGGAAGAGTGATCACTGTCCGAGGATTATTTTGTGTGTCAACACTCCCCTGCAAAGAGGACGTTAAGGAGGGGCGTCTGTTGACACCCATTTTATGACCGGTGAGTTATGTCATCTCCCTATTTTATCTTATGATGTCCCATGTTATTCACTGGTTATTGGGCCATTTTTTGGTTATGTTTTAGGCTTATTTTATGGGTTTTTCTCTCTGGTTGGGCTCAAATCCTTCTAATTCTCGTCATTTTAGCTTATTAGGCCTAGATAAGGGCCAGATGAGGATTATTTTCAGGATTAACTCAAAGATTTATCTTTCCTTTGTCTCTTTTTAACGTCTATCTACCTAGCGACCGAAGGGTAGCGGCTCATTGCTCGACCGCTAGGTGGACAAAGAGTCCTATTTCGGTTGCCCTTCTCCCAGTTAGCGTTATCTCTTGTGAATGATCATGCTTAGTGGTCCATCGTATGACCGTTTGATGTGTCTTGCGGTCTATCGTGAGATCGCTAGGTGAGGCAGAGAGTCCTGCTCCGTCTGATCTTTCTCTCTCCGTCCGTGGTCGAATAGAGTCCTTAATTCCTTGTTTTCTCTGTGGATCTCGATACTCAGAAGCTTCTGATCGATTCTATGGACTCTTGGGAGTATTATCTATGAGTTGTATCATGGTTTAGCCCTATTTTTCTGGCTGTTATCCCTCCAACTCGACCTAGGGTTTTGGGGGTCTTTAAATAGAACCCTTGACTTCATGGCTTGAGGAGGAGATTTATGGAGCTTGCGACGAAGTGCTGCCACATTCTGGAGTGAGTCTCAATCAGGGAGAGCGTGATTTCTATGTCCTAGGGTCGTCTGGTCCAGAGAGTAGCCGGTTCTTCTGTTGTTTTCGTATCTTCCTTCTCTTAGTCTTTGTTCTTCTTTACATCATCATAGCATATGTTTCCCTTCTTCTTTCACGTTCTTCTGTATTGAAAACATATTTTCAAACATCCTCCTACTTTTTTCACGCCCCACAGGGGTTAAAAAATCACCAACCCCCAGGTATTCACCCTTCCATTCACGCATTGTGCTTTTGTTGCCTTATAGATACTACACTTTTCTAGGGCTGATTGGGTTGTTTTCTTTCTGTCCCTACACTCTTTTGCAGGTCTACAGCACTCCTAACGCGTGGCCCAGCCCTTCTAGCTGACCAGAAGGGAGGGAGGTCTGAGTTCCACAGTGTATTTTCTGGGTGCACTTAGTGGTCATCTTCAGACCGCCAGGGTTTCCCTGCAGCCGTCTGCAGACCATTTGCCTTCGTCTTGCGGCCACAGGAGAACCGTTTTATTGTTTGCACTTGAGCTTTCTCCCGCGTGCGAGTGTGCCTTCACTCGGCTCCTTTCCAAGGTACGTAGTGCAGTCCCCTCTGTGTTACAGGCCTTGGTGGCGATCACATCTGTCTATTTGGGTATTTGTCATCTTATTTCTCCATTCTCTATTGTTTCTTTTGGTTGCTCAACGCCTACGGCGTGTGTTTATTTTCATCTTCATCATTGTTCCACGCCCACGGCGTGTGTTTAGTTTATCTATTGCTTTACTTTGCACTGCTGAGATGACATACCCACATGCTTCATATTCCATGTTATTGCTTGCTTGAGTTTTGGCACATACCATACACTTCATATTCCATCTCACCCCTTTTCCACCCACTTCAACGGTAGCTGATGGCGGAGATATGCATGGCGGCAGTAGGCGGAGGGAGGTGATCCGACGTGCCCTTGGCCGTCGGTTCACCTTCTGGCCACCGGATCACCTGTTTGGCCACCAGATCACTCATTTGGCCCATTTAACCTCCTCAGGGTCCAATGAGATTGCTTAACGGACCTTTGAATGGGTGTCTTCATTACTTGGGATACTTTCGTTCACCTTATGGGCCGAGCTGGCGAAGCCTAGTACTACTAAGGGCCCCTTGAGTTTTAATATTTGTCCCTGCAGCCACGTCCCACGGTCGGAAGCTTCACTTGCAATAGTTTTATCAGGCGGATGATCACCCAAGAGTTCTTTGTTCTTGGGGGATTGTTATTTGGGTTAGCTTGGCTCGATCACTTTTGTGGTAGACAATGATTCTGCCGGGCATTGGCTTAGCCGGAAAGGCGCAGTTGGACAAGTTTCTTCATAATGTAGTGAGCTCCTTCCGGTAACGAGCCTGGGACTTTTAAAAACTCCTTTGGAGGTCGTGCAGCAGCTTGGGTAACTTCTTCGACACTCAACTTGGTCGTTGTTATGTCTTCAGAGCGCTTTGCATCTGTGTAATTTTTCGAGTGTCAACAAATGCCCCCCACCCGCAGGTGTCACGAGTGAGGGACAACTGAGCGGGACTTGCGGGTGCAGCCTTCCTCCTTTCCCCGTGCTCTTGCAACAGTTGTTGTTGTAACATCATTTAGACGAACAGTTAGTGGGGATAGAATTCATTCATCATTCATTTCATTTTTATTCATTCATTCATCAATTTTTTTCATTTTTTCATGTATTTATTATATATATATATATGTTTGATTATTGATTATTCTGTGAAATTTCACTCAAGCATGCAAGCATTCATCATGAGCAAGCATAGAGTAGATATGTAGTATAGTTCCCCTTTGTTAGGAGCGGGATATGGACAGCTGATGCGGGACGGACACGGGGACCGACTCTACGTGGTATGGACCTCGGACTCTAGATGCGGACACGACTAGCAACACATGATGGGAGAGACATTAGGCCCGACACGGAGAGTTCTTATGGGCTATACGTCGCTAACAGAAACGCAAGCTCACTCGTCGTCCCAAGCGAGGGAAACGCGGATCGTGCGCGGTTAAAGAACCGGTAGAGTTCACGGGTAGTCGACTCACTTCCGGACTCGGATCGAGTCGCGGGACGGGTCACTCTCACACTCACAGCGGTGACATGAACACACGGGCTAGTACCTATCACTCTCGGCAGCGGCAAAAGACCATATACTAGCTAAGCAAATGAACGGCAAGAGGTTCGGACCATTACCTCCACGCACCCGGCGTGGCGAAGACAACCCCGTCCGAATTACGGACTCCCGGTTAACAATGATTACATCAATACACTAAGTCGACCCACTCCACGCAGGGAGGTAAAAGGTCACATGTGGGGTCCGGGAATCACGCAACTCGGGTTGACGGGCAGCATCTTGATGTCGCCCGGCGGTGCCGCACTCTGCGTTGTTGTGCTTTCCGAACGGCGGCTTCTACGGGCCCGCGGGGCTCACGGACGGCGCTGTCCTCCGGATCTGCGGGGGTGGGACCCACTGTGATGGGGACCCCTGGCGGCGCGCCTCCACGGACGGCGGTCGGCCGGGAACACCGATCGGGGGGTCGATCGGCCCCGATTCCCAACTCTTGAACTAATAACCCACGGATTTTGGTTGCTCTCTTCCGACGCGCGCTACGGCGAAAACAGCCGCTGCGACCAATCCCGACGTTGGATCGGGACGCATGAGCTATCTTTGGAAAGCTCTCTTTAAATGCTTCAATCCAGACCCAGAGAGATCTGCTGGATCTGGTCGGATCAGAACTTTATTGAATTTACAAGTCCCTGTTGTACAGTAACCAAAATCTCAGATCTGTAGGGAACTTGTCTGAGAACCACCGTTGACCACCTAGTAAACCTCCGATTCAGCTCTTGAGCTCTTCTTAGGAGTTGTAGGGAATCCAACCATGGAACTGGGAATATTTTTAGAATTTGATTTGGAGGTGGCTGCGATTTGTTATGATTTTTGGGGTGACTGGTAGTCGGATCTGGGAACAGGTGGACAGAACTGTAGATGGGTCTGAGAACGATTTTTAGAAAATATGAGATGGGCGAATAAAAAATTGAGAAAACATTGTGGATGAAGGGGTGGATGTATGGAACCCCCAGTAAAATTGGGCGAACTAACAGAAATCAAAAAGTGGCTCTAAGACATGAAACTCAGGACGGAGGTGAACCTGGACAGAACTCTGGCAGAACCGAAATGGAAGAGTGGACGAAAATCAAAATATAGGAAACGTGATCTGAATGCTGGCCTGATTTTTGTGGGTGTAGAGGGACATCCCAGGAACAACTCCTCCAAATTTGGTAGCCAAATGAGCTCGGGGAAGACTTGTGAATTTCGAACAAGCTGATGTGGTACTGCGTAGGCAGAACTCCGTTGATGGCGTTGGCGGTGTGGTAGCGGCTCGTGGCGGCGGCGACCGGAACTGATAGGGTGGAGTCACACCACCAAGAAGCAACCTTCACAGCTGCAAGGGGGAGAGGGAGGAGAGAGGAGGGGGCGCACCAGCCCTTGCTCTTAGAATTAGTTTGATTCAAATGGCATTAATTCATCAAAATGGGAAAATACAAGTATTTATGTGTTACATCTCACATCTATTATCCACCATTGGATCTAGGGGAAGGGGATGGAGGGCTGGGATGAGATGTGAACATCACACAAAAATAAAATAAAAAAATACATGGAAGGGGGCGACCTATTGACTATGGTGGCAAGGGGGGACAAGTTTGGTAGCCACCTTGGACTTTGAAGTCCACTTGTCTCCCATGTGCCTTTTACCATTCAAACATCTAGATGCCTCCATTTGACATGTTGACTGACCCCACATGGGGCCCATGGGCTGAGGTGGATCAGTGAGAGGGGCCTGGGGGTCCCGTGGGGCCCAGGGGTCCCATTTTACAAATAAGCCCCTCGTACACTCATAATTACATACCGAATACAATGAAATAAACACGAATTACACACACATAAAGGCTAACTAAATATGATAAATGGAAAGGCTCAAGGCAGAGTCTCCAGGCTGTCCTCGAGCCAGATGGACGCTGAGGTGGCTCGAGTCATGCTCCGTGTGCGGTACCGGTGGCTCGGCATGTCGCGCCGCTCAACTGCTCGGGTGTCCGCACCAATTCTTCTCGGGTGGGAGAAACTCGACCCTATCGAGTAAGGGTCTGCATCGCTCCTGTATCGCTCCAGAAGGTCCGGATCGATCCGCTGCAACTCACCATGTGTGATCCATGTGTCCTCAGTAGCGGGCCGTCCTCTCCATCGCACTAGGTAGCGCGGGTAAGATCCACTCCTGGTAACTGTCACTTGCTCGTCCAGTATACGATCTATATGGTCACGCTGCTGTGAAAAAGGGGCTGGAGGTGGAAGTGGACACTCAGGTGTAGGATCACTCTCAAGGGGAGGAGATGGCTCAAAAGGCTCACTAGGGATCACCGCTGGGTCCCTATGGGCAACAAGATCCGATACATTGAAGGTAGAGCTTATACCATATTCCTCGGGCAGGTCCACAACATACACATTGGATCTAACACGTTTCAACACTCTAAAGGGACCGGCTCCGCGAGCTTGCAACTTCTTAACGGTTCCAGAGGGAAACCGTTCAGGTCTTACCCTGATCATGATGTATTCACCCTCGTGGAACTCTCGGTGGTGTCGGTGGGCATCGGCTAACTCCTTGTACCGTGCATTGCTGGCCTCAATGTGACGACGGACGTCGTCGTGCAAACTCCTAACATGCCTAGCAAATGACTCGACCGACTCCGACACTCTAGCATGGATAGGCATGGGGACAAGGTCAACGGGTTTCCTAGGCCTACGACCTGTGACAATCTCAAATGGACTCATGCCGGTAGATCTATTCACCGAATCATTGTATGCAAACTCAGCCATGGGTAGAATGAGATCCCAATCCCCAATGCGGTCCCTAACAAGACACCTCAAAAGATCTCCCAGACTCCTATTGACCACCTCGGTCTGACCGTCTATCTAGGGATGATATGCAGTGGAAAATTTGAGGTGCGTACCCATCATATGCCATAGTGTCTTCCAGAAGTAGGAAGTGAATCTAACATCACGGTTAGACACTATAGTGCGAGGTAACCCGAACTTGCACACCACATGAGTAAGGAATAGGCGGGCTACCCTAGAAGCATCCGAAGTCTTCGAGCAAGGGATAAAGAGGGCCATCTTCGAGAAACGGTCAACCACCACATAGACCGAATCATGCTTCCTGGAGGTACGTGGCAGTCCCAAAACAAAGTCCATGCTAACATCCTGCCACGGGACATCAGGCACGGGAAGAGGCGTATAAAGGCCCGAGCTTTGCTTCTTCATCTTGGCCGTAGCACATGTACGGCACTGAGCCACGATGTTAGCAACATCGCGCTTCAAGCTCGGCCAATAAAATCGATGCTCCACTGCCTCAATAGTCTTGTTCCGACCAAAGTGGCCGGCTAGACCTCCCGCATGTAGTTCCCACACTAAGAAATCTTGAACCGAAGTTCGGGGAACACATAGCCTGCGACCTCGAAAGAGGTAACCCTCCTGAAGCACATACTCATCAAGGTCTCTCGAGGGTCCGGCCTGGAGAGTGGTAAAAATCTGACCGAAGTCAGGACAATCAACATAGGCCTCCTTCATCTTCTCTAACCCTATGACCTCGGCACTCATGGTGGTAAGCAAACATGCTCGCCGACTCAAGGCATCAGCCACCTTGTTTTCCACTCCAGCCTTATGTTTAAGCACAAAGGTGAACTGCTGGAGATACTCGACCCAACGACTGTGACGCGAGTTAAGCTTCTTTTGCGAATGGAGGTACCTCAATGCCTCGTGGTCGGAGTATATGACAAACTCCTGATGTAAAAGATAGTGCCTCCAATGCCTAAGAGCCTGAACAACTGTGTAGAATTCTTTATCATACGTGGAATATCGCAGTTTCGCGTCATTTAACTTCTCGCTGAAATATGCGATCGGGTGGGACTCCTGACTCAAAACTCCTCCAATCCCAACACCCGACGCATCACAAGAGACCTCAAACACCTTCGAGAAATCAGGCAATCGAAGGATAGGTGTCTGGGTCATGCGCTCCTTGATGTCCTTGAAGGCGGCAGATGCGGCCTTCGTCCATACAAATGTGCCCTTCCGGATGTAATCCGTGATTGGGGCGGTGACGGAGCTAAATCCGCAGATGAAGCGACGGTAGAACGTCGCAAGGCCATGAAAGCTACGGACATCATGAACCGTACGGGGTTTCGGCCACTCAATAATGGCCCGGACCTTCTCCGGATCGGCGGAGACCCCAGTACTAGACACGATAAAACCCAAGAAGGTAAGCTGAGGTGTCATGAAGGCACACTTCTGTGGGTTCGCAAACAGCTGCTCTCACCGAAGAAGTAGACAGACCTGCCGAAGGTGGTCTAAGTGGTCCCCTGTGGTGTGGCTATAGATAAGGATATCATCAAAATATACCACTACAAAGACTCCAATGAAAGGTCGAAGGACCTGAGTCATGAGCCGCATGAAAGTGCTAGGGGCATTGGTCAACCCAAAAGGCATGACCAACCACTCATATAGACCATCCTTGGTCTTAAATGCGGTCTTCCACTCATCACCTGGCCTAATCCTCACCTGATGGTAGCCACTCTTAAGATCAATCTTCGAAAAGATTGTGGCACCTGCCATCATGTCTAGCATGTCATCAAGGCGGGGAATAGGGAACCTGTACTTCATGGTGATTTTGTTGATGGCATGACTATCAATGCACATTCTCCACGTGCCATCCTTCTTCGGGGTGAGTAATGCAGGCACAACACATGGACTCATGCTGTCCCGAACAGACCCTCTCTGCACTAACTCATCGACCTGCCGTTTAAGCTCGGCATGCTCCGTGGGACTCATGCGATAAATAGGAAGGTTGGGCAAAGAAGAGCCCAGAACAAGGTCGATGGCATGCTGAATATCCCGCATGGGTGGGAGTCCCTCGGGAAGCTCATCGGGGAATACATCAGCATACTCCAGCAGAATGGGAACAACCTCGGGTGGGAGCTCACCCTCGGAGTCCTGCTCCACCTCTCGGACCGTAATGGCAAACACCGGACAGCCCTGACTAAGCTCCTGCTCCATTTCCCGGGAGCTAATCATCATCAATCTCCTCGTCAAGGGCTCTCCTGGGCTAGAGGTAACGGTCATAGCCCGAGCTGGGGATGGGGTACTAGGCCCGGGAACGGAAGGCTTCGGAGTACTAGGGCCAGTAGGACCCCTGACTGATGGGCTCCTGGGCCGAACGGGTTGGAGGGTGACCCGCTGGCCAGCGTGGTCGAAGGTACAGGTGTTCGACTGGTCATGGAGCGTGGCATCCCGGTCGAATAACCACGGCCTACCGAGAATGATACTACCCACTTCCATGGGTAGAACATCACACCAGATCTCGTCACTGTAGGAGTGGAGCTGCAGCGGAACCAAGCACCGCAGCCTGACCGAAATGGAAGTGGTATCCACCCATGATACCTGATAGGGACAAGGATGGTCTACGGGTGTGAGACCAAGACGAGTGACAGCGTTCGTGGAGATTGCATTGATACAACTCCCGCTATCGATGACAACCTTGCAAATTTGCTTTCCCAGCCTACAGAATACATGAAGGATAGAAGTCCGTCGCCAGTCATCACTGACCAGTGGCTGGGTGAGGATACATCTGACGACCCCCACATGGGTATCGTCCGAATGCTGGGCATCCTGGGCCTCAGCTCCCATCTCATAGTACTCGTCAGCTAGCTCTTCATCGGCCTCATAGCTGACTAACTCGAGGCCCGTAGGGGTGGTATCCTCGGCCTGTGTGTCCCCAATGTAAAGAGATGGGCGGGTGGGACACTGGTTGGCGAAATGGCCAAACCCATTGCAGCGATAACACTGCTGCCGTGATCCACTAGGCTCCCCAATCATAGGTCCTTTACCTTTATCCTCCCGACGGATAGGAGGCGTAGGCAACAAAGGACGTGCAGGAGGTGCGGGTGCCGGTGGACGGGCTGTGGGTGGGGCCGTAAGATGCTGGGGATGAGGAAGGTCCCTCGGGGGTGGAGGATGAGGCCTAGGAGCAAACGGCTCGGGACGAGTGGGCTCCTGAGGTCGAGCCATGGGGGCCCTCGGATACGTGCCAGATGAGCCACGGGGCTCGACACTACGAAGGGGAAAAGAGCCCAACCGATGGGGTGACTCGAACTCGGCCTCGAATTGCTCCAATTCGAGAGCTATCTGATATGCCTGCTCCAAAGTGGTTGCATTGCGGCGAAAGAGTTCATATTGATAATTGGGCCGCAAACCTCTTCAAAAGCGGGATATAGTCATAGTGCTCTCTTCCGTGACCCCACACCGTAAGTAATACTCATCGAACTCGGCGGTGTACTCGGTCACGGATCGGTTCCCTTGGGAGATGCTCTGCCATTTGTCTATAAGACGCTGGCGATATGAGGCGAGAAGGTACTTCTCCCTCAATTTGATTTTCATATCATCTCAAGTACCGATTTGGGGTTGACGTCGCTGGTTGAGCAGGCTCTCCACATTGATCCAATAAGTTTGAGCCTGCCCTTGCAGCTTCATCTTCGCGTATCGGACTCTTCGGTGGTCCGTCATCTCAAACCACTCGAAGTACCGGTCCATGCCGGCCTCCCAATCTAAATACACCCGAGGGTCCAAGGACCCGCTAAAAGTGGGAGGGTCCGCACGCACGCCCCTAAGAATGCGGTCGTCCTCCTCGTCATCACGATTCCGTCGTTGATGACGGCGACCGTTACCCCCTTGATCATTATCAGATGCATAATCATCCACCACATGCACCTGTTGAATCCCAACATTCTCTCCTGAGCTCTTGGTACAGCAGGTTGCTGAACCGGCTCTTGTTGGCCGTTCGTCGGCGCGGGTTGCGCCGCTACTGGGCCCCTCTCGAGGATGGCAATCCTCCCAACTAAGCCCTGGATGGACTGATCCGAACTCTCGGCCCGATCCTCGAGGGCTTTCATCCGCCCTTCTAGACGCGTTCCTATGCCATCCATACGTGTACTAAGGCCATCCATACCCGTGTCAAGACGTTCCATAATGGCTCGGAACATCTCGGCCGTCGAGGACTCATCGGAGCTACGGGCTCGGGAGTCCGCCATAGGTGGTGGTGGCGAGTATTGGGTACCTCGACGGGTGGGCATGCAAAGACACACGACCTAGAAGACACCGACTAATGCAAACACTCACTAGATGATGCACTTAGACCTAACCAATATCCGGTACGAGGCGGAGACAAGCGATCCGAAGATCACTCGCGCAAGTACGCTACCCTCCCGATAGGCATAACCTAATGTTCGGGCAACGCCTTTTAATATACCGAGCTATTGGGTGAAATGCAATTTGAAAACACCTTTTTTTATTTTGAAAGTAATGATGGTCCTAGACTCGACTTAGACATGATGCATGCACACTATGCAATGACTACCCTAGACTCGACTCGCTCTGATACCAAACTGATGCGGGACGGACACGGGGACCGACTCTACGTGGTATGGACCTCGGACTCTAGATGCGGACACGACCAGCAACACATGATGGGAGAGACATTAGGCCCGACACGGAGAGTTCCTATGGGCTATACGTCGCTAACAGAAACGCAAGCTCACTCGTCGTCCCAAGCGAGGGAAACGCGGATCGTGCGCGGTTGAAGAACCGGCAGAGTTCACGGGTAGTCGACTCACTTCCGGACTCGGATCGAGTCGCGGGACGGGTCACTCTCACACTCACAGCGGTGACATGAACACACGGGCTAGTACCTATCGCTCTCGGTAGCGGCAAAAGACCATATACTAGCTAAGCAAATGAACGCCAAGAGGTTCGGACCATTACCTCCACGCACCCGGCGTGGCAAAGACAACCCCGGCCGAATTACGGACTCCCGGTTAACAATGATTACAGCAATACACTAAGTCGACCCACTCCACGCAGGGAGGTAAAAGGTCACATGTGGGGTCCGGGAATCACGCAACTCGGGTTGACGGGCAGCATCTTGATGTCGCCCGGCGGTGCCGAACTCCGCGTTTTCGTGCTTTCCGAACGGCGGCTTCTACGGGCCCCGGGGGCCCACGGATGGCGTTGTCCTCCGGATCTGCGGGGGTGGGACCCACTGTGATGGGGACCCCTGGTGGCGCGCCTCCACGGACGGCGGTCGACCGGGAACACCGATCGGGGGTCGATCGGCCCCGATTCCCAACTCTTGAACTAATAACCCACGGATTTTGGTTGCTGTCTTCCGGCGCGCGCTCCGGCGAAAACGGCCGCTGCGACAATCCCGACGTCGGATCGGGACGCATGAGCTATCGTTGGAAAGCTCTCTTCAAATGCTTCAATCTAGACCCAGAGAGATCTGCTGGATCTGGTCGGATCAGAACTTTATTGAATTTACAAGTCCCTGTTGTACAGTAACCGAAATCTCAGATCTGCAGGGCACTTGTCTGAGAACCACCGTTGACCGCCTAGTAAACCTCCGATTCAGCTCTTGAGCTCTTCTTAGGAGTTGTAGGGAATCAAACCACGGAACTGGGACTATTTTTAGAATTTGATTTGGAGGTGGCTGCGATTTGTTATGATTTTTGGGGTGACTGGTGGTCGGATCTGGGAACAGGTGGACAGAACTGTAGATGGGTCTGAGAATGATTTTTAGAAAATATGAGATGGGCGAATAAAAAATTGAGAAAAATTGTGGATGAAGGGGTGGATGAATGGAACCCCCAGTAAAATTGGGCGAACTAACAGAAATCAAAAAGTGGCTCTAAGACATGAAACTCAGGACGGAGGTGAACCTGGACAGAACTCTGGCAGAACCGAAATGGAAGAGTGGACGAAAATCAAAATATAGGAAACGTGATCTGAATGCTGGCCTGATTTTTGTGGGTGGAGAGGAACATCCCAGAAAAAACTCCTCCAAATTTGGTAGCCAAATGAGCTCAGGGAAGACCTGTGAATTTCGAACAAGCTGCTGTGGTACTGTGCAGGCAGAACTCCATTGATGGCGTTGGTGGTGCGGTAGCGGCTCGTGGCGGCGGCGGCGGCGGCGGCGGCGACCGGAACTGATAGGGTGGAGTCACACCACCAAGAAGCAACCTTCACAGCTGCAAGGGGGAGAGGGAGCAGAGAGGAGGGGGGCGCACCAGCCCTTGCTCTTAGAATTAGTTTGATTCAAATGGCATTAATTCATCAAAATGGGAAAATACAAGTATTTATGTGTTACATCTCACATCTATTATCCACCATTGGATCTAGGGGAAGGGGATGGAGGGCTGGGATGAGATGTGAACATCACACAAAAATTAAAATAAAAAAAATACATGGAAGGGGGCGGCCTATTGACAATGGTGGCAAGGGGGGACAAGTTTGGTAGCCACCTTGGACTTTGAAGTCCACTTGTCTCCCATGTGCCTTTTACCATTCAAACTTCTAGATGCCTCCATTTGACATGTTGACTGACCCCACATGGGGCCCATGGACTGAGGTGGATCAATGGGAGGGGCCTGGGGGTCCCGTGATGCCCAGGGGTCCCATTTTGCAAATAAGCCCCTCGTACACTCATAATTACATACCGAATACAATGAAATAAACACGAATTACACACACATAAAGGCTAACTAAATATGATAAATGGGGAGGCTCAAGGCGGAGTCTCCAGGCTATCTCCGAGCCAGATGGACGCTGAGGTGGCTCGAGTCGTGCTCCGTGTGTGGTACCGGTGGCTCGGCGTGTCGCGCCGCTCAACTGCTCGGGTGTCCGCACCAACATCACCCATGATTCACGGATAGAGTGCGACCCACAAGGCACAACTAAAGGAGATGTGCGTTCATAAAGAGGACACTACATATTCTATGTGCATAGTTAAAATCACAATCTATATCTAGGACAATTTCTCTGTGGTGTGAAAGTGCATGTATGCGAGTAATGAACCCTAAACATAGGGATATGCAGACGTTCTAAGTAACACTAGAAGATTACTCTATCGCCTACTCGTAGATTTCAGGCTTTCAACTTTTGGTAACTTCACACAACCCCCTAATTTATTCTGAATTTTGGGCTTCTCCGTTCAACGTGAGTTTCCTCATGTGTCTCAATGAGGATTCCCGGCTACTAGGATTCACCCTTACTATAATTTCATTGTGGAATTGCTTCACCATTTCACACAAGTCTCTTCATTTGTTTCAATGGAGATTCCCGGTTACTCGGATCCACATTCCTTATTGCAATTTTTGTTGTGGGATTTTACTTCACCGTTTCACATGAGTCTCCTCATTTGTTTCAGTGGAGATTCCCGGTTACTCGGATTCACATTCCACTTATCCACCTTTTTTATAGAAAGAGGGGGCAGCCAGCTTTTTCCTCACGATTGTCTTCCATGATTGTGTAGGAACCAAGCATCTATAAAGTGTTAGGAAGAATTTCTGGCATCCCTACGGTTAGAAATCTTCGATCACATTACGTGTGAAGTGTGGGAGTTTTATTTCGGGTATAATTTGTGAGTTATGCTAGCAGCATATCTATGACTCCTCCCCTTAACGTATGCACCCACTAGAACTGATTTTCCCCTTTAATATATGCTGTGACGCATACCTATCCAAGATCGGTGCAACATTATTTATTCGAGGGATATGGTCCTAGAAAATTCAAAGGAAGTGTATTAAACTATATTATAATCATGCATGCAAGCAGGACGAGCAAGCATTCAAAATCAAGTTCACGTGAGTTTGATTTTTTTTTCTTCTCTTTTTTTTATTTAAAAAGGGCTTGGTAGGACACCTGAAGCATGGAAGAAGGGTTTTTGATGCGGGACGGCTGACCGACTCGGGCTAAGACGTACGATCGACTCGATGTGCGGCCAGCACTAGCACACTAAGGCAAGCCGGGCGGCTGACCGACTCGGGCTAAGACGTACGATCGACTCGATGTGCGGCCAGCACTAGCACACTAAGGCAAGCCGGGCGGCTGACCACCGTGGTATTCTCCGGGTGGAGACGTCTCTCAACAGCAACTCTCTTGAGCCCGACGATCGTCCCTTGCGAGGGAAACGTGGGGATCGCGGCGATTAAGAAACCACCGTCGCCTAGGGTGCTAATCCGCGCTCGGTGCTCGATTGGAGCTACGAAACGGGCACTCACAACTCACAATCGCGGTGAAATTTAGAACTAGCTAACGGCCCTAATCTCACAAACGCAGCAATATAGAAAGCATACTAAACAGCAAATGTAAGGATCGGAACGAGAACGTACCTCCACGACTAGTCGTGGGGAAGAATTCCCGACCGATTTCCGAACAACCCCAATACACACAAGATTAACTTTACAATTTCAGAAGCTTGGCCCACTCCACACAGGGAGGTATCGGGCTACAATCAATAATTTTGGGGTTGCTGGAACCCGGGTTGACGGGCCACACTCGCAGGAGGCGAGGAACGTGTGCCGGAGCCGCTCGGGTACGCCGACGGAAAGCCGACCCGGTTCTGCCCGCGCTGGTCACCCTGCGCAGCGAGCTTGCGGAGGCTGGTACAGCTGGATCCGATGCCCGATCGGAGCGCCATTTGTTGGAGAATGTCGAAGACTGGATTTAGTATCTTCACTCTGAAGATCGAGAACAGATGCCTTCAGATCTGGGCGCAGTGACGAATCTTCTGAGGTTCTGGTTTTGTGCTCACAGAACTGCACAGAAACATAATAAAATGTTGGGAAAATGGTTGCCGATGTCGGATCGGGGCATTTCTTGTGGGAGATGGTAGGCGACGTCCAGTGGAAGAAATACTCTGAAGATCCCTCACAGGGATCTTGGCCGGATGAAGTGGGGCAGGCTCTGAAAATTGATTCTAGTTCTCAGTCGGGCCTGCTCAGACCAGCCCGCGCGATCTCACGAGAACTGCCGTCACGATCAGCACCGGTCACGGATCGAAGCGAAACCAGCGGCAACACAAAGAGAACTTGAAATACTACGATTTCTCTTTAGGAACCAACTTCAGATGGCGTCAGGGTTGGGCTGAAGAATTCAATACACTGTCATCTTCAAATCTGGGCAGCAATCTGGGGCAGATCTGCGCGACTCCACGAGAAAAATCGCCACCGTTGCTCACGAACTCCGATCGACGTGAAACCAAAGCTGAAAGTTTGATAACTTGCATAGGTATCACGGATAAATTTTGTGGAAGAAGAAGATAAGAAGAGAAGAGGGATATGAGGTCGAGTCGCACGACCTAGAACTATCCCGTCACAGGACTGCAACCAGAGAATCACTCCCAAGAGAATCACTCTCTAATGCACTTATCTCTTAACAAAACTTCATTCTATTAAGCATAAACACTATACATGCCTTCTTATAGGGAAATGGAAGGGGTAGGGGGGAAGGGAGTTCGATGGATGCAAGGGGAATGGGAAGGGGGCTGCGCCCCTTTGATTGTGATGGGAGGGGAAGGTGACAAGGGGGAGGGGAAGCTTCCTCCCTTTGAAATTCAAATGTAGGTGGCAGCCATATATGGTAGGCTAGCAGCCATTAGACCTTGACCAGCAGCCATCCATTAATCCATGTGATGAATGGAAGTGGAAGAAATACAAAAAAAATACAATTCCTAGCCTAATAAGCCAAAAGAAGGGGCGCCCCAATCTTGGGCCTTGAATGGGCCACATGTGGCCATGGCTTAACCAAGCCCATTCCAACCTAGATGGCTTAAGGCCAAATGTGGCCATGGCTTAACCAAGCCCATGAATGAAGAGAGCCCACTCTAGATTATCCAATCTAGAGAACCCATGTAGGAAGGAAGCCCATATGGCTTATGGATCCATTACAAATGGACCAAGGCCATTTCTACTTATGGAATGCTTAAGGGGCTTTAACAATTTGGCCCTTTAGAAGCCTTACAACCAGCCCATTAGCAAATTACATATACAATACCCTTTACAAGCCCAATTCAATGCCAAAAAAGGTCCAAATTCAAGCCAAATTATCCCCCTTTTGAAGATAAGCCGATGTAGTCCACTTGGCGCTCCGCGTATGGCACCGTCGGTTCGCCGACGTGTCACGTGATCGCCCTGGTGTCCGCACCAATTTTATGTATTAAGGTGGATCTCGATAGGACAAGGAGTTGGTGCTGTCTGAAGGGGACTCATTTTGTTCATTGACCCAGATGGGAGATCTGACCCAAAGGTAGGATAGTTATAAACAAAGTGTTATGATGCCGAGGCGGCAAGGGTCTTTTTGTTCATTGGTGCGGATAGCAGTTCTGGACCAAAGATAGGATAATTGTCGGCTTAGATGAAATGTCATGACGCCGAGACAGAAGGGGTCTTTTTGTTCATTGGTGCGGATAGCAGTTTCGGGCCAAAGATACGATAAATGTCGGCTTAGACAACATGTCATGACGCTGAGACAGAAGGGGTCTTTTTGTTCATTGGTTGATTTGATTTAGCAAGTTAATTTCTTCCGGTTCATTGGGTATATTGGGTTTATTGGGGTTTATTAGGTTTGTCAGTTTGTTAGGTTTTGTTGGGTTTGTTGGTTTATTGGGTTTATTAGTTTTATTGGGTTTATTGGGTTTTATTGGGTTTTGTTGTACCCAGATATTTTCCCAGCAAAATAATAAGAAATGAAGGCTCGGGGATTTCCCCGAACTCCTTTAAGCCGTTCTTCACCAAGCCCTTTCTACAACACATCAGGCCCAATCAAGGGTCCTAACCAGTTCGCTGTGACCAACGGCATCATCAACAGTTGATTGGGGCCACCCCCGAACACACAGCTTGCGGGTTTACTCACCTTCAACCAAGCCACTCTGGCCAACCCGGGGGTGCCCTGACCACAAGCCATGACACGTGGCATCCAACAACAAGGTCGGGATCTACTCCCAAGGCACCACACCCCAACCCTCTAAAGTCAAAGGAAGACTTATCTCTGTCAACCACGGGCTTTAGAGACCCATAGCACGCTCATGCGGCCCATGCACGTGTACCGGGAATTTCCCCGAACACTTCGCGGGCGCGCATATCCCAGCCATTCTATAGCAAGCCTGGGGCCGACCCGTGGCTCCAACACACCAGCCATATTCTACGGCAACCCTCCAGCAAGTCGGGCCCACCCCCGACCCTCAGACACGTGGCGACGAGCCGTTTACTTTCAGCTCCCGGGCTAACTTGGGGCTGCCCTGTCAACCCGCCTTACAACACGGCATACGTCACGAGCCCGGGCCAACACACCCAAAATGCCTTCTCTCAACTCCTACGTGCTCTCACCCTCAACCTGGGGCCAAATCTAAGGTCCGCCAGTCAGCTACCTGAGTCGTTCGGCAACCCGAGGTGTGTCAGGAATTTCTCCGAACACCTTGCAAGCGGCAGCAATAACCCTAAACAATTGACCCCCACGGGTCAATCCTAGCACTTCTTCGACCCGAGTTCTTCAAAGGACACTGCCAAACGTCCACAGGAGGTCACCCGGGCAAACCCCGCGCCACGACCACCCGGCCTGGGGGGAGTTCGCCCCGGGCGTGGCCGCGCCCCAGGGAGGGCGAACTCCCCTTGGGGGTCGTACCCTCTTCCCAGCTCCGTCCCAGCTCCGTGGGTCCAGCTGCTATCCCATCCCAGCTCTGTGCAAAGGTCAGACGTACCCGCGTGGAGAAACTCGTGAAGGTGCAGCCTCGGGATCACAAGGGTCAACTCCCCGGTCCACGCGTACAAGTGGCCAACCAACCAGTCCAAGCTCGTATCCTTTGTCCTCTTGCGATCACACGGAGTCAACGTGGGCCCAAAATAGACAAGAAATGGGTTTTTATAGGCCAATGGAGAAAAAACCCCTTTCCACCCTGCGTAAACCCCACTGGGGGGGGTTTACGCAGACCAGACCTGCCCCCCTGATCTGGTCTGCGTAAAGCCCCCCAGAAAGCTAAAAAAAGTTTTTTTAATGGGAAACATACCCATTTTCTAGCCCGCGTAAACCCCCTGAGGGGGGGGGGGTTTACACGGACCAGACGGTCCCCCCCCAGTCTGGTTCGGGTAAACCTCCCTCCCCCACTCAGAAACAAAAAAAATTAATATTTCCAAGGGGTTTACGTGGACCAGATCACCCCCCCTAATCCAACCCGCGTAAACCCCCCATGACCCTTCAACATCCCGTATAAAACCCCCTTAGAAGCTCAAGGGGCACACATGCTAACGGATCCACACTTGGACATCTGCAGGCACTCAGCTCAAGGACTCAAGCCCCAAGGCTTCTGGCAAGGACGCAAGGAGATAAGCGCGCGTTGGGTGGCTTGTTGATTGTATGTCACATGTACTCCCCTCACATGGTGTCTAGCCGTCGCACTCAAGTCCATCCCTGCCGCGTGTGAGGCATTATGATAACGGAGAACACACCCGCACCTCGGGTCCGCCCGCGTATGGCACGTTATGATAACAACGCGTACGCCATGATGCCGCATTTGCCTCCGTCACGGGACCCCGTGCCCGCTGCTCGCTCCGAGCTGGACACCAACCATCCCGACCGCTGACTCGAGTTAGCCGGACCCTAGCCCAAAAGTAATATTCCCTGGACTGGCCCTTACTCCCCAACATGAAGACACTCACCTTTTGGGACCCATACCCGATCGCTCATCCCGAGCCACGTCCGGCCTCCCTAAGCCGCCAGCCAGCGTCCGCCCCTGCCATCCAGTCTAGCCCTTCCTCGGTGATTCGGCCACATCCCTAACTCCCCGAGGAGAGCCCCTATAAAACACGCGGATAATCCGCTTTATCCTACAATGACCGGGGGACCGACCAATGAGTCGCAATTGTCCCGCGGCTTGCGCCAATTGTATTTCGGCCCTTTCGGCCCCTTTGTAAAGCCCCTATGGCACTCATAAAGCATGGAACCAGTTGAATATGCATACCCATACCCCGAATTCCAGTTTCCTACCCGCACTAACCAGTGTGCAACCCATTTTCCTGGGTCCCAGTTTACCAATCCCCCAGCTCTGGGATATACCTGGTGCCATGTCCTTGGCTTTAGAAATATCCAGGCTTTTCTTCAGCACGGAACAAAGGTGTTCGGATTCAATCCGATGTAAATAAACACTGGTTGCTTGTGACTAGAGGGGAAAGACGTCCCATACGCGAATCCCCACAATCGTCTTCGCACTCGCACCCATGGAGCCTCCCTTCTCTCCACATGTCGCCCGATACCCCGAGCCCACGTGGCGCGTCCTGGTGACGCTTCCCCAGCCAAAATTTGGTTCCATAGGTGATTTCCAAGAAATCGACTGGCACGCCCGCACCCTGTCCGATCACCCGGTTCTCCTGGAAACCTCTCGTGCAAGTTGACCCTTCTCGACTTTCCATAAATGGTGAGTGTACGGTACTGCTGTGAGGGACATATAGCTACAAAGGAAAATATCCCAGAGATAACATCAACTCCCTTAGTTTCCTTTATCGCTTTATTCCCCCTCTCACCATAGTCACCAACTCACCCTTTCGCCTGCTGCGCTAAAACGGTGGTGAAATAAAAGTTGGCATGCCCAGTGGGACATCTCTTGCCTTTCTTATTTTTGCTGAAGAGAAGGATATGCCAGCCCTAAAGCCGTGGTGCCATTTTCCTATTCTTGTCGGAGAGGTAGAGGGGGGACACACATCCCTGTAGCTTCCAACTCGCGTTCCGACAGCCAGACCGCGCCCAGCGATCGTCTTCGACCGTCAGTCCCTTCCAGCAACCAGGAGTCCAGCAACTATGGCGGCCGTGACTTATGGCCCCATCGTCATCGCCACCCATGCACGGGTGGGCTACTTGGCGACGCCGATCGCTTTTGGCGATTTCGCCCCGGTCATCAGATCACCCTACTTCTTGGGTGTAGTTCCAGTGGCTGTTCCGCAGCCAATTCCAATTTCTGTTCCTGCTCGTGCGATCAACGTGCCACGCTATTCTCTAGTGCCGATGGCTCGCCCGAGTGTCAGACTCGGGGCCTCCACTACCCGGCCCCGTAGGGGTCCTGGATCGTCTCTTGCCCGGACAAGCATCAGCTCCTGGGCCCAGCACCGACCGATCTCCAACCCGAGCTCTACGCCCCGGACTTCAGCTTCTATTGCAGCACCTTACTAGGGTCTTTAGCACTGAGTCCCAACCATTCCGGTACCCGGCACGGGCTTCTCGCCCCTGGTCCCTGGCTCCTCAACATTTCACTCAGGTTTCCAACCCTTAGTTCCTGCCAAGTCGGCACCCGACACGGGTTTATTGCCCCGGGTCCCCAGCTCCTCAGCTCCTTACTCGGGCCTCCAATCCCGAGCTCCAGTCGAGCCTGCTCCCAACAAGGGCTCTTTGCCCCGGTATCAAGGCTCCCCAGCACTTTACTCGGGCTTTTCGGCCCGAGCCCCGATCGAGCCAATACTTAATACGGGTTCCCAACCCAGAGTTTGAGGCTCCCCAGCACCTGGCTTGGGCACACAACCCTGGGTCTCATTAAGGCCGGTCCCCGATGCAGATTCTCCGCATTGGGCCCCTGGCCTCCCGGCTCTACAATGGGGTCTCTACCCCCATAAACCAATAATGCTAACTCCCAGTACAGGGTTTCCCTCTCGAGATACGGAAACCTCAACTCCCGGCATGGGCCTTCGGCCCCATATTCCAGTCACGCCAGCACTCGGCACTGGTTCACAACCTCGAGTTGCCGGCACCATAGCATCTTCTGCGACCGAAGGTTCTCAGTGCGAGAGTGTCAACTCAGGCATCGGTGACACTTCTATCAGCCCGGGCAAACGCCTATGCTCGGGTCACTCAACTGTCGGCTCTCGGTATTGGCTCCATGCCCTGAAGGTCGATCCCAACCCTTTTTGCCGATATCTCCATGCTTCCAGCAATGGTAGATCAGGTCTTCTCTATCTACCACCTCGGAGTAGGGTCTTCCTCAGCTCCCTAGAAGAAGCGTCGTAGCGGCCGCAGAGGCAGGCGGCCCGCTACTGCAACCAGTAATTCCGGCAAGACCCTCCTTGTCGGCGACCCAAGGATCCGTCTCAATGGAGGTGAACCAATCATACCTCAGAATTGGACCGTGCCTGCGGTCCCCACTACCAACCGCTTTAGCCTCCTGCAATGAACGCGAGAGGATAAAGTGGAGCTGAGAGAAACACGTGCCTCGACAGCAAGCCGGGGGCACCTACACCAGTTCGGCCCCCAAACTCCCAAGTCTCGTCGAAAGAATTGTGACACGGGAGGTCAGCAACCTAGCCCGAGAAGAATCTGGGTTACCCCGGAGTAGGCTCAAGCTCTTCGGAGGAGACGCACTAAGAACCCCCTTCGAAGGCCCAGGCGTAGCGTTGAGCGAGACGTAGCCGAGTCTACATCGACACAGTTTGACGGCACCCAGCCACTCAGCGCCTCTTGCCTAAATAGGCAGAAACAAAGAAGGGCTTATGTTGGGCCCCACCAGCACACAGCCTTATGTTCTCCTCTGGTTGACCCCACAACGGAGGCGCCACTTCAACGGACCTCAGTCTTCGACAGACTTGGGGCACCAGTCCACTCTGAGAAGCATTCCCAGAAGAAGCGGACGGTTCGGCTCATCAATGATGCGGTTCGAGTGTTCGCGTGCTATGCCATCGGACACTAGCCTGACACTCAGTCCAATGACCTGAATCAGCCCCTGGCCCAGCTCAGGAGGCCTCATCCTCAGACTCAACCCCTGGCACCACCCAGTCACATGGGCACCTCTGTCGGACCTCAGGCATCAGAACAAGCCGAAGAGGTCCCAGTCGAGGACCGTGGTGGTCTTGTCAACGCGGATCCAGTCAACAATGATCCACTAGAAAATGAGGTTGAAGAGGTGACTCTCGAGACTCTCATGAAGGAGAATCAACACTTGAAGGCCCTCCTGCAAGACCTTCTTCAGGAGTGAGACCTTCACCCTCAGCAACCCGCTCGGCCTTTGGCCGAAGCACCGACACTACCAGTTGGGCACAATGGTGCCAACACCTCAGCAGCAGCCTCCCGAACCCCGATAGCAACAGGGTTTGGCGCGCCTCTAGTGGAAGCACATCCACGAGCCTCCAACACGCCGGTGCTAGAAAGCCTTGTTGCGCAACGGCAGATGATCGAGCGAATCATCAAGACGAAGCTCGTCCAGTACGGGGAAGGGGTTTCCACTATAGACCTCTACAGTGTACCTTACCCACTGCATCACCAGTTAAAAAAACTTCCCCCGGAGTACGCCAAGCCCCCGAAGCTACAAAAGTTCGACGGGCAAGGGTCTCCACAAGAGCACTTGGCCTATTATATCACGGCCATGGGCGAGCTAGCGTTGGACGAGTCATACCTCCTCCGCCACTTTGCCACTTCACTTACGGGGACAACCTTTCAATGGTATTCTTGCCTGAAACCCAATTCAGTAGTCGATTAGGCAGATATCCAGAAGAAGTTCCTTGAACGTTTCCAGACGACCGAGCGTAAGGTCTCCCTGGCAGAGCTCTGCTCTCTTCGACAGAAGAAGGGCGAGGGCACCCTCGACTTCATCAAGAGATGGTGAGACCTCAGTATGATTTGTGTCAATTCGCCAGCCCAGGAGGACGCCATTACCATATGCCGTAAAGGCTTGGCAACCGAGGTCAGTGAAAATCTCCTCGACACCAACATTAAAGGCTTCGACCAGCTCAACTCGACAGTCACCGAAATAGAGATGTTCTTCGCCGATAAGCCGAGCTATACTCCCGCAAAGGGTAAACATGCACGAGAACGCCAACCCGGTAAGGAGGTAAACACCATTGAGTTCACCCCCACCGCCAATGCCAGCAAGGAGGGCAAGTCAAGCGGCTCCAACAAGAAGCCAATGGACAAGCCAGCCGCTCCTTCCTTTTTAGAGCGTATGAAGACACCCTTCTCCTTTAAGAAGGAACATACGAAGATGCTCTTCGACCTCTGTATGGCTCAAAAGATCATCGAGCTGCCGGAAGTTCGCAAGCCAGATGAGGCCCAAAAAACCAATGACCTTGGCTATTGCCCATATCATCGCATGTTAGGTCACCCGCTTGAAGATTCCTACATCTTCAAGACTCAGACGCAGAAGCTGATCTGAGATGGCCTCATCAAAATGAAGAGCGGTCTCGTCGACCCCCCGCAGCCACATGCGTGGCCCAGACCCGCTAAGGCGGCACGTATGATTCACTACACAGCTAGTGTAATTCACATGATGGTTGCATTCTCTCTCTTTGATGTTGAAGCAAAGGAGCCCAGCACCAGCCAAGGCGAGCACTCATTGTGGTATCTGGAGTGGAGACCCTGGCATGACCATTGTGGTATCTGGAGTGGAGACCCTGGCATGACCACAGACCTCGCTCCTTTCCAAAGAAAGGACCAGGCGGCTCTTCGATGTCCTCGTCGGGAGGGGGCACATTATGGCCCATGAGCCACTAGCAGATTACACTCAATAGGACTTTAGTCATCCCCAATACTGCCCTTTTCACTCCAGAATCTGCCACGCGATCGAATCCTGCGAGGAAGTTCAACACGTAATCCAGGAACAAATCCAGTGGGAGCAAATTGATGCTGAGGGGAACTCCATGGCGACTCTGAGGCTCCAAGAAGCTGTTGAAGAAACCCTGGGCATTGCCAGAAATGCACCAGATCACTCAGATCCTCCTCAAGCGAATGAGCACGGATTGCCTTATCGACATGTTTCGTAGTGGCTCGAGTTTCGGACAGACAATTGAGAAGCTCTTGAGCTACTCCGAAGCCATAGAAGGCAGGACACCAGCCAGGAGACTGAGCCGAGTAATTTCTCAGTCAATGTCATCCATCCTCCTGCCACCCCAGCTCCTCTAGATGCCCAAATACCAAGTACCAGTTGGCCATTTCCTACTACTTCGGCCTCGCAATGGTGGCCTTGGAAAGAGTTGGAGTCTCTCCCATTTTCTAAGGAGGATACCGCAAGGCTACTCCGAGTCTTTCTTGGCCGAGAAGATGTCCCGGTAAGCGAGACGGTGATGGGTGTCCCAAGCTCCTCTCACTATTCTCCTACCCCGTCTCCACCTTCTATACTAGGAGATAAGAAGGGGAAGTAAAAGCAGGGTGAGACCGTGGCGCGACCATGCCATGTCTCTCCAATCGGCAAGCCTTTGGGTCCTCTCCGTATGCCCTGCAGCCCAGTCCAGATCGTAGAAAAGACATCTTCGGAGTGTTCAACGACTCTGACCAACAAGCCTCGTCCTTCACTACAATGGCATGTCAATGTACGAAGTCAGGATGACTACTAGGAGCGGCGATATATACCCTGCTACACCTCCAGTTGTCATCAGACACCGCTCTAAACCAGATAACAAAGGCAAAGATAAGGAGCAAGACTCCAAGCGAGCCCCCCAGTCAACATCTCAACAAAGGATTACGCCACCGCGGGTAAGGCATCAAACTACGCACACGTCTTCAGACGCCGCCCCCAACATACCAGCTTATCAAAAGTTGCCTCCTTCGCCACCGCGGGTCAACAAAGGATTGCACCATCGCGGGTAAGGCATCAAACCGCGCATACATCTTCAGACGCCAGTCCCAGCATCCCAGCATATCAGGAGCTACCATCTAAGGTCCTCGAGTAGGCGATCAATGCCACCTTCCAAACTCAACAAGCAGAAAGTGCCTGGATTGAAATCTGGGCAAAGAATAGCCGTCGACCTCACCCTGCCAAGACATCAGCTCGAAGATACCCTCACGGGGATTTATCAACTCCGACTCTAGCACCTCTCCCTCCTACTCCCTTGGAGGAAGTTATCGCCAAGAGACAGGAGAAGAATCTTAATAGATGACTCAAGAAGCAAGCTGAGCAAACAGTCGTCCTACAATCACCAACCAAGCTAACACCTCTCCAAAGGCTATAGCGGCTCATCGATGACCTGGAAGAATACGTTCCTCCTCGTCCCACTGGCGCTCTCCCACTCGACAGTTACATCCCATGGGAAGAAATGTAGAAGCGAGCTCGCCTTAGAAGCTGGATTCAAGAAATGATCCAGAAGATCAAGAACGGCGAGAGGCTCCTCATCCTAGAAGAACTCTCCTTGTTCTACAAAGATGAGGAGATCACCACAGAGCGGTTGGAAGAAATGCTCCGAGGCTGCACCTGTAATATGATGGCTATCCCACCCCTGGACAACATCAACGCTTCTCGGCGAGGCGAGCCAGTATCCTCCCAAATGAGGCAAAGAACTTCCATCCCGCTTGGGCTACAACCAACTCCGGAAAACATAGGCCGTGGTCGAGGTCATGGCTGAGGACACGACAGAGGTCGCGGAAGAATCCCTGAGTTGCCTCTCCATCCATCCACTTTCGATCCAGAGTGAATCATCCTCTTTCGAGGGGAAGAACCTGCCCCCATTCCAGAGATAGAAATTTGGAAGGGCCCCAGCATATTTGACCCCTTTGGCACGGAGGGGATCTCCACCAATGCTCTGGTCCCTACTCCGATTCTGGTTGCTTTTGAAGATCGAGCAGGCTTGTCCGGAAAGGATGACCCTGCTCGCCAGTCACTTCCAGAAGAGCCATCATTGGAACCCATGTTCCAAGAGTCCACGGGTGATCAGAGTCAGTCCGATCCCAGTGGCAAAGGCAAGGCAGTGCAACTCCCCGATGGGGAGCAGCGCGGCAGCCCACAAAAAACCTAGCTTGACATACTACCATCATTAGAGGATGCTCGTGCTCGAACCGACCGGAAGGTCCTCCACCAGATGAAGTGGTTTCCTGCCAGCATCACAATCTGGGAAGCTATTGCATGGAGTAAAGAGCTAAGAGAAACTCTTATCAAAATACTCCAAGAATCGGAAGTCTATGAAGCACATGCTGCAGAAATAAAGGCGGCGACATATGAAGCCTTCACAGCCACCGTCTCCTTCACAGAAAAAGACATGTTGCTGTCACCTCCGTGTCACAATCGCCCTCTCTATATGACGAGGAAAATTAATGGGCATGAGGTAAACCGGATCTTGGTGGACGTCGGTGCTGCTGTCAACATCATGCCGCTCAAAACCTTCAAGACTTTGTATTTGACCCCATACCTTTAGAAGGTTCAGGCGGTCAAAATATCCAGCTTCTACCAGGACACCGAGGACGTCCTCGGCCAGGTGGATATTGACTTGGTACTCGATGACTTTGCCTCTAAGGTGACATTCTACATCATCGACACCAACACATCCTACAAAGTGCTACTGGGCAGACCCTGGTTACATGAAAATTGGGTCATCCCATCGACTCTCCACCAATGCATTAAATATGCTAAGGGTGGGGAACAACATACGGTCTTTGTAGAACTAGCGCCATTCACTCTAGCAGAATGCAATCTTGCCGAGGCTGCGCTTTATTTTGGAGGACTCAGTCCATACCCGGTGATCAAAAGCAAAAGCAATGGCTGGCTCTCAGAGGAAGATGATGATGATCTCTTCTCCATTGACGAAGAGAAGGCTAAGCTTCATCGACTACACCTCAACTCCAAGTCAGCTCTAGACCCCCTTGAGAGGCGTAAAATCAACTTCGAGGCTAATCTTATTAGCCAAGCCATCGACAAGAGCATATGCTTGCCGCCAGACTGTATACAACTCTCATGTGCATAAGAAGAGCACAGGGTGGAGCCGCTCACAATATTTGTCGTTACTTACAAACTACAACTCAGAAACAAGAAGAAGGCTAACAGGGATAAGCCCATTGTCTTCTACAAGGGAGACATGGTCCCTCAAGCGCCACCAGAAGATGACTTCGGTTGGTCCAAACGAGCCGATGATACCCTCGAAGCAGTCCAAGTAATGGATGACTTGCCGCAAGATATTTGGGAAATGTGCCTGAAGCAACACATTCCCCAATGGCGAGGTTCCTCACAGCGAAGATACTTCCACCAGATGTGGACTCCTTCCCAGGTACGGGGGCAACCCCCGTTCTCCCACAAAGATACCAGGGGACTTGGCTATGACCAAGACCCGGACTTCCGCATCTACTATGCGGTCAACGTTGTGGGCTTGGCGCAGCTAGTTGACAACCAAGCTAATGTCGATACAAAATTTGACAGCTCCGGGGATGAGGGAGAGAAGATCCTGAACTCGCTCCCCGCCAGGACTAGCACCCCAGTTCAAGCAGTCGCGGAATCTTCGCCACCCTCCTGCGAAGACATTAGGGCTGAAGAATCTCCCTCGGCCTCCCAGCCAGTTAAAGAATCCAGTTCGACAAACCTTCCCGATGAGGAAGGTGCCCAGAGCACTGGCCATGAAGTGTTGTCAGCTTTAGCATGCAACCCAAACGAAGCTTTAGCGGCACCAGTCGGTAACTGCCAGCCAGGCACTAGCGGTTCCAAACAATCCTTGCCAAAGCCCAGTGACAGCACTTCCCCAGCTCCATCAGTGTCGACCAGTGGCTTCAAAAATCAAGAAGTACATGAAGCTGACACTGATAATGAAGACTTCATCGAATTTCAACCCGCTCCTCCCGAGCTAGAGGATGGTGGCCAAGCGACCTTTGACGAACTCGTTGAGATCAATTTGGGTGAATATGAAGCTTGTTGAATAGTGGATAGCGGATCTAGAGGGGAGGGGTGAATATATCTGTCCCTCTTTTCACAATGCAACCCTCTTTATAGCTAGTTAAAATGAATTACAGCAGAATACAACTAGCTTAGCGAAGGACACTACGATTCGCTTGGCAAGATAAGCAAATAATATATCGATTCGAACCTAAACATGCATCTAGAGCGAAACAATCACACAAACAAACCACAACACACGAGATTTTAAGGTGGTTCGGACTGAATCCCCAGTCCTACGTCCACCCCTCACCAAATCCGGTGAGGCTTCACTAGTGCAGCACACTAAATCACAAATCGGAGAACCATCGACTGCCTTCCTACTAACCACCGGCAGGGGCGATATCACCGCAGACTGGAACACCTTCCAACTGCCTTCCTACTAACCGCGGTAGGGACGAATCTCAATTTTAGTTCTTGAACAAAATGATAAAAGAACAAATATGAAAATGCTCGGATAAGAAATGGAAATATAATCAAGGCTAAGAGCAAATGAAATCTTGTCTGAGATGCGATGTTGATCAGCAACAAGGGCTTCTTCTCTCTTGCAAAGACTCCTCTTGATTCAACAACAAAGGTTCCTTCCTTGCAAACCGATCTTCCTTGAGTCTCCTTCTTTGAATCCCCTTTGAGTTGATGAAGAAGATAATGGTTGTAGCTTTACCTTCACTTGGCTTGGGGTTGATCTCCTCTTGAAGTAGCTTGAATCACTTGAGGATTTGATGAATAACTTCTTCCCGGAGTACTGTTCACGGCTACAGTACTCGATCTCCTCTCCCTTGAACACACCCTTGTAGCCTCCTTTGATCTCCCTTCTTAGTCTTAGGGTTTCCAACCCTTCTTGTGTGTGTTTTATATCCTTTGAATGGTCCATAGAAACCCCCCAGACCAGATCCACAATCCATGGGAGATTGGGTGACTTTGGGATTAAACAATTACAAGGAAAGGGGCTCTTCTCGAAGTGAAAAATAAAGTCAACAATTGATGGCTCGGGCTGGCGGTCGACCTGTGGAAGCTGGTGGTCGACCGCTACTGAGAAACTCTATAGAGACTTGGTCCCTGGAAATTCTGGTCGACCGCCCCTGGGCTGGCGGTCGATCGCCACTGAGAAAATTGCAGACTGTGAGCTGCTGGCAGGAGCAATCGACCACCCCTGGGCCAGCGGTCGACCGCTGGCTGGGTAGATCCCGGGTTTCCCGGTTCACTCCGTTAACCCTTTAGCTCAGTCACTTAACTCCTTTAGCAGCCCATTCTCATCTGTGGCATCAACCTTGATAGTCTTGAAGGTGTCAACTGAGTCTTTGACCTTGGGTTCTCTTGGTTATGCTTCTTTGTGCATCGACCTTGGCTATGTGAAGTGCCGACTCATCTTGAAGGGATTTACATCCTTGCTTGGGCGCAATCATTTGGCTTTCACTTTTGCCATCTCCACTCCAGTCCTCGACATATCTATCATGAAAGAACATCAAGTAGTTCAGTCATATAAGAGTGGAAAACATCAATGACTTATAGTGTTTAGCCATTATCAAAACCAAGAATATCAAATAACTCAAATGACCATAGGGCCACAACATTCTCCCCCTTTTTGATGATGGCAACACTGTGAGTCATTATGTGGCAGTAATATCCAAGATGGCAAAATTTATAACAAATGCGACATATGCAGCTCAAGATCCATGATAATTAAAGCATGTAAATGCGGATATGAATGCAGATATGTATGCATGAACGATCAAAACATATGAATGCTATGCAATTATGCAAACCCCCATCACACATGAAGATTCTCTCCCCCATCCACAATTCACTCTCCCCCTCTCCCCCTTTAACAACTCACAAAGGACTCACAACAAGACATTCTCCCCCTTTGACGGTAGCAAAAAGGAGGGATAAGGTAGAGAAGGTGACAGATGTCTGTGAGACCAGAGCTGAAAGGAGTTGAGAGCAAGCCATTATATGCAAACCGGAACCAGACCGTGAGCAATATATATATGGTTCAAAGCTAATGAAATCGAGATCAACAAAAGAGTTCAAAAAGCAGCCATATCCAAGTTTTAATAGAAATGAACCAAAAGTGCATATCATGGCGGTACGTAACCTTCCCTTGTCTTATATATCCATATTCAATAACTACAAAGGGAATAACACAAAAACTAGTATTGAGGCTAAACAATAATGACTAAAGCATGGAATTTTATGATTGCAGCATATTGTAGATTGTCAGTAGGTTTTGTATTTGAAGGCACATGACTCATATTTTACGAGCAATCAAGTCTAGTACATGCCTCCTAGCCGTAAGAATACACGTTATTTAGACACCAGTATTCCTAGGTATTTGGTAAGACTGACTGTTATGCTTCAGATTGAACAGAGATAGCTTTACCATCTCATGACATATCGTACCTCATTTTTTTGATGAGAAGATATATTTCTCAGCGACTGGACCATTGCTCTGCCTAGAGTTTAATATAATTAAGATAGAGATAAAAGGGGCACATCATGACATATCATTTGTCACTTGATTTGATGACGTGACATGTTTCTCCGTGCAATAATATCATTGCTCTGTCAAATTGATTTTCAAGAATTCCAGCTCATCAAGATGTTTAAGAACAATACTAAGCCTGAGTGTATCACCAAGATGGTCATGAATTTTGAATTTTCAGATTTCAGGAGAGTCATTCAATGCACAACATGCAATCTCTAGTTAAGATCTATTAAAACCACAGAACATAGATGATTTCAAAAGATATATCAGAACTTCAAGAAATCATTAAATCTGAACCATTTTCATTGGATGGACAATCATCAATTCATATAATAGAAAGCTCTTACGCCGTAGTTCTGTCGGTCTCATGATCTCATTTTCAAACTGGAAGCCATTGAAGTTCAGATTGCAAGAGATTAAGAGAAGCAGCAAGACTCCCCCTAAGGATATGCAATGAATGCATTCAAGGAGTTGTGTTTCCAAGTGAAAAGATAATTGTCAAGGAGAGGTTGACTAGAACCATGCAGGGGTTGACCTGATCAAACATGAAGTTGGCAGACATGAAATGCATGACCCAGCACATGATTGTACACTTACTAAATGCAACAGAATGAAGATTAAACAAATGCATGAATGCTGCAAAGAGACAACTCCCCCTTACTATATGGCCTATATGCGACAGTGACGCATGGTACTTGGCGGAGGTGAAACCTCACGCATATTGAGTGCTTCTAGGCAAGCATAAACTTTCTTTCCATACATCAACATTTGATATACTATGGCCATGCAAGAATGAAGCTACAACACATGCAATGCATCATGAACATGAATTCAACTTTATTATGCATCATGACTACATGCAATGCTACATCAGATGCAAAATGACATATTTACATATGAACAGTGCATGGATGCCAAATTTCTAGAACACACAACCAAGCTGAAGAGGATCATCATTTCAATTTTTAGTGGCCTGAGGTCTGCAAAGACCAAGCTCCCTTCTGAGTGTAGTAAACCTGTCATTACACAAGGGCTTGGTAAAGATGTCAGCAATCTGATTTAGAGTATCAATAAAATGCAGTTCAAATTTTTTCTTAAAGACCTCATCTCTAATGAAGGGATGCTGAATTTCAATATGCTTGGTCCTAGAGTGCTGGACTGGATTTTTTGCAAAGTTGATAGCACTGATGTTATCACATAGAATCAGGACACAACCAAGATCCACTAAGTAGTCTTGGAGTTGGTGTTTAATCCACAACACTTGGGTGCCACAGCTCCCCGCAGTAACATATTCTGCCTCCGCGGTTAAGAGAGTAACCGAGTGTTGTTTCTTGGAGGCCCAAAAAACTAAACACCCGCCTAGAAACTGGCAATAGGCACTAGTACTCTTGCGATCCAGCTTGCATCCAGCGTAGTCCGCATCAGAATAAGATATACGAGATAAATCACATGATGACGGATACCACAATCCCAAATCTTGAGTGCCAGTAAGATATCTAAGGATACGTTTGACGGCAGTCAAATGGGATTCTCTAGGACTAGCTTGAAATCTGGCACAGAGGCAAACACTAAACTGGATATCTGGTCGGGATGCAGTCAAATAAAGCAAAGAACCAATCATACCTCTATAGATCCTTGCATCCACTAATTTACCATTTTCATCCGAATCCAGTGATGTTGAGGTGCTCATAGGAGTTGCAATGATTTTACTGTTCATCATGTCAAATCTTTTCAGCAGCTCCTTGATGTATTTGGCTTGACTTATGAAGCACCCATCTTCTCCTTGGTTGACCTGCAAACCGAGAAAAAAATTAGAGTTCTCCCATTAGACTTATCTCGAATTCGCTAGTCATGAGGTTAGCAAATTTCTCACACATTTCAGACTTAGTAGAGCCAAACATAATATCATCAACATAAATTTGAACAATCAAAATGTTCTTACCTTGCTTCTTGGTAAAAAGTGTTTGATCTACCTTATCTCGTGTGTACCCTTTCTCAATGAGGAATGAGCTTAGTCTCTCATACCAAGCTCTTGGTGCTTGCTTCAGTCCATAAAGTGCCCTATCTAGCTTGTATACAAAATCTGCATGGTTAGTGTTCTCAAAGCCAGGGGGCTGCTCAACATAGACTTCTTCTTTGATCAAGCCATTCAAGAAAGCACTTTTTACATCCATTTGATACAGCTTTATTCTAAGGGAGCATGCAAAGGCAAGTAAAATTCTGATGGCTTCGAGTCTAGTAACTGGGGCATAAGATTCTTCAAAGTATACCCCCAAACTCTTGATTATACCCTTGAGCCACCAATCTAGTCTTGTTTCTTATTATCTTGCCATCCTCACTTTGTTTATTCTTAAAAACCTACTTAGTGCCTATGACAGATTGTGATGAAGGTCTAGGAACAAGATGCCAAACTTTATTTCTTTCAAACTGGTTTAACTCGTCTTACATTGAATTTATCTAGTTTTCATCTTTTAATGCTTCATCAATGTTTTTGGGTTCAAGCTGAGAGACAAGAGTAAGTTGATCTAATTCTTCCACAATTCTAAAATGTGACCTTATTCTAGGTGGGTCATTCAAGCTACCAATGACATTTTCTAAAGGATGATCCTTAAGAATTCTAATATTTGTAGAATTATTACCTTCTCCTAGAGCTTGATCCCTTGCATTGTTTGATTCAGCTAGGTCACCATCTTCTCTTGTTTCTTCTTGTGGAGGATCATTCTTTTCCTTCATGCTTAGGAATTCCCCATCTTCATCATTTTTCCTGCAAGAGTTATCATTGTTAGAATCATCATGATATTCATCAAAGGAAACATGGGGTGATTCTTCCACAGTTTGACTCTTAACATTATAAATTCTATAAGCCCTAGATATATCAGAATATCCAAGGAATATACCTTCATCGCTCTTGGGCTCGAATTTATCTAAGTCTCTTTTATCATTATTGTGGATGAAGCATTTAGATCAAAATACTTTCATGTGTGTAAAAAAAGGCTTTTTACCTTTCAGCAACTCATAAGGAGTCTTTTTGGTATGTGACCTTACCATAGAGCGGTTGATAATGTAACATGCCGAGTTTACCGCCTCAGCCCAAAATTTCCTTGAGAGTTGCCGTTCGGCAAGCATTGTTCTTGCCATCTTTATGAATATTCGGTTCCACCTTTCAACTACACCGTTTTGCTCTGTGGTTCTTGGTGAAGAAAATCGGTGTGAAATACCTTCAGTCCTGCAAAGATTATAGAAGTCAGCATTTTCAAATTCACCACCATGATCAAATTGAATGTTGGAAATCTTAAACTCACCGTCTTGCTTTATCTTCATATAGAGTACCCGAAACTCATCAAAAGCATCATTTTTATGTGTGAGAAAGAAAATCCATGTGAACCTAGAGTAATCATCCACCAAGACATATCCATATTTTCTACCACTTAAACTAGTAGTTCTAGTTGGACCAAACAAATCCATATGAATCAGCTCAAGTGGTTTAGATGTCATGTTTGCAGATCTAGCCTTGAAGGATTTTCTTGTTTGTTTACCTAGGGCACTTGCATCACACAATTTGTTTTCTTATTTAAAAGATAGTTCAGGCAACCCTTTCACCATTGAATGCTTTAACAGTTTATGTAAGACATTGTAGCTAGTATGTCCTAGTCTACGATGCCATAACCATGCAAGCTCAGATTTTGGTGCAGCAAGATAACGATTTATGTGAGTAGGATCATCTAAGTCAATCATGTAAACATTGTTGACCCTTTTTCCATAAAATTTTACCTTGTCAGATTTTAGTTCAAGGATTCTACATTCATGAGAGTCAACCAACACTTTATGACCTTTATCACACAATTGACTTATGCTGAGCAAATTGTACTTTAAACCTTCAACTAGCAACACGTTTCCAATGGAGTTGGAGAGGTTCTTACCTACATTACCTGTTCTAATGATTCATCCTTTGTTGTTCCCTCCAAATGTGACGTGTCCTCCTTCCTTTTCCTCTAAGAGACAAAATTTTATTTTGTCTCCAGTCATGTGTCTTGAACAGTCGCTATCAAGGTACCACCTGTTGTGAGCGATGTCACGCGGTTCGGGGAGCGGAGAGGACGCGGAGCGCGCGGGCTCCTCTTTTGCTTGCTGCAACACAGAAATAAGAGAAAAGAGAAGGGGCCACCACGGGAGATTGCTCCGGCGGGGCGAGCGGACAAATGTAATATAGCAAGATATGGGGGTTAAACGGCCATAGCGGGAAGTGACTCGCCGCGACCTTGGGGGGACGGGAATGGTGCAGAAATTAAATAGCAAGAATTGAAACAGCCATTGGGGAAGTGACTCGCCGCGGCCTCGAGAATATGAATAAATAAGAATATAACATATAAGAACGGGAATTTAAACGGTCATTGGGGAAGTGACTCGCCGCGGCCTCGAGAATATGAGCAGAATATAACAGAATATAAAGAGAATATAAGAACAGAAATTTAAACGGCCATTGGGGAAGTGACTCGCCGCGGCCTCGAGGATATGAATAGATAAGAATATAACATATAAGAACGGGAATTTAAACGGCCATTGGGGAAGTGACTCGTCGCGGCCTCGAGAATATGAGCAGAATATAACATAATATAAAGAGAGTATAAGAGCGGAAATTTAAACGGCCATTGGGGAAGTGACTCGCCGCGGCCTCGAGAACAAGATGTGATCGCCAGGGGCCAAAAGACCCCAAATAAAGAAAGTGATCGCGCCTACCTCAAGAGCGGGAAATGGCGGGTTGCTTCTTCCTCCCCCTTCGGCCGGCCGACGGAGAGGGCTTTCCTTGGTTACCCTTGCAAAACAGTAGACAATAAATGAATGGAATTAGAAAATGGCAGTGTAGTAACAATTCCTTGCAATAAAAGTGACGAGATCGTGACCTGACACACACCTGGTTGGTGTGGTTTTAAACCCCTCTCGGACTCGAGTAGGAGGAAAATGCGATGATGAATGCAAGAAGTATGCAAGAGACGGCGCCCTTATGTAGGGAGATAGAGGATGCAGTATGATGAATGTAAAGAACTATGGAGAAAGGGGAAGAAAAGGCTTATTGGATGAGCCGAGGATGAAATCCGGCGGAGCTCCGGCAGCGTAGGGACGACGTGGAAGCGCGGTGGATGAAGACGACCTTCCTCTCGTGAGCGTGGGCACCCGAGAAGCCGACAGAACCTCCACCTACAAAAGACCCCACGGGTTAGAAAATGACTCCGGTAGCCTCTGGGCTCCGGCAGCCTATCGGATCTCTTAGAAGCTCCCCCAGAACTGAGGGGGTGGGCCTCTATTTATAGGGCTCCGGAGGGTGGAGGCGTCCAGGACCCTGGACACCTCCATCAGGGCAAAAAAGATATTTTATTCTATTTTTATTTATTTTTTTGGAATATTTTTGTGGAGGCGTCCAGGGCCCCGGACGCCTCCAACAGGTCCACCGAACACCGCCGACGGCCGCACGCGGTTTGGCACAACGCGTGGTTTTGTGAGCGGCGCCTCGTGATTTAGAAATGGGCGCGTCCAGACGTCTGGACGTCTCTACAATTTGGATTTTTTCACACATGACAAACCGTCGTTCGGTGGGCGGCGCCCGTGAGGGAGTTGATGGAGGCGTCCAGGGGCCTGGACGCCTCCATAAATATATTATTTTTGTTTTTGTTTTGTCTTTTTATGCCAACTGGCATATATATATTTTTTATATTTGTTTTTATGGAGGCGTGCAGGGGCCTGGACGCCTCCATTAATATATTATTTTTTATTTTGTTTTGGGATTTGAAAAATAAATTAAAAGAATGGGGGCGTCCAGGGTCCTGGACACCCCCATAAAGACCCACCCGGGTCCTCAGTTCAGCCGTTGGCGGCCGCCCAGCAGACACCCTTCTTGGTTCCGGAACCTCCTGATGCGTCTGACTGGTGTTGATGCCGTCCGAATGCCGTGACGAGACGATTCCGGATGTCGAAAAGGGCGGAAGAAGACTCAAGAAAAGGAAGCACTCCAGTGATTCAAAACGCGTAAGCCGTTGCGGGGCGTTGTATGGTAATATGAGACTTTCTCAGGAGACGTAAGGAATGGCGTGTCTACAGCTGTCCCGCCTTGGCGTCTGCTTTGCAAGGGAGCGACACGTAGTGGAATGGTATCGAAGTGGAGTGAAATGAAGTGGGAGCGGACTGATAAGTTGATGCCAAGGTGTGATGAGACACGCTTTTGACGTTACTGTTTGGAATCTTTCCTGAAGTTTCAATGAGGCGACCTTGAAGGAGGTCTTTCAAATATTGACGATTGCTTGGACGGAGATCAAATAAGGGAGGGTGAGATGTGCGCTCTGGCACGAAAATAAAGGTGACCAACTTCTCAGTGTGGAAGTACCTGGGTCATAAACCCGCAGGTTTCACCTTTGGTGAGCGGTTACCAGTCGATGTGGAAGTGCTGCGGCCAAGGTGGGTCAAACAAGGTAAAAGTAAAGGAATATCTGAGGGTCTGTCCAAACAAGGGTCTCCTTTGGAAGAGCAGCGTAAGGCCGTTATAAGGACATTCAATATTTTATTCGGAGTGGAATGTCTTATATTTGTAAGAATTGAAGCACAACGGCTTTCGCAATCGAATCACTTGAATGATCTTCCGCAATAAATCAAAGTCCTATATGAATGCATGCTGGGCTTAAAGAAAAATTTAAAATAAACTAAAATAGAAAATAGCCAAGGATAATATTGTCAACTTGTTAAAAATGGGTCAGGATACCGATCCGGTGAGCTGACACTGGGCTGGGGCCCGTTTATCCGCGCACCAACTCACTGAATGGAACCGTCGTCCCCATGCTACCACAAGTTAACGGCCTATCCGTACAACCCAAATTCTTCTGGGATCATCGCTGTTTTTGTTGAAGGGGAACTCAAATCCTAGATTCGTTCGGACCGCAAGGTCCTTGACATGCTCTAGTAGCGTAGGTATCATATACTATGATACATGACATGGTGGGACCAACCATTGAAAGGTGGGACAGGAGATAGGACAAAGACGTCCGTTAGTAAAACCTGCACAGACCAGCATAGGTTAGTAACATCAGAAAGTAGCAGATTTATAACAGAATCACACCACAATGGAAAGGAGATCTAGCCAAAATCCTGACACTGACCGCTGATGTGACATGTTCCGTCCTGTAGCGCCCTACCCTTCCTATAAGAACTCCCCTTAGGCTAGTTCATTCAAATGCACCAAGGTGGGTTTTGGAAGCTCAGGAGAGGAAGGAGATGGGGATCTAGAGATCTCAGGATGGAAGGAGAGTCTTCCCACGTTATGAAGAGGAGCAGGCCTAGCAGCGAGATCAGGCGACTCTCCGACCTCGAGGGTCATCTGAGTGGGACGATCATGTCACATATGGTAAGCTGATTCTTTTCAAATTTCTCCACGTGAGCCTTCTTCTTACTTCCTTCATTTCTCCTTCTTTCTTTTCTCTTCCAGCCATATCCACTCTTCCCAGGCCCGAGGAAGTTTTCCAAACTGCCATGGCTTTCAAAGCTAACTTCCAACATCTCCATCGGCATGAGGGCCATACTCTCGAAGTGGCATCTGCAGGGGCTCCTTATTCACGCCAAACACTATGAGAAGATTCGTATGGACTGGGCGGCTATGGGCGCACTAGTGGAGATCTGGCATCCCCAGACCCACACTTTTATCTTTCCGACCTTCGAGGTGACCATCCTCCTCGAGGAGGTGGAACTTCTGCTCGGATTGAAGAAATTCAAGAGTGACGGGAAGGTGAAGGCTATGCGGATGCTAACACGGGGGACTTCCGAAAGCGTCCTTGGAAGCTTCATGCCGCCCGACGCAGCCCGAAAGGTCCTTACTCAAAAGGGGATCGATCTCCAAAAGCTCGCGGAGTGGGTCATGGACGCCCTGAGAGGGTCACCAGACGATGACTATTTGGAGGGAATCATGAAGGGGTTCACCATTTGTCTGGCGGGTGCTCTCTTGTTTCCTTATACCGACAACATGGTGGAGGAAGACCAACTAAGTGCTATCTGCGGGATCTGGCGTGGAAAGAGGGTGGGACCCGCTGTTCTTGCCTACCTTTACAGCGGTCTTACCGCCTCGAGCATGGGTAAGCCTCCATTTGGTTGCGCACTTGTCTTGAATTGCTGGCTTGATTTGCACTTCAAATTCGACCACCGCGAGGGAATGCCGACAGCTTCGAAGCTTTTCCAACAAAGCCCGCTTCACCACATAGCCGACGTGTTAGGCTTTGGTGGCACTGTAGCGAACCGTGTTCCGTGGCTGAAGAAACGTGAAGACTGGCGGTCTCACTTCCGCACCGTGACACAAGGCTTCTTTACTTGCGCACCGGCATGTTTGCTTTCGTTTGAGCTCCTCATGAGGCCTTCTCCCGAAGTTGATCTTCAACTGATCGGCGCAACCGAGTTTGTCCTTTATAACGCGCATCGATGCTGCCTCCAGGTCGGCATTCCACGCCATTCGTTCCCACTACCGACTGGCATCGTTCTTTTGAAGAAGAGAGAGTTGGGTACTAAAGCGGATGCGAAGGAAGCAAAGGCCGTCAAAGCACCCTGGAAGACAAGTGTTGCGGGAAAGGCCTTAGCGCACGTGGGGGAAGAGTGCGAGCTGTGGAGGGCTTATGTAACCGAACTGGGGAAGTTAAGGCCTAAGGCGCCTAAGCCCCTGATGTAGCTCATTCTACTTTTCTGATGGAATAAAATCTGGCATTTGGATGTTTTGGACCCTTGTTCCCTTTGTTATGATTTTTTATTTTTCCATTTTTCTGTTTTTGTGTTTTCTTTCTTTTTATGTACCTATTTATTCATAATATGCAAATATATGTATTTAAAAAATTTATTTTTAATGGGGGCGTCCAGGGGCTTGGACGCCTCCACTTTTTGTTTTATTTATTTATTATTTTTTTTAATTTGGGGGCGTCCAGGGGCCTGGACGCCCCTAATTTTTATTTCTTTTTATTTTGTTAATTTTGTTTGGGGGCGTCCAGGCGCCTGGACGCCCCTATTTTTTTTTTGAATTTTTGAAAAAAAAAATGAATACGTGGGGGCGTCCAGGCGCCTGGACGCCCCAAAAAAAGGTGATTTTATATAAAAGGGGGGCCTCACCCCTCTTTCCACTTCTACTGTTCATTCTGACGACTCGTTCACTCTAAACGACCCATTCTCAGTTCCAATGGAGCAAGGAGGCCCGAGCCAGGGTGGGGAGAAGCGGAAACGACAGGCTCGTCGTCCGAGGAGGCTGCCGTGGCGGGGGAGATTGCGGCGGAGGAGGAGGCTCCCCCTTTGGTCGTGGAGGCTGCTGCGGGTGCTGGCGACGTGGGAGAGGATGATCACGACCCGGTATGTCCTTCGGAACTTCAATCTGTTGGTTTAATAGGCTGGATAGGCGGACGAGAGGCCCTGTGGTGCGGGCCGGGTAGTGAGGAAAGGAGGCGTCCAGGGGCCTGGACGCTTCCACATTTTCTTTTTTCTTTTTTTTATTTGTTTATTTACGTAAATAATAAAATAGGATTTAAAAATAAGGAGGCGTCTAGGACCTGGGACGCCTCCATAATAATATATATATTATTAATATATTTTTTTTGTTTTGGGTTTTTTATAAAGAAAATAAGGAAAATAGAGAGGAGGCGTCCAATGTACTGGACGCCTCCATAAAAATCCTAAAATTTTTTAAAGATAAGATAAAGTAGAATATATAGTGTTATTGCTTAATATTATTCATGATGGTGATGTATTTTTTATTGGTTTTGTGGTGTGCAGGGCGTGATGAAAGGACGGATCAGCTGGTCCCTAGTGGTGGCAGCATACCGAGGGCTACCGGACTTTCAGAGGGCGCGTGTGGATGCCATGGACTTCGGAGCTTTCCTTAGGATCGAGCCCTTTCGGCTCGACCTTCCTCTTATCCAGGCATTGAGGGAGCGGTGGCACGCACCGAGCCGGGCGTTTCTGATGCCCTGGGGGCACATGGTGCCGTCATTGGAGGATGTGGCTCGGATCACCGGGCTACAGGTTGACGGAGAGGCGGTGAGCGGGGTCACCTACCCCGACTACCGAGAGAGTGCCCTGGACCTGCTGTGGTTAGAGACGAGCGTGACTGACAGGGACAGCAGGGTAGTTGGCCGAGTGGAGATCATGGAGGCGCTTGGATTCGTCGACCCGCGCCAGCGGGTTAGCGAGACTGGAGCGGAGTTTCTGGCACGACTGGAGGGAGATGCCCATGCAGCTTTCACCCAGGACCCGAGCGAGCGGGAGCTGGTGGATCTAGACCTCCGGAGGTTTCTTTTCTTCTTCCTGGGCCGCCTTCTGCTGGGGACGAAGGGGGATGGCATCCACTGCCACTTCCTCGGGATCCTGGCGGACCTTGACAGAGTGGGGCACTACGCGTGGGGAGCGGCTCTGCTTGCCCATTTGATTGCTGATCTCTCCCAGACTTCAGAGAGGGAGACAACAGTCAGCGGCTTCGCACCTTTTCTTTAGGTACACAATTTATTTATTCATTTTACCGTAGTTAAATATGCAATTACTCGTGCTAATGATGTATGATGAATGCAGGTGTGGAGCTACTACTACTTCCCGATGGGGAGGGCCAGACAGGGGAACAGGAGAGCCGTTCCTCTAGCGCGACAGTGGAGGCCGGTTGTGGTAGTGGCACCACACAGCTACCAGCTGGCGTCACTTCGTCGGGAGCTGAGCGAGTATCCCGAGGCCATGGTATGATGCGCATGATTTTTTGTGTTTTCTTATGTGACTGAATGGCAACTAATATGATGCATGTATGGTGATGCAGGTGGTGTGGAGACCCTACCTGGGCATGGGCGACACTGGCCAGCCTTGGGTTGTAGCGGGTCTTCCTCGTTTCAGGCAGGACGTGTGGGTCCATTGCCTGAACGAGATCGAGCCGCTTCGGTTGAGGCTGGTTATGAGGACGCTGGGGCTGGCCCAAGAGTGGGTTGATGTAGATGAGCCGGCCCGCATCGGGCGGAAGACCAAGGGGAAGGCGAAGATCGTGGACTGGCGCACGCGCTTCCCAGCGCAGTACCAGGACTGGCAGCAGGGCGGGGTCCCAGTGGTGTCCCATGTACAGGACAGTACTGATTACCTGAGACGGTACCGGGCTACGTACGGGGACCGCCTTTTCCTTGGTGGTATGGCAGGGGTAAGTGAAATGAAAATGCTTCACCCTTTTATATGTATATGCATATGGCACTAACTTATGTGCAATGCAGGATGCTCGTGACAACATGATCGCTGACCTGCGGGCCCAGTTGGCGGACGCCAGGCGACAGTTGGTGGCCATCCGACAGGAGTTGGAGATCCTGGTGAGTTTATGCGATGCATTTTTTGTGACCTGGATTTTTGATACCTAGCCTCTGACTGTCGTTTGCCCCGTGTTTCAGCGGGCCCACCAGACAGCGGCAGCCGGGACAGCTGGTGGAGCGGGTTCCAGTTCGCGGGGCCCTCCTCCGGAGGTTTCTGCCCTCCAGGAGCAGCTGGCGTATGCGGTGGCTCGGGCTGAGGAGGCCGAGCGTGACCGTGAGGCTCGAGTGAGTGTCTGCCTGACCTCGACTCTCCTTCTGGTTGCTCTCCTTCTATCACTGTTCTCTTACGGTGCATGTGTGCTTTGACAGATGGCCGAGATCCGAGAGGCCCTGGCGTGTGCTGTTCGTGCCGAGCAGGAGCGCGACGCTCGGGTGGTGGAGCGTGACGCCCGGATTGTGGAGTTGGAGGAGGAGCGTCGACGAGAGGCTGAGGAGCTCCCTCGTGACGTGCTGGATCTGCGGATCGCCCTCGAGCTGTCGAGGAGGGAGGCGGTGAGGGAGAGAGAGGAGAGGGAGAGGGATAGGGAGAGCGTGGAGAGAGAGAGGGAGAGGGATAGGGAGACCCTAGAGAAAGAGAGGGAGTACAGGATGGCAGAGCGGCATCAAGATTTGGACGAGAGGAGAGCTCTGGTGGCCCAGGTGTCGGAGCTCCGGCTGAGTCTTGGCACGGCGGAGGGGAGACTTCGGGAGAGTGAGGAGCGGTATCAGAGGGCGAAGGAGCGCGGGGCACGACTTCGTCAGTCCGGTTCCTTTTCTGTGGGCAGCTTTCTAGTTTCTTCGGCCGAGCAGCGTTGCCGCACCTTGGAGGCTGGCATAGTGCCACCTGGAGAGGCGAGCACGGCTTCTCAGGGCTCGCAGAGGCCGCAGAGGCCCCCTAGGGATCCCCGTCAGAGGAGGGAGGAGAGAGATGACCAGGAGGGTGGTGATGAGAGTTAGAGAGTTACTTGTACGCTCCACCCTCCTCACTGTATGATGTACTTTTGACTGTTTGTATGAAATGGATTTCGTGTGGTTCCTTTTGTCGTGTGCCCTTTTCCTTCCTGCACTTTCTTTCACACCACGTAGCTCAGGCTTCACGGGACTTTGCCCTGGACAGGAGGGAACTACTTTGCATGGAGGGATTTTGTTCCCTTTTTTTTTCTTTTCTTCACTTTCTTTTGGGCGCGTCCAAGCTCGAGGACGCGTCTTAACCTTTGAATTCAAATTTAAAGCGTCGAGTGGCCTTTCTTCTCCCGTGCCTTACCCGCAAACGAGCCCGCCTTCCGTCGAAACTTGCTTGCCCATCTTCGTCTTCTTCCCCTCGATCGATGGAGTTCGGTGGGCCCAACCATGGTGAAGGTGGAGAGGGACGAGGAACTCCTCACCCGAGGAGGGACACGCAAGAACACGGAACGGCGTCCATAGAGGAGGAAGGGCCGCTTCGGGCCCCCGAGGGACCCGAGGGGCCCGATGTCGCGGAGGGAGGTGAACACGGTCTGGTAGGTCCTCCGATCTCTTCCTCTTTTGATCCATTTTGAGTTTCGAAGCGAGCCGCGCGAGGGGGGAAGGGTTCGGCGAGTGTTGCACTCAAATGATGGACGCGTCCTAGACAGGGGACGCGTTCTTTGTTATGATGCGAGGCCCTTCTTTCTTGGTGCAGGACATGGCAAGGACCCTGGGCCTAGCCGATGAGTGGGCGAGTGCGGACGAGCCGAGCCGCGTCAGGAGGGAGAGTCGCGGTAAGGCGAGGCTCGAGGACTGGCACGTACGTCTCCCTGGACAACAAGGGAGTGTATTGGTGCAGGACAGCACCGACTTCCTGCGGCGGCAGAGAGAGAGAGTTATGCGGGGCTTCCCCAAGCTGGGGACACGCGTGGCATCGGCGGCTTGCACGCCCAACTGTTAGAGGCTAGGCGGCAGCTGGCCGTCGCTCAACATGAGCTGTCGCTCCTGGTAAGTTACGTGCCGCACTTTTATCTTCAGATTTTGGAGTTTCACTGACGGCCGTTGTTTATTTTGTTCCAGCGTGCCCAGCAGACAGTGACGGCGGGGATGATTGGTGGCGCATCTTCCAGTTCCTCGGCCCCTTTTCTTGAGATTGCCTCCCTCCGGAGCAACTTACCGGTGCGGTGGCCCGCGCGACCCGGGCGGAAGAGGAGCGTGATGCCTGGGTGGCGACTGTAGCGGAGCTGCGGCATCGTGGTGAGGAGAGACCTTCTCCAGACATCCTAGAGTTAAGGGTTCTTCTGCAGATGATGAGGAGAGAGGCAGAGAGAGAGAAAGCTGAGAGAAGGTCCGAGCGACAGCGGGATCAGACCGAGAGGAGGGCCTTGGAGGCCCAAGTGAGGGAGCTCCAGCTGGGCCTTCAGGCCGTCGTGCAGAGGCTAGGAGGGATGGAGACGCGCTACGAGAGAGCGCGAGAGTTCGGGGAGCGACTTCGCCAGTCCGGTCGCTTTTCCACTAGTGGCTTCTTTGCCACGCCAGGGGAGGAGCAGCGAGTCACTGCTGCGGAGCAGGCGTCAAGAGGCGAGGCAGGTGCTGCTGCACGAGGATCCCAGAGGCTTCTGAGGGACCCGCACCTCAGGGGAGAGGAGGGGAGCACCCAGAGAGATGAGTGATGGTGAGGATCAGCGAGCTGGTGGACTCGCCTCCTCCTTATGTTTATGATGTTTTTGACAGCTCATGTAGAATTATGAAGGGAGTGATTTGATTTGTTGTCGCTTATTTGTTCTCTTGTGCGTTCCTTCTTCCCTACACTTCTCCTCCTTTGCACTATTCCCATGTGATGGGTCTGCCGAGACTCCGCCCCGAGGCGAGAATCGCGTCTTGTTGTGACCATTTTCCACGAGAATCTGCCGTCAAAGTCAAAAATGACGGCCCTAGTCCCTTTTCCCGGATGTTGTGTCAAATTTTGCGGGCGTCCTCCAAAACATGATAGGGTATCCCTAGACAACATAGGGTGCTAGTCGTCATATTCTTCGTCCAATCAATCACCCTGTGCGAGCGGTGAAGTGACACACGGGATCACATGGCAGGTGCCTTATCGCGAGGGCTATCATTTAAAGGTGATGAAGGCAATCTTGGCCCACACTCCTTCCATTTCTATAAATTCTTGTCCCTTTTATCCTCCCAGGTATATCGAGAGCTAACTCGAGGAGCGCAAGTTCTCACCGGAGAGGAGGAGTTCAAAATTCCGAGAGTTGGATGGAAGGCGAATCTTCCCACTCCTCGAAGAGAAGCAGATCCAGTGGTAGTAGTTCCAGGAGGCTTTCGGACCTCGAAGGGCACTTCAGCGAAAGGGCCCAATCATAACTCATAAGCCAAGTTTTCCTGCCCTTTTTTCCATTCTTTTTTTTTCTTCATTTCTTTCTGACCAAACCTCCTCTCCATTCCCTGCATGCGTAGAGTGTGATGAAATCACAGATCTCATGGGAGTTGGTAGTTGCAGCATACCGAGGTCTCCCAGATTTTCAAAAAGCCAGGCTAGACGTGATGGGTTTTGGCACCTTTCTTCGGATCGAGCCGATCCAGCTCGACCTGGTCCTGATTCAAGCCTTGTGTGAGAGATGGGACCCAGTGAGTCGGGCATTCCTGATGCCCTGGGGGCACATGGTGCCCAGCTTGGAGGATGTGGTCCGGATCACAAGCCTGAAGGTGGAGGGCGAGGCAGTGACCGGAGTCACTTATGCGGATTACCGAGAAGGTGCCCAGAAGTTACTGGGTTTGGACCTAGATGGTCGGAAAAATAGGTCGGTAGCTAGGGCGTCCCTCACGGATGTATTAGGGCTCACCGACACTCGTCGGCGGGACGATGAATCCTCAGAAGAGTTCATGGAAAGAATGGAGATAGGATGCCGTGCCGTGTACTGCACAGACTTCGGCAACTGGGAAAGATGCAACATAGATTTGAGGAGATTTCTCCTCTTCCTTTTGGGGAGATTGGTACTGAGCTCGAAAGGGGACGGTATCCAATGTCGCTTCCTGGAGCTGCTGTCAGACCTTGAACGAGTAGGGTACTACGCCTGGGGAGCTGCCATGCTGGCACACTTGTTTGCAGGTCTGTTCCAAGAAGCGGATCGTGAGATGACTGTGAGTGGTTTCACACCATTCATCCAGGTATTTTTGGTTCTGCTTGTTTTGTATTTTTTTACGTTTTTGCAAGGTACTGATGACCTACGCTGAGCAGCTGTGGAGCTATTATTACCTCCCCATGGGGAGAGCTCGGCATTGGCGACCCGCGATGGTGCCGCTAGCCAGGCGGTGGAAACCCATCATGAGTGCGGCACCCTTAACCTACCAACTGATGGTGCTAAGGCGGGAGCTACAGGAGTTCCCTGCAGCGATGGTAAACTAGAGACCCTACTCAGACATGGTCGATGCCGACCAGCCGTGGGTTCTAGCAAGTCGTGCCCGGTTCGGATGGGAACTGTGGATGCACTGCCTGAATGAAATCGAGCCGCTTCGGCTACGATTAGTTATGAGGACTTTAGGACTGGCTCAGAGTGGGTGGATACGGTTGCGCCACCTCGTGTCGGGAGAAAGACGCGAGGACCGGCGACCTGCATCGACTGGCGCGTGCGGTTCCCTGAACAGTATGAAGACTGGCAGCGGGGTGGCACGATTGTAGAATCACATGCGCGGGATAGCGAGGACTACTTGCATTTATATAGGACAAAGTACGCAGAGCGGCTCCAACCCCAGGGACTTGTGGAGGTAGATTTTCCCTTTTTCTCTTTTCTTCTTTCTCCTTTTTTTTGGTTTTCTGGTGGAAATGCTGACTCGTATGGCTGCAGGATGTCCGGGATGCCATGATAGCAAATTTACGAACTCGCTTGGCCGAGATGGAAAAACAGTTGGGCGATGCCCGCGGAGCTACGAGCGCCTTGGTAGGTGTACAGTGCGTTCCTAATTAGAACCGCAGATTCCAGATGTTGACTGCTAATTCACGCGGTCGTAGCATGCCCAGATTGGCGCGGCTTCCCCAGCGATGGGAGTAGGTGGTGTCTCTTCCAGCTTGTGGATTCTCACCTCAGAACTTGACTTGCTTCATGAGCAACTTGCTCACGCCACGCAGCGTGCTGCGGAGGCAGAAGGGATGCTCTGTATATAGGTAACAGTTTCAGTGTTGAGTTCTCTTTGTTTACGCCTTATCGCGTATCTGAGATGGTACACTCAGCAGGAAAAGGAGACGGAAGAAGCGCTTGCCCAAGCTGCGCAGAAGGAGGCTAGGATAGCAGAACTGGAGAGGAAACTGCGGCGTCATCCTGATGATGACTCTTCTAGAGATGCCGTGGAACTGAGGATCACTCTCCAGTTGGAGAGGGAAGACCGCGAGAGAGAACGTGCAGAGAAAGAAAGAGACGCAGAGAGAGAAAGAGCCAACAGATTGACCGAAAGGGAGGAACGAAGGGCCATGGAGGCCCAACTATTCGAACTCCGAATCAGCCTTGGTCTTGCTGAACAGTGGCTGAGAGATGGTGAGGAGCACTACCGAAGAGCACGAGAGCGTGGCTTTCGTGTTGGTAGCTTCTCTGCTACTTCCGTGGATCAACATCGGGGTGTGGGAATAGGAAGGGGAGTACAGAGCGGTAGGAGTACCGCTTTTCGTAGTTGGGTAGCACCTTTGAGAGCGTTGTGCCCGGAGAGTAGTGGGACGAGTAATGCAGAGAGAGAGGGCGGAACTTGATGTAATTTTTTTGGTTTTTTTGGAATAAAATACAAGGTTCGGTTTGTTTGGTTTTCACCTTTGCTTCTGTTGCCTGAATCCCTGCACACATCACTGAAACAAACAAATCAGAATTTCTGTTCTGACTTGGCCCCTTGCTCAATAAGCAAATGGTCACTGTGACTGTCCTTGATAATTGGTCAAGGGGCCAAGCCTTTATTTAACGAAGGCAAGGGAAAGATGCGGTGATGATAAATGCGACAGGCAAGCACACGAATGCAAGCGGTATTAAAAGTGAGATGCTGCACGCAAATGCAATCATGCAAAATTGATTTGTTTTCTTTTTTATATTTGGCATTTTTTTGTTTTATCATAAAAAAGATTTTTTTTGTTTGCAAATATGTACATTTTCTCTTTTCCATTTTTTGTTGTTTTTATCATTTCAATTTTTTTGTTGCTAACACCCGGCAAGCACCCACATGGCACCTAACCTACATGAGAACAGGGGTTTCTTACTAACCTCCCAGGTATCCTAAGTGCACATCTAGGTTGATTTGGGCCTCTAGACCCCTCGAATGATGATCCCGCCGGCTAAGACTTACCCTGATGACAATACCGTCATGCCATGCTTAGGCTCCCAGTCGCTTTCGACTACAGGGATTCACCCAAAAGGTGTTTGAGGTAAGAGATATGCCCGACCCGGGTCTGTTTCATCACAACTCTAGATGGTATATGATGGAACACCCTGGAACCCTAACGACCAACCGCGCGACGCTGACCCGGAATCAGACGCCGTCGCACCCATAGGTGACGCGCTTGCATTGGCCTAAGCCCGAGGTTAAACAAGAAGACATCAAGGTGGTAAATAGGGGTCTTGACCAGCCAGAAACACGGAGACTCCTTCGCAGCGATAGCTTTTTACTTTTCAAAGTAGGCAACCAAATGTGTATATTAAAATAAGGTCGCAGACCCTAGGCAGTTTTCACCCTTCAGAAACTCCATCGAACCTTCATCTTTAGAGGGAGAAGGAAGAGTGTAGGGGATAAACCTCCTGAGAGGACTGGCAAAGCCGTTAACCCGGCGAGCGAATAAGGGCCCATTAACTCTTTCCTTTCGGACAACTTCGGACCAAATCTCGAGCGTTTACATTCCACGGCCCCTTTTGTGGATTCAGACTTTTGCTTTGAGGGGTTCCGTTTATCGCAACAGGCACAGTCACGACCAGGCTTTTCTCTTGATTTTGATTTTGTATTTCTTTTTGTGAGGGAGATATAGTCGTTTGACGTTTGTGGGCTCCCTTTTTGTATGCCTGCGGGGACACTGTCCTCTTCTCGTGCTCTGATCGATGCTCGAGGAAATGGATCCTACTCTTGCCTTTGGGGTTTGAGTTTCGGTTTCTCATGCTCAGTGTTTTAAGGGCGCCGACTGTCTCATTTGGTCGAAGAGAAAAGAATAAAGATTACAGCTTCCGGAGAACTTCTGGGTGGGGCCCCACCGTAGGTGATGCTACCGACTTTTTTGAATAAAATACATAAGTGAGCACATGTTAGCTTCCTTCGAGCGAGCATAGGCCGACGTGGCCGGACAGGGATCTCCACGGTTCTGGCAAACCAAGACCCGGTACCTACCAAGCCTTAATGGGCCCTATCCTAACATGAAGGTTAGATGCATGGACTTAACTACATGGTGACTGTCAGGCATCGGCATTTTGAATTTTCCATATTTTTAGTGGTTTTCAATATTTCATTGTTTTTTATGTTTTTTATCATTTCATCATTTTTTTTGTTTGTTTTGTGCTAAGGGTAGTATTTCTTAAGATAAAGCCCATTCCAAGGGTGGGATAACTTGGTCCCTTCGGCGTTGATTAGCTTGTAGGCGTTGCCAGGGTACACGGCTTGAATTACAAATGGTCCTTCCCAATTGGGTTGGAGCTTAGAACGCGGACCTCCAAGTTTGACAAAAATTCTTTTTACGACCATCTCACCGACTTTGAATTTTCTCTCAACGATTTTCTTTTGGTAAAAGCGAGTGAGTCTATTTTGATACACACGCGCGTGTTCGGCAGCGGCCAGCCGCTTCTCATGCAAGAGTTCCAACTGGGCGAGGAGTGAATTACGACGATCGTCGAGGGGAAATTCCTCGTCCAATTGTACCCTGAGAGAAGGGATCAGAGTCTCGTACGGGACTACCGCTTCCATACCATAAGTAAGGGCAAATGGGGTCTGCCCGGTGGGGGTACGGATTGAAGTGCGATAGTCCCATAGAGCTTCGATAAGCTTTTCTGGCCAGTCTGAAAACTTACTAGACTCGCAGGTTTTTTTGATGATTTTGAGCAATGTTTTATTGGTGGCCTCCACTTGGCCGTTACCTTGTGGGTAATAAGGCGATGAATGATGCAATGCAATTGCGTACCTTTTGCAGAGGTCCTGTAGGTCCTAAGAAATGAACTGTGGCCCATTGTCGGTGACGATTATGCTTGGGACGCCGAATCTGGCGAGGATGTTCTTCATGATGAACTTGCAGACTGTTGACGCCTTGATTTCCGCGTAAGCTTCGGCTTCGGCCCATTTGGTGAAGTATTCCGTCGCAGTAAGGATGAAAGATTTCTGCTTGGTGAGGGAATTGGGATCACCTAGGGGACCAATGATGTCGAATGTCCACATGGAGAAAGGCCATGGGGAGGATATTGGATGAAGTGAGGATGATGGTGAATGGATTTTATCGGCGTGAAGTTGACACTTGACACACCTACGGACATAGACAACACAATCCTCTTCCATAGTGGGCCAATAAAAGCCTTGGCGAATGATCTTCTTGGCGAGCATCTGACTATTCACGTGGCCACCGCACACACCCTAGTGCGTCTCCTCTACACATTTCCAAACCTCATCGTCACCAAGACATCTTAACAGAATACCAGTAAGGCTCCTCCTATAGAGTAAACCTCCAACCAATGTATATTTCTGAGCCACCCTTCTTATGGCTTTCTTGTCCTCTGTGGTGGCCCCTTCGGGATAAGACTGATCTTGGCAGTATTTGACGATTTCATAGAACCATGGTTTCTCTTCATCAGCCAGTTCTTCTTCGACCTCTGCCAACATGATTTCCCTCTTCTCAAGGATATCTTCCTGCAGGATCTTCCTTGCTATCCTGTCTTTGATGTTTACGTAGGAAGCATCATCGATTGCAGGGGCGTGAAGTTTGTAGATGGAAATGGACTTAAACCATCTTCCTAGAGGGAACCTTATGGATGATGCCAACGAGGCGAGGGCATCGGTGAGAATATTCTGATGACGAGGGACATGAACAAAGATCAGTTTGGCGAACAGTTTGGCAAAGGTAGCAATGAGTTCTTGGTATGGCTTGAGTTTGGGATCGCGAGTGCGATATTTAGTGAGCACCTGGCGAAGGATGAGTTGACTATCACCTACGACTCGCAACTCAGTGATACGAAAAGAATGAGCGAGTTCTAGGCCAGCTAGAAGAGCTTCATATTCGGCTATATTGTTGGTAACTGGAAATTTGAGCTGGTATGCCAATGGGAATGTGAGGCCTTCAGCCGACAGGAGGGCGACGCCGATTCCTCTCCCTTGAGAATTCAGAGCTCCATCAAAATATAGCGTCTACATTGGCTCATCTGATTGGTTGACGGACATTAGTTCCTCATCTGGAAACTCTGATTGGACGGGATCGAACTTTGGAAGAGGATGGTGAGCGAGATGCTCGGCTATGGCATAGCCTTTAATCGCCTTTTGCTGGATGTAGGTGATGTCGAACTGAGAGAGAAAACTTTGCCAGCGTGCTAGCCTATCCGTAAGGACGGATTTCTCCAGAAAGAATTTGATAGGATTCATTCGAGCAATCAAGTGGACCTCATGAGCCAAGAAGTAGTACTTCAATTTCTGCACTACCCAAACGAGGGCAGTACAAGTTTTCTCCATGACGGTGTACTTCTACTCACAGGGATTGAGAAGTTTGGACAAGTAATAGGTTGCCCATTCCTTGCCTTCTTCATCAGCTTGTGCGAGGACGGCTCCCACGGAGTCATCCAAGACTGAGACGTAAAGGATCAGAGGTTTTTCTGGTTTGGGTGGAATGAGAACGGGTGGACTAGCCAGATATTCCTTCAACCCTTCAAAAGCCTTCTGACATTTAGAATTCCAGTGGAATTCTACTCCTGGCTTGGTCAACTCGTAGAGAGGTCTACACCTTTGTGAATGTTGGGACACAAACCGACAAATAAACTGCAACCTCCCGATTAAACCTCGGACTTCCCTCAAATTCTTGGGAGGTGGAACTTCCTTGATGGCCTTGGCTTTGTCGGGATCTATCTCAATCCCTCTCTTACTCACAATGAACCCCAGCAATTTACCTGACGACACACCAAACACACACTTCTTCGGGTTCATTTTCAATTGGAACTCCCTTGACCTCTGCAAGACCTTAGCCAAAACTTCTGGATGTTCCATCCTGATCCTTGATTTCACCAATAAGTCATCCACATACACTTCCAGATATATGTGCATCATGTCATGAAATATGGCCATCATCGCTCTTTGGTAAGTAGCTCCAGCATTCTTTAACCCAAACGGCATGACCACGTAACAATATATTCCCCAAGGGGTAGTGAATGACGTCTTCTCCTGATCCTCTTCTGCCAAACGAATTTGATTATATCCTGAAAATCCATCCATGAATGAGAGGGTCTCATAACCTGCCGTGTTATCGATCAACACATCAATGTGGGGCAAGGGAAAATCATCCTTCGGACACGCGCGGTTAAGGTCCCGGAAGTCGATGCAAATCCTGACTTTCCCGTCTTTCTTCATGACCGGAACAATGTTCGCCACTCATTGAGGATAAAGAACGACTCTAATGAACCTGGCTTTGTGGAGCTTATCGACCTCTTCTTTCATTTTCAAAGCCATTTGAGGGTGGAAACGCCTTAACCTTTATTTTATCGAGACGGACCCTGGTTTTAGGGTTAAACGGTGTTCGACCAAGGTTGAATCTAGACCCGGTATATCCTCGTAGCTCCATGCAAACGTGTCCTTATATTCCTTGAGAACCTCAATTAATGCCTCTTCTTCAGAGGGTGGTAGGTTGTCACTTATGAGGATGATCCTAGGGTCTTCCTCAGTTCCCAAGTTGACTTCTTTGGTGGATTCTTCTACGGCGGTTGACGGCTCGTCGAATCTCCTCATTCCACTAGTGTATGCGCCCGCCGCATCCTCATATTCTTCACCCTCATTTTCAGTGGGGCATTCTTCATCCGTGATCTCGTAGACTCCATACCCTTCATCAAATGCACAGTTGCCCTCACATTCTATTTCCGGTAGCTGGATGGGGTTTTCTAACAACTGGGGGATGGCAAGAAGGGCTTGACACCTGGCGGCTAAATCCAGGAGGAATCGATGAGGGATCTGCCTACCCTTGGATTTCTTCCTAGGTGCTACCCTTGGCCTATCATTCCTAGATTGACTGACAATATTTACAGAAGAAGGGGAAGATGAAGAGGATGGTGTGAAATGTACAGGAGAAGACCCCTCAGAGGAGGGGTAGAAAAGGTCGCTCATCGGACCTTGGACGGGTGGTCCGCAGGGCGGTACGCACCCGTGGGAGATGTAGGAGGTTTCCTCAACGAAGATGTGTTGTTGGGGAGTTTGAAAATTGACGTTTTTTTTTCGTTTTCATTTTTAATGACAAAGCAGTGAAAAGGGATTAGAGGAGAGAGAAAAGTGGTTATGGCTAGAGGATTGTGAGGCTCATAGAGCAGATCATGGTTGAAGACCTGGCGTGGGTTGAAAAGCCCGCGCAGGTATGTAAGCAAAGAAGGGGACCTGGGAAGATCATCAGACAATTGTCTGGCCCATGAAGACGATATCAGCAAAGGCTGAGACAAGTGGATGGAGAAGATGGCGGCTAATGAGCCGTTGACGGCAATGTTGAGGACGGATGAAGATCCGTCGATGACAGGGTCCTTCTGGCGAGGACGAGGATAGTTTGGAACCTTGGCAAGAGTGGTAATATTCTCTGGCATTCTGGAGATCAATGGTGGTCCTTCAAGCTGCGGAGATGAGAACATCCTTTACAGTGCAACGGAAATGTCCCGTATGTCGAACCATTTGTTCCACTCGCATTCTGGATCTTTGATCTTGCCTCTTTTGGTGATCCTCGGACATTTTTCAGCCAAATATACAGCATGTGATCCCCCATATGCTTCTCGTGGGTGATCTCCCATCTGAACAACGGGCCCTCTGTTGAAGTGGTTTGATAGAGTCCATGTGAGGGGTTCCCAATCTGCCTTGAACGGTCCTTTGAAGCCTAGGCCAAACCTACGGTTCGGCCTAATTTCCTTTGGCGGTTTGAGCATACCCTGCAACTGTGCACCCAGACCTTTGCCCTGTTGGTAGCCGATGTTCCTCATAATCTCCCAACCTTTGGAGTGAAAAGGGAGACATGATGTTACGGTTTCCCTGACCGGCTCCTTTGGTGCTAGTGGAACGTGAGATGAATCACGTACATCGAGTAGTGACAATATGGGCCGATGAGACGGCAACACAGAGGGCAGAGAGGTGTTGATAGCATCCACTGTGTGAAGGACAGGTGTACTGACCACTTTAATAATCCTCCCATTGTAAGGAAACTTCAGGCACTGATGGTTGGTGGAAGGCACAGCGTCCATGGCTTCAATGTAAGGGCGACCCAGTATAGCCTTGAATGTGGGGTCCATGTCGAGGACATGGAATTCCGTGGGAATTGACATGGGGCCTAGTTTTGCCTTCAGAATAATCATCCCCTGCGGCGGCCTTTTGCTATTGTCATAAGCCATGACTGTGATCGAGGAAGGCCTTATTTGTTCCTCGTCGACCCCACACAACTGAAGGGTGTCCATGGAGATCACATTTATGGACGCACCCGTGTCCACAAGACACGGGTTTATGGATACCCCATTAATTTTTATTGAAATGCACAATGCATATTTCCGAGCTTCCTTGGGAGCGAGCTCGTAGTTGTGGAACATGATGGCCGGTTGTGTGTCCGTTGGGGTCAGGACGGTAGAGATCTTTTCTACAGGGAGGTCCTCATTCACCATGACCCTTTGAAGGTACTCCATTAAGGCTGCCTGGTGGGATGTGGATCTTTGAGGTAGCTCCAGGATGGAGATCCGAGCAGGCGTCTTGTCCAAGTGTTTCAATAGATCATACTGTGTTCCAGGGATAGCTCTTTCTGGTTGTTCTCCATCATCCTTCTCTGGCTGAGATCGCTCAAGATTCTGACTGTTGTGGGGGAAAACCCTGTGGAAAATCCTTCCACTCCGGAGCACCATTGCCTGCGGCTTTTGTACCTCTGTGGGGGTAGCAGTGGGTTTTAACAGGGATTTGAGGGGTAGCGGTGGAGGAATAGGTGATGAAGCAGGGGTGATGACGGGAGCAGGGATTCTGATGAGGGGTTTGTTAGGTGGAGGCATGGTGGAGGTAGAGGGGATATTGCGCGGATTATGAAGGATAAGGGGTCTGGAAGGTGGAGGTGGAGACGAAGTAGAAGTGGGTAGGGCTTGAAGTGGGCAATGATTTTGAGGTGGGTGATGGGTAATGAGTGGTTTTGAAGGCATTAGTGGTGATACGGTGGAGAAAGACGGGGTTATGTATGGTTGACGGATGATAAGGGGTTTAGAAGGCATAGGGGTAAATGTGGTAGAGGTGGATGGTAAAGTGGGGGAGTGGGAGAAGATGAGAGGGTGTGAAGGTGTAGTGGAGAGTGTTGGTTGATAGGAGATCGGGGTACGGATGAGAGGGCGTAATGGTAGTGGAAATGGTGAAGGCGATACTGACGCGGGTTGATGAGAGAGAGGTGCTACCCGGGCAAGGTAAGGGTGTTGCGTGATGATAGGATTGGCGGTAGAAAGAATGGAGGTACTTTCCTGGTGCCACACCTGCTCTCTCCCGACTTCCGAGAAGGAGGAGATGGGGTTAACCTGATGATTGGGCTGTTGGTGCTCCGGTAATGGATTCTGGATTATGCCCATGTCGGGCTGTTGTTGTGGGGCCTGCTGAGGCTGTTGTTGTTGTTGTGGTTGCTGCTGCTGCTGCTGTTGTAACTGCTGATGTGGTCTATGAGGAGGTCTCCTAGCCTTGAGAGCGGCGACGTATCGTCTCATTTCATCCCAATCTATTTGATGTTCATCATTCATATTGTGGATGTAATCTTTGAAATGGAAGCAGTAATCTACTGTGTGTCCTGACTGCCTGTGGTAGACGCAGTATTTGGAGGTATCAACATTTGGGGGCCACACAGGCCTTTCTCTGGGTAGGGCGAGTTGGTTTGATGCCATGAGGGCATTAAAAATGTCTGTTAAGGTTTCTGGCAATGGTGGATAGTAGGCTCTCTTGGGACCGAGCGGCCTCCTTTGTTACTGTTGGGGACCATAGTTCCCCGGGGGTGGAACTTGGTTGTACTGAAGCTGTGGTTGTTGTTGCTGAGGTTGTGGTTGTTGTTGCTGGGGTTGACGTAATGGAGGCATATTATCCTGGGGTGGATTATTTTGGGGTGGAGGACGAAGAGGGAAAGGACCTGGTTGGAGGGGAAGTCGGGGCATTTGTGGAGGCCTTGGGTTGACTGCATAATTGGCATTGTTGACCGTGCCCACTTGCTCATTTGTCACGACCCCTTCTGTGGCTCCGCCCGGGACACCAGCGCCTATTTTTCTGACCACTTTGGGCTTCGGCGATTCAAACATGTTCATAATGGGGGAGTCTTTTAACTGGGTTTAGATGTACCGGGCCCTTTCATAGAGTTCCTCCATTGTAGTAAGTTTATTCATGATCAGGACATGTCTGAACTGTGGGGTTGCATTAGACACAATCATCTTCACTTGTTCGGGCTCGGAGAGGGTATCCCTTATTCTTTCCGCCAGAGACCTCCATCTATCAGCATAGCGGACAAAATCTTCGTCGGGCTTCATCTTTTCGGCCACTAGGTCGGTAATGGAGAGTGAGGGACCGACCCTATCCCTATATTTCTACAAGAACCTTCTCTAGACTATTTCAAAATTCTCGACCTCGCGGGGCTCCAAGGAATAGAACCACTCTAGCGCGGGACCATCCAATGATCTCCGAAAGAGGTATGCCAGGGACCTCTGATCGTTTTGCCAATAGGAGGATTCATACATGAAATCCTTGAGGTGAATGAAGGGGTTGCCGGTACTATTGTATCTGCGATACGTGGGCATTTCGGAGGGAGGAAGATGAATGACGGGAAGGATTGGCAAAGCAACCTCCGGGGTGACTTTCACGTCCACCATCCTTCTCAGATTTTGAAACTGCTCGTCCATGCGATTGAACATATTGAGGAGCGATTGGGCGAGCTCCTCTGGAGGTGAAGGTGGCACTTGCCACTGGGGGAGAAACTGTCTCCCGGAGACTTGAGGGGGGAACCTGGAATGAGAGGGAGCTGTCGGACCGCCGACAGTTGGCCCTGGCTGAAGCGGTGTGTGGGGAACAACGGGAGTTTAAGATTGTGACGGGAACTGGAATGAGGGTGGTTGTTGGCTCGCTTGTCCTTGAAGCGAGGGAGACTGGATGGCTTGCGCCAATGAAGGAGATGGAATGGCCTGCACATACTCTTGGAGAGGTGCGATGGCCGGAGTTGATTCCTGGGGCGTGGGGGAAACAGATTTCCCTTTCAGAATGGCCTGGAAGGCCCGGAGCTGTTCAGAGGTAAGCTCTGTGTTGGCGAGGACGCCCAGTAAGGAAGAGATATCCTGTGGTGGGGACGTGTCCCCGGCAATAACCTGCACCTCATGCGAGGGCTCATGAGAAGGACCCGAGTCCATAGCATAGACTCGCGGGTCGGCTGACAAACCACGACTAGGGTGGTTCTCCTCAAAAGACTCGTGAGCCATGCTCACAGTTTTCCCAGAACGTAAAAACATACACTAGCAAGTAGGTAGTAGAGATTATCAAACAAGTGGATGCCTTTACGCCCTTTTTGTGTTTTGATTTTGATGATTTTTTTGTGTTTTTAGCGAGATCCGAAGTTCACACAAAATAGGGACCCTAGTTTATTTTTGTTTCACCGCCGTGTCAGCTAGGGTCTCTCGTCTCACCACGAATGAAATGACTAACTCCGGGGAACTTCAATGGTACAACCAGCCCAGTGAACGAAGAGGAGATTCTTCGATGTCGGGGACTTACAGAGGTCCCAATGTAGGAGATTCTAGTCCGTTGAGAGGAATTCCCAAACGGAGAGTCCTTCCTTCACCGGGAAAGGGTGATCCTAAAAAAAAAATGAAAAAAGGATAGAAAAGAGGGATGGATGCATGCAATGAAATGCTGACAGAGATATGGAGTGGGAAAACAACAGAAATAACAGACATATAATAAACAAACAACCAATCACAACTGACAGTGCTGCCGTGAGCACAACGGGGGCGCGCGCGGGCGCCTAGGTGGAGAGGAACGGATGGTGCCGAACTTGCAAGGGTAGCCGAAAGGAAGCAGTAGAAGTCCCACCGTGATCGCCAATCTGTGAGCGACGTCACGCGGTTCGGGGAGCGGAGAGGACGCGGAGCGCGCGGGCTCCTCTTTTGCTTGCTGCAACACAGAAATAAGAGAAAAGAGAAGGGGCCACCACGGGAGATTGCTCCGGCGGGGCGAGCGGGACAAATGTAATATAGCAAGATATGGGGGTTAAACGGCCATAGCGGGAAGTGACTCGCCGCGACCTCGGGGGGACGGGAATGGTGCAGAAATTAAATAGCAAGAATTGAAACGGCCATTGGGGAAGTGACTCGCCGCGGCCTCGAGAATATGAATAAATAATAATATAACATATAAGAACGGGAATTTAAACGGCCATTGGGGAAGTGACTCGCCGCGACCTCGAGAATATGAGCAGAATATAACAGAATATAAAGAGAATATAAGAACGGAAATTTAAACGGCCATTGGGGAAGTGACTCGCCGCGGCCTCGAGGATATGAATAGATAAGAATATAACATATAAGAACGGGAATTTAAACGGCCATTGGGGAAGTGACTCACCGCGGCCTCGAGAATATGAGCAGAATATAACAGAATATAAAGAGAGTATAAGAACGGAAATTTAAACGGCCATTGGAGAAGTGACTCGCCGCGGCCTCGAGAACAAGATGTGATCGCCAGGGGCCAAAAGACCCCAAATAAAGAAAGTGATTGCGCCTACCTCAAGAGCGAGAAATGGCGGGTTGCTTCTTCCTCCCCCTTCGGCCGGCCGACGGAGAGGGCTTTCCTTGGTTACCCTTGCAAAACAGTAGACAATAAACGAACGGAATTAGAAAATGGCAGTGTAGTAATAATTCCTTGCAATAAAAGTGACGAGATCGTGACCTGACACACACCTGGTTGGTGTGGTTTTAAACCCCTCTCGGACTCGAGTAGGAGGAAAATGCGATGATGAATGCAAGAAGTATGCAAGAGACGGCGCCCTTATGTAGGGAGATAGAGGATGCAGTATGATGAATGTAAAGAACTATGGAGAAAGGGGAAGAAAAGGCTTATTGGATGAGCCGAGGATGAAATCCGGCGGAGCTCCGGCAGCGTAGGGACGACGTGGAAGCGCGGTGGATGAAGACGACCTTCCTCTCGCGAGCGTGGGCACCCGAGAAGCCGGCAGAACCTCCATCTACAAAAGACCCCACGGGTTAGAAAATGACTCCGGTAGCCTCTGGGCTCCGGCAGCCTATCGGATCTCTTAGAAGCTCCCCCAGAACTGAGGGGGTTGGCCTCTATTTATAGGGCTCCGGAGGGTGGAGGCGTCCAGGACCCTGGACACCTCCATCAGGGCAAAAAAGATATTTTATTCTATTTTTATTTATTTTTTCGAAATATTTTTGTGGAGACGTCCAGGGCCCCGGACGCCTCCAACAGGTCCACCGAACACCGCCGACGGCCGCACGCGGTTTGGCACAACGCGTGGTTTTGTGAGCGGCGCCTCGTGATTCAGAAATGGGCGCGTCCAGACGTCTGGACGTCTCTACAATTTGGATTTTTTCACACACAACAAACCGTCGTTCGGTGGGCGGCGCCCGTGAGGGAGTTGATGGAGGCGTCTAGGGGCCTGGACGCCTCCATAAATATATTATTTTTATTTTTGTTTTATCTTTTTATGCCAACTGGCATATATATATATTTTATATTTGTTTTTATGGAGGCGTCCAGGGGCCTGGACGCCTCCATTAATATATTATTTTTTATTTTGTTTTGGGCTTTGAAAAATAAATTAAAAGAATGGGGGCGTCCAGGGTCCTGGACGCCCCCATAAAGACCCACCCGGGTCCTCAGTTCAGCCATTGGCGGCCGCCCGGCAGACACCCTTCTTGGTTCTGGAACCTCCTGATGCGTCTGACTGGTGTTGATGCCGTCCGAATGCCGTGACGAGACGATTCCGGATGCCGAAAAGGGCGGAAGAAGACTCAAGAAAAGGAAGCACTCCAGTGATTCAAAACGCATAAGCCATTGCGGGGCGTTGTATGGTAATATGAGACTTTCTCAGGAGACATCAGGAATGGCGTGTCTACACCTGTTATGCATGCCTGCAAGACATTCCTATGTAAGCATTTAAGCAATGGTGTATGGAACCCAACCACATTTGGGTCCCATCAAACTCTTCAGATTTTCAAAGCACGAAACCATTTCTTTTAGAATCCAAACCTTCCTAACATTCATGTTTTGTTTGCTTAGAGCAGGGATTTGGTTTTTCTTTTCAACTTTGACATTCTTTTTCTATTTGGAGGCTCTTTGTTGGAACTTGTGGAAGTTTGAGGAAGTTTGCTTCTTAAACCATTGAGGCCGTTGGTTGGTTTTGGGTTGAAAGTGATTGTTTTGCCACCTAGGAGATTGAAACTTATAAGGTTGGTGAACACAAGAATCACAATTTCTCCAAAAGCAGGGTGCTATTGGCCAACATGAATGTGCAACACAGTTATAGTGACATCTGGAAGGCTGAGCAGGTAATGGCCAATGAAGTGTTGACCTATGCTGTTGGGAAGGTTGACCTTTCTTAGGCTTCTGGACAATCTTTTTTGGAATTTCAGTGGCTTCCTCTTCAACCTTTTCTTTTCCTTTGGATGTTATTTTTGAGGTAGAAGCATCAAAAGAGGAAACAAATGTGACAGTCTTTAACCCAATTGGCCTTTTATTTGTAGGTTCAAAACCCAACCCTTCTTTGTTGAAGTTCATTCTAGTACCTAGCAATGCATCTAGGTTTTCTTTTCCATCCACACATTTTTCCAATGATTGTTGTTTATCCTTCAACTCTTTTTGTAGGTTTTCAATATTTTGCAGGAGTTGAATGTTGACTTGTTTGACAGCTTCATACTTCTCATTGCTTAATTTGCTACCCTTTTCATAAGTTTGCATTTTGAGCTTCATGCTATCAATCTCATTTCTCAAATCTTCATTTTCAGTTTCCAAGTCAGCCATTTCTTTTCTTCCTTCCTCCAAGTTCTCAATCATTTTCTTAAGATCTTCAATTTCAGTTTCAAGTGAAGCATTCTTGATATTTATTTCATGATCATATACAAATGAGTTACTTTTCTTTTTCAATGATTTATTCTCCTTTTTGTACATGTCATATTTTTCCATGAGTTGTATATATGCTTCCTCCCAATCATCAATTGTGTAATCTTCAAATGGAGAATTTACCTCAGTTTCTTCGTCACCTTTGGCCATGAGACAGAGATCTTCTTTTTCTTTGTCCGAGGAGCTGGTTCCACCATCACTTTCTTCCTCGTCACTCCATGCGGACACCGTGGCCTTGTTCTTCTTCTTGCCCTTCCATTTGTCAGCTTTTCTGAATCTGTCAGGACAATCAGTCTTGAAATGCCCTGGTTTGTTGCAAGAATAATAGATGATTTTGTCATATTTCTTAAAGTTTTCAGAGTTAGATTTGAAACCATTTCTTACCTTTGACCTTCCTCTCATGAAGCTCTTACCTTCCTTTCTCAGAAATTTTCTAAACTTACGTGTGAGCATGACTACGTCATCCTCATCTCGCTCACTTGCAGAATCCTCACCTTCATCAGAAGTGCCTTGAGCGCTGGGTCCTGCTTTAAGAGCTAGCGACTTCTTCTTAGGTGCCTCAGCCTCTTTGTTCTGAAGGTTGATCTCATAGGTCATCAATGACCCAATGAGTTCATCTACCTTAGTCGTTGCGAGATCTCTGGATTCTTCAACCACTGTCACCTTCGTGTGCCATGCTGGAGTCAATGATCTGAGAATTTTTCTTACAATTTCTTGCTCTGAATATTTCTTTCCCAAATCAGTTAGACTATTAGTAAGCACAGTTAATCGAGCATACATATCTTGAATTGACTCATCAAGCTTCATGCGGAACATTTCATATTCAGAAACTAAAATGTTGGATTTTGTTTCTCGTACCTGAGAGGTTCCTTCATAAATTACCTCTAACTTATCCCACATCTGTTTTGTCATTGCGTAGGTAGCCACTCTTGAGAATTCTACTGGATGGAGTGAGCATTGCATGATGTGTTTAGCACTCCAGTTGACAGTGGATTGTCTTATTTATTCTTTGGTCCACAAGTCCTCATTATCCGTAAGCTCATACGGACCTTTGCTGATCACTCGCCAAAGTTCATAGTCTTGGGCGCGAATGAACACCTGCATGCGATGTTTCCAATAAGGATAATTAGTTCCAGTAAAGTAAGGAGGCCTATTTACAGAATGTCCTTCAGGTAAAAAACCTTTGGACGATGATCCACCAATTCTCTCAAGGTCGTTGGACCCCATAATGAGAGGTTAAGCTCTGATACCACTTGTTGAATAGTGGATAGCAGATCTAGAGGGAAGGGGTGAATAGATCTGCCCCTCTTTTTACAATGCAACCCTCTTTATAGCTAGTTAAAATGAATTACAGTGGAATACAACTAGCTTAGCGAAGGACACTACGATTCGCTTGGCAAGATAAGCAAATAATATATCGATTCGAACCTAAGCATGCATCTAGAGCGAAACAATCACACAAACAAACCACAACACACGAGATTTTAAGGTGGTTCAGACTGAATCCCTAGTCCTACGTCCACCCCTCACCAAATCCGGTGAGGCTTCACTAGTGTAGCACACTAAACCGTAAATCGGAGAACAACTGACTACCTTCCTACTAACCACCGGTAGGGGCGATATCACCGCAGGCTGGAATACCTTCCAACTGCCTTCCTACTAACCGCGGTAGGGACGATTCTCAATTTTAGTTCTTGAACAAAATGATAAAATAACAAATATGAAAATGCTCGGACAAGAAATGGAAATATAATCAAGGCAAAGAGCAAATGAAATCTTGTCTGAGATGCGATGTTGATCAGCAACAAGGGCTTCTTCTCTCTTGCAAAAACTCCTCTTGATTCAACAACAAAGGTTCCTTCCTTGCAAACCGATCTTCCTTGAATCTCCTTCTTTGAATCCCCTTTGAGTTGATGAAGAAGATAATGGTTGCAGCTTTATCTTCACTTGGCTTGGGGTTGATCTCCTCTTGAAGTAGCTTCAATCACTTGAGGATTTGCTGAAGAACTTCTTCCCGGAGTACTGTTCACAGCTACAGTACTCGATCTCCTCTCCCTTGAACACACCCTTGTAGCCTCCTTTGATCTCCCTTCTTAGCCTTAGGGTTTCCAACCCTTCTTGTGTGTGTTTTATATCCTTTGAATGGTCCATAGAAACCCCCCAGACCAGATCCACAATCCATGGGAGATTGGGTGACTTTGGGATTAAACAATTACAAGGAAAGAGGCTCTTCTCGAAGTGGAAAATAAAGTCAACAATTGATGGCTCGGGACTGGCGGTCGACCTGTGGAAGCTGGCGGTCAACAGCTACTGAGAAACTCTGTAGAGACTTGGTCCCTGGAAATTCCGATCGACCGCCCCTGGGCTGGCGGTCGACCGCCATTGAGAAAACTGCATACTGTGAGCTGTTGGCAGGAGCGGTCGACTGCCCCTGGGCCAGCGGTCGACTGCTGGCTGGGCAGATCCTGGGTTTCCCGGTTCAGTCCGTTAACCCTTTAGCTCAGTCACTTAACTTCTTTAGCAGCCCGTTCTCATCTGTGGCATCAACCTTGACAGTCTTGAAGGTGTCAATTGAGTCTTTGACCTTGGGTTCTCTTGGTTATGTTTCTTTGTGCATCGACCTTGGCTATGTGAAGTGCCGACTCATCTTGAAGGGATTTGCATCCTTGCTTGGGCGCGATCATTTGGCTTTCACTTTTGCCATCTCCACTCCAGTCCTTGGCATATCTGTCATGAAAGAACATCAAGTAGTTCAGTCATATAAGAGTGGAAAATATCAATGACTTATAGTGTTCAGCCATTATCAAAACCAAGAATATCAAATAAATCAAATGACCACAGGGGCACAACAAAGCCCACCAGCCAACATTCATCAGTGCTCTCCTCACCAAAGTAGAAAAGCAGGACTACCAGCAACTACTGCTTGAATACAAAGATTACTTCACCTAGATGTACAAGGAGATGCCAGGGCTAGAACCCTCCATAGCGGAGCATGAGCTAGCCATTTCTCCCTTAGCCACTCCAGTCAAACAACCACAGCGGCGCATACGCCATGAGCTAGAACTCCATGTTTCGGCCGAGGTCAACAAAATGGCGGAGGCCGACTTCATTGAGCCGTGTATCTACCCAATATGGCTAGCCAATATTGTCCCAGTAAAGAAAAAAGGTGGTCAAGTTCGCATCTATGTCGACTTCCAGGACCTCAACAAAGCATGTCCAAAGGATGACTTCCCAGTCCCAATCACGGAAACCATGGTCGATATGATCACCGGACATGAAGCCTTGTCTTTCATGGATGGGTAGTCCGGTTACAACCAGATCCGGATGTACCCCAAAGACAAGAATCACATAGCTTTCCAGTCTCCCAAAGAGATCTTCAACTACAAGTGCATGCCCTTCGGTTTGAAGAATGTCGGCGCTACTTACAAGAGGACCATGACCAAAATATTCGACGAGATGCTGAACAACATCGTCGAATGCTACGTCGACGACCTCGTCGTCAAGACTAAAAGGTACGAAGACCATCTACATGATCTATGCCATGTCTTTAATCTACTCCGGTAATATGGACTCAAAAAGAACCCCATGAAATGCGCCTTTGGCGTATCCAGCGACAAGTTTCTCAGTTTCATCGTCAGATACCGAGGAATTGAGGTGGACCCCAACAAGATCAAAGCGATCCGGGTGCTTCCACCACCCAAGGGCCTTACCGAGCTCAGGTCCTTCCAAGGAAGACTGGCCTACATTCGGAGGTTCATCTCCAACCTCTCCGGTCGATGCGTGCCTTTCAACAAACTGATGAAGAAAGATGCCCCATATGTATGGGATCCAGAATGCCAGACTACTTTCGAGCAGATCAAGGAGTACCTCCTTACTCCCCTAGTCTTGGGGGCACCAGTCAAGGGCAAACCCCTTTTACTTTACATTGCCGCCATGGACTCTTCGCTAGAATCCCTGTTGGTGCAGATCAATGAGGAGGGTAAAAAGTAGCCACTCTACTACCTCAGTCGGAAACTAATCAGTGCTGAGTACTGCTACTCCCCCATGGAGAAAGTCTGCTTAGCATTGGTGTTTGCCGTCAAGAAGCTGCGACATTACCTCCTATCCCATCGGGTTGAGCTTATATCCAAGCACGACCCACTCAAACACCTCCTTAGGCAGCCCGTCCTCTCAAGCCGATTGGGACGATGGGCTCTCCTGTTAATGGAGTATGACATCACCTATGTCCCCGGGAAAATGATCAAGGGACAGGGCATGGCCGAATTCTTGGCAGCCCATCCAGTACCGGGTGATTCACCCCTCAACACGGAACTCCCCAATGAGGAGTCCCTTGCTTTCCAGTCACCAATGCCAGTTGAACAGATCGGGATGTCTTGCATTACTAGCAGCAAAACGCTCTCACACCCAATGTACCTTGTTAGGAGCTCTACTTCAATGGCACTTCCTGGGGGATTACCCGGAATAATCAAAATCCAGTCGCCATGGTGGGTGTCGGCATCATTTTCCTGACTCCTCGGGGTGGAGTTTTGTACAACTCGTGCGCCCTTATGAAATCCCTGACCAACAATGAAGCCGAGTATGAAGCTCTAATCATTGGGCTTCAGATGGCTCTTGACATGGGCATCAAGTGCCTTAAAACTTACGGGGACTCCCAGCTAATAGTCCGACAAGTCCTCGGCATTTACGACGTGCAGAATTAAGTGTTGGTGCCATACCATGCCGTCGTCATCAGACTAATCCAGAAATTCTATTTCTTCGGAATAAATCATGTTCCCAGGAGCAGCAACGCCCAGGCGGACGCCCTGGCAAAATTGACTGCGACCATCAAGCTTCCGCCCGAGGGTGAAGTAGACATCGCCGTCAAACATAGAAGACTGATGCTGAGTACACTCGAGAATGAGTCTGGCCTCACTGTCTACGCGGTCCATGACCTCGACCAGAACACTCCTCTAGAAGAAGAAGATTGGCGTGAGCCTATCATCAAATTCAAGAAAGGTTGGCTCCCTTCTGACCAAGCTCAAAGGGTCCAGCTACTCCGCCGAGCAACATCATATGAGTTAATCGGTGACTCTCTGTACAGACTTGTCCACGAGAGGGACAAGTCGGTTCTTTTGAGATGTGTCTCCCCAGCCGAGGTTTGAGCCATCATGCAGGAAGTCCATTCAGGATTATGCGGCGCCCACCAGGCTAGAGACAGAATGAAGAACAACATCAAGCTCAAAGGCTTCTACTGGTCAACCATGTACGCGGACTGCACCCAGTATGTCCGTACGTGTCATCAGTGCCAAGCCTTTGGCCCGATACCCAGAAGACCCCCGAACCCACTGCATCCAACGGCCCCCACATGGCCGTTTATGGAATGGGGTATGGACATTGCAAGACCCTTCCCGCCATCTTCCAAGGGCCATAAGTACATTCTGGCCACCACCGACTATTTCTCTCGATGGGCGGAGGCCCTCCCCCTACGGGAGGTTACCGGCGAGGTGGTAGCCAGATTTATCTGACGTAACATCATCTACCGATTCGGTACTCCCAGCCGCATAGTGTCCGATAACGGCACACCATTCAAGAATAGAGCCGTATACCAGCTAGCGGCCAAATTGCACATCGATTGGAGAACCTCTTCGGTCTACAACCCTCAAGCCAACGGCTTGGCTGAAGCCTTCAACAAAACCCTCTGTAAGCTTCTGGCTAAGATTGCTAGCCACTGGAAGCGCGATTGGGGTGAGAAGGTGTTCGAGGCGCTATGGGCCTATCGAACAATTTACAAGACCCTTGCGGGTTGCTCATCATTCTCCCTCATTTATGGGGCAGAAGCTGTCATCTCCATCGAGATCCAGCTAGCCTCTTACCGCATGGCAGTCCACACCGACTTTGCCGGTCCAGATGAAGATGAATTCCAGAGAAGGCTAGAAGAGCTCGCCGGTCTAGAAGGCAAGCGGCTCAAGGCCTTCTGACACCTACAAGTGTACCAGGCCCGCATGGCTCGGGCCTATGATAAGCTCGTCAAACAATGATCCTTCAAGCAAGGCGATCTTATCATGATTAAAGAAAAGGAAGTCATGGTAGGGCGCTCTAGTGGAAGATTGCAACCTAACTGACGAGATCCATACATCACTCATGACATCTATGAGGGTGGGGCTTACACAGTTGTAGACCACAAGGGCAACAAGCCGTTCCCACCTCTTAATGGTAAACACATGAAGTTGTACCACTCTTCAGAGCACGAGTTTGCGTGCCACCCAGACTAAAGCACACACCCCAGCCATCACCAGGAAAACTAGCCTCCCCCACCCCCCCTAAAGTGTGGGACCAGTCACTTCATCCAGTCTTTCTCCCTACTGAAGCAACAAGGCCAGCCAGGCCCTCCCAACGTCACCATCACACAGTTATAGCAGTTAGCTTCCCAGCTTCATCCCCGTGACTACAAGAGTGAGACGCCCGGCACTAGCAACAATCCAGCCGTCAGGCTCCCAGGTAAGCAAACAAAAAATAACAAAACAAAAAATGGGGTTAAAAATAGAGATACCCCGGTAGGTTCGGTCGTCCTATTCGTAAAGGGGTGACTAGGGGCAAAAGGCCAACAATCCGACTGAGGTGAAAACCCGAGAGGGCGTCTTAGGCAAAATTGGGAAATCTCTCGATGTGAGAACCTGCAAGGGCGCGTTGGAAAAAGCTAAAGGGGGCCAACCCTGGCGAAAATCTGAAAGGGCTGTAGGGCCGATAATGAGAAAAAAAATCTCTCTCTCTCCACCAGTCAGGGTAACCACCCATCCACCTCTCAATAAATCATAGACATCTCCAGTTAAACAATACCAGTCCCTGACCAAGGCATATTTCTGATTCACTAACCATGCTCTCCCCAGTTAGTGTTATATTACCCCGGTTGGCTCACACCTCCCCCGGCCTCACACCACCATGGTCGGACCATACACACCAGTGACTCCTGCACCATTCTAGCCATCCATTACAACAAACCCCAGCCTACACCCCACCTCGGTGGGCCTCTTAACCACATCAACCCTAGATCCATTTATCATAATGATCCATCAACCCAGAATCCTCAGTCATCAACCCATCATCGTTAAGCCACCATGAACCCAGTCATGATTCCAACAATACGTCGTCGGGGCTTACCGGTTCCCAGGTCACCAGTCAAAACTTGAGATTACTCAGTAACCAGCCAAAGCCACTACCATGGCTACAATGATGACAAACCATACACAGTATAAACTTCAGGTCACGTCCCCTGATAGCAGCATGCTACGGACGGCAATCCCCAGATTTGAAAAAAAAATAAAACTACAACAACAAAATATGGGGTTAAAAAAAATAGAGATACCTCGGCGGCCTCATGTTGTGACAAGAGTGTTTATCCATTCAGTAAGCAAAAGTGATTTCAGAAATGATTCCATAGATGCCAATAGAGATGAAAGATTTCCAGGGTGATTGGCTCAAAGATGTGGCAATAATGTTCAAGCTAGTAACAGACATGTGAGTTTGGAAACTCTTTAGCAGATCTCACAAACATTGGATATTTAGAGTGAAATGGCTGAGATCAGTTCTCATGGAGATAAGGATCATGAGATACAATGTAGTTCAAGAATTTTCATATAATGCTCCCCCTCAACAAATGCAGGAGCTAGTATTCAAGAATGAGAGTGCAAAGGAGCAGAATAATTTAGAGTCTTTTGAGCTCAAACAAAAATTCCAGAAATGATGGTCTTGAAATATGACTGAATCATATGAATGATGGCCAGATTGCTTTTGGGCAAATGAAGAGGTAGATTGTTCACATGAATTCACATAAGGATTGAAATTCAGTGAATCTTCATAATGTTTACAGACAAGTCGACTTGAGCTTAACAAAGAAAAATGGCTTGGGAGACTTTCACAGAACAGCATATGAACTAACAACTATATGCATTGACTCCCCCTAAATGTGTGCATGCATTTCAAGTATTTTTTTTGAGTTTTTGAACATGAATGATATGCAACTATGTTTGAAACTTATGGTATGCAAGAGAGCAAACAAATGCACATAAGTAAACTATAAAATGCAGGGACTCCTCCTAACTAAATGCACTGAGGTATCAAATATGACATGAAGCATATGCAGGGAGTTATTGAACAGAACTCATAAGTATCTAGACTGCTCTATATGTAATTTTGACCTATGGTACCAAGTGGAGGACTTAGATCTTAGGATCACCTCTTGCATGGTGAAAGCTTCCAGACAGGCTTAACTTGTCCTTATTCATATCACTATTTATTATACCATGAAGTCATGCATGAAAATGCATAACAAGTGAGATGCAGTCTTATATGCAAAACAATGACTTTTTCAAAATTGTGCATGACTATGCAAATTTCATATGCATATGTGAAAATGTATGTATGAACAGACCAACATATGCTTAGAGAGACTCATTGATAACAATGCAAGTGACATATGTAGACAAGAGAACTCATGCATTTCAATTTATTTCGACTCCCCCTTAATTATGCAACTAAAATGGTAAAAATAGAGATGAAGAAATGAAATTCAAATATATTCAAAACATGATATGCAACTCAACAACTATGATAGTGAAAACAGAAATGGGTTTTTACCAACTGCATGTGCCTTGAATTTATTGAACCCCTTTTAATTCCTTCTTCAAGGCACACTTGCAAAAGCAATTCTCATTTTATGCTTCTAGGTACCCAAGAGTTCTTGGGTCCTCCATAGTTAGTAACACCATTGGTAGGTGTTCTCCACATCTTTTGGGCATTAAGATTATCAGAATTCATCAAATGACAATCAAACATTGTGTGCCCAAATTGACCACAATAATGACAACATACTGAAAACTTCACATTTTTCTTATGTCCATTAGCATTGACTTTCCGTGAATAAGCAGGCATGTTACCATTTTCATCATGAAAGTTTTTCCTTCTTTTTACTTGCTAACAGTCCTTGACTATATGGCCATACTTTCCACAATAATAACAAAAATATGGATTTCTTCTATCAACACCTGACCATCATTCATTAGCCTTATGGCCTAGCTTTCCACAGTTATGACACACAATGTGCTGGCCTTTTGAAGCAAATTTATTTTTATAAAGAACATGCTGGTTTGCAAGAAAATTGACATGTTTAGCATGATAATGAGATTTTCGTTGTCCTTTAGCAAACCAACAATGTGCAACAGTGTGTCCTACATTGCCACAGTGAAAACATTTAATGCTATTTTTCTGAATAGCAGGAAACTTCTTAGCATGACAATTTCTAGCATGCATTCTATCAACATTTTGTTCATCTTTTTTCATTACAAAACAATCATGCATAAAGTGACCATGCTCACCACAGTAATGACATGATTTGTTTATTTGCTTTGAAGCATGGTGTTTCGCATGAGAGTTCTTTGCATGCAAATTGAAACCAATGAACCAATTTTCCTGCTTATTATTCTATTTTTGGGTTTTCGGTGAAGCAAATTTTTTTGGGGAGATATTTGAAGTGCTGGCTTTATCTGAGCCACGCACAAAGGAGGTATACAACTTGTTTTCAAATGTTTTCTTATTTTCAGTGTTGTATCCTAACCCTTCTCCTTGAATGTTAACCTTACACCCCAGAATTTTATTCAAATTTTCTTGGCCTTTCATAAACTTGGACAGAGAATTGTTTAAGTCTTGAATTTCATTTTCCAAGGATGCAATGAGAAGTTCAGAATTACCATTCTCTTCTTCACAGGAAGCCAGCCTTTCATTTAACATGTGATTTACTATGTTGTGACTTTCGATTTCTTGCTCAAGAATGGACAACTTTTCAAGGTTATCAGAAGTCACACATTTTCCTTTTTAAAGAGTAATTAGCCTTTCAGACATGGCACGGTTCAGCTCTTTCAAATTTTCAATTTGTTTTACAAGTTTTTCATTCTGTATCTGTTCATCTATTAGAATCTGATCATTGGCCACTGAATTTAATTTTTCTTTAAGGTCTTTTTCATTCTTTTCAATTTCAGAGATTTTGGCCAAAAGATCTTTATTTTCATCTCTTAAAGAACCAATTAGTTCTTTATGCATTTGAACATCAGCTTGACAAGCTTCATTTAACTCTTCTAAATGCAAATATTTTTCACTGGAAGAATTAGAATTATTCTGTTCAATTTTCTGTTTTCAGATTTTATTTTCTTATATCTATCCAACAATTCATCATATAGATGCATCAAATCATCAAATGCCATTTCTTCTGATTCAAAATTTACCTGAGAAGATGATGTATTCTTTTGATCACTACTGTGATCACTTCTATCATGACTTTGTACACTGTCAACCATGAAGCATTTGTGTTGTTCTTTCTTCTTATAGATGGCAATAAGCTTGTCCAAGATCTCCTTGGCATTCCTGCAATCAGAAACAAATGGAAAGATATTATGATCAACAACATCTTTCAAAATATTGAGAACTCTAACATTATCATTGTTTTTTATCCTGTGAGCATCGGTCCATTTGGATGTGTCCTTAGGCAATTTATGTGGACCTTTAGAAATGAGATTCCACAATTTTGGATTAACTGAATTTATAAATGTGCACATACTGCCTAGCAAGAGAGAAAAATTAGAACCATCGAACACATGCGGATAAGCCATTGAAAAAACTTCAGAGCAATAATCTAAAAAAAGTGAATGCACCAAATTAGCAGGATCTACTCTACAGATTGTTAGATCTGAACAATCAGAGACCCGCTCTGATACCAATTGTTAGGTGCAATACGGGATCTAGAGGGGGGTGAATAGATCCCGTACAAAAATTTATGCTCAATTAACAATTCATACCCAATTCAAATCTCAACGGAAGCTAATAATATAGACTCAGTAAACCACTCAATGATCAGGTCTTAGCACACGAGTAAACAAGAACTTCTCACAGATATACTCGAACTGTAGTATACTACCAATTTAGAACAACTTGATTTACCAAACAGTGTGCTGAATGGATTAAGGATTCAAGTAAAACACATTAAAGCATCTGGCAATTCACCCTTAGTGTGCATCAACCCACACAAGATAGATCTCAAACACTTAGCACACGATGTGATCACAGAGCAAAACCAACTCACACACCAACCTGTGAAGGAAGTAGAGGATAAGGAATGCACACACAATCAAATCACGATAAACATTGGAGAGGGGAAATCTCACCGCCCATATGGAGAGGCCAAACGAGGTCTAAACCGGACCGAACAAGGCTCGACTCCTCAAAGTGGCAGCCCCCGGTCCCACTTATTAAGAAGCCCAAAAATTCACTCGATACAAGCGCTTCCTAGGCGGCCTTCGGGTTGGGAAGTCCGAGCATCAGTCGATCGGGAAAGCTCTCTTGGAGCCCCCTATTCTTGGTCTCGACCCGGCACTTATCACTTGGGAGACCCCTCCTGAACAAGTGCCATTCGCTCGGGCTCACTGATGGAAGCTTAATGATTCGGCCGTTGCGAATCCCTTAATGACAGGAAGCTCAAATGGGATAGGGGAAGCCAAGAGTCCGTGCGCCGTAAGGAGCCCGCATGAAGGACATAACCTCCCCTGGAACCCCTCCGCTTACAGGGATCCCTTCGCACAACAGGCCACTATTTAAATAGGACATGCCCAACTACGACGGGAGAGCTTAAGTAAGCGGAAGTACACCTAAGTAAGCCTGAGCAGGAACCACTTCACCTTTTAGTGGAGAGGGATCTCGCGCTCCCACTTTCCTCCCAACTCTTCTCTTTGCATCCGTGCTCTACTATCTGTGCTGACTTAAGCATCGGAGGGTCTTCCCCAGGGATCTATCCCTAGGCACCTCTGACTGGTTTCCCTTCTTACAGTTTATACTTCAAGGGTACGTGGTCATCTTCCTCCCCGCTCAGGAGCAGCGCGAGATCGCCCCTCTTCATCTGGCGCTGTCTGTGGGAAACGCGCAAAGAGCCATCATGGTGCGAAGAACTTCTGGCAGGAGGACTGCCATCGATACCGGAAAAGCTCTGGTAATGGAGGAAGGCGCATCTTTCCTCCCCACGGAGCATTCCCCATCCGACAACCAAGCCAACGAGCTACCTCCATCGGTGGCGGGGGAACAACTTCCCGGTGGGAGCACCGATGACCTCCAAACCCCCAACGTAAAACTGGATGTCATCATGGGTCTCATGAGGGCCCAGGCGTCTAGGGAAGAGAAGTCACAGCTCCCCAGGAAAAGCCCCCCACGTGGAGATGCCTCCCAGCACACTACTGGAGGCCGTTTCATCCTCTGGGGGCAGCGGCTCATCCGCAACGCGTCAGGAGGACCGTCGCACGCCCCTCCCCTGGAGCAAGAAGCCTCCTCAACCCCGAGGAGGGAGAAGACCGGAGCACGCAAACCGTTCCTGGACGTCGAAGCCCCTGAGGAGCGTCGGGGCAGCATGCAAGCGCGCCCCCCCAGCCCCTTGGGACACGCACAACCGAAACTCTCTCTCCAGCTGCGAGACGTCGAGAGGCGTTTCACAGAGCAAGAGCGCGTTCTCTGTGCCTTGCAGAAGACTTCTCCTGTGGAGGACGAGGAGCGATCCCCATTCTCCAACTATATTTTGAAGGCAAAGATATCTCCCAGAATCTCACTTCCGACCTTCAAGTCGTACGACGGACAGGAAGACCCGGCCGACCATTACGACAGCTTCGACGCCCTGATGACCTTACACGGGACATCCTATGTGATCAAGTGCCGAGCGTTCGTGACCACTCTGGTTCAGGGTGCTCAGACTTGGTTCAGAGCCCTCGCCCCCGACAGCATCCACAACTTCAAGCAATTCGGGCGAGTATTCAAAGAAAGCTTTACCGGCAGCGGTCTGCCCCGGTCAGTGGCGGGATTACTGGCCCTCAAACAGGAACATGGGGAGAAGTTACTGGCTTATATCAACCGATTCAAATCGGAAGCCCTGCGCATCCCCCGCCTGGATGTGGCCTCTGCCATCACTGCCTTGACCGGGGGTACCCGCGACGAGAACCTACGGCGCGAGCTAGTGCTTCATCTCCCTTCCTCCCTCGCCGAGCTAGTGACCTTGGCTCTGCGCCATGCCAAGTGCGAAGAAGTACTCAGCACTTGCTGAGTCACAACCGGCTCGGGTCGGGAGGGGGACAAGAAGAGACCGTCCGAGCAAGGGACGGGACAAGGAAAGAGGCGAAACCAGGACGGAGATCGAAAAGAGCCGCCCCGGAAGTACGAGGGGTATACCCCACTTACCGCTCCCGTCTATGAAATCTACGAAGACATTAAAGGCTCGGGTCTCCTCAACCAACCCGAGCCCATGAAGACCAAGCATCATAATCGCCACAAGCATTGCCTGTTCCACAGTGACCACGGGCATCACACCAGTGATTGCCATCAACTTCAAGATGAGATCGAGCGCCTCATCCACCAGGGACACCTATCTCGGTATGTGTCCAGGCAAAAGGAGGACCGATGCGTCGCTGAAGAGATTGATAATGTCCCCCGTGGAGTCCACATCAATGTCATCGCGGGCGAAACGGCATCAGGCGGAGATAGCAGCCGAGGAAGAAAGCGTCACGCCGAGCGAGCGAGCTGGACCTCTGCTGAGGCATCTGCGGCCTAGCCGGCTAGGGAACCACAGGCCCTGGTATTCTCTGACCAGGACCTGGAAGGACTAACCACCCCGCATGACGACACTCTTATTATATCGGCTACAATAAACCATTGCAACGTGGACATAATCTGAGTCGACAATGGTAGTGCCCCTGATGTATTGTCCTATGAATGTTTCCTCAAAATGGGAGAGAATCTATCTAAACTCCGCCCGATCTGAACCCCCCTCTGTGGGTTCAACGGCAAGGCTACTTATCCCAAGGGAGCACTGAGTCTGCCTGTTACTATCGGCACCCCGTCGAAAATCGTTACGGTTATGGTAGACTTCATCGTGATTAAGGGGATGACGGCATACAACGCCATCTTCGACCGAGGCATTCTCAGTCGAATGAAAGCGGTGCCCTCTACCTTTCACCAAAAGATGAAGTTCCCGACCAAATATGGCGTGGGGGAAGTTCGACGTAACCAGGCATTGGCTAGACGGTGCTATATAGTCTCGGTTGATGTAACGACTCGAGAATCCGATTACCGGGAAGGCCCGATAACCTGAGACTCGCACCGCCGCCCACGAGCCGGGAGGGCTCGGAGGGGCTAAAAGGAGTGTGGAGGCACAAAGAAATAGGAAATAAAGCAGGACAATTCAATAATTAACAGAAATAAATAAACAACTACAGCTATAACAGAGTCCAGTCCAATAGAAAGTACAGTCTAAAACAGTAAAGCGTACCACATGCCGAGTGAACACTCGGCCCGGCGAGCTGGCAACTGAGAACCTCCGCTCCGCACCCTCGAACCTCGAGGAAGAACCGCCACACCTGAAAAGTAGGGAATGAGTCTCCAAAATAGAGACTCAGCAGGGATCCCGCGGAACCCCAACCGGAAATAACGGCGGTGCCGAAAAGGAAGGCTGCGAGAGCAACCGCAACAGTAGGAACAGTAAACCCGGTGGCCGGTAGAAACACGGCGCTACAAGTACTCCTAATGTACCAGAAACACACCCTGACCTCGCGGTCGAGGCTATCGAACTACACTAGTACCGCTTACCGAAGTAAAAATACACGGCAACCATGCCGTAGAGGCCTGTCTCCCAAAACACGGCCAACCTGGACACGCTGTCCAAAGTGCAACCCTGACACCTGGTCACGGGTACCGCACGACAATACGCAACCTCTGTAAAGCCACTAGCACTAGTCTGACGACGCGAAAACCAACACACCCGCCACGGCAAAACAACCAAAACTCAACGGTCGACACGACCGATATTCGAAGGTCAAAGTCACGAAAACTGACAGTCTGTCACTCTCAACTCGATAGGAGTACCTCTCACTAGAAGCACAGTCGGTAGCGTCCCCTGACGTCTTACACCGCACCGCAGGTGAACTGCCTGACGTGGTAGCGCCTACCAAAGGCACGAACACCGTACAAGTAACCACAAACAAGTGACTAGCTGGGGTCACGCCCGTCGACGTGGGTCCAACCGCCCCCAACCACGTGTGTACACACAGACCGCGCGTCCCTGGTCTGGCCCTCTGACCGATTTTCCCCTCAGCCGGACTCTGGCTGCAAGACGTGGGGCTCGACGACAACCGGTCCACAAACCGTCTCTAAGGGTAAGCCCGTACACCACTCCCCGGTGCGACCAGCACACACATATTGGTAGGCTACGACTAGTGGAGGGTCACTGAGAGAGTAGACTCTCAAGTCAATGAAAAACAACATCCGAATCCGATGATGTACGGGGACCATCCCACATACCTGCACCGTCACACGGTGACCACAGTCAGAGAAGAAACATGACTCGCAGTCCACGGCCACGCACGCACCCTGCGCGTGAGTCGAGAAAACTCAAGTGGTGCTAAGCCACTAGGCTCTGGGCAGTCCTCTAGACGCACTACACCCAACGGTCCTTGAGTCACAAGACTCGGGGTCAAGGCCGTTGTACGCAACAGCACAAGGTCGTCAATCTAGTCCAACCTCTAGGTCTAAAACCACGGTAGCACGAATACCGAGACAACTCACGAGCCGCCAAGACCACTCCCTCGGGAAGGGAATGCAAGGGACTAAAGCCACCCACACGGGCCATACGGAAAACACAGAAGCACAATTCCCAGGGCAGCACACAAGCCGCCACGTCGATTTCCCCTCCCAGGGCAAGCGGGAAACCTCCAGCCCCAGGCCGGATAACTGGACTCGCAGTCCAAGGCCAAACACGTGGCCCACACGGGAATCACCTTCCAAAGAAACCCACGACATGCGGGGGAGACCCCACCGCACACACACCGATACACGGTGACTTGATCGAGCGTAACACGAAAGCCCGGGACACGTGGAGTCACCCGGACCCACCACACCTATGGGCACACTAATCGAGGTAACACGGTACCTCCAGACACCCAAAGACACGGTCACGGAATTCCATGGGGTGTTCGGGGCACTCACGAGACCTAAAGTCAACCACTGGGTCACAACCGGGTCGATCGGGGGTCAAAACCACGCAGACGGGAGCCGCAACGTAGTCACGGTCACCTGGGGACCGCGACCATAGTCACGGTCGACTGGGGACCGCGACCACACAGTAGTGGTCGACCGAGGACCGCGACTACGCAGTCACGGTCACCTCACGACCGCAACTAGCCACGCGCAAACCCGATGGTAGCGGTCGCCCAAGGACCGCGACCACACAGTCACGGTCGGGTCACGACCGTGACTAGCCGAAAATGGTCTATCGCACGTCCGCGACGCTTGCCGACGCTCTTGGGAAAACGCGGTTCTCCTAAGACCGTGACCAGTGAAAGCGGTTACTGGTGGACCGCGATCATTTCGGAAAACCGAGAACGGCGGGAAGATGTCCAAAAATCCGATCCACGCCCCGATCACCCCCGGGTGATGGGGAAACAAAGGGGAATCCATCCTTAAGCCCCTAGGCATACATCTAAACCCCTGGATCGGCCAAAAACGCCGTAAAACGAGAGATCCGGCTCACTCCCCAAAAACATGCATTTTTCCCCAAAACGCCCCAAACGACCCACTCGGCTCACCACGGCCTACAAAACTCACGGGGAAGGAAGTGCACGAGCTGGGGGTCCATCTCCCTACCTCCACCGAAGATTTCGCGCACCGTGGATGCCGATCCACGAAGAAACGCCTCCCAAACCCCGCCGGTGCCTCCACGCCCGCGAACCGGCTCGCCATGCGCCACCGCCTCGTTCCTCGACCCGTCCTCGCCATCCCTCGTCCCACGGGCCTCGCCACCTCGCCCCCATCCGCCTCCATCTACCGCGGGAGAAGAGAGGGAGAGAAGAGAGAGCGTGAGAAGGGAGAGAGTGAGGAAGAGAGAATGAGGGGAAGAGAGAGAGTGGGGGGTTTATATAAGAAAATCTGGAAAATCAGAAAAATCCCAAAAAATAGAAAAATACACCCTCGCGATCCTCGGAATGCACCGATCGCAACGGTACCACACTCGCCTAGGTGAACGGCCCGGTTCACCCGCAACGAGGTTCCGAAGGAATTACCGAAACACACACCGGGAATCGGAAAACACACGTGAAAAAGTCACGGAGCTCTTCCGGGCCTCCGAAACAACTCCGGATCGCGCCGATCCGAACACGAAAGATGTCCGAAATGAAATTTCGGGCACAACAGAGTTAGGCACTCTGAAAAACCAGATCCGGGACCCACAAAGAGGGATCTGAAAAACCCGGGGCATTACAGCCCTCCCCCCTTAAAGAAATTACGTCCTCGAAATTCAGGACCTAGCACAAAGTCACAGGGGAAGAATACTGAACCTCCTGACAGCGCTGTCAGAGCCCCAGCACAGAAAACCTCGATTCTCACAAAAACACCGATCCTGAGGGACACAGCCAGACTTACAATCACAAGCAACACCTCGCTCCTCGCGCCGAGCACACTGGCCAACAGAGCAGGCATATACCGAAGGACACAGTCCGACATCACCTCAGACAACGCGAGAATCCACCATGGCGCCACAACCACAATCTTGCTCACCGAGGAATCACAACCCTCGCACGAGAAAATAGCCACCGATCCATCCTATGGTCGGCAGACAAATCGCACATCAGCTTCGCAGCCAGCTGACAGGTCACACACCCTCCTCAAGGGAGCAACCAAAATAGAGCCTCTACCAGCTCAAGCAGTCATCTCAGCAGACCGCAACCAGAACATCGGCTCAGCACGAAGAAACACCCCACGCATGGCAAGCCGAAAGTCAGACGTAACACTGTGCCAACTCTTGTCAGAAGACAACTTCGACAAAGCCCAGATCCCATCCAGAAAGGCACATCACAGAAACGACCACCAAAGGTCTCTCTGGCACACGGCTCTCGCCACGCTCGAGCCCCAACCACCAGCATCTTCTGTCTGTGAAATGACCATGCGCCGACGATCACCAATCGCTCGCCCAGGTTCTTCCTCCTTTCCTGGTCCTTCACCGGGTCCGAAGGAAACATTCCAAACCTCGGCAAGCCATCCGTCGACTCCCACACAGACTGATGCCACATCTCGAGCTGCACTCCTCTCGGACACCGCGCCCGATCTCGATCATCGCTCCAACTCGACCCTCTCGGGGAGCACGATGAAACCAAGTGACAAAATCCTGGTGTCTTCAGTCATCACCTCACTGGACTCAGACTCACAGGGGAACCATCCCATGCTGGTCACCAAACCGGTGATAACCATTGCGACACCAACGTCCTATCATGGACCACCAAACCGACGCCAATCTCACAAAAAGGCCTCCGCCTAAAGGCTTCACTCTTCCATCTGGTCTCATCAAATCCTTCGATCAACCTCAAGTGGACACCTGCCAATCCCGATTCCGCCCTTACCACAGAGCCACGGGACACCACCTGAACAATGCTCACGGGTCCCCAAAGCAACAGACATCTCACCAAGGTTGGCTACGAGACTAGCCTTACCAGTCACTCGCAGCTACCAACAGGAACCCACAGCCTGCCAGAGATCACATCTCCAAAAATGATCTCATTCGAGGACACGACTAGGAACACAAGTCAGGCACCAGGCCACCGACTCTGACCAACACGTCCTCGACCTCCGTCAGGCGACATCCTCAACAACCCCATCCGGGTCTAACACCGACGCCTGACACGGCTTCCATCACAGGAACAGGGTACTCATGCGGCACACTAGCCAGCACTTTTCCCAACACTCCATCCTGCCAGTGCCAAGAATCACGATATCTCGGGCAACGGCACGGCAACAACACGTTTCACACAGAGGAAACAATCCTCCAATGCTCAACGCAACTCAAGAATCCGCCCGCAGCTACCAACGCTACGATCCTGAACCAGTGGGTCACAAGCCCACCACGCTTCCGTTGCGCACTCCGATCGGCGCGCACAGTCGAGAAAGCAAACATCGCCCAACCGGCACCGTCCTTCTGGAACAGCGCCAGCACACCCTCACACGACAAGGGAATGGGCACGACTTCTCGCAGGCAACCGTTGCCAAGACAAGGAGCACGTCTCGCACGGGCTTCATGGCACACAAGGCCAACCAATCCGAACACATAATGCAAGACGACGATCCTCAGCCCAACACAATCTCTCCAACCAAAGGAGGAACCAAACACACTTCCGACCAACGGAAGAACTCCACGCTCGACCTGACCTCGAACCTCGTGCATGATGGAAATAGCACCATCCAGCACCAAGGAAAACCATCGCTTCCATCAGGTCAGCACCTCCGACACACCCGACGAGTGTCACGTCGGACCACAATCACAGCATCTCTCGACGCACCACCATTGCAATTCCTCGAACTGCAACACACCACGCCAAGAGCCACGACACGAGCCATAACGACAACCGCCGATGCTCATCCTCGAGTCCCGAACTCGCCGTGGAGTCTTCACATCTCAAGCCAACTCCAAGGCGAACACAACCCATTCGCACACAAGAGCGCAGGAGCAAGACTTACTGGGACACCATAGCCCCAATCCTGCTTCGAAATCCGTAAAACAATCGAGACCAACACGTCATTTCTGACGCCACAGAGCACGACAAGGACATCAGGCTCGACGAAACAGCAGCTCACCGAGAAGATCCTCCGCTCACCCGAGCACACTTCTCGATCAGAACACCTCAGGGGCTGGACAAACCTCAAGCTGGAGTGGCCAAAACCGACAGCAGCTCCCTCAGAGCACGCTCACAGCCACTTACCCACAAAAAATCTTCCCCAGCCACCTGACCACGCCGCAGATTCCCCGAACGCAGCACCGCGAGCTCGCGCCTGCCAGCAACCTCTGCCCAACGTAGTACAACCAGGGCCACCACCGATGAGGGAGAAGGCTCTCAACCTCAATCCTTAGACCCCATGTTGGCACGAAAGCCACGAACAGCAACCACCTTCACAGCGCCGCACAGCGCACTCAAGCTCTTAAGCGAGAAACTAGGCAGAAAGTGAACACAAAACCCTAAGCCAGCTGCCGACTGTACTGGACCTTATGGACTCTGATCACTGTAATATCTCAAATTCCTATGTACGTCCACAACCACCGCTCTGATACCAGCTGTAACAACCCGAGAATCCGATTACCGGGAAGGCCCGATAACCCGAGACTCGCACCGCCGCCCACGAGCCGGGAGGGCTCGGAAGGGCTAAAAGGAGTGTGGAGGCACAAAGAAATAAGAAATAAAGTAGGATAATTCAACAATTAACAGAAATAAATAAACAACTATAGCTATAACAGAGTCCAGTCCAACAAAAAGTACAGTCTAAAGCAGTAAAGCGTACCACATGCCGAGTGAACACTCGGCCCAGCGAGCTGGCAACTGAGAACCTCTGCTCCGCTCCCTAGAACCTCGAGGAAGAACCGCCACACCTGAAAAGCAGGGAATGAGTCTCCAAAACAGAGACTCAACAAGGATCCCGCGGAACCCCAATCGAAAATAACGGCGGTACCGAAAAGGAAGGCTGCGAGAGCAACCGCAACAGTAGGAACAGTAAACCCGGTGGCCGGTCGAAACACGGCACTACAACTACTCCTACTGTACCAGAAACACACCCTGACCTCGCGGTCGAGGCTATCGAACTACACTAGTACCGCTTACCGAAGTAAAAACACACGGCAACCATGCCGTAGAGGCCTGTCTCCCAAAACACGGCCAACCTGGACACGCTGTCCAAAGTGCAACCCTGACACTTGGTCACGGGTACCGCACGACAAGACGCAACCTCGGTAAAGCCACTAGCACTAGTCTGACGGCGCGAAAACCAACACACGCGCCACGGCGAAACAACCGAAACTCAACGGTCGACACGACCGAAACCCGAAGGTCAAAGTCACGGAAATTGACAGTCTGTCACTCTCAACTCGACAGGAGTACCTCTCACTAGAAGCACAGTCGGTAGCGTCCCCTGACGTCTTACACCGCACCGCAGGTGAACTGCCTGACGTGGTAGCGCCTACCAAAGGCACGAACACCGTACAAGTAACCATAAACAAGTGACTAGCTGGGGTCACGCCCGTCGACGTGGGTCCAACCGCCCCCAACCACGTGTGCACACACAGACCGCGCGTCCCTGGTCTGGCCCTCTGACCGGTTTTCCCCTCAGCCGGACTCTGGCTGTAAGACGTGGGGCCCGACGGCAACCGGTCCACAAACCGTCTCTAAGGGTAAGCCCATACACCACTCCCTGGTGCGATCATCACACGCGTATTGGTAGGCTACGACTAGTGGAGGGTCACTGAGAGAGTAGACTCTCAAGTCAACGGAAAACAACATCCGAATCCGACGATGTACGGGGACCATCCCACGTACCTGCACCGTCACACGGCGACCACAGTCGAAGAAGAAACAAGACTCGCAGTCCACGGCCACGCACGCACCCTGCGCGAGAGTCGAGAAAACTCAAGTGGCGCTAAGCCACTGGGCTCTGGGCAGTCCTCTAGATGCACTACACCCAACAGTCCTTGAGTCACAAGACTCGGGGTCAAGGCCGTTGTACGCAACAGCACAAGGCCGTCAATCTAGTCCAACCTCTAGGTCTAAAACCATGGTAGCACGAATACCGAGATAACTCACGAGCCGCCAAGACCACTCCCTCGGGAAGGGAACGCAAGGGACTAAAGCCACCCACACGGGCCATACGGAAAACACAGAAGCACAATTCCCAGGGCAGCACACAAGTCGCCACGTCGATTTCCCCTCCCAGGGCAAGCGGGAAACCTCTAGCCCCAGGCCGGATAACTGGACTCGCAGTCCAAGGCCAAACACGTGGACCACACGGGAATCGCCTTCCAAAGAAACCCACGACATGCAGGGGAGACCCCACCGCACACACACCGATACACGGTGACTCGATCGAGCGTAACACGAAAGCCCGGGACACGTGGGGTCACCCGGACCCACCACACCTATGGGCACGTTAATCAAGGTAACACGGTACCTCCAGACACCCAAAGACACGGTCACGAAATTCCATGGGGTGTCCGGGGCACTCACGAGACCTAAAGTCAACCACGGGGTCATAACCGGGTCGACCGGGGGTCAAAACCACGCAGATGGGAACCACAACGTAGTCACAGTCACCTGGGGACCGCGACCACAGTCACGGTCGACTAGGGACCACGACCACACAGTAGTGGTCGACCGAGGACCGTGACTACGCAGTCACGGTCACCTCACGACCGCAACTAGCCACGCGCAAACCCGATGGTAGCGGTCGCCCAAGGACCGCGGCCACACAGTCACGGTCGGGTCACGACCGCGACTAGCCGAAAATGGTCTATCGCACGTCCGCGATGCTTGCCGATGCTCTTGGGCAAACGCGGTTCTCCTAAGACCGCGACCAGTGAAAGCGGTTACTGGTGGACCGCGATCATTTCAGAAAATCGAGAACGGCGGGAAGACGCCCAAAAATCTGATCCACGCCCCGATCACCCCCGGGTGATGGGGAAACAAAGGGGAATCCATCCCCAAGCCCCTAGGCATACATCTAAACCCCTGGATCCGCCAAAAACGCCGTAAAACGAGAGATCCGGCTCACTCCCCAAAAACATGCATTTTTCCCCAAAACGCCCCAAACGACCCGCTCGGCACACCACGGCCTACAAAACTCACGGGGAAGGAAGTGCACGAGCTGGGGGTCCATCTCCCTACCTCCACCGAAGATTTTGCGCACCGTGGACGCCGATCCACGAAGAAACGCCTCCCAAACCCCGTCGGTGCCTCCACGCCTGCGAACCGGCTCGCCATGCGCCACCGCCTCGTTCCTCGACCCGTCCTCGCCGTCCCTCGTCCCACGGGCCTCGCCACCTTACCCCCATCCACCTCCGTCGGCCGCCGGAGAAGAGAGGCAGAGAAGAGAGAGCGTGAGAAGGGAGAGAGTGAGGAAGAGAGAATGAGGGGAAGAGAGAGAGTGGGGGGTTTATATAGGAAAATCCGGAAAATCGGAAAAATCTCGAAAAATAGAAAAATACGCCCTCGCGATCCTCGAAACGCACCTATCGCAACGGTACCACACTCGCCTAGGTGAACGGCCCGGTTCACCCCCAACGAGGTTCCGAAGGAATTACCGAAACACACACCGGGAATCGGAAAACACACGCGGAAAAGTCGTTGAGCTCTTCCAAGCCTCCGAAACAACTCCGGATCGCGCCGATCCGAACACGAAAGATGTCCGAAACGAAATTTCGGACACAATGGAGTCAGACACTCTAAAAAACCAGATCCGGGACCCACAAAGAGGGATCCGAAAAACTCGGGACATAACAGTTGATGCCACTAGGCCAGAAGGGAAGAATAAGGGGATAAAGGGAGCCGAGGAGGGACCTGCAACATCTGAGCCTGGCGGCGAGTTGCTAACGGTCTTCCTTAACGGTGACCCAACCCTAGGAGTAAAGATTGGAGCCGAGCTCCCACTTGAGGAACAAGAAAAATATAAAGATTTTCTTGCGCAGTACATCCGAGTCTTTGCATGGTCCGATGAGCACCTTCCCGGGATCCCGGGAGACGTGGTGATGCACAAGCTCAACCTCGACCCAACAGCAAAGCCAGTACAACAGCGCAGGAGAAAGCACTCCCCATCGAAGCAAGCAGTCATCAAAGAGCAAATCATCAAGGGACAGAAGATTGGCCTCTTTCGTCTGGTTCTGTACCCTACATGGCTCGCCAACGTCGTCCTGGTACCAAAAGCTTCTGGGAAATGGCGGATGTGCGTGGATTTCACCGATCTCAACCAGGCTACCCTGAAGGACTGCTATCCGTTACCGAGCATCGATCAACTGGTCGATTCAGCCTCTGGTAACAAGCTGCTCAGCTTCCTGGACGCCCACTCCGGCTACCATCAGATCAGGATGGACCCGGAGGACATCGAGAAGACCGCCTTCATCACCGACTTCGGCGTACACTGCTACACCCGGATGCGTTCGGGTTAAAGAACGCTGGAGCAACATATCAAAGACTGATCAACCACATTTTCGAAGGACAGCTCGGTCGGAACGTCGAGGCCTATATTGATGACATGCTTGTCAAAATGCCCAAGGCTGAAGACCACCTCGTCGACCTAGCCGAGACCTTCGACACTCTCCTGAAGCACAACATGAAGCTCAACCCCACCAAGTGTGCCTTTGGAGTCAGATCCGGGAAGTTCCTAGGCTTCCTGGTCACTCAGCGTGGAATCGAGGCCAACCCCAACAAGCTCCAGGCAATCCTGGACATGAGGCCACCTACCTGCATCAAGGACGTCCAACGCCTTACGGGGCGCATTGTTGTACTCAACCGTTTCCTGTCCCGGGCGGTTGAACGATGCCTACACTTCTTCAAATTGTTGAGGGGACCCAAAATGGCATCTGCTACGTTCGCCTGGGACGAGGAATGTCAGAAGGTGTTTCATTAACTCAAGGAATTCTTGGCCTCGCCCCCGGTGCTATCCAAACTAGTCCAAGGCGAAGCTCTACACCTCTACCTCTCGACAACCCCTTCTACTGTAAGCTCGGTCCTGGTCAGAATGACGCAGGAGTCGAGAGACCCATTTACTACGCTAGCAAGGTGCTTAATGAGGCCAAAAGAAGGTACCTCACAACCAAGAAACTCGTGCTAGCGTTGGTTACCTCGGCCAAGCGCCTCCGACCCTACTTCCAAGGGCACCCCATCGTCGTATTCACCGGCGAACCCCTGAAGAAGATTCTCTTTCACCCTGAAGCCTCGGGACGCCTCGTCAAGCGGGCCATCATGCTCGGGGCCTACGATATCTCGTATCGCCCTCGCTCGGCTATTAAAGGACATGCTCTCGCAGACTTCATCGCTGAAAGCACGGTCCCAATTGAAGAAGCACTTCCACCAACGACTGGGCCTACCTGGGATCTGTTCGTCGACGGATCCTCTAATTCGACAGGAAGCGGCGCCGGCATTCTCCTCAAGTCCCCTGAAGGAGTGGAACTTCAGTACACCCTGAAGTTCAACTGTAGAAACCCAATAATTAAAAATGAGAAATAACTTTTTCAATTTCATTATGTAATTAAAATTTTCATGAAATAATTAAATTACATTTTTACTATATGAAATAAACTAGTTTATTGAATTTACTTGAAGTAAATAGAAAATTAAATACTTTAACCCTTAGATAAATCATAGTAAGCCCAATAAAAGTCCATATAATGGATTAGGATTACAATTGGCCCATTGGATAATCCATAATGGGCTGGATTAGTGGTTAACGGATTAATAAAGGATAATTAGACCTTAAATTTGTAACACATATTAAATGCCTTTTGAAAAGGATTATAATAATCCAATTTCTAGAAGGTTGACATAAAAAATCGACCCTTACCTAACAGCCCACCTTGGACTAGCCATTTTTACATTGGTTTCACACCAAATGGAGGCTAGATTAAGAAGAAAAATTGGAATTTTCTACCAATTCGGAGTTAGAAAGTTTGGCAATATTAGGCAAGGAATCTCGACAAATTTGGCCAATTTTTACCTATAAATAGAACCCCATTCAACCCTCGAATCATCCCTGGAAGCCAAGGCTATGCTGCTGTAGTGATTGGAGGAGATTTGAAGGAAGAATCAAGGGTTTTCTTATTCCGACCTATATTTCTTTCTCTTGTTAGATCTGCTCAAAGGTAGGTGTCTCTCAAGCCAAATCTTAATTAAAGTATGCCATCTTGTTCATTTTTCAGTGCTCTTTCCATTGATACATGTTTTCCTAAATTTCATTAAGAAATGAGCAAGTTATGGTCATTTTATTGGAGGGGTATTCCCGTTTTTCGTCAGATCCAGAACTTGCTACACCTCAGGAGCGCGTTCTGAATGCGCTGCCCCGACATAGCGTGTTCATACAGAGTATTTTTTCGCCCACAGGGGTCAAACAGATAATAAAAAATATATATATATATATTTTCTGAACGCGCTACCCGATGGTAGCGCGATCTTCAGATCGCTCTAGCAGAGGCTTGCGCGTTCATAAAACTTTTACCCGGAATACCGGGGGTCAAAATATATACGGGGGTCAGACAAAACAATTTCAAAACCAACCACACCTCAGTTCGGCACGGCACGGCACGACATAAATAAATAAATATAAAAATAAATAAATATTTTAATAGTTTTGCATCCACACACAACTCGAGCCCACATCCCATGCCCCTTGGGTCCTAACCCAAGGGTGAGCTCTCCAACATATAAAGCAATGAGAGTTTTCTAAACTTCCAATGTGGGACTAAAGATTAGTCACTACACAATATGAATTATAACATTTGGAATCTCCAATAATTATAAGTAGTTAGTCACCAAAAATAAGAAAAGGTAATATTAGCATGTTTTAATTCTTACAGCATGTTAAAAAAATTATTGTTTTGCATGTAAAAAGGAAAAATCTATTTTTAACCATAATATTAGTAAATTAATGCATGAAAAATATTTTCAGCATGTTAAAAATAACTTCCAACATGATAAAATTATTTTATACATACTGAGATATAAAAACTAGTTTCAGCATGTTAAATCTATTTAAAACTAAATTTTGTGCAAGCTAAACCTAATTTCCTATTAAATAATTAGTAAATTGATGCATGAAAATTACTTCCAGCATGATAAAATTTCTTCCAGCATGATAAAATTATTTCTAGCATGTTAGAATTATTTTTGGCATTTTAGAATTATTTTCTGTGTATCAAAACTATTTTTCAGCATGATAATTCTATTTTCTTATCAAATAATTAGTAAATAAATATAGAAAAATAATTTTCAGCGTGATAAAATTTGTGTTGTTATCAAAGAATTTCTTTAATCAGCATCTTAAACTTATCTTTATCATCTTATCAGTAAGTTAATGTGTGAGAATTATTTTATCATGTTAAGTATTAATTTTAGCATGTTAAAAAATAATTTTCAGCATGTAAAAATTAAATCCAGCATGAAAAAATTTATTTTTATCATATTATCAGTAAATTAATGTATGAAAATTATTTTTTGCAAGTTAAAATTATTTTCAGCAAGTTAGAATTATTTTCGACATAAAAACCTATTTTCATAACCAAATTCTGATTTTTATAATAAATCACCGTTTTGGCTCAACTAATGCATCTCTAATGTACAAAAAACTTCCTGTAATCATGTCTAAACACTTGTAAACCAAATGCACACAAGATTAAACCATGGAATTAAATTAATTCTATTAAACTCTAATTACATGAATTTTCTTCCGAGTTACCGTTCTTTCTTGAATTCCACGACATAATGTCGTTAAACATGATGCCTTAAAATTATTATTCACTCCTCTTGCTACTTCGGAGATTTTTGCCAGATCTTTACTTTTTACAAATGAGCTTATTCTTGAAATTCATTGGCCATAGTGTTAAGTGGATGTCTAAACGTACTTGGGATCTTATGATCCATTGACCCAATGCCTGGCATTAATGGGGCCCGGTCTGGTCTTGGGAGGAGCGCCCGAAAGTAGTTGTGACCATGGGAGTTGATTGACCACGGTGTGACATTGTACCGAAGTGCATGACTTGCTAGATTTTTACGGCATTCCATAATTCGTACTTGTTACTTGTTTACTTGTTTACTTGAAAATTACATGAATTACTTGACTTGTGTGAAAATGGCCAATTACATGGAATTCTTTACTTGTTCAAAGTCATTACTTGGAAATTTATTTTGATATCATGTTATCTCAATTACTTGGAAATTCCATTCATGTTATACACTTTCCGATACAACTTGGAAAAAAATCACTTAAATTGTAAATACTTAAAGATTGCCTGGTTTTTAGAGATATAAAATCATACTGAGCTTTTAGCTCACCCTACATTTTGGTTAATTGTTGCAGGAAATAAAAATGAATAAGGGAATGGACAAGAGTGAGAGAGTGACTTTCTTTTTTACCTAGGTTTATGTAGATCATTAGTGTTTTTACAAGAATGATGTACTTTGGGATTGGAAGTTGTAATTTACCTTTATGGCTTATGAATTAGTGATGTAAACTTCATTTTGATGGAATAAAAGTATCATTTTCCCATTCATTTCTGTCTTTATAAATAAAATTATACATGCTCTGATCGACACGCTTGTTTACGACTAGTTTGCGTCCCGATATTTCACGTCGGGACGTGTCAGTCTTTGTGGTATCTGAGACTAGGTTACATAAAATCCTAGGTTTCACAATTTTAGGTTCATTCTTAAACTTAGGTTAGGTTTCACTTGGTATAGGATCAATATCTAGAAACTTGGATAAGGACTTAAACATTCCTGGTAAGCACAGGTAGAAACATGGGTTAAGTTTTAAAGAAAAGATTTATCAAGAAATAAACAAATGAATAAAATAATTAAACCTTGTAATTATGGTTGTAGGTTAATTCTCGCAAATGGCCGCCAAGAGAGCTCAATGGCGCGAGATGCAACGCACCGTTCAAAGTTTAACCCAAGCCCTCCAACAGGTTACCCAAGGAGGAGTAAACCGAGGAGCCGGAGATTTGCATAGGAATTACTGGAGCATGAACCCTCCCAATTTCACAGGATCTACGGATCCGGATGAGGCCGAACATTGGATTAAGGAGATAGAGAGGATATTTCGAGTCATGCAATGTGCCGACGAGGAAAAGGTCATACTCGCTACTTTCCAACTGGAAAGGGATGCACGTGCCTGGTGGGAATCGGTCGAAGCTACTTTACCGCACGACCAAATTCTATGGGAAGAGTTTGTGGAACACTTCAGTAGTAAATATTTTTCCGACTGAGTGCAAGAAACGAAGGCCGCCGAATTTGCCGCTTTGAAGCAACGGGGTTTATCGGTAGCCGAATATGAAGCTCAATTCTTAAGATTATCTCGGTACGCTCCACATCTCGTGGGTACCGACAAAATGAAGGCAATGAGGTTCTTAAATGGCTTAAGGCCTCAATATATTACTCAACTCGTCCCGAAGGATATCCAAATTTATTCTGATGCGGTACAGAGAGCACAACTCCTAGAAGATGCAACGGAGTTATCGGATCGCATCCGAGGAAGGGAAGTCAAGAGAGAGCAAGTTACTGGGTCCGGAAGTATCAAACCTTCCTTCGGGAAGGGAAGTCAATTAGCGGTTATAACTTACCCGCTGATTTGGTATGCATGGAGATGGATGGATATGATGTTATATTGGGTGCCGATTGGCTATCTGCACATGGTGCTAGTGTCAACTGCAAGTTGGGTACGGTAACTTTTATAGGTTACCCCAACCTCTTATTTTCTGGTATCAGGCATTCTAAACACTTGTCTCTCATTTCGGTCCTCAAAGCCGAAAAATTATTAAGGAAGGGTTGTGCCGGTTTCTTAGTTTCTATCACTATGACCGAGCACACGGAACCCGTTCTAAAGGACATTCCTATCGTTCAAGATTATTCTGATGTATTTCTGGATGAGTTGCCTGGTATTCCTCCCGAGAGAGAAGTGGTTTTATCTATTCATTTAATTCCGAGAGCTGCACCAGTTTGTAAAGCTCCATATCGGATGTCTGCCGTTGAAATGAAAGAGTTAAAGGAACAACTACTGGAGTTATTGGAAAAAGGGTTTATCCGACCAAGTACTTCACCTTGGGGAGCCCCGATCCTCTTTGTTAAAAAGAAGGATGGTTCGATGAGACTATGTGTTGATTATCAGCAATTGAATCAACTCACCATCAAGAATAAATATCCATTGCCAAGGATTGATGAATTATTCGACCAGATTTCTGGAGCTCGATATTTCTCAAAGATCGATCTTCGATCAGGTTATCATCAATTAAAGATCAAGGAACGTGATATTCACAAGACTGCATTCTGGAGTAGGTATGGACATTATGAGTTCACCGTTATGCCTTTTGGCTTAACAATGCGCCTGCCGCATTTATGCAATTAATGAACAGCATATTCCGGCCATACCTCGATCAATTTGTGGTTGTCTTTATCGACGACATTTTGATCTACTCCAAGTCCAAGGAAGAACATGAGGAACATCTCAAGAAGGCCCTTCAATTATTAAGAGATCACAAGCTTTATGCCAAATTAAGCAAGTGTGATTTCTGGTTGGAGGAAGTTTCTTTTTTCGGTCACATAATTTCTCGGAACGGTATCGCCGTCGATCCTTCAAAGGTCGAGGCCGTAAAGATCTGGGAAAGACCTACTAGTGTGATAGAAATTCGAAGCTTCTTGGGATTGGTTGGATATTACCGAAGATTTATTAAGGATTTTTCAAAGATCGCAGTATCTTTAACAAGATTGACAAGGAAGGATAATCCTTTTATATGGTCCGAGGAATGTGAGAAAAGCTTTCAAACTTTAAATGATTGTCTGACGACTACTCTTGTTCTCACATTACCTATGAAGGAGGAGGATTCGAAGTATATGTTGATGCATCTGGAATTGGCCTAGGTTGCGTATTAATGCAACATGGCAAGGTCATAGCTTATTCCTCACGACAATTGAAGAAGCATGAGGAAAATTATCCCGTACATGACCTAGAACTGGCGGCTGTGATCTTTGCTTTGAAGATCTGGCAACATTACCTCTATGGCAAAGCCTTTACGGTGTATTCTGATCACAAGAGTCTCAAATATTTATTCTCTCAAAAGGAGCTCAATATGAGACAAAGACGGTGGTTGGAATATTTAAAGGATTTTGACTTCTCTATACAATATCACCCCGAAAAAGGCAATGCCGTAGCTGATGCACTTAGCTGGAAACAGATGGCTTTATTATCGAGCATGATGGTTAAAGAATGGCATCTACTTGAGAAAATGGCCAAACTAAACCTCAATATGGAGGAGAAGGAAGGCGGAGTCTTTATTGCAAATATTCGACTCCAACCCGAGTTACTCTCAGAAATCAAGGAACGGCATGTTGATGATCCGATGATCGTTGAAATTAGAGAGAAATTAGATCAACGACCAGATTTTCTTCTAGCTGATGATGGAAGGTTATTATTCAAAGGAAGAACATGTGTACCTGATTGTTCTATCCTCAAGGGTAAAATCTTGGAGGAAGCACATCGGTCTAGGTATACTATTCACCCCGGTGCTACAAAAATGTACCAAGACCTCAAGAGAACATTCTGGTGGCCGAATATGAAGAGAGAGGTAGCCGAGTTCATAAGCCGATATTTGGTTTGTCAACAAGTCAAGGCCGAACACCTCAAACCGGCTGGCAAGCTCAAGCCTCTCAAAATACCGGAATGGAAATGGGATAGTATCGGTATGGACTTCATTGTTGGATTACCGAAGACCCGAAGTGGTTTTGATGCTATATGGGTAATTGTGGAACGGCTAACAAAGTCCGCTCACTTTTTACCTATCAAGACTAGATGGACCGTGGATGTTCTAGCCACTTTATATATCAAGGAGATCGTAAGACTGCACGGTATTCCAAGCTCTATTATTTCGGACCGAGATCCGAGATTCACCTCTCATTTCTGGAAGGGTTTACAATCGTCTATGGGTACTAGACTAAGGTTTAGTATGGCTTTTCACCCTCAGACGGATGGACAAACCCAGAGGATGAATCAAATTATTGAAGATATGTTGAGAGCCTGCATGATTGACTTCGGTGGTAGTTGGCATGAACACTTACCGCTGATTGAGTTCGCTTATAACAATAGCTATCAGTCGAGTATTCAAATGGCACCATTCGAAGTATTATATGGCCGAAGTTGCAGATCGCCTCTATGCTGGAGCGAGGTTGGTGACAAAGGATTGATTGGTCCCGACATTGTACAAGACACAGTTGACAAAATCCAGTTGATACAAGAAAGGCTAAAGGTCGCTCAATCACGGCAAATGAGCTGCGCCGACAACCGGAGGAGAGACCTTGAATTCCAAGTGGGGGAGCATGTCTTCTTAAAGATCTCACCCATACTAGGAATTAGAAGATTCGGCATCAAAGGAAAGCTAAGTCCGAGATTTATCGGCCCTTTCGAGATTCTGGAGAGAATCGACGAGGTAGCATACAAGCTAGCTTTACCTTCTCAACTGGCCGGTGTACATGACGTATTCCATGTATCCATGCTAAGGAAATACGTCTATGATCATTCACATGTGATACAATTTGAAGAATTGAAACTCCAAAAGGACTTATCATATGAAGAAAGACTGATCAAAATGTTGGATCGAAAATTACACCAACTGAGGAATCGGGCCATTCCGATGGTAAAAGTTCAATGGAGCAAGTGTGGATTCGAGGAAGCCACCTGGGAAATGGAAGAGTCCATCAAGAAGAAGTATCCAGACTTAATCTCAGGTTAGAAATTTGACTTCTCTATTCGAATATTTGACTTTTAGTTATATAATGTGAATTTGGAGGACCAAATTCTTTTAAGTGGGGAATGATGTAGAAACCCGATAATTAAAAATGAGAAATAAAATTTTCAATTTCATTATGTAATTAAAATTTTCATGAAATAAATAAATTACATTTTTACTATATGAAATAAACTAGTTTATTAAATTTACTTGAATTTACTTGAAGTATATAGAAAATTAAATATTTTAACCCTTAGATAAATCATAGTAAACCCAATAAAAGTTCATATAATGGATTAAGATTACAATTGGCCCATTGGATAATCCATAATGGGATGGATTAGTGGTTAAAGGATTAATAAAGGATAATAAGACCTTTAATTCGTAACACATGTTAAATGCCTTTTGAAAAGGATTATAATAATCCAATTTCTAGAAGGTTGACATAAAAAATCAACCCTTACCTAACAGCCCACCTTGGACCAGCCGTTTTTACATTAGTTTCACACCAAATGGGGGCTAGATTAAGAAGAAAAATTGGAATTTTCTACCAATTTAGAGTTGGAAAGTTTGGCATTGTTAGGCAAGGAATCTCGACAAATTTGGCCAAGTTTTACCTATAAATAGAACCTCATTCGACCCTCAAATCATCCTTGGAAGCCAAGGCTGTAAGGCCTGTGCCTTATTGGATCCTTAACGGATTTTGTTCTTGTATTTGTTCTGGAATTTTTGGCTATTTTTCTGGATTTTTAGGAATTTATCTGGTATTTTTCCGATTTTATTTGGAGCCTTGAGGGTTATCAAAAATTAATAAGATTTTAATATATATAATAATTATATTATATATATTTTAATTTTATTTTTTATTTCTTTTAATCCCTCACCCTCTCTCTCTCTCCCTCGTCGATCTCACTCTCCCTCACGCTCTCTCTCTCTAGCCGATCACCTCTCCCCCTTTCTCTTGGGATTCGGGCGAGTCGACGTCGGTTTGAGGCGTGGTTGGCGCCATTGGATTCCTCGCGTCGAGAGGAACGCGTGGGTACCCATTTCGGCATGATTCGGTGATCGTGGGAGCGAGGTGGAGCGTGAAGGCCTCGTGGCTCTTCCTCCTTGCATGCGACAATTTCGTCGGTTTCGACTCGCAAAAGGTAGGGGGATGGAATCCTGATCTTGCTAGGATCATTTCCTATAGCTCGTTCTTCCGATTAGAGCCCCGTAGCACGCATAATGTTCATTTTTCCTATTTGTGGGGTTTTAGCTAAATTCTTGAGTTTAATGCTTTTTAGGCATTGCATGTGATGTTTTTAGGTGTTAAATTATTGTATACGATGTATGGTTTGACAGGTTACAGGTTTCTACGTCGATACCCGACGATTTTTATCATCCGGGAGGGTTCCGGTTTTCAAACCGAACCCGCCCGTGTCCCAGGTGGTGTGACGGTCCTGCCAGGAACCATCACATGCCTGACGGTCCTTAGAGGACGCGTCGTTTCCAAACAACGGCCCGATGAGGGTGCGTTATTTGGAGAGTAACGGTGGGATCCCCATCCGTTACTCGTCTTGCTTTTCGCCTTGACTAGGTCAGGCGGTTAGCCCGACGGCCAGTCGACCGGCCGTCGCTTCCGTCCGACGCGCCTGAGCGAGCGTGTCGCTTCGCCTGCGACTGATTTCGAACGGTGTATGTTGGGTTTTGGCCTCGGGTGGATGTAACGGCGGTGACCCAACACGTTGCATTGATGTAACGCACAGGGCCCCTACCGTCGCATTCCCTTTTGGGTCTTTTGAGCTGGAACTCAGGCGGAAGTAACGGATGGAGACAGACGCGTCGTTCTTGGTGTAACGCGCCAGTCCCCGACCGTCGCTTTCATGTAGCGCGTGGGCACCCGACCGCCGCTTGCCTGTTGGTTTGAAATAGTTGCCAGCCTTCTCGTTATGTGTTCCATTCTATATACATGCCATGTTTACGTTACTGTAGTATTTGATGGCGTATTTCTACATCCCAATAGAATAACTTTTCTTTCCATGCAATGGAACCACTGCTGTTGCCCTAAGGTCTGTTGTGTGCCGACCCGCTTGAGGATAGCGGAGGGGTGTTTCCCATACACGGTTTGTAAGCTAGTTCCGTGGGCTCCCAGCCAATGGTAGCGTCCTACCAAGGGAGAAAACTAGCTAGAGGGCCTGGCTCAGGCTAGAGTCAGTGTGTGCACACGTAGTCGGAGACTGTGGACTGACACCGACTGGTGCCACTCCGACTGGTCACTTGGTTTGGTACTGTTTACGCGCTCAGCTTGTCGTTTACCGACTGCGAGTGCTTGAGACGCAATGTAAGTCGTCAGTGGACGCTTCTGGTTTCTACTCTAGTGGTTGTCCTTCCTTACTCTGGGTCGTTACAGTTGGTATCAGAGCTGATGTTTGAGGAATTGTATAAGGAATTGAAATTTGTGTTTGTCCAGAGCTAGTCCTATGTCATCTATTGCTGGCTTAGGGTGTTTTCTATATGATCGATGGATTTTGTTGTTGTTTTATGATCTCGGCAGAGTAATTATGCCGCCTCGTCGAGGAAGACCTCCTCAAGTTCCTCGTGCTCCTCGAGATGCGCCCAGGGAAGATAGTGGTTCCGCACCTCCTACTACAGTTCCTACTGTTCCGATTGTTCCTCCTCCAGTGCCTGTTATCGCTCCTCCTGTTGAAGTGCCTGGAAGTCGAGGCAAGGCTTTGAAGGAATTCCTGATGTTCAATCCGCCTCCTTTCGATGGTCAAGCTGATCCAGAGGTTGCGAGGCAATGGCTGGATGCGATCGAGCGTGTATTTGTTTCGATGGAATGTGCTGAAGATGAGAAGGTTATGCTTGCCACCTTTCAACTCCAGGGTACGGCCATTACGTGGTGGAAAGCCGAGTGGCAGATTGCTTTTCATTCAAGACATCTTCGACAGATCACATAGTCAGAGTTCGCAGCTGCTTTCGAGCGTGCCTACACTCCTGCCTGTTTACAAATGGCAAAGATGTATCAATTTATGGAGCTGACTCAAGGCAGTATGACGGTGCTTCAGTATCGGAATAAGTTTATGGAATTGGGTCAGTATGCGCCCCATGTGCTGGCTAGTGAAGCTTTAAAGACACAACAATTCTTGCGAGGTTTGAGGCCAGAATTGAAGATGCCCCTGATTGCAAGTCGTGTTGGAGACCTTGATAGTGCGTGCCAGACAGCTGTGGCACTTGAGCTGGAAATGACGAGGCCGGGTGGATATCCTCAGGCAGGGTTAGTTCAGCCCGTAGTACAGTCTCAGCAGGCGTACCGACCACTAGTGCCAGGTGTTCCCTCAGTCCAGTCAGAGGTTAGCAATGCTTCCTCTCCTTCCAAGACCAAGTTTAAGAAGTTCAAGAAGAAGAAGAAGTTTTTCCAGCAGCCGTCCGGTACAGATGTAGTTCAGCAGCCGACAGCACCTTCTACTCAGACTCGTCAGAGCTCAGCTGTCAGTCAGCCATGGACGTGTCGGAGATGCGGTGGTCATCACAAGGGCCAGCCGTGTTCACTTCCCATTGTTTGCTTTCGGTGTGACCAGCCGAGTCATGTGGTCTGGGATTGCTCGCTGAGGCCGAAACAATTACAAGCCCCTCAATTTTCTCAACCTCAGTAGTCGCAATTCAGACCTCCTCCTGCACCGCAAGCTCAACAGTTCTTTTCTCAAGCATCGGCGTCTTCTCAGCAATCCTCAGCTGGATCTAAGAAGCAGAAAGGCAAGGTTTCTCATGTAACTAGAGCTGATGCTGTTGCAGCCCATCTTGTGGAAGGTACGATTATGCTTTATGGTCATTCAGCTCGTGTCTTATTTGATTCTGGTGCTTCTCACTCTTTTATTTCTGAGAATTTCATGGCATGTATTGAGGAACCGACTTCAGAGATAACTTGTGAGATGTATGTTGAGATGCCTTCGGGAGATTTCATGATTACACCTCTGTATTTGGAAGAGTCTCCTGTTTTGATCAATAATCACCAGTTGCCGGCGAGATTATATGCATTGCAGTTGGCAGATTATGATGTCATTCTGGGAATGGATTGGTTGGAGCATTATGGAGCTGTGGTTGACTGCAGATCAAAGAAAGTCTATTTTCAGCCACAGGGGAAATCAGCTTTTTATTTCCAAGGTATTCGATCCCGATCTTCTCGTATGATTATTTCTACTATTCGAGCCTATAGGTTGCTTAGTGCAGGTTGCCAGGGGTTTCTTGCTTCTGTGGTTGCTGTTGAAAAACCACAGCGGGATGTCTGTGATATTCCTGTTGTTTGTGAGTTCCCTGATGTGTTTCCTGATGAGTTTCCAGGCTTGCCTCCAGAGCGAGAGATAGATATGGTGATTGAACTGATTCCAGGTACAGGCCCGTTAGCGAAGGCACCGTACCGAATGGCTCCAGTTGAATTGAAAGTACTGCGAGCACATCTACTTGAATTATTGGAAAAAGGTTATATTCACCCCAGTTTTTCTCCGTGGAGTGCCCAGTGCTATTTGTGAAAAAGAGAGATGGAAGCCTGAGGCTTTGTATTGATTACAGGCAATTGAATCAGGTGAGTATCAAGAATAAGTATCCGCTTCCCAGGATTGATGATTTGTTTGACCAGCTACAGTCTGCTACTGTCTTTTCACGGATTGATCTCCGGTCTGGCTACTTCCAATTGCGAATTCGGGAATCTGATGTGGAAAAGATAGCTTTTAGCACTCGATATGGTCACTTTGAATTTCTGGTGTTGCCGTTTGGTTTGACTAATGCCCCAGCAGCTTTTATGGACCTAATGCAACGTATCTTTCGTCCATTTCTTGATCAATTTGTGGTGATCTTTGTTGATGATATTTTGATCTATTCTGCCTCTGATGAAGATCATGTGCAGCATTTGAGGATCGTTCTGCAGACTCTAAGAGATCACGAGCTTTATGCGAAGTTCAGTAAATGTGAATTCTGGCTTCGGGAGATTCATTTTCTTGGTCACGTGATTTCTGGTGATGGAGTGGCAGTGGACCCTGCAAAGATTGATGCTGTGTTGAGATGGCAGAGGCCTAGAACTGTGACAGAAATACGGAGCTTCCTAGGTTTGGCTGGGTACTACCGTAGATTCATCCAAGATTTTGCGAAGATTACAGCCCTGATGACTAGACTGACTCGTAAAGATGTACCTTTTGTCTGGTCGGATCAGTGTGAGGCTAGCTTTGTTGAATTGAAAAGGCTATTGACTTCTTCTCCTGTGTTGACTTTGCCTTCCGACTCGGGTGGTTTTCTGGTTTGTACTGATGCTTCTCGAGTAGGTTTGGGTGCAGTGCTAATGCAACATGGTAAAGTTATCGCATATGCATCTCGGCAATTGAAACGACATGAAGAAAATTATCCCACGCATGATCTGGAGCTAGCTGCAGTTATTTTTGGCTTAAAGATCGGGAGACATTATCTGTATGGCGAGAAATTTTAGATTCTTACTGATCACCAGAGTTTACAGTATATATTCTCCCAGAAAGATCTGAATCTCAGGCAGAGGCGATGGATGGAATTCATGAAAGATTTTGACTTTACACTCTCCTATCAGCCGGGCAAAATGAATGTTGTGGCTGATGCTCTGAGCAGAAAAGTGCAGGTCAGTCATTTGTTGCTTCATGAATGGAAATTGTGGAACTGGCTTCCGAGCGAGGCATTCAATGCAGAGTTTCCTGCTGATCCGAAGATGGCAATTTGTGCTAGTTTGATTTTGGGTTCAGCTTTATATCATCAGATTCAAGAGGCCCAGCAAGCTGATTCTGATTTAGCCCGTGTTATATCAAGATGTGATGTGGAATTTGATGCTGAGCTAGTTGTCAGTTTCCAGGGGAGATTATATGTTCCTCCTGATGATTTGAGGAATGAGATTCTGAGTAAAGCCCATGGTTCCCGTTTTGCTATTCATCCAGGTGTCACCAAGATGTATCAGAATTTGAAGAAGCAGTTCTGGTGGCCAGGTATGAAGAAAGACGTGGCTATATTTGTTTCTAAGTGCTTGACTTGTCAGCAGGTTAAAGCCGAACATCAAAAGTCAGGTGGTTTGCTTCAGCCATTAGAGATTCCGATGTGGAAATGGGACCATGTTACTACAGATTTTGTGGTGGGTTTGCCTCGAACTTCTCAAGGTTTTGATGGTATCTGGTTGCTTGTCGACAGATTGACTAAAACTGCCAGATTATTGCCAATTAAGGTTGCCTGGAATGTGCAGAGGTTGGCCGAGCTATATGTGCAGGAGATCGTGCCACTGCATGGGATTCCTGTTTCACTTGTGTCAGATCGTGACCCACGTTTTACCTCCGGCTTCTGGCGCAGTTTCCAGAAGGCTTTGGGCACTGAGTTAGCTTTCAGTTCAGCGTATCACCCACAGTCAGATGGACAGTCAGAGAGGACTATTCAGACTCTAGAAGACATGCTGAGATTGTGTTGCCTTGATTGGCAAGGTTCGTGGTGTCAGCATTTGCCACTTGTTGAATTTGCTTATAATAACAGTTTTCACTCCAGTATTGAAATGGCTCCTTATGAAGCACTATATGGTCGTCCTTGTCGTACTCCCTTGAACTGGTTTGATGTTGGGGACAGGTTGTTGACAGGACCTGAGATGGTGCAGCAGTGTTCGGATGTGGTTCGTCTGATCAGGCATAGATTGTTGACGGCTCAGAGTCGACAGAAAAGTTATGCAGATCAGCGCAGACGTTCACTATAATTTGAGCTAGGAGATATGGTGTTTGTTAAAATATCTCCGATGAAAGGTGTTTCCAGGTTTGGGAAGCGTGGAAAGCTCAGTCCACGGTATGTTGGCCCTTTTCCGATCGTTGAGGCTATTGGTCAAGTAGCTTATCGTCTGCAACTACCCGCGGCCATGCAAGCTATTCATGATGTGTTCCACATATCTCAGTTGAGGAAATATGTGCCGGATGCTTCTCATGTTCTCGATGATTCAGTTTGGCCTGAAGTGACCGCTGATTTGTCTGCGCCAGAGTTTCCTCTCAGAATTGAAGACCGTCGTGAGCAGCAGTTGAGAAATAAGGTTATTTCCCTGGTAAGAGTAGCTTGGCAGCGTCACTCTGGTAATGAGTCCACTTGGGAACGCGAAGATGAGATGCGTCAGCTTTTTCCTTTCTTATTCCAGTAAGGTATATGTCCTTTCTCAGTTTCGTCCTTTTTTCGTTGTAAATTTTGAGGGCGAAATTTTTATTAGGAGGGAAGGACTGTAAGGCCCGTGCCTTATTGGATCCTTAACGGATTTTGTTCTTGTATTTGTTCTGGAATTTTTGGCTATTTTTTTGGATTTTTAGGAATTTATCTGGTATTTTTCCGGTTTTATTTGGAGCCTTGACGGTTATCAGAAATTAATAAGATTTTAATATATATAATAAATATATTATATATATATTATTTTTATTTTTTATTTCTTTTAATCCCTCACCCTCTCTCTCTCTCTCCCTCGTCGATCTCACTCTCCCTCACGCTCTCTCTCTCTAGCCGATCGCCTCTCCCCCTTTCTCTTGGGATTCGGGCGAGACGACGTCGGTTTGAGGCGTGGTTGGCGCCATTGGATTCCTCGCGTCGAGAGGAACGCGTGAGTACCCATTTCGGCATGATTCGGTGATCGTGGGAGCGAGGTGGAGCGTGAAGGCCTCGTGGCTCTTCCTCCTTGCATGCGACCATTTCGTCGGTTTCGGCTCGCAAAAGGTAGGGGATGGAATCCTGATCTTGCTAGGATCATTTCCTATAGCTCGTTCTTCCGATTAGAGCCCCGTAGCACGCATAATGTTCATTTTTCCTATTTGTGGGGTTTTAGCTAAATTCTTGAGTTTAATGCTTTTTAGGCATTGCATGTGATGTTTTTAGGTGTTAAATTGTTGTATACGATGTATGGTTTGACAGGTTACAGGTTTCTACGTCGATACCCGATGATTTTTATCGTCCGGGAGGGCTCTGGTTTTCAAACCGAACCCGCCCGTGTCCCAGGTGGTGTGACGGTCCTGCCAGGAACCGTCACATGCCTGACGGTCCTTAGAGGACGCGTCGTTTCCAAACAACGGCCCGATGAGGGTGCGTTATTTGGAGAGTAATGGTGGGATCCCCATCTGTTACTCGTCTTGCTTTTCACGTTGACCAGGTCAGGCGGTTAGCCCGACGGTCAGTCGGCCGGCCGTCGCTTCCGTCCGACGCGCCTGAGCGAGCGCGTCGCTTCGCCTGCGACTGATTTCGAACGGTGTATGTTGGGTTTTGGCCTCGGGAGGATGTAACGGCGGTGACCCAACGCGTTGCATTGATGTAACGCACAGGGCCCCTACCGTCACATTCCCTTTTGGGTCTTTTGAGCTGGAACTCAGGCGGAAGTAACGGATGGAGACAGACGCGTCGTTCTTGGTGTAACGCGCCAGTCCCCGACCGTCGCTTTCATGTAGCGCGTGGGCACCCGACCGCCGCTTGCCTGTTGGTTTGAAATAGTTGCCAGCCTTCTCGTTGTGTGTTCCATTCTATATACATGCCATGTTTACGTTACCGTAGTATTTGATGGCGTATTTCTACATCCCAATAGAATAACTTTTCTTTCCATGCAATGGAACCACTGCTGTTGCCCTAAAGTCTGTTGAGTGCCGACCCGCTTGAGGATAGCGGAGGGGTGTTTCCCATACACGGTTTGTAAGCTAGTTCCGTGGGCTCCCAGCCAATGGTAGCGTCCTACCAAGGGAGAAAACTAGCTAGAGGGCCTAACTCAGGCTAGAGTCAGTGTGTGCACACGTAGTCGGAGACTGTGGACTGACACCGACGGGTGCCACTCCGACTGGTCACTTGGTTTGGTACTGTTTACGCGCTCAGCTTGTCGTTTACTGACTGCGAGTGCTTGAGACGCAGTGTAATTCGTCAGTGGACGCTTCTGGTTTCTGCTCCAGTGGTTGTCCTTTCTTATTGTTTGGATTAGTTAAGGCTTATTCTACTTGGTAGATTTAGTTTTAGTCGCTTGCATTTACTGATTATTGGCATGCGTTAGCTGTTATACCTGCTTAGTTAGAGTTTACAGCTTTCTTATGATTAGTTAATCATGCCAATGCCTGTTATTTTATTTAAATGCATGCTCTAATTGACTTTATTTATGTATGAATGCTTGTTTAGTGCAAGGTAGGGATCCGCGTGACCCCTACTGAGTCTGGCTGTGACTCACCCTTCTCCTTTCAGGTGAGCCGTGCCCGTCGTCTCCTGGTGCTTCGTAAGCTATTTTGGAGACCGCGTCTAGCTGCCAGATTTAGTCGAGCCGCCTTTTGAGGCTTCTGTTGTACTTTTGCCGGGGTATGCCCCGCGTAGTTGTACCCTTGTGGACTAGTACTCTTGTTTATCTGGACTAGTATATATATATCACTCTGGTTATTTTGAATTGCTTCCGCACTTGTGTTAATTTTATTAGATAATTGTAATCTACACGTTCCAAATTCCAGTTCATTATACATTCCCTCGACAAAACCCTACTAACCCTTCAGGGGCCTCATCAGCCTCTTGGGTGGCTTCCCCAGTTCTTGGTATCGGTGTATCGATGTTATCGGTATATCGGTATCCTGTAATCTACACGGGTTAAGTTTTAAAGAAAAGATTTATCAAGAAATAAACAAATGAATAAAATAATTAAACCTTGTAATTGTGGTTGCATGTTAATTCTTGCAAATGGTCGCCGAGAGAGCTCAACGGCACGAGATGCAACGCACCGTTCAAGGTTTAACCCAAGCCCTCCAACAGGTTGCCCAGGGAGGAGCAAACCGAGGAGCCGGAGATTTGCATAGGAATTACCGGAGCATGAACCCTCCCAAGTTCACAGGACCTACGGATCCGGATGAGGCCGAACATTGGATTAAGTAGATCGAGAGGATATTCCGAGTCATGCAATGTGCCGACGAGGAAAAGGTCCTACTAGCTACTTTCCAACTGGAAAGGGATGCATGTGCCTGGTGGGAATCGGTCGAAGCTACTTTACCGCACGACCAAATTCTATGGGAAGAGTTCGTGGAACACTTCAATAGTAAATATTTTTCCGACCGAGTGCAAGAAAGGAAGGCCGCCGAATTTACCGCTTTGAAACGGGGTTTATCGGTAGCCGAATATGAAGCTCAATTCTCAAGATTATCTCGGTACACTCCATATCTCGTGGGTACCGACAAAATGAAGGCAAGGAGGTTCTTAAATGGCTTAAGGCCTCAATATATTACTCAACTCACCCCGATGGATATCCAAATTTCTTCTGATGCGGTACGGAGAGCACAACTCCTAGAAGATGCAACGGAGTTATCAGATCATATCCGAGGAAGGGATGCCAAGAGAGAGCAAGTTACTGGGTCCGGAAGTATCAAACCTTCCTTCGGGAAGAATAGGCCCAATGACGGGCGTAACTTCAACAAGGATGAGCGAAATTTCAACAAGGGTGGACGTAACTTTCAAGGGGACAAGAAGCCAAGAACCTTTGACAAGTAAATTGTTCCTTTCTCTACATCATCAAAGGAATTATGCAATTTCTGTGAGAAACTCGGACACAAAGTCGAGGAATATTGGAGAAAGCTCGGCGCATGTCTTCGATGCGGGAGTCGGGAGCATAGGATCCCGAATTGTCCTCTTCTCAACGAGCAAGCTCCACCACCGGTAAAGCTTCCTATTATTGCCAAAAAGCAAGGAAGACTTCAAGCTCTTATGGATGCGGAACCTACCGAGGAAGGAGGCGTCATGGAAGGTACTCTTTCTGTGTACTCAAGGCATGCCTCTGTCTTATTTGACACCGGAGCTACGCATTCATTTATATTTCAAAGATTTGCTGGTCTTTTACCTATGAAGTATGTTCCATTAGATTCTACACTCACTATTACTACCCCTATTGGAACGGGAACGGAGATTAAACATTTCTATCTTGCTAGTGAAGTTCTAATTAGCGGTTATAACTTACCCGCTGATTTGGTATGCATGGAGATGGATGGATATGATGTTATATTGGGTGCCGATTGGCTATCTGCACATGGTGCTAGTGTCAACTGCAAGTTGGGTACGGTAACTTTTATAGGTTACCCCAACCTCTTATTTTCTGGTATCAGGCATTCTAAACACTTGTCTCTCATTTCGGTCCTCAAAGCCGAAAAATTATTAAGGAAGGGTTGTGCCGGTTTCTTAGTTTCTATCACTATGACCGAGCACACGGAACCCGTTCTAAAGGACATTCCTATCGTTTGGGATTATTCTGATGTATTTCCAGACGAGTTGCCTGGTATTCCTCCCGAGAGAGAAGTGATTTTCTCTATTGATTTAATTCCGGGAGCTGCACCAGTTTCTAAAGCTCCATATCGGATGTAAGGCCCGTGCCTTAATGGATCCTTCATGGTATTTGTTCTATTAATTGTTCTGGAATTTCCGGCTATTTTCCTGGATTTTTAGGAATTTGTCTGGTATTTTTCTGGATTTATTTGGGGCTATTTGAGGGTTATTGAATATTAATAAGATTTATATATATATAATGATTATATTATATATATATTAATTTTATTTTTATTTTTTTTATAACCTCTCCCCCTCTCTCTCTCTCCCTTCCCGTCGATCTCACTCTCACCCTCTCCCTCTCTCTCTTCTCACGATCGTCCCCTCCCTCTCCTAGGGAACTCGGGCGAAACGAGATCGGATTGAGGCGAGGTTGGCACCGTTGGATTCCTCGCGTCGAGTAGTGCGCGTGGGTGTCCACTTCGGCGTGGATCGGTGATCGTGGGAGCGAGGTGGAGCGTGGAAGCTCCGTGGCTCTTCCTCCTTGCATGCGGCCCGTTCGACGGTTTCGGCTTGCGAAAGGTAGGGGGATGGAATCTCGATCTTGCTAGGATCGTTTCCCTTAGCCTGCTTGATGATTAGCACCCCGTAGCATGTGTGATGTGTATATTTCCATTTTTGGGGTTTTAGCCTAAATCTTGAGTTTAATGCGTTTTAGGCCTTGCATGTGCTAGATTTAGATGTTAAATTGTTGTCTAGCATGCGTGGTTTGACAGGTTATCAGGTTTTTCGTCGATACCCGGCGTTTTCAGCCGTCCGGGAGGGCTTCGGTTTATAAACCGTACCCGCCCGTAACCCAGGTGCAGTGACGGTCCTGCCAGGAACCGTCACTTGCCTGACGGTCCATAGCGGACGCGTCACTTCCAAATAGCGGCCCATTGGGGGTGCGTTACTTGAAGAGTAACGGTGGGGCTCCCATCCGTTACTCATCAACTGTTTTCCGTAGTTTTGGTCAGGCGATGCGCCCGACGGCCAGTCGGCCGACCGTCGTTTCGGTCCGACGCGCCTAGACCGGGGCGTCACTTCGTCTGCTATCATTTAGAACGCTGATAGGTGGTTTGAGCCTCGGGTGGATGTGACGGCGGTGACCCCACGCGTTGCTTCGAAGTAACACGCAGGGCCCCCACCGTTACAAGCCCTTTAGTGCCTCTTGAGCTGGAACCCTGAAGGGAGTGACGGATAGGGACTGGGGCGTCATTCTTGAAGTAACGCGCCGGCCCCCGACCGTCGTTTGCATGTGGCGCGTGGGTCTTTGACCGCCGCTTCCCTGATGGCTGCAATATATTCCCAGCCCATCTGTTATGCGCTTCTTTCTATATTCATGCCATATTCGCATTGTTTTAAATACATTGTGGCGTGTTTTATACCAATAGAGTAGCTTTTCTTTCCATGCAATGGAGCCACTGTCGTTGCCCTAAGGTATGTTGAGTACCGACCCGCTTGAGGATGGCGGAGGGGTATGTTTCCCATTCACGGTTTGTAAGCTAGTTCCGTGGGCTCCCAGCCAATGGTAGCGTCCTGCCAAGGGAGAAAACTAGTTAGAGGGCCTGGCTCAGGCTAGAGTCAGTGTGTGCACACGTGGTCAGAGACTGTGGACTGACACCGACGGGTGCCACTCCGACTGGTCACTTGGTTTGGTACTGTTTACGCGCTTAGCTTGTCGCTTCGTCGACTGCGAGTGCTTGAGACGCAGTGTAAGCCGTCAGTGGACGCATCTGGTTTCTGCTCCAGTGGTTGTCCTTCCTTGTTGCTTGGATTAGTTGCAGCTCCTTCTATTTGGTAGTTTTAGCTTTAATCGCTTGCATTTAAGTAGTAGTGGCATGTGTTAGCTGTTATACTTGCTTAGCTAGAGTTTACAGCTTTCTTGTGATTGGTTATTCATGCCATTGCCTGTGTGTTTATTTAAATGCATGCTCTACTTGCTTTATTTATGCATGTTCGCTTGTTTAGTGCGAGGTAGGGATCCGCGTGACCCCTACTGAGTCTGGCTGTGACTCACCCTTCTCCTTTCAGGTGAGCCGCGCCCGTCGTCTCCCGGACTTTAGTGTGCTGTTTCGGGACCGTTCCTAGCTGCCAGCTGTGCACGAGCTACCTTTTTGAGGCTTGTGTTGTACTTTTGCCGGGGTATGCCCCGCGTAGTTGTACCTTGAGGACTAGTGTTTGTGACTCTGGACTAGTTATACATATATCACTCTGGTTATTTTTTTATTGCTTCCGCACTTGTGTTTAAATCTTAAATACTTATTCGTATTGCGTGCCCTAATTCGCAATTAATTATGCATACTCCTCAACTAACCCCCACTAACCCTTCAGGGGCCTCATCAGCCTCTTGGGTGGCCTCCCCAGTTCTTGGTGTCGGTGTATCGATGTTATCGGTATATCGGTGTCCTTAACTCTGGGTCGTCACAGATGGTATCAGAGCGTAAGTTGAGGATTTGTGTAAAGAATTGGAATTGACGCTTTGTCCAGAGCTAGTCCTGTTGTCGTCTCTTGCTGGCATAGGATGTTTTCCGTATGATTGATGGATTTTATTGTTGATTGTGTTTTTGGCAGCATAGTTATGCCGCCTCGTCGAGGAAGACCTCCTCGTGTTCCTCGAGATGCACCCAGGGAAGATAGTGGTTCTGCACCTCCTCCTGCAGTTCCCGCTGTTCCTGTCGTTCCAGTTGCTCCTCCAGTGCCGATCGTTCAAGCTGAAGTGCCTGGCAGTCGAGGCAAGGCGTTGAAGGAATTTCTGATGTTCAATCTGCCTGCTTTCGATGGCCAAGCTGATCCAGAAGTCGCGAGGCAATGGTTGGACGCGATAGAGCATGTGTTTGTCTCGATGGAGTGTGCTGAAGATGAGAAAGTCATGCTCGCTGCTTTTCAACTCCAGGGTACATCCATTGCGTGGTGGACAGCCGAGTGGCAGATTTCCTTTCGATCCAGACCTCTTCGGCAAATCACTTGGGCAGAGTTCGTTGCTGCTTTTGAGCGTGCCTATACTCCTGCCTGCTTGCAGATGGATAAGATGTACCAGTTTATGGAATTGACCCAGGGCTGTATGACCGTGCTTCAGTACAGGAATAAGTTCTTGGAATTGGGTCAGTATGCGCCCCATGTGCTGGCCAGTGAAGCTTTGAAGACCCAGCAATTCTTGCGTGGGTTGAGGCCAGAGTTGAAGATGCCGCTGATAGCGAGTCGGGTTGCGGATCTCGATACTGCGTGTCAGACAGCTGTAGCTTTAGAGCTGGAGATGGCGAGACCGGGTGGGTATCCCCAGGCAGGGTCAGTGCAGCCGGTAGCTCAGGTTCAGCAGTCTTACCGACAGCCCGTGCCTGGTGTTCCTTCGGTCCAGTCAGAGGTTTCCAGTGCTTCCTCTCCTTCTAAGCCCAAGTTTAAAAGGTTCAAGAAGAAGAAGAAGTTTTTTCAGCAGCCGTCCGGTACAGATTCTGTTCAGCAGCCGATAGCACCTTCTTCTCAGACTCGGCAGAGCTCAGCTGCTAGTCAGCCGTGGACGTGTCGGAGATGCGGTGGTCATCACAAGGGCCAGCCGTGTTCTCTTCCCATTGTTTGCTTCAGGTGTGACCAGCCAGGTCATGTGGTTCGGGATTGCCCGCTGAGGCCGACTCAATTGCAAGCTCCTCAGTTGTCTCAACCTCAGCCGCAGTTTAGACCTCCTGTACCTCAAGCTCCACAACAATTTTTCTCTCAGGCGTCGGCGTCCTCTCAGCAATCTTCAGCTGGTTCCAAGAAGCAGAAAGGCAAAGTTTCTCATTTGACAAGAGCTGATGCTGCTGCGTCCCATCTTGTGGAAGGTACGATTATGCTTTATGGACATTCAGCCCATGTCTTATTTGATTCTGGTGCTTCTCACTCTTTTATCTCTGAGGATTTCATGGCTTGTATCGAGGAACCGACTTCTGAGTTGTCTTGTGAGCTGTTTGTGGAATTGCCTTCTGGAGATTTCATGGTTACTCCTCTGTGTTTGGATGAGTCTTCTGTGATGATTGATAATCACCAGTTGCCGGCGAGATTGTATGCGTTGCAGCTGGCAGATTATGATGTTATTCTGGGAATGGATTGGTTGGAGCATTATGGAGCTGTAGTTGACTGCAGATCGAAGAAAGTCTATTTTCAGCCCCAGGGAAAGTCAGCCTTTTATTTTCAAGGTATTCGATCCCGATCTTCTCGTATGGTTATTTCTGCTATTCGAGCCTATAGGTTGCTTAGTGCAGGTTGCCAGGGATTCCTTGCTTCAGTGGTGGCTGTTGAAAAACCACGACGGGATGTTTGTGATATTCCGGTTGTCTGTGAGTTCCCTGATGTGTTTCCTGATGAGTTGCCAGGCTTGCCTCCAGAGCGAGAGATTAAGATGGTGATTGAACTGATTCCAGGTACTGGCCCCTTAGCAAAGCCGCCGTACCGTATGGCTCCAGCTGAATTGAAAGTACTACGTGCACAGCTACTAGAGTTACTGGAGAAAGGTTATATTCGTCCCAGTTTTTCTCCGTGGAGTGCCCCAGTGCTGTTTGTGAAAAAGAAAGATGGAAACCTGAGGCTTTGTATTGATTATAGGCAGCTGAATCAGGCGACTATCAAGAATAAGTATCCGCTCCCCAGGATTGATGATTTATTTGACCAGTTACAGTCTGCTACTGTCTTTTCGCGGATTGATCTCCGGTCTGGCTATTTTCAGTTGCGGATCCGGGAATCTGATGTGGAGAAGACTGCTTTCAGTACTCGATATGGTCACTTTGAATTTTTAGTCATGCCGTTTGGTTTGACTAATGCCCCAGCAGCTTTCATGGACCTAATGCAGCGTATCTTTCGTCCATTTCTGGACCAGTTTGTGGTGATCTTTGTTGATGATATCTTGATATATTCTGCCTCTGTTGATGATCATGTGCAGCATTTGAGGATCGTTCTGCAGACTCTAAGAGATCACGAGCTTTATGCGAAGCTCAGTAAATGTGAATTCTAGCTTCGAGAGATTCATTTTCTTGGCCACGTGATTTCTGGTGATGGAGTGGCAGTAGACCCTGCAAAGATTAATGCCGTTTTGAATTGGCAGAGACCGAGGACCATCACGGAGATACGAAGTTTTTTAGGATTGGCTGGGTATTACCGCAGATTCATTCAGGATTTTGCGAAGATTGTAGCACCGATGACTAAATTGACACGGAAGGATGTGCCTTTTGTCTGGTCGGATCAGTGTGAGGCTAGCTTTGTTGAATTGAAAAGGCTATTGACTTCTTCTCCAGTGTTGACTTTGCCTTCCGACTCGGGTGGTTTTCTTGTTTGTACAGATGCGTCTCGAGTAGGTTTGGGTGCAGTGCTGATGCAACATGGTAAGGTTATCGCATATGCATCTCGGCAATTGAAACAGCATGAAGGGAATTATCCCACTCATGATCTAGAGCTAGCTGCAGTTATTTTTGCCTTGAAGATCTGGAGACATTATCTGTATGGTGAGAAATTTCAGATTCTTACTGATCATCAGAGTTTACAGTATATTTTCTCCCAGAAAGATCTGAACCTCAGGCAGAGGCGATGGATGGAATACATGAAAGATTATGACTTTACACTCTCCTATCAGCCAGGTAAGATGAATGTTGTGGCCGATGCTTTGAGCAGGAAAGTGCAGGTCAGCCATTTGTTGCTTCACGAATGAAAATTGTGGGAACAGCTCCCGAGCGAGGCTTTGTGTGTAGAGATTCCTACCGATCCGAAGATGGCAGTTTATGCTAGCTTGGTTTTGGGTTCAGCTTTGTATCAGCAGATTTTAGAAGCCCAGCAAGCTGATTCTGATTTGGCCCGTGTTATATCAAGATATGATGTGGAATTTGATGACGAGCTGGTTGTCAGTTTCCAGGGCAGATTGTATATTCCTGTTGATAATGATTTGAGGAATGAGATTCTGAGTGAAGCCCATGGTTCCCGTTTTGCTATTCACCCTGGTGTCACTAAGATGTATCAGAATTTGAAGAAACAGTTCTGGTGGCCCAGCATGAAGAAGGACGTAGCTATTTTTGTTTCTAAGTGCTTGACTTGTCAGTTAGTTAAAGCCGAACATCAAAAGCCAGGTGGTCTGCTTCAGCCATTAGAGATTCCGATGTGGAAATGGGACCATGTTACTACAAATTTTGTGGTGGGTTTGCCTCGAACTTCTCAATGTTTTGATGGAAATCTGGCTGCTTGTCGACAGATTGACGAAAACCGCCAGATTGTTGCCAATTAAAGTTACTTGGAGTGTGCAGAGATTGGCCGAGCTCTATATGCAGAAGATCGTGCCGCTGCATGGAATTCCTGTTTCACTTGTGTCAGATCGTGACCCGCGTTTTACCTCTGGCTTCTGGCGTAGTTTCCAGAAAGCTTTGGGCACTGAGTTAGCTTTCAGTTCAGCGTATCACCCACAGTCAGATGGACAGTCAGAGAGAACTATTCAGACTTTGGAAGACATGCTGAGATCGTGTTGCCTTGATTGGCAAGGTTCGTGGGGTCAGCATTTGCCACTCGTTGAGTTTGCTTATAATAACAGTTTTCACTCCAGTATTGGCATGGCTCCTTATGAAGCGCTGTATGGTCGTCCTTGTCGTACTCCTCTGAACTGGTTTGATGTTGGGGACCGACTGTTGACAGGACCGGACATGGTACAGCAGTGTTCTGATGTGGTTCGTCTGATTAGACAGAGATTGTTGACGGCTCAGAGTCGACAGAAAAGTTATGCAGATCAACGCAGACGTCCACTACAATTTGAGCCTGGAGATATGGTGTTTGTTAAAATATCTCCGATAAAAGGTGTTTCCAGGTTTGGGAAGCGTGGAAAGCTTAGTCCGCGGTATGTTGGCCCTTTTCCGATTGTTGAAGCTATTGGTTCAGTGGCTTATCGTTTACAACTGCCGGCGGCCATGCAAGCTATTCATGATGTGTTCCACGTGTCTCAGTTGAGGAAATGTGTGCCTGATGCTTCTCATGTTCTCGAAGATTCAGTGTGGCCCGAGGTGACTGCTGATTTGTCCACACCAGAGTTTCCTATCCGAATTGAAGACCGTCGTGAGCAGCGGTTGAGAAATAAGGTTATTCCTCTGGTAAGGGTTGCTTGGCAGCGTCACTCTGGTAACGAGTCTACTTGGGAGCGTGAAGATGAGATGCGTCAGCTTTTTCCTTTCTTGTTCCAGTGAGGTATAGCCTTTTCTCTGTTTCCTCCTTTTCGGTTGTTGAAAATTTCGAGGGCGAAATTTCTGTAAGGAGGGAGGGACTGTAAGGCCCATGCCTTAATGGATCCTTCGTGGTATTTGTTCTATTAATTGTTCTGGAATTTCCAGCTATTTTCCTGGATTTTTAGGAATTTGTCTGGTATTTTTCCAGATTTATTTGGGGCTATTTGAGGGTTATTGAATATTAATAAGATTTATATATATATAATGATTATATTATATATATATTAATTTTATTTTTATTTTTTTTATAACCTCTCCCCCTCTCTCTCTCTCCCTTCCCGTCGATCTCACTCTCACCCTCTCCCTCTCTCTCTTCTCACGATCGTCCCCTCCCTCTCCTAGGGAACTCGGGCGAAACGAGATCGGATTGAGGCGAGGTTGGCACCGTTGGATTCCTCGCGTCGAGTAGTGCGCGTGGGTGTCCACTTCGGCATGGATCGGTGATCGTGGGAGCGAGGTGGAGCGTGGAAGCTCCGTGGATCTTCCTCCTTGCATGCGGCCCGTTCGACGGTTTCGGCTTGCGAAAGGTAGGGGGATGGAATCTCGATCTTGCTAGGATCGTTTCCCTTAGCCTGCTTGATGATTAGCACCCCGTAGCATGCGTGATGTGTATATTTCCATTTTTGGGGTTTTAGCCTAAATCTTGAGTTTAATGCGTTTTAGGCCTTGCATGTGCTAGATTTAGATGTTAAATTGTTGTCTAGCATGCGTGGTTTGACAGGTTATCAGGTTTTTCGTCGATACCCGGCGTTTTCAGTCGTCCGGGAGGGCTTCGGTTTATAAACCGTACCCGCCCGTAACCCAGGTGCAGTGACGGTCCTGCCAGGAACCGTCACTTGCCTGACGGTCCATAGCGGACGCGTCACTTCCAAATAGCGGCCCATTGGGGGTGCGTTACTTGAAGAGTAACGGTGGGGCTCCCATCCGTTACTCATCAACTGTTTTCCGTAGTTTTGGTCAGGCGATGCGCCCGACGGCCAGTCGGCCGACCGTCGTTTCGGTCCGACGCGCCTAGACCGGGGCGTCACTTCGTCTGCTATCATTTAGAACGCTGATAGGTGGTTTGAGCCTCGGGTGGATGTGACGGCGGTGACCCCACGTGTTGCTTCGAAGTAACGCGCAGGGCCCCCACCGTTACAAGCCCTTTAGTGCCTCTTGAGCTGGAACCCTGAAGGGAGTGACGGATAGGGACTGGGGCGTCATTCTTGAAGTAACGCGCCGGCCCCCGACCGTCGTTTGCATGTGGCGCGTGGGTCTTTGACCGCCGCTTCCCTGATGGCTGCAATATATTCCCAGCCCATCTGTTATGCGCTTCTTTCTATATTCATGCCATATTCGCATTGTTTTAAATATATTGTGGCGTGTTTTATACCAATAGAGTAGCTTTTCTTTCCATGCAATGGAGCCACTGTCGTTGCCCTAAGGTCTATTGAGTACCGACCCGCTTGAGGATGGCGGAGGGGTATGTTTCCCATTCACGGTTTGTAAGCTAGTTCCGTGGGCTCCCAGCCAATGGTAGCGTCCTACCAAGGGAGAAAACTAGTTAGAGGGCCTGGCTCAGGCTAGAGTCAGTGTGTGCACACGTGGTCGGAGACTGTGGACTGACACCGACGGGTGCCACTCCGACTGGTCACTTGGTTTGGTACTGTTTACGCGCTTAGCTTGTCGCTTCGTCGACTGCGAGTGCTTGAGACGCAGTGTAAGCCGTCAGTGGACGCATCTGGTTTCTGCTCCAGTGGTTGTCCTTCCTTGTTGCTTGGATTAGTTGCAGCTCCTTCTATTTGGTAGTTTTAGCTTTAATCGCTTGCATTTAAGTAGTAGTGGCATGTGTTAGCTGTTATACTTGCTTAGCTAGAGTTTACAGCTTTCTTGTGATTGGTTATTTATGCCATTGCCTGTGTGTTTATTTAAATGCATGCTCTACTTGTTTTATTTATGCATGTTCGCTTGTTTAGTGCGAGGTAGGGATCCGCGTGACCCCTACTGAGTCTGGCTGTGACTCACCCTTCTCCTTTCAGGTGAGCCACGCCCGCCGTCTCCCGGACTTTAGTGTGCTGTTTCGAGACCGTTCCTAGCTGCCAGCTGTGCACGAGCTGTCTTTTTGAGGCTTGTGTTGTACTTTTGCCGGGGTATGCCCCGCGTAGTTGTACCTTGAGGACTAGTGTTTGTGACTCTGGACTAGTTATACATATATCACTCTGGTTATTTTTTTATTGCTTCTGCACTTGTGTTTAAATCTTAAATACTTATTCGTATTGCGCGCCCTAATTCGCAATTAATTATGCATACTCCTCAACTAACCCCCACTAACCCTTCAGGGGCCTCATCAGCCTCTTGAGTGGCCTCCCCAGTTCTTGGTGTCGGTGTATCGATGTTATCGGTATATCGGTGTCCTGAACTCTGGGTCGTCACATCGGATGTCTGCCGTTGAAATGAAGGAGTTAAAGGAACAACAATTGGAGTTATTGGAAAAGGGGTTTATCCGACCAAGTATTTCACCTTGGGGAGCCCCGATCCTCTTTGTTAAAAAGAAGGATGGTTCGATGAGACTATGTGTTGATTATCGGTAATTGAATCAACTCACTATCAAGAATAAATATCCATTGCCGAGGATTGATCAATTATTCGACCAGATTTCTGGAGCTCGATATTTCTCAAAGATTGATCTTCGATCATGTTATCATCAATTAAAGATCAAGGAAAGTGATATTCACAAGACTGCATTCTGGAGTAGGTATGGACATTATGAGTTCACTATTATACCTTTTGGCTTAACAAATGCGCCTACTGCATTTATGCAATTAATGAACAGCGTATTCCGGTCATACCTCGATCAATTTGTGGTTGTCTTTATCGATGACATTTTGATCTACTCCAAGTCCAAGGAAGAACATGAGGAACATCTCAAGAAGGACCTTCAATTATTAAAAGATCACAAGCTTTATTGCAAATTAAGCAAGTGTGATTTCTGGTTGGAGGAAGTTTCTTTTCTCGGTCACATAATTTTCCGGAACGGTATCACCGTCGATCCTTCAAAGGTCAAGGCCGTAAAGAACTGGGAAAGACCTACTAGTGTGACAGAAATTTGAAGCTTCTTGGGATTGGCTGGATATTACCGAAGATTTATCAAGGATTTCTCAAAGATCGCAGTAACTTTAACAAGATTGACAAGGAAGGAGAATCCTTTTATATGGTCCGAGGAATGCGAGAAAAGCTTTCAAACTTTAAAGGATTGTCTGACAACTGCTCCTATTCTCACATTACCTACGGAAGGAGGAGGATTCGAAGTATATGCTGATGCATCTGGAATTGGCCTAGGTTGAGTATTAATGTAACATGGCAATGTCATAGCTTATTCCTCACGTCAATTGAAGAAGCACGAGGAAAATTATCCCGTACATGACCTAGAACTGGCAGCTGTGATCTTTGCTTTGAAGATCTGACCACATTACCTCTATGGCGAAGCCTTTACGGTGTATTCTGATCACAAGAGTCTCAAATATTTATTCTCTCAAAAGGATCTCAATATGAGACAAAGACGGTGGTTGGAATATTGAAAGGATTTCGACTTCTCTATACAATATCACCCCGGAAAAGGTAATGCCGTAGCTGATGCACTTAGCCAGAAACCGATGGCTTTATTATCGAGCATGATGGTTAAAGAATGGCATCTACTTTAGCAAATGGCCAACTTAAACCTCAATATGGAGGAGAAGGAAGGCGGAGTCTTTATTGCAAATATTCGACTCCAACCCGAGTTACTCTCGAAAATCAAGGAACGGCAAGTTGATGATCCGATGATCGTTGAAATTAAAGAGAAATCAGATCAACGATCGGATTTTCATCTAGCTGATGATAGAAGGTTATTCTTCAAAGGAAGAACATGTGTATCGGACTGTTCTATCCTCAAGGGTAAAATCTTGGAGGAAGCACATCGGTCTAGGTATACTATTCACCCCGATGCTACAAAAATGTACCAAGACCTCAAGAGAACATTCTGGTGGCCGAATATGAAGAGAGAGGTAGCCGAGTTTGTAAGCTGATGTTTGGTTTGTCAACAAGTCAAGGCCGAACACCTCAAATCGGCTAGCAAGCTCAAGCCTCTCGAAATATCGGAATGGAAATGGGATAGTATCGGTATGGACTTCATTATTGGATTACCGAAGACCCGAAGTGGTTTTGATGCTATATGGGTAATTGTGGATCGGCTAACAAAGTCCGCTCACTTTTTACCTATCAAGACTAGATGGACTGTGGATGTTCTAGCCACTTTATATATCTAGGAGATCGTAAGGTTGCACGGTATTCCAAGCTCTATTATTTCGGACTGAGATCTAAGATTCACCTCTCATTTCTGGAAGGGTTTACAATCGTCTATGGGTACTAGACTAAGGTTTAGTACGGCTTTTCACCCTCAGACGGATGGACAAACCGAGAGGACGAATCAAATTATTAAAGATATGTTGAGAGCCTACATGGTTGACTTCGGTGGTAGTTGGCATGAACACTTATCGCTGACTGAGTTCGCTTATAACAATAGCTATCAGTCGAGTATTCAAATGGCACCATTCGAAGCATTATATGGCCGAAGTTGCAGATCGCCTCTATGTTGGAGCGAGATTGGTGACAAAGGATTGATTGGTCCCGACATTGTACAAGACACAGTTGACAAAATCCAGTTGATACAAGAAAGGCTAAAGGTCGCTCAATCACGGTAAAAGAGCTACGCCGACAACCGGAGGAGAGACCTTGAATTCTAAGTGGGGGAGCATGTCTTCTTAAAGATCTCACCCACACGAGGAATTAGAAGATTCGGCATCAAAGGAAAGCTAAGTCCGAGATTTATCGGCCCTTTCGAGATTCTGGAGAGAATCGGCGAGGTAGCATACAAGCTAGCTTTACCTTCTCAACTGGCCGGTGTACATGACATATTCCATGTATCCATGTTAAGGAAATACATCTACGATCCTTCACATGTGACTCAATTTGAAGAATTGAAACTCCAAAAGGACTTATCATATGAAGAAAGACCGATCAAAATATTGGATCTGAGTAATCGGGCCATTCCGATGGTAAAAGTTCAATGGAGCAAGCGTGGATTCGAGGAAGCCACCTGGGAATTGGAAGAGTCCATCAAGAAGAAGTATCCAAACTTAATCTTAGGTTAGAAATTCGACTTCTCTATTCGAATCTTTGCTTGTTAGTTATATAATGTGAATTTGGAGGACCAAATTCTTTTAAGTGGGGGAGGATGTAGAAACCTGATAATTAAAAATAAGAAATAAAATTTTTAATTTCATTATGTAATTAAAATTTTCATGAAATAATTAAATTATATTTTTACTATATGAAATAAACTAGTTTATTGAATTTACTTGAAGTAAATAGAAAATTAAATGCTTTAACCCTTAGATAAATCATAGTAAGCCCAATAAAAGTCCATATAATGAATTAGGATTACAATTGGCCCATTGGATAATCCATAATGAGCTGGATTAGTGGTTAAATGATTAATAAAGGATAATTAGGCCTTAAATTCGTAACACATGTTAAATACCTTTTGAAAAGGATTATAATAATCCAATTTCTAGAAGGTTGACATAAAAAATCGACTCTTACCTAACATCCCACCTTGGACCAGCCGTTTTTATATTGGTTTCACACCAAATGGAGGCTAGATTAAGAAGAAAAATTAGAATTTTCTACCAATTCGGAGTTAGAAAGTTTGGCATTATTAGGCAAGGAATCTTGACAAATTTGGCCAAGTTTGGCCTATAAATAGAACCACATTCGACCCTCAAATCATCCCTGGAAGCCAAGGCTATGCTGCTGCAGTGATTGGAGGAGATTTGAAGGAAGAATCAAGGGTCTTCTTATTCCGACCTATATTTCTATCTCTTCTTAGATATGCTCAAAGGTTGGTGTCTCTCAGGCCAAATCTTAATTAAAGTATGCCATCTTGTTCATTTTTCAGTGCTCTTTCCATTGATACATGTTTCCTTAAATTTCATTAAGAAATGAGCAAGTTATGGTCATTTTATTGGAGGGATATTCCCGTTTTTCGTCAGATCTAGAATGTGCTACACCTCAGGAGCGCGTTCTGAACGCACTGCCCTGACATAGCGCGGCCCTCAGGGGTCCAACAGATAATATATATATATATATATATTTCCAGAACGTGATCTTCAGATCGCGCTAACCTGTTCATAAAACTTTTACCCGGAATACCGGGTCAAAATATATACGGGGGTCAGACAAAACTTTTATTCGGCACGACACAGATAAATAAATAAATATTTTAATAGTTTTGTATCCACACACAGCTCGAGCCCACATCCTATGCCCCTTGGGTCCTGACCCAAGGGTGAGCTCTCCAACATATAAAGTCATGAAAGTTTTCTAAACTTCCAATGTGGGACTAAAGATTAGTTACTATACAATATGAATTATAAAATTTGGAATCTCCAATAATTATAAGTAGTTAGTCACCAAAAATAAGAAAATGTAATATTAGCATGTTTTAATTCTTACAACATGTTAAAAAAATTATTTTTGTAGAATAAAATTATTTTTTTGCATGTAAAAAGGAAAAATCTATTTTTAATCATAATATTAGTAAATTAATGCATGAAAAATATTTTCAGCATGTTAAAAATGACTTCCAACATGATAAAATTATTTTATACATACTGAGATATAAAAACTAGTTTCAACATGTTAAATCTATTTAAAACTAAATTTTGTGCAAGTTAAACCTAACTTTCTATTAAATAATTAGTAAATTGATGCATGAAAATTACTTCCAGCATGATAAAATTTCTTCCAGCATGATAAAATTATTTCTAACATGTTAGAATTATTTTTGGCATGTTAGAATTATTTTCAGTGTATTAAAACTATTTTTCAGCATGATAAATCTATTTTCTTATCAAATAATTAGTAAATAAATATAAAAAAATGATTTTCAGGATGATAAAATTTATGTTGTTATCAAAGAATTTCTGTAATCAGCATGGTAAATTTATCTTTATCAACTTATCAGTAAGTTAATGTGTGAGAATTATTTTAACATGTTAAGTATTAATTTTAGCATGTTAAAAATTAATTTTCAGCATGTAAAAATTAAATCCAGCATGAAAAACTTTATTTTTATCATCTTATCAGTAAAGTAACGTATGAAAATTATTTTCTGCATGTTAAAATTATTTTTAGCAAGTTAGAATTATTTTCGACATAAAAACCTATTTTCATAACCAAATTCTGATTTTTATAATAAATCACAGTTTTGGCTAAACTAATGTATCTCTAATGTACAAAAAACTTCCTGTAATCATGTCTAAACACTTGTAAACCAAATGCACACAAGATTAAACCATAGAATTAAATTAATTCTATTAAACTCTAATTACTTGAATTTTCTTCCTAGTTACCGTTCTTTCTTGAATTCCACGACTTAATGTCGTTAAACATGATGTCTTAAAATTATTATTCACTCCTCTTGCTACATATGAGATTTTTGCCAGATCTATACTTTTTACAAATGAGCTTATTCTTGAAATTCATTGGCCATAGTGTTAAGTGGATGTCTAAACGTACTTGGGATCTTATGATCCACTGACCCAATGCCTGACATTAATGGGGCCCGGTCTGGTCCTGGGAGGAGCACCCAAAAGTACTTGTGCCCATGGGAGTTGATTGACCACGGTGTGGCATTGCACCGAAGTGCATGACTTGCTTGATTTTTACGACATTCCACTATTCGTAATTGTTACTTGTTTACTTGAAAATTACATGAATAACTTGACTTGCGTGAAAATGGCCAATTACATGAAATTCTTTACTTGTTCAAAGTCATTATTTGGAAATTCATCTTGATATCATGTTATCTCAATTACTTGGAAATTCCATTCATGTTATAAACTTTCTGATACAACTTGGAAAAAAAATCACTTAAATTGTAAATACTTAAAGATTGCCTGATTTTTGGAGATATAAAATCTTACTGAGCTTTTAGCGCACCCTAAGTTTTGGTTAATTGTTGCAGGAAATGAAAATGAACAAGGGAATGGACAAGAGTGAGAGAGTGATTTTTCTTTTTACCTAGGGTTATGTAGATCATTAGTGTTTTTACAAGAATGATGTACTTTGGGATTGGAAGTTATAATTTAGCTTTATGGCTTATGAATTAGTGATGTAAACTTCATTTTGATGGAATAAACGTATCATTTTTCTCATTCATTTTTGTCTTTAGAAATAAAATTGTACATGCTCTGATCGACACGCTTGTTTACGACTAGTTCGCATCCCGATATTCCGCGTCGGGGCGTGACAGTCTTTGTGGTATCAGAGACTAGGTTACATGAAATCCTAGGTTTCACAATTTTAGGCTCATTCTTAAACTTAGGTTAGGTTTCCCTTGGTATAGGATCAATATCTAGAAACTTGGATAAGGACTTAAACATTCCTGGTAAGCACGGGTAGAAACACGGGTTAAGTTTTAAAGAAAAGATTTATCAAGAAATAAACAAATGAATAAAATAATTAAACCTTGTAATTATGGTTGCAGGTTAATTCTCGCAAATGGTCGCCGAGAGAGCTCAACGGCGCGAGATGCAACGCACCGTTCAAGGTTTAACCCAAGCCCTCCAACAGGTTGCCCAGGGAGGAGCAAACCGAGGAGCCGGAGATATGCATAGGAATTACCGGAGCATGAACCCTCCCAAGTTCACAGGATCTACGGATCCGGATGAGGCCGAACATTGGATTAAGTAGATCGAGAGGATATTCCGAGTCATGCAATGTGCCGACGAGGAAAAGGTCCTACTCGCTACTTTCCAACTGGAAAGGGATGCACGTGCCTGGTGGGAATCGGTCGAAGCTACTTTACCGCACGACCAAATTCTATGGGAAGAGTTCGTGGAACACTTCAATAGTAAATATTTTTCCGACCGAGTGCAAGAAAGGAAGGCCGCCGAATTTACCGCTTTGAAACGGGGTTTATCGGTAGCCAAATATGAAGCTCAATTCTCAAGATTATCTCGGTACGCTCCATATCTCGTGGGTACCGACAAAATGAAGGCAATGAGGTTCTTATATGGCTTAAGGCCTCAATATATTACTCAACTCACCCCGATGGATATCCAAATTTCTTTTGATGCGGTACGGAGAGCACAACTCCTAGAAGATGCAACGGAGTTATCGGATCATATCCGAGGAAGGGATACCAAGAGAGAGCAAGTTACTGGGTCCGGAAGTATCAAACCTTCCTTCGGGAAGAATAGGCCCAATGACGGGCGTAACTTCAACAAGGATGAGCGAAATTTCAACAAGGGTGGACGTAACTTTCAAGGGGACAAGAAGCCAAGAACCTTTGACAAGTAAATTGTTCCTTTCTCTACATCATCAAAGGAATTATGCAATTTCTGTGAGAAACTCGGACACAAAGTCGAGGAATATTGGAGAAAGCTTGGCGCATGTCTTCGATGCGGGAGTCGGGAGCATAGGATCCTGAATTGTCCTCTTCTCAACGAGCAAGCTCCACCAATGGTAAAGCTTCCTATTATTGCCAAAAAGTAAGGAAGACTTCAAGCTCTTAAGGATGCGGAACCTACCGAGGAAGGAGGCGTCATGGAAGGTACTCTTTCTGTGTACTCAAGGCATGCCTCTGTCTTATTTGACACCGGAGCTACGCATTCATTTATATTTCAAAGATTTGCTGGTCTTTTACCTATGAAGTATGCTCCATTAGATTCTACACTCACTATTACTACCCCTATTGGAACGGGAACGGAGATTAAACATTTCTATCTTGCTAGTGAAGTTCTAATTAGCGGTTATAACTTACCCGCTGATTTGGTATGCATGGAGATGGATGGATATGATGTTATATTGGGTGCCGATTGGCTATCTGCACATGGTGCTAGTGTCAACTGCAAGTTGGGTACGGTAACTTTTATAGGTTACCCCAACCTCTTATTTTCTGGTATCAGGCATTCTAAACACTTGTCTCTCATTTCGGTCCTCAAAGCCGAAAAATTATTAAGGAAGGGTTGTGCCGGTTTCTTAGTTTCTATCACTATGACCGAGCACACGGAACCCGTTCTAAAGGACATTCCTATCGTTCGGGATTATTCTGATGTATTTCCAGACGAGTTGCATGGTATTCCTCCCGAGAGAGAAGTGATTTTCTCTATTGATTTAATTCCGGGAGCTGCACCAGTTTCTAAAGCTCCATATCGGATGTCTACCGTTGAAATGAAGGAGTTAAAGGAACAACAATTGGAGTTATTAGAAAAGGGGTTTATCCGACCAAGTATTTCACCTTGGGGAGCCCCGGTCCTCTTTGTTAAAAAGAAGGATGGTTCGATGAGACTATATGTTGATTATCGGCAATTGAATCAACTCACTATCAAGAATAAATATCCATTGCCGAGGATTGATCAATTATTCGACCAGATTTCTGGAGCTCGATATTTCTCAAAGATTGATCTTCGATCATGTTATCATCAATTAAAGATCAAGGAAAGTGATATTCACAAGACTGCATTCCGGAGTAGGTATGGACATTACGAGTTCACTATTATGCCTTTTGGCTTAACAAATGCGCCTACTGCATTTATGCAATTAATGAACAGCGTATTCCGGTCATACCTCGATCAATTTGTGGTTGTCTTTATCGACGACATTTTGATCTACTCCAAGTCCAAGTAAGAACATGAGGAACATCTCAAGAAGGCCCTTCAATTATTAAAAGATCACAAGCTTTATTACAAATTAAGCAAGTGTGATTTCTGGTTGGAGGAAGTTTCTTTTCTCGGTCACATAATTTTTCGGAACGGTATCACCGTCGATCCTTCAAAGGTCAAGGCCGTAAAGAACTGGGAAAGACCTACTAGTGTGACAGAAATTTGAAGCTTCTTGGGATTGGCTGGATATTACCGAAGATTTATCAAGGATTTCTCAAAGATCGCAGTAACTTTAACAAGATTGACAAGGAAGGAGAATCCTTTTATATGGTCCGAGGAATGCGAGAAAAGCTTTCAAACTTTAAAGGATTGTCTGACAACTGCTCCTATTCTCACATTACCTAAGGAAGGAGGAGGATTCGAAGTATATGCTGATGCATCTGGAATTGGCCTAGGTTGAGTATTAATGTAACATGGCAATGTCATAGCTTATTCCTCACGTCAATTGAAGAAGCACGAGGAAAATTATCCCGTACATGACCTAGAACTGGCAACTGTGATCTTTGCTTTGAAGATCTGATGACATTACCTCTATGGCGAAGCCTTTACGGTGTATTCTGATCACAAGAGTCTCAAATAATTATTCTCTCAAAAGGATCTCAATATGAGACAAAGGCGGTGGTTGGAATATTGAAAGGATTTCGACTTCTCTATACAATATCACCCCGGAAAAGGTAATGCCGTAGCTGATGCACTTAGCCAGAAACCGATGGCTTTATTATCGAGCATGATGGTTAAAGAATGGCATCTACTTTAGAAAATGGCCAACTTAAACCTCAATATGGAGGAGAAGGAAGGCGGAGTCTTTATTGCAAATATTCGACTCCAACCCGAGTTACTCTCGAAAATCAAGGAACGGCAAGTTCATGATCCGATGATCGTTGAAATTAAAGAGAAATCAGATCAACGACCGGATTTTCATCTAGCTGATGATGGAAGGTTATTCTTCAAAGGAAGAACATGTGTACCGGACTGTTCTATCCTCAAGGGTAAAATCTTGGAGGAAACACATCGGTCTAGGTATACTATTCACCCCGGTGCTATAAAAATGTACCAAGACCTCAAGAGAACATTCTGGTGGCCGAATATGAAGAGAGAGGTAGCTGAGTTCGTAAGCCGATGTTTGGTTTGTCAACAAGTCAAGGCCGAACACCTCAAATCGGCTAGCAAGCTCAAGCCTCTCGAAATATCGGAATGGAAATGGGATAGTATCGGTATGGACTTCATTGTTGGATTACCGAAGACCCGAAGTGGTTTTGATGCTATATGGGTAATTGTGGATCGGCTAACAAAGTCCGCTCACTTTTTACCTATCAAGACTAGATGGACTGTGGATGTTCTAGCCACTTTATATATCCAGGAGATCGTAAGGCTGCACGGTATTCCAAGCTCTATTATTTCAGACTGAGATCTAAGATTCACCTCTCATTTTTGGAAGGGTTTACAATCGTCTATGGGTACTAGACTAAGGTTTAGTACGGCTTTTCACCCTCAGACGGATGGACAAACCGAGAGGACGAATCAAATTATTAAAGATATGTTGAGAGCCTACATGGTTGACTTCGGTGGTAGTTGGCATGAACACTTACCGCTGACTGAGTTCGCTTATAACAATAGCTATCAGTCGAGTATTCAAATGGCACCATTCGAAGCATTATATGGCCGAAGTTGCAGATCGCCTCTATGTTGGAGCGAGGTTGGTGACAAAGGATTGATTGGTCCCGACATTGTACAAGACACAGTTGACAAAATCCAGTTGATACAAGAAAGGCTAAAGGTCGCTTAATCACGGTAAAAGAGCTACGCCGACAACCGGAGGAGAGACCTTGAATTCCAAGTGGGGGAGCATGTCTTCTTAAAGATCTCACCCACACGAGGAATTAGAAGATTCTGCATCAAAGGAAAGCTAAGTCCGAGATTTATCGGCCCTTTCGAGATTCTGGAGAGAATCGGCGAGGTAGCATACAAGCTAGCTTTACCTCCTCAACTGGCCGGTGTACATGACATATTCCATGTATCCATGTTAAGGAAATACATCTACGATCCTTCACATGTGACTCAATTTGAAGAATTGAAACTCCAAAAGGACTTATCATATGAAGAAAGACCGATCAAAATATTGGATATGAGTAATCGGGCCATTCCGATGGTAAAAGTTCAATGGAGCAAGCGTGGATTCGAGGAAGCCACCTGGGAATTGGAAGAGTCCATCAAGAAGAAGTATCCAGACATAATCTTAGGTTAGAAATTCGACTTCTCTATTCGAATCTTTGCTTGTTAGTTATATAATGTGAATTTGGAGGACCAAATTCTTTTAAGTGGGGGAGGATGTAGAAACCCGATAATTAAAAATAAGAAATAAAATTTTTAATTTCATTATGTAATTAAAATTTTCATGAAATAATTAAATTATATTTTTACTATATGAAATAAACTAGTTTATTGAATTTACTTGAAGTAAATAGAAAATTAAATGCTTTAACCCTTAGATAAATCATAGTAAGCCCAATAAAAGTCCATATAATGGATTAGGATTACAATTGGCCCATTGGATAATCCATAATGGGCTGGATTAGTGGTTAAATGATTAATAAAGGATAATTAGGCCTTAAATTCGTAACACATGTTAAATACCTTTTGAAAAGGATTATAATAATCCAATTTCTAGAAGGTTGACATAAAAAATCGACCCTTACCTAACAGCCCACCTTGGACCAGCCGTTTTTATATTGGTTTCACACCAAATGGAGGCTAGATTAAGAAGAAAAATTAGAATTTTCTACCAATTCGGAGTTGGAAAGTTTGGCATTATTAGGCAAGGAATCTTGACAAATTTGGCCAAGTTTGGCCTATAAATAGAACCACATTCGACCCTCAAATCATCCCTGGAAGCCAAGGCTATGCTGCTGCAGTGATTGGAGGAGATTTGAAGGAAGAATCAAGGGTCTTCTTATTCCGACCTATATTTCTATCTCTTCTTAGATCTGCTCAAAGGTAGGTGTCTCTCAGGCCAAATCTTAATTAAAGTATGCCATCTTGTTCATTTTTCAGTGCTCTTTCCATTGATACATGTTTCCCTAAATTTCATTAAGAAATGAGCAAGTTATGGTCATTTTATTGGAGGGATATTCCCATTTTTCGTCAGATCCAGAACGTGCTATGTGACGACCCAGAGCGCCGGATACCGATATTCCGATAACATCGATACACCGATACTAGGAACTGGGGAGCCACCCAAGAGGCTGATGAGGCCCCTGAAGGTTTAGTGAAGTTTGTCGAGGGGATGTATAACGAATTGCAATCACAAGCGCGGATAATAGATTTAAGCAATAAAATTTAGCAAAAGAGCGGAAGCAATTTCAAAATAATTAGTGTGCTAAAAATATAAACTAGTCCAGAGGCACAAGAGTGCTAGTCCAAAAGTACAACTACACATGACATACCCCGTCAAAAGTACACCAGAAAGCCAAAAAGGCGACCCGTCTACTGCTGACAGCTAAGAACGGTCTCCGAGCACACGGGAAACTCCGGGAGACGACGGGCGCGGCTCACCTGAAAGGAGAAGGGTGAGTCACAGCCAGACTCAGTAGGGGTCACGCGGATCCCTACCTCATGCTAAACATGCAATCATGCGAAAATTAAGTAATTAGAGCATGCATTTAATTAAATGAACAGGCAATGTCATGATAAGACTGAAAGCTATAAATCTACTGAACAAGTATAACAGCTAATACATGCCAATAATATATAAGTCTAAACGACAAAAATTAAATCTACCAATAGAATATGCCTCAACTAACCAAGCCACAGGGAACAGGACAACCACAGGGAGCAGAAACCATATGCGTCCACTGACTACTTACACTGCGTCTCAAGCACTCGCAGTCTGTAACACGACAAGCTGAGCGCGTAAACAGTACCAAACCAAGTGACTAGTCAGAGTGACACTCGCTAGTGTCAGTCCAAAGCCTCCGACCACGTGTGCACACACTGACTCTCGCCTGAGCCAGGCCCTCTAGCTAGTTTTCTCCCTCGGTAGGACGCTACCGCTAGCCGAGAGCCCACGGAACTAGCTTACAAACCGTGTGACGGGAACACCCCTCCGCCATCCCCAGGCGGGTCGACAACTCAAGGCCTTAGGGCTACAACAATGGCTCCATCGCAAGGAAAGAAAAGCTACTCTATTGGGATCTAAAAACATGCCATTATTTCATAAAACAACTTGAACATGGCGTAGAAAGATGTGGAAAGCATTAAAGAATGAACAAGCGGCTTTTGAAAACCCCAGGGGATGTGACGGTCCACACTCACTGCGTCACAAGGTGTAACAGTCGCGGTGCCGTGCGTTACACGAACTGTAACGCGCTTCCACCCGGCCGTTACAACCACCCGAGACCAAAGGGGCTCACAACCCTGACTAACAGAGCGTGACGGTCGGGGCTCGGTGCGTTACATCGACTGTGACGTGCCCGCCCCTGGCCGTTAGAGCCACCCGACGCCAAAACAAAACTCACAGATTTTAACACCCTAGCAGGATGTAACGCGCACCCGGAGGCGCGTTACGGCGCCCTGACGGCCGCCCGACAGGCCATCAAGCCAACCCCCAAACCCGATCAACGGTAGACAAACGAAATGTAACGGCCTGGAGCTAGGCCGTTACACTCCCTGTGACGCACCCCCTTGGGTCCGTCACAAGACTGTAACGCGTCCCCTATGGACCGTTACGGGTGTGACGGTTTCTGGTAGGACCGTCACACCGTCTGGGTTACGGATGGGTTATATCTAAAACGGGTTCCCTCTCGGGCGACCGGAATCACCGGGTAACGACGGAGAAACCTGTTTCCTGCCAAACCACACGTCCTAAACAACACAATACCAACAAAAACACCCACATGCAACACTCACAATAGATTAAACATGAAGAACGAAGCTTAAACCCCAAAAATGAAAAATAGCCATTATGCATGCCAGAGGAGCTAAACTAAGCAAATAGCTATAGGGAATGATCCTAGCGAGATTGGAATTCCATCCCCCTACCTCGTTCGAGCCGAAACGGTCGATTAAGCCGCATGCACCGTGGAGGGTTCACCGAGCTTCCACACCTCGTCTCGCACCCACGGACCGCGAATCACGTCGTGGAGGGCGTCAATGCGTTCCTCTCGACGCGAGGAATCCACCGGCGTGCTCCACGCCTCGATCCGTCGTCGTTCCGCCTGAAATCCCAAGAAGAGGGAGAGAGGCGATCGGAGAAGAGAGAGAGAGCGTGAGTGAGATCGACGAGGGGGGAGAGAGAAGTGAGGGAGAGGGTGAGATAAAAGAAAAAAAAGGATTAATATATATATATATATATATATAATATATATATAAACCTTAATTTCTTCTTTTAAAAACCCAAATTATTCCAATAAAAACCTAAAAAATGCCAGAAAAATTCCTAAAAATCCAGGAAAATAGCCGAAAGTTTCAGAATAGATTCTAGGTCCGAACCACTAAAGATCCGCTAAGGCACGGGCCTTACAGTCCCTCCATCCTAATAAAAATTTCACCCTCAAAATTTACAATGATGGATAAGGAGGAAACTGAGAACATAATTATACCTTAATGGAATAAGAAAGGAAAAAGCTGACACATTTCATCTTCACGCTCCCAAGTAGACTCATTGCCGGAGTGGCGTTGCCAAGCAACTCTTACCAGAGGGATAACCTTATTTCTCAACCGCTGCTCACGACGGTCTTCAATTCTAATAGAAAACTCTGGCGTAGACAAATCAGCAGTCACTTTGGGCCAAACAGAGTCATCAAGGACATGGGATGCATCAGACACATATTTCCTCAGCTGAGAGACGTGGAACACATCATGAATAGCTTGCATAGCCGTTGGTAGTTGCAAATGATAAGCTACCTGACCCACAGCTTCTATAATAGGAAATGGGCCGACCTAACGCGGACTAAGCTTTCCACGTTTCCCAAATCTTGAAACACCTTTCATCGGAGATACCTTGACAAAAACCATGTCTCCAAGTTCGAACTGCAGTGGACGTCTGCGCTGATCTGCATAGCTTTTCTGTCGACTCTGGGCTGTCAACAATCTCTGCCTGATCAGACGAACCACTTAAGAACATTGCTGCGCCATGTCAGGTCCCGTTAAAAGTCTGTCCCCAACATCAAACCAGTTCAAGGGAGTACGACAAAGACGACCATATAGTGCCTCATAAGGAGCCATACCAATACTGGAATGAAAACTATTATTGTAAGCAAATTCAACAAGTGGCAGATGTTGACTCCACGAACCTTGCCAATCTAGACAACACGACCTCAGCATATCTTCCAGAGTCTGAATAGTCCTCTCCAACTGTCCATCTGACTGCGGGTGATACGCTGAACTGAAGGCTAACTCAGTGCCCAAAGCTTTCTGAAAATTACACCAGAAGCCGGAGGTAAACCGTGGATCACGATCTGACACAAGTGAAATAGGAATTCCATGCAGTGGCACTATCTTCTGAACGTAAAGCTCGACCAACTTCTGCACATTCCATGAGACTTTTATCGGCAACAATCTGGCAGTCTTAGTTAATCTGTCAACAAGCAACCAGATACCATCAAAACCTTGAGAAGTTCAAGGCAAACCCACCACAAAATCTTTAGTGACATGATCCCATTTCCACATTGGAATTTCTAATGGCTGAAGCAATTCACCTGGCTTTTGATGTTCGGCTTTAACCTGCTGACAAGTCAAGCACTAAGAAACAAACACAGCCACATCTTTCTTCATACCTGGCCACCAGAACTGCTTTTTTAAATTCTGATACATCTTAGTGGTGCCTGGGTGAATAGCAAAGCGGGATCCATGGGCTTCACTCAGAATCACATGTCTCAATGAATCATCAGCGGGAATATACAATCTGCCCTGGAAACTGACAACCAGCTCGTCATCAAATTCAACATCGAACCTTGATATAACACGAGCCAAATCAGAATCAGCTTGTTGAGCTTCTTTAATCTGTTGATATAAAGCTGAACCCAAAGCCAAACTAGCACAAACTGCTGTCCTCGGATCGGCAGGAATATCCACGCTAAACGCCTCACTCGGAAGCCGTTCCCACAATTTCCATTCATGAAGCAACAAATGACTGACTTGTACTTTCCTGCTCAGAGCATCAGCCACAACATTTATTTTACCCGGCTGATAGGAGAGTGTGAAGTCATAATCTTTCATGCATTCCATCCAGCGACGCTGTCTGAGATTCAGATCTTTCTGGGAGAATATATACTGTAAACTCTGATGATCAGTAAAAATTTGAAACTTCTCACCATACAGGTAATGTCTGCAGATCTTTAAAGCAAAAATAACTGCAGCTAATTCCAGATCATGCGTGGGATAATTTTCTTCATGCTATTTCAATTGCCGTGATGCATAAGCAATAACATTTCCATGTTGCATCAGCACTGCACCCAAACCTATTCGAGACGCATCTGTGCAAACCACAAATCCACCCGAGCCGGACGGCAAAATCAACACTGGAGAAGAAGTCAAGAGACTTTTCAATTCAACAAAGCTATCCTCACACTGAACCGACCAGACAAAAGGCACATCTTTACGAGTCAGTCTAGTCATTGGGGCTGCAATCTTTGCAAAATCCTAGATGAATCTTCGATAATACCCAGCCAAGCCTAAGAAGCTTCTGATCTCTGTCATAGTTCTTGGTCTCTGCCAATTTAGAACAGCTTCAATCTTTACAGGGTCTACTGCTATTCCGTCCCCAGAAATCACGTGGCCAAGAAAATGAATCTCCCGAAGCCAAAATTCACATTTACTGAACTTCGCATAGAGCTCGTGATCTCTCAGAGTCTGCAGAACGATCCTCAAGTGCTGCACATGATCTTCCTCAGAAGCAGAGTAAATCAAAATATCATCAACAAAGATCACCACGAACTGATCCAGATATGGACGGAAAATACGCTGCATTAGGTCCATGAAAGCTGCTGGGGCATTTGTCAAGCCAAACGACATAACCAGAAATTCATAATGACCATAACGAGTGCTGAAAGCTGTCTTCTCCACATCAGATTCTCGGATCCGCAATTGAAAATAGCCAGACCGGAGGTCAATCCGAGAAAAGACAGTAGCAGACTGTAACTGGTCAAACAAATCATCAATCCTGGGAAGCGGATATTTATTCTTGATAGTCGCCTGATTCAGCTGTCTGTAATCAATACAAAGCCTCAGGCTTCCATCTTTCTTCTTCACAAATAATACTGGAGCACTCCACGGAGAAAAACTGGGGCAAATATAGCCTTTTTCCAGCAATTCAAGCAACTGTGCTCGCAGTTCTTTAAGTTCAGCTGGAGCCATTCGGTACGGTGCCTTTGCTAACGGGGCTATACCTGGAATCAGTTCAATCACCATTTCTATCTCTCGCTCTGGAGGCAAGTCTGGCAACTCGTCAGGAAACACATCAGGGAACTCACAAACAACAGGAATATCACTGACGTCCTGTCGTGGTTTCTCAACCACAACCACAGAAGCTAAGAATCCCTGACAACCTGCACTAAGAAATCTATAGGATCGAATAGCAGAAATGATCAAGCGAGAAGAGCAGGATCGAATACCTTCGAAATAAAATGCCGATTCTCCCTGTGGCTGAAAATAGACCTTCTTCGATCTACAGTCAACCACAGCTCCATAATGCTCCAACCAATCCATACCCAGAATGACGTCATAATCTGCCAGCTGCAACGCATACAATCTCGCCGGCAACTGATGATTATTAATCATAACATGAGATTCTTCCAAACACAGAGGCGTGATCATAAAATCTCCAGAAGGCATTTCAACATACAACTCACAAGTCACTTCTGATGTTGGCTCCTCAATGCATGCAATGAAATCCTCAGAGATAAAAGAGTGAGAAGCACCAGAATCAAATAAGACACGTGCAAAATGACCATAAAGCATAATCGTACCTTCCACCAGATGGGAGGCAATCGCTTCAGCTCGAGAAATGTGAGAAACCTTGCCCTTTTGCTTCTTGGATCCGGCTGAAGACTGCTGGGAAGACGCTGAAGCTTGAGAATATAATTGCTGCTGAGGTTGAGGTACAGGAGGAGGTCTAAATTGCTACTGCTGAGGCTACGAAAACTGAGGAGCCTGCACTGGTTTCAGCCTCTACGGGCAATCTCGAACCACGTGACCAGGCTGGTCACAACGAAAACAAACAACAGGAAGAGAACACGACTGACCCTTATGGCTGCCACCACATCTTCTACAAGTCCACGACTGACTAACAGCAGAACTTTGATGACTTTGGAAAGAAGGCGCCGACTGCTGCTGAACAGTACCAGTACCAGATGACGGCTGCTGAAAGAACTTCTTCTTCTTCTTGAACCTATGGGACTTGGGCTTGGAAGAGGAAGAAACACTGCTAACATCTGGCGGAACTGAGGGAATTCCTGACACTGGCGGTCGGTAAGTCTGTGAAAACTGAACCGTCAGCTGAACCGACCCAGCTTGAGAATATTCTCCTGGTCTTGCCATTTCTAGCTCGAGTGCCACAGCTGCCTGGCACGCACCATCAAGATCAGCAACACGACTTGCAATCAATGTCAACTTAAGTTCAGGCCTGAGTCCTCGCAAAAACTGCTGAGTCTTCAACGCCTCATTAGCAAGCACATGGGGCTCATACTGACCCAATTCCATAAATTTGTTCTGATACTGAAGTACGGTCATATCACCCTGAATCAATTCCATGAACTGGTACATCTTCGACATTTGCAAACAGGCAGGGGTATAGGCACGCTCGAAGGCTGCCACAAACTCTGCCCAAGTGATCTGCCGAAGGGGCCTGGAACGAAAAGTAATCTGCCACTCGGCTTTCCACCATGTAATAGCTATACCTTGGAGTTGAAACGCTGCTAACATAACCTTTTTCCGCACACTCCATAGATAGGAATACGCACTCGATCGCATCTAGCCACTGCCTTGCTACCTCTGGGTCTACTTGACCGTCAAAAGCTGGCGGATTAAACAGAAGAAACTCTTTAAGAGCCTTGCCTCGGCTACAAGGCACTTCGACTTGAGGAGCAATAACTGGCGCTGGAGCAGGAACTGCAGGAGGCTGAGCAGAACCACTCTCTTCTCTAGGCGCATCTCCAGCAGCTCGAGGAACTCGAGGAGGTCTTCCTCGACGAGGTGGCATCTTACAACTGCTGACAACATAAAACAACAGCAAATCCATCAATCATACGTAAAACATCCTAAGCCAGCAATAGACAACATAAGGGACTAACTCTGGACAAGTGTAAATTCCAATTCCTTATACAAATCCTCAACTCCACTCTGATACCAAATGTGACGACCCAGAGCGCCGGATATCGATAACATCGATACAACGATACCAGGAACTGGGGAAGCCACCCAAGAGGCTGATGAGGCCCCTGAAGGGTTAGTGAAGTTTATCGAGGGGATGTATAACGAATTGCAATCACAAGCGCGAATAATAGATTTAAGCAATAAAATTTAGCAAAAGAGCGGAAGCAATTTCAAAATAAACAGAGTGCTAAAAATATAAACTAGACCAGAGGCACAAGAGTGCTAGTCCAAAAGTACAACTACACGGGGCATACCGCGGCAAAAGTACACCAGAAAGCCAAAAAGGTGACCCGTCTACTGCTGACAGCTAAGAACGGTCTCCGAGCACACGGAAAACTCCGGGAGACGACGGGCGCGGCTCACCTGAAAGGAGAAGGGTGAGTCACAGCCAGACTCAGTAGGGGTCACGCGGATCCCTACCTCGTGCCAAACATGCATTCATGCGAAAATTAAGCAATTAGAGCATGCATTTAATTAAATGAACATGCAATGGCATGATAAGACTGAAAGCTGTAAATCTACTGAACAAGTATAACAGCTAATACATGCCAATAATATATAAGTCTAAACGACAAAAACTAAATCTACCAATAGAATATGCCTCAACTAACCAAGCCACAGGGAACAGGACAATCACAGGGAGCAGAAACCAGATGCGTCCACTGACGGCTTACACTGCGTCTCAAGCACTCGCAGTCTGTAACATGACAAGCTGAGCGCGTAAACAGTACCAAACCAAGTGACTAGTCAGAGTGACACTCGTCAGTGTCAGTCCAAAGCCTCCGACCACGTGTGCACACACTGACTCTCGCCTGAGCCAGGCCCTCTAGCTAGTTTTCTCCCTCGGTAGGACACTACCGCTAGCCGGTAGCCCACGGAACTAGCTTACAAATCGTGTGACGGGAACACCCCTCCGCCATCCCCAGGCGGGTCGACAACTCAAGGCCTTAGGGCTACAACAGTGGCTCCATCGTAAGGAAAGAAAAGCTACTCTATTGGGATCTAAAAACATGCCATTATTTCATAAAACAACTTGAACATGGCGTAGAAATATGTGGAAAGCATTAAAGAATGAACAAGCGGCTTTTGAAAACCCCAGGGGATGTGACGGTCCACACTCACTGCGTCACAAGGCGTAACGGTCGCGGTGCCGTGCGTTACACGAACTGTAACGCGCTTCCACCCGGCCGTTACAACCACCCGAGACCAAAGGGGCTCACAACCCTGACTAACAGAGCATGACGGTCGGGGGTCGGTGCGTTACATCGACTGTGACGCGCCCGCCCCTGGCCGTTAGAGCCACTTGACGCCAAAACAAAACCCACAGATTTTAACGCCCTAGCAGGATGTAACGCGCACCCGGAGGCGCGTTACGGCGCCTTGACGGCCGCCCCACAGGCCGTCAGGCCAACCCCCAAACCCGATCAACGGTAGACAAACGAAATGTAACGGCCTAGGGCTAGGCCGCACTCCCTGTGACACACCCCCTTGGGACCGTCACAAGATTGTAACGCGTCCCCTATGGACCGTTACGGGTGTGACAGTTTCTGGTAGGACCGTCACACCGTCTGGGTTACGGACGGGTTATATCTAAAAACGGGTTCCCTCCCGGGCGACCAGAATTGCCGGGTAACGACGGAGAAATCTGTTTCCTGCCAAACCACACGTCCTAAACAACACAATACCAACAAAAACACCCACATGCAACACTCACAATGGATTAAACATGAAGAACGAAGCTTAAACCCCAAAAATGAAAAATAGCCACTATGCATGCCACAGGAGCTAAACTAAGCAAATAGCTATAGGGAATGATCCTAGCGAGATTGGGATTCCATCCCCCTACCTCGTTCGAGCCGAAACGGCCGATTAAGCCGCATGCACCGTGGAGGGTTCACCGAGCTTCCACACCTCGTCTCGCACCCACGGACCACGAATCACGTCGTGGAGGGCGTCAACGCGTTCCTCTCGACGCGAGGAATCCATCGGCGTGCTCCACGCCTCGATCCGTCGCCGTTCCGCCTGAAATCCCAAGAAGAGGGAGAGAGGCGATCGGAGAAGAGAGAGAGAGCGTGAGCGAGATCGACGAGGGGGGAGAGAGAAGTGAGGGAGAGGGTGAGATAAAAGAAAAAAAAAGTATTAATATATATATATTATATATATATAAACCTTAATTTCTTCTTTTAAAAAACCAAATAATTCCAATAAAAACCTGAAAAATGCCAGAAAAATTCTTAAAAATCCAGGAAAATAGCCAGAAATTCCAGAATAGATTCTAGGTCCGAACCACTAAAGATCCGCTAAGGCACGGGCCTCACATGCTACACCTCAGGAGCGCATTCTGAATGTGCTGCCCCGACATAGCGCGTTCGTACAGAGTATTTTCCCCCCCTTAGGGGTCAAACAGATAATAAAAAATATATATATTTCTAGAACGCGCTACCCTCGGGTAGCGTGATCTTCAGATCGCGCTAGCAGAGGCTAGCGCGTTCGGGGGTCTGACAAAACAATTTCAAATCCAACCACGGCACGGCACAAATAAATAAATAAATAAATAAATAAATATTTTAATAGTTTTGTATCCACACATAACTCGAGCCCACATCCCATGCCCCTTGGGTCCTGACCCAAGGGTGAGCTCTCCAACATATAAAGCCATGAAAGTTTTCTAAACTTCCAATGTGGGACTAAAGATTAGTCACTACACAATATGAATTATTACATTTGGAATCTCCAATAATTATAAGTAGTTAGTCACCAAAAATAAGAAAAGGTAATATTAGCATGTTTTAATTCTTACAGCATGTTAAAAAAATTATTTTTGTAGAATAAAATTATTTTTTTACATGTAAAAAGGAAAAGTCTATTTTTAACCATAATATTAGTAAATTAATGCATGAAAAGTATTTCCAGCATGTTAAAAATGACTTCTAACATGATAAAATTATTTTATACATACTAAGATATAAAAACTAGTTTCAGCATGTTAAATCTATTTAAAACTAAATTTTGTGCAAGCTAAACCTAATTTTCTATTAAATAATTAGTAAATTGATGCATTAAAATTACTTCCAGCATGATAAAATTTCTTCCAACATGATAAAATTATTTCTAGCATGTTAGAATTATTTTCAGTGTATTAAAACTATTTTTCAGCATGATAATTCTATTTTCTTATCAAATAATTAGTAAATAAATATAGAAAAATGATTTTCAGCATGATAAAATTTTTGTTGTTATCAAAGAATTTTTGTAATTAGCATGGTAAACTTATCTTTATCATCTTATCAGTAAGTTAATGTGTGAGAATTATTTTAACATGTTGAGTATTAATTTTAACATGTTAAAAATTAATTTTCAGCATGTAAAAATTAAATCCAGCATGAAAAAATTTATTTTTTTCATCTTATCAGTAAAGTAACATATGAAAATTATTTTATGCATGTTAAAATTATTTTCAGCAAGTTAGAATTATTTTCGGCATAGAAACCTATTTTCATAACTAAATTCTGATTTTTATAATAAATCACCGTTTTGACTAAACTAATGCATCTCTAATGTACAAAAAACTTCCTGTAATCATGTCTAAACACTTGTAAACCAAATACACACAAGATTAAACCATGGAATTAAATTAATTCTATTAAACTCTAATTACTTGAATTTTCTTCCTAGTTACCGTTCTTTCTTGAATTCCACGACTTAATGTCGTTAAACATGATGCCTTAAAATTATTATTCACTCCTCTTGCTACTTATGAGATTTTTGCCAGATCTATACTTTTTACAAATGAGCTTATTCTTGAAATTCATTGGCCATAGTGTTAAGTGGATGTCTAAACGTACTTGGGATCTTATGATCCACTGACCCAATGCCTGGCATTAATGGGGCCCGGTCTGGTCCTGGGAGGAGTGTCCGAAAGTACTTGTGCCCATGGGAGTTGATTGACCACGATGTGGCATTACACCGAAGTGCATGACTTGCTAGATTTTTACGACATTCCACTATTCGTACTTGTTACTTGTTTACTTGAAAATTACATGAATTACTTGACTTGCGTGAAAATGGCCAATTACATGAAATTATTTACTTGATCAAAGTCATTACTTGGAAATTCATCTTGATATCATGTTATCTCAATTACTTGGAAATTCCATTCATGTTATACACTTTCCGATACAACTTGGAAAAAAAATCACTTAAATTGTAAATACTTAAAGATTGCATGGCTTTTAGAGATATAAAATCCTACTGAGCTTTTAGCTCACCCTACGTTTTGGTTAATTGTTGTAGGAAATGAAAATGAACAAGGGAATGGACAAGAGTGAGAGAGTGTTTTTCCTTTTTACCTAGGTTTATGTAGATCATTAGTGTTTTTACAAGAATGATGTACTTTGAGATTGGAAGTTGTAATTTTCCTTTATGGCTTATGAATTAGTGATGTAAACTTCATTTTGATGGAATAAAAGTATCATTTTCCCATTCATTTCTATCTTTAGAAATAAAATTGTACATGCTCTGATCGACACGCTTGTTTACGACTAGTTCGCGTCCCGATATTCCGCGTTGGGGCGTGACATCAACTTTCAGGCATCCAACAACGCCTCCAAGTATGAAGTCGTTATCTCGGGAGCCAGGATGGCTCGAAGACTGTGGACCGAACGAGTCAGGATCCACACTGACTCCTAATTGGTCGCTAGCCAAGTCAACGGTGAATACGAAGCTCGGGAAGGACAAATGGTCAAGTACCTCCAAGCGGTCAAGAGGATGGCCCAACTTTTCGAGAGCTTTGAGGTAGTCCGAATAGCCCGGGAGGAAAACTCCCGAGCGGACGCCCTCTCTCGACTGGCCTCCTCGCCCGACCCTGCTAGTACACGATCGGTCTTCCTCGAAGAGCTCGGGCAATCGAGCCTCGAATCTGAGCTTATGACTATTTGCCCGGCACCCTCAAGCGACTGGCGGACCCCCTACATGTTCTGGCTCTGGGATTCTCAAGAGCCCACCGATCCTCGGGAGGCTCGGAAGCTCAAGTACCAAGCTCGGCGTTTCATGATGTTGGACGATGCCTTGTACCGCAGATCCTTCTCCGGTCCTCTCCTCAAGTTCATCAGCGCCGACGAAGCCAACCGAGCGATTCATGAAGTACACAAAGGCATCTGCGGAGCGCACCAAGGAGGAAGATCACTTGCCAGGATCCTGCTACGGTAGGGTTACTGGTATCCCACTCTCCAGAGCAACTGCTCGACCTACGTACAGAAGTGTGATCGATGTCAGTGCTTCGACCACCTGATTCATCAGCCCGTAACGGAGCTCATCACCCTTGCCGAGCCGTACCCTTTCACTCGGTGGGGGATCGACATTCTGGGGCCATTCCCTACGGCTCAAGCTCAGAAAAAGTTCATCATCGTCGCCATCGACTATTTCACCAAATGGATCGAGGCCGAAGCCACCACCAGGATCACCGAATCAGTCGTATGAAGTTTTGTTTGGAAATTGATCATCTGTCGCTATGGTGTCTCCCGAGTGATTGTGAGCGATAACGGTCGGTAGTTTGATTCTCATTATTTCAGAGACAGATGTGCCGACCTAAACATTCGCAACCACTTCACTTCGGTAGCCCACCCTCAAGTTAACAGACTGGTCGAGAATACCAATAAGACTATCTTAAAAGGCATCAAAACTAGCCTCGACAAAGCCAAGGGAAGCTGACTCGAGGAATTGCCGAGCGTACTATGGTCGCATCGAACTACTCCGAGAACGGCTACTGGTGAAACACCTTTTCAGCTGGTGTATGGCATAGAAGCCGTAATTCCGTTGGAGGTCAGCAATCCCTCTCTCCGAGTCATCCACTTCGAGCCTAAGGTAAACGAGTAGAAATTGCGAGAGAATCTCGACTTAGCGGACGAAATCCGAGAGAATGTAAGAATTCGAGCAACGGAATACCAATGGCACATCACTCGATACTACAACAGTAGAGTCCGAGATAGTCCCTTCCAGCCAGGAGACTTCATCCTGAGGAAGGCCAAAGCATCTCGACCACTAGAGGTGGCGGGGAAGCTGGCCCCTACCTGGGAAGGTCCCTACCGAGTGGTCGAGAAGCTCGGGAAAGGAGCATACCGATTGTCCACCATGGAAGGAACACCTGTCCCTCGGACGTGGAATGCGACAAATCTTCGCAAGTTCTACTTTTGAACACTTGGCAAGCATATACATGTAAGCGAAATAGAATAATCACCACTCTTCTCTTCTTATTAAACTTTGATGTACATCAAGAAGGCTGTAGCCGATATAGTCTACATGTATAAAAAATTACATCCCCTGGTACTATAACGCGAGTAGAACGCTCAGCCGACCCAGTAGGCGCTCCCACGTCCAGCCGCTGACTCTGCCTCGTGTAGAAACTGGCTTGGATAAGGGATCGCCGACTTCGTTGGTTTGAGAAAGCTCGGAGGAAAGGTGCCAAAGGGATTGGAAGGACAACAAAAAAAAAGAAAGAGGTCGACCCAAAAGGCGAGGAATCTTGAGAGAGCTTCCTCCCTAGGCAACAGGATCGACGGTGGAAGGAGGGACGGGGGCAACAGTGAAAGAATGAAGCTGTACGAGCTCCATTCTCCCTCAGAAGAGTAACGACAGGACAGGGACAGGAAGGTGACATGCTCTGGCATGAACCTTCCCCCTGATTGACCTCTGACCGATGAACCCTCTTCCAGAGTGTAACAACATGAGTTTCCATCCTACCGCCATCTGCATCATCATCTTCTGAAATGCCTTCCATGCCCCGCCAAGACTAACAGCACAACGCTTCACGGAAGGGAAAAACCGCCAGGAATGGCCTTAAGCGATGAAAGGAAAAGGAGATGCCCCTCGGACTTTTTTATAGGCCGAAGGGGAAGCTGATCGCTTTAAATGACTCTCCCCAAAACACGCTACCAAGGCTTTCCTTGAGTTGGTTACCTCATTTCCCGATATTCCCCCAGCGGGACGCGCGAAGCGGTAAGTCATTAAGGGCGCTATGGAAAAATGGAAAGGTGCCAACGCCATGTTAGTTATTTGACAGATCGACGCGCGCAAAATCTACAGGAAATTGGTGCCTTCTTCAAACGACTGCGGATACGGTAATCAAATCACACCAAGAGCGATAAGAAACAGTCAATTCAGCATTTAATACTGTAGCTATTATAGTTTCCAAAAAATCCGCACCTGGCTACATATGAGAAAGAAAAGAAAAAGAAAAGAGCTATCACATCAGGCCTCGGGCCCATCTCCAAGCTCGGTAGATAAGGCTTCTTCGGCACCAGACGATCTGCCCCCAATGTTCTCGACGACGGCCGGCCCAGACACTGACCCCACCTGTGTGGGAACTGTCTCGATCGTGTGCCATCCCGAGGATGCTGGAGTTGGCAGTCGCTCAGACGAAACCGAACTCACCTCTTTGCTCGACGTATAATGGGAAGAGTCAGTGGAGCCCCACTCCGAGTCATAGCACTGACCGAAAGGAAAATTGAGCGAAGACGACTGGGCCTTTGCCTCCAGGACGGCCCGATCGTAGCCCTGGGAGAAGCCCTTCTGGAGTCCCAGTCGGTAGCCCGACTCGTAATAAGGAAAGGCCACCTACTGGAGAGCTGCCTGGTAAGCCTCTCAGCACTTATGTTGCTCGAGTGCTTCCTTTCCCAGCCAGCTCCGCCTTCCTCTGGAGCTTAGCTATTCGCTGCTCAGACTTGGACAACCTTCTCTCGGTCTCGGATAGCCTTCGCTCGGCCTCGGTCCGCGAATCCTTGGCCGCTCGAACTTGATCCTCGATCCCCTCTCGCTCGGCCCTCCATTGGTCGTCTCACTCGACCTGGTTTCTGCGCTCCGACTCTAGTAGCTCACTCTTCTAGTCGACCATGCGACGAGCCTGGGCCAGCTGCTCCGCCAAAGATCGAGCCTCCGCTTGGCTCGACTGCGCCAACGCTCGGAGCGGAGTGATCTCTCGACGAAGGTCTTCAAGATCGAGGGCTAGATGCTCGACCTTCCGATCAAGCGCACCGCGGGCCCACGAAAGAGTCTTTCGCTCGGACTCCACCCGAGCGTACGCATCCACTGCTTCAGCTCCCAGCTGAGCCAGGACTAGCCCTCCCTCCATAATCTACTCCAAAAGCACGGAGGGGGGACCCTTCCGGACTTTTTCCCGCAAGTCTCGAGAAGCTAAGGAATGGCACACCCAGTACAGAGGAGCTCGGACACTGAAGGTGCTGGTAGAAGGAGGGGAAGCTCTCACCAGAGCGGCCGGGATCGGGGCATCTCCCTCGGGCAATCCCTTCCCAGGGGCCCCACCGGTCGGCTCGATGTGAGCACCCCCACCGTGTACCTTGCCAGTTTCGGTCGGCTATGATCGAGTCGCCTCCTCCTGCGACCCTCTAGCCTCGACCTGCTGGGGGGGGCCCCCTCGTCTGGCGGCCTCTCCACTGCGCTCGGCGCCTCAGCATCGGCAGTAATCCCTCCTTCATCGGCCCCCTCTTGTTCAATAGAGGGGAGAGCTGACAGGGAATCTCCTCCAGACGCACGGATGACCTCCTCCTTCCTCGCCCGTTTCCTCTCAGCAGACTGAGCCTGCATCGAAGACCGTAGCAGCTTGGCCACGGGATCCTTGCGCTTGATCCCTCGGCACTCGGAGGCATTGTCCTGAGCCGCCCGCTTGCCCTTATCCCGGGCACAAGACGAACCCTCCGAAACTTGAAGGTCATCCAGAGCTGGCGTCTCATCCAAGACGATGACCTCCAACTCAAACGGAGGTGCCTCCTCCTCGACCGCTCGCCTCGTGTCTGAACCACAGAAAGCAGACTAAGAGAAGGAAGACCCTAACTCAGCAAGAAGGAAGACCAAGTTCCCGAACTCCTTACCTGTCGACAACAGCACTCGAGCGAGGTAGCCCTCAATGTTGGAAGACGTCACCAAATCAGCAGTCTCCTGGTGATTCTACTGAAGGATAGCAGCCTCCTCTTCAACCTCTGGAGAGAACACAGTCTGCTTCGGAGGAATGTTTGGGTGGAAATTGGGCACCGTCGGGAAATTCCAGGCTACGCCAACCGCCAACGGGCCCACTCAAAAATATTGGGTCTTCCACCCTTTGTGGGAAGACTTTTTCCCAGAGAGGGACACGTAGCTCCTCCCCCACCTCGCCTGAATATAGAAGAAGCCTCGCCCCGCATGAGCATGCTCCTTCAACTCAAAGAAGTAATGAAAAAGATCCTGCGAGGCGCGCACCCCACACTGGCCGCAAAGGAAAATGAAGGAGAAGATGAAGGTATAAGAGTTGGAGACCATCTGGACAGGAGCCAGTCGGTAGAACCAAAGCAACTCGACGATAAAGGATGAAGGGGTAAACAGAAGCCACACTTCCAAGCTAGAAGAAAGGAGCAAAAGAGGCCAGAACGAGTGGACATGATAGACTCATGAGGCTCAGGCGCCAAGAATTGGAAACGCCAAGGCAACCCGTAGCGACTCTCTAGCCGCTTCACCTCCGCCTCCCCCAGCTCGCTGCAGGATGGCTCCGGCGGCGTCAAGAAAACTCTGGGGGTCCGTTCTGTCTGCCGCCCCTCGGCCTCAGGATGATGGTCCGCCATGAGACAGAGAGAAGAAGAAGGGGAAAGCTCTAAGCCAGAGAACTTCAGAGAAGAAAGAGAGCTTACGAATCACCGCCTCAGGAGGCTCTTCTAGCTCCGACGGCTACAACGATTCTCCGCCCTTCCGAAACTACTCTCACAGCGTGGGAACCCCCCTCAAATATAACTAAAAAGAGAGGTAAAACCCTAAAACCCCAGAGATAATGGGACGCAAAATGCGCAATGCCTAAAAACCCTGACGGGAGGCGGCGCGGCGTCCGATCTCCCGAGGAGGGGCCTTCTCTTACTTATCATAACGGATGTATTTTCAAGGTGAGCTACGTCACGTGGCCCCTACCAGAGAGATATCTTTACCCAACCAGTGCCACAGACAGTCCAGTCCAATTGCTACTCGTCCGAGCCTAATCTCGGCTCGGGAGTAGGAGGGGGACAAGTGGAGAGGGGAAATCTCACCGCCCGTATGGAGAGGCCAAACGAGGTCTAAACCAGACCGAACAAGGTTTGACTCCTCAAAGTGGCAGCCCCCGGGCCCACTTATTAAGAAGCCTAAAAATTCACTCGGTACAAGCGCTTCCTAGGCGGCCTTCGGGTTGGAAAGTCCGAGCATCAGTCGATCGGGAAAGCTCCCTTGGAGCCCCCTATTCCTGGTCCCGACCCAACACTTATCACTCGGGAGACCCCTCCTGAACAAGTGCCATTCGCTCGGGCTCACTAATGGAAGCTTAATGATTCGGCCGTTGCGAATCCCTTAGTGACAGGAAGCTCAAATGGGACAGGGGAAGCCAAGAGTCCGCGCGCCGTAAGGAGCCCGCATGAAGGACGTAACCTCCCTGGAACCCCTCCGCTTACAGGGATCCCTTCGCACAACATGCCACTATTTAAACAGGACATGCCCCACTGTGACAAAAAAGCGGAAGCACACCTAAGTAAGCCTGAGTAGGAACCACTTCACCTTTTGGTGGAGAGGGATCTCGCGCTCCCACTTTCCTCCCAACTCTTCTCTTCGCATCCGTGCTCTACTATCTGTGCTGACTTAAGCATCGGAGGGTCTTCCCCGGGGATCTATCCCTGGGCACCTCTAACTGGTTTCCCTTCTTGTAGTTTATAGTTCAAGGGTATGTGGTCATCTTCCTCCCCGCTCAGGAGCAGCGCGAGATCGCCCCTCTTCAAACATGATTTTTTAGGTGGTTCGGTCTGCTAACCATAGACCTACATCTACCCCTCACTCAAACCCGAGTGAGGCTTCCCTTTCAAAAGCAAGTCCGCAAACTCAGTCTGCAACACCAGCTAATGCCACAGCTTGACCCGAGGGAAGCAAATCCCTTACCCTGATCTCGCACCCAGTAAGACCAGACCCACTACCACTGGTAGTGATCGGAGGAACCAATCCTCCCTTCCTCTGTAGACACATGGGGACCCGTGCTCACCAACATGATGAACACACCCTTGATTCTACCCCAGTAGAATCAGTAACACTGCACTAAGGCAGCACACGAGGAACATCTTCGCACCCTGGTCTACAAACCAGAACGTGACCAGTCAAAATCTGATCACACCTCCGAACAGTACTGCAAAGTACCATTGTAGAAATACAATTATAGAAACTGAAAAGTAAACAAGCGAGAAAGACAAATGAAAAGATAAACAGAATATAGCTCCACAGGAGCAAGGTAGTTCTGGATTTGATCCATGAACTGATGAAGCAACAAATCTTCAATTTGAACTCCTGGCTGCACTCTATGGCTTTGATCTGGACTCTCTCTCTCTCGAGCTCTCTCTTTCTCTTCTTCTTCTTTTCACGACCTTCTCTCTCAGATTTTCTCTCTGATTTTTCTCACATCTTCTCTCTATCTTCTTTTCTCTTCTGCTTCTCCCTCAATTCTACAAACTATACTGCTCTCTGTTCTTCTTCCGCAGCTCTCTCTTTTCTTCTGTTCGCAGCACTCTTCTCTTCTCAAAGAAGTGATCTATATATAGAACAGATAAAACAATTTCAAAAATGAACTTTTCCAAATTTGCTTCCCGCCATTTTTCCATCGGTTAGTGAGAATAATTTGTTCAGAAGCCATGTCAGATGTCTAGGATCACGTGCCCAATCATTTGGGATCGAAACCACGTGCTTCTCTTGAGTTGCTCACGAGCTTAGCTATTTTTCAGCCATACCGACCTCTTTTTCACCCTCAAGGAACTCTTTGTCAGCCTTATAAAGTTATTTGTCACCCTTGTCCTGCTTGAGCCGTCGCCTCTTCTCTTTTTCTCTTGTTTGAGAGACGTCGCCTTGCGACCCATTTGTCACCCGTATCAGGTATATTTCACCCTTGAAGACCTATTTGTCACTGTTATCTTCCATTTGTCTGCCTTAGCATCCGTTGGTCTACCTTGCTCAACACTTGGTTTCCTTGTGAGCCGTTCTTCACCGGTATTACACCTTTGTCCTCTCTGTGAGCTATTTATCATCCTTGTCTATTATCTATCATCCTTGTAGGATATTTCTCACCGTTGGAGGCCATTCTTCACTGCTGCTGGACATATGTTCCATTGATAACAGTTCTTCCTCTTTGCTCAACATTTCTTCAGCCTTGGATTCTGTTCGTCATCGTTGTGACCTATTTAACAGCCTTGTAATCAATTAATCACCTGTAATCTTGATTTGCCATTTCATTTCTTCATTTGTCAGCTTGTTTAATTCATTTGACAGCCGTATTGGTGTTGGCCATTAGACTGCGTCGACGCCATTTGAGCTCTGCGTCAATGCCGCTTCTTCACGTTCAAGCTCTTTAGCCTTGTCGCACATTATTCACCCTTATAGAGCTATTTTTCACTCTTATTGTTCATTTGTCACCGTTACATACCTATTTGTCACCCTTATTTGCGTTTGCTGGCGGGTGGCTTCTGGCTGACTTGAAGTCAGCTTGAGGAACTTCTGAAGTCGACTTCGTCTACATGAAAGTTTCTTCTTTGCTGAAGCACCATGACTCTTCATCAAATCATCAAATATGTCATGCTGAACTTAAATATTCTTTCTGCTCTTGCTTGATCTGAACTGTGGATCTGTCAGCCAATCTGTTCAACCTGTTCTTCACATAGTTCAAGGATATTCACATACTTTTACACATGATAAGATCATGATGAGATCAAAATCATAACATCAAAAAGATATAAAATCCATGCACCAAAACTAATGCACCAAAGCTGGTGAGGACACCTGAGCAAGAATACGGCTCGACTCAGAGAGCCACCAGTATCGGACACGCAGCACGACTCAGTCGACACCGACTTCTTTGTGGCTGGGGGACAGTCTGGAGTCTCCTCCGGAGCTTTGACACTTTAGTACGTATTTTTGTACATATTTATATTTTGTTTGTATTTGGTTATATTTTGTATTTTGTACGTATTAGGTTGTAGTTAGTATTTGGTATGTATTTTGGTTTGTATTATTTTGAGATCTCCAATGGGTTTGAATTAAAATTCCAATGAGGGAAAATGGAGCCCATAGATTTGAAAGTTCAAATGGGTTCGAATTCAAATTCCAAGGAGAGAAGATGGAGCCCATAGATTCCAAATGGGTTCAAACTCGAAGGAGGGAATATGGAGCCCATAGATCTCAAGTGGGTTCAAACTCCAAGGAGGGAAGATGGAGCCCATAGATTTCAAATTTCAAATGGGTTCAAATTCAAACTCCAAGGAGGGAAGTTGGAGCCCAACTCTATATATTGTCATGTATTCCCCCCTTGAGGGATTTTTTAATGATGAATGAATGAAAATCAGAATATTTTCCAAGAGGCTTTCCTTCTTCTTCCTCCCCTCCCCTCTACGGTGTGATGCCCTAGCCCTCTCTCTCTCTTTCTATGCTACTCAAGCTACTGGGAGGCGACCTCCCAACCTCTCCCCAAGCCCAGAGTTCAGAGATCGTGGCCGTGCTGCAAGCGTGGAGGAGATAGATCCCTGCTCCCTTGCGCACTTCTCTGGTTATCTGGCTGCAGATTTAAGCCCGAAAGATCAGGTTGGCACGCCCTTCTCCCATCCTCAAATCCCATCACCCTATTCACAACGTTTCTTCCTCTCCCTGTACTCCAACATCTCATGGAAACCTCGCCTCAAAATTCGCTTGGCACAAAAACTTCTCTTTGTAGCCCTTTTGGTCGCGCAGGCTGCCTCTCTGCAGACCTGCACAAAACCTGAACCCTGTATATCATATTGGTACGCCCCCTTCCCAACCTCATATCGCGTTCACTTCTTCAGAGTGTTTCTTCCTCCATATGTCCCCTATACCCAGTTAAAATTTCACGCCAAAACTCCACCGGTGGCCAAACTTCTCTTCATAGCCTTTTTTGTTGCGCAGACTAGCCATGTGCAGCCCGACGGGACAGAACCAGTTCACAGTAATTTTCCCGACCCTCAAACCTTACCCAAATGCTATAAACATTGGTACACGTTCTCCCCACATCTTAATCCTTCGAACATAAAAATTTCAAGTCAATCTGAGCCCGTTTTCCCTGCGCACTACCATCCTACTTTCCTGGTTCCCTGTTGGTCTGTACAGGCCTGCAGACCGAGCTCGGCATTCCAATGCCTCCCACGCCCAAAACCTCCATTGCACACCACCCAACCTCTGCTGACCAGTCATCCTACGCCTATCAAATATCCACCAGAGAAAACCCCGCCCCATTCGCCTCCAGGAAGCTTTGGTTCCAGCCCAATCTTCGGTCCCCTGTCCTGCTGCCAGCACACAGTCCAGATTGCGCTGGGCCAGCTCCAAAATTCGCTTCGCCTTCCACGGTACCCCGTTGCAGCCGCGACTCCACTGGTGTCCTTGGGACATCCCCAGCAACGTCCACGCCAAGTTACGTGACCAGCAGATGTGAAGAAAGCGATGTACCGGGCTCGTCTTCCTGCTGCCTCCCAGCGCACGCGCAGACTGGCGAGCAACCTGCCCACCGCTCTAGGTCACTCCGGCAGGTCCAGCCGGCACCGTCGACTTCCCTCCTCGTCCAGGAGGCTCGCCATCCACTGCAGCATGCTACTAGGGACGTGGGAATCTTCCTCGGCTTCCGTGACACGTCATCCACTCGTGGCCCGTCACCCCACTTCGCACGACCCCCGGACTACGCTGTGTAGCCTTTTACCTCCCTGCGAGGAGTGGGCGTTTGTGTTGGGTTGTACCTCTGTTTGGCTTTGTACCGGGTGGTTGTGTGATTTGGCCGGGCATCTTCCCCACGCCCCGAGCGTGGAGGTATGCATCCCTTCCTTACTTAGTTAGCTTGCTTATTTAGTATAGTTTCTTGACTCCGATGTTTGTGAGATCATAGGCGCCTAGCTCTTATATGTGGTACGTCACTGCCATGGTGAGAGAGCGTGACTGTCCCGTGCTCGACCCGAGCACGAGTGTGTGAATTGCCTACCCTAGACTCGGCCGGTTCCTTAACCGTGCGGATCGACACGCTTCGCTCTCTTGGGGACATTTTTCCGAGCTTGAGTTGCTTGTTACTCGGCATGGTTTCTCTCTTGGGAACGTTAGGTGTCGAGTATACGCCGTTCAACTATTGCAAGTTGCTGGTCTTGCTTGTCCACTTGGTCACGTCTTCACGTAGAGTCCTCGCTTACATAGCGTCCCGCATCAAAAGCACATTAATGCACCAAAGCACTGACTCATAGATGAGTCATAGTGGTTGACATCATCAAAACCATAGGGACACAACAAACCTGTACTCTCCTCCATCTCCATGACAGAACTACCGCTGCCTGAGGAGCCTTAAGAAGTCTCTGATGAACTTCCAGGGGTGGTATAACTAGAAGCCCCTACGGATCAATAAAACAACGGGGTCAGCACACAATCTGACCTCACATAAAGAAAACAGTCCAGTCTATGGCTTTAAACAAGAAGCTCACCAGTCGGGGCACTTCCCTCAGGGATCCTCTCGATACCGACGATCTCCTTAGTCTCTCCAGTCAAAGCTACTACCGTAGACCCCACGCCTGTAGCTCCAGCTGTGTCACGAGGAAGCTCACCCTCCTCTAAAGGGGATGAAGGACCTGTGATCAACACCTGGAAAAGCTTAGCACTGGCAGGTGATACAAAAGCCCACCACAAGTGGTTAAGTTCCCAGTCACGTACCAGAGGGTCCCATGGTCGAAGACCCGACTAGCCCCACCGTGCAAGCCGAGACAACGGCTGGCAAAGGAGGGAGGGGCGGTCTAATCGGCGGCTATGGTAGCGGCCCAGATATCGCTCCAGCGACAAGGGCAGCTAGGCTACCCGCCACTTCTGGATCGGCCTCAAAAAAGGGAAGCTCCACCGACAGCCCAGTGCTAACTAGCTCCTGGACCATCTCCATGGTAGCAGTTGGGTCATCACCTGGCAAATAAGATAACAAACACAGTCAGCAACCTCAGTCCATCGAACGCCAGACAAAAGGAAAGAAACTTTCCTTATAATGGCTCGACGCTTACCTAAGCCATCCTGGGTTGCCGTAGGCTCTCGTTCCTCAATAGGAACGGGCACCTCACCTCTCGCCTCGAAAGGGGCAATGGCCCCCGACGTCCCTACCATCTCTGCATTGGAATACATGGCAATGTCAATTTCCAGAAGCAAGCATAGCCATGAATAGAGCATTACCAGTCCCAAGGGACCCTACCTGGCCGAATGTCCTTGGGAGCCTTCCATGACTCAAAGTTAGGGAACGTTCTGGCATTGGGGCCGATTTCGTCCATCATTCGGAGCACTTCGTCGACGTCAATGTCGTGCTCAATCTCGTTGCCCAACAAAGGGTCGGTCTCCAAGGGTGGCGAGAAAGCCACCTTTGCCCCAGCCTCTAGTAGAGTTATAACACCAGCCAAGCAACACCAAATTAGCCAACCATAACGATTAGACCAGTAGAAGATGGAGGGTTGAGCATGGCACTCACTCAAAGTTGGCTTCGCCTCAATATGCTCGGCTACCCCGGGTCCTCGAGAGGACTCTCCATCCTCCGCTGCTCCAGCATCTACATGGGGGCGCTTCCGCCTAGGCTGAAGACCCCCGTCCCCACTCCCAGTGGATGCCTCCGCTGAGGAATGGTCTGCCTCTACTGGGGAACATGTCATAGGGGCACACCAATAAACAATACCTCGGCCAAATACACAAAGAAGTAAAACCAAGGTAATGCAATAAGGCAAGTGTCTTACCAGAAGTCCTGAAGGGAGTCAGCGGCAAAGAACCAGTTGCTCGAACTTCAACCCCAGCACTCGAGCAGCCTTCGCAACTGCCTCCCTAATGTCTCTCAGCGTGTAGGCGCGCTCAATATGAGAGACGAACTCCACCGGCCTGACTGACCCGATCGAGTGAGCGATGTGGCACCTCTAGTCACTGACGACAGTGTCAGCAAAGCTCCCCTCCAGGAGCACCCCGTCCAAGGTGGCACTCCTCCCGAGGCCATAGTCGGCACGAAACCGGGTCCACCAAGTCCTCGGCGCCCGCGTCCGTGACGCCCCAGCACCAACAGTCGCAGGCCCCACCTGCACCGGCCTCAGGGGCTTAATAGCCCTACTGTAACCTCGTCTGGATGACAAGAAAGCCCGGCCATCTCGAGTCCGCTGCTTCGCAAGCCGCTCCACATCCCGACGAATCTAGGAGAAGCGGGTCCTCAGGTACTAGCTATCCAGTGAAATAGGAGGCTGATCCTCTCGTAGAAGTCGACCCTCCTCAGCTTTCTGAATCACCGAGGCCTTCTGGCGATATAGGTGGCTGTGCTCGAACCACCACCTGGCATAATAGACGTTAAACCTCCCACGACTATCCAACGCTGGGGTCGGTAATTGCTCTGGCTCCCCGCGGCAATAGAAGTCCCACCAAACAGCTGCTACTAGATGGTTGTCCCGACTCTTGTACAATCACCCAGCCAAAGGAAACTCCTAGTTTGGCGGGATCGCTTGGTCATACCTGAAGTTCCGGGCAAACCGGTGCGGGTAGTAGGTCTCTAGCACACTTGTAGTAAATCGGTGCAGCGCCAACACCGCCGATCGGGTGCCGATCACCCACTCTGTGTACACTACATCATCCGACTCTAGCTACTGTGGTAGGGTGCAGGCCGCCCCGTCACTCGATGGCACCAGAACAAGGCAGAAGCCTCTCGTTGCACAGTCAAACGGGAGCCCATCCACGCCTCTGCCCGGCAAGTAAGATAGGGCCCTCCTGGCCCCCTCCAACTGTGCTACTACATCTCTGTCTGGCTGACCAGTGAATCTAAACAGCAAAGGAGCTACCGGATTCCTCACCGTCGTCGTCGTTACCAGCCCAGGGAACACCAAACCGGCCCACACACTAAAGTAGTAGGTCGGTAGAAGCAAGCCCCGCTCGCGCGGCGCGGGGTGCACCGACAGAGCCCCCAGCTCGTGGTAGATGTTGGCCAGTGCCGCATGAGCCAACGCCAACCTCCGTCCCTCTGCCAACAAACACGCGGGCCACAGCAGCTCAGTCTGCAGAAGGTTGTCCTCTCCACGGGGGACCACGAACGTTGCCCGCCAATATGCCAGATACGCAACCAAGTGGGTCACATCTGGCAGTCCATGGGGGTTCCACCCCTCTCGCGGTGCATAAATATATCGGGAGTAGGTCCCGAACCACAGCTCCACCTCTGTATACTCCTCCCACGGGATCTGATCTCACGCAAACTCCTGATAGAACCAAAACGGTCCATTGTATAAATGACTGACCCATGCCTTTAGAGGCACTCTTGGAGTAAGTAGCGATCACCCGACAGACAGCCATTTCCCCTGATTCTTTTGCATATTGCGGCACTATAGCGGTCATTGACTGACCGCTACCCCAGGGTAGCGGCCCTCTCCTAATCGCCATCAGCGCTCGGGTTACAGTCTGATCACTATTTTTACTGCTTACATTTCCCTCGGTTAGACAGCATGATTAGGGTAAAAATGCACCTAATGACTAGGTTATATGGAACATCTGAATCTAATTTCTATATGGATCATGGCTGTTGGTATAGTATCATTTCCCCTTCAAAAATCATGGCTTGACAATTGCTCCTCTTGCTATAAATAGGTAGTTAATGGCGATTAATCTATCCATGATTTCCTTAAATTGCTGCACTCTATCACATGTTGAACTGCTAATTGCTAAACTATTTGACAGTCATGCCACTCAGGTGGTGTTGACTGACCGCACCGCTCTCGTTTTCCACTTTTCTTAACCTCAATCTTGTAATAGTTGGGACTCTCCGCCAGATACTCCTTCCGTCGGACTAGGACCACTATTATGAGACCTTCGTAAGTCCCCGCGAACGCGAGCCTGGGATTCCCACTAGGACGCCGGGCGGGTTGTACCACCAAAGCTTGCACCCACTGACTCGACCGATTCGTGTTTTGGGCAGACCAAGTTCATGATTGTCCTGCCCTGTCTCGACCATAAGGCGGCCCAGTTGGGACCGCTACCTTCAGGTAGCGGCCATGGTGTGACCGCCAAATCCTTTCTGACCTGTCCTTGTGCCAGTTCGCCATGTTGACTTATCCTTGTTCCAAGTCGACATAGCCCTATTCAAAGTCGACCTAAGTCTCCTCAATTGACCTGGGATGTGTGGGCTGGGCCCTGGTTCGGTTCCACCATGTCTCAGGCCGACTGAGGACCTAACTAAGTCGACTGGAATTGCTTTGCTGGACCCAACCATTTAGTGGTCTTTCTTGGACCGCAACCCTCAATTTAGCGGCCCAGTCTGGACCGTCATTTCTATTTAGCGGTCTTGGCATGATCGCAACCCTGTTCCAGAACTCACTTTTCCGTGATTCTTGTATGCTGTAACAGCCTTGCCAAAAGGTAGCCGTGGGCTGCAATCTAGTCCCATTTGTGATCCCCTTTAGGGTATCTTGACTTCCAAAGTCATACTCCTATGACTTCTTATCCAAATTTCATTGGAATAACTATTGCTCTTAAAGATAAGTTACATAGAATAACCTTGGAATTCTTGGCCGATTCCAATGAATGTCTAGATTTTTACTTGGGATCTTGGATCCGCCAATCAATGCCAACGCATCATAAAGGGCCCAATTTGGTCCTGGGAGGAGCGCCCGAAAGTACTTGTGTCCCGGGGAGTTTGTACTGACAAGGTGTGGCATTGCACCGAGTACTTGCTGATAGGATCGGTGCGATGGATACAGAGGGGGGGTGAATGTATCCCTCTTCAAAAATGCCCAGATTAAAACCAATCAGAGACAATTAGATAGAAATCAACTGAACTGCTCTCTTATCACAACCGTGGACTGAGAAGCTCAGACTCACAAATGAGTTCTAATTTTTCTGAGCGAAAGAACAAACACTTCACAATCATATAAGCTCCCAAGGAAATCACAACAAATCAACCATGCATAACCTATGAAGGGGAGATAGAAGACAAGGAGCAAACGCACAAGCCAAGCCACGGCACAGATAATTTTTTAGGTGGTTCGGTCACCAAGACCTACGTCCACCCCTCACTCCAAACCGGAGTGAGGCTTCCACTAGCTAACGCTAGAACCGCAGACTCAGTCTGCAACAGGTGCTGCCTAACAGCTTGACCAGGGGAACAACCTCCCCTCTTCCTCCAAACCGGAGGGAACCACTAGTGACACCCAGTCACTAGCAAACCAGAGACCGAAGTCTCTCTTCCTCCAGACCAGGAGGGAACACCTGGACTTGCAACCCACAAGACCAGAACCGGAGACGAATCTCCCTTCCTCCAAACCGGAGGGGAACCCACAAGTGACACCCAGCCACTTGCAAACCAGAGGTCACGGACCTCTCTTCCTCCACACCAGAGGGAACCCCGATCTCAAACCAGAGAATCGGAAAACATAGTGACCAAATGAAAAGGAAAAACAAGAAATAAAAAATACACAGTGATCAGAAAGCTGTAAAGGATAATAACATAGATGTGGCTCCCATGGAGCTGACTGGCCTGGATTTGATCCACGGTCCAGTAGACAGATCTTCAATATAGTCTTCTTTCTTCTTCTCCACGAAGTATCTCTTTCTCTTTTTCTTCTTCTGCTTTCACACTCTGCCTCTCTGCCCCTCCTCTCTTTTCTTCTCACTCTGTTCTCTCTTTTCTTCTTCTGCTGGATCTCTTTCTTATTCTTCTCTCTGCCTCTCTGCTGCTCTCACCTTCTTCTATCACAGTCTCGATCAGTCTTCTCCAGATGGAGAAGGCTTCTATTTATAGCAGTAGTAGATGTAGGGCGTGTGCAGGGCTTGTGCCCTCTCTATCCAGATAACCTAGGATCACGTGCCAGGTGCCAACCTCGGATCACGTGCCCATTCATTAGCCTGTACAATGACAGAGTTACTTCAGTCGATCAACGAAGAATGTATAGACTTAATGAAATAATGCATGAACAAACATGTATGAAGAACAGACTGTACAGACTTCAGACTCAGCTGCGAACTGAGCTAAAGAGTGTATAGACTTGAATGCTTGGAAAGGATTGTATAGACTTCGTCTTGAAGGAGATGCACATATGCACAATGAACATGGATTGAAAGACTAAGCCACAAGCAGAGCATGTATAGACTTGCTGAACAGCAGCATAACCATATCAACAGTAAATGTGCAGACTTTGTATTGAAGGATGCACAATAGAATGAAAGTATGCACATTGAATGCATAAGATGCTCAGACAAGCTGTCACCGAATGTACAGACTTTGTCTTAGTGTTTATGCATGAGTCTGTCAACGAATGTACATACTTTCTATGCTGCATGCACAAGACGCTAAGAGAGACGCTGTATAGACTTGACAATGCATGGACTATGCACATATACGCATCAAGACTCTGTGAGCGCCAAGCCGATGTACAAACTTTGCGAGCGCCAGGACCATGTACAGACTTAGAATGAACGAAGCACATGATGTATAGACTTGATCAATTATCACTTAATGGATGTATAGACTTAGGCAAACGCTGTACAGAAGGAGACGATGCATGCTGTACAGACTTAACATGAAACGCTGTATTCTAGCCAAAACGCTGTACAGACTTTGGATGCTTGTGTATGCATGAGGGCAATGCATTGTATAGACTTAGCGATGCAATGGACAGTAATGTATGGACTTTGTGATGCACAACCATATCCAATGTATAGACTTCAATGCAAAGGCTGGAGTGTGACGGATGTATAGACTTCACCTAAGCAAGGGCTGTACAGACATTGGAATGTACAGACTTTGCCAAAGTATAGACTTTACTTCGTGCAAGCTACATGACAATGCAGGCTGTACAGACTTTGAGAGACAATGCAATGTGTAGACTTAGCGTGTGCTGTGAACAATGTATAGACTTTGCGTGGATGACCAGACAATGTATAGACTTGCACATATGCATGAACAAGTGGCGATGTACAGACTTGGCCAATGTGCAGACTTGAAGCAAGGAGACGATGTGTAGACTTGGCCAATGTACAGACTTGAAGAAATGCATGCACTTACTATGTTATGCTTGGGATGTACAGACTTCGTGGATGTATAGACTTAGTTAACGAATAGATGCATGAACTATGCACATGCATGAAGAGTGTATAGACTTGCATGAGAGGCTGGGTAAGACGGTGGATGTACAGACTTGGGCTGTACAGACTTACTGTGTGTAATGCATGCGAATGTATAGACTTGTATGAGACAACATGAGACGCTCAAACATGAAGCACTATGAGACGCACAGAGAGAAGATGGAGTGTATAGACTTTATGTGCAATGCAGAGGCTGTACTAACTTCGTGCGTGTGCTAAGACAGTGTATGGACTTGATAAATGATGTGTGCACAAGGAGAGACGATGCATGAGACGATGCATGCACAAGGGGTGTACAGGCTTGGTCTTATAATGTGTAGACTTGGCCAACTATCAACTGATGGATGTATAGACTTTAAGTGTGCATGTGCCAAGACCATGTATAGACTTAGTGTCTCATGCAACCAAGCAAGTGAATGCACAGATAATGTACAGACTTAGTGCAAACGGGATGTGCAGACTTTGTAGCATGCAATGTATAGACTTGATATCAAGGAATGCACTGGCTGTACACACTTGAAGTAATGCAAAGGCTGTACAGACTTCAATGTAAAGACTTTGAACGTGTGTGCTGGCAATGTATAGACTTGATCTATGAATGAGCCAGTGAAGCACAGCAACCACAATCGTATGTATAGACTTCAAATACCATTTGATGAACAAAATGCTTCAATACATTTTCAAGAGCAATCACCAACAGAAATGTTCATTTGATTAAACACAATAGCAAGTCATTAATGCCATTATCAAAGAATACCTTATGAATATTGACATCATCAAAACCATAGAGACACAACAATCTCCCCCTTTTTGATGGTGGCAATATTATGAGTCATTGCATTAATACAATTGTGAGTCTCAAGAAAACAAAGTACCCCATATGCCCCATATGCTCGAATGCACAAGTTTTTCAAACTCCTCCCCCAATGACTCAGAAAAACTTCTCCCCCTTTGCCAACAGCTAAGGAGGTTGAGCAGGAAAGCAGATTAAGAAGCATGGAGAGGTATGAATGCAAGCACAACAATTTTCCCTTTTAACAACAGCAAGAAGAAAGAGACATGAGGAATGCTGACAAGATCTCCCCCTTAAGAATTACAATGCAGCATGATTCATATGACAAGGAAACTCCCCCTGAATAAATGGAGTCTTATGAGATGGATGAGAAGGAGACCACAGTGGCAATTAAGGACAAGTTCTGGTCACGATGAATCATGGACAGTGAGCAAAAGAATTTCAACAAGGTTTTCAAGGAGATATCAATCTCATAAATCCAAAACATAAGTTTTCAAAGTCTTCCATTATAAGGGCTTATGAATGAACTTTATTGATCAGTAGGGTTTAAACATGATGTATGCTAAGTTTGTCAATAAAATTCTGTATTTATATCTAAAGTCACGGTTTAATAAAAATGAACCAAGCCCTCATAGTTATATCTTGATTAGCCTCCCTTTCTCTTACACCATCAAATTTACAGACTTCTTTCAGAATAACATTCACTAGTATTGAGATCAAGCAATTATGAAGTCATGTGATTTTGTCTAGGGTTATAGCAATTTGATTTTTTTGCATCAATATTCAAATATTGTAATTTGTTCAACAAATTTTTATGCTACAGATTTTACGAGCACTCTAGTTCTGTGCACACCTTGTAACTAGAGGATATACGTTGATCAGACGCCAATATCCCTAAGCACTTAGTGTGACTAACAGTCATGCTTTATATTAACAGAGTTAACATTTACACCTCATGACATACCTCAACTCATTTCTTTGATGAGTGAGATGTATTTCTCAGTGTGCATGCCATTGCTCTGCCAGTTTATCAATCATACTTAAGCAGAGTTAACTATGGCACCTCATGACACAGTCCTCTAGACTTCTTGGTCAATGGACATAGTTTCTCAGTGACCAAAATCATTGCTCTGATAGAAATTACCCTTTAGAAATTTTTGAAAACTCATTTGCTTCAAAACAATACTAATTTCATGTACTTAACCAAATAAATCCATGTATTCAATAGTGCAGATTTCAGAAGTTTTTACAAGACACAGCATGAAACAGTTGGTTAAAGTTTATTAAACATGATTCAGATATTTTCCACCTGAGTTATTTCAGACATTCATAAAAACGTATAATAGAAGATTCCTAGTTCAAGTGTTTTCAGATTTATGATCGAGACAAGCCCCATTGAAATCTTCATGAATGGCTGATAGAAGAGATTCAGCAAGAATAAGTGATTTTGAAGCTCAATGTTTTCTGATATGATCAAGGTTTATCAATAGAATCAATAAAGAGGATATGCACATCAAGCAAGATAACAGGAGGTCTGGCAAGTTTCAGGATTTTCAAGGATAACATGCAATGAATTCTGACAAGTGTATGCATTTGACAAAAATCTGCATGCAATGCATTGACTCCCCCTGACAATATGCATTCAATCAATCTTTTTGGTATTTTCAATGTAATGAGATGCAATGCAATTAACTACATGTATGCAAAGACATGCAAAGACTTCAACAAACTCCCCCTGAAAACATGTAATGTTTTGCCATGAGAACAGAACATATATCTTTGTGACTCATGCACATTCAGACTGCCCTATCAAGCAATATGACCCATGGTACTAAAAGACCATCTCACACATAGTAAGAGCCTCCAGACAGATTTCACATGCCTTTTAGTAGCTTACTATTTAATATACCATAGTGGGCAATCATGATAATTTAACATGCAGTCCTATATGCAATCCAGATTTTCAGTGAGCTATGCAACAGACAGATTTCAAATAACATTCATATGCAGTTCAGATTTTCAAAAATTACAAGTTTTATTCCCATTTCAATATCTAAACAGACAATTTAGTATGAGCATTGAGAGACATGAATACTCATAGTGTTCAAAAGATGACAAATATGCAAGAACACATCAAACAAGATATGCAATGAATTTCAAAATAGGAAATACAGAGAATATACCTGAAGAGTTCAGAAAGGGGTTTTCCATACTTGAGTGCCTTGGTTTATTAACCCATGTTTATTCCTCAGCTTCCAAGGCACACCTGCAAGTTAGCACACTATTTTGCATGGGCAGGTACCCAAACAATCTTGGGTCCTGACATGACAGTGATCCCTTTGAATGGCACTCTTAACTTTTTCTGGGCAAGTAGATCATCAATCTTCATTACCGAGCAATTATTCATAGAATGCCCAAAGCCACCACAATAACAACATGAAACAGCATGTTTTGTGTTCTTGATGTGCACATTAGCATGATCATGAAATCTATGTGTATGAGAATTAAAGTTTCTATTGTTTGCATGAAAGTTTTGTCCTTTGTTATCATTCGGCCAGCAATTTACAGCTTTGTAGCCAGACTTTTCATATTTAAAATGAGAAGAGTGATTTCTTCTCTTAATAGGTGACCAGCACTCTCTAGCCAGATGGCCTGGCTTCCAACAGTTAGAGCATGCAAGAGACTTTCTGTTAAAGATAAATTCAAGTTTATCAAAAAACTTTCTATTTGCAGGGAATCTACCAGATTTATAGTTAGACTTCCTTCCCTGAGCATGCCAACATTGGGCTGCAATGTGACCCATCTTGCCACAGTGAAAGCATGAATTAGAATTTCTCCCACCAGCACTCAGCCAGCATTCAAATCTCTTATGACCCAATTTTCCACAATTAAAGCATGTCATATGCTGGTCTATTGAATCAAACTTACTCTTGTTAAAATCATGTTGGCTTGCAGGGAATTTAGCATGATATGAATGAGATGTTTTCTTACCACTTGCAAACCAGCATTGTGTAATTGTGTGTCCTAATTTGCCACAGTAAAAACATTCAATTTTCTTTTTATGAGATGAAGGATTTTTATCATGAAATTTCCTAGCATTCATATCATCATTCTCCATCAATTTACACTCATGCATCAGATGACCAAATTTATGACAATAGTGGCATGACATTTTCTTTTTGTGTGCATGTGTGTGTGTATTCGTGTCAAGCACAGATTCAACATGATTGTTTCTTTGCTTATTCTTCACATGAACATATTTTTTCACTTTTTCATTTGGTTTCTGAATGTCAGTTTGTTTCTGCATTTTCTGAACAATGGGCTGTTTATCTTTTGATGTTGTGGCTACATTTGAAGTATTTACAAATGATGTCATTACTTTGTTCTGAAAAGCCTTTTTATTTAAATTATTGTAGCCCAACCCTTCCTTCCTGACATTGACTCTTACACCTAGTAGCTTGTCTAGGTTTTCTTGCCCATCAACAAACTTTGACAGAGAGTTCCTTAAGTCTTGGATTTCATTTTCGAGAGATGCAACGTTTATTTCATAACTTGCAATCTCTTGCTCACTGCAATTGACAGCTTCGTTCAAAACTTTGTTAGCTGTTTTGTATTTTTCAATTTCTTGTTCCAGATTACTCAATTTTTCAGGATCTTCAACACAAACAGTGTTTCCTCTTTCTAAGGCTAGAAGTCTCTCAGACATAGTGGAGTTTAGCTGTTTTAACTTCTCATTTTCTTTGACCAGAGTATCATTTTGAATTAACTCATCAAGAAGAATCTGGTCATCTTGAGATACTTTTGGATTATTTGGAGTTTCATACTCCCTTTGCAAGTTTTCAATGTTTTTCTGCAACTCCATGTTTACAGATTTGATGGCGTCAAATTTTTCAATCAGCAAATCATTCTCTCGTTTAAGTTTCTCTAATTTTTCTTCATTTTCTTTGGAGAATTTTCTGAGAGAATCTTTTTCAGGCTTCAGCTTGTTTAATTCTGAGTTCACACTTTCGAAATTTTTTAGTAATTTTTCATACTGGTCATGATAGTTAACAAGAGTCTGATTATCATTATTTGAACTGAGTTTCTCTTTGAGTTCAGATATCTCATTTACATGATCTTGATTTTCAATTCTCAGCAACGAAATTTATTTTTTCAGCATTTGAATATCAGACATAAAAGCATCATGAACATTTTTCAGTTCAGCATAATTTTTACAGTCAGAATTCAAATTGTCTGACCTATCTTCTTCAATTTTTTGTATTGTTTTCTTAAATGTTCATGAGATTCAAGCAACTCAGCATATGCATTCTCCCAATCAGCTAAAGAAAAATTCTCGAAGAGGTTTACCTCATCATCATCCTCTTCTTCATTTTGGCTGCTGCTTTGATTACTTCCGTTAGCCATCATGTAGCTTGTTTGATTTTCTTTCCCGACTTTCTTTATCATCTCCAATATATCCCTTGCAGATCTGTAACCAAGGAAACATGAATGAAGAGCTCGATTCGTCGCGGCCTTTATTAACTCCAGTGCTTTCTAATTTTCTGCACACATAGATCGATGCTTATTAGTCCATTTGGACTGATCTTTTGGTAGTCTATGTGGACCATGTGAAATCACTTTCCACAGGTCTGGATCAACAGATTTAACATGAGCACGGAAAGCACTGTGCCACTGGTTGAAATCAGAACCACTAAAGATGGGTGGATGAGCCATTGAAACAGATAGCAAATAGATTCAACGCACAAAGCAATCGATAAGAATGCACCAAAAGCGAAATAGCACCGAAAACTGCAGGGTCGGATCTGCAGGTCGCTGGGCCTACTATGCAGACACCCGCTCTGATACCAAATGATAGGATCGGTGCGATGGATACAGAGGGGGGGTGAATGTATCCTTCTTCAAAAATGCCCCGATTAAAACCAATCAGAGACAATTAGATAGAAATCAACTGAACTGCTCTCTTATCGCAACCGTGGACTGAGAAGCTCAGACTCACAAATGAGTTCTAATTCTTCTGAGCGAAAGAACAAACACTTCACAATCATATAAGCTTCCAAGGAAATCACAACAAATCAACCATGCATAACCTGTGAAGGGGAGATAGAAGACAAGGAGCAAACGCACAAGCCAAGCCACGGCACAGATAATTTTTTAGGTGGTTCGGTCACCAAGACCTACGTCCACCCCTCACTCCAAATCGGAGTGAGGCTTCCACTAGCTAACGTTAGAACCGCAGACTCAGTTTGCAACAGGTGCTGCCTAACAGCTTCACCAGGGGAACAACCTCCCCTCTTCCTCTAAACCGGAGGGAACCACTAGTGACACCCAGTCACTAGCAAACCAGAGACCGAAGTCTCTCTTCCTCCAGACCAGGAGGGAACACCTGGACTTGCAACCCACAAGACCAGAACCGGAGACGAATCTCCCTTCCTCCAAACCGGAGGGGAACCCACAAGTGACACCCAGCCACTTGCAAACCAGAGGTCACGGACCTCTCTTCCTCCACACCAGAGGGAACCCCGATCTCAAACCAGAGAATCAGAAAACATAGTGACCAAATGAAAAGGGAAAATAAGAAATGAAAAATACACAGCGATCAGAAAGCTGTAAAGGATAATAACATAGATGTGGCTCCCATGGAGCTGACTGGCCTGGATTTGATCCACGGTCCAGTAGACAGATCTTCAATAGAGTCTTCTTTCTTCTTCTCCACGAAGTCTCTCTCTTTCTCTTTTTCTTCTTCTGCTTTCACACTCTGCCTCTCTACCCCTCCTCTCTTTTCTTCTCACTCTGTTCTCTCTTTTCTTCTTCTGCTGGATCTCTTTCTTCTTCTTCTCTCTGCCTCTCTGCTGCTCTCACCTTCTTCTATCACAGTCTCGATCAGTCTTCTCCAGATGGAGAAGGCTTCTATTTATAGCAGTAGTAGATGTAGGGCGTGTGCAGGGCTTGTGCCCTCTCTGTCCAGATAACCTAGGATCACGTGCCAGGTGCCAACCTCGGATCACGTGCCCATTCATCAGCCTGTACAATGACAGAGTTACTTCAGTCGATCAACAAAGAATGTATAGACTTAATGAAATAATGCATGAACAAACTTTTATGAAGAACAGACTGTACAGACTTCAGACTCAGCTGCGAACTGAGCTAAAGAGTGTATAGACTTGAATGCTTGAAAAGGATTGTATAGACTTCATCTTGAAGGAGATGCACATATGCACAATGAACATGGATTGAAAGACTAAGCCACAAGCAGAGCATGTATAGACTTGCTGAACAGCAGCATAACCATATCAACAGTAAATGTGCAGACTTTGTATTGAATGATGCACAATAGAATGAAAGTATGCACATTGAATGCATGAGATGCTCAGACAAGCTGTCACTGAATGTACAGACTTTGTCTTAGTGTTTATGCATGAGTCTGTCAACGAATGTACAGACTTTCTATGCTGCATGCACAAGACGCTAAGAGAGACGCTGTATAGACTTGACAATGCATGGACTATGCACATAGACGCATCAAGACTCTGTGAGCGCCAAGCCGATGTACAGACTTTGCGAGCGCCAGGACCATGTACAGACTTAGAATGAACGAAGCACACGATGTATAGACTTGATCAATTATCACTTAATGGATGTATAGACTTAGGCAAATGCTGTACAGAAGGGGACGATGCATGCTGTACAGACTTAACATGAAACGCTGCATTCTAGCCAAAACGCTGTACAGACTTTGGATGCTTGTGTATGCATGAGGGCAATGCATTGTATAGACTTAGCGATGCAATGGACAACAATGTATAGACTTTGTGATGCACAACCATATCCAATGTATAGACTTCAATGCAAAGGCTGGAATGTGACGGATGTATAGACTTCACCTAAGCAAGGGCTGTACAGACATTGGAATGTACAGACTTTGCCAAAGTATAGACTTTACTTCGTGCAAGCTACAGGACAATGCAGGCTGTACAGACTTTGAGAGACAATGCAATGTGTAGACTTAGCGTGTGCTGTGAACAATGTATAGACTTTGCGTGGATGACCAGACAATGTATAGACTTGCACATATGCATGAACAAGTGGCGATGTACAGACTTGGCCAATGTGTAGACTTGAAGCAAGGAGACGATGTGTAGACTTGGCCAATGTACAGACTTGAAGAAATGCATGCACTTACTATGTTATGCTTGGGATGTACAGACTTCGTGGATGTATAGACTTAGTTAACGAATAGATGCATGAACTATGCACATGCATGAAGAGTGTACAGACTTGCATGAGAGGCTGGGTAAGACGGTGGATGTACGGACTTGGGCTATACAGACTTACTGTGTGTAATGCATGCGAATGTATAGACTTGTATGAGACAACATGAGACGCTCAGACATGAAGCACTATGAGACGCACAGAGAGACGATGGAGTGTATAGACTTTATGTGCAATGCAGAGGCTGTACTGACTTCGTGCGTGTGCTAAGACAGTGTATGGACTTGATAAATGATGTGTGCACAAGGAGAGACGATGCATGAGACGATGCATGCACAAGGGGTGTACAGGCTTGGTCTTATAATGTGTAGACTTGGCCAACTATCAACTGATGGATGTATAGACTTTAAGTGTGCATGTTCCAAGACCATGTACAGACTTAGTGTCTCATGCAACCAGACAAGTGAATGCACAGATAATGTACAGACTTAGTGCAAACGGGATGTGCAGACTTTGTAGCATGCAATGTATAGACTTGATATCAAGGAATGCACTGGCTGTACACACTTGAAGTAATGCAAAGGTTGTAAAGACTTCAATGTAAAGACTTTGAACGTGTGTGCTGGCAATGTATAGACTTGATCTATGAATGAGCCAGTGAAGCACAACAACCACAATCGTATGTATAGACTTCAAATACCATTTGATGAACCGAATGCTTCAAGACATTTTCAAGAGCAATCACCAATAGAAATGTTCATTTGATTAAGCACAACAGCAAGTCATTAATGCCATTATCAAAGAATGACTTATGAATATTGACATCATCAAAACCATAGAGACACAACACTTGCTAGCGTGTTGTCTATGACATTCATTCCTACATGAAATTGTGACTCTGTGTGACTTGCTATACTTGCGTGCTTGTTCGGCCAATTCATGGACTATTGCTAAAGGCTGCTCTACTCTATTATTTATTATCCTTTGCATTCATATCTCTTCATTTTGGCTATAGTTGATTACTATGAGCTTTATTTGAACATTCACTGTTTCTCCGCATGAAATTTTTAAATTGGCTAATCACTTATATATTGCTTGCTATAGAACCTACTAGACGTTTGCTCACCCAGTTGTTTCCCCTTTTCAGGTGGCTCAGAGGAGGATACACAAACCGATGGGGATAGGCAAGAGTGAATATCTTGGAGCGAGCCAGTAGAAGTTATCCCTAGTGTCTGTCTTAGGATAGAATGTGTCAAGTTGTGTAGTTATGTCCAGTTGTTAAAGAGTTGTAGTTTTGTTTAGTTTATTATCAATCAGGTCTATGTAAGATGTTGGTTTGAACTTGGAAGAGTTGAATTATGTTGATTAATAAAGTTGGCATTTGTTGAGTAATTTATTCTCTTAAAATTTCAACATTTATTTTATTTATGTATTGCTCTGATTGTCATGAGTGATTATAACTGCTGCGTTCCGATTTTTCGCGTCGGGGCGTGATAGTTTTATGGTATCAGAGCCTAGGTTTTCTAAAGTCCCTAGGTTTCTAGTAGTGATAATAGAACCCGCGACCTTGGTAAAATATAAGGTTTCAACCTAGTGAGATGGGGTAAAGACTTGGGTTAAGTTAACTAATAAATTTTAAAAGAGATTTAGATAGATCGTTTCTAATTAATTCCCCTACATGTAGGAATTCGTTGCGATGGCAACTGAGCGCGTGCAGTGGCGAGATATGCAACGCACGGTGTAGGGCTTGACCCAGGCCTTACAGCCAGTAGCGCAAGGCGGCGTGCATCATGGAGCCGGTGATTTCCACTGGAACTTTCGAGGCTTGAGCCCCCTACGTTTTGGTGGTACTACAGACCCTGACGAGGCAAAACATTGGCTGAAGGATATGGATTGGATCTTCAGAGTTATGCAGTATTGTGACCAGTAGCGAGTTCTCTTGGCAACATTTCAGATGGAGCACGATGCACGAGCTTGGTGGGAAGCCGTGGAAGCCACGATCGGTAATAGGCGTGCGACATGGGATGAATTCAAGGAGCACTTTAACGGCAAGTACTTTTCAGACCGTGTGCAAGAAAAGAAGGCGGAGGAGTTCACTACTGATGAGTGCTAATTTCTTTATGATAATTCACATCACATATATCATTTCTTATGCACATAATTATCCAATTATGCATACTTTACAGTTAATCTCAACCTTGCATTAATTGAGCCGTTCACGCAAATTAACTTAATTTGTGGTTAATTATTCAATGAAAAGAGGTTGAGGGTCATGAGAATTAATTTTACATTGCATAATTGTAAGCATTTATGATTTTTGTGCATAAAGCAATAATTCTTAATGGGCTTGATCCAAATTGTGTGTGTGCAGGATGTCCAAGGTAATTACTAGAAGGGCTAGGGGCAAAAGCGTCACAAGATCAGGGCAAGGGATGCCTTAGGATGCCCCTCCCTCCTTGACCAAGTCAAAGGAGTACCCGCCATTCCTTTTTTTGGTGTGAAAGGAGATAAAGGAAAGGATTTTATTGAATTATCTTGGAGAGAATTTCTTGGAGAGAAAATAGGAGGAGATCTCCTCCTTATTAGGAAAGCCAAGGGGAGCCCCTTTCCGCTCTTCATCCAAACCCTAATCTCCTATAATCCCAGCCATCCATCTTCATCAAATGTGATCTCCACCCTCCATTTGACCTAGTTTCTCTATAAATACCCTTTGTCAAGAGGGGGAAAGGGAGTTTTCTTCTTTTTCTTCTTAGCTTAGAATCCCATCCTTCTTTCTTCCCCTAGTTTAGGTCGACCTTTTTCACCCCTTTCTGATCCTCTTTTCGTCCTACTCTCTTCATGAAAGTTCTTTATTTGTCAATGCTCTCCAACTCTGTCTTCTTCATCATTATCTTATTCCCCTTAGTTTTCATGCTATCTTCCAGTTTTCAAGGCTCTATCTTCCACATTTTACTGTTCACCCGAACCTACGCCCCCCTGTTCTTTGCCCATTTTCGCCCTCTTCTACTCTTTTTCTCCTTCTACACTCTTCATCAAACTTCTTCCTCTCATCTAGATCTCCAACTTTATCTTCTACTACATCTTCTAATTCTCTCTGGTTTCAAAGCTATTTTACTTTCAATCTTACTCTATTTTTATTTCTGTTTTCAAGTTTTTAACTCCCTTCTTCATCTTCTATCTATCTCCCCATCCTCCATGTTCTTCACACATCTCAAGGCAGAGATTCTCTTCTTTTGGTACTCAAAAGGCGGCGTCTACTTTCAAGACGGGGAGATCTTCCTCAAAGGCTCGGCAAGGAGACAGTGGCACTATTCTTCACTATCTTGGCTCTATTTCTTCCTTTTTTCCCTTAGTTTACTCAAGTTGTAATTTTTAGTTTTCTTAGACATTGTAACCTTCCCTTAGCAATAAAAGTTAATTTTTGTGCAATTGTTCCTTTATTTTCTCTCTTCACCCCTTCCAATTTCTCTTCTTTAACCCTCTCATATTCTTTAGATAGGTTTATTTTCACGCAAATTTATTTTCCTTTAGCATAAACTCACTCAAATTTGGTTTTCAAAACATAAAGATTTTCCAACTTGTTTAAATAAGAACTTTTCTTCTCCGTGGGATCGACCCGTTCTTACCACTCTACTTATATTTAATATCTTTTTAGTGAGTGAGTGCGGTTATTTTTAAAATTATGGCACGACTTTCGACGACGAGTGTAGTGCATATCAATTTTTGGCACCGTTGTCGGGGAGAAAAATAATTTTTTATAATTAGAAATTCTTGTGTTTGATTTATATATTTGTATATTATTTTTTTGTTTTTATTTTACAGGAAAAAGAAATAAAAATCAAAAAATCAAAGAAAAGAGAAATTCGGACATGAAATTCACAGAAAATCAACTATTGCAGAAAGTCAGGAAGCATCGCTAAAAGTCTGTATCTGTCACTACATGGAGCAGGAAATCTAGAATTCTGAAAATCTTGAAAAATCAAGCGTTGCTAAAGGTCAGTAAGCGTATGTACAGATTATGTTTTTCAATTTCTGAAAAATCTAAAAAAATCTAAAAAATTTCTAAAAAATCCAAAAAATTTAAAAATCAGAAAATAAAAAAAATTGTCTCATGTTATCATGTTCTCATTTTAGTTGCATCCATTTCATGCATTGTGCATTTAGTTGAGTATTTATTCTTTTTTTTTGCATCATTTGAAAGAAAAAAAAATCTTTCTCTTCTTCTCTATTTCCTCTTCTTAAGAGCAAGTTATGTTCCTTACACCCCTCTTAGAATTGGAAGGACCCTCCATTGAGTACTCTGTCTCTTTGGACTGGAATTTCCTTTTCCAAGACCTCCACAAGTCCCCGCACCCGTGGATTCTCTCACGGAAGCCGGGCAGGTTGTACCAAGAAGCATCTCGGAGTTAGATTGCCCTTAGAAGGTTAAAAAAAGAACTTTTAATTTTTTTATACTATTTTAGAAAATCGGTGTCTAGGCTAGAGGTTAAGTGGTAAGCGCCTAAGCGTACTTGTGGTTATTTAATTAGGTCCCTACGAAAGTAGGGGGAGCCTCCCACAACTCCATCTCTTACCTGGGCGGTGGACCAATTTGATAATGAGTGCCAATTCTTCTTTTACAAAAAATAAAAAATAAAATAAAAAAAGCATCATCATTTTGCATGTACCATTCATATAGGGGCTAATTCGTTACATTTTCATTTAGTGGTTCATTTATTGCATTATTTTGAAAAACTTCAATTTTTTTTAAAAGATCTAAAAATAACAATCTTTCTTTGGGCCCTTTTGCATTGCATGCAAGGTAGGAGATCCCTACATCCACAATTGTTAGGGCCCATCAGTAAAATTGAGAGGTTAATACATGCTAAACCATGCAGGCCACTTGAACTTAAATTCCTCGTTTACCCAATATTATCAAAATCCTTCATTCTTCCACAATGGGATTTACAATCCATCTCTTACCCAAGAACCCCGCCAACTGCCACCGGATTTTTTCACCCCTTATTCTCACACATATCCATATCCTAGGTGGAAAAATCAGCAATCTTCTTCTTGGGCACCCTATCAAGACCTCATACAAAGTCCTTCAAACTCACTTTTCAGATTGGGCTTCTTACTCAAATGCTCCTTACAACCAAGTCCAACATGAAGGACAACCCATCTACTCCCCACTACCTCAATACCAAACTGACTTCTATTCTGATTGTTACTCACCACAGTCTGAGTGCCACCCAGCCTATCTAGCTCCTCCACAGTCTGATTTTGAGGATATGTTTAATCAAATGACTCAACTCATCTTGACCAATCAGCAGTCCATTAAAGCTCAGAGTCAAATTATCCAAGTCCAGCTTAACCAACTTGATAGAGAGCTCGAAATGGACCAACATGCTAGCCTCCCCACTGAAAACTTTAAAAATCCATTTTCTGATTATGACTATAATATCAGCCTGAACGATCAATCCATAAATCCTCAATTCAACAACTCTCAAATAATTTTTGGTGATGAGGAGTATATGGGGCAGCCATACCAGGAGAACTGGGAGGAAGCTAGTGAAGCTCAAGTTGTGATGGACAAGCATAATCATGAAGAAAATAATGAAGAGTCTAAGTAGGGAAGAGAAGAAGAGAGAAATGAACATTAGATCTATAATCAAATGCCTCTCCCTGAATTTGACACAACTCTCTTTGAAGATGGGAAGGGTGAGGATAGAAAAAGAATTGAGCATTTATTTGAACAATGCAAGTGGGGTTAATGAGGAGTTGAATTTTTTGCATGAAAATCTTTATGACCAGGCAACCTTTAATCTGGAGGAGAGGATAGAGCTCTCGCCCACTCCTGACCACGACAATCCTAGAGATCTTTCTGAAATTCTTCAACTAATTGGTCGAATCCACCTGAAATGCATGAACATCACTGTGTCGAGGAATACATTCATCTTCCTTGCCTTCTGGGTAATGAACTTGTGGTGGAATCTTTTGACGCCCCTCCCATTCCTGATTTTCCTCACCTCGGCTTGATGCTAGACAGGCCTACACTTAAGGATGATCAAAATTCTGTCAACAGTAATAAGGTCTGCATCGCTTCATTCACGCCTTCTACAAACCTTAAGGAGGAATATTTCATCATTCATTGACATGCTCCTTAGCAATGTTCCTCCTTCATTCTATGATCGGGGTGGTCCTTTTGAGCTGAATCCACCCTGGTCTTTCACTGTTGATTCGCCTAGTCTCCTTGACACTGATCCATTGCTTGAAACTCCTCTCCCTTTGATCCCTTCTCACCTCACTAATGTTCATGAAATATCTAAAATTGAGGTAGAAAAAGATATTTTGCTTGATAATAAGATCTTCATTAATATTTTCAACACATACAAAGACCAAAAGTTTGAGAATTTTTTTTTGATCATTAATCAGGGGGATCCTTTTGGCCTAACTGCTCCATCATGGTATTTGCCGTAGGCCACCCCATTCAAAGTATGGTTGTTAACCCATGCATCGCATGATCAATCTAATTGTGCTAACAACCACTCTAGCCTCTACGCAATCATGCTCAATCTCGTCTTGTTGTGGTATAATGCTTAGTTTTTTAATAAAGATGAGATAAAGTGGTGGCTCATTCTTAAATCTATATGTTGGTTATAGAGCTTTCATACGTCCGACTGAAGATGGAAAACTTAGCGCTTTTGAGGGTTTTTTGTTATTTGATATTTTGTTTTAGTATATTTTTCAGTGGTTAGGTAAGAGCTAAGGAGATGGAGTTATCACCGTCCACATCAATAATGGAGTTTCGCCACGCATATCAGGTTGTCTCTCTCCTACTCAGTAATATTTTTTGTTACATTGTTATATTACTTTATTGCTTATGCCATTGAGGATAATGTCATTTAAATTGGGGGGGGGGAGAGAAAAAAATTGAAAGGAGTTCTTGCATGATTATAATGTCCTGTATTGAGTTTTATTGATTCATGTTTTTATTGAAAGTGATTCTGAAACAGAAAAGACTAGGAAGAAGGATGATGGAAAATTTACTTCGATTTAGCCATGGAAAACTGATGTAAGAATCTCTTTAAAGTTCTTCAGCACTTTAGAAAAATGAAATTCACTTTGCAAGCTAATGAAGCAAGCAGGGCAAGCCTTCTGTTATTTTGGGTATTATGTCTGATGCTCTACACTTCTTGAGGAAGAGTTATTTTAAAAAAGATTTCTGTCAGGTTATTTATCAAATAAGTGCAAAAGCACATTCTTGAAAAAAAACACCGTGAAAAATGCCCCTAATCTTAGTAACCGGGCCTACTTCACCTAACAAATGTTGAGGTTCGCGTAAAATGGAAAATGGGACCCTGATCTTTATGACCGAGCCTGCTTCTCCTAAGACAAGAGTTGAGATTCGTGTTAAACAGTGAAGGGATGTGCAGCATCATGGGTGTATGAAAAAGGAAAAAATCCCAAGAGGGACATGAACATAAGGCAGACAAAAAGCTAGTATGCTCAATGCTCTGATTTAGGAGGTGCAGGGTTATAAGGCACTTGCTTGGAATAAAAAATGAGGGACGCAATTATCTTAGCTGTGGATTTAGTATTACACATGCACAAGTGCTGCTGAACTTTGAGACGCATTCTTAAGTCATGTACCTTAATTTCTAACATAAGTCTAGTACGCATTAATGCTTCCTGATTCCTAATCTTTGGTTGATTTTGTGAAGGAAGAGTTGGATATGGAGGTATAAACTTTACAAACTCTTGTTGGTCCTAAATTTTAATCTAAGTGCATTGCTAAGGGACTAGCAATGAGTAAGTTGGGAGGTGTGATGAGTGCTCAATTCTTTATGATAATTCACATCACATATATCATTTCATATGCACATAATTAGCCAATTATGTATACTTTATAGTTAATCTCAACCTTGCATTAATTGAGCCGTTCACGCAAATTAACTTAATTTGTAGTTAATTATTCAATGAAAAGAGGTTGAGGGTCATGAGAATTAATTTTCCATTGCATAATTGTAAGTATTTATGATTTTTGTACATAAAGCAATAATTCTTAATGGGCTTAATCCAAATTATGTGTGTGCAGGACGTCCAAGGTAATTACTAGAAGGGCCAGGGGCAAAAGCGTCACAAGATCAGGGCAAGGGATGCCCTAGGGCGCCCCTCCCTCCTTGATCAAGTCAAAGGAGCAGTCGCCATTTCTTTTTTGGTGTGAAAGGAGATAAAGGAAAGGATTTTATTGAATTATCTTGGAGAGAATTTCTTGGAGAGAAAATAGGAGGAGATCGCCTCCTTATTAGGAAAGCCAAGGGGAGCCCCTTTCCACTCTTCATCCAAACCTCAATCTTCTCTAATCCCAGCCATCCATCTTCATCAAATGTGATCTCCACCCTCCAGTTGACCTAGTTTATCTATAAATACCCTTTGTCAAGAGGGGGAAAGGGAGTTTTCTTCTTTTTCTTTTTCTTCTTAGCTTAGAATCCCGTCCTTCTTTCTTCCCCTAGGTTAGGTCGACCTTTTTCGCCCAATTTTGTTCCTCTTTTCATCCTACTCTCTTCATGCAAGTTCTTTATTTTTTAATGTTCTCCAACTTTGTATTCTTTGTCATTCTCTAATTCCCCTTAGTTTTCACTATATCTTCCAGTTTTTAAGGCTCTATCTTCCACATTTTACTATTCACCCGAACCTACGTCCCCATGTTCTTTGCCCGTTTTCTCCCTCTTCTACTCTTTTTCTCCTTCTGCACTCTTTATCAAACTTCTTCCTCTCATCTATATCTCTAACTTTCTCTTCTACTACATCTTCTAATTCTCTCTGGTTTTAAAGCTATTTTACTTTCAATCTTGCTCTATTTTTATTTCTGTTTTCAAGTTTTTAACTCCACTCTGAAGCATAGAAACTTATCAGTTGCTACATACGAGGCGCAGTTCACCTGATTGTCTCGTTATGCACCGCACTTGGTATCTACGAAGAAGATGAAGGCCAAGCGGTTCTTAAATGGGCTGAAGCTCTAATACATCAACCAGTTGGTGCCAATGGAGATCCACAACTACGTCGAGATCGTGAGAAAAGCACAAGTCCTTGAAGAAACCATGGAGATGATAGAGCGAATCCGAGGAAGGGACAAGAAGAGAGAGCAAACAACAAGCTCTGGGAATTTCAGACCTACTAATGGCAAGAAGAGACCCAATGGCGGGTCAAGTTCATCAAGGGATAAGAAGTCGAGAGAAGGTGATAAGAAGGTAAGTTCGATTGCCCCATCCAAGGTTGTTTGCAAGTATTGTGACCATCCAGGTCACAAGATGGAGGAGTGCTGGCGCAAGCTAGGCGCCTATCTGCGCTGTGGTAGCAGGGACCATCGGATCCCTGAGTGTCCTCTTATCTCTGATCAAGCTACACTGGAAAAGCCGCAAGGAAGCCAAAGGCGGCACGGTAAGCTCCAAGCCCTTCAAGAGACCGAAACAGAAGCCACCAAGGAGGGTGGGTTGGTTGAAGATACTCTTATTATTCTCTCTAAGCCAGTGTTTGTTCTTTTTGACATAGGAGCAACTCATTCATTTTTTTTCTCAGAATTTTACTAAGTTTGTATCTGTGAAACCTGTGTTGATGGATTCTCAATTAGAAATTTCAACCCCTATTGGTTTGGGCTCAGGTATCAAGTATTATTATCCTTCTAGTGAGGTCCTAGTTAATGATCCAAATTCGTCAGCCGATTTAGTATGTATGAAGATGAAGGATTATGATGTAATTCTAGGAGAGGATTGGTTAGCTAGATATGGAGATAGCATTCATTGCAAGTTGGGTTCATTATCTTTTTCTGAGCACCCTGAGCTTTCCTTTGTTGGAATTAAGCATTCTAAGGCCGTGCCACTCATTTCGGCGCTTCGGGCCGAGAAATTAATAAGGAGAGGGTGTCATGCATTCCTAGCCTTCGTCTCTTTGACCGATAAGAAGGAATTGGAATTGAAGGACATCCCTATTGTTCGAGATTTTTCAGATGTGTTTCATGAAGAGTTGTCAAGACTTCCCCCTGAGAGAGAGGTAGTTTTCTCTATTGATTTAGTCCCTGGCGCATCACCAGTCTCTAAGGCTCCGTATCGTATGTCTCCTGCATAGTTAAAGGAATTGAAAGAGCAGTTGTTAGAGTTGCTAGAGAAAGTGTTTATTCGTCCGAGTACATCCCCGTGGGAAGCTCCAGTGCTTTTCGGGAGGAAGAAGGATGGTTCATTGAGGTTTTGTATTGATTATCGCCAATTGAACCAGCTCACCGTCAAGAACAAGTACCTATTGTCGAGAATAAATGACCTGTTTGATCAGATATCAGGAGCGCAATATTTTTCTGAGATTGACCTCAGATCGGGGTATCATCAGTTGCGAATCAAGGACGAGGATATCTTTAAGATGGCATTTTGAAGCAGGTATGGGCATTTCGAATTTGTAGTAATACCTTTTGGTCTAACGAATGCTCCTGCAGCTTTTATGCAGTTGATGAATAATGTGTTCCGGCCCTACTTAGACCATTGGGTCGTAGAGTTTAACAATGATATTCTCATTTATTCTAAGAGCAAAGAAGAGCATGAAGAGCACTTGAAGATGGCGTTACAGATACTAAGAGATCATCAGTTGTATGACAAGTTCAGTAAGTGTGAGTTTTGGTTGCAAGAAGTGTCCTTCCTAGGTCATATCATTACTAAAGATGGTAGATCCCTCTAAAGTAGAGGCAATGAGAAATTGGGATAGGCCTATGAATGTAACTTAAGTTAGAAGTTTTCTAGGCCTAGCAGGATATTATCAGAGATTCATTAAAGATTTCTCCAAGATTGCGGTACCTTTAACGAGGTTGACCCGTAAAGAGAATCAATTTGAATGGTCAGAAGATTGTGAGAGGAGTTTCCAGACTTTGAAGGAGTGTTTGACAATTGCCCCTGTGCTGGCTTTGCCTTCTGGAGAAGGAGGTTTTGAAGTATATACAGATGTCTCAAGTAATGGCTTAGGCTATGTGTTGATGTAGCATGGTAGAGTAATAGCTTATTCATCTAGACAATTGAGGAAGCATGAAGAGAACTACCCTGTCCACGACTTAGAGCTTGCTACAGTGGTGTTTGCCTTAAAGATTTGAAGGCACTACTTATATGAAGAAACTTTTGTTGTATTTTCTGATCATAAGAGCTTGAAGTATTTGTTCTCCCAGAAAGAGCTTAACATGAGGCAGAGAAGATGGCTCGAGTATTTAAAGGATTTCGATTTCTCCATTGAATATCACCCTGGGAAAGGTAATGTAGTGGCTGATGCTTTGAGCAGGAAGCCGATAGCTAAGTTGTCAAGCCTTATGTTGCAAGAGTGGAGGATGCTGGAACAGTTAGCAGGCTTAGACCTTAATGTTGGTGAGGAGGAGGATCGAGTTATGATCGCCCAGATTCAACTTCGTCCAATGTTGTTGGCTGAGATTAAGACCTTGCAAGATAGTGACCCATTGCTGGTAGAGATCAAAGAAAGCTTGAATAGTCGACCATATTTTCTGCTGGCCGATGATGGCAGGTTATTGTTCCAAGGAAGAACTTGTGTCCCTGATTCAACACGAGTAAAGAGCAAGATCCTTGAAGAAGCCCATAGGTCCAAGTACACTATTCACCCAGGAGCTACTAAGATGTATCGAGATTTAAAGAGGACATTTTGGTGGCTGAACATGAAAAAAGAAGTGACTGAATTTGTAAGCAGATGCTTGGTGTGTCAGCAAGTGAAGGCTGAGCATTTTAGACCTGCCGGGAAGTTAAAGCCTCTCGAGATACCACAGTGGAAGTGGGAGAGTATTGACATGGATTTTATAATGGGTCTACCGAGAACTCGTGGCGGGATCAACGCAATTTGGGTAATCATTGATCGATTGATGAAATCCACACATTTCTTGCCCATCAAATCGAAATGGACAGTGGATGCAAGAATCCTTGGGAACCTATCTGAATTTTAGTATTGCCTTTTATCCTCAGACTGACGGACAGACAGAGCGGACGAACCAGATTATAGAAGACATGTTAAGGGCTTGCATGATTGACTTCGGTGGTAGTTGGCATGAGCATTTAGCCCTGATTGAATTTGCTTACAATAATAGTTACCAGTCTAGTATTCATATGGCACCGTTCAAGGCCTTGTATGAAAGAAGTTGCTGTTCACCTCTATATTGGGACGAGGTAGGTGAGAAGTAATGGCTTGGACCAGATCTTATATCAGAGTCATCCAAGAACATTCAGATTATCAGAGATCGCCTGCAAGTTGCTCAGTCGAGGCAGAAGAGCTATGCAGATAATAGAAGAAGAGATTTAAAATTTCAGGTTGGCGAGCATGTATTCTTGAAGGTCTCACCCATGAGATGAGTCCGAAGGTTTGGAATTCGTGGCAAGCTAAATCCAAGATTTGTTGGCCCTTTTGAAATTCTGGAGAGAGTTGGAGAAGTTGCCTACAGATTGGCATTGCCACCCTAGCTGTCAGGCGTGCATAATGTCTTCCATATGTCCATGCTACGGAAGTACGTATACGACCCTTCACATATCATTCAACATGCAGACCTAGAGTTGAAGGAAGATCTATCATATGAAGAAAAGCCTATCAAGATTTTGGACTAGAAGTAGCAGCAACTCAGGAATCGGTCCATACCGATGGTCAAAGTCTAGTGGAGTAGGTGTGGAACAGAAGAAGCCACGTGGGAAGCGGAAGAAGCAATCCGGAAGCAGTATCCCGATTTGTTTTAAGGTCAGTAATCATGATTTCTCCCATTTCGATAAGTTCAGTGAATTTGGAGGACCAAATTCCTTAAAGTGGAGAGGGTGTAGCATCCCGAATTTACTTAATAATAAAATTGTGCAGCAATCGGGAGTTTTCTTAATATTAAATTGAAATTTCCGCTTAGGTAAAAATTTGACCAATTTATAAAAATATGAATAACTCATAATCACGTAGAGGATTGAATTTATAGATACCTTGTCTTCTTGGTCGACCCCAAAAAAAATTTTAATTAAGCCAAAACTTGAGGTTCTTGGGTTAAAAATCGGAGTATAGATTAACCGGCCCTTAATCCGCCAAATTCAAGCCCAAACCTGAGCTCAAATGGGCTCATTCCAGACCCAATCGATCGACCTTGGATAGAATCCCATTTCCCCTCTATCTCCGTGCGAAAACCCTAACCCTAATAAGCTCAATTTCGAGTGGAGGCGGCGTGACTTAGTCAAAGCGCGAATATCGCGCATGATCGATCTCCACGACTCTTTCCACCCTTATCACACCCCTAGAATCGAACCTAGCTGTATAAAATGAACCCTAGAACTACCGAGAGTCCCCTTTTGCTGAGGCGGTTAGCGGCGAGCACAATCGCAGGTGGAACGTCGAGTTTAGGAGCGGGTTTTTCTCTTCCAGGTTTGAACGTCGTCGTCCCTTTCTTCTCTCGATTAAGGTAGGCTCTTGCAGACCAAATGTTAATTAATTCACACCATCCTGTGCACCTTTGAGTCCTCTTCATGTTGATAGTAAATAGCCTAATTTTTGTCTAGCGTAGCGCTCGCGATTTGATTTTTAGTTAAGACAAGTTAGGGTTTGATAGCATTTCCTTCATGTTGTGTCTATCTGGAAGTAGGATTCATGCATGATAAATCTTTAATTGAACATGCCATAATGTACAAAATTTTGATCTCTTTCTATTGGCACCGTTTTGCCCAATTTCTATTGACTATATTGCATGAATTTCGGCGTATAAGCAAGGTGTGTCGGGACTCGCCGGAGGCTAGGGCGGGGATCCTGGTAGCGGCCCTACCAGGGACTGCCGCTGGAAGTAGCGTCCGCCCGACAGACCGCCATTTCCCCTGATTCTTTTGCATATCACGGCGCTATAGCGGTCGTTGACTGGCCACTACCCCAGGGTAGCGGCCCTCTCCTGACCGCCATCAGTGCTTGGGTTATAGTCTGATCACTATTTTTACTGCTTACATTTCCCTCGGTTAGACAGCATGATTTGGGTAAAAATGCACCTAATGACTATGTTATATGGAACATCTGAATCTAATTTCTATATGGATCATGGCTGCTAGTATAGTATCATTTCCCCTTCAAAAATCATGACTTGACAATTGCTCCTCTTGCTATAAATAGGTAGTTAATGGTGATTAATCTATCCATGATTTCCTTAAATTGCTACACTCTATCACCTGTTGGACTGCTAATTGGTAAACTATTTGACAGTCATGCCACTCCGGTGGTGTTGACTGACCGCACCGCTCTCATTTTTCACGTTTCTTAACCTCAATCTTGTAATAGTTGGGACTCTCCGCCGGATACTCCTTCCGTCGGACTAGGACCACTATTATGAGACCTCCGTAAGTCCCTGGCAAGCCTGGGATTCCCACTAGGACGTCGGGCGGGTTGTACCACCAAAGCCTACACCCACTGACTCGACCGATTCATGTTTTGGGCAAACCAAGTTCATGATTGTCCTACCCTGTCTCGACCATAAGGTGGCCTAGTTGGGACCGCTACCTTCAGGTAGTGGCCATGGCGTGACCGCCAAATCCTTTTTGACCTGGCCTTGTGCCAATTTGCCAAGTTGACTTATCCTTGTTCCAAGAAACCTAGCCTTGTTCAAAGTCGACCTAAGTCTCCTCAATTGACCTAGGATGTATGGGCTGGGCCCTGGTTCGGTTCCACCATGCCTCAGGCTGACCGAGGACCTAACTAAGTTGACTGGAATTGCTTTGCTGGACCCAACCTTTTAGCGGTCTTTCCTGGACCGCAACCCTCAATTTAGCGGCCCAGTCTGGACTGTCATTTCTATTTAGCGGTCTTGGCATGACCGCAACCCTGTTCCAGAACTCACTTTTCCGTGATTCTTGTATGCTGTAACAGCTTTGCCAAAAGGTAGCCTTGGGCTGCAATCTAGTCCCATTTGTGATCCCCTTTATGGTATCTTGACTTTCAAAGTCATACTCCTATGACTTCTTATCAAAATTTCATTGGAATAACTCTTTCTCTTAAAGATAAGTTACATAGGTTAACCTTGGAATTCTTGGCCAATTCCAATGAATGTCTAGATTTTTTTCTTGGGATCTTAGATCCACCAATCAATGCCAACGCATCATAAAGGGTCCGGTCTGGTCCTGGGAGGAGCTCCCGAAAGTACTTGTGCCTCGGAGAGTTTGTAATGACAAGGTGTGGCATTGCACCGAGTACTTGCTAGCGTGTTGTCTATGACATTCATTCCTACATGAAATTGTAACTCTGCGTGACTTGCTATACTTGCATGCTTGTTCGGCCAATTCATGGACTATTGCTAAAGGCTGCTCTACTCTATTATTTATTATCCTTTGCATTCATATCCTTTCATTTTGGCTATAGTTGATTGCTATGAGCTTTATTTTAACATTCAATGTTTCTCCATATGACATTATTAAATTGGCTAATCACTTATATATTGCATGCTATAGAACCTACTGAGTGTTTGCTCACCCAGTTGTTTCCCCTTTTTAGGTAGCTCAGAGAAGGATATACAAACTGATGGGGACGGGCAAGAGTGAAGATCTTGGAGTGAGCCAGTAGAAGTTATGCCGAGTGTCTGTCTTAGCATAGAATGTGTCAAGTTGTGTAGTTATGTCTAGTTGTTAACGAGTGGTAGTTTTGTTTAGTTTATTATCAATCAGGCCTATGTAAGATGTTGGTTTGAACTTGGAAGAGTTGAATTATGTTGATTAATAAAGTTGGCATTTGTTGAGTAATTTATTCTCTTAAATTTTCCACATTTATTTTAATTACGTATTGCTCTGATTGTCATGAGTGATTATAACTGCTGCATTCCGATTTTTCACGTCGGGACGTGACACCTTTCTACAACACACCGGGCCCAATCAAGGATCCTAACCAGTTCATCGTGACCAATGGCATCATCAACAGTTGATTGGGGCCACCCCCGATCACCCAGCTTGCGGGTTTACCTGCCTTAAACCAAGCCACCCAGGCCAACCCGGGGGCACCCTGACCACAAGTCACCACACATGGCATCCAGTAACAAGGCTGGGATCTACTCCCAAGATGCTACACCCCAGCCCTCTAAAGTCAAAGGAAGACTTATCTCAGTCAACCACGGGCTTCGGGGACACATAGCACGCTCATGCGGCCCATGCACGTGTGCCAGGAATTTCCCCAAACACTTCACGGGGTGTATATCCCAGCCATTCTATAGCAATCCGGGGGCCGACTCGTGGCCCCAACACACCAGCCGTGTTCTACGGCAACCCTCCAGCAAGTCGGTCCCACCCCCGACCCTCAGACACACGGCTACGAGCCGTTTACTTTTAGCTCCTGAGCCAACTCGGGGTTGCCCTGTCAACCCGCCTTACAACACGGCATACGTCACGAGGTCGGGCCCACTCGCCCAAAACACATTCTCTCGACTCTTGCGAGCACTCACCCTCAACTCGGGGCCAAATCCAAGGTCCTCCAGTCAGCTACCCAAGTCGTTCGGCAACTCGAGGTGTGTCGAGAATTTCTCCGAACACATTGCAAGCGGCAGCAATAACCCTAAATAATTGACCCCCACGGGTCAATCCCAGGACTTCCTCGGCCCTAGTCCTTCAAAGGACACCACCAAACGGCCACAGGAGGTCACCCGGGCCAACCCCGTGTTAGGGTGCTAGGCCCGGATACAGAGGGGGGGTGAATGTATCCTGCTACGAATAATGCCCTATTTAAAAATTCAGATGCTAGGCAAGTTCCGGAATTAAGCTAATTTGATTAAACAAAATAACAAGCAGGTGGAGCGAGCCTATCCAAGCATCTAGCGAAAGCAAATCAAGCAATCAAACCATTGCTCAATAGATTTTAAGGTGGTTCGGTCCTCCAAACCTACATCCACCCCTCACTCCCAACCGGAGTGAGGCTTCACTAGCCAATGCTAGAGCCAAGCAGACTCAGTCTGCAAACAGTTGCTGCCACACAGCTTGACCAGGGGAACAGCCTCCCCTCTTCCTCCCAACCGGAGGGACACCCCAAGTGACTCCCAGCCACTTGGAAACCAGAGACCGAAGTCTCTCTTCCTCCAGACCAGGAGGGAACCCACCAGTGACTCCCCGTCACCAGCAAACCAGAGGTCAAAGACCTCTCTTCCTCCAGACTAGGAGGGACCCCTGGACTTGCAACCCACAAGCCCAGAACCGGAGATCAGATCTCCCTTCCTCCAAACCGGAGGGGAACCTAGAGACCCAAGTCTCTCTTCCTCTGAAACCCAGAGGGAAACACAAGTGACACCAAGTCACCTGCAACCTATAGGTCTCGGACCTCCCTTCCTCCCAACCGGAGGGAACCAACCACAAGTAGCACCCAGCTACTTGCAAACCGAAGACACACGATCTCCCTTCTCCTGAGTCCACAGGAGGAACCCGACCTCAGACCAGAGGATCGGAAGTACAAAGCTAACCAAATGAAAAAGGAAAAATAAGAAAGGAAAAATACACAGCGATCAGAAAGCTGTAAAGAAAGATAACACAGATGTGGCTCGCATGGAGCTGACTGGCCTGGATTTGATCCATGGTCCAGTAGGAAATTCTTCTGCTACTTCTCTTCTTCTTCTTGTGCTGGATCGACAGCTTCTCTTCACTCTGCCTTTTTCTTTCTTCTCTCTTTCTTCTCACTTCTCACGAGGACTATCTCTCTCTTTTCCTTCTTCTGCTCTCACTCTCACTTTCTTCTCTGCTCTCCTTTTCTCTCGCACTATTCTCTCCTTCTTCTCTGCAACTCTTTTTCATTTTCTTTTTCTGGATCGAAGGGCTTTCTGCTCTCCAGGCTTCTCCTTCGATCAGCCTCCATCTGAAGACGAAGGCTCCAATATATACCAGCAACAGCTAGCTAGGGCGTGTGCTTCCCACGCCTTTCGCCCAGAAGATTCCTCCTCGGATCACGTGCTCAGCACCTGCACACCTTGTCCTCCTGGGATCATGAGCCAGGCACTTCGAATCACGTGCCAGACACGGTCGCAGTTCATGTGCTCAATGACAGCAATCTGACTTGCTGCGTTGACGCTGTCAAGCAATGGCGTTAACGCAGTGAGGCATTCCAGTAAGCCATTAGCTTCGTCTCTTTAGCTGCTGCGTCGACGCTGCTCAGTTGTGGCGTTGACGCAGTGGAATAGCCTGTGAAATTTAATGCTCCTTTAACTGCTGCGTCGACGCCGCTCCACTACTGCGTTGACGCGTTGGTGTATTTTTGCAACTAATAGTTCAGCTTGTTTGCATGCTGCGTGGACGCTAAGAGCTCCAGCGTTAACCTTCTAAACTGTCTTCGAGCTAGATGCCTATCAGGCTTAATGGCTGCGTCGACGCTGTCTAGCAATGGCGTTGACGCATTGATACGTTCCAGTGAACAAACAGCCTAGCCTTTCTTAACTGTTGCGTCGACGCTACTCCACTGCTGCGTTGACCCAGTGGAATATTTCTGACAGGGCCTCTGCTTCTTGAGTGGCTGAGTTGACGCAGCCTTTGCATAGAGTTGACGCTGTGAAGAGTATCCGTGGATGCATCTTCACTGGTGCGTGGACGCCTTAAGCTCTAGCGTCGACCCTGTTCCCTTCTGCAACAAGAATGAAGTCATAAGGTCTAAGTATGTACATTGTAATGTATATACTTCGAAAGAAACAGTCCAATGTATATACTTCAAGAACTCTAGACAACGGACGATGTACAGACTTCAGATGCTTTGAACGCTTGAGCGATGTATAGACTCTGAATCGATAAGGCAGGCTGTACAGACTAGGCCCCTTTCCGGATGTATAGACTTTGAGTAAAGGAGGCGTTGTGTAGACTTTGGAAAGTCTGAGCCAGTGTACAGACTCGATGATATGAAGACGATTGTATAGACTTCCAATGGAACGAGTGTAGAGACTTTCAATTGAACACTTCAGTCCCGTTGTATGGACTTGAAGATGGAAGCGAAGAGTCGACACATCAGCTCAAGGAGTTGACGCACTACTGTGTGGACAGAGACAAAAATGATTGGAGAGTCGACGCATCAGCACAATGCGTTGACGCACTGCTGTGGAGACTGTGCAGACAGAGTGTAGACAGAATTAAAGTAGAGCATGTCATCTGACAACCATGTGAACTCCATTCACTTACATGATAAAACATGAATTTATCGAGCATATAAAAGACACAGCTAGATGACTCACAGTGATTAACTCACATCAAAAGCCAATCATCAAAACCACCATTAAAACCATCATCAAAACCACAGGGGCACAACAATCTCCCCCTTTTTAATGATGGCAACACTACACAGTGAGTCAATCTGATGACTCAAACTATTCTCCCCCTTTGACTTCATCAAAAAGAAAATAGTTTGAGAAATTATAGCATGTATAAAAATTCAGTCAATTTCTCCCCCTTTAAGAGTTTCAGCAAAAAGTCATTAGTTAGAGATGATCAAAAGAAGCCAGCATGCAATGATTGAATGAAAATCTCCCCCTTTTCGGCAAACAATCTCCCTCATTTGGTATAATCAAGATGAACCATGGGAAGGGGTAAATGCAAAAATGCAGATGCAACAAGAAATGCAATACTTCCCCCTAAGTATATGAATGCAAGGATAGAAATGATATGAACATGATTCAGTATGACAAGGAATGCTCCTCCTAAATAGATGCCAATTGATATGCAAGTGATGCATGACATGGAATCTCCCCCTCAATAAGTGGAATCTTATGAGATGAATGAGAAGGAGACCACAGGGGCAGATAAGGAGAAGTTCAGGTCAATGAGCCAAGGACATGAATCTCATAAGCATAAGAGTTTCAATTAACAGATTTTTCAAGGATGCTCCAAACACAAGAAATTCAGCCAGATTTTCAAAGAGATATCAATCTCATAAATCTAAAACATAAGTTTTCAAAGTCTTTCATTATAGGGGCTTATGAATGAGCTTTTTGAACAGCATGGTTTAAACATGATGTATGCAGAGTTTATCAATAAAATTCTGTATTGATATCTAAAACCATGCTTTAATAAAAATGAACCAAGCCCTCATATTTATCTTGATTATCCTCCCTTCGTCTTACACAATCAAATTTATTGACTTCTTTCAAAATTACATGCACTAGTATTGAGATTAAGTAATTATGAAGTCATATGATTTTGTCTAGGGTTGTAGTAATTTGATTTTAGCATCAATTTTCAGATATTGAGATATGTTCAACACTTTTTTTTTTCATGTTACAAATTTTACGAGCAATCTAGTTCAGTGCACACCTTGTAACTAGAGGATATACCTTGATCAGAGGCCAATATCCCTAAGCACTTAGTGTGACTAACTATCATGCTTTATATGAACAGAGATAGCATTTACACATCATGACACACTGCAAATTATTTCTTGATTAGTGAGTTGTATTTCTCAGTGTGCATGCCATTGCTCTGCCTGATTTTCAATGAATTTTATGCAGAGTTAACTAAGGCACCTCATGACACAGTCCTTTGGACATGTGTTTCTCAGTGACCAAGGTCATTGCTCTGACAATTACTTTACCCTTTAGACAATTCAGAAACATTCATTTGCTTTAAAATAATATTAATCTCATGTACTTAACCAAATAAAGTCATGTATTCAAAAGTGCAGATTTTAGAAGTTTTTGCAAGACACAACATGAAACAGTTGGTTAAGATTTATTAAACATGATTCAGATATGTTAAGAGATTTTAAAGTTAAACTCCATGAATACATTAAGCTTAAACCACATGAGTTATTTCAGACATTCATAAAAGCGTATAATAGAAGATTTCTAGTTCAAGATTTTTCAGATTTATGATCGAGATAGCCCATTGAAATCTTCATGAAGGACTGAAATAATTCTGATACTAAATGATACCAATTGTTACCAATTGATAGGAGAGATTTTGAAACTTAGTGTTTTCAAATTATGATCAAGGTTTGGTCAAATAGAATCAATGAAAGGGATATGCACACAAGGCAAGATATCAGGAGGTCAGGCAAGTTCCAGGATGTTCAAAGTTAACATGCAATGAACTCTGACATAAATGTATGCACATGACTACCTTCATGCAATGTATTGACTCCCCCTGACAATATGCATTCAGTCAATCTTTTTGGCATCTTTCATGAGATGCAATGCAATTAACTACATGCATGCAAAAATACATGCACAGACACAACATATGTCTATACACAACTCCCCCTGAAAACATGCAATGTTTGCCATGAAAAACTGAACATATGATTTTGATTCATGTACATTCAGACTGTCCTATCTAGCAAAGTGACCCATGGTATTAGGCGGAGCACTTGGTCTAAAAGACCACCTCACACATAGTAAGAACCTCCAGACAGATTTCCCTGCCTTTTGGTACCTTACCATTTATATACCATTGAGGTCATCCATGATAATGCAACACGCAGTCCAGATTTCCAATCAATTATCAATATGAATTATGCACTGATATCTCAACATGTGCTTATGAGAAGCAAGGCAGTTTTTTAAATGTGAGCATGCATACATGGATCAAATACACACCAATGCGTCGACGCATTAGTGTCAGCGTCGACGTAGTGAACAAGACACCAAACGAAAGACGCACAATTGCGTCTACGCAGTCAGCTAAATGCGTTGACGCACTAAAAGCCATACAGAACCCATACAGATGAAAACAGACAGGTACGAGCTAATGGGAGGGCAAATTCCAAGCCACATACATATGCAGTTTAGATTTTCAGAAGTTTCAGAGTGCATGATCATAGAGTAGTGCAAATGGCAGATGATAAATGAATATGCAAGAACAAATTTAATATGCATGCACTAGATGAAGCTAAGAACAGGATATGCAAGAATACATCAAACCAGATATGCAATGAGTTTCAAAATGGGAAATGCAGAGAGATTACCTGAAAAGTGTGAGAATGGGGTTTTTCATTCTTGAGTGCCTTGGATCATTACCCCTTTATTCCATCCAAGACACACCTGCTAGGTAACTTCCTATTTTCCACTAGCAGGAACGCAAGTGGTCTTGGGTCTTGCATAGTAATTAGCCCCTTTTGGGACTGCCTGCATCTTTTTCTGTGCCAACCAGTCATCAGAGTTCATGATAAAACAGTTATGCATTGAATACTCAGACAACCCACAATAGTGACATGAACTAGCAGGTTTCATGTTCCTCTTATGTATACTAGCATGAACTTGAGCATTATAAGAGTGAGCATGAGGGTTTCTGTTATTATTATGAAACTTTTTCTTTTCATGACCAGCTACCCTGCAAGCAGCAACTTGGTGGCCTGGTCTTCTGTAATTTGAGCAAACATGAATTCTTTTAAAAACAAGTTTGTTCCTATCAAATTCTTTGAAATTTCTATTCCTACCCTGGACATGCCAGCAGTCCTTGACTGCATGGCCATGCTTCCCACAATGGGAGCAGAAAGGGAACTTTCTTGTAAAAGAGCTTGCCCTACATTCAGTGGTCTTGTGCCCAAGCTTGTTACAATTGAAACATTTGACATGCTGGTTCAGAGAAGTAGTTTTGTTTATATTAAAAGCATGTTGGTTGGCATAAGATTTAGCATGATGTGAGAGTGGTTTTTTCTTTCCATTAGCAAACCAACATTGATCAAAGGTGTGGCCTAATCTACCACAATGAGAGCATTCACTTTTCTTTGAATGAACATCAGGTTTTCTATCATGATATTTCCTAACATTCATCATTTCAGCATTCAAATCATCCAATTTGTTTAATTCATACTCATGCATCAAATGACCAAATTTATGACAGTAATGACAGATAATCTTCTTTTTAGATGCATGTGAGTGTGTGTGAGGACTGTGATCAACATGGACTGATGAACCCTTTTCATTTATTTTCTGATTTACAGTCATTTTCTGATTTTTATCATGTTTTCCTGTTTTCTTAGCCTTGTACTGAATCGGAGATGAAGTAGAAGGCTTTTCCTGTTCAGAAGATTTGACAAAGATAGTTTTCAGGTTGGCTCCATCAACCTTCCTCATGACTGGACTGTAGCCCAGTCCTTCTTTCTTCAAAGTAGAGCTAGAAACAGAAAGTGTCTGAATTTTATTTTCAAGGTTCTTTTTATTTACAGGGTTATAGCCTAACCCCTCCTTCTGGAAGTTGACCTTGGTTCCCAGCAATTTGTTAAGATTATCTTGCCCATTAACAAATTTGGACAGAGAACTCTTCAAATCTTGAATTTCATTTTCTAAAGAGTTGATTTGTAACTCATAGCTGGCAATTTCTTGCTCACTGCAATTGACAGCCTCATTCAAGACTTTGTTGGCAATTATGTATTTCTCAATTTCCTTTCTCAGCTCATCAACTTCTTCTGAATTATCGGACACCACATGTTTGCCTTTTTCTAATGTCAGCAATCTCTCTGCCAAGATGGTGTTCAACTGTTTTAGTTTCTCAATTTCTTCCTTTAGTCTGTCACTCTGAATTAATTCGTTTATCAAAATCTGATCATCAGAGTTAATTCCAAGTTTTCTTCCAGCCTCAAATTCCTTCCAATCCTTTTGCTGTTTCTCAAAATCTCTTTGCAATTCTGTATTTACAGATTTTATGGCATTAAAATTTTCAGCAAATAGGTTCTTCTCTTGCTCGAGTTTCTTACATTTTCCTTCACTCTCAATAACAGATTCTCTCAGAGACTCTTTTTCAGATCTCAACAATTCAACATGTTTCTTAAGCTCTTGATTATCAGAAGAACAAGCATCATAAGATTGCTTCAGATTTGAACAATTTTCACATGATAAATCAGAACTATTTTGTTCAACCTTTTTCTTTAATTTTTTATTTTCAGATTTTATTTTTCCATACTTTTCATACAATTCAACATACATTTCCTTCAAATAATCAAAAGTCATTTCGTCAGAGTCAAATTCAGAGCTTACCTCTTCATCAACATTATCTTCATTCTGACTGCTGCCTTGATTATATCTGTCAGCCATCATGCAGCTGTCCTCATTTGCCCTGTGAATTTTCTTCAGCATATCCAAGATGTCTTTAGCGGACCTGCAATCATGAAAGTAAGACCATAAAGCTCTGTCAGTAGCTGCTTTCATCAGATTAACGGCTTTCTGATTTTCTCCGTCCTTTGATCTGTGTCTGTCGGTCCATTTGGACACTTTCGTAGGTAAGGTGTGAGGACCTTGTGAAATTAATTTCCACAGATCAGGATTAACAGCATTAACATAAGCATGGAGAGCAGTGTGCCACTGATTAAAATCAGAACCACTAAAGACGGGTGGAGGAGCCATTGAAACAAATAGAAGGTAGATTCAATGCAACAGAAATAATGATGCACTAGAAACAAATTAGCACCTAAGACAGCAAGATCGGATCTGCAGGTCGCTGGACCTTCTAAGCAGACACCCGCTCTGATACCAACTGTTAGGGTGCTAGGCCCAGATACAGAGGGGGGGGGAATGTATCCTGCTACGAATAATGCCCAATTTAAAAATTCAGATGCTAGGCAAGTTCCGGAATTAAGCTAATTCGATTAAACAAAATAACAAGCAGGTGGAGCGAGCCTATCCAAGCATCTAGCGGAAGCAAATCAAGCAATCAAACCACTGCTCAATAGATTTTAAGGTGGTTCGGTCCTCCAGACCTACATCCATCCCTCACTCCCAACCGGAGTGAGGCTTCACTAGCCAATGCTAGAGCCAAGCAGACTCAGTCTGCAAACAGTTGCTGCCACACAGCTTGACCAGGGGAACAGCCTCCCCTCTTCCTCCCAACCGGAGGGACACCCCAAGTGACTCCCAGCCACTTGGAAACCAGAGATCGAAGTCTCTCTTCCTCCAGACCAGGAGGGAACCCACCAGTGACTCCCCGTCACCAGCAAACCAGAGGTCGAAGACCTCTCTTCCTCCAGACCAGGAGGGACCCCTGGACTTGCAACCCACAAGCCCAGAACCGGAGATCAGATCTCCCTTCCTCCAAACCGGAGGGGAACCTAGAGACCCAAGTCTCTCTTCCTCTGAAACCCAGAGGGAAACACAAGTGACACCAAGTCACCTGCAACCTAGAGGTCTCGAACCTCCCTTCCTCCCAACCGGAGGGAACCAACCATAAGTAGCACCCAGCTACTTGCAAACCGAAGACACACGATCTCCCTTCTCCTGAGTCCACAGGAGGAACCCGACCTCAGACCAGAGGATCGGAAGTACAAAGCTAACCAAATGAAAAAGGAAAAATAAGAAAGGAAAAATACACAGTGATCAGAAAGCTGTAAAGAAAGATAACACAGATGTGGCTCGCATGGAGCTGACTGGCCTGGATTTGATCCACGGTCCAGTAGGAAATTCTTCTGCTACTTCTATTCTTCTTCTTGTGTTGGATCGACAGCTTCTCTTCACTCTGCCTTTTTCTTTCTTCTCTCTTTCTTCTCACTTCTCACAAGCACTATCTCTCTTTTTTCCTTCTTCTGCTCTCACTCTCACTTTCTTCTCTACTCTCCTTTTCTCTCACACTATTATCTCCTTCTTCTCTGCAACTCTTTTTCATTTTTTTTTTCTGGATCGAAGGGCTTTCTGCTCTCCAGGCTTCTCCTTCGATCAGCCTCCATCTGAAGATGAAGGCTCCAATATATACCAGCAACAGCTAGCTAGGGCGTGTGCTTCCCACGCCTTTCGTCCAGAAGATTCCTCCTCGGATCACGTGCTCAACACCTGCACACCTCGTCCTCCTGGGATCATGAGCCAGGCACTTCGAATCACGTGCCAGACACGGTCATAGTTCACGTACTCAATGATAGCAATCTGACTTGCTGCGTTGACGCTGTCAAGCAATGGCGTTAACGCAGTGAGGCATTCCAGTAAGCCATTAGCTTCGTCTCTTTAGCTGCTGCATCGACGCTGCTCAGTTGTGGCGTTGACGCAGTGGAATAGCCTGTGAAATTTAATGCTCCTTTAACTGCTACGTCGACGCCGCTCCACTGCTGCGTTGACGCGTTGGTGTATTTTTGCAACTAATAGTTCAGCTTGTTTGCATGCTGCGTGGACGCTAAGAGCTCCAGCGTTAACCTTCTAAACTATCTCCGAGCTAGATGCCTATCAGACTTAATGGCTGCGTCGACGCTGTCTAGCAATGGCGTTGACGCATTGATACGTTCCAGTGAACAAATAGCCTAGCCTTTCTTAACTGTTGCGTCGACGCTGCTCCACTGCTGCGTTGACGCAGTGGAATATTTCTGACAGGGCCTCTGCTTCTTGAGTGGCTGAGTTGACGCAGCCTTTGCATAGAGTTGACGCTGTGAAGAGTATCCGTGGATGCATCTTCACTGGTGCGTGGACGCCTTAAGCTCTAGCGTCGACCATGTTCCCTTCAGCAACAAGAATGAAGTCATAAGGTCTAAGTATGTACATTGTATTGTATATACTTCAAAAGAAACAGTCCAATGTATATACTTCAAGAACTCTAGACAACGGACGCTGTACAGACTTCAGATGCTTTGAACGCTTGAGCGATGTATAGACTCTGAATCGATAAGGCAGGCTGTACAGACTAGGCCCCTTTCCGGATGTATAGACTTTGAGTAAAGGAGGCGTTGTGTAGACTTTGGAAAGTCTGAGCCAGTGTACAGACTTGATGATATGAAGACGATTGTATAGACTTCCAATGGAACGAGTGTAGAGACTTTCAATTGAACACTTCAGTCCCGTTGTATGGACTTGAAGATGGAAGCGAAGAGTCGTCGCATCAGCTCAAGGAGTTGACGCACTACTGTGTGGACAGAGACAAAAATGATTGGAGAGTCGACGCATCAGCACAATGCGTTGACGCACTACTGTGGAGACTGTGCAGACAGAGTGTAGATAGAATTAAAGTAGAGCATGTCATCTGACAACCATGTGAACTCCATTCACTTACATTATAAAACATGAATTTATCGAGCATATAAAAGACACAGCTAGATGACTCACAGTGATTAACTCACATCAAAAGCCAATCATCAAAACCACAAGGGCACAACACCCCGCGCGACGGCCACCTTGCCCGGGGGGAGTTCACCCTGGGTGCGGCCATGCCCCAGGGAGGGCGAACTCCCCTTGGGGGTCGCGCCCTCCTCCCAACTCCGTCCCAGCTCCCTGGGTCTCGCTACTATCTCGTCCCAACTCTGTGCAAAGGTCAAACGTACCCATGTGGAGAAACTCGCGAAGGTGCAGCGTCAGGATCACAAGGGTCAACTCCCCGGTCCACGCGCACAAGTGGCCAGCCAACCAGTCCAAGCTCGTATCCTTTATCCTATTGCGGTCACACGGAGTCAACGTGGGCCCAAAATAGACATAAAATAGGTTTTTATATGCCAACGAGGAAAAAACCCCTTTCCACCCTGCGTAAACCCCCCTAGAAAAAAAGTTTTTTTAATGGGAAACAAACCCATTAGATTGGCCCCCCCAGTCTGGTCCGCGTAAACACCCCAGAAATAAAAAAATATTTTTTTAATGGGAAATAAGCCCCATTTCCAGTCCGCGTTAACCCCCCCTAGGGGGGCATTTTACGTGGACCAGACCGCCTCCCCCGGTCTGGTCCACGTAAACCTCCCTCCCCCACTAAGAAATAAAAAAAATAATATTTCCAGGGGGTTTACGCAGACCAGAATACACCCCCAAATCCAAACCGCGTAAACCCCTTATGACCCTTCAACTTCCCCTATAAAACCCCCTTAGAAGCTCAAGGGGCACACAAGCTAACGGATCCACACTCGGACATCCGCAGGTACTCAACTTGAGGACTCTAGCCCCAAGGTTTCTAGCAAGGACACAAGGAGATAAGCACGTGTTGGGTGGCTTGTTGATCGGCTCGTATACGCCGAGGGTATGTCACACGTACTCCCCTCACATGGCATCTAGCCGTCTCACTCAAGTCCATCCCCTCCGCGTGTGAGGCGTTATGATAACGGCGAACACACCCGCACCTCGGGTCCGCCCACGTATGGCACGTTATGATAACAACGCGTACGCCATGATGCCGCATTTGCCTCCGTCATGGGACCGCATGCCCACCGTTCGCTCCGAGCCGGCCACCGACTGTCTCGACCGCTGACTCGAGTTAGCCGGACCCTGGCCCGAAAGTAATATTTTCGGGACCGGCCCTGACTCCCCAGCATGAAGGCACTCACCTTTTGGGACTCGTACCTGACCGCTCATCCCGCGTTCGCCCTCCCTCAGCAGCCAGCCAACGTCCGCCCTTGCCATCCAGTCTAGCCCTCCCTCGACGATTCAGGCACGTCTCTAGCTCCCCAAGGAGAGCCCCTGTAAAACACGCGAAAAATCCGCTTTATCCTGCAACGACCCAGGGACTGACCCATGAGTCGCAATTGTCCCGCGGCTTGCACCAATTGTATTTCGCCCCTTTCGACCCCTTTGTAAAGCCCCCGTGGCACCTATAAAGCATGAAACCAGTTGAATATGCATACCCGTACCCCGGATTCCAGTTTCCTACCCGTACTAACCAATGTGCAACCCGTTTTCTCAGGTCCCAATTTACCAATCCCCCAGTTGTGGGATATACCCGGTCCCCTATCCTTAGCTTCAGAAATATCCAGGCTTTTTTTCAGCACGGAACAAAGGTGTTCGGATTCAATCCGATGTAAATAAACACTGGTTGCTTGCAGCCGGTGGGGAAAGACGTCCCGTACATGAATCCCCACAATCATCTACGCACTCGCACCCATGGAGCCTCCCTTCTCTCCATGTGTCGCCCGATACCCCGAGCCCACGTGCCGCGTCCTGGTGACGCTTCCCCATCCAAAATTTGGTTCCATAGGTGATTGTCAAGAAATCAACTGGCACGCCCGCACCCTGTCCGGTCACCCGATTCTCCCGGAAACCTCTCGTGCAAGTTGACCCTTCTCAACTTTTCGTAAAAGGCGAGTGTACGGTACTATGGTGAGGGGCATATAGCTACAAAAGATAATATCCCCGAGATAACATCAACTCTCTTATTTTCCTTTATCGCTTTATTCCCCCCCTCACCGTGGTCACCGACTCACCCTTTCGCCCGCCGCGCCGAAACGGTGGCGAAACAAGTTTATTGGTTGATTGGGTTTATTGGATTTGTTAGGTTTGTTGGGTTTATTTGGTTTATTGAGTTTATTGAGTTTATTGGTTTATTAGGTTTATTGAGTTTATTGGGTTTGTTCGGTGTCGTGGCACTGCACAACTTGGCTTAGACGGAAGGTCATGATGCCAAGGCAAAATATTAATCGGCTTATATGAAGTGTCATGACGCCAAACAACTTGGCCTAGATGGAAAGTCATGATGCCAAGGTAAAATATTAATCAGCTTAGAGGAAAAGCCATGACGCCGAATAACTTGGCCTAAACGGAAAGTCATGATGCCAAGGCAGAATATTAATCGGCTTAGACATAAAGTCATGACACCGAAGGACTTGGCCTAGACAGAAAGTCATGATGCCAAGGTAGAATATTAATCGGCTTAGACAAAAAGTCATGATGCCGAAAGACTTGGCCTAGATAGAAAGTCATGATGCCAAGGTAGAATATTAATCGACTTAGACAAAAAGTCATGACGCTGAACAACTTGACCTAGATGAAAATTCATGATGCCAAGGTAGAATATTAATCAGCTTAGACATAAAGTCATGGCGCCAAAGGACTTGGCCTAGATGGAAAGTCATGATGCCAAGGTAGAATATTAATTGGCTTAGACATAAAGTCATGACGCCAAAGGACTTGGCCTAGATGGAAAGTCATGATGCCAAGGTAGAATATTAATCAGCTTAGATAAAATGTCATGATGCCGAATAACTTGGCCTAGACGGAAGGTCATGATGCCAAGGCAGAATATTAATCGGCATAGACGAAAAGTCATGACACTGAACAACTTGGCCTAGACAGAAAGTCATGATGCCAAGGTAGAATATTAATCGGCTTAGACAAAAAGTCATGACGCCAAACAACTTAGCCTAGATGGAAAGTCATGATGCCAAGGTAGAATATTAATCGGCTTAGACGAAAAGTCATGACGCCGAACAACTTGGCCAAGACGGAAGGTCATGATGCCAAGGCAGAATATTAATCAACTTAGACGAAAAGTCATGACGCCGAACAACTTGGCTTAGATGGAAGGTCATGATGTCAAGGTAGAATATTAATCGGCTTAGACAAAATGTCATGACGTCGAACAACTTGGCCTAGATGAAAAGTTATGATGCCAAGGCAGAATATTAATCGGCTTAGACAAAATATCATGATGCCAAACAACTTGGCCTAGACAGAAAGTCATGATGCCAAGGCAGAATATTAATTGGCTTAGACGAAAAGTCATGACGCTGAACAACTTGGCCTAGACAGAAAGTCATGATGTCAAGGCAGAATATTAATCGGCATAGACTAAAAGTCATGACGTCGAACAACTTGGCCTAGACGGAAGGTCATGATGCCAAGGCAAAATATTAATCGGCTTAGACAAATTGTCATGATGTTAAACAACTTTGCCTAGACGTAAAGTCATGATGCCAAGGCAGAATATTGACGTTCACCTAATGGGGTGTCGAGGTCAACCAACCTTGTCAAGACGAGAGGTCTGAGCTAAGGGCAGAATAGACGTTGATTCGACGGAATGTCAAAATCAACCAACCTGGCGAAGACATGAGGTCTAAGCCTAGAGAAGAATATAGACGTCGACCCGATGGGATGTCAAGGTCAACCAACCTTGCTCAGACGGAAGGTCTAGGTCAAGGGAAGAATATATGTATTGATTAGATGTTGACTCGACGCTGCGTCGAAGTCAACCAACCCGTCAAAGATGGAAGGTCCGAGCCGAGGGCAGAATAGATGTTGACTTGATGGAATGTCGAAATCAACCAACCTGGCAAAGACATGAGGTCAAGCCTAGGGAAGAATAGATGTTGATTAGATGTTGACTCGGCACTGTGTCAATGTCAACCAACCCGGCAAAGACGGAAGGCCTGAGCCGAGGGCAGAATAGATGTTGATTTGATGGAATGTCGAAATCAACCAACCTGGCGAAGACATGAGGTCTAAGCCTAGGGCAGAATAAAGACATCAACCCGACGGGATGTCAATGTAAACCAACCTTGTCCAGACGAAAGATCTGGGTCAAGGGAAGAATATAGACGTCGACCCGACGGGATGTCAAGGTCAACCAACCTTGTCCAGAGGGAAGGTCTGGGTCAAGGGCAGAATATAGACATTGACCCGATGGGATGTCGAGGTCAACCAACCTTGTCCATATGGAAGGTCTGGGTCAAGGGCAGAATATAGATATCGACCCGAAAGGATGTTGAGGTCAACCAACCTTGTCCAGACGGAAGGTCTGGGCCAAGGAAAGAATATGGATGTTGACCCGGCGGGATGTCGAGGTCAATCAATCTTGTCCAGACAGAAGGTCTGAGTGAAGGGTAGAAAAGATTGTTGATTAGATGTTGACTCGACGTCATGTCGAAGTCAACCAATCCTGGTGAAGACGTGAGGTCTAAACCAAGGTAGTATATGTCGACTCGATGGAGCGTCGAAGTCAATGAACTCGGCGGAGATGAGATGTCTAAGCCAAGGCAGCACAGATGTAGATGTTGACTCGATGGAGCGTTAAAGTCAACGAACTCAGCGGAGACGAGAGGTCTAAGCCAAAGGAGTGTAGATATAGATGTTGACTCGACAGAACGTCGAACTCAACGAACTTGGCGAAGATGAGAGGTCTAGGCCAAGGAAGTGTAGATGTAGATATTGACTCGATGGAACATCAAAGTCAACGAACTTGGCGAAGATGAGAGGACTAAGCCAAGGGAGCATAGGTGTAGAAGTTGACTTGACATAATACCGAAGTCAACCAACTTGGCGAAGATGAGAGGTCTAGGCCAAGGGAGTATAGATGTAAATATTGACTCGACGGAATGTTGAAATCAACAAACTTGGTGAAGACGAGAGGTCTAAGCCAAAGGAGTATAGATGTAGATGTTGATTCCGTTGAAGTCAACAAACTTGGCAAAGATGAGAGGTCTAAGCCAAGGCAGCATAGATGTAGATGTTGACTCGACGGAATGTCGAAGCCAACGAACTTGGCGAAGATAGGAGGTCTAAGCCAAGGGAGCATAGGTATAGATGTTGACTCGACGGAATGTCGAAGCCAACGAACTTGGCAAAGATGAGAGGTCTATGCCAAGGTAGTATAAAGGTAGATGTTGACTTGACGGAATGTCGAAGTCAACGGACTTGGCAAAGACGAGATATCTAGGCCAAGTAGCATAGATGTAGATATTGACTCGATGGAATGTCAAAGTCAACAAACTTGGCGAAGATGAGAAGTCTAGGCCAAGGGTAGAATAAGTGTATATGTTAACTCGATGGAATGCCGAAGTCAATGAACTCGGCGAAGACAAGAGGTCTAGGCCAAGGCAGTACAGATGTAGATGTTGACTCGATGGAATGTCGAAGCCAACGAACTTGACGAAGACAAGAGGTCTAGGCCAAGGCAATATAGTGGTAGAAGTTGACTCGACATAATGCCGAAGTCAACCAACTTGGCGAAGATGAGAGGTCTAGGCCAAGGTAGAGTATTAACGTCGACCCGACGGGATGTCGAAGTCAACGAACTTGGCAGAGACGGGAGGTTCAAGCCAAGGTAGTATGGATATAGATGTTGGTTCCATGGAATGTCGAAGCCAACAAACTTGGCAAAGATAGGAGGTCTAGGCCAGGGAAATGTAGATATAGATGTTGACTCGGTGGAATGTTGAAGTCAACCTGTCACGTCCCGAGCGCGGAAGGAACCCGGTACACGTGATGAGTTTATATCGATCATGTCAATCAGAGCATAAGGAATTCAATACATAGACAGAGTACCCAAATAGAAACACAAACCAAGTCCTTTAATCCATTAATAATCAAAATACTTCAAGTACATAACCGACGTTCAACTAGACTCAAATAAAAGGAAAATTACAATAAGGACTCAAGAAATAGGAAAAGACGCGACTAGATAGTAGCTTCAATTATCGGAACGGCTCTACTCTCTTCACTCGTGTCCATCCCCATCCGAATGATCTTCATCATCGGACTTACCTGAAAAATAGGGAAAAAAACTAGGGTGAGCAAACGCTCAAGAGGAATTATATCTCAAGAACAAGCTTGCTTTTAGTAAATTACAAGTTACATGTAATGCAAGTATCGCTAATCATGAAAGGTCATGAGATAATGTCAAGAGTGAATATATCAAGAGATATCAAGAACAAAATAGTATTTTTCAAGAGGAATCATGTAAGTATCAAGAAATATCAAGCATGTAATATCAAGTCAAGTTGTGAGAATTGGCTATTTTATCCATTCAAGTACTTTGCCCAATCCGGGCCACGCAAGTCTTATCATGTAATATCAAGCACATAATAGCGAAAGAGTGTGGAATGTCATCGATCAATCAAGCTAGTCATGCACTCCTGTGTAATGCCACACCGTGGTCAATATAGCTCCCATGGACATAGGTACTTTCGGGCGCTCTTCGCAGGATCAGACCGGGCCCCATAATTGCCAGGCATTGAGTCATGTAAAATATCTAGACATCAACTATAGTTATAGCCAATAGAATTCCAAAGGATTAAGCTATTGTAGGAACTTTAAGGTAGATTCACGGAATAAGGATTTCAAGGATAGAACTTTAGTAAAGAGGACATAACGATAAATCACGTATGAAAACCAAGACATGCATGAAATTGGGTAATTGGCGTCCACTCATATCGCCATCAATTACTGAAATAGCGTCCATTGTATGGTCGCTAATTCTATGAATAGTAACATGCACAAAGGAAATGGCGCCCGTTTACACGGTTGCTCATTTAATTAGCGTCCACTGTCTAGTCGCACATTCCAGATAGAGACAGAACTCTCACAGAACACTATAAATAATGCTCTATGATGGCTAGGGCGTCATGTTCTTCAGAGTGACATGACTGAAAGGGGTTCTAGGGTTTTTAGGGTACAACCAGCTCGGCTGTCTTGAGGGAATCAAAGGCTAGCGGAGTCTTATGGAGGTCTCAATAAAGAAAGTACCAGTCTGAAGGAAGGAATATCCCGCGGAGGGTCCAATCATCACCAAGAGTTGAGGTGTAAGCGTGAAACAACGTGAAATAGGGACTCTATCTTCGAATGTGAGATAAGAGTGCTAGTAGACCCGCGGTATGGGTCAAAACCTGATAAAAATTGAGAAATAGGAAATAGCGGCCACTCGAGCGGGCACTATATAAATGTGCGACTGTTCATAACGTCGCTAAATCAATATTTTTACAGAAATTTAATAATTTTCACAAGAATGGATGACCTTCCAGGAAGGCGACATATATTTAAATAACGTCCAAGTGATGGTCGTTAATTAATATTTTTCTACATTTTTTCCTTTTTAACTAAATAAACAAGAATCAGCGACTCTGTACAGAGGCGCTATATCAGGAATAGGGGGCTGTTCAAATAGTCGCTCATTCTTTACTATTTACATGTTATAAAGCATTAGGCTGGTACGTTTTTACACACATGCTACTGTTCATTTAAGCGAAATACGATTCATTTAGGGATGAACAATGCTACTTTGACGTTTATGGGGATTTTCAGGAAACTGATGATATGAACAAGTAGGGAAAAATCTGGGGAATCCAGAAATATGCATAACATGTTTTTCAGATACATGGTTCCATAGTTATTTAATTTTAAACATGTGATATTTATTAATTGTTCTAAAAGAAATAGCGATGGGGTGATGGTCGTTCATTAAAGGGCGGCCAGAAGACTGTCGCCAATTCAATAATCAGCGGCCATCTACACGGTCGTTCATTAATCAGCGGCCACTGCACTGGTCGTTACTTTGACATGCAACATAAACTCTAAAAACCACGTAAACTCAAGAACAGAATCATGAATATGAGATGTAAAGATGCTATCAAAGTCGTATATGCATGCAACACTAGTTTTCTATCGTATTGGGCTTCGTTTCTTGAGAAAACCTACCTGTTTGGCTTGACGAACAGAGCAGATAGGAGGAGGAATAAGAAGAGCAACTGCAGCATCAGTGGACACAACGGCAGTAACTGTAGTAAGAATTGACGAAAAAGCACATCATTTTTCCTTCACGCAAGATAGTAGGAGGATGAAGATGATGCAATATCAGCAACGAATGTAGGAGAAGAAGGAGGAAGAAGCAGAGACTTCTTCACGTCGCAATAGCTACAGGAGGGAGACGAGGACACACTAGCAACAACAGAGAACACGATGACAAAGACGACGTCGATGCGGTAGGGAAGCAGAACGAGCAGCAGCAATGGCTTTCTCGTTCGTGAGGGGGTCTTATATATAGAGTTGGGGTTTAAGCTTCCTAATGGGAATTAACCTTCCCACGTAGAAATCCTACTTGTTTAAAACTTTCCATGCAAATAACCCTTTCCGAAACCTCAGCCGCCTCATGTTAATCCTGTGAAAATCCTAAGCCATGCATGCTCGAACGTGATAAGTCTTTTGTGTAAACCAAAAGGACCATATTGTTTTGTATAATTGTATATATGTATAAGCTTAATCACGTAACCCCTTTTTGGCCCATTCGGCTCTTGGGTTGGTTATTAGCTAAGGCCTTCTTTTAATACAAGATTTTTGTAAAAAGGCTTGGGCTTTTAATGCATTGGGTTTTATTCTTTTAATTTATTTCTAGTCTTTTAAACATTATATATAAATATATGTATATTTTATTCGGGGTGCTACACCCTCCCCCACTTAAAAGAATTTGATCCCCAAATTTAATTTCATATAGACGTGGAGGGTGCATAGTACCTACAATTTTGGAATAAGTCGGGGAATCTTCTTTGCATAGATTCTTCTGTCTCCCTTGTGGCTTCTTGCTCTAAGCATTTGTCCCATTGTACTTTCACCATAGGGATTGTCTTGTTCCTTAGCACACGAACCTCACGATCAAAGATCCTCAGTGGCTTTTGTTCAAAGGTAAGATCCTTTTGTATCACCTGGTTATCATGCTCTATGACGTGGAACGGATCGTGAACATATTTCTTAAGCATAGAGACGTGGAACACATTATGGACCTCCGATAGTTGTGGTGGCAAGGCGATCCGATAAGCTACCTCGCCAACTCTTTCCAGCACTTCGAAGGGACCAATATACCTTGGTGTGAGTTTGCCTTTAACACCAAATCTTCTAATGCCTCGACCAGGGGAAACCTTGAGAAAGACGTGGTCTCCGACTTGAAATTCCAGGTTTCTCATTCGAGTGTCAGCATAAGTCTTTTGTCTAGATTGAGCCATCTTGAGTCTTTCTCTAATAAGTTGCACTTTCTTAGTTGTATCCCTTACCATATCTGGACCTAGAAGTTGCTTTTCCCCAACTTCATCCCAACATATTGGTGAGTGACAACTCCTTCCGTATAATGCCTCGAAGGGTGCCATTTGAATACTTGCCTGATAACTGTTATTATAAGCAAATTCAACCAGGGGCAAGTGATCATGCCAGCTTCCACTGAAGTCAATAACACAGGCTCATAGCATGTCTTCCACGACTTGATTCGTTTTCTCGGTCTGACCATCCGTTTGGGGATGAAAAATAGTGCTGAAATTGAGTCTCGTCCCCAAGGAGTGTTGTAGACCCTTCCAAAAATGAGAAGTGAAACACGGGTCTCGGTCAGACACGATCAAAACAGGAACTCCATGCAATCTAACCACCTCTTTGAGGTATAAAGCAGCTAGAACATCAACCGACCATCGGCTCTTTATAGGCAAGAAGTGTGCCGACTTGGTCAATCGATCTATGATAACCCATATTCCATCATGTCCGCCTTTAGATTTAGACAAACCCATGATAAAGTCCATGCCGATATCCTCCCACTTCCACTTGGGAATGTCTAGAGGATGTAACTTGCCAGCGGGCTTTTGGTGTTCCGCCTTGACTTGTTGGCAAGTGAGACAGTGAGACACAAAATCCGCTACCTCCCTTTTCATGTTGGGCCACCAAAAAGTCCGTTTTAAGTCCTGGTACATCTTGGCAACTCCGAGATGAATTATGTACCTTGATCAATCGGCTTCTTCTAAGATCTTTGTTTTCATCTCGAGACAGTCCGGTACACTTGTCCTTTCTCGGAACAATAATCTTCCATCAGATGCTAGTTTGAAATCAGGTTGCTCTTCTAGCTTGCCCTTTATTCCTACTAACACCGGGTCGTTGTCTTGAAGTTCCTTGATCTCGGAGAGTAAATCTGGTTGTATCCTTTTGTATGATAGAGTAATACACCCTTTCTCCTTGTCCATGCTTACATCAAGTTTGGAGAATTGTTCTAACATTTTCCATTCTTGGATCATACAGTTGGCCAATAATGCTCTCGACTTTCGACTAAGGGCATATGCTACGGGATTACCCTTTCGAGGATGATATTATATAGTGAAGTCGAAGTCCTTGAGATATTCTAGTCAACGCCTTTGTCTTATATTTATAAATATTTGAGGCTCTTGTGTTCGGAGTACACGGTGAATTACTCTCCGTAGAGATAGTACCTCCAGATCTTTAAAGCAAATACTACAGCGGCCAACTCTAGGTCGTGCACCGGGTAGTTCTCCTCATGCTTCTTTAGTTGTCGGGAAGAGTAAGCAATGACTCTCCCTTGTTGAATTAATACACATTCGAGGCCAATGCCAGATGCATTGGTATACATCTCAAACTTCTCTCCTTCAACTGGTAATGCTAAGACTGGGGCAGTTGTCAAATGATCCTTCAAGGCTTGGAAACTATTCTCACAATCTTCATTCCACTATAAGGAATCTCCTTGCAGGTTAGCCTAGTAAGAGGAACAGCAATCTTGGAGAAGTCCTTTATAAATCGCCGATAATAACTAGCTAGTCCCAAGAAGCTATGGATCTCAGTTGCATTGGTAAGTTGTTCCCAATTGTTCATAGCCTCGACTTTTGATGGATCAATTGAAATTCCATTCTTTGAAATCACATGCCCGAGGAAAGATACCTCCTCGAGCCAGAAATCACATTTACTAAGCTTGGCATAAAGTTGATTCTTCCTTAATATTTGCAATGCAGTCCTCAAATGTTCTTCATGATCTTCCTCGGTCTTTGAATAAATCAATATATCATCAATAAAGACCACAACAAATTGATCTAGATGCGTCCTGAATATACGGTTCATTAACTGCATAAAGGCTACAGGGGCATTTGTTAGTCCAAAAGGCGTAACAGTAAATTCGTAGTGCCCATATCTGCTCCGAAATGTCGCTTTGTAAGTATCCTCATCCTTGATCCTCAATTGGTGGTATCCCGACCTGAGTTCAATCTTTGAGAAATACTTAGCTCCTTATATTTGATCAAATAACTCGTCGATCCTCGACAGTAGATACTTGTTCTTGATGGTAAGGTGGTTCAACTATCGATAATCGATACAAAGTCTCATCGACCCATCCTTCTTCTTGACGAATAGCACAAGTGCTCCCCACGGGGAAGTACTTGGCATAATAAATCCCTTCTTGAAGATCTCCATTAATTGTTCCTTCAATTCCTTTAACTTTGTGGGGGATATTCTATACGGTGCCTTAGAGATAGGACTGGCACCAGGGACAAGATCGATGGTGAAAGTCACTTCTCTCTCCGGGGGTAGACCGGGTAAATCTTCCGGGAATATGTCGGGAAAGTCCTGAACTACTCGGATGTCTTCTTGCTTTGATTCCTTAGCCTCCTTCACGGTGAAAAGTGCAAGGAAGGCTATGCAACCCTTCCTTAAAAATTTATGGGCTCGAAGAGCCGAAATAAGAAGTGACTTGTTCCGACTCCGTGGACTAGTGTAAACCAGTTCCGGATAATCATCAAAAGTTACATTACCCTTCCGGCAATCTATAGTTGCCCTATGTGTAGATAGCCAATCGGCACCTAATATGACGTCATACTCTTTCATGTCTAGGCATATCAAATCGGTAGGTAGAATTTGCCCTTTAATCACAACTTCACTATTCGGGTAATGGTGTGTAATCTCATATTCGCTTCCAATAGGAGTAGTAATAACTAAGTCTAACCATTCAGGTTCCATAGAAAATGAAGCGAAAAATTTCTTGGAAACAAATGAATGAGTTGCACCGGTATCAAATAAGACGTAAGCAGCCTTAGAACAAATTTTCAATGTACCTTCCACGAGTCCACCTTCACTCGGTTCTACCTCTTGTAGTGCCTAGAGACGGCCTTGCTTCTTGACTTGGCGCTTTTCCTCTTCGTTAGTTTGCTAATTTAACAACGGACAATCGGGAATTCGGTGATCTAGGCCTCCACAGCGGAGACATGCTCCCAATCTCCTCCAACATTCCTCGGCCCTATGGCTGGCCTTGTCGCAATGCTTACACAACTCTTTGGAAGGTGTGGTGGTAATGGAAAAGGGCTTGCTACTCTTCTAGACCTTCTTCTCTTGGGAGGAATCTCCCCCATTGCTAGATCTCTTCTTATTAAATGTGGGTTTGAAGGTTCCGGTGCTTGTAACATGCTCCTTCTTATCTTTCCCACGGATTCGGTCGGACAGTGCCATAGCATCTTCTAACAATTGGGCTCGCCTTACCATCTCCGAATAGACTAGAATGTCCATCGGTGCTAGTTGAGTGATATATTGTGGATGAATCCCATTAAGAAACCTTTGGGCCTTCATCTTCTCGGTACACACTAGGTGCGGGGCATACCTTGACAGTCTGGAGAATTGGGCCTCATACTCGGCCACTGATAAAGTCCTTCGCTTAAGCGCGGCAAACTCCGTGGCTTTCTTCTCTTGGATACGATCCAAGAAATATTTGTTGTTGAAATAATCAATAAATTCACCCCACGTAACTTGCACATGGGGTAAAGTAGCTTCCACCGACTCCCACAAGAATCGGGCATCCCGCTCTAGTTGGAAAGTCACTAGCAGAACCTTCTCCTCATCCGTGCATTGCATTATATGGAACATCATTTCTATCTCCCTTACACAGTTTTCCGCATCGTCAGGGTCAGACGAGCCAGTGAACTTTGGTGGGTTCATGTTGCGGAAACTACGGTGGAGGTCACATGCTCCATGGTTCATTCTCCCTTGCGCCACTTGTTGTAGTGCTTGGGTGAGGCCTTGAATGGTGTGTTGCATATCGCGCCACTGAATACGTTTGGCTGCCATTGTCATACAAGAGAATTTAAGTCTAATTAGTGTCATATTTTAACTATGGGGTTTGACGTCAACATAGGACTTAACCCATGGCTCTACCCATCTCACTAGGTGTTAGAAATAACCTATCCTTGGACTTGGGTTCCTAGGTAACTTGAATAACCTAAGCTCTGATACCACAAAAACTGTCACGCCCCGAGCGTGGAAGGAACCTGATATACGTGACGAGTTTATATAGATCATGTCAATCAGAGCATAAGGAATTCGACACATAGACAGAGTGCACAAATTGAGACATAAACCAAGTCCTTTATTCCATTAATAATCCAAATACTTCATGTACATAACTGACGTTCAACTAGACCCAAGTAAAAGGAAAATTATAATAAGGACTCAAGAAATAGGAAAAGACACGACTAGACAGTAGCTTCAATGATCGAAACGGCTTTACTCTCTTAACTCGTGTCCATCCCCATTCGAATGATCTTCGTCATCGGAATTACATGAAAAATAGGGGAAAAACTAGGGTGAGCGAACGCTAGTAGGAATATATCTCAAGAACAAGCCTACTTTAAGTAAATTAATAATTACATGTAATGCAAGTACCGCTAATCATGAAAGGTCATGAGATAATGTCAAGAGTGAACATATCAAGAGATATCAAGTACGAAATAGTATTTCTCAAGAGGAATCATGTAAGTATCAAGAAATATCAAGCATGTAATATCAAGTCTGTTGTGACCCCTCAGGGTTGATGATGTTGACAATAAGTTTTACTTCATTGGCAACAGTTGTTTTGATTGATTGGCAACTGTTCTTAGTTTGATGAAATTATTTTTATCAGATTGTCTGTGTATATAATGCAGTCAGAGTCTATATATTGTTATGAACACACTCACAGGTCTACACAGTGCATTCCAGCATGAACATAGAGTCTATACCTTTCCTTGGTTAGTCTGGACAGCAGTGGGTCGACCCTCTTCTCAGATGGGTCGACGCCCCCAGAGTGAAGTCTATACACTATCTGTCTGTCTTGTGTCTCATGCATCGTCTTAGGCATTTTGTTAAAGTCTATATAGTGCAGCTCACACGAACACTCAAGTCCATACATCGTGAAGTCTGCACAGTGTGGCACCCAATGTCTATACATTGCTCATTCGTTCATTCAGCATTGTCAAGTCTACACATTGATCGGTGCCAAGTCTGTACAGCGAGCGTCTCATTGGTGAAGTCTGTACACTCACCAGTTGAACTTCAAAGTCCATACATTGGACTGTAGCTTCCACGAAGCTAAGCCCATACATCGCTCAAGTCTGTACAGAGTCAAGCTTCTTAGTTAGCGTTTCATGCATTCGAGCAAAGTTTGTACATCGGGGTGAAGTCCGTACATCCTTCGTTGAACTTCGAAGTCTATACATTCATCAGTGTTCTTCCAAGTATGTACATTGGAAGTTTCACCTACGTTTCCCTTCAAGTCTATACATCGGTAGTTTTACCATCGTTTCCCTTGAAGTCTATACACTGATGGCTTTACCGTCGTTTCACTTGAAGTCTATACACTCGACTGCCTTGTCTTGATCAAGTCTGTACAGAGCTTCTGTGCTCAAGTCTGTACAACCTTTCACTTGGAAAGTCTATACATCGTGAAGTCTTCACACTGGCCTTTGAATGAAGTCTGTACATCCTTCGCTGAGCCTTCCAAGTCTGTACAGTCACAAAGTCTGTACATCCTCTAGACGCTCACGAAGTCTATACATTGGTTTTCTTTTAAAGTCTGTACAGACTTTGGTTTGTGCAAGTCTATACAACCGACTGTTCAGTTTGTGACCAAGTCTGTACAGCCAAGGCGACTGTTAAGTCTGTACATTGGTTCAAGCTTCCAAGTCTGCATATTGGGCCTTCAAGCATTTGAAGTCCATACATTGGACTGTGCTTCGCAAAGTCCACACATTGGACTGTGCTCGTAAAGTCTATACATCCATCGGTTCTTTGTTGGCCGAAGTCCATACATTGGTAAAGTCTTCACATCGCTTGAATTCTTCAATGTCTGTACATCCTTCAAGGGGTCAAGTCTATACATCCTCTCGTTCAGATTTCCAAGTCTATACAACGTTGTTTAGTGGAAGTCTATACAGCCGTTGGGTTGCCAAAGTCCATACATTGTGAACCTCAAAGCCTGTACAGACTTTGCCTTGTTTAGGTCTGTACATCGTTCATTTGTCTTGGCAAGTTTACACATTGGTAGTCTGTACATCATTCATGAAGTTTGAACATTGAGCAAGTGTATACATTGGATGAGTCTGCATCGTGCATCAGTCATGAAGTCTATACATCGTCTGTCTTCATTAAAGTCTCATGAAGTCTGTACATCGTGGCTTTTGTGCTCCAAGTCTATACATCATGGCAAGTCTGAAGTCTACACATTGGAAGTGTATTCATTCATGCATCATGGGTCGACCCCCCTGATTAGATGGGTCGACCCCCTTTAGACTTCTAAGTCTATACATTGTGTTCATGCATTGTTCTCATCGAAGTCTACACATTAATGTTCTTCACAGCAGGTCTATACACTGCTCCCTCCTGCGTGTAAATTCCAAGTCTATACACTTCATGTCTTTTCATGTCTATACATCGCATTTTATTTCACAAGTCTATACAGAGTTCGATACTTAAACTGATAATCTGGTATTCTGTCTGACAGGGATTCCTTACCTGGACTGATGACCTGGCTCGTGATCCAAGAAGGACGAGGTACCATGATGATGACACGTGGAAGAAGCCTTTCCAGGATGCTGCCATGTGGATGGAATTGCCTCGGTTCTGGTGAATTCTCTGGGCGGGAAATGTGAAAGCCACGCACCCTCATCCACCTACTGCTAGTATATAATGAAGCCTTCGTCTTCAGATGGAGGCTGATCGACTGAAGAGAAGCAAAGTCTATACAGTAGAGAGCCATCGATCCACTGTGAGAAGAAAGAAAACAGAGAAGAAGAGAAAGTGAGAAGAGATGAATTGAGAGAGTGAGATTGAGAGAGCTTGTTCGAGAGGATTGTACTCAGTCTCTTGGTTCAGATACCAGAGCTGAGCATTTGCTCATTAGAGCTACATTCCCCTTTGGGGTTTTCTTTTTCGTTTTGCTTCTGCACTTTTATTTCTGAACTATTGCTTCTTGAAGCTGTGAGTCAGCTGTTTTGCATAGGTGCTTCCTCTGGACGGGTAAGCTGTAAACCCCAGCAGTTGCAGTGGAGGATTCCACTGGACAGGTGAAGATGTAATCCTCAGCAGGCGAGACTTGTCTCGGACAGCAAGCTGTGTTGCTCAGCGGTTTATAGGCCAAGCTGTAGTGCCCAACAGACGCAAGCTGTACTGCGCAGCAGTAAGCCATACTCTGTTGAGTGTGGGGTGGACGTAAGTCTTTGACCAAACCACCTAAAATTCTTGGGTGCATTGTGTTTGTGTGATTGTCTTTGAACTGTGTGCGATGGGTTTCCTTACTTAGCATCATAGCTTATATCGCTCATGTTCATATCTAGTATTCGAGATAGTGATATGCTGTGTGGCTGCATGGGTCGACCCTGCTTAGTGCATCTTCTTTTGGTTTACCTGCTATTTGCCTATATTTCGCATTAGAGGTTATACTAGCTTTTAATTAGGCATTAGATCTATTCACCCCCTCTAGATCCACATTTAGTGGAGTTAGACTGCGTCCATCTTACACAACAATTGGTATCAGAGCCATACTCTTCTACAGGGACTCATCGCCCGAAGAGGATAGGCAGAGATGGATGCTCGAGGGATGATAGCTGAAGGTCACTCAACCACAAAGCCCCCATTCTTTGATGGATCTAACTACGCATACTGGAAGAATCGTATGCAAGTGTTTCTGAGGGCTAAAGATTACGAGATCTGGAAGGTTGTTAGCAAGGGACCTTATGAGCTGTCCCCGAATGAAGATGTCTGGACCAAGGAGGAGATCAGAAGGTCCACGCTGAATTGGAGTGCCATAAACGCCATCCAGTGCTCTCTGCACCCTACAGAATTCTCCTGCGTGTCAGCGTACACTTCAGCCAAGGAGATGTGGGATGCATTGGAAGTTATCCATGAGGGGACTTCTCAAGTCAGGGAGACGAAGGCTAATTTCCTAGTGTCTGAGTATGAAGCGTTCAAGATGAAGCCAAACGAGACCATCAAAGAAATGTATGCTCGACTGACAATCATCACCAATGGTCTAAGAGGTCTCGGGAAACCTCTGACAGAATATGATTTAGTAAGGAAGATACTTCGGTCCTTGACTCATGCCTGGCATACGAAAGCTACTGTGATGGAGGAGTCAAGGGACTTGCGCAATACAAGAGCTGATGAGCAAATTGGCTCGCTGATGGCATATGAGATTAATATGCCAAGGATAGAAGAAGCTGAAAGGAAGAAGAAGCCGATAGCGCTGAAGGCTGGTTCCAGCAAATCCAACAAATCCAGCTCCAGCAGTTCTTCATCATCAGAGGAGAGCCCGAATGAAGAAGAAGATATGACTCGTTCTGAGATGGCCATGATGACCAGAGAGTTCAGGCGATTTCTCAGAAAAGGAGTAGGACGATTCGGCCAAAAGAAATACAGTGGCGGCCGAAGGGACAAAAGGTATAAACACAACCCTGTAAAGAAAACTGAAACTAACACTTGTTATCAATGCAGGAAACCAGGCCATATGAAAGTTGACTGTCCAGATAATCAAAAATTTAAGGACAAGTCAAAGAGAAGGAACACGAAAGGGAAAGCAATGGTGAGTACCTGGAGTGATGAAGATGAAGGCTCCCTGAGCAACACTTCAGACAGTGAAGCCGAATCTGAGAAGCCCATTTGCCTTATGGCAACAAGCTCAGAAGATAGAGAAGAGGACTCAGATGAGGTAATCACTAGATTTGAAATTTTTACTATCGCTGATTGGGTAGATGCCTACCATGATATAGCTGATAGAGCTGATGATATTAGAAAAGAAAATAGGCATCTGAGAAGAAAGATCAATTCCATGCAAAATGATAAAACTCTAACTGATAAAATTGCATGTTTAGAATCTGAGAATAAAAATTTGAAACTCACATGTTCTGAATTAGATGAAATCAAAAATGAGTTAAAAGCTTCTATGGAAGAGAATGTGAGGCTTGAAAATGAAATTGATGAATGGAAGCTGAAAATTCAGAAATGTGAGAGTGAAGTAAAAATTGTTTCTGAAAAATATGAAGCTGTCCTCAATGTAGATAATGAACTGAAAAAGTCTATTGATGAAATTCAGAAAGACAATGAGGATAAACTGAGAACCATTGAGAAAATGACCCAAGGAACAGATAACTTAAATGCTTTGTTGGGGTCAAAGGTCAATTTCAGAAAAGAGGGCCTAGGATTTAATTCAAGTGCAACGAAAACCTTTGGAATGAAAACTATTTCATTTGTTGCACAAAAAGAAAAAGGACCTCTAATTAGTATGAATCCAAACAATTCAATGAACAAAAATGCTAATCTGAAAAAGACCAGTGCTGAGAAGAAGGGCAAACAAAAAGTCAGTGAGCCTAGTAGAGCTAGCACATCCAAGCAAAATCCAAAGGCTCAATCTCAGGTTAGGGGTCAACCTACCCAGTCTTATAAACACCAGGTCAAGGTAACCAAGTCTCCACCATCACCTCCACCTCTGAAGAAGACCCAAAACAAACCTATGAATAGGTCAGCAGGGTCGAAGGTGCAGGGGAGACAGAATGCTGCTAAGAGTCAACCCAATCACTTCTACCAACCCAGAGTTCAGACCCATTACAATGCACAGTCAACCTATTTCAATAGGTCAGGTAGGACTAGAACTCCGGGGAGGCATACAGGTCTTGCATATCAGGCTGCTCAATATCAAAGACCTTACACTAGAAATTGGGTTAATGGGTATGGTTATTGGACACCTAGGAACCAACATTTCCACAGCCAGCCCAGGAACTATTATGGCCACAATTCCATGAATGCAACCTGGCCAAGGCACTGGCAAAGAAACAACAATGTCAATAATCATGTTGGTGCAAATAAGAAGAAAAATAACAAAAAGAAGAGGAACAACAACAGAAGAAAACCTGTAGGATCCACTGAACAAAATTCATTTAAACAAATGTGGATTCCGAAAAGCCTGCTTTCTTGCTTTGCTTCTACTTCTTCTGTTATGGAGCCCAATCAGTCTTGGGTTCCAAACCTCTCTACTTAATTGTGTATGCAGGTATGCCTGGCAGCCAAGAGCAACTTTTGGTACTTGGATAGTGGCTGCTCCAAGCATATGACAGGAGATAAGGCCAAGTTCTACATGCTGACTGAGAAGCTAGGAGGCCTTGTCACCTTTGGAAGCAACACAAAGGGTAGGATTATTAGATCAGGTAAGGTAGGTAAGTGTTCTACCTGCTGCATTGATGATGTTATGCTGGTTGAAGGGTTAGCTTATAATTTACTTAGTATCAGCCAGTTGTGTGATAAAGGATATAAGGTTTTATTTGATTCTCAATGCTGCAAGGTTTTTGAACCTGATTCTGAAATTGTCAAATTTTCTGGAAAAAGAATAAATAATACATACATGATAGATTTAGATGACATTCAACATACTAACCTTTGCCTTACTTCAAGTAGAGAAGACTTAGCATTTTTATGGCATCGTAGGTTAGGTCATGCTAGTTACACTGTTTTGCATAAACTGAATAAGCATGGCATGGTTAGAGGACTTCCTGAAGTTTCCTTCAAAAAGGAAAATAAAATCTGTGATGCATGCACTCAATCAAAGATAACTAGAAAGTCATTTAAGTCTAGAACTGAAAATCTGTCTTCTAAACCCTATGAGTTGATACACATGGATCTTTTTGGGCCAACCAGATCTGTTAGCTTATCAGGGAGGAAGTATGGGTTTGTCATGGTAGATGACTTTTCTAGGTATACTTGGGTTTATTTCTTATCTCATAAGAGTGATGTATTTTCAGAATTTCAGGAGTTCTATGTTAGAATAAATCAGAAAATTGAAATCATTTTGACTGATCATGGAGGTGAGTTTGAAAACTCACAGTTTGATGAATTCTGCAGGTCAAATGGAATCAACCATAGGTACTCCTCATCAAGGACACCTGAGCAGAATGGAGTTGTGGAGAGAAGGAACAGAACCCTAGTGGAGATGGGTCGTACACTCCTTGTTGAAGGTGGTCTACCTAGGAAATTCTGGGCTGAAGCAGTGAACACTGCCTGTTATATAATTAACAGAGTCATGGTAAGACCTTCTACCCAGTAAACACCATATGAGATCTTAAAGGGTAAGAAACCTTCTATTGCTCACTTCAAGGTTTTTGGATGTAAATGTTTCATTCATATAAATGATAAAAGAGACCTTGATAAATTTGAACCTAAAGGTGAACCAGGAATCTTTCTTGGTTATTCTGAAAACACTCGAGCATATAGAGTGTACAATCTAAATTCTAAAACTGTTGAAGAATCTCCACATATAGTTTTTGATGAATCCTTGGTAAATACTAATGTTGGTCAATGCAGGAATGAAGAAAGTGGTGATATTCTGAAGGAAGGAGATCCTGCAGACAAATCCGAGGATGAAGAAGGACATAAAGAGCTTGATTAAGAAGAGCCTACAGTTCAGGGGGGAGGAAAATCAAACTCATGATAATCCAATCGTAAACATTAGATATCTTAAGGATCATCCTGTAGATAATGTAATTGGAAATCTGCATGACCCCCCTAGGACTAGAGGCCACTTGAGAATTCAACATGAATTGAATGCTTATGCTTTTGTTTCAAATATAGAACCCAAGTCCATTGACTGTGCTCTCCAAGATGTGCATTGGATTAATGCCATGCATGAGAAGCTTAATCAATTTGACAGGAATAAGGTGTGGCATTTGGTTCCACCTCCTGATCATGAAACAGTCATAGGGACTAAATGGGTGTTTAGAAATAAAACTGATGAATCAGGGAATGTCATTAAAAATAAAGCCAGACTTGTAGCTCAGGGGTACAATCAGGAATTTGGTATAGACTTTGAAGAGTCTTTTGCCCTTGTAGCTAGGTTAGAAGCAATCAGAATATTATTGGCTTATGCATGCTCCCTAGGTATAAATCTTCAACAGATGGATGTGAAATCTGCTTTCCTAAATGGGAAAATTAGTGAGGATGTCTATGTGAGACAGCCTCCTGGGTTTGAATGTTTAGATTTCCCTAATCATGTTTACAAACTCAATAAAGCTCTTTATGGTTTAAAGCAAGCTCCTAGAGCTTGGTATGACAGGTTGAGCAAGTTCCTCACCGACAAGAATTTCACAAGAGGTATAGTTGATCAAACATTGTTTACCAAAGTGAGTCATTCAGATATTCTTATTATTCAGATTTATGTGGATGACATTGTGTTTGGGTCAACTAACCCCAAATTGTGTGAGGAATTCTCCCAGATAATGACTAATGAGTTTGAAATGAGCTCAATGGGCAAGCTCAAACTATTTCTTAGAGTGCAGGTTACACAATCAGAGGATGGCACTTTCATCTCTCAGTCCAAGTACGTAAAGAATTTATTGAAGAAGTACAAAATGGACAACCTCAAGGAAATAGCTGCTCCAATGGGTACCTCAACCAGTTTGGATGAAGATCCTAAAGGTAAACTAGTGGACCAAAGGCTATATAGAGGTATGATCGGATCCCTTCTTTATCTTACAGCATCTAGGCCTGATATTCAATTTGCAGTGTGTTTATGCTCTAGGTTTTAGGCTAGTCCTAAAGAATCTCATCTTAAGGCTGTGAAGAGGATTTTTAGATATTTACTAGGCACCCAACAGCTAGGTCTTTGGTATCCTGCTAAGTGTGAGTTAGATCTTCTAGCCTACACTGATGCAGACTATGTTGGGTGTCGAGTAGATAGAAAGAGCACTAGTGGCTATTGCCAATTCCTTGGTGGCTGTCTAGTATCTTGGGCATCTCAAAAGTAACACATTGTAGCATTGTCTACAGTTGAGGCTGAATATGTTGCTGCAGGTAATTGTGATGCCCAAGTACTATGGATCAAGCACCAACTAGATGATTATCAGATAAAATTGGAATGCATTCCAATTTTATGTGATAATACTAGTGCCATATGCCTTGCTAAAAATCCTGTTCATCATTCTAGGACTAAACACATAGAGATAAAACACCATTTTCTTAGAGATGCTGTGAATAAAAAGGAAATCGAACTGAATTTCATTGATACAGATAAACAAATTGCTGATATCTTTACTAAGCCACTTGGAAATGAAAAGTTTAAATTTCTTAGAAGAGAACTTGGCTTGTGTAAGTTTCAGCATGATGAATAAAATTTTCAGCTGTTTTGAATAAAATTTCTGATTTGGACTTGCATCTGATAGCCTGTATAAAACTCTGTGAAGGTTGAATGGTGCAACAGACTCATGATCATGCATGACACTCATATTGTTTTCTCATGATCATCACTGCATATCATTTAGTCATGAATGTGTCTAAAATCACATGCATATAGAACTGTTTTGCACTACATTTCTCTACATAACCCTGGTGGTCATATTGCATGATAATGCAGTCTGAATAAGCATGAACTTTAAAATCATTTGTTCAATAATCATTATTTGCAAAACTGCATGCATATAGATAGGGGGAGTCTTGTCAGAAATTCAGGGTGAACTGCTGCGTCGACGCTGCTATACTGTGGCGTTGACGCAGTGAACTAGATCTGTGAATATCTCTGCTTCTTATTCTGATGAGTTGACGTTGCAATAGCGTGGAGTCGACGCACTGAAATTATCTCAGTGTTTTATATTGTTGCCTCTTCAACTGATGCGTGGACGCCTTGAACTCCCAGCGTCGACTCTGTTTATTCATCCTTTGACTCTGAATGATTGAGTCTGACAGTATGGCAATCTTTCAGTCTGTTCTAATATTAAGCAATAGAAAATAGACTTCTTCCCTCATAAGAACTTTCATTGCTTAAAAACTGACTTAATGGTTTAAATTTTATAATCTTTAGAGTTGAAAGACTACAATCAGTAAATAAGGATGCTGAAAATTGATAAAGCACTCAACCCTCATCTTATTTCATGTCAGACAAAGTTAATTATATCTGAAATCTGAAAACTCATCTGAAATCATGTTAGAGAAACTAAGTATGTGTATTGTCCTTAAACAAGTCATTCTGAAATAAATAAAGGACATCTAAGAAAGATATTGAAAAGTATTGAAAATAAATTAAAAAATAGCATTGGCAGAGCAATGACTGGTAAATCACTGAGAAGCTGAGTGATCCATCAAAGAAGTGGACAACACTCATGTCATGAGGTGTATCAGCTATCTATGTATAAAATGATCAAAACAGTAGGGTGATTTCATTGAGTACCTGGGGGTAACTGGTGTCTGATAAACGTGTACCCTCACACAAAAAGATGTAAATCACTTACATTGAGTTTGATCATAGCAGAATGGTCTATCATGTTGAGTATCTAGGGGTATTGGCGTCTGATAAACGTATACCCTTAAGAAAAAAGACAAATGGTACCTGACTACCCAAAATGAACTAATATTGATAAATGTTGTTCCTTCAAAAGTACTTTTATGAATGTCAATTTGTTTAGTTTCAATACATGACTTGGTATCTCTCAATTATTTTTGTTGAGTATATGACAGTAAGATATTTTTGAAACTGACTCTCTCATGCAAATGTGATTCTGGTTTATTATTTTATCATGCACAGCTACCTTATCCAATGAATGTAGTGCATGAACTCTCATTTATATAACCTTTAAACCAGAACTTCACTTTCTAAGCAGTTTCTCAATTCATATGACTGAAGGTTCTGTGCTTTAGCTGCTTAATTTCTGAACTACCTGCTAAGAATGCTAGTCAGCTGATTCTTCTTGTTCCTTCCCTTGCATCTTCCTTCCCTCCTCTTTGTTGATAGCAAAGGGGGAGAATATATTGTCTATTTGATGAATTCATTTCAGGGAAGTGTATGCATCATGTCTATGGCAAAGGGGGAGATCTTGTGAGCAGAAAGTTGTGTTCATGTCTCAGCATGTCATACATAGCATCTGCATGATAAATCTGAATAACAAAACATGTCCTTCATCAAAAATGCATCTGCACAACATGATGTTGCTATTCTATATAATAGGGTGTTGCCATCATCAAAAATGGGGAGATTGTTGTGACCCCTCAGGGTTGATGATGTTGACAATAAGTTTTACTTCATTGGCAACAGTTGTTTTGATTGATTGGCAAATGTTCTTAGTTTGATGAAATTGTTTTTATCAGATTGTCTATGTATATAATGCAGTCAGAGTCTATATATTGTTATGAACACACTCACAGGTCTACACAGTGCATTCCAGCATGAACATAGAGTCTATACCTTTCCTTGGTTAGTCTGGACAGCAGTGGGTCGACCCTCTTCTCAGATGGGTCGACGCCCCCAGAGTGAAGTCTATACACTATCTGTCTGTCTTGTGTCTCATGCATCATCTTAGGCATTTTGTTAAAGTCTATATAGTGCAGCTCACACGAACACTCAAGTCCATACATCGTGAAGTCTGCACAGTGTGGCACCCAATGTCTATACATTGCTCATTCGTTCATTCAGCATTGTCAAGTCTACACATTGATCGGTGCCAAGTCTGTACATCGAGCGTCTCATTGGTGAAGTCTGTACACTCACCAGTTGAACTTCAAAGTCCATACATTGGACTGTAGCTTCCACGAAGCTAAGCCCATACATCGCTCAAGTCTGTACAGAGTCAAGCTTCTTAGTTAGCGTTTCATGCATTCGAGCAAAGTTTGTACATCGGGGTGAAGTCCGTACATCCTTCGTTGAACTTCGAAGTCTGTACATTCATCAGTGTTCTTCCAAGTCTGTACATTGGAAGTTTCACCTACGTTTCCCTTCAAGTCTATACATCGGTAGTTTTACCATCGTTTCCCTTGAAGTCTATACACTGATGGCTTTACCGTCGTTTCACTTGAAGTCTATACACTCGACTGCCTTGTCTTGATCAAGTCTGTACAGAGCTTCTGTGCTCAAGTCTGTACAACCTTTCACTTGGAAAGTCTATACATCGTGAAGTCTTCACACTGGCCTTTGAATGAAGTCTGTACATCCTTCGTTGAGCCTTCCAAGTCTGTACAGTCACAAAGTCTGTACATCCTCTAGGCGCTCACGAAGTCTATACATTGGTTTTCTTTTAAAGTCTGTACAGACTTTGGTTTGTGCAAGTCTATACAACCGACTGTTCAGTTTGTGACCAAGTCTGTACAGCCAAGGCGACTGTTAAGTCTGTACATTGGTTCAAGCTTCCAAGTCTGCACATTGGGCCTTCAAGTATTTGAAGTCCATACATTAGACTGTGCTTCGCAAAGTCCACACATTGGACTGTGCTCGTAAAGTCTATACATCCATTGGTTCTTTGTTGGCCGAAGTCCATACATTGGTAAAGTCTTCACATCGCTTGAATTCTTCAATGTCTGTACATCCTTCAAGGGGTCAAGTCTATACATCCTCCCGTTCAGATTTCCAAGTCTATACAACGTTGTTTAGTGGAAGTCTGTACAGCCGTTGGGTTGCCAAAGTCCATACATTGTGAACCTCAAAGCCTGTACAGACTTTGCCTTGTTTAAGTCTGTACATCGTTCATTTGTCTTGGCAAGTTTACACATTGGTAGTCTATAAATCATTCGTGAAGTTTGAACATTGAGCAAGTGTATACATTGGACGAGTCTGCATCGTGCATCAGTCATGAAGTCTATACATCGTCTGTCTTCATTAAAGTCTCATGAAGTCTATACATCGTGGCTTTTGTGCTCCAAGTCTATACATCATGGCAAGTCCGAAGTCTACACATTGGAAGTGTATTCATTCATGCATCATGGGTCGACCCCCCTGATTAGATGGTTCGACCCCCTTTAGACTTCTAAGTCTATACACTGTGTTCATGCATTGTTCTCATCGAAGTCTACACATTACTGTTCTTCACAGCAGGTCTATACACTGCTCCCTCCTGCGTGTAAATTCCAAGTCTATACACTCCCTGTGTTTTCATGTCTATACATCGCATTTTATTTTACAAGTCTATACAGAGTTCGATACTTAAACTGATAATCTGGTATTCTGTCTGATAGGGATTCCTTACCTGGACTGATGACCTGGCTCGTGATCCAAGAAGGACGAGGTACCATGATGATGACATGTGGAAGAAGCCTTTCCAGGATGCTGCCATGTGGATGGAATTGCCTCGGTTCTGGCGAATTCTCTGGGTGGGAAATGTGGAACCCACGCGCCCTCATCCACCTGCTGCTAGTATATAATGAAGCCTTCGTCTTCAGATGGAGGCTGATCGACTGAAGAGAAGCAAAGTCTATACAGCAGAGAGCCATCGATACACTGTGAGAAGAAAGAAAACAGAGAAGAAGAGAAAGTGAGAAGAGATGAATTGAGAGAGTGAGATTGAGAGAGCTTGTTCGAGAGGATTGTACTCAGTCTCTTGGTTCAGATACCAGAGCTGAGCATTTGCTCATTAGAGCTACATTCCCCTTTGGGGTTTTCTTTTTCGTTTTGCTTCTGCACTTTTATTTCCGAACTATTGCTTCTTCAAGCTGTGAGTCAGCTATTTTGCAGAGGTGCTTCCTCTGGACGGGTAAGCTGTAAACCCCAGCAGTTGCAGTGGAGGATTCCACTAGACAGGTGAAGCTGTAATCCTCAGTAGGCGAGACTTGTCTCGGACATCAAGCTGTGTTGCTCAGCGGTTTGTAGGCCAAGCTGTAGTGCCCAGCAGACGCAAGCTATACTGCGCAGCAGTAAGCCATACTCCGTTGAGTGTGGGGTGGACGTAGGTCTTTGACCGAACCACCTAAAATTCTTGGGTGCATTATGTTTGTGTGATTGTCTTTGAACTGTGTGCGATGGGTTTCCTTACTTAGCATCATAGCTTATATCGCTCATGTTCATATCTAGTATTCGAGATAGTGATATGCTATGTGGCTGCATGGGTCGACCCTTTGCTTAGTGCATCTTCTTTTGGTTTACCTGCTATTTGCCTATATTCCGCATTAGAGGTTATACTAGCTTTTAATTAGGCATTAGATCTATTCACCCCCCTCTAGATCCACAGTTAGTGGAGATAGAATACGTCCATCTTACACAACAAAGTCAAGTTGTGAGAATTGGCTATTTTATCCATTCAAGTACTTTGCCCAATCCAGGCCACGTAAGTCATGCCATGTAATATCAAGCACGTAATAGCGAAAGTGTATGGAATGTCGTCGATCAATCAAGCTAGTCATGCACTCCGGTGCAATGCCACACTATGGTCAATATAGCTCCCATGGGCAGAAGTACTTTCGGGTTGTTCTCCAAGGACCAGACCGGGCCCCATAATTGCCAGGCATTGAGTCATGTAAATTATCTAGACATCCACTATAGTTATAGCCAATAGAATTCCAAAGGATTAAGCCATTGTAGGAACTTTAAGGTAGATTCACGGAATAAGGATTTCAAGGACAGAACGTTAGTAAAGAGGACATAGCGATAAATCACGTATGAAAACCAAGACATGCATGAAACTGGGTAATTGGCGTCCACTCATACCGCTATCAATTGCTGAAATAGCGTCCACTGTTTGGTCCCTAATTCTGTGAACAGTAACATGCATGAAGGAAATGGCGCCTGTTTACACGGTCGCTCATTTAATTGGCGTCCACTGTCTAGTCGCACATTCCAGACAGAGACAAAACTCTCACAGAACACTATAAATAGCGCTCTATGATGGCTACGACGTCATGTTTCTTCATAGTGACATGACTGAAAGGGGTTCCAGGGTTTTTAGGGTACAACCAGCTAGGCTGCCTTGAGGGAATCTATGGCTAGCGGAGTCTTATGGAGGTCTCAATGAAGAAAGTACCAGTCCAAAGGAAGGAATATCTTACGGAGGGTCCAATCATCACCAAGAGTTGAGGTGTAAGCGTGAAACAACGTGAAACATGGACTCTATCTTCGGATGTGAGATAAGAGTGTCAGTAGACCCGCGGTATGGGTCAAAACCCGATAAAAACTGAGAAATAGGAAATAGCGGCCACTCGGGCGGGTGCTATATAAATGTGCAACTGTTCATAACATCGCTAAATCAATGTTTTTACAGAAATTTAATAATTTTTACAAGAATGGGCGACCTTCCAGAAAGGCGCCATATATTTAAATAACGTCCAAGCGATGGTCATTAATTAATATTTTTTTTGAATTTTCTTTCCTTTTTAACTAAATAAACAAGAATCAATGACTCTGTACAGAGGCGCCATATCAGGAATAGGCGGATGTTCAAAAGGTCGCTCATTCTTTATTGTGTACAGGTTATAAAGCATCAGGCATGTATGTTTTTACACAAATGCTACTATTCATTTAAGTGAAATACGATTCATTTAGGGATGAACAGTGCTACTTTGACGTTTATGGGGATTTTCAGGAAACTGATGATATGAACAAGTAGGTGAAAATCTGGAGAATCCAGAAATATGCATAACATATTTTTCAGATACATGGTTCCATAGTTATTTAATTTTAAACATGTGATATTTATTAATTATTCTAAAAGAAATAGCGACGGGGTGATGGTCGTTCATTAAAGGGCGGCCAGAAGACTGTCACCAATTCAATAATCGGTGACCATCTACACAGTCGTTCATTAATCAGCGACCACTGCACTGGTTATTATTTTGACATGCAACAGAAACTCTAAAAACCACGTAAACTCAAGAACAGAATCATGACTACGAGATGTAAAGATGCTATCATGGTCGTATAAGCATGCAACACTAGTTTTCTATCGTATTGGGCTTCGTTTCTTGAGAAAAACTACCTGCTTGGCTTGACGAATAGAGCAGATGGGAAGAGGAATAACAAGAGCAACTGCAGCAGCAGCAGACACAATGGCAGTAACTACAGCAAGAATCAATGAAGAAGCACAACCTTTCTCCTTCACGCAAGATAGCAGGAGGATGAAGACGATGCAATAGTAGCAACGAACGTAGGAGAAGAAGGAGGAAGAAGCAGAGGCTTCTTCACGTCACAATAGCTGCAGGAGGGAGACGAGGACACACTAGCAGTAGCAGAGAACACGAAGACGAAGATGACGTTGACGCGGTAGGGAAGCAGAACGAGCAGTAGTAGAGAACACGAAGATGAAGACGACGTCAACGCGGTAGGGAAGCAGTACGAGCAGCAACAATGGCTTTCTCGTTCGTGAGGGGGTCTTATATATAGAGTTGGGGTTTAAGCTTCCTAATGGGAATTAACCTTCCCACGTAGCAATCCTACTTGTTTTAAACTTCCCATGCAAATAACCCTTTCCGAAACCTCAGCCGCCTCATGTTAATCCTGTGAAAACCCTAAGCCATGCCTGCTCGAACGTGATAAGTCTTTTGTGTAAACCAAAAGGACCCTATTATTTTGTATACTTGTATATATGTATAAGCTTAATCACGTAACCCCTTTTTGGCCCATTCAGCTCTTAGGTTGGTTATTAGCTAAGGCCCTCTTTTAATACAAGATTTTTGTAAAAAGGCTTGGGCTTTTAATGCATTGGGTTTTATTCTTTTAATTTATTTCCAATCTTTTAAACATTATACATAAATATATGTGTATTTTATTCGGGGGTGCTACACAACCAACTTGGCGAAGACGAGAGGTCAAAACCAAGACAATATAGGTGTATATGTTGACTCGATAGAGTGTCGAAGCGAATGAACTTGGCGAAGATAGGAGGTCCAGGCCAAGGCAATATAGGGGTAGAAGTTGACTCAACATAATGCCGACATCGACCAACTTGGCGAAGATGAGAGGTCTAGGCCAAGGGAATATAGATATTGATTAGATGTTGACTCGACGCTGTGTCGAAGTCAACCAACCCGGCAAAGACGAAAGGTCGGAGCCAAGGGCAGAATAGATGGTTATTCGACGGAATGTTGAAATCAACCAACCCAGCGAAGACATGAGGTCTAAGCCTAGGGCAGTATAGATATTGATTAGATGTTGACTCGACGCTGTGTCGAAGTGAACTAACCTGACAAAGAAGGAAGGTCCGAGCCGAGGGCAGAATAGACATTGATTCGACGGAATGTCGAAATCAACCAACTTGGTGAAGACATGAGGTCTAAGCCTAGGGCATAATAGATATTGATTAGATGTTGACTCGATGCCGCGTCGAAGTCAACTAACCCGACAAAGATGGAAGGTCTGAGCCGAGGGCAGAATAGACGTTGATTCGACGAAATGTCGAAATCAACCAACCTGGCGAAGACATGAGGTCTAATCCTAGGGTAGTATAGGTGTATATGTTGACTTGACGTAATGTCAAAGCCAACAAACTTGGCGAAGATAGGAGGTCTAACCCAAGGGAGCATAGGTGTAGATGTTGGCTCGATAGAGTGTCGAAGCGAATGAACTTGGCAAAGATAGGAGGTCCAGGCCAAGGCAATATAGGGGTAGAAGTTGACTCAACATAATGCCGACATCGACCAACTTGGCGAAGATGAGAGGTCTAGGCCAAGGGAATATAGATATTGATTAGATGTTGACTCGACGCTGTGTCGAAGTCAACCAACCCGGCAAAGACGAAAGGTCGGAGCCAAGGGCAGAATAGATGGTTATTCGACGGAATGTTGAAATCAACCAACCCAGCGAAGACATGAGGTCTAAGCCTAGGGCAGTATAGATATTGATTAGATGTTGACTCGACGCTGTGTCGAAGTGAACTAACCCGACAAAGAAGGAAGATCCGAGCCGAGGGCAGAATAGACATTGATTCGACGGAATGTCGAAATCAACCAACTTGGTGAAGACATGAGGTCTAAGCCTAGGGCATAATAGATATTGATTAGATGTTGACTCGATGCCGCGTCGAAGTCAACTAACCCGACAAAGATGGAAGGTCTGAGCCGAGGGCAGAATAGACGTTGATTCGACGAAATGTCGAAATCAACCAACCTGGCGAAGACATGAGGTCTAAGCCTAGGGTAGTATAGGTGTATATGTTGACTTGACGTAATGTCAAAGCCAACAAACTTGGCGAAGATAGGAGGTCTAACCCAAGGGAGCATAGGTGTAGATGTTGGCTCGACGGAATGTCGAAGCCAACGAACTTGGCGAAGACGAGAGGTCTAAGCCAAGGCAGTATAGATATAGCTGTTGACTTGATGGAATGTCGAAGTCAACAAATTTGACGAAGATGAGAGGTCTAAGCCAATGCAGAATAGGTGCGGAAGTTGACTCGACATAATGCCGAAGTCAACCAACTTGGCCAAGACGGGAGGTCGAAGCCAAGGCAAAATAGGTGTAGAAGTTGACTTGCCATAATGTAGAAGTCAACCAACCTGGCGAAGACATGAGGTCCAAGCAAAGGCAGTATAGGTGTATGATGTTTGACTTGACGGGGTGTCGATTTCAACGAACTTGGCAAAGATGAGATGTCTAGGCCAAGGCAGAATAGGTATAGAAGTTGACTCGACATAATGCCGAAGTCAACGAACTTGGTGAAGACGAGAGGTCTAGGCCAAGGGTAGAATAGATATATGGTGCGGCCAAAGGTTGGTACCTGCCAAGGGTATTTTCTTCTTTTTGTTGAACATGCTTCATCTTGCATGGAGTCGACCCCACCTTAGTGAGTGAGCTAGCAATATACTCATTTGGCATTTTCATGCATGTTCTTCATAGGGCTTTTGAGCTAGTTAAGTGTTATGAATTCCTCATGCAAATCTTGGCAGAAATTAGATGAATGATATTCTCATATTGTATGGAATTTGGTTTCATGATGCTCATTAATATTGCATAAAAGCATAGATATATGATCTTGATCTTAAGTTGTAGATAATTAAGTTTTCAAAGTGTTTTCATCCACCTTGTTCATGGGTTTTCATGAATGTGTTTCATGCATCTTTCACTTGGGTATATTGAGCTTGAATCTTACGAATTTCCCTTGATTTATGCATTCTGTAGTAATATCGGTCGACCAACAAGGTGTCTTTGGTCGACCAAAATAGCCAGAGCTGGCCAGAAAGAAAAGGCTCTTAGATCGGTCGACCGGCCGCAAGACTTCGGTCGATCGAAATAGCCAGAACCGGCCAGTCAGAATTAGGTTACAGTTCGGTCGATCGCCTCTAAATTTTGGTCGACCGACTATGGCGAACGTGCCCAAAAACTAAGTTTAAAACCCATCTAACCTAACCCATTTGGGTTCTATTTGTGACCCCTTTGCCCCTAGGGTTATCATACACATCTAGGACATGTTTTACAAGGGACTGGCATGGGCTTTGTGGTCATTTATACATCTTATTGTGGGCATATATATGTCTTGCGATTTCAAATTTTCTAAGAGGAGAATGAGAAGGTTTGGCCGCAGGTGGGAGAGGGAGAACGTTTCTTGAGTGTCTTATGTGGTTTCTCTCTTGCAGGGACATTCTGAGGTAAAGATCTTCAAGGCTACATCAGTTCCATCAAGATTTCATGTGTCAAAGAGGCTAAATCTACATCGACGAGTTCGTGCGGCTTCGTATCTGTTGATGTTCGACCCCTATCACCTTGGAAGGTTCAAAGAAGATTATCTCTAGGTCGTTCATATATCAAGGATACATTTCTCCAACCCTCTCTAGTTTATATTGATGATTTTTCCTCAATTTATCTTGAGTATGGGCATGTATTGAATATTAGCTTATTTTCTAAACTCTGAATATTTCTGTGGTGAACCGTCTGTGAATAGTTGTGTGTGTGAAGAGTGCTGCATTTGTAGCAGCGTGTGTGTGTGTGTAGATCCGTTGTTGGATCATGTGGGAGACGACGTCTCCGTGTATTTAAAGCGTAAGCTCCGTGCGCTTCAGTTTGAAGCGAGTGGATCCTCACCGATTCGGTGAGGGGTGGACGTAGGGAGCCCATCATGGTCCCAAACCACCTAAAAAATCTGTCTCGCTCTGTGTGTTTGTGGTTTGCTTGATCATATTGTTCACTCTAATTGTGTGAGAGCGGAGAGTTCGAGAGAACTGGTTCGTGTAGGAATTAAATTTCATTTCATTATATTTCGTGTTGGTAGTTGTTTCTATTCTGCTGCATAAAATTTTAAAAACTACCATTGCACTTGGCGGGGATAATTCAATCCCCCTTCTTGTCCTCTCATGTATCTAGGGACAACACGTAGTAATCCTCAATAGGATGCCCCACTCTGGTGATAAGGACAGAACTGGGGATCCTCTTTTCTTTCGACATCATTCGGTTTCTTGGGCTCCGGGAGCACAACTTTGCCATATTCTCGGGCTCATTTGAAGAGAACCCGAGTCTTATTTTTTGGGAATGAGTAGGGTTTCTTCATCTTCTCCCTTAATGAGGATCCTTGCTTGGCAGGCTTAGTGGAAGAAGCCCCAGCTGCCTCTTTTGCTTTCTTTCTTTGTCGCTCGGAAGCTTCAAAGTCTGAAATGGAAATCTTTTCTTGTGCTGGGTGCTGATCAGTTGGCTTATTCTTCTGACTTGATGCAGAAATAGCCGGGCAATATTTTGCCAAAAAGGCTTCAACATCAGCTACCATGTCATTCAGTTGTTCAAAGGATTTGACTTTGATGCCAATCACCCTTTGTAGAATTTCTTTCTTCAGATTCTGCTTGCATATTCGAATGGTGTCTTCATAGCTTGGTGGACGCCTGCATCTCTCATTGAGATTTCTCCATCTTTTTATGTAGTCTAGAGTGGACTCATCATCTTTTTGTTTGGTTATTTGCCATTCAGCCTCGGTGACTTCTTCCTCGGTCGTCTTCATTTCATTTGCTCGTTCCACCCTTAGCGTGTCCACTGCCATTGGACGTGTTAGGCTCGGACGTTGGATGGCTGGTTGCATATGTAGGCTTGTTAACACCATTGTTTGGGGTGTTATAGTTTCCCCCTGACATGCCCGAGAAGCTGAAGGACATGTTGATGTTGCAAGTTGCAGTTGCTGAGGAAGGATGCCCCCTGCCTGGTTGTATGTTGTTCGAGGCACGGCCAACTGTGATAAGACTTCAGGTGACATAGCACCACCTTGTGTAGTCCCAGATAGGAGTCCTGCCTGCCCGAGGGTACACGGACACATATTCATTTCATTTAGCTACCTTCGCAACATTTCAATTTCTTGTTGCTTTTGATACAGTAACGCCATTACAACACGGTCTTGCCAGAAGGAGCCAAGAGTGCTGCCTTCCGCCTCAATTTTGGATAGAATGAGTGGCATATCGCTATCATTACCAGTCGTAACCGGTCTTTGAGGAGTGTGATAATATGCTTCTACATTGGCTGACAGAGGATGTCTCCGCGTTCTCCCAGGCCTAGTAATGTGGTGGGAGGTAGAAGCTTTACCATGATTCACCCCTATCAGTACATATCATATTTCTTCATCTTTGTCTTCAGCAGTTTGACTGGTGCTGGGCAAATCCGATAATGTGTTGCAAAAGAGAGTGACCCTCCTCCTTTTATTCTTTGATTTTTTCATTTTATTCCCTTCTGCAGCCAGCATCTGCCCCCGCAGTCGGTCACTTAGTACACTTGACACTTATAATTTCTTTTCAGCCTGTTGTGTGAGGCCCAGGGACTTGCAATATTGTTGACACCTGAAATATAACTGAGAATAAAGATGAGACCAAAGAGAAGATTGAACCATACATGAAGCTCTCAGAGATTCCTGCAAAGCCAGAATTACAGAATAGTCGTCACTAAAGCTACCACCCGGTTGAAGCCCTCCCCGGCCAAGCTGATGTCTGGTATTGTCGTCGCTCAGATGGCAGTACTGATGAAGAACTGCGGTCTACTGACTGATGAAAATCTCCAGAAATATTCTGATAAGACTATGTCAACTCACTAATTAAGGGGCCCTCACCTGTTCTGACAGATTCGAAGAACTGATAAATGAAAAGGCAGATTAGGCAGCTTCAACAGCTCAAGCCTACTGATGAGGAAGTGAAAAGTATTAAAAGCTCTAAACGGGCTCGCCAGTCTATGGCACCGGGAGCCCAAAGCCCATGTGGGGGAGGGGCGCCGGGAAGCTGTATCATGTGGCGTCGGGAAGCCTCCTGCTTTCAACTAAGGCGCACCGGGAGCTCGTCGTTTGCGCGCCGAGGTGATCATGCCGAGATGGGGGAGAGGGGCTGCGCTATAAAGACCCCTTTTCTCTCGAGGAGAGAGAGGAGAGAGACGAGGAGAAAGGGGAACAAAAGAGAAGATAGCCAGAAACCCAAAGAAAGGAAGAGAGAAGCCCACACCCAGCTCCAGGAAATCGGCGGCTGCAAGGAGATCGAGAGAAGAAGGAGAAGGTCTGCTGTAAGGGGAGGGAGAGGAGTCAATGCTCCGCCCTCCCCCATCTTTCTTTGTCTTCCTTTCTCCGATGTATATTGTGTTCATCTGTGTTCTCTTTGGGCATGCTATCCCCCAATTTTCCTGATCTGGTCATACCAGGCTATGTGTATTAAATACCTTAGATGAATGAATAAGACCTCCGCTCCCCGCTCTGGTTTGGGGTGTGAGCAGCCCATTCTCTGAATGATCGTGTTGCTGTTCCTTCCTCTTTTATATCTGTTGGAGATGAATGAGTGATCTTCTATTTGATTATGCATCCGCGCACGGGTTTTCTTAGGTTAGTCCGATTCCCTCTATCGTTTAGAGAGACTACGGAGCTCCTCACTCAATCCCATGGGTTTTCGAGTTCCAGATTAAACCCCCGATGTTCCTCTCCTCACTGCCTGCTCCTTCCGATTGGACAGTTATATCTGACTGTAGATTCCTTGGTTATGAGCGGGACCTGAGACAGCCTATCTCATGGTCTCTGCTCATACATAAGCAAGGAATAAAGCTCAGGCTACGTTGATCGCTGCTTTGCCCTGACGAATGTCTCTGGTTGAATTCGACTCCCTTGGACGGCCGACTACATGAATGGCATAAAGTCAGTTCCAGAGGGTTTTGAACGCCTGATGACTCTAATCCCTCGAATCCCTTTTGTCCCTGTGATTCCTTGATATTAGCTTGGCAGAACCCTTAATCCCTTCCTCATTTACATCCTAAAATCCCCCAGCCTTCTGCCTGAATCCCAGGAAAAATCCCCAGAACAGAGCATCGTAACCCTACAAATCCTCTCGACACCTAAACCCATCGCTTTCCCGGCGCCAACATCCCTCGGCGTGGTGGATAGTTCTCGGCGCGGCCTCCAGCGCGCCGGGAACCTCACGGCCGAGAGCTCCCCTTTCCTTTTTTTAGCCACGCCGAGAACCCCCCCTTTAGGCCATTTTGTCTCCTGCGCCGAGACCCCTCTATTGGCCAATAAAAACCATGCCGAGAACCCCCTTTAGGCCATTTTGTCTCCTGCGCCGAGACCCCTCTATTGGCCAATAAAACCCATGCCGAGAACCCCCTTTGGCCACTCTGTCTCTACGCCGAGAACCCTCTTTGGGCCACTTTGTCTCCTATGCCGAAACCCTCTGTCTTTGCCAACAAACCCAGACCGAGATCCACCTCTGTACCATCATCCTCCAACCCTTTGATCTCTCCATACATCTGTCTGGGGGACGTTTAGATATCATTGCATACACCCTGAGGAGATATAGTAATGGGGAGGACCTCCCCTACATTGTTCAGTTCCGATCCGGATTTCTCTGTAAGCCTTATGGACCCAAAGAGCTATGTCACCACATGTGCTCTGATGGGTTCCAAGGGAACATCAATCGATGCTATGAATGCAAGCAGTGCCCCCGGGCCTGGTGCCTTTCTCCTTTGGTCGTCATCCCGGCACCCCGTGGATGATGGCCTATCTTTTCTTGGCATAATCCAAGATAAGGGGACATGCTGTTGAAATTCAGACATACCACATCAGGTAACTATGGTATTCTCTCCGAACCCCGCTGTCCCACGGAGTCCTGTCTCTGCATGTCCTCCGGTGGTCCCTTGCAAAGGGGGATATTAATAAAATACCGCATCAGAGCGTGGTGTACCTCGGTACACCGGTCCCCCTTTGAATTCCGGGTCAAATATGCCCGATCTTTGACGGATCCCATCCTGCCGCTGCATGGATGGCTTCCTATTCCCACTTGGCATGGTCCAAGATAATAGGGATATGCTGCCGGATTTGCCCCGTACTCGATGTATTCTTGCTTTATTCAATCTATCTAATATTCTGCAAGTAAACTAGCGTACTCACTTAAGTCTTCTTTTGCCGCTACCTTCCTCCTATCTTTGGCGTTTAATCAAGGGTTGTCTTCCTTAGGGCGGACGTAATTAACGTCATAACCTTTATGGTATGACGGACTTTTGGTCCAGACACGATCACTCACAATCGGCTGATTAGAAGTCAGATCGAGCGCACAATCAAATCGTCACATATGTGACTGGCACGCCAATAAATAAACCGTAGAAACAAAAGAATAAAGAATGCAAACGAGAAAAAGCGCGTCCACAAGTCTGGCACGCCCGGTGGGACCGAGTCTCCCTTCATCTCTACGCCAAAGTGGGAGGCCCGGCGGCCTCTCTCAAAATTCTAACTGTGTGTTAATCTTACTCGCAGAAACTACAGATGGAGACTCGACTAGCTGGCGTTCTCTTCGGCGAGCAAGTGGTCAATGGCCACGTCCATGGAGGGTACCTGGCGGTGCCGATGGGATTCGGATCCATGCCCCCGACGGTGGGTCTACCCAACTGCCTGGGCCTCGTATTTGTCGACTTGCTACAAGTCAACAATGAAGCTGAAAGCGTCGCCACAATAGAGGTCGTGGCGGCACCAAAAGCTGAGGGAGAAAAGATGGTAGCTGTCCCTACTGTTGTTTCTTGCCTGGTCCATCACCTGGAGAAGAAGACTGCTGTCTCCGCCACTGTTGGTAGGAGAAGAAGAAACGACCGGAGGAGCCGGTCCGCTGCAACTGGAGGTCGCACTTCGGCCTCGGGAAAGACAATGATGGTGGGAAGCATGAGGGTGAACCTCAATGGCCGCCTGTCACGCCCCGAACCGATAGCAGCGGGAAGCGATGCTCGGAACGTGGCAAGAGACAAGTCACGATAACAAGTGCGGAAGATAAATAATCACAATAAAATACAAAAAGGCCAGACATACATTTTGAGAAAATACGAACTCTTATTAATTTAAAAAGATAAATTTGACACCACTTACAATAAAAGATTCAAAATAAATAACAAAAAGAAATAACTAGACTAGCTAGACTCAAGAAAATGAGAGAGCAGACTCCAACTCTAGGTTCCAGGTTCCACTCAATCACACTGATCCAATTCCCAATGCACGTACCGATACTCGCATAACCTGAAAGGGTTGGAAGTAGGGGTGAGCAAAAGCTCAGTAGGAATTATACTCTATCATCAGGCATAGTTTAAGTGATTAACAAGTAAATTACATTTTTATATGCAATACTAAGAAAGAAATAAATGACGATAACGGTATAATGAAACAACGTAATAACAAGATCTTGCAAGGTCAAGAAATATGTGATGTCAAGAATTAACAAGATAACAAGTACAAGAATTTACGACAGGAGATATAACAAGAGACAGCAGTAAGGAATTGGCCAACAAGCAAGTAATATCAATTCTATCATGATCAAGTAACAAGTAACAAGAGATTTTTGTCATAGACGCCAACACTCAAGCAAGTACTTCGGTGCAATGCCTCACCATGTCATTAACATCCCATGGGCTCACTAACTTTCGGGCGCTCTCCCCAGGACCAGACTGGGCCCTTATGATGCGATGGCATTGATTTACTGGGCCCAACGTCCCATCTGTCTAGACATTCAGTCAATTTTAATGGCCAATTAATCAGAGGAATTACTGTCACAAGTTATGATTTAAAGGACAAAACTTGTCCTTGGATTCAAGAGTACAAAACACGGTCAAACTCATCTCCAAGAGATGTGCGGTCGTAACAGAGCCGCTCAATGGTATATACGGTTAACAACGGGCCGTACATACAGGAATTGGGCTGATACTCAGCCTACGAGGTCAAGAAAGAGCGGCTGACAGTGGGCCGCTCTAAGGTATGAACGGTGCAATATGGGCCGCTCATGTCCAGAAGACATTGAAGCCCAAGAACAAGATATACGGTCCATACTGGGCCGTATAAGGATAAGCGGTCACAATCGAGCCGCCGAATAGGATATGCGGTCACATGTTAACCGCGCATGGCTCTCATCGTCCGATTTGATCCGAACCTTAACCAGCGGTTTAAACACATAAATCAGGGTTTGCTGGTGTTAAACAGGTTCTTAACAGGGGTATAACAAAGTTCCAAGATGTTGGTAAGACCACCGGATAGAGTTTCCAGGGGTAAAACCATGACTAGCACGCTAATCGGCTAATCGACTCGCGCAAAGTCGGTAATTGGTCACGCTGTTACTGTAGTACAGCAGCTAAACAGCAAGCTAACAATCATATTAATCCTAATTCCAAGCCAAATTAACAAGGATTAAGTTATATATTAAGTTAAGATGCCAAAAAGAATGATTCAAGATGATAAGCTAATGAACAAGATCGCGTAAGTCGCGTAGGCACGAATAACAAGCAATTAACAAGAATTTAGTTGCATAATTAAACATTAATTAAGTGGGTTTCTATTTCACTAATTACCATTAATGACATGAAAAAGAATGCATTAGAACAAGTATTAAGTCACTCTCTGAGGGGATAAACGGTTCTATATGGACCTTATATGTATTGGGCTTAACCGGGGCTAAACGGGGTCTTTCTGCAATGCAGGGGGTTGGGCGGCTAGTATAGGACCGCCCAATGGGTTGGACGGCCTGTCTGGAGCCGCCCAAGGGTTGGGCGGTCAGGTATGGGCCGCCCATCCCTGGCCCTGCCAGTTGTGTGGTCCTCTGGGGACCTTTTATCCTGCCAGGGGGATATGTGGTTACTTATGGACCGTTTATCTAGATATGTGGTCAGTTTTGGACCGTTCATCTGGATATGTGGTCAGTTTGGGACCGTTCATCCTGGGATGAGTGGTTCCTGAAAAACCGTTCAACTAGGGGCATGCTAGGGTCAAAATTGGTCAAAAGGTGGGCTGGAGTTGGACGGTCTATCGTAAGACCGCCCATCTCTGGGTCGTCTCCGGTCATCCCTGCCGCGTCCGGTGAATGTCGGGAACTAGGGTTTGGATAGGGTTACACTAAAATGATCATAACTAATGCAATTGGACTCCAAATAAGGAGATTTTGGTATCAATGGAAAGCTAATACAAAACTCTACCTATCTGCAAGGTCAATTGCATGATCAATTGCTGGAATCGAGATCTATTAAGTCAAGAACGCATGAAACCCTAATTCTGACATGCTGTGACTAAAACGTTAAATTCTCTCTACATACAAAATGGAATTTGGGGCTTCTTAGCTCAAATGAAAGCTACTTCGATGGTGAATCCAACCATATAAGATATGGTTCATGTGGATCAGGATTAACACTTCGAAATCAGTCGAAATCAGAAATCAACTTGGAAGAACACATCAAAACTAGGTCTAAACATGCTATTACTACGAACAGAAATTCTCTAAACATGCTGGATGGAATTTAGGACTTTTATAATCAATGGAAAGAGCACGAAAAACTCTACAAGATGCATGGATCAATTTCATATTTACATCTTGAAATCAGAACTAAATCGATGAAGGAACCAAGTTAACCCTAATTTAACATGCTTCTAACATGCTTCTACTAAACCTCAAAATACTCGCAGGATACTACATGATATTTGGGGCTTTATATATCAAAAGAAAGAGGACTTCATGCTGAACATTTTGATATATCATTTGTTGTTTGAGCCCGAGAGAACCTACCTCAATTTGATGAAGAACAAGGAAGAACAAAGGAGGAAGAAAGAAAGAAGGAAGCCGACACCCACGCACTCAACGCGAGATATCTCCCAGATCTGAAAACTTCAGCGACTGCCGCGGCAACCAAACGAAAATAGACTGGAAGGACTTCATTTTGATAGTTTATACACGTTCTGGGATGGTCTGTGGTGAGAGGAATCGACGCCACAAGAGGCGTGTTAAACAAGGCGCCGAAATCAAGGACCAAGTCAAACTCGACCAGCCGCCTCAATTAGGGTTAGGGTTTCGAGCAATTTTTAGAGGGCTATTGAAGTTAAGATCATGGCCTTTAATTTGACACCAATTTCAGATCAAATGGTTGAGTATTAAGGTCGAATTTTGTGTTTGAAGTCAAGGTTAGGTAAAGGTTGAAAAGTGTGGATTTTCAATTAAAACATTAAATAGATCTTGCTACGGATTTTCACTGGGTTAATCCCAGAAGACAAATTTGTTACATACACTTCTAGAAACCTAATTACCATTTTTATGGATTTTTATCACGTAGAAGAATTTTCGATGGTACTATTCCAAGGAATAAAATATTATTTAATGAAACTCACTTAAACGATAAATAGATATAACTACATATTTTTACTGATAAAATTCAAGAAGGAAAAGTTGTTGTATAAATCATTCTCTATCAATTTACTATTTTTCTAGATTTTTGTGAGAAAGTCGAAATTACACTAGCACTATTCACTGAGGAATATAATATAAATTTCGAAATTCATTTATCTAAATTAAAAATTCACTATTTCAATTAAATTTCAGATTTTAAAAACCGGGGTGTTACACCCTCCCCCACTTAAAGGAATTTGGTCCCCAAATTCACCGACTATTTATCAATTATGGGAATGTTCGAACTACGATGATCTTACTTATCAAAATAATGTTAATTGTACAATTGCTGACGAAGGGAATTAGCTACTAAGATGATCTTATTCATTAAAAATAGCATGTTAACTATACAATTAAAAGAATTAGCTATAGCTAGGGGTAAAAGAGAACGATACCATATACTAATACTAAGCTTCTTCTTCTTATTACGTCGGGTTTCCTTACGACGGACTCGCCAGCCTTTCGCGGAACCGAAACTTAGCTTACCGGAACCACTCGGTTTCATTTTAAGAATTGGCTTAAAAACTTGAAAGATAGTTATATGGTTAACCTTTCATTACCCTTACGCGTAACGCAACACAATCTTGCATATATTTTATTACTTACTCCACGATACTACCCAATCTCACCAGGTCGGGTTCTAAGACTTTAACAAGGTTAGGGGTACTAATGCACCTAGACACGGCCAAAAACTCGGTACCTGGCGGAGATAATCGATCCGAAGACCACTCGCGCAAGTATGCGATCTTCCCGATAGGCGTAGCCTAACGTTCGGACAACATCTTTTGATATACCGGGTCATTGGGATGCAATGCAAAACTTAGGAAGCCTAGAACTTAGGAAAAACCTATACTCTTGGACAAAATCCAAGGGACTCAGGCAAGGAGGCAACACATGGACAAAATCCAAGCGACTCAGGCAAGGAGGCTCTGATACCAAAACTGTCACGCCCCGAACCGATAGCAGCGGGAAGCGATGCTCGGAACGTGGCAAGAGACAAGTCACGATAACAAGAGCGGAAGATAAATAATCACAATAAAATACAAAAAGGCCAGACATACATTTTGAGAAAATACGAACTCTTATTAATTTAAAAAGATAAATTTGACACCACTTACAATAAAAGATTCAAAATAAATAACAAAAAGAAATAACTAGACTAGCTAGACTCAAGAAAATGAGAGAGCAGACTCCAACTCTAGGTTCCAGGTTCCACTCAATCACACTGATCCAATTCCCAATGCACGTACCGATACTCGCATAACCTGAAAGGGTTGGAAGTAGGGGTGAGCAAAAGCTCAGTAGGAATTATACTCTATCATCAGGTATAGTTTAAGTGATTAACAAGTAAATTACATTTTTATATGCAATACTAAGAAAGAAATAAATGACGATAACGGTATAATGAAACAACGTAATAACAAGATCTTGCAAGGTCAAGAAATATGTGATGTCAAGAATTAACAAGATAACAAGTACAAGAATTTACGACAGGAGATATAACAAGAGACAGTAGTAAGGAATTGGCCAACAAGCAAGTAATATCAATTCTATCATGATCAAGTAACAAGTAACAAGTAACAAGAGATTTATGTCATAGACGCCAACACTCAAGCAAGTACTTCGGTGCAATGCCTCACCATGTCATTAACATCCCATGGGCTCACTAACTTTAGGGCGCTCTCCCCAGGACCAGACCGGGCCCTTATGATGCGATGGCATTGATTTACTGGGCCCAACGTCCCATCCGTCTAGACATTCAGTCAATTTTAATGGCTAATTAATCAGAGGAATTACTGTCACAAGTTATGATTTAAAGGACAAAACTTGTCCTTGGATTCAAGAGTACAAAACACGGTCAAACTCATCTCCAAGAGATGTGCGGTCGTAACAGAGCCGCTCAATGGTATATACGGTTAACAACGGGCCGTACATACAGGAATTGGGCTGATACTCAGCCTACGAGGTCAAGAAAGAGCGGCTGACAGTGGGCCGCTCTAAGGTATGAACGGTGCAATATGGGCCGCTCATGTCCAGAAGACATTGAAGCCCAAGAACAAGATATACGGTCCATACTGGGCCGTATAAGGATAAGCGGTCACAATCGAGCCGCCGAATAGGATATGCGGTCACATGTTAACCGCGCATGGCTCTCGTCGTCCGATTTGATCCGAACCTTAACCAGCGGTTTAAACACATAAATCAGGGTTTGCTGGTGTTAAACAGGTTCTTAACAGGGGTATAACAAAGTTCCAAGATGTTGGTAAGACCACCGGATAGAGTTTCCGGGGTAAAACCATGACTAGCACGCTAATCGGCTAATCGACTCGCGCAAAGTCGGTAATTGGTCACGCTGTTACTGTAGTACAGCAGCTAAATAGCAAGCTAACAATCATATTAATCCTAATTCCAAGCCAAATTAACAAGGATTAAGTTATATATTAAGTTAAGATGCCAAATAGAATGATTCAAGATGATAAGCTAATGAACAAGATCGCGTAAGTCGCGTAGGCACGAATAACAAGCAATTAACAAGAATTTAGTTGCATAATTAAACATTAATTAAGTGGGTTTCTATTTCACTAATTACCATTAATGACATGAAAAAGAATGCATTAGAACAAGTATTAAGTCACTCTCTGAGGGGATAAACGGTTCTATATGGACCTTATATCTATTGGGCTTAACCGGGGCTAAACGGGGTCTTTCTGCAATGCAGGGGGTTGGGCGGCTGGTATAGGACCGCCCAATGGGTTGGACGGCCTGTCTGGAGCCGCCCAAGGGTTGGGCGGTCAGGTATGGGCCGCCCATCCCTGGCCCTGCCAGTTGTGTGGTCCTCTGGGGACCTTTTATCCTGCCAGGGGGATATGTGGTTACTTATGGACCGTTTATCTAGATATGTGGTCAGTTTTGGACCGTTCATCTGGATATGTGGTTAGTTTGGGACCGTTCATCCTGGGATGAGTGGTTCCTGAAAAACCGTTCAACTAGGGGCATGCTAGAGTCAAAATTGGTCAAAAGGTGGGCTGGAGTTGGACGGTCTATCGTAAGACCGCCCATCTCTGGGTCGTCTCCGGTCATCCCTGCCGCGTCCGGTGAACGCCGGGAACTAGGGTTTGGATAGGGTTACACTAAAATGATCATAACTAATGCAATTGGACTCCAAATAAGGAGATTTTGGTATCAATGGAAAGCTAATACAAAACTCTACCTATCTGCAAGGTCAATTGCATGATCAATTGCTGGAATCGAGATCTATTAAGTCAAGAACGCATGAAACCCTAATTCTGACATGCTGTGACTAAAACGTTAAATTCTCTCTACATACATAATGGAATTTGGGGCTTCTTGGCTCAAATGAAAGCTACTTCGATGGTGAATCCAACCATATAAGATATGGTTCATGTGGATCAGGATTAACACTTCGAAATCAGTCAAAATCAGAAATCAACTTGGAAGAACACATCAAAACTAGGTCTAAACATGCTGTTACTACGAACAGAAATTCTCTAAACATGCTGGATGGAATTTAGGGCTTTTATAATCAATGGAAAGAGCACGAAAAACTCTACAAGATGCATGGATCAATTTCATATTTACGTCTTGAAATCAGAACTAAATCGATGAAGGAACCAAGTTAACCCTAATTTAACATGCTTCTAACATGCTTCTACTAAACCTCAAAATACTCGCAGGATACTACATGATATTTGGGGCTTTATATATCAAAAGAAAGAGGACTTCATGCTGAACATTTTGATATATCATTTGTTGTTTGAGCCCGAGAGAACCTACCTCAATTTGATGAAGAACAAGGAAGAACAAAGGAGGAAGAAAGAAAGAAGGAAGCCGACACCCACGCACTCAACGGGAGATATCTCCCAGATCTGAAAACTTCAGCGACTGCCGCGGCAACCAAACGAAAATAGACTGGAAGGACTTCATTTTGATATTTTATACACGTTCTGGGATGGTCTGTGGTGAGAGGAATCGACGCCACAAGAGGCGTGTTAAACAAGGCGCCGAAATCAAGGACCAAGTCAAACTCGACCAGCCGCCTCAATTAGGGTTAGGGTTTCGAGCAATTTTTAGAGGGCTATTGAAGTTAAGATCATGGCCTTTAATTTGACACCAATTTCAGATCAAATGGTTGAGTATTAAGGTCGAATTTTGTGTTTGAAGTCAAGGTTAGGTAAAGGTTGAAAAGTGTGGATTTTTCACTTAAAACATTAAATAGATCTTGCTACGGATTTTCACTGGGTTAATCCCAGAAGACAAATTTGTTACATACACTTCTAGAAACCTAATTACCATTTTTATGGATTTTTATCACGTAGAAGAATTTTCGATGGTACTATTCCAAGGAATAAAATATTATTTAATGAAACTCACTTAAACGATAAATAGATATAACTACATATTTTTACTGATAAAATTCAAGAAGGAAAAGTTGTTGTATAAATCATTCTCTATCAATTTACTATTTTTCTAGATTTTTGTGAGAAAGTTGAAATTACACTAGCACTATTCACTGAGGAATATAATATAAATTTCCGAAATTCATTTATCTAAATTAAAAATTCACTATTTCAATTAAATTTCAGATTTTAAAAACCGGGGTGTTACACCGCCCCAGAGATGCACGACCCGACAGGGTCATTCCATCAGTTCATACCAACAACAGATTCCAAGTGTTGGCCATTAGGAGGGTCGACTGGGAGAACAAAGGCAAACAGCCATTGGCGCCCAGGCCGACCAAGTTCAAACAAGTTTGGCTGCCAAAGAAGATCCAGAGCTGGGCACTAGCTTGGGAGAAAGATGTTGCTGCCATCCGCCCCAGGGCTGGGGGCAGAAGAAATGAGGAGAAAGAAGACTATGTTACTACCGTCCGTCCCAGGACTGAGGGCATAAGATGGGAGAAGGAAGGGAAAGATGTTGCTGTCACTCACCCCCGGAGTGGGGGGCAGAGATCTTCGAAAGAAGGATGAAAGCATGATGGAGGAAGCTACTGTTGTTGCTGCTCCACAGAGATCCCAGGCCTGCGCCAGGCAGGCTGATGTGTTCAGATACCCCATGTCGGAGTACCTGGCTGCTCAAGTCTCAAGGCTGGCCTATCAGCCAAGGACCCAGGAAAGGCTGCTGCCCCGTTCGAAGCTACAAGGGCAGAGCGAGGAAGAGATGAACCGGGTGGTTCAAGACTACTTTCATTGCCTTGGGAATTCCTCCCTGGGGCAACAAAGACTATCTCATGCCTTGGGCACTGAGGAAGAAGAAGAAGGAGAAGAAGTGACACTAGAGGCGTTGTCCTCTAACTCCAATGACTATGAAGATGGCCGTAGGGCCAGATATGAAGAAGACATCCACCAGAAAGAAAGGGAAGAAAAGAGATTGTCTGTATTTGACCGTCTGACATACCCCGGACAGGTCAAGAGAAGAGTTCACAGGCAGAGAGGAAGAATGCAGATTCTCGCTTGCAACATGGCCGGCGTCGCCGGAAGATATGGTATGTTACCAGAACAACCAGAAGAGTTGATTAACCTGGCATACAGACCGGGTGCCATCACAAGAAGAAGCAAGGCAGCAAAAGATAAGCTAGCAGTTGCCAGTCAAGACGACCTCTCGGCCGTCAACGAAGCCCGAAGAGTCACCACGATGACAGTAAATGTGGTGACTACTGAAGAAGAAGACAATTCTCTCTTGGACCCCACTGAAGGGACTTCAGGGGAAATGCAAATTCCCACAACTATAGATACCATGATCCGGATAATGTTCATGAGGTATCAACGGGAAATTGATTCTCTCAGAAGATAGTTGAATGAGAGAAATGAGCAGACGCCTGTTTCTAAGCAGGCCGAGCCGGCAGGACAGACTTCCAGCTCAACCGAAGTGGCCGTCCCAGCCGTCCCTCAGCTGAATAGCGAAGGCAGGGCACAGAATCAGCCTCTTCCACCACAAGTGGCAGCACAGCCCTCTACATCTCAAACACAGCCTGATGTGCCAACATCCCAGCCGACGCTACACACAACGGTCATGACGACCCCCTTCAGTCATCAGCAGGCATATTTCTTTCCAGAACCAGTGGATCCGGCTGTGGCAAATAAACTGATGATAGAAAAGATCGTTGAGATGAAGCCGTCTGAGAAAGTCGGGGACGATTCCGGTACTTATGACATCTACAAAGTACCATACCCTGCACATTATGCTGCTAAAAATTACCACCAGGCGTCAGCAAGCCACCGAAGTTTGAAAAGTTCAACGGCCAAGGCTCCTCCAGGGAACATATAGCTTATTACACCATATTTATGGGCGACCTGGCTGTTGATGAAGCATATCTATTGAAATTCTTCGGCTCGTCCCTTACAGGGTTGGCCTTTGAATGGTACTCCAGCTTGCCCGCCGGGTCAGTAGCTGACTGGCCCGATATGCAGCGGAAGTTCCGAGATAGATTTCATGTCACAGAAAGGGAAATCACAATAGCTGAGCTGTATGCATCCAGGCAGAAGCAAGATGAGACCGCCCTGGATTATATAAAAAGATGGAGGAATTTGGCCATGAGGTGCAGGCGACCTCCCCATCAAGAAGATGCAGTGCAGATATGCAAACAGAACATCAGAAGGGAGGTGCTGGAAAAGATGATCGGGGCAGATGTCAGAACATTCGACCGGTTGAATAACATAGTAGCAGAGGTCGAGACGTTCTTATCCAAGCGTCCAGCCGCCAATCTCCCTGCTATGCAAAAGGGGAAGGCTGTTGATCGACGGCCATCGCATTCAGAGGCCAATATTGTCGACTTCGGTACCTTTGAACAACAGAAAGAAAGAGGGAAGCAAACTGATGCTCCTCCGGCAGGCCCGGTAGAAATGAATGAAAAGATCTCCCTGAGAAATAAAATGAGGAAGGCATATTCATTCCCCAAAGAGAAGACGGGTGCACTGTTCAGTTGGGCCTACAAGTTCAACAAAGTAACGTTGCCCGAACCAAAAAGACCCGCAGATGCAACAAAGAAAGATGACCCACTATTCTGTCCATATCATCGGGCATTGGGCCATGCTATAGAAGACTGTTACGTCTTCAAAGATGTCATGGAAAGTATGTTCAAAAAGGGAGAGCTACAGTTAGGAGACTATCAGGTGAACCCTCCATGCCCCCATGAACCTCCAGCAATGAGGATGGCTGCAAATATGATTTCTGTATATCAGCAGTTGCCCGAAGAGGCTATTGAAGAATGCACCAGGCGCACTTATGAAGCATGCTTCCTTACCCCGTTAAGAGATCAGGAGGGATGGCAGACAAAGCCGGTGAAGACCAGAAAGAGGGCACCTGTTGCAGGAACGACTAGACCATCCACTCGGAATGCCACTCCGAAGTCGGGGCTGCCCCCGGTAAAGCCGATTCGGCATGTAGCTGGGACACAGCCAGTCATTCGAATCCCCACCTATAATCGGAGGAGACAGACTCTGCTTCCCACACAAAAAGAAATAAGTCCTGAGGCAAAACGTCTCCAACAGTACATCAACGGACTCGATGAATATGAGCAGAATGAGCCGAAGCCCTTGCTGGTGAAAGATTGCATACTCTGGGAGCAGCTGGAAGAGTTGACCACTGAAGAAAAATCAGAGAATGAACAGGAAAAAGATGAGACTGAACCCTTCTGGGGGCAGGAGCCAACAAAGTCAGAGCACCAGAAGAAGAAAAGGCAGCCAAAGAACATAAGAAAAAAGAAAACCATGACAGTACAATGCAACACACTCTCGGTGTTATTCACTTTACCTGGGGAGGATGATGACACAAAGGCATCAGCCACGCCATTGGAAGCCAACCATGCTGAAGCTTCCACCTTGGCGCATGCTACCCGCTCTGGGAGAAGATGGGGACGTCCCCTGCCAGCCAATCACAATATCATTTTCAGGGGAGAACAACCTTATCAGATACCAGAGCCCGAAATGCGAGGTGTCCAGATCCCTCCTCCAGCTAATTTATACCAAGAAGAAAAGAAAGGGGATGGAGCTCCGTCATTCCTTGAATTTTTATCCAGTTTAGAGGGCGAAGAGCCAGTACAAACTGCACCAGCCAGAAATAACAAGCATCAGCAATCAACAGCCCTGAAGCCTAGGCAAGGCAAAGAAGAAGAAAAAGATTCCCCGACAACACCCAGGGCCGTCTCTCCAGAAGAAGTCCCTCAAGAAACTAACCATGGAGCTGAGACAAGAAGTAGGCAGGCAATGCCGCAAGCCCCTCAGGAGCCGCCAAAGCCCCGCTGGGTAGAAGAAATGCGACTCTCCAATGTCCGGGTAGGCAGCCGGATTATGAAAATGCTAAAGAAGCTCCCTACCAGATTCTCTATATGGGAAATTCTTTCCTTAAGTGAAGATGCCCGCCAAGCAATTATTGATGCTCTACAGTCACCAGCATAGTATGAAGCATTACTAACAGAAGTCAATTCTGCGCCGACAGTCACTTTCACTGAAGATGACATGTTGATTCCAAATCCCAGCCACAACATGCCACTATACATGAGAGGACATCTCAACTGCCAGCCATTAAGCCGGATACTGGTAGATCCTGGGGCTGCTGTAAACATTCTACCATATCGCATCTATCATAAGTGTTGAATCTCTGTAGTTTTGATGATGACTAACGCTATGAATCAAATTATGTGTTGCTTCCTGGTGACTGTTAAAGATCCTGCATTGTCTGGATAATATCTGAATCTTGGTTTTGAAAGGAGCCTTGGAAAATTTCTTGTTTGCATGCACATCTTCTGATTAAAATGTCTTCATCATGCTTTTCTGATTAAATGCTCCTCTAACATGTTCACCCATTAGCTCGTACCTGTCTGTCTTCATCTATATGGGTTCTGTGCTTTTGAGTGCGTTGACGCACTTGGCTGACTACGTAGACGCAATTGTGCGTCTTTCACTTGCTGTCTTGTTCATTGCGTCGACGCTGACACTGGATGCGCTGACGCATTGGTCAGTTGCCAAGGGCGTGAGCATCTCACTTGAGGAGCTGAGGCGACGCTGCACGATGGAAGCGTTGACGCCTTGGGCTGATGTCCAAAGGTCTTTTGATCAACAACCAAGCCGATGCGTCGACGCTGTCACTAATGCGTTGACGCATTGGTGTGTATTGTGAAGGGTCCTACTCTCTATTATAAACTCATTGCGTTAACGCCTTGGCTTTACTGCGTTGACGCGTTCTTCAGTCCTTTGTTAAGTCCCGTGCAATCTGTGTGAACAAACGTATGACTTGAATATTTCTGAGATTGACTGAATGTTCTCTGAAACCTTACAGGGACTTAAAGACAAATTGGAACTTTATTCCAATCATGTGAGCACGTGATTTGAGGGAATAATCATCTAACACATGGCTCGGCTCATCTGGAAGCATCTTCTTCGCGCGTGTCTCCCACACCCTCAGTCTCTCGTGAGTCTGGATATATAAGAAGGTTTCTGCTCCTAAAAAGCTGCTGAAGCCACAAGAAAAAGGGTGAGGCCAGAGCGAGAGAAAGGAGAGGAGAAGCCATCCTGATCCATTCGTTGAGCGTACCTGGAAGAGAGAGAGTGATGAAGGAGAGGATAGTTTTCTGCTACGTTTTGTCTATGCTTCTTTAAGAAGCTACATTGTTTCTCCATTCGATTGTCTTTCAATATTTCTTTATGTCTTCGTTTGTTCGTTCTCAAATTTCGATACTCTGTTTTCGTTCCCTCTAAGTGTAGAGGAAGAGAGGTGAATCCTTTGGGTCGCAGTGTGGCTTCCCTCTGATTTAGATCAGAGGAAGGGAGGAGTTCTCCGGGGTTTTGTGTTCAGGTAGTGAGAAGGCTACCTGGGTTCTTCCCTCCGACTGAGGAGGAAGAGAGACAGCGTCTCTGAATTGCAGTGAGGGTGGGTCACTGCTGGGTTCCCTCTTGTCTAAGAGGAAGGGAGAGTTATCTCCGGGTCAGGTCTTGTGGTGTGAGACCTGGGTGCAAGCTGTGAGTTCAGCATCTGTAGGGATTTCGATCCCCAAGCTGTGGATCAGCGTGTTGTTGGCAGACTGAGTCTGCGGTTCTTTCTTGTGAAAGGGAAGCCTCACTCTGCCTTGAGTGAGGGATGGACGTAAGTCTGCAGGTTGCAGACTGAACCATCTAAATCTCTTGTTCTCCGTGGTGTGGTTGTGCGCATCTATTTTCCTTATGCTTCTGTCTGGCTTCATGAAGTAAGTGTGATTGTTGATGATCGAAACCTTGGTCTGACTGCTCGCTTAGTGCTTGTGCATATGTGCTGATGAAATTCTGAGTGATATATGTTTTGCGCTCGTGACCTGCTTTATCTCGGTTAAGGTTCTGGATCATTTTACATATTGTCAGTCTTCCTAGCCAATCTCATCTTCTAAGATCTCCTCGGCTCGGGCAAATATTTTTTAAACGGTGATCTATTCATCCCCTCCCCTTCTAGCTCACCGTCCTCCTGTTTAACAGTTGGTATCAGAGCGGGTTTACCCGAGATGTGGTCCAACGACCAGGGTAATCCTGGAACCAGTAGTCCTCGCAGCTACATAGCTGAAGGACAGTCAATCTCCCGTCCCCCATATTTTGATGGTTCTAATTATTTCTTTTGGAAAAATAGGATGGATGTTTTCATCCGATCTCAGAGCCACAAGCTGTGGAGAGTCATTACAACTGGACCTTATGATTTACCTCCGAATGAGGAGATGTGGTCTGAAGAACAAGTCAAATTATCCGGACTGAACTGGTCTGCGCTCAACATCATCCAGTGCGCAGTTCACCCTGAAGAATATGCCCGAATTTCGGCGTGCAAGACAGCTAAGAAGATGTGGGATGAACTAGCGCTGATTTACGAGGGTACCTCTCAGGTCAGAGCTACCAAGGTAAACTACCTAACCTCTGAGTATGAATTATTCAAGATGAAGTCAGAGGAGAGCGTGACTGATATGTACGCTAGGCTGTCACTGATCACAAACAGCCTCAAGGGATTTGGAAAGGAAATATCTGAAGGGGATATAGTCAGGAAGATCTTAAGATCCTTGACTCCAGCGTGGCACACAAAAGCTACTGTGATAAAGGAATCAAAGGATTTAACAACCATGACCGTCACTGAACTCATAGGGTCTCTTATGACCTATGAGATAAATCTCAAGAAAACAGGAGAAGGAAATGACAGAAGGGGCAAGAATGTCGCTCTTAAAGTTGAACGACACAACAGCAGTAGCAGCAGCGGAGAGTCTAATGGAATTCCAGACCTTGACAGAAGTGAAAAAGCACTGCTCACACGTCAGTTCAGAAAATTCCTGAAAATGCAGAGAAATTCATATAGGAAAAGAAGAAACTACTCATCAGGTAAATATCCGAACAATGGCAATGACAAGGATAGGAATGCTAAAGGTGTGATGTGTTATCATTGCAGGAACTTTGGGCACATGAAGCAAGATTGCCCTGAGCTTCAGAAGAAGACACCGGACTACCACAAGAAAGGCTCCAAAGTGTACAAGAAAAAGCCAAAAGCTATGGTATGCACTTGGAGCAATGAAGAAGAAGACTCAGAGACTAATTCCTCAGGAAAGGAGACTGAAGGAGTATGTCTGATGGCCGACGAGGAAAATGAGGTAACCAATCCCTTTGTAACTTACTCTATTGATGACTGGGAAGAGAAATATGGTGAACTGCTAGATATGTACAATGCCTTAGCTAAAGAACATAGAGTCATCAAACACAAACTCAATATGGTTAATGAAGAACAAGAACTCGTCAAGATAGAAAATTCCAAACTGGTAGCTGAATTAGCTCAGATGGAAAATGTAAGAAATGAGAATAATTTTTTTAAGAATGAACTTAAAAAATTTAGAAAACAGCTTGATGAAACCAATCAACATACTGAAGAAACCTGAGACAAATTGACTTAATCAAGGAAGGGTATGAAGCTGTTATAAAGGTCAATGATGAATTGCTGGAAAACAACATATCTCTGCGGAAGGAGTTGGAAGATAAGAAGAAAACTCTTGAGAGGTTTGTTTTGGGAGAAAGCAATTTGAACGCCTTGTTAGGCACCAAAGTAAACTTTAACAGAGAAGGTTTGGGTTTCAACCCAAATAAGAAGGAAGCATTTGGGATAAAAACCACCACATTTTGCACTGAGAAAGGAAAAGAGAAACTGGACATCCCATCCAGTTCCAAAAGTACTGAACAACAAAAGAACATCCATAAACAACAGCCTGATTTTGGAAAAAATGTCCTTAAGAAATTCAACAAGCCCACGCACCAGAAACAAGGTGCCTGTCAATTCAGCAACTATGACTCTAATAAAAGAATGGGCTATTTGAAAAGAAACATGGGAAGGTCTAACTACACACAGAATACTGTCAATAAAATGTCTTCAACTAGACAGTTTAGAAATTATGGTCTGGCTGGGACCCAAGCTTTTATCAACAGAAACTGGACACACCTTGAGAAACAAAAGGAAACAACTGAATTGCACATCAATAGCAAAACTGTCAATTCTCAGCACAGAAATAAAAAAGGGGTGAAGCAGATCTGGATCCCCAAAACTGTGCTTAATCATTTGAGCGATATTTTTGGACCCAACTTACCTTGGGCTCCAAAGCACACTACTTAAATTGTTATTGTGTAGGTGAGCCTAGCAGCCGAGAACAACAAGTGGTATCTCGACAGTGGCTGCTCGAGGCACATGACAGGGGATCAAAGAAAGTTCAGCAAGCTTGAATTGAAAGCAGGAGGGACAGTCAAGTCTGGAGGTAAAAACAAAGGCCAAATAATTGGGACCGGAACCATCGGTAAGAAAACCTCCAACTCTGTTCAAAAAGTTTTGTTGGTCGAAGGTCTGCAACATAATTTATTGAGTATTAGTCAGTTATGTGACAAGGGTCACAAGGTCCTCTTTGATGAGCATGCTTGCAAAATTTTAGAACCAAACTCCGATAAAATAAAGCTCATTACAAATAGAGTCAATAATGTCTATATTGTGGATCTTGATGTTGAGTCTGAGTCTAATCTGTGTCTCTCTGCTGATTCAGAGAATAACATGTTTGACTGGCATAGGCGACTAGGTCATGCTAGCTTTAACACCTTGCATAAATTAGCTAAATTTGACTTAGTTAGAGGCATGCCTAGCTTGAAGTTCAAATCATTCTCTAAGCCTTGCGATGCCTGTGCTCTAGGCAAGCAAACCCGAGCTTCTTTTAAAATAAGGACTGAGAGCTTGTCAAACAAGCTTATGGAACACTTGCACATGGATCTCTTTGGTCCTACCAGAACCCAGAGCCTAAATGGTAAGAGATTTGGTTTTGTCATTATCGATGACTACTCTAGATTTGCATGGTTGTTTTTCTTGGCGAATAAGAGTGATGTTTTTCAAAAATTTGAACATTTTTTCAATAAGCAGAAACATGTAGGCCACAAGATCACTGTTATCCAATCAGATCATGGAGGAGAGTTTGAGAACTCCTCATTTTCTAGTTTTGTGACAAGGAGGGACTGACTCACAAATTTTCTTCTCCCAGGACCCCAGAGCAGAATGGAATTGTGGAGAGAAGGAATCGAACAATAGTGGAAATGGCAAGAACATTACTAATGGAGAGTCAGCTACCGAAGAGTTTTTGGGCAGAAGCAGCAAACACAGCCTGTTATATACTTAATAGAGCTATGGTAAGACCCATACATAAGAAAACACCATATGAACTCCTGAAAGGTAAGAGGCCTAATGTCTCATATTTCAAAATTTTTGGTTCAAAATGCTTTATTCATAATAACAACAAGAGAGACTTAGATAAATTTGATGCTAGAAGTATTCCAGGAATATTCCTAAGATACTCTGAAACATCTAGGGCCTTCAGGGTCTTTAATAAAACTGATAGAACTGTAGAGAAAACCCCTCATGTCATTTTTGATGAAACAAAAATCTCTAACAGTCTAAATGATGATAACAGGTCTACAAGTCATAATGGAGAGTTCCTGAATCAAATGCAAGAGGAGGAAGTACAACCGGCTGAAGAACCCACTGATCTTAACCCAGTAAGTACAGCCGAACAAGGTGAGTCCTCAACAAATGTCAGAATTTTAAAAGACCACCCTGTAACCAATATTATTGGTATTCTTCATGATCCCCCTAGGACAAGATCCCATTTCAGAAATGTTCAGAATCAGGACTTAATTGCTTTAGTTTCTCAAATTGAGCCTAAGACCATTGAAGAAGCCTTAAGTGATGAGAATTGGGTAACTGCCATGTGTGAAGAACTAGGACAATTTGATAGAAACAATGTCTGGGAACTTGTACCTAGACCTGAAAATTTCAATGTAATAGGAACAAAATGGGTTTTTAAGAACAAATTGAATGAAGAAGGTGTCATCTCTAGGAATAAAGCTAGACTTGTAGCTAAAGGCTACAGTCAGGAGTATGGAGTGGACTTTGATGAATCCTTTGCTCCAGTAGCTAGAATGGAGGCTATCAGAATTCTATTAGCATTTACTTGTTCAAACAACATAAAACTTCAACAAATGGATGTTAAGAGTGCTTTCTTGAATGGAATTCTAAAAGAAGAAGTTTATGTTGAACAACCTCCTGGTTTTCAGTTTTCGACTAAACCTGATCAAGTTTTCAGGTTAAACAAAGCTCTTTATGGACTAAAGCAGGCTCCTCGGGCCTGGTATGAAAGGCTGACCAATTTCTTACTGAATAAAGGATATAACAGAGGTAATGTTGACCAAACTTTATTCACTAAGAATTCAAGACAAGATCTCATCATAGTTCAGGTATACGTAGACGACATCATCTTTGGATCAACAAATCCTGAACTATGTAATGAATTTTCACAACTTATGTCAGCTGAATTTGAGATGAGCTTAGTTGGAGAACTGACTTATTTTCTTGGCTTACAGATAAATCAAATGTCAGATGGCTACTTCTTCCACCAAACCAAGTACACGCTGGATATCCTAAAAAGGTTTGGGATGACTAACCTGAAGCAAATATCCACCCCAATGAGCACAAGCATGACCCTTAATGCAGATGAGTCAGGTAAACAAGTGGATGAAAAACTCTACAGAGGTATGATTGGATCCCTCTTGTACTTAACAGCTTCTAGGCCAGACATACAATTCAGTGTTGGCTTATGTGCAAGATATCAGTCTAGGCCTACTGAACTTCATTTGTCTGCTGTAAAAAGGATCTTTAGATATCTGTCTGCCACACACACATTAGGATTATGGTATCCTGCTTCTCGCACATTAGATTTAGTTGCATACACTGATGCAGACTTTGCTGGATGCAAATTAGATAGGAAGAGCACCAGTGGCCACTGCCAATTCTTAGGAGGATGTCTAGTTTCTTGGAGTTCAAAGAAACAACATTCAGTGGCCCTTTCCACTGCTGAGGCTGAATACGTGGCTGCAAGCAGCTGTGGCACTCAAGTTATCTGGATTAAGCATCAGCTTCAGGATTACCAAGTAGAGACAGGATGCACTCCCATTTTTTGTGACAACACGAGTGCCATAAACATTGCAAAGAATCCTGTTTTACACTCACGAATAAAACACATTGAAATCAGGCACCACTTTATTAGAAATGAAATTGCAAATAAAACATTTGAACTAATTCATGTTGGGACTGCAAATCAAACTACTGATATTTTTACCAAACCTTTAGATAGTGAAAAATTCACTTCATTGAGAAGAGAACTTGGTATTTACAAACTCTGACTGATCTGTGGCAATGAATTCAGTTTTATGTCTTTCCATGATTTTAGTGATAGTTATGTCTTACTTTTTCTGATGGGGTCACTATGTGAGGGGGAGCGGGTGTGAGATTTGAGAGGTATCAGGTCTATTTCTCTACTGTTATCAGGGTAGAATGGGAGATAGAGCTACTAGAGAGGGGGAGCTTGACTAATTAAAAATTTTTGAAAGATGGTTGTTGTTGCTGGATTAATTGTCAGAATTGATCTTGAGTATCCCTTTTTAGTAGAACCTCGTTCATTTCCTACATTCTTAAGTTTGTGCAATTAAAGTCCAGCCAGAATCTTCTTCTAGTAAGTCTTAAGAGGCTAAGATTAACCTTCACAAGTATATCCTCTTACTTTGTTTCTTGACTGATGAACAAGCTAGACTCATATGAAATGGGTTCTGTCATACGCTTTTCATTGGATTTCGAGATAAGACCACGAGTAATTGCCCTGGCTTTGTCTTCAAACAACCTTCTTGAAGAGCTAGTTAAACTGATCAGTGTTTAAAACTGTATACTGAGAAACTAGGAATCCCATCAATGAAATGGGAACTTTCTAAGTCATGAAGTATCAGTTCTCATAAACAAAAACAAAAGAAAGAAATTCAATTCAAAATTTATGGTTGGCAGAGCAATGATGCCATGTGGTGAGTAACTGGGGATTCTAGTCTCTGATCAAGGTGTCTCCTCATGTAAAAATCAATAGTCACTATCTCTGTTCTCTAACTGAGAAGGTATGAGGCTCTTACACTGAGTAACTGAGGATGCTGGCCTCTGACCAAGGTGCATACTTAATGTCAAAGGTGTAGCTGGCCAAATACACTCTACAACAGTGCTTTCTCTCCTTGGAATGTTTGTCCTCAGCGCCTACAGGCTGTTTTCATGGTTCAAATTCTTGTTGTCCTTTTGACGAGCCTTAACAGCTACCTCAGTCATATTTGTTGACACTTGCTCTTCTTTCACATTCATCGTAAGTTGATAAACTTCAAGCTTCTTCTGAATCTCTTTCTCTTACCAGAACTCCAAGATTCTTCACTGACCTTAAAGCCCCACTTAAGCATCTAAGATTTGACACTGAGTTTCTACTGTTGGGACTCTCTCCATCTTTTCTCATCAATCCAGCGTCAACATCTCTCTTTCTCTTTTGTTTTGATGATGTCAAAGGGGGAGTAGGTTGAAAGGAGGAGGGGGAGTGAAGAGGTTGAAAGGAGGAGGTTGAGCTAGTGAAAAGGAAGTTTTTTGGAATGTTTTGGGTAAAAGATATTGAGTGCTGTGAGTTCAGTTTTTGAAAGGTCACCATTGCTGTTTTATCGAGAACTATTGCTGTTGTTATTGAGACTGCTTTAGGTTGGTGTTCCTTTTTCACTGAATTTGACTCATGGTGTTGCCATCATCAAAAAGGGGGAGATTGTTGAATCTCTGTAGTTTTGATGATGACTAACACTATGAATCAAATTATGTGTTGCTTCCTGGTGACTGTTAAAGATTCTGCATTGTCTGGATAATCTCTGAATCTTGGTTCTGAAAGGAACCTTGGGAAATTTCTTGTTTGCATGCACATCTTCTGATTAAAATGTCTTCATCATGCTTTTCTGATTAAATGCTCCTCTAACACATTCACCCATTAGCTCGTACCTGTCTGTCTTCATCTATATGGGTTCTGTGCTTTTGAGTGCGTTGACGGACTTGGCTGACTGCGTAGATGCAATTGTGCGTCTTTCACTTGCTGTCTTGTTCATTGCGTCGACGCTTACACTGGATGCGCTGACGCATTGGCCAGTTGCCAAGGGTGTGAGCATCTCGCTTGAGGAGCTGAGGCGACGCTGCACGATGGAAGCGTTGACGCCTTGGGCTGATGTCCAAAGGTCTTTTGATCAACAACCAAGCCGATGCGTCGACGCTGTCACTAATGCGTTGACGCATTGGTGTGTATTGTGAAGGGTCCTGCTCTCTATTATAAACTCATTGCGTTAACGCCTTGGCTTTACTGTGTTGACGCGTTCTTCAGTCCTTTGTTAAGTCCCGTGCAATCTGTGTGAACAAACGTATGACTTGAATATTTCTGAGATTGACTGAATGTTCTCTGAAACCTTACAGGGACTTAAAGACAAATTGGAACTTTATTCCAATCATGTGAGCATGTGATTTGAGGGAATAATCGTCTAACACGTGGCTCGGCTCATCTGGAAGCATCTTCTTCGCGCGTGTCTCCCACACCCTCAGTCTCTCGTGAGTCTGGATATATAGGAAGGTTTCTGCTCCTGAAAAGCTGCTGAAGCCACAAGAAAAAGGGTGAGGCCAGAGCGAGAGAAAGGAGAGGAGAAGCCATCCTGATCCATTCGTTGAGCGTACCTGGAAGAGAGAGAGTGATGAAGGAGAGGATGGTTTTCTGCTACGTTTTGTCTATGCTTCTTTAAGAAGCTACATTGTTTCTCCGTTCGATTGTCTTTCAATATTTCTTTATGTCTTCGTTTGTTCGTACTCAAATTCCAATACTCTGTTTTCGTTCCCTCTAAGTGTAGAGGAAGAGAGGTGAATCCTCTGGGTCGCAGTGTGGCTTCCCTCTGATTTAGATCAGAGGAAGGGAGGAGTTCTCTGGGGTTTTGTGTTCAGGTAGTGAGAAGACTACCTGGGTTCTTCCCTCCGGCTGAGGAGGAAGAGAGACAGCGTCTCTGAATTACAGTGAGGGTGGGTCACTGCTGGGTTCCCTCTTGTCTAAGAGGAAGGGAGAGTTATCTCCGGGTCAGGTCTTGTGGTGTGAGACCTGGGTGCAAGCTGTGAGTTCAGCATCTGTAGGGATTTCGATCCCCAAGCTGTGGATCAGCGTGTTGTTGGCAGACTGAGTCTGCAGTTCTTTCTTGTGAAAGGGAAGCCTCACTCTGCCTTGAGTGAGGGATGGACGTAAGTCTGCAGGTTGCAGACTAAACCATCTAAATCTCTTGTTCTCCATGGTGTGGTTGTGCGCATCTATTTTCCTTATGCTTCTGTCTGGCTTCATGAAGTAAGTGTGATTGTTGATGATCGAAACCTTGGTCTGACTACTCGCTTAGTGCTTGTGCATATGTGCTGATGAAATTCTGAGTGATATATGTTCTGCGCTCGTGACATGCTTTATCTCGGTTAAGGTTCCGGATCATTTTACATATTGTCAGTCTTCCTAGCCAATCTCATCTTCTAAGATATCCTCGGCTCGGACAAATATTTTTTAAACGGTGATCTATTCATCCCCTCCCCTTCTAGCTCACCATCCTCCTGTTTAACAAGAAGTACTACTTTGATATGCACCTCGCTAAGGCCAGAGATATGAAGATTGCTGGCTTTAACCAGAAGTGTGAAACACCTCTGGGGGTAGCATATTTTAACCTCACACTGGGGGACCTCACCACTGTAGTGCGATTCTATGTGATTGATTCCAACACCACGTACAAAGCCTTGTTAGGGCGGCCGTGGTTGCATGAGTACCAGATAGTACCTTCCACATTGCATCAGTGCATTAAGTACTGTCATGATGGCAAAGAGGAAAGGGTGTTTACAGATTTACACCCCTTTGAAGTCTTCGAGTGTCATATGCTCGATGCATCCTATTATGCGAACCTCCAGCAGAAAGATAAAAAGAAAGAAGTCCTGACTGGTCTGGAGAAGGTGGCGGCAAAGACAGAAGACTGGTCTCCACCACCACCGTAGGGCTATGTCAAGAAACATGAAGTATCCCATGTCTCTCATGTTGGGGATTTTGCACGGATTACACCCCCAAGCATTCATCCCGATGATACTGATGAAAAGATGAAAGAAAAATATACACAAGTCCCAGTACCGGAAGGACTGGTCAAACCCGTCACCAGTTTGGAATGCCAGACAGTACTGCCACTCAAGATTATGGAGGTCCCTCGCTTCTGCGAGCCTCCCATCATATTCTATATCGGGGAACCTGTTGAAGAGGATGATCAGGACTGCATGATCCCGGAAGAATCCACAAGTCGAATGGTGCCAATCACAGGCTTGGACTATACTACACAACGGGTCTCGCAGATGTTCTCCAAACTGTAGATACCTTCACTGCAGCCCGTTGCCCAGAAGAAAGCATTCCAACAACTTTGGGATCCACCCCAGAACAGCAGGGAATTGACAAAGATCACCCAGCACCCAGGATTGGGCTACACTCTACAAGAATACTATGAAGCCGAGGCAGATGTCATCTCCGCCTTCTTTTCATATGGAGATCCTCCTGGGATGGGCTATGATGATTACCCCTCAGAAGATGAAGAGATTATATATCAGTCTATATCGGATGATGGGCCTTCCAATAACCAGCCCGAGGCAGAAAAGTCTGATGAAGCAAATGTATGCCGGTGCTGGGAGGAACTGTCTTGTAAGGAAGACCTGTTCCAGGCCGAAGCAAAGTTTGACACGGGAACCCCGGATGAAGACCGGATTTCTGATGATACAAGAAAATGCTTAGAGTTTGAATGTATTCTGGAAGAAGTTCGAGCTCTACAAGATATAGATTCCCCAGAGGAAGATGCACCAGCAAAACCTCCAGAAGTGGAAGACTTAATCTTTGAGCCTTACACGGAGCCGATCGTGTCCCGTGGTCAGGCTGAACAAAGTCACATGGTTTCTGCCATGTATGATGAATCATCATTGGCCGAGGTCCGACAATAAGAATGATGGGGACATCACCTCCCATGCCCAAGTTCACAGCTCGTCTCCTCGTCCCGGTTGCATCCGGCATGGTCTAGTCATTTAATTTTGAGTCCTATGTAATTTTTATTTGAGTCATTTGATGTATTTTCCCTTTTATTTGAGTCATGTTCCTAGGTCTTGTGTTCATTTCCCTAAGTTTGAGTGTCATTAGGTTGTCTAGTTAGCTATTGGGCCCAATTCATTGGGCTTGGCCCAAGGGTTCTCCCCTACCCTCTCGGTTATTTGTCATTGAGTCAATTGTCAGGGACTTTTGTAGAAATGTGGGTTTCCTATATATAGAACCCCATTCCCCCCCATTTCAACTTAATGAATCAATGAATGAAAAAACTTGCCATTTTGAGAGTTTACACTTCTTATCTAGTGGAGAGATTCTATTTTTTGGGTGAGAAACCCTAGGGGAGAGATTCCCCACCCTTCCCTCTCTTAATCTCTCTTTTTCACTCCACTTTCTCTCTCCTCAACACCCAAATTCAAATTTTCTTCTCTCTCCTCCCTTCCCAACCACCTCCACTCCCCACCTACCCCATTTAAGCCTCTTCCCATTCCCCACAACCCTCATCAATACTCCACCCCTTCCCAAGACCCCCTCCACCAATCCTCTTCTCACCATCCAACCCCCAACTACCCCTCCCACTTTCCCAAGCACCCTTCCCACTACCCCAAGCACCCCTTCCCTTCCCCAACACAACCCCCCCATTCCCAAGACAAAAAATTAACCCCACCCTTAAACCTATTTTCGAATATCCTTTCCCTCTCTCCATTCCAACCAAATTCGTAGCCCCCACTACCACCATCTATTGGACCCTCTTCCAGACTTTATTCTCCACCTCCCACACCTTAGAACACCCCCTCCAAGACCCCCTTACAACCAGGGGTCACTCCCACACTCATCTACCCCCTTCCCCTTCTTCTTTCTTGGTCATTGGAAGCTACTTTGAAGTTGCAGTTTGCTGTCCAGAGGTTGCAGATGAACCAGCAACTTACAGTGGCCACCACGACTTCTTCCGGACGAGTTTGAAGACCCAAGAGCCATCGTCGGAAGCGTCTACCAGTCTCCTTCGTAACAGAAGTGGTTTCATCTTCTTCCGATCTCCAAGCCGTCTAGGAGGTCCATTCTCCCACAACTGTGCAGTTCTGCCTCGGCTGAGGACCTGAGCCAGATTAGAAGCTCTGCCACGATGAACCCCGAAGGAATCAGTCCATGAGTTCTTCTACAAAGTTCTTCCCCTTCTTGTCTAATTTCAGAATCAAGAAGCGGAACTCCATTCGGCATCCTGTAGCAGGCGTTATCATTTTTCTCCCTCAGCTTCGCAGTCCTATTACCCACAGTCTGCACCGACCTGTCAACAATGTTCAGAGTTCCCTGGTCCTCTCCGACTTCATTTGGCCTCCCCGTCAGTTTTTCTGTGAAGAGGACTCGTCCACGGTTCCAACGACTCCAACTGTGCTCGATTCTGAGTTCGGGAGCTGTCGGGGCATCCTCTGCAACCAGCTATTGGAAACCAGGAGCTAGCTCCGTAGAGATCCTGATCCGGAGAGAAAGCTTCACCACGACAAACCCCGGAGGAATCAGGCCACGAGCTCTTCTGAAAAGTTCTTCCTATCCCTGTCTACTTTCATAACCAAGAAGCGGAACTCCGTTTGGCATCTTGCAGCAGAAGTTACCAATTTTCTTCCTCAGGCGTTCGACTCTGCTTTCCACTGTCTGCATCGACCACTCCTCACTTTTCTGAGTCCTCTGATCTTCACTAGCATCTTTTGGCATCCCCGTTTGTTCGGCTGTAAAGAGGACTCACCCACGGTTCCAACGGCGACTAATTCGGAGTTCGAGAACGGTCGGGGCAGCCGCGTCTTCCTACTGTTGATAATCTGTTGCAGACAATCCGAGAATCAGCAACCCTGTTCGTGCTCCCGCCCAGGCCGGCAGCAACCCCTGAAGAAATTGGCAAAATTCAGAGGCACTCCTGTTCTAGAGATGAAGAGATCCCCACTAGACTCGCCCTCAGCAAAATTCCTGAGCAAGTTCTACAGCTGCAACACCGGCTATCTGTCCTTATCCGCAGACAGCAGGCAGATTCGGTGTCATCACTTATTCCTCACTCTTTGCTTTGATTTCCCCTCCCTGCTTGGCCGGCTGAAGGCCCCTCCCTGCGTGGAGGTAGTATTGATTGTAATATCATTAACCCCCACCCCAAGGTCCCCCCTCCTGCGAGAGGTGTAGTGTTGTAATAGCTTAAATAGGTCAAGCTACCCGGCACGGCGTGTGGGGAACCCACGCTTCCCCGCTCGCCCTAGTCTCCGAGCGGGACCGGTTTCTTCAAACCGGTCGAGTGAGTGCTCCAAAACTTTGCTCTAATTTATGCTTGTTCTTTCAATATTAGTTCATAAACTCCACTGGCCGTGACGAGAGCCCGATCCTTAAGCTCATTTGCTATAAGTGATCATCGTGGGAAGAGAGTGGAACCCGTGTCCTTTGGCACTTCGTCGGACCCTTGATTTGGGCAGCCATACCCTTGGGGAATCAAACCTTGGCCTTGCTGGCCCTCTACCAGCAAGGGCCTAGCCCACACAACCTCCCCTTGGCATTGCCAAGTTACCCCGGGTCTTAGTGAGCATCGGGTGAGCGGTTGCTATTATCGGTCCATTTTGAATGCTTAATTGTGGTTGCTTGTTGAGTCCTAGGTTGTGTCACATCAATTGGTATCAGAGCAAGTTCTAGACTTGTCTCTACTAAGTCTTGTCCTAGGGCCATTGCATGCATCACCCTTGTCTACTATCATGACTACCTCATACATGGCATATTCGCCACTCTTAGGCCCTTTAGAAGCCTTTGTGTTTGATGGATCCCGCCCTAGCATATATCTAGAATGGGAGAAGTCCATAGACCAACACTTTGGGAGGTTTACCCTGTCAGGACTTGTCCAAGTCAACTATGCCAAGAGTTTGCTTTGGCGCCAAGCTAGGAAAAAATGGGAGAACATTGTAGGTTTGAGAGAAGCCAAAGGGGAAGCACCCATTGAATATTGGGATGAAATGAGGGCCGATCTTAGAAAGATCTACGCACCCCAACCCAAACCTCTTCAACCAACTGATCTTTCACCCCCGAACCCAACTCCCACCCATGAACTTCCCCGACCAAGCCCAACCCAAGTCCACCCATGTTCACCACCCCGAGAGTACCATGCACTGACCATTATCACTCCACCCACCATAGACTATCCTACCCCATTATCCTTGGAAGTTGTGGCCCACACTCCTACCCAAGTGGAGATGGATGCCAATCCGGATTCACCTCCCACCATAGAGAACATCCTAGACCCCCCACTTCCACCCACCTCTCCTAGTTCGGGTCCTCATGAGCCGCACACCCTAACCATGAATGAGTCCATACTCCAATGGCTTAAGCAAGGCCCCACCATTTCTAGCTCACCACCTTACCTCTCACCCTTGGCATATCAAGTCCAAATTATGCCCACCCGGTCTTCCCATGTCACACTTCAAACCTCCTACTTTGTGGAAGGCTTAGGGGACCTAGTGGACTGTTTACAATGGTAAGTCTACCTGACCAATATGCTAGCCATAGGACCATTGGAGTCTAGCCCCATCTACTCTAGTGGACCCTTCCTACCTTACCCCGCCACCGGTTCCATCACCTCCATCTACACTAGTGGCCATTATACGAGTGAAATCCTCCTCTTTCTCTCCAAGGATGAGAAACCAATCTTGGCCCACTTCCCACCCATCAAGATTCCAATTTCTTTAATTGGCCAACCCACTAGAGACCTTGGCCTAATTATCTTAGAGGAGGATGACTCACCGTTTGGGTACCTTGAAGACATAGAGTGCCACCCTCTAGGAAGACCTTTCCACTACCCCTTTGATCCCTTCCTATGGGAGCCTAGACCCCTATGTGACCCAACCATCTTACCCACCACCCACCCTTTCCTACCCCCACCCACCATATTGGGCCAAACCCACCTCATCCATGACCCGGGTTACACCTTGGGAGCCATGACCTTAGGCCACATATCCCTATGTAATGTGGTTGTTCCCCACCCCATGATGACCACCTTCTTATATCCATTCGATCCTTTCCAATGGGAGTTCAAAGGTTGTCCCACACCTATACACATGGAAGTCACCTTTGGGAAAAACATGCATGTGTCTAGGCTTACCATACCCCTTGGCATGAACACTATGTTGGATCCATTCATTCATATCACCCACATGTCAAGTAGAAAGTATGAGTGGTCCATATTCGGATGTCATGGTCCACCTTCATTCATCATGGGTCTTAAACATGTCAAAGGCATCTACGGATGTCCGAGTCCCCCAATATTTATCACCAATTTGCATGATAGGGCCACCTACGGGTGCCCCGGCCCACCTAGGCTAACCAAAGTCTACACTGCATCATTACACGATAGGTCTAATTTTGGTTGCCCAGGTCTACCCATCGCCCCTAGAATGTCTGCATTCACAACATTGCATAAAGAGATCCGCAAGCACATTAGCAAGAAGAATGTGACTTATAAAAGGTGAGCCGACTCTCATCGACGTCACCAAGAATTCCATGAGGGTGACTTTGTGATGGTAAGGACGGAAAGGCTCTCCCCTGGAGCCATCTCCAAATTGAGGCCACGTGGGGCTGGTCCCTTCCAGGTCCTGAGGCGCATTGGTGCAAATGCCTATGAGTTAGATCTCCCCGAGGAATATGGGGTAAGTCCCACATTTAGTGTCGCCGACCTAGTGCCATACAAGGGACCCATGGTGGTACCTAGTGAGGATATTGAGCCTATTCCCTCCGTTGAGAGAGCACCCACCCGAGAGGAGAGTCCACCAGCCAAGAGAGCCCAGCGTGGGCGCATTGAACGAATATTGGATGAACATGTCACTACCACCAGGAGCAAGGTATACGAGCGCTATCTCGGCAGGTGGATGGATCGGTCTCATTCGGAAGACTTGAGGGCAGTACCACTTCTACACCCTCCAAGGAGGGAAGGACACTTACTCGACGGAGTCGAGTTCTCCGCACCCCGGGAGTATGATGGGGACATCACCTCCCATGCCCAAGTTCACAGCTCGTCTCCTCGCCCCAGTTGCATCCGGCATGGTCTAGTCATTTAACTTTGAGTCCTATGTAATTTTTATTTGAGTCATTTGATGTATTTTCCCTTTTATTTGAGTCATGTTCCTAGGTCTTGTGTTCATTTCCCTAAGTTTGAGTGTCATTAGGTTGTCTAGTTAGCTATTGGGCCCAATTCATTGGGCTTGGCCCAAGGGTTCTCTCCTACCCCCTCGGTTATTTGTCATTGAGTCAATTGTCAGGGACTTTTGTAGAAATGTGGATTTCCTATATATAGGACCCCATTCCCCCCCATTTCAACTTAATGAATCAATGAATGAAAAAACTTGCCATTTTGAGAGTTTACACTTCTTATCTAGTGGAGAGATTCTATTTTTTGGGTGAGAAACCCTAGGGGAGAGATTCCCCACCCTTCCCTCTCTTAATCTCTCTTTTTCACTCCACTTTCTCTCTCCTCAACACCCAAATTCGAATTTTCTTCTCTCTCCTCCCTTCCCAACCACCTCCACTCCCCACCTACCCCATTTAAGCCTCTTCCCATTCCCCACAACCCTCATCAATACTCCACCCCTTCCCAAGACCCCCTCCACCAATCCTCTCCTCACCATCCAACCCCCAACTACCCCTCCCACTTTCCCAAGCACCCTTCCCACTACCCCAAGCACCCCTTCCCTTCCCCAACACAACCCCCCCATTCCCAAGACAAAAAATTAACCCCACCCTTAAACCTATTTTCGAATATCCTTTCCCTCTCTCCATTCCAACCAAATTCGCAGCCCCCACTACCACCATCTATTGGACCCTCTTCCAGACCTTATTCTCCACCACCCACACCTTAGAACACCCCCTCCAAGACCCCCTTACAACCAGGGGTCACTCCCACACTCATCTACCCTCTTCCCCTTCTTCTTTCTTGGTCATTGGAAGCTACTTCGAAGTTACAGTTTGCTGTCCAGAGGTTGCAGATGAACCAGCAACTTGCAGCGGCCACCACGACTTCCTCCGGACGAGTTTGAAGACCCAAGAGCCATCGTCGGAAGCGTCTACCAGTCTCCTTCGCAACAGAAGTGGTTTCATCTTCTTCCGATCTCCAAGCCGTCTAGGAGGTCCATTCTCCCACAACTGCGCAGTTCTGCCTCGGCTGAGGACCTGAGCCAGATTAGAAGCTCTGCCACGATGAACCCCGAAGGAATCAGTCCATGAGTTCTTCTACAAAGTTCTTCCCCTTCTTGTCTACTTTCAGAATCAAGAAGCGGAACTCCATTCGGCATCCTGTAGCAGGCGTTATCAATTTTCTCCCTCAGCTTCGCAGTCCTGTTACCCATAATCTGCACCGACCTGTCAACAATGTTCAGAGTTCCCTGGTCCTCTCCGACTTCATTTGGCCTCCCCGTCAGTTTTTCTGTGAAGAGGACTCGTCCACGGTTCCAATGACTCCAACGGTGCTCGATTCCGAGTTCGGGAGCTGTCGGGGCATCCTCTGCAACCAGCTGTTGGAAACCAGGAGCTAGCTCTGCAGAGATCCTGATCCGGAGAGAAAGCTTCACCACGACAAACCCCGGAGGAATCAGGCCACGAGCACTTCTGCAAAGTTCTCTCTCTCCCTGTCTACTTTCAGAACCAAGAAGCGGAACTCCGTTCGGCATCTTGCAGAAGAAGTTACCAATTTTCTTCCTCAGGCGTTCGACTCTGCTTTCCACAATCTGCATCGACCACTCCTCACTTTTCAGAGTCCTCTGATCTTCACTGGCATCTTTTGGCATCTCCGTTTGTTCAGCTGTAAAGAGGACTCACCCACGGTTCCAACGGTTCTAACGGTGACTGATTCGGAGTTCGAGAACGGTCGGGGCAGCCACGTCTTCCTTCTGTTGATAATCTGTTGTAGACAATCCGAGAATCAGCAACCCTGTTCGTGCTCCCGCCCAGGCCGGCAGCAACCCCTGAAGAAATTGGCAAAATTCAGAGGCACTCCTGTTCCAGAGACGAAGAGATCCCCACTGGTCTCGCCCTTAGCAAAATTCCTGAGCAAGTTCTACAGCTGCAACACCGGCTATCTATCCTTATCCACAGACAGCAGGCAGATTCGGTGTCATCACTTATTCCTCACTCTTTGCTTTGATTTCCCCTCCCCGCTTGGCCGGCTGAAGGCCCCTCCCTGCGTGGAGGTAGTATTGATTGTAATATCATTAACCCCCACCCCAAGGTCCCCCCTCCTGCGAGAGGTGTAGTGTTGTAATAGCTTAAACAGGTCAAGCTATCCCGGCGCGGCGTGTGGGGAACCCGCGCTTCCCCGCTCGCCCTCGTCTCCGAGCGGGACCGGTTTCTTCAAACCGGTCGAGTGAGTGCTCCAAAACTTTGTTCTAATTCATGCTTGTTCTTTCAATATTAGTTTATAAACTCCGCTGGCCGTGACGAGAGTCCGATCCTTAAGCTCATTTGCTATAAGTGATCATCGTGGGAAGAGAGTGGAACCCGTGCCCTTTGGCACTTCGTCGGACCCTTGATTTGGGCAGCCATACCCTTGGGGAATCAAACCTTGGCCTTGCTGGCCCTCTACCAGCAAGGGCCTAGCCCACACAACCTCCCCTTGGCATTGCCAAGTTACCCCGGGTCTTAGTGAGCATCGGGTGAGCGGTTGCTATCATCGGTCCGTTTTGAATGCTTAATTGTGCTTGCTTGTTGAGTCCTAGGTTGTGTCACATCAAAGAATTAGAGAATTCTGAAACTGAAGAAAACTATATCCCAGGGGGCTTTGTTGATTTGCAGGAGGCTCCGCCCGAAGTCGAAGATGGTGGTCAGGCCACCGTTGATGAGCTCATAGAAGTGAACTTGGGGACAGAGGAGGAACCAAGGCCAACCTTTCTCAGTGTTCTGCTGGAACCAAAGGTCCGAGAACATTACATACAATTCCTGAGGGAGTTCAAAGACTGCTTCGCTTGGACGTATGATGAAATGCCAGGGTTAAACCCCGATGTAGCACAACACCTGCTGGCGATTAATCCAGAAGCCAACCCCATAAAACAACCTCCCAGGCGGATGCGACCCGAGCTGATCAACCAAATCAATAAAGAAGTCGGCAAGCTTATTGATGTTGGCTTTGTCGAAGAAAATCAGTACACAATGTGGCTGGCAAATATAGTGCCCGTAAAGAAGAAAAATGGGCAGATCAGAATATGTGTTGACTTCCGAGACCTTAATAAAGCTTATCCAAAGGATGATTTCCCAGTGCCAATTACTGAAGTAATGATTGATGCAACCACTGGTCATGAAGCCCTGTCATTTATGGACGGCTCATCCGGATACAACCAAATTTGGATTGCTGAAAAAGACAGAGTACACACTGCATTCCGCACTCCGAAAGGAATATTCCACTACAAAAGAATGCCGTTCGGCCTCAAGAACGCCGGTGCCACTTACCAAAGAGCTATGACCAAGATCTTTGATGATTTGCTCTTCAAGAAAGTAGAGTGCTACGTTGATGACCTGGTGGTGAAGACCAGAAAGAAGGAAGATCATCTGCAAGACTTGCGGATAGTGTTTCAAAGGCTGCAGAAATACGAGCTGAAAATGAACCCTATGAAATGCGCCTTTGGCGTGACCAGTGAAAAATTCATGGGATTTATTGTCCGGCACAGAGGCATTGAGATTGATCTGTCCAAGATCAAGGCTATTCAAGAGCTCCCTCCACCGAGGAATCTGTCTGAGTTAAGATCTCTGCAAGGGCGTCTGGCCTACATCCGACGATTTATATCAAATCTGTCGGGTCGGTGTCACCCCTTTCATAGGCTCATGATGAAAGATGTACCGTTCCTATGGGACGACGGATGCCAAGAGGCTTTCGAAAAGTTGAAAGAATATCTCAGAACCCCTCCAGTACTGGGGGCACCAGTGAAGGGCAGCCCATTGATCCTCTATATAGCAGCCACACATTGCTCGCTGGGGGCAATGTTAGCTCAAATAAATGGAAATGGAAAGGAGCAAGCCTTATACTACCTTAGTAGAAGGTTGATCAGAACTGAAGAAAGCTATACTTACATAGAAAAGACCTGTCTGGCGCTGGTCTTCGCTGTCAAGAAGCTCCGACACTACATGCTGTCACATGAGATCAGATTGATATCTGCAGCAGATCCGCTCAAATATATATTGACTCATCCGGCACTCAAAGGTCGACTAGGCAAGTGGGCTGTGATTCTGATGGAGTTTGACATCACTTATATACCTCAGAGGGCTATAAAGGGTCAAGCTGTGGCTGAGTTCTTTGCAGAGCACCCGGTACCAGAAAGTGCTATGCTTGAGACCGAGCTACCTGATGATGAAGTGCTTGAAGCTTGTCAGACCCAGCCAGTAATGTGGCAGTTATATTTTGATGGGGCATCAAGAACAGAAACTGATTCCGACGGTAAAACCAGAATACGTGCAGGGGCCGGCATTGTGCTGAAATCGCCTGAGGGAGAAGTGTTGCACACCTCATGTTCTATAAATAAGCCCTGCACCAACAATGAAGTTGAATATGAAGCCCTGATAATTGGACTCCAGGTCACCCTCAGCATGGGTATCCGAATGCTTCAAATCTTCGGTGACTCAATATTAGTCATAAAACAAATACAGGGAGAATTCGAAGTGCGAAAGCCAGAATTAAATCCCTATTGTCAAAAGGCTATACGCCTCATGGCAAATTTCTACCATATTGAGCTCAATCATGTGGGTCGGGACATAATGCTCAAGCTGATGCACTCGCAAAGCTGGCCAGCTCACTATCAGTCCCGCCAGATGAGACGCTGAACATTATTGTCATGAACAGGCGGCAGGTCCCCAGCATGCTGGAAGCGTGTCCTGAAGAATATCAGATTGATACCATTAACAAGGCCCAGACGTCTGATTGGAGACAGCACCTACTGTAGTGGTTCTTGCACCAACAGCTGCCCAAGAATAAAGAAGAGAGAATGAAACTCCTAAGGGTTAAAGATTCATACGAATGTAGAAATGGAACTCTGTTCCGAATTATGGCGGATGCCCGCAAGAAGATTTTGCTTCGCTGCCTATCTACTGAAGAAGCCTGGCAAGCAATGAAAGAAATACATGCTGGGACAGCAGGGGCACACCAGGCTGGACCTAAGATGAAAATTGAAATCAAGAAGCTGGGTTATTATTGGCCCACTATGTTTGAAGACTGTTGCCAGTTTGCGAAGTCATGCCAGAAATGCCAGGAGCATGCCACTGTACCCAGGAAGCCTCCTGTAGCTCTACACCCTACGATCCCCAGCTGGCCTTTTGCTCAGTGGGGAACTGATGTAGTCGGGCCACTACCGACTTCGTCCGCTGGACACAAGTACATCTTGGCTATAACAGACTACTTCTCCAGGTGGGCGGAGGCAGTAGCACTCAGAGAAGTGACTGGTGAGTTGGTTGCCAGATTCATCAAGCATAATATCATCTTCCGATTCGGGGTCCCCAGTCGAATAATATCTGATAATGGAAGCCACTTCAAGAACCAGAAGGTATATCGGCTTGCCGAGAAGTACAGAATAGAATGGAGGACCTCCACTCCGTACAATCCACAAGCAAATGGACTGGCCGAAGCTTTCAATAAGACACTGTGCACCCTGCTGGCCAAGGTCGTCAGTTCTAATAAAAAGGACTGGGGTGAAAAGATGTATGAAGCACTATGGGCATATCGCACTGTCTATAAAACCCCCACGGGTTGTTCTCCCTATTCGCTGGTGTACGGCTCCAAGGCAGTAGTCCCTATAGAGATGGAGGTACCATCACTCAGGATTGCAGTCCAGCATGGCCTAGTTCGCGACGAACAAACCAATGCTGAAAGATGACTTGAAGAACTGGCTGAATTGGAGGGTAAGCGTCTGCAAGCCCAGAAAAATATCCAGATGTACCAAGCCCGTATGGCAAATGCCTTCAATAAGCTCGTCAAAGGGCGAGAATTCAAGAAGGGAGACCTGGTCATGGTCAAGAAAAGGGAAGTCATGGCTTCCAATCCAAAAGGCAAGATTGCTGCTAACTGGCTAGGTCCGTACGTAGTCTAGAGGGTCTACGAGGGAGGAGCCTACGTGGTTGTCAACCATCGAGGGGAAATTCAATTCTCACCACTCAACGGAAGGCATCTAAAGCTATATCATGCAGCGCAACCGACATTCCCCGAGTAATCGGGCAAACTCCTTATCTTGGTCTAGCGGCACTCCACCCTAGCCGAGCTACCCTTATCTTGGCCTAGTGGCACTCCGCCCTAGCCGAGCTACCCTTTCCTTGGTCTAGTGGCATTCCGCCCTGATCAAGCTACCCTTTCCTTGGTTTAGTGGCATTCCGCCCTAGCCAAGCTACCCCTATCTTGGTCTAGCGGCACTCCACCCTAGCCGAGCTACCCTTATCTTGGCCTAGTGGCACTCCGCCCTAGCCGAGCTACCCTTATCTTGGCCTAGTGGCACTCCGCCCTAGCCGAGCTACCCTTTCCTTGGTCTAGTGGCATTCCGCCCTAGCCAAACTACCCTTTCCTTAGCTTAGTGGCATTCCGCCCTAGCCAAGCTACCCTTATCTTGGTCTAGTGGCATTCCGCTCTGATCGAGCTACCCTTATCTTGGTCTAGTGGCATTCCGCCCTGATCGAGCTACTCTTGCCGTGGCTTAAGTGGCACTCCACCCTAGCCGAGCTACCCTTTCCTTGGTTTAGTGGCATTCAGCCCTGATCAAGCTACCTCACCTCGGTCTAGTGGCACTCCGCCCTGGCCGAGCTCTTAAAAGAATACGCCGTATTGCCATTACGGGCCTTACGCTCGAATCGACAAAAGATCATACCTTCACGTTAGCATTCAACCCTCGCTAACGAACGAACCATTCTGCTCGGCGCAAGGCTCGGTGCTCCGGTCAACATACGTCTACCGTCAACCAAGGGTCGGTCATCATGCCCTCCGACCTGCCACCCTTTATGTAAAAAAAAAAGAGGAGAAAAGAAAGTAAAAATGGGGTTTAAAATAGAGATACCCCGCCAGACTTGCTCCTATATTAGGACAAGTGTAAAAATTGCTATAACCCAGCTGTGGTGAAAACCCGAAAGGGCACTGCAGGCAAAATCGGGTACCCCGTCACGTGAAAACCCGAAAGGGCACGTGGGCAAAAGCAAGAGGGGGCTGGCTCCGGCGAAAACCCGAAAGGGCGCTTGGGTCAGCAATGTGGTAATTCAAAATGCCCTTTTTCACCTTGCCTGATAAAACTCCGAGAAGGACGATCATCATAAAGTCCCACCTGACGATGAAACCCCATTGATCACAAGGCATATTGCCTCGATCAATGCTAAAAAGGCCCACCTCGGGATAGACCTTCCGTCTGTTCTGATAAAACACTTCCACTTGTTTTTGTCTAAGATCCACCACAATGAATCCCATCCAGTCTAGATCTTACATCTATTCTGATGAAACCTACCATACGTCTCACCAATGATGAAACCCGCTACTGGTCGATTGGCACACTGCCCGATCAATGATGAAACCGGCCCGGTTTAGACCTTACGTCTATCCCGATGAAACATATGAAGTCCTTGCATTGGTATGAGCCCAATACCAATGATGAAACCCGCTGCTGGTCGATTGGCACACTGCCCGATCAACGATGAAACCGGCCCGGTTTAGACCTTACGTCTATCCCGATGAAACATATGAAGTCCTTGCATTGGTATGAGCCCAATACCAATGATGAAACCCGCTACTGGTCGATTGGCACACTGCCCGATCAACGATGAAACCTACCCGGTTCAGACCTTACATCTATCCCGATGAAACATATGAAATCCTTGCATTGTTATGAACCAATACCAATGATGAAACCTGCTATTGATCGGTTGGCACGCTGCCTGATCAATGCTAAAACCCATCCAGGGTAGACCCTCCGTCCGCTCTGACAAAACACGACACAGCTCTTTAAATCAATTCAGACCCTTCGTCTGGATAGATCATGAAACTCTATTCCTTTGCGTTAATGTCAAACCCCACATTAACGATGAAACTCACATTTTCGGCGAATGGCTTTGTGCCCGAGCTGCTATCTATATCCTCTAAATTAATTCGGACCTTTCGTCTGGATAGATCATGAAACCCTACTTCCCTTTGCATTGATGTCGACATCCACATCAATGATCGTGTATCCACAATAAACATATGGCGCCATGGTCCATAGAATGAAAGTTCCAGTTCCAGAAAAGACGATGACAAAGAAAAAGAGAAAGAAAATGACAAAAAAAAATATGAAAAAATGGGGTTAAAAATAGAGATACCCCGCCAGACTTGTTCAGGCATTCTGGACAAGGGCAAAAATGGCTAAAACCCAGCTGTGGTGAAAACCCAAAAGGGCGCTGCAGGCAAAATCGAGTACCCCGCCACGTGAAAACCAGAAAGGGCACGTGGGCAAAAGCGAGAGGGGGCTGGCTCCGGTGAAAACCTGAAAGGGCGCCTGGGTCAGTAATGTGGTAATTCTGAGAAATTCCATACTTCCTTCCCTTGATAAGGCCTTCCGTTAACCGTTTGGCTCCTTGCCCGATCAACGATAAAACCTTGACAGGACAAACCCTACGTCTGTCCTGATGGAATCTACATAGCCTTTTTCAAATGTCCCACCGACAATGAAACCCATCACCATTCTGATAAAGCCCGACCAGCTCAGACCTTACGTCTGTCCTGATGAAACTCTTAAACCTTCCCTTGATCGATCGGCTCCTCGCCCGGTCAACAAAAAAAATCTATCTGGATAGACCCTATGCCTATCCTGATGAAACCTACATATCCTTCCATGTCCCACCCGCGATAAAACCTGCTGGAATAGACCTCACATCTATCTTAACGAGACCTACACCTCTACCTACGTCCCACCGTTGATCGACCGGCATCTTGCCCGATCAATGATAAGACCCTACCCAGTTTAGACCTTACATTCATTCTGATGAAACTTATGAAATACCTTTGCATCGATATAGACCCAATATCGACGATGAAACCAACCGTTGATCGACAGGCATATTGCCCGATCAATGATAAGACCCTATCCAGTTTAGACCCTACGTCTATTCTGATGAGACTTATGAAATTCCTTTGCATCGATATGAACCCAATATCGATGATGGAACCATGCTATTGATCGACCGGCACCTTGCCCGATCAATGATAAAACCCTATCCAGTTTAGACCTTACGTCTATCCTGATGAACCTTATGAAATCCCTTTGCATCGATATGAACCCAATATCGATGATGGAACCAGCTATTGATCGACCGGCACCTTGCCCGATCAATGATAAAACCCTATCCAGTTTGGACCTTACGTCTATCCTGATGAACCCTATGAAATTCCTTTGCATCGATATAAACCCCATATCGATGATGAAGCCAACCGTTGGTCGATCGGTACATTGCCCGGCCAATGATGAAACCTGTTCAGTTTAGACTTTACGTCCGTTCTGATGGAAACCACATACCCTTTTCACGTCCCACCTATGATCAAGTCTACCCAGTCTAGACCCTATGTCTATTCTGACGAAACCTATAAAACTTCTTTGCGTCGATATAAACCCAACATCGATAATAAAATTAGTCACTGGTCGATTGGCACTTTGCACCGACCAGCCTTGAAATCTGTCCCGGATGAGCCATCCGTTTGTCCCAGACAATGTTCTAAACCTCTTTCATTCAACTACCCCCAGATTCGGTTTAAGCGCCCGCTGGATACCGTCGCGCGGTGGAGCGAGTCCCCCATCCTCTCTCTAAAAGGGTGGACGCTCTCTCGCTAGGTACGGGCTATTCGCACGGGGACCGCTGAAACCGCTGCCAAATCGCCGTGAAATATTGATGGTGCGATAAGTAAAGAACAAACCACATATGAAACTGGTGTAAAGATTTCTTTCCATTGAATAAAAGAGGGAATACAAGAAGGGCCCCTGAGGGGGAATTGTATTACAAAAAGGGGAGAACAGACGATCACGGGCGCCGGAATATGTCTTCGAAGGCCAGAAGCCCTACATGCGGGGCAGCCCCCAGCTCATGAAGTCGAGCCTCCTCCTCCTATAGTCGAGCAGACTCGTCCTGAAAGGATGCCACCTGCCCCTCCAACAGAGCTACTTCTTCCGCAAGCTGCGGCCGAGAAGTTGTTATCTGCGGCAATTTAGCTCGGAGATCAAACAGTTCAGCCTCCAGGATGGTTATCCGGCTGCGCACGAACTGCTCCCGCTGCGCTAGAGACTGCAGTCGGCGTTGGCGCTCCTGAAGAACAAAGTCCATTTTCTCCAGCTCAGATTTTCACTCCATCCTTTGCAACTTCAAAGCTGCCAGTCTGTCAGACATAATATGTGCCAAGAAGTCCCGGCGATGTATAAACTTTAACAACAATAGAACCCGCCGGGCCCATATTTCCATGGGACAGCCCATCACCTGTAGACCAGCGGTGAAACGCTTGGCTATCTCCTTCAGCTGTAGATAAGTCAGTCCAGGCTGGGACTCCACCAGCTGGCGCAGCATGTCCAGATTTTTCCAGACGAAACTCTCGGATGAAGCGAAGCCAGGAGAAGGAAATGGAGCTACTTCAAAGGTCACCTCACTGTCAATGTCTGCCCATAGGGTGATATCTGGCTGAGAAGAAGAAGACGGGAGGTCTTTTGAAGGCGCCAACCGAGCTCTCTCTGCAATCCCTAACGGAACCAAGAGGCCTTCCACCTCCATCTCCTCGGGGGTTGCTATTTGAATGCTCGTAGGGGCAACTTTAATAAGTGCTGGAGCGGCTGCTTCCTGGGTCCCCAATGTGATACCCGCATCTTCAACATCCTCTTCTCGGGGCACCTCCTCCTCAGATTCCGAAAGCATGGAGATCAATTCTGGGTCGATTATAGACAATACCCCGGTCTCTGTAGCAGCTGCCTCTCCTTCTTTCATCCCCGCTTCAACGGCCAGTTCCTTCAACGCCAGGGCCGCAGGGGCCACGGCCCGAAGAGGCAAAAGTTCAGTCTCCATAATTACTGTTATGGGAATTGCTGACTCGGGCGCAATGGTCATCACTGCGGCTGGTATAAAGGCAGAACCCCTAGCTGGGTTCATCTCAGCTCTAAAATCCAAGACTCGGATAAGGGCCGAACTCTCCCCCGAGGTCCTCAAGTCCAACAATGCTAAGTCCGTAGAAGACTGTACCCTCATCGGCACAGGGTGAATTATCTCAGAAACGCCTGCACAGGCGGCTGACGAAGCAGGAACAATGGCCAAGGTGTCAGACAGAGTGGCTTCAAAGGCTACAGTCGCTATCGGGCTAGCAACAGGGGATTCCTGTGAACAGATTAATACAACATCAAGCAACAGATAGAAGGGGAAAACAATGAGGACAAAGAGAGGGACTCACTTCTAAGGTGATGTCGATGTCCTCGAAGGAGTGCAGTGGAGAGGAAAGCTCCGCTGCTGAAGTAGCAAAGGGAGGAGTTATATCTGCCTCGGTGTCTAAGCCAGCAAATTCTTCCTGCAGTTCCTCCTCGGAAGACAGCACCAGCAGTTTGGAGGGAATGAATAGTGGAACAATGGCAGTACATGCGGATGGGGCCTCTGATTTGGAGATACCCTCCGTCTCGCTCTCGCTGAAACCTACTTCTTCTTCCTCTGCCTCAGAGGCGGTCGCGGAGCTGCTAGAAGAGATTTCCACACTATCCACGGGCGGGACTTTCATTCCTAGTGTATGCCGGGAGGAAGACCTGGTGACTATACGCCTCACAGGGACAAGGCCCCGTTTCGTCTGGGTCTTATGGCCTCCTGTGGCTGAGTTACATCGCCAGCTGCTCCCATGACTTCAGCCTCCTCCTCGGCCGTCACTGTAGGGAAAAGCTTGTGAGCGAGACAATGAAAAATAATTGAAATGTGCAAGAAAAGATGAGAAAGCACACTTACCCTCCGCCTCACTGGCCGGCGTGGGAGAGGGCAATCTGGTCTCCACCACAGAAGGTGTCACAACTGGCTCTTGGGCTGTGCGAAAAGGGGGGGTCAGATTCAAGGATTTCTTTGAAATTCAGCAAAAAGACGATGAAAGATACAACTGCATGCTATTGATGTTACCCTTGACTGACGTCTGGGTGCCCTCCCTTTGAGATTCAAACTCATCAAATGAGGGGATATCAGGAAGAGGGGTCCCAGGGTCCGTCACTGTCGAAGCCGACTGCCGAGCATGGGCCTTCTTAGCCTTCCTGGCCTTCCCAACTGCAGTCTTCACTGCAGAAATCTTTCTCTTCTTGCCCGGAGGCAGGGGAGTGGTCGTCGGTGCTGCTGCAGGGACTTCGAAATAAGCAAGCTTCTCAGCTTGCGCAATGATTTTTCTGTAAAGCCCATGTCGCTTTATATCTGGCCTGTCTGTTGAAGACATCAAAGAAGCAATGAGATCAGTAGATGCAGAGTTTAAATACTAAACAGAAAGCACTACAGTCAGAAAGAAAAGATCATACCTGCTGGGCCATCATAAAAGACATAAAGCGGCCAGTACAGATAAGTTACCTCCTTGGAGCGGAAAGCAGCCTCCTTGACAAGCCAGCAGACATCACCAAATGTCTGGCACTTCTCCACTAAAGATGCCAGATCGCTATGACCATGAAAATCAAGGCATCGAAATAAGTCGAGGTGGTCCATGCCCCAGCCGTCGACATAATGAAAAGAAATGAACAATGGCTTATTCAATATGCCGGCTATCGGACTCTCTGTAGATAACCCATGTACATTCAGCAGAACAAACAGCCAAGACGTGTGCTTGTAGTACGTTTGAGTCCTATCTTCCCTGTGCACAAACGTCCTATAGGGATGAAATCTATCTGTCGGACCCTTCCAGGGGACTACTGTCAGGAGCGGCTCTTCAACAGGGAAAGGGTACTGTTGTGCCTCCAGACGAGCGCCTCCTACATGGCACAGATGTTTCAAGTTCTTCATAAAAGTGTCTTCGTTGATGGCAGCAAAGACAGGAGCGGGCGGCTCGGAGCCTTCTTCTTTCAGAACCCGACGCTGAGCCAGATAGTTCTCTGCCTCCCTCGGATGCTGTCAATAAATCCTTTTTAGGTGGGCATCGGGGATGTCAAACACCGGCCCTGGCTGTTGTTTCAGGAAAGAATGCTCGGCCACGTCCCAGAATGCACCCCTACCATCCCTGTAAAAACTGGTTCGAATGTTCCACCATTTGATATACTCTGATGTGACATGGGGAACCCGGTTGGAAACAGTGGGAACTCTGAAAATTGCACCATCCTGGCGATGATAGAAATCCCACCACAACCGGCCATCACCGACAATGGTGGACCCATGCTTGGCCCGGCTATCCAGGGGAAACTGAGCAACTGATGTAGGGATGTGCTGGTCATAGCCAAAATTCCGCCCAAAGCGGAATGGGTAGTATGGTTCCAGAAGAAGCAGGCCACCCTTTCTGAAAACTAAAACACTGGGCCAGATGGCCATGGCCCATCTGACCAGCTCCGGCTCCAAAATAGAACGAACAGCATTAGCCCTTGAGACGGGGTGAACATAGGTCTCTACCTCTTCCATCTTGCATTCTCTTTGAGGGTGAACCAAAGGAGCTGAACCTGCTGCCAAGCTCCAGAAATGAATGCTGCCAGGGGCATCCACTGGTACCCTTATCAGACGGCCCCTTATTTTGAACAACTGATCAGAGAAAGAACCGATTTCAGCACTGGTAAATTCAATCATTCTGGGTAATACTGTGTCTGCCTACAGAGTTCTAGGAGCCAATTCAGGAAACAGACTGTAGACCCAGGCATTGAAGAAGTGGAAAGGACCCACAGTCCTCAAAGAGCGGGGAGTCCGATGCTTGTACAGATCCCCCAAAGATTTGTAGATTAAACACAAGGCCACTGGGCAGAGTGACAACCTCATTCCCCAGGCCATCTGGCATGCCAGATATATGGCTTCTGGCCGAATGATTGTCTCATCCCCTTGAGGGAGAGCGAAAGTGCACAACCAGAATGTGAAATAAGCCGCACAATGTGTGATAGGGTCCACCCCTGCTGGGTTCGGACCACCTTTGCCTACACGGCGCAATGACGACGGCAGCGCTGACTTGTAGCGAGGAGCCCCTATCTGCTTGCTGGCGGTCGGACCCAGAGAAGGGAAGTCTGCATACTTTAAGGGACCATCAAAGAAATACTGAATCCACTGCCCTATCCGGACCCTCAGCTTGCTGCCTTTCTCTCGAGGATGGTAACCCTTGGAGGATCCTCTATTATAAGCCAGACAGATGGAGCGATAGGCCTTCATTAAATACCAGTATGAGTAGCCAAGTGAATACTTGCCTTCACCATCGGAGCTATCCTTCTCGGAATCTGCCAGGCAAACCTCTTCATACGGCTCGCCGTCAATAGGCAGACCAGAAAGCTGTGATAAACTCCAGAGGTCGAGAGATGTTTCACCCTCTGCTGTATAAAATATGTTGAACAAAGGGCAGAATACTTCGAACATTCCACAGCATAATCCTTGGGATATGGGATAGCGGAACCTAGAAGCAAACACACTGTGATATACCCCAGCTCTGATCAGCAGAGGGGCGTATTCCTTTAAAATAAACTCGGTGAACTCCACCGCTCCCACCCGGAATAGGTGGGCGTCGGTGATCTTGGTATCTCCAAACCAACCAGCAGCTAGATGATACTTGAATTGGACGGCCGAACAATTCAGCACAAAAGGTTCTTCGCGGTATCCCCATTTTATCGGTGCCAGGAACAGACCATAGCCAGGCTTTTCTCTATGAACTCGACCACTAGCATTATCCCACCAGGCAGTTGTGAATTCCGGGGCCTGGGTCAACATTTTCTTCTCTGGCTCCAGCTCTGATATACCGAGGATTGCGTCCCAGTCACGCTTCTTCCCGGGAAGATAGATGGCCTTGCTGCGGTACACCGACTCCTTCAGGCTATCTCGTTCGGCAAGGATGGCAGCTTCGACTGCACGGGCTATCCGATAGTCCCGCATGCCACCCACTATGAAGGTTCGGATGAACGGCATTAAGTGGCGGTCCTTCGGAAGATCCGGCCGATAGTTGTCACCCTGTCTGAAGCATGTCTCAGTTGCAGTGGAATATACCCTGGACGTTGATACTGTATCCGTCTCAGAATCAGAAGATTCGTCAACGGTGGCAATTTTGTCATATCCGAAGTCTAAACTATGCACATTCAGCCAGTTTACTACAGCCTGTGATATGTCTGGCTAGGCTGATGAGCTCGTTCCAACGACTCCAGAGGATGTAGCAGCAGAACTCGAAGCCATTGTAGTACCTGCAGCCGAAGAAAAGATGTGAATGAAAGTCCCAAAATAAGAGGCAGTCTTGTAAAGATTGCAATATGAAACCCTATGAAAATTTCGGCAGCACCTCCCCTTATTCAGGGTCTGCCCAAAGAAGATAGGGAGTCACCCACCAAGAGGGAGTGATCCCGAGAACAAAAGGGATTTAATCCCAAAACAATGCCCTACCGAGCGAAGTACACGCCGGGAAGGAAAACGGAACGGCCGAGAGGAGGAGAGGCTCGCGCCGATGAGAAGAAATTGAAGAGAGAGAAGAGATGGTGAAGAATGAGAAGAGAAGAGGGACTCGGCGCCCTAAATAGGAGCCCGAGCGAACAGGTTCTCGGTGTGATGAAACGCGTGCCGAGAACCCCCCCTAATTCAAAATACCCCGCCGAAATGGGCAGGCCGAGAACCCCCCTTAGGCCAAAAGGCACGCCGAGAGCCCCCATGACCGGGCACGCCGAGAAGTCAGGCGCCGAGAAGCCCCCGCGCCGGGAATCGGTTGTCCTCTCGCCGGGAGCATCCAAGCCAAAGAAACTGGAAGAAATTCAAAGAAATTGAAAGGAATTACAAGAAATGTCAATGCGAAGAAGCTTCCAAATTGAAAATGAAAGACGCCTGATAATGTCAACCTGAGAAAGGGGTTCAGATGCTGAAGGATATGTACACCTGCAAGTACCGTGTCATTTTTTCTGCACTCCCGCTACCTGCAAGTGGGGGGCATTTGTTGACACCTGAAATATAACAGAGAATAAAGATGAGACCAAAGAGAAGATTGAACCATACATGAAGCTCTCAGAGATTCCTGCAAAGCCAGAATTACAGAATAGTCGTCACTAAAGCTAACACCCGGCTGAAGCCCTCCCCGGCCAAGCTGATGTCCGGTATTGTCATCGCTCAGATGGCAGTACTGATGAAGAACTGCGGTCTACTGACTGATGAGAATCTTCAGAAATATTCTGATAAGACTATGTCAACTCACTAATTAAGGGGCCCTCACCTGTTCTGACAGATTCGAAGAACTGATAAATGAAAAGGCAGATTAGGCAGCTTCAACAGCTCAAGCCTACTGATGAGGAAGTGAAAAGTATTAAAAGCTCTAAACGGGCTCGCCAGTCTATGGCGCCGGGAGCCCAAAGCCCATGTGGGGGAGGGGCGCCGGGAAGCTGTATCATGTGGCGCCGGGAAGCCTCCTGCTTTCAACTAAGGCACGCCGGGAGCTCATCGTTTGCGCGCCGAGGTGATCATGCTGAGATGGGGGAGAGGGGCTACACTATAAAGACCCCTTTTCTCTCGAGGAGAGAGAGGAGAGAAACGAGGAGAAAGGGGAACAGAAGAGAAGATAGCCAGAAACCCAAAGAAAGGAAGAGAGAAGCCCACACCCAGCTCCAGGAAACCGGCAGCTGCTAGGAGATCGAGAGAAGAAGGAGAAGGTCTACTGTAAGGGGAGGGAGAGGAGTCAATGCTCCGCCCTCCCCCATCTTTCTTTGTCTTCCTTTCTCCGATGTATATTGTGTTCATCTATGTTCTCTTTGGGCATGCTATCCCCCAATTTTCCTGATCTAGTCATACCAGGCTATCTGTATTAAATACCTTAGATGAATGAATAAGACCTCTGCTCCCCGCTCTGGTTTGGGGTGTGAGCAGCCCATTCTCTGAATGATCGTGTTGCTGTTCCTTCCTCTTTTATATCTGTCGGAGATGAATGAGTGATCTTCTATTTGATTATGCATCCGCGCACGGGTTTTCTTAGGTTAGTCCGATTCCCTCTATCATTTAGAGAGACTACGGAGCTCCTCACTCAATCCCATGGGTTGTCGAGTTCCAGATTCAACCCCCGATGTTCCTCTCCTCACTGCCTGCTCCTTCCGATTGGACAGTTATATCTGACTGTAGATTCCTTGGTTATGAGCGGGACCTGAGACAGCCTATCTCATGGTCTCCGCTCGTACATAAGCAAGGAATAAAGCTCAGGCTACGTTGATCGCTGCTTTGCCCTGACGAATGTCTCTGGGTGAATTCGACTCCCTTGGACGGCCGGCTACATGAATGGCATAAAGTCAGTTCCAGAGGGTTTTGAACGCCTGATGACTCTAATCCCTCGAATCCCTTTTGTCCCTGTGATTCCTTGATATTAGCCTGGCAGAACCCTTAATCCCTTCCTCATTTACATCCTAAAATCCCCCAGCCTTCTGCCTGAATCCCAGGAAAAATCCCCAGAGCAGAGCATCGTAACCCTACAAATCCTCTCGACACCTAAACCCATCGCCTTCCCGGCGCCAACATCCCTCGGCATGGTGGATAGTTCTCGGTGCGGCCTCCAGCGCGCCGAGAACCTCACGGCCGAGAGCTCCCCTTTCCTTTTTTTAGCCACGCCGAGAACCCCCCCTTTAGGCCATTTTGTCTCCTGCGCCGAGACCCCTCTATTGGCCAATAAAAACCATGCCGAGAACCCCCTTTAGGCCATTTTGTCTCCTACGCCGAGACCCCTCTATTGTCCAATAAAACCCATGCTGAGAACCCCCTTTGGCCACTCTGTCTCTACGCCGAGAACCCCCTTTGGGCCACTTTGTCTCCTATGCCGAAACCCTCTGTCTTTGCCAACAAACCCAGACCGAGATCCACCTCTGTACCATCATCCTCCAACCCTTTGATCTCTCCATACATCTGTCTGGGGGACGTTTAGAGATCATTGCATACACCCTGAGGAGATATAGTAATGGGGAGGACCTCCCCTACATTGTTCAGTTCCGATCCGAATTTCTCTGTAAGCCTTATGGACCCAAAGAGCTATGTCACCACATGTGCTCTGATGGGTTCCAAGGGAACATCAATCGATGCTATGAATGCAAGCAGTGCCCCCGGGCCTGGTGCCTTTCTCCTTTGGTCGTCATCTCGGCACCCCGTGGATGATGGCCTATCTTTTCTTGGCATAATCCAAGCTAAGGGGACATGCTGTTGAAATTCATACATACCACATCAGGTAACTATGGTATTCTCTCCGAACCCCGCTGGCCCACGGAGTCCTGCCTCTGCATGTCCTCCGGTGGTCCCTTGCAAAATGGGATATTAATAAAATACCGCATCAGAGCGTGGTGTACCTCGGTACACCGGTCCCCCTTTGAATTCCGGGTCAAATATGCCCGATCTTTGACGGATCCCATCCTGCCGCTGCATGGATGGCTTCCTATTCTCACTTGGCATGGTCGAAGATAATAGGGATATGCTGTCAGATTTTCCCCGTACTCGATGTATTCTTTCTTTATTCAATCTATCTAATATTCTGCAAGTAAACAAGCGCACTCACTTAAGTCTTCTTTTACCGCTACCTTCCTCCTGTCTTTGGCGTTTAATCAAGGGTTGTCTTCCTTAGGGAGGACGTAATTAACGTCATAACCTTTATGGTATGACAAACTTTTGGTCCAGACACGATCACTCACAATTGGCTGATTAGAAGTCAGATCGAGCGCATAATGAAATAGTCACATATGTGACTGGCACGCCAATAAATAAACCGTAGAAACAAAAGAATAAAGAATGCAAACAAGAAAAAGCGCGTCCACAAGTATTCCCAAGAGAGGCATTCCTCCAACTGCACAGGCTGGATCTTGGTTTGTTCATTTTTATTTGGTACATGTATTGTAGCCTATAGCTGTTCCACGCTTGGGCTGACTTCTTTGTGTTCCCGCAGCGGTGTTTGTTTCTTCTTGCTATTAGTTGGCCTTCTAGCGACCGCCTGAAGGGTTGTTTTATGCCAGATAGGGGTCACAGGGGGTGGAGTGGGCCCGGCCACGGCACCACAAATTTGGACCCTTGGGATATGGCCAGGCACTGGCCTTCTTTTTGTTCTTATAGGTGCTGTCCACCAATCTTCTTGCTTCTCTATGGGCGTCAGAGTACAGGCTTCATAAGTGTGCTGGGCACAAGCCTTTGACACTTCTCCAGGCAATTGTTGATATATAGATATCATATTGATTGATGTCCCCAGAGTGGGCATTTCATGAGGGCATGAGAGATCGACCCTGTGCTCCCCCATTTGCAGCTCCCCCTTTTTGATCAAGCCTTGGACCATGTCCTTAAATATATGGCAATCCTCGATGGAATGCCCAAGCATTTGATGATAAGAGCATAAGCGAGGATCATCTCTTCTCTCGACATCATCTGGTCTCTTCGGCTTTGGGAGAGTGATCTTCTTATATTTGATGGCCCACTCGAATAGTGCTTGAGTCTTATCCCTGGGGAAGGTGTAGAGCTTCCTTATCATATTCTTTAGGGAAGGCCCCTCTTGACGTCCAGTGAGTTCAGCAGGAGGAGGGTTAGATACCCCTTTGTGTCCCTTTGCTTTGAAGCCAATAGTATGAACCGCTTGAAGTGTTGGCCACTTATCGGTTTGCCTGACTTTTCGGCTTGGGGCAGCAAAGGCGGAGGGATACCTTGCAAAGAAGCCCTCAATCTCTGTCACAATATTATTCAGTCGGTCGAAGGACCTGACTTCAATTCCAATCATCTTTTCTAGAATTTCTTTCTTTGGATTTTGTTTGCAGATTTGAACTACATCTTCTTGATGCGGAGGATGCCTGCACTTCAGGCTGAAGTTCCTCCATCTTTGAATATATTATGTAGTTGTTTCATTATTTCTTTGCTTAGTTTCAATAAGCTCAGCCACGGTCACCTCTACCTCGGTGACGTGGAATCTTTCTTTGAATTTCTGCTGCATGTCTGGCCAGTCATTGATAGACCCAGTCGACAGGCTAGAGTACCATTCAAAAGTGAATCCCGTAAGTGAAGATCCGAAGAGCTTCAGAAGTAGGATTCATCAGCTGCCAATTCGCCCATCATATTGAGGTAATGGGCTATATGTTCATTTGGTGACCCTTACCCGTCAAATTTGTCAAATTGTGGAAAATTGTTGACGCCGGGTGGTAGTCTTTTGGCAGCGTGCAGGGTTGGGTATGGCACTTTATACACATAAAAGGAGGTACGATTATCACTGCTCCTTTCTGCCAGCCTTGCCTCGATCATTTGTTCCACCATTCGCCTATCCATTATGGCCGGTCCAGCCGAGCCTGCTTAGAGGGGAGTTTGTTGTAATTGCAGTGTCATCAGCACCATTGCATGGGGCATTGTGGCAACCCCTTGGCTTTGAAAAGCTGGAAGTTGCTCCAAGGCCATATGTTGTGGTTGTTGGAGAAAGATGCCCCCAGTAGAAATAGCCGGCTGAGATGCGGCTAGAGAAGTGCCCCCAGTAGAGATAGGTGCCAGTTGAAATACGGCTACTAGCGGCGAAGCTTCAAAGACTTGGCCATTACCCCCTGATGTCTCGGGAGGAACTTCAACTTGCTTGGATGTAGAGGCATGGATATTCTTTTCATTCAGCTGCCTTCGTAGCATTTTCATTTCTTGCTGATATTTTTGCAACAACATTATTACAACATGATCACATGTGGAGGGGCTGGGAGCTCAGTTTCCCCCTTCCAATGGAATATCCAGAGAAATTGTTAGTGTTTTGCCATCATCTTTGGCGGTAATATCATTTGCATTCATTATGACTAGACCTGGTCTTATTTCTTCAGCAAGGGCTTGGACCGCTTCAACTGCAACTTTCCTTCTTTCGGTAGTGGGACCTGGCTTTTTGGAAAGCCTAGTCACCTCAACATGATTTGTGGGCAAAGCTCCATTGCAGCCAGCCACTCCGGTCATATTGCAGGTAAATATTTGAAGCTACCTACTTCTCCGGGTCACCCTCCTAGCCGGCTGACCAAGGTAATCCGACCCCACATCTTCTATTTCCTCCGGGTCAGCTTGTTGTTCCCGACTTTTCTTCGCAGCATTCATAGCTTCTAATGGCCACTGCATTCCTTGAGAGGCATTCCCAAGGCCATGGAAGCATTTCCGTACAGCCTGGGTAATATCATTTCACCCATTATTAGGGCAAATCATAGTTGGTGGCACCCTACCTTATGCCGAAGACCTGTAGGCGAACCGTTTTTGTTTGGTCATTCCACCGCACTTTCTATCATGTGCATAAATATTTGCCGGCCGATCATAAGCCAGGAAGGTTGGTTTGCGAAATGCCTGAGCTTGCATCTACGGCTTCTTTTCTTTTTCTTCTATTCTCCTCTTGAACTTGTTGGCCATGACGGGCTCCGGTTGAACTATAGTTGGGGCCTGCCTCTGCTTGAGCACCCAAATTTGTCTATATCAGGTTGACCTCATGGCCAAACCTCCCCTTGAGCCAGACTCAAAGAGGTCCGCTTTGTCTTGGGCCAGCGCTTGGAAAGAATTATGAACCGGCACTGTTGGGATTACCCTGTAGGGTATGATTTTGGCCTGCTGGCTGTTCAGGAACACTCTGACACCTCTGATTAAGATGGACTTGCCCGATATTGATAGCCGACCTTGGAGCATGTCGGCGTTCTTCTTAGCCACCCTCCTGGCAGTCGGTGTGCGCTTCTTGTTGACGGAGGCGCGGGTATTAGTGTGGTGGACATAGCAGCCCATCACTGTAGCTTTAGTTGATGTCGCCTCTACAACGGCGATAGGTTCCACCTCCTGAGCATTCAGGAGCTCCACGAAGATGACCCCCCAAAAGTTGGGGAAACCCACAACGGGCGGGAAATCGCAAAAAGTAGTTGGTACGGCGAGATAGCCATATGCAACATGACCGGTCACAACCTGGGGGCCGAAGACAAGTCCAGACAGTCTGTTCACCATTACTTCAACCTATACGAAGAATAGCAGGACAAACAAATAGTCAGTATTTGGATGGGGGCCCTGGGGCCCTTTATTTTGGCAAAAAGATGAAGAGAGGTGCAGTCCCACCGGGCGTGCCAACTTGTGGGGAATATTATTTTTTATCTTTTTTATCTTATTTATTTGTTTATTAGTTTCATTTATTTATTTTATCTTTTGGTTTATTAGTGCGTGGGCATGCCAGTCACAGAGTGACGAGTTTATTATGTGCACCGTCTGATAAATCAGACGAAGGTGAGTATCGTGTCGGGACTTGAAACCCACTGTACCGTAAAGGCTACGGCGTTAATTACACCCTTATAAAATAAGGACAACCCTTGATTAATCTCCAAAAATAGAGGGACCCCGGGGCCGAACAATTTGAAGGAGAACATGATTTGGAGAACATTTATTGAATAAAATATAGTTTATCATGCAATCAAGCAAACAACGAGATGATGTTTATTTATGTAGATCGACTCTTGGTACGAGGCGGAGAACTTTGATCCAAAGATCATCTCACACTTAGTGATAGCTTCTAGCTGGACTTAATCTGACCTTCTGCAAATCACCATTTTATATACCAGATAGTCAAGACATGTAGGCATACAAGATACACACACCTATACATGAATGTGTATACGTGTGCGAACACGTATAGGTAAATTAGCACATAGAAGTTTATTTCTTTATTCCGAATTGCATGCATAGGTTAGTTTTCGATAGAACGCGTATGCTGTATGCAACTGCGAGTGCTTATACATAATTTGAAAATTCAATGTTGGTTGATCAAAGGTATGCTATCATTATATTATCCACCCATTTAATTGTTTATTCACTCATCATGTTTTGGGAAGATTTCGGTAGCACCTCCCCTGTCCCAAAGTGTGTCAAGGAAGGTATAAGTGACTTGTCCACAAAGTGTCGGGATGGTCCCCTGACTGACGGTCATGCCTAAGTGGCAATCCTGTACACAATGATAGGTGGAGGAACCTGAGGGGCAGCACCCTAGGGAATCCCAGGCACCCATGAGGTCATCGATCAATGCTTGCCTTTTGTTGTGGAACCGCCTTTATCATTGCAGTGCATACATATGGGTTCATGAGGAGAACCAGCATGATCACGCTCAGATGGGTTCGCATGTCACCAGGACAATGTATGCCAGGGGAGGGCATTTGTTATTGATTTATTCCCTTTATCGAGTATTTTGCTCTCATAATTCGGCATGGGTAACCGTGGAGCCATTACCACCAAAAGAGATGAGAATTGAGTGAAAAGTCGGGGAAAGCGCGGTGCGGCGTAGGAAACAAAACTCTGATTTCCAAGAATATTTCGACAGCATCTCCCCCTACCCTAGAATATGTTGGGAGGATGTAGAGGAGGCCCGTCCACAGCAAACTAAGACAGACTCCGAAGAAAGATAGGCATGCCAGGATGACAGCTCGGACCCTATAGCAGGTGGTGGATCTTCGAGGGTTCGCCCTCTAAGAAACCCGTATCACCCGAGGGTTACTGATCATATCCTGCCAACCGTGTTAACCCATTTCGGTGCCATGACATATACATAGAGGCTCAGGGGAGCGCCAGTATAACCATGGGCCGGTGGGTCTACGTATGTCGGGGCACTGTTCACCAATAAGGCGATTTGTTATTCGCTCGGGGAGTGATTGGAAAACAATAACATATCCATTTGTACCCCTACTGTTGACCACGGGTCATGCTGCGAGATTTTAGCAAACCCCTGTCAGCATTGGGTCTATTCAAAACATAAATCAGGCACTAAAAGAAATATGGGAATCCCATGTGGTCCAGCGGCCAGCAGGGAGAGGGGATAGACATGTGATCTGGCGGCCAGTAAAAAGGGAATTTGACCGCCGGTGCACAATAGGGAAATGCCTCATATGATCCTACGGCAAGGCTAATGGGGAGGATGCCCCTTCATCCAGCGGGCATGGGGAAAGCCTATGATTCGGCGGTCATGCAAGGAGGCGATCTGGCGGCCAAAGGAAGAGGCAATCCGACGGCCATGGGATAGAGGGATGGTGATCTGGCGGCCACTTAGGTGGTGTTCTGGCGGGTGATAAGAGGAAATGGCCATGAACCGGTGGCAATGTGAATGGGGGAATGTTCATTATGCGACGGCTATGCAGATGGGTTGATCTGGCGGCATTCACCAAGGAGTGATCTAGCGGGGGTTACATAGAAGAAGGATCCAGCGGCAAAACCAGGGGAATTCGATCTCATATGATCCGGCGGGCGATTATCGTGCCGGATTGGTCTCCTTTGAGCAACTTCAACAAAACGGCATGAAAGCGGGGCCATTCATGGTCGTCTGAGATGCTCTGTAGAAAATTGAAAACCTCTGATGACCCCAAGGTCAATATACAACAACCACAGAAGGTCAATTAACAAAGAATAGCATCGAACCGCGACGACTGGATGCATGTTCTCCTATGATTAAACGACTGGAGATCATATCTAAGAGAAATGATAAATCTCTGATGCTAATGGGGGTTAGCAATCGTCAAACAGTGACTCAAGTAAGGTGAAAATAGAACATAAGGTACTTAGAACGGTCGAGAGATTGCCTAGTTAGCAGTCAACATGATGTTCGGGGTCACGTATTAGGGGTTAGCACGGTAGGCACTCAACATATAGATTAACACGCAGGGGAGAAGCATCAATCGGGAAGAATGGAAAATGAATCGGCTACCAAGGGCCAAATTGGGGAGGGGGGGTTTCTGTAGCCCCTTAGGGTAATTACACACCAGCAATCTCATCGACGACATATCGAAGGAGGTACACAGAGGAAGGGCAGAAACAAGAGCAAGGCGATCATTCGGAGAAATTTTGTAACATTTATTCACTCAGTCATACATGGACAGGAGAGATATCATAAATCAAACAGGGGAGAGGGAGATATAGCCCGTGGGGCATAAACTGGTGGAAACTCACGTACAAGACTAGAAGACGGGAATAGAGTATCGCCCTTGCTGCTCCTTGCACTCGGTAGCTCTGGAGCCCGGGAAATAGAATAGAGATTTTTCTTTTCTACACTGGGATTGGGGCTTCTTTTCTTCAGATGGGGAGGGGACTTTTTGGGAAGCTCTCTCTGTCTTCTCTATGTGCCTCTCTCTATTTTTTTTCTTTTCTGCTTCCTTTCTGTTCGTCTCTTCTATATTTTTCCCTTTTCGAGCTTTTTTCTCTTTTTTTCTCTATATCCCTTGATCGAACGAACGAATGTTGTTTTATAGGGGCCAGTGGGTTTGATACGGCGGCTGATGGCGGAGGCATGACACGGCAGCAGTAGGCAGAGGGAGGTGATCCGACGTGCCCTTGGCCATCGATTCACCTTCTGGCCACTGGATCACTTGTTTGGCCGCCAGATCACTCATTTGGCCCATTTAACCTCTTCAGAGTCCAATTAGATTACTCAACGGCCCTTTGAATGGGTGTCTTCATTACTTGGGATACTTTCTTTCACCTTCTGGGCTGAGCTAGTGAAGCCCAGTGCTGCTGAGGGCCCCTTGAGTTTCATTATTTGTCCCTGCAGCCACATCCCACGGTCGGAAGCTTCACTTGCAATAGTTTTATCACGCAGATGATCGCCCAAGAGTTCTTTGTTCTTGGGGGATTATTATTTGGGTTGGCTCGGCTCGATCCCTTCTATGGTAGACGACGATTCTGCCGGGCATTGGCTTAGCTGGAAAGGCACGACCGGACAAGTTTCTTCATAATGTAGTGAGCTCCTTCCGCTAACGAGGTTGGGACTTTTAATATTTCCTTCGGAGGTCGTGTAGCAGCTCGGGTAACTTCTTCAACACTCGACTTGGTCGCTGTTGTGTCTTCAGAGTGCTTTGCATCTGTGTAATTTTTTGAGTGTCAACAGCGGTCCTCAACCCGACCGCGTTCATCCTCTGTAAAAAAAAAGTTGCGCCTAAACAGTGGACGCCCATTCCTAGAATTGGTGCCTACTGTCCCAGATGTAGATTCTTGTTGTTTTCACAGAACTACATTTTCCTATATGTTCTGTTTCTTTCTCTGCATTCATTATTCTTATCTACATCATTTTGTGTGATTTTATGTTTCTTTTGCATTAGTTCTTACACTTAGGGAATCTTGGCTTGGGAGACCTCCTCTCCCCACACTTTTTAGGAGATATTTATCCTCTCTTGGTGATGGAAGGACCCTCCAATTGAGAACTCCTTACATTGGACCAAAATCTCCTAAACCAAGGCCTCCGTAAGCCCCCGACATCGAAGGATTTCCTCTTCGATCACATGGCTTGTTGTGCCATTGAAGCTCTCGGGTTAGTTGGCCTAAACGTGGTGAGATAAATAGCCTAGTTGATACCAAAGCGAACATATTGAAACTAGGTTCTTACCTTGAGTGAACTACATACACCTTGTTAAAACTAATTTAATTCACATCAAGGTTTAAATAAAAATCAAGTGTAAACATCTCACTTGTTTGATATCCTTGCAACTTGCTTTGATTGAATTATTGATTGCTTTGCACGATGTTTCGCTTTGATAACAAAATTAACATGCCTAATCATTTATATAACCATGAGAATGATCAGCCTAGCATATCATATAACCCTCAAATCTATAGTTCTCACCACAACTCTCATAAGGGATTTCACTCTAATTCTCATGGTTTTGTCCACCCCATGGGCAATTTCCAATCTCATAATCCCTCGCATCAATCGCGAGCCGATACTCCCCGGGAACCGTCTCTCCATATAATGGGAAGGTCTCCCAAAAATTGTATCTCACCACCCAACAAATCTAAGCCCTTAAGGCTATTATTTGGGGTGTAGCTTCTTCATCCCATCCTCCTTCCACTCCCTCTCGGGTGGCCCATCACCAGCCTTCTTCTATTAATCCTCCCCCTCGGTGTCCCATCACCCGCTTCCTTCTATTCACCCTCGTTCGAGGCCCCAAGGCCCATGTACTCCTTGCACCCCGGTCCAACCGGGTCCTTTCAAGGGTCTACCCCTCCATGTGCCACAACCTCCATTTCAAGCCACTCCAAGGTCTCATGGCCAACCCTCTACTTCACAAGTAACTCCCTTCCAACAAGTCCTTATTGATAAGATCACCAAAATGGAGGGACAATTGAAGAGGGTATCAAGCCCGCGGCCTCCTCCTCCTCAAGTCAATCCCCTTCGCACTTTCATGGACAAGATAACTAAGATGGAGAAAGATTGGAAGGAGAGAAGAGATGAGCATGGCATCATGGATACAAGTGAGCTAGATGGCTTTACAAGTTTTAATGGCCAAGTGGACACCGTCCGCCCACCACCCATTCACCCTATTAATTCATATGGCCCTCAACCTCCGCATTCGCATCCACAAGATCCTCCACATCATCATACTTCACCACCCATCAACACGCCTCCACCATGGCGTCCATTTGAACTTGATGATTATGGAGAATTGGAGACGACACATGATGAAAATTATGAAGATTTTGAAGAGACACCTACTCCGAGTTTCCTTCACTTTCCTCTCCCTCCATTACCAGATCAACCCCCTGCTCAGGATGACGCCACCATCCTTACCCCCGTTTATGAAGCCAATTGGTGCTACGATGATGGGTCGATCCTCCAACAACCCACATCGACGCACCATAAATCCTCCCCTACCCTTAAAACCTATTGCACCACCAAAATTAGACGCTTTCTCCGTACCAAGCCTCCAACCATTACCCCTCCAAATACTATACAATTAACCTCCACACCATTGGTCTCCCCCAAGCCTTCCACTAGTTCTTCATCTTCCCAACCAATGAGCACTCCTTCACCACCAGTTAGGCCATCTGTTATCCCCAAAATCCCAAAGCCAATTATCCTCAGCCCTCCACTTAACCCTTCACCTAAACCCATGGCCGAACCTGAGCAGGGGCCACCTATTTTTGCACCCAAGCCAACCCCGTCTGCCTCCGAGCAAGGGGAGAAGCTCGCCGTGTTTGAACCTCCACTTCCACCTACCCTTCCTCCAATGCTTTTCGTTAAAACGCCATCATCCATTAAGCCTACCGCCTCCATCTCGCCTCCTTCCACCTCCCCTCGGAGTAGGTGTATTGCTATAAGTGCATGTGCCAAAGAGGATGTTCAAGAGCCGGGCAAGAAGAATTTGGTTTCAGCTATGCCTTTCAAGATTCAAGATTTCTTTAGTCGACTGCCAATTCATGTTCTTGTACCGGGCATCTTTGAAGAGGCCAAGTCTCCGCCTTTGCCCACTAAAGAAGAATGTCAAGAATTGGTGCCATATCACCCCAAGACCAAGAATATCAATGTTACCTTGCTCATTACAAAGGGTATTTTTGATGCTCTCATTACCCCTTGGTCCATCATAGTGTAAGTTCCTAATCAAGAGAAGGGGTTCTCCTCCAGTATCATCATGACACATTCTTTTGCCAAGAAGATGATGAAATCTATGCTCAAGGGCAGGGCAGGGCATCCCTTGTTGGAAACCTTCAACACCTTGTTTACTCCATCTATACTTCCATGCAAGGGGCAAGTGCCCATATTACCATCTACTTTTCATGAAAAAATTCCAAGAGCCCTGGGCGTTGTGAAGCTTCCAATGCCACAATTTCAACTCCCTCACATTGATGTTCCTCGCCTTTCAAGGCAGGTATCATTCAAGAAGCCAATATATCCTAAAGTTACCACCCTGTAAGTGGAGCTCCCAAATTCTCACTGTGATTACCTGCCAAAAGAGTTACCACTCACTTTGGATTACACAATTGTTAAGACTCCATCAAATGAGAGCACTTGGGCATTAATTCCATTCGTTGATCCATCTAGTCGAGCAGCTTATTTGCCATAGAGGGGCGGGCGTTCTCATGCTAAGGGGCCTTCCATTGATCTATCCACAACCTATTCCTTTCCACCTACACCTTTATTAACCACCAATTTCTCTTTATGGGCCACCCATTAGGTGAGAAGAGGTTTTCACTCTCACATTCCATGCACTCATTGCATCTCATGCATGTGCATTTGCACTCATTCTCTTTCGAATCTCTTGACCCTCATCTTCTCCATCTTCCGGAACCACCAGATCCTCCCCATATTATTCCCATTTCCTCTAATTCACTTTTGTCCTCGAAACTTCTAGATTCTTGGTCTCTCCTCCCTGGGCATCGCACCCCTCCCCATCCTCTTCCTCCAGATCCTCAGGATTCTTTGTTTCACTCCCCTATCCTGCCTTGGCATCACGCCCCTTCCTATTTTCTCTCTCCAAAACTTTCAGATCTTCCTTTTTGTAATCTACCTATCCTTACCGGGCATCACGCCCCTTCTTATTCCCTCCTCCTAGAACCTCCGGATTTTTCTCTCCTCCCAAGGCATCACGCCCCTTCTTTCTTCCTTCGGAACCTCCAAATTTCCTTTTCTTGTTCCTATCAATCTTCCTAGGGCATCGCGTCCCTTCTTCATACTCCATTTCTTCGGAACCTCTAGATTTCTTCCCTTTCCTTCGAATCATCCTCCTACTTTTTCAGGGCATCGCATCCCTTGCCATTCTTTCCTACTCCAGCATCTTTGGAATCATTTTTTTCCATACCTCTTCCTAGGGCATCGTGTCCCTCCTCATTTTCTTCCTCCGAAACCTCTAGATTCTTCACATCATGATTCGTATCCTCTGCCTTCGGACCCTCTGGATCCACCTCTTTCCCTTTACCAATTCCTTCTTTCGATTCCACCCAATCCCGGGTCTGACCCGATTTCTCCCATGTCAACTACTTTGGGCATCTGCATGTTCTCCCATTGTTTTTGAGGCTTTAGTCCTCACTCCTCTCACTAATTTTCCCATTTTCCTTCTATAGACCATTCATGTGATCAAGGTTTCTACACCTTAGTGAGGGAGTTGTAGCCCTCACCTCTTTTCCTTTTTTTGTCTGAGTCTGGCCATGGCACTACTCTTTCATGTTAAGCCACTTCTAATCCTTACTTCTTACACTCTTTTCTATCAAAAGAGGATAACAAATCCCATGTTTATCAATATCGCCACTGGCAGCATCTTCCACAACCAAGGTCGCAAGGTAATTTGTTTGCGTAAGTATGCATTCTTATGATTTCATCACCTCTTTCATCTCTACGCACGGTTTTAAAATGAAGTGCTTCTTAACATGAATAATAGTGGTAGTCTAGGTCTACTCTTAGGTCTTTGTTTTAGTCAATGTTGCAAAAGAGTCTTTAGGCTTGCTAATGTAACACTTTTGGTTATAAGAACCCCGTGCTAGGAGTTCGGCATTCCCTCCCCCCTCATTAAGGGCAACCCTTAGCTGGGCACTACACACACTTCACGGCGTTCTTAGCCGTCTTCCTTGAAAAATATCGTTGCTACTTGGGCCATCCTCAAGGGCACGAAGTCTTTTTTTTTTCTCTACTCGGCCGAAATATGAGGGCAGAAATAGTCAGAGCAAAGACAACTAACTTAAGTACACCCCGACAAGAGGAAGTCTCAAATAAGGATAGTCTATTAAGACCTTATTCTCAGTTCCAATGCTCAAATTCGATATCTGTCAAGTCCAAAGGACAAAAGGAACAAAATGATGATCAAAAGAGAAAAATATGTGCAAAAGAAAAATCCAATGAATATGGCATGACAAGAGGGCAGTACAGTTCCCCGCAGGACGTCATGAGTCTGGTCGTATGCATGCTTAAAAGAGAATTAAGGTTCGATGATATGACAAAAAGCTCCGGTGCAACATATCGAATGTCTAGGGGTTGTGCTATGGAAAGAAGTTAAACCCGATATCTTCTTAACTCATATCAGGCTTATCTCCAATTTTCTTCTCTTCGCCCTCCAAGATTGAGTGTTTCTCAGGTATGGCCTTGGTAGGGGCACCGTTAACCAAGGGCAGCCGGTTATAGGGCTCCACCTTAAATGCATGCCTTACTTTGGGTAGTTCTTAGTGAGAGAGGAAGGAACAAGGACCCATTGCCAGTGGTTTAAACTATTCTTGGTGCTGCAATTAGCAATACCTTAACCAAAATTCAAAAAAATTGAATATTTTCTAAAATCCATAAAAATGTGAATATCTTCAAAACCCATAAAAATTTACATATTCTCAAAATAAAAAAAATACATTATATTGTCCACTAACTGTTTATTCAGATGGTGTCTCACAGGGACAACTTTTGCAAGGACCAAGAACATGGGATGAGTCCTCCCTTTTCACTCACAATCAATTTTCAATTCTCTCCCTCGTTTTCAAACAATGACATTCACTATCATTTTATCTGATTATTCCTGCTATTCTGGGCATCACCACTTCATTCCAAATCCTTCAAGTCCAAACCTTGGCCCTAAATCCTTCAAGTCCAAACCTTTGTCATTGGCCGAGTTTGTCATCCTCATGGTTTAAAAAAGAAATAATGATGCTTTCCATGATGCTTCCCATGCTATCATGTTATGATTTCCATGATGCTTTCGATGCTATGTTATTCAATGCGATGATATGCTATGCCTTTGATGTTATGCTTTAATTGCCTTTTATTCATTGCTTGTTATATTATATTATCTTGGCTAATCAATTTTGAGCGCAGGAAGAAGCTCTTTGGTCCGACCGTTCGTGCATCATCCTGGTCCCACGGTGACTGCATTTCTCATTTCTTAGTTCCGAACATGCTCATTGCCTTCACCATCTTCCTTGTATGCATTTTTACTATATGTTATCTACACTATTAGATTATATCAAGGACCTTGTGGCTTTGATAAATCTGGAATTTGAGTTCCCCTTCATCAAAAACAAAGATGATTTCAGAGGAATCTTAGTTGCACGGATAGGTCGTTGAGTCGTCTAAGACTGGGGACGATGGTTCCTTTTTTTGTGAGTTGGTGCGTGGATAAACGGGCTTCAACTTAGTATCAACTCACAAAATGGTGTCTTGACTCAGTCTGGGCAGCTTAACAATATTATCATCGATTACATTCTATTTTAATTTATTTTAATTTATCCCTTTAAGCCCAGCATGCATTCATGTAGAACTTTGAATTAACTATGGAAAACCATTCTAATAACTTGATTGTGAGAGTCAATTGATAATTAATTCTCTTGATATGAAATATGTCATTTCGAATTGAGTCCTCAGTTCGCCTTGTTGTCGTTTTTGGGCCGTTTCTTTGAAAACTCCTTTGTTTGGATCGCTATCCTCTATATTTAATATTTTTCGTTTGATCCACCTTGGCTACAGCACGTTCACATTGGCTGGTAACCGCTCTCCAATGGTGAAACCTACGGGTTTGTGACCTGGAGTACTTCCACCGCGCTGAAAGTTGATCTTCTTTTTTCCTCTCCTTCGTGCCCACGTGCACACTCCTTCCTACATCCAAACAATTGTTCATTTCATTGAGCCTTCACAAGATTGCTTCATCTTGAACTTTGGAACCAATTCTTATCAAGTGGTGTTGATTACGTGTCTCATCACACCTTGATATCTACTTTTCAGTTCGCTCTCACTACATTTCACTTCATTACACTTCATTTCATTCCGTTCCATTCCGTTTCACTCGCTTACAAAGCAGACGCCAAGGCGGGACAGCTGTAGACACGTCAAAATTGACATCACCTTGAGTACATCTCCTATCGCATTACAATACCCAAATTTGACCCCAAATCGACTTATTCGAGTGATGTTCCTCATTTTTTTTTGATTATTTAGCTTTCTTTAGCTTTTCCCTATTTTTCCTGATTTTTCAAGGATTTTTCTCCAATTTTTTCGGGCCTTTTTGAATTAGAGTCAGACCCCTGGACGCCAATTCTTTTCAAAAGAATTAACGCCCGTTCACACAGGCGCCAATTCTTTCCAGTCAATAGCCCTCGAGCGTGTTCATAAAATTTGCATCGAAAATCAGGACGCCAATTCCCTTTGTAAAAATATGTGTCTATAATCTGGACGCGCATTCTTTCTTCATAAAAATTGAAATTCCAGGTTTTTTTGAATCAACGGCTTTCCAGAAAGTTGCCAATTCTTTGATATGCGTTCAACACATGGACGCTAATTCTTTTTGCTATAATTTCATGCCAGAATTCCCATAAAATTGAATTAACACATTTCTGGAAAGGTGCTACTTTTTAAATTGGCGACCAAGTCTCGGACGCAAATTCTTTTCTTCATTAAATTCAACTCAAAATTTGTATTATATTGAATTATCGCCTCTTCACAAAGGCGCTAATTATTGAATTAACGTCCAGACCTTGGACGCTAATTCCATTTCCTATTTTTGGCCTTTAAAGTCTGACAAAAAATCATATTTATTGTTAATTTATGCCAAAATTCTTTTCTAGTTTTAAAAATTTTTGGACTTTCCATAAAATGATTTCTAATTGGCGACTCCTTCTTTGACGCTAATTTAATTAGCGACCACCGGGTCTGACACTAATTCTTGTAGAATTTTGATTTCAACAGAACCCCTTTCTTTCCTCATTTTAAGCTCCTTTTCCACTTGGGAAAGGGTTCCTATGGCTTTCTAAGGTTGTGAGGACACATGGCATATGAATATCTCTCTCCAAATCCCATTAAAACTTGATTTTATATTTTTAAGGGAATTAAACCGCCGAATTTCTCCTCTATAAAAAGGACCCCCCTCTCCCTTGTGTAGAAGGCTGGACTTTGGATCTTGGGGGAGACTCTACTGGAAGGAAGGCTCAAAGAGAAGCCTCCCATGCGCTCAAAGCTACATCTCTTGGAACTTCTTCCTCTATTGAAGATCTTGAAGCCATCTTTTGAAGAAAAACCAATAATCCTATATTCTCTCTTCATCCCTTCTTTTGTTTCATTAGATTAATTCATGTTCATGCATCATATCTTCTTTCCCTTTTATTTTCTTTCATCACAACCACGTTCAGACCTCCCTTTGTGCAACACTTGCACACCTCCCTCCTATCATCATATTGTCTTCCTACCCTTTTGCATAGGGTTTTAAAGGCCAACACTAATAAGGTGTGTTCATGCCCATGATTTCATGTCTATTATATTAAGGATTTGATACTACACACCTTTGGTTTCTAATCATATCTTTCTTGTTGGTTGTTTGTATTTTGCAAGGGTAATCATCAAAGGAAACCTCTCTTCATCGGCCGGCCGATTGGAAGAGAAGGTTGCACTCACATCCCCCGCGCTTTTTCCAAGGTATTTATTCGTGATCACCTCCCTTTTATTTAATTGTTATATCCTTTAAGGCCCGCGAGTCTCTAGTGATCACACTCCATCCTAGCATCTAGCATGCTCTTTTGTCCCTTTTCCTCCTTTATCCCATTAATTCATTATAATTCTTTTTATATTTAAATTTTTTTTGGATTTTTCCATAATCTACATGCCCTAGCTACCCAGATAGCCATATACGCGAACCCACAAATGCCCCCATTCATGTGTCGTGCCAATTTTGCGTGTTCCTGCAAACGAATTGGCACGCCCCTTGGGGTCCCCCACGGGTCAAAACCCACAAATTTTGCATGTGTGAACAAAATGGCACGCTTGCCCCCTTCAAAAAAATATATGACAAATAATATACTTATGTGTATATTCTCTTCTTTTTACGCGTGTGCAACAACAATGGCACACCTAGTGAGACTTTTCCCGCCCTTCTTTCAGTTGAAGAGAAACTGATATCCATTTTGAGGTTGTGATGCCCTTTTCTCTTTCTTATAGGTGAGGTAGAGGAGGGCACATATGGCAACCTGGATTTAAAATAGGTATGATTAAATGAATGTAAATTATAAGAGTAATTTTAAATAATTATAATTGGGTTAAATGAAAATTCATAATTTGTTATAAATATAAATTAGGCCAATAATTAAGGTTTATTGGGCTTTAAAGAAGGAATTACTTTCTAAATTTTGGAATTTCTAAAACCCCTAGTTTTAATTAGGCTAAATTGACTTAAATTAAAACCTAATGGGCTAAAAAAACTTAACTAAACCCTAATCCACTAAGAGAGGCTGAATTCCAGCTTAAACCCTAACCCTAATTCGTGCTAGATGGGGTGGTGGCAGCCCTAGATATAGATAGAGTCAAGATTTTCGGAGTTATTTGTTATTTAGGAATCCTTGACCTAATTAGGACTCTTAGAGGCTTGAAATCCTATAAAACCGACCACATAGCCTCACTAGCTAACCCTAGATCGTGCGTGAAGGCTCTAGGTGTGGGAGGAGCATACTTAGAGGAGGAGATCGAAGGTTCTTTCGAGCGTTCTTAAGCGCTCTTCGCGTTTCTTTTGCCTCTTTCTTTGAGGGATCCAAGGTAGGTTTTCTCTCAAGCCCAACCTAATTGTTAATGTAAACAAATTAGTTCGCATGTTTAGAGGTTCATGAGCATATTTCCCAAATTTTTAGTGTTCCATATGCCTGTATTTTGAGATCCAAGCATGACAGAATGTTTTCCATCGGAAACGAAGTTCCTGTTTCAAATCGTGATCCTCACAGTAACTGCGTTGTTGATCGCGGACCCACAATAGACCGCGCTCATAAAAGTATTATTTTTCTTGTTGGCCCAGAGTAGATGGCGGACAAGAAGGGGGGTTGAATTGTCTCCCAGTCGAGATGGTGGATTTTAAAAATAATCTAAACTAATTATAGCAGAATCAAGATTAACGGCGTTAAATAGCTTAAACTAAACCGAAGTGAGATTTAGGTTCACTCAATCTTTCCGATCTTACTCGAATAAACAATGCACTAAACAATTGAACCTACGTCAAACACGGATAGCAGATGAAGCAATGTGTAGTGGTGCAGTGAATAAAAATCTATAAGTTAACCTATGAATGGAGATAGGAGAAATGGACAATCACACAGGCATGCCACAAGGAACACAGAGATTTTTAGGTGGTTCGGGACCACGACGGGCTCCCTACGTCCACCCCTCACCGAACCCGGTGAGGCTTCACTAACACGCTACAAATGTAGCGACCACGGGGACAAGCCCCAACACCACACACGCTGCGTCTGCAGTAAATCACACACACGGGGTCTTGCCCTAAGACGCTGACACCGCAACACACACTCACACACAATCGGGGAACTCACCCCGCACTAAAATCCCACACGGAGACGCAGCTCCTTACACCACACAAATATTTTGAGTTCAAAGAAATAGAAGGATGTTCAATACATGCTCAATACTCAAGACAAACGGAAGATAAACACAAAAGAGACCTAGAAGGGTTGTAGAAATATCTCCTTGAGAAACCAGGGTCGCTCAATAGATCTTCTTTGAAGCTTGTTCAGATGGGGGTCATTTTTCAGACGAGAGGAAGCCGAACGACCTCCTCCTTGACGATATAGGCTTGTTGGAGCAAGAATGCCCAAGAGTGACTGAAGATCTTCAATATTCCAATCCAAATCGCTCCTGTAAGAGGAAGGAAAAAGATTAACACTCAAAGCCCTCTCTTCCTCTCCCACCTGCGGCTTGGACCCTTCTTCACCCTTGCAAAAGATAGAACACGTTAGCCCGTCTCCTATTGTCCAAGAAGAAAAATTGCAGCACTTATATGCAATGGAAAAGGGGGCAACAAGACATAATATCCCATGCCAAAACACTCTCAAAACCACACCTAAACATGAGTAGAAACCCTAAGGGTAATGGGGTAAAAACTCAGTCCAATAGGATCACAAAATGGGTCTTTCGAAGACAATCCGAAAAATACGATCCGGACGCGTCTGGACACACTTTGTTCAAAGAGTTATGTCCCGTTAAAATAAATGAAACACAGGAGGCAAGTGTCGACTCCTTGAGTCGACACTTCCATCCTTCACACCAAAACCAGAGTGCAGCGAGAAGAGTGTCGACTCAAGGAGTCGACACTTTTTCACCTACGTGCTGGAAACACTCAGCCCAGCCTCAAACCAAGAAGTGTCGACTCCTTGAGTCGACACTTTTCCTGACAGCGGTGAAAAACCATTTATACTCCTATGAAAAACCAGATTTTGCCAATTAAAGGACTTGCTATAGACCTTCTTAAAGCACCAATCAAACCAGGGTTCCATTAAGGAATATAGGAAGCTAAATCATCAAAAGGCAACCTCATGACAAATAAGAAGAGCATGCATGAGACTCATGCAAACCCAATTTCTTTGAACAAGCAATGAGCATAAAAGCAAGAATTCTATGCAATGCAATAAACCCCAAATGCATGATAAATGAGGCAACCCCATACAAGGCACATGGAAATTAAGAACAAAAGAAATCTTACCATGGATCAAATGAATTGAGGGAAGTATGAACCTACACTTTCATAGATCCAATGGAATGAGACCAATATTCATATTAATTCTGCACTTGACCAACTAGTCATTGATCCAGTCTTTAATCAAAACATATGAAAGAACCATCTTCCTTGTATCCAACCTGCATGTTAATAACTTGGTATAGCAATGAGAATTAGAGATGATTCAATCACCTCCATCCCATTAAAAGCACATGCATGAAATCCGTATATCAGATGGGCTCTATGCATAATAGGCAATTCAAGTGAACATAACTTAACTCTCACAAACCAAAAATTGCTTCAAACATAGAGAAGGCATTTCTGAATAAAATTCAATCGAACTTTCATGAAAACCAAGCTCAGTCCAAAAATTCCAAGTTCAGACCAAAGCAAGGAAAACCCAGTTTCAATCATAGTTCAAGCAAGCCACACATGTGTTCAATGTTCAGATCAAGAATATGAAATTTAGTCCATTGCTAATTCAAGTTCAGTTCAACAAATCTAAATACAGTCCAGGACATTCAAGTTCAGTCCAAGACAGACTGAACTCACATAGTCTAATCACCATCCAACCAATTCAAAGGCCCTATAACATTCTTGAAAACATGATTTAGCCAGGTTAAATAACATGGTTAGAGGGTCTTAAAAACACCAAACAAACTTGGATAACCAATATTTATAGAAGGTACATTAGGCAAGAAGCCACATCAAAAACCCCATGAAAGATATGTATGAAAGCACTTGAGAACCCTTGGATCCTTCACATTTTGGGCAATATAAACCAGCACTTTCTGAAAATTCAGAAACATGTCAATGTTAAACCAATGTAACTGAATGCTCAATCACATTGACAAAGCTTGTTCAACATGCATGTTTTCATATTGAAATATAATACCACATATGAGTGATTCATGGATTTTCAAACCGAATTCTTCATAGACTCACATATCAGATGTGATTCAAGCAAGTCATACATGAATCCCATGTTTAGACCAAAACTATCAAGTTCAGTTCAAGTATAGTTAAGGGCAGTCCAATGAGTTTGATCTATGAACCATCTCCCTCAACTGTGACCTGCACAATAATCCATAGCCAGATTAGTCTTTGTAGTAACATAGGGATGCTATTCTTGTGTAAGCAATAACAAAATTTTGCATATCAAGCAAACATCCATCAACCAATTCAAATCATTAAATATTAACAACATGAACTAAAGGAATGAGTTAAACCTTTGGAATCATTGAAGCCATTCGATCAAAATGATTAAACAACCATCATTCATGATATACAAGAACCAAAGGAAGTGTTCCATAGAACTTACACATAATATATTGTTATCATCAAAACCATTACCAAAGACAAAGAGGGAGCGTAACGAGCCCAACATTTCTTATATTATTTATGACACAGATCACGATTTAGATTCAAATCATGTTCTCTTGAATGCGGACCCCATATAGATCGCGTTCTTAAAAGGATTTTCTTTTGTTCCTTAATATCTTCGGTATTGATCGTGGTTCCACGATTGACCGCATCCTCATGAACGCGACCCCTGTAGTGACCGCATTCTGTCACGAAAGCTGCTAAAACCCTAGGCTATTTCAACGCAATATTTTGGTTAAAAATAATGTCTAAAACATGATTTTGTTATGTATATCTCTTGAACCAACTATATGATTAGGTAAATCTTGAAGAAGACTAAACCTCTTAAGTTATTGTTAGAATCCATGTCTCTCTTTGATCCCCTTAAATTAATCTTATTCCATGTTATCTAGCATAATTAAAAGAGTAGATTTAATCTTCTTAGCCAGAATAAATTGTCTCATAGCACTATTATGACATCTCTACATGTTTAGTTTAATGTTGATCGGTGATTTGACGAATAGATTATAGAATGTTTCTATTTGAAGGTCGTGTCACTCCGGTGACATTGATCTACTGCTACTACCATTTTTCAAGTTCTATATAAATCCCAATTTTTAGTGAACTTAGAACCCTCCACCGAATACTCCTTCTGTCGGAATGGAACTTCTTCCCTAAGGCCTCCGTAAGACTCTGCGATCCATGGATTTTCACATGGACACCGAGCAGGTTGTACCACAAAAACCTTGAAAACCCTTAGATTCATGTCCTACTCGTGTAAGATAGGATTCAACTAGCCTTTGGACCAATAAAACATAGTTCTATTTGTGTTCTGAACATTCTGTTCTGAACACGGCTTGCCCAGAGACCACGTTCAGTCTGTTTTGTGAAAGCGGTTGACCCAGAGACTGCGTACAAGCGAAACCCCTGATTGGAACACGTCAGTCACCCAGACCACGTTCACATGATTGCGGTGTACATCTTGACCACATTATCCTTGAAATTTCACCTATCTCTTATCGTGGCTCCCTGCCAAACCGCATTCTGTCTGAATGCGGCCCTAGACCAGACCGCATTTAACCCAGGTTTTTATGAAACGCCCTCGTTCGATTGACTTCATTTTATGAAGGTTTTGCTACCCTGAGGTCGACAGTTTTGATGCATTTGACCTAGTTATGAGCATGTTTATGACTCTATAAGCTTGTACCATTCTTTGGAAATCAAGATTCATCCCTAATATTTGAACTCTTAAACTTGTCCTGCTCTTGGTCTCCGTTCTAATGATTTAGTCCATGTACATGACCTTGTGCTGTTGGTTATTTTTGGAACATAACTCCCTTGATTCTACTTGGCCATATTTGTAATGTGAAATTATCTAATAAACTATTAAAGGACTTTGGGTCTACATGATAACCAATGCCAAGTAGGACGGAAGCCCACTCTATATCCATGGAAAAGTTCTAGGTGTGGCATCGAACCAAATTCTGTTCTGCACAAAGTGATCTAGACAATTCTCTATTATGTGATATGAATGAATGTTATTTTGCATACATGAAGTGTATGATATCTGACTTGCGTGGCTCGTGATTATGCAATATTGGAATGCTAAGAATTTACTGGCCATTCTATAGTTATTTTCATTGTACATGTTCACACATTGTTAATATGATTATTGAGTCAGTATTGGTATATTCTTTTCATTGAAATATCCCTGTATATTTGATTCCTATAAATGCTCTACATTATGCATGTCCTGATCTTCTATCTTATTCTTATGTATTGTTCGAGAATCTGATTCTTGTTTTGATGCGCATCATATAGCATTGTCTATACATTGTTAAAAATTGACAATTACTTATATTCTGCCTGATTATAGATATATAATTCCTACTGAGCTTCTCGCTCACCCAGTTTCTTTTATCATTTTTCAAGTAATAATGAAGAAGATATTCAATCTAATGGGGATGGGCAAGAGTGAAGAGTGCTCCTGGAGATCATAGAAGAATTGTGTCTTTATTTTCTTGAGTCTAGAATAGAATTATAAAGTCTTGTAATCGAGTCTTTTCATTTTCTTTTAAGTTATGGTAATTTGAGTCTAACTTTTTTTTCCCGATAATTTAAGAAATTGTATTAATGAAGCAATGTACAGAATGAAGGTTACCGTCTACACAAGTTGTAGACTAGTAACTAGAGACTATATAGCTTACTAACAGCAATTAAAAATTGCTGTTTAAAAAAAACTTACATGACTAAGTTTAAAAAATTGAAAACAGAACTGAGTACAAGAGTGCAGGTTGCTGACTTCTTAAAGCAAGGTAATCCTAATGGGTTATGTTGAATCTCTTGAAGATGGAGAAGTCTCTTCTCTTAGAGAATCCACTCAACCCGCCATGAAATTCAATGCAATGCCGAGTATCTTCAAGAATAAGGATAAGAAGATTTGACTTATTTGTGTTAGTTCCCTGAAAAATTCTTTCACACCTTTCCTTCCATAAATGCCAAACAGTAGTTCTCAATAGTACGTGAACAAGCTTCAATATAGGGCCTCTGGATGGGCAGTTTAATGCAAGCTCTGCTATCTCCATTCTAAGAGAAGCCTTGGGAGGCCTCTGTAAATCCAGCCTCTTAAGAATCTCTTTCCAAATCCAGTTACTGTAGACACAAGCAAAGAATAAATGATCTGTAGATTCTCCATGATTCTTGCATAGGTAACATATACTAGGAACATGAAGACCTCTCCTTTGCAAGTTGTCCATGGTCGGAAGTTTAAGTAGTACTGCTTGCCATAGGCAATGAGAAGCCCTCTATATAGTTGGCCTCTTCCAAATCCATTCCCCATGATCTATGACTGCTGCCTTCTCTCTGATCACTTCCCAGAAATGTTTAGTAGAGAATTGACCATTATTATATTTCCATCGAATTGCATCTCTTCCTCCTGAAGTAATAGGAACTCCTGAAATGGAATTCCATAGGTCTGCCATTTCAGAGGAAATCGGCAGTGGAAGGGACCAGGATCCATTATTGATGTAAGTGGAAACCTTACAATTTTTTTGCAGTTCTAAGTCTTGCATGATATGTTCTCCATACAATTTGAGTCTAACTTGTAATAATGACATTTGATATTGATAAAATTATGTTTTATCCAAATTTTAACTTTATTGTGTCTCTTGTTTTGGTTGTTACTCTGACTGTTCACTGTCACGTTCCAAGTAGTTTCCACTGCTACTAGTTCGGGACGTGACAGAAGTTGTATCAGAGCTTAGGTTTTTGTTGAAACCCTAGGTTTTGGTCATAGGTATAGGTTGCCATAAGTGTTAGGTCCTATGACCTATGTCTTATCTTATTGTTGCCCGGTGAGATTGGGTAGAGTCTTGGGCTAAGTGCTAAAATTTGTGTAAAATTTAAAATGAATAGGTCGTTAATGCTCATAACTTGTTTTGTAGGAATTAGCTATCTAGAGAGATGGCGGCCTAGCGAGCTCAATGGCGGGAGATGCAAAGAATGGCTTAGGGTTTGACTTAAGCTCTCTAGCAAGTGGCTCAGGGTGGAGTGAATCATGGCGCCGGGGAATTGCATAAGAATTTTCAAGGTCTTAATCCCCAAGGTTTAATGGGTCTATTGATCTCGATGAGGCGGAGCATTGGGTGAAGGAGTTAGAGAGAATATTTTAGATAATGCAATGTTCATACAAGACAAGGTCCTTTTGGCTACCTTCCAATTAGAGAAAGATACTATGGCATGGTAGGAGTCCATAGAAACAACTTTGCCCTGTCCTCAAGTATCATGGGCGAAATTCCTAGAGTTCTTTAATGATAAGTACTTTTCACATAGGATTCGAGAAAGAAAGGCTTGAGAATTTGCATCATTAAAACAAAGGAGCATGCCAGTGGCTAAATATGAGGCTCAATTCTCAAGGTTGTCTAGGTATGCACCTCATTTAGTTTTGACCGCGAAAATGAAAGCTAAGAGATTTATGAACTAGTTAAGGCTTCAGTATATACCTTAGTTAGCACCAATGGACATTCATACATATGTCGAGATAGTTAAGAGAGGGCAAATGTTAGAGGATGCCATGGAGATGGCCAAAAAGGTTAAAGCTAGATTGGAAAAGAAGAAATTGGTGGTTAACTCCTAGAATGGCAATAAGAGGCCAATGACGATAATAGATTTCCTAATGATAAAAGCTCAAGGAGGAGAAGTGTAAACATTGCAGAAATGATAGCCATCGATCTGAGAAGTGCTGGTGGAAGGTAGGTGCGTCTTTTCATTGCAGGAGCAAAGATCACAAGTTGGCGAGCTACCCTCTTCCAAAGGATCAACCTTCGTAGGCTAAGGATCACAATGGAGCATGCCATCAAGGAAGGCTTCAAGTTTTAAGAAAATCCGAGCCTACTGATGAAAGAGTAGCAAGAGGTATCCCTTAACCTTCAGCTAGATCTTTCCCTTAGATCTTAGATTATTGTTAGCATGCTTATGTGATCAAATTTTAAAGTTAATTGCGAAATAGGTTAGACACCCCACTATTATTTTGGAAAGAATGTCATATGAATTTGGAGGACTAAATTCTTTTTAAGTGGGGAAGAGTGTAGCAACCCGGATTTAAAATAGGTATAATTAAATGAATGTAAATTATAAGGGTAATTTTAAATAATTGTAATTTGGTTAAATAAAAATTCATAATTTGTTATAAATATAAATTGGGCCAATAATTAAGGCTTATTGGGCTTTAAAGAAGGAATTAATAATTTCTAAATTTTAGAATTTCTAAAACCCTAGTTTTAATTGGGTTAAATTAACTTAAATTAATACCTAATGGGCTAAAAAAACCATAACCAAACCCTAATCCACTAAGAGAGACCAAAATCCAACTTAAACCCTAACCCTAATTCGTGCTAGATGGGGTGGTGGCGGCCCTAGATATAGATAAAGTCAAGATTTTCGGAGTTATTTCTTATCTAGGAATCCTTGACCTAATTAGGACTCTTAGAGGCTTGAAATCCTATAAAACCAACCCCATAGCCCCGCTAGTTGACCCTAGATTGTGTGTGAAGGCTCTAGGCGTGTGAGGAGCATGCTTGGAGGAGGAGATCGAAGATTCTTTCAAGAGTTCTTAGGCATTCTTTGCGTTTCTTCTTACTCTTCCTTTGATCGATCCAAGGGAGGTTTTATCTCAGGCCCAACCTAATTGTTTATGTAAACAAGTTAGTTCGCACGTTTGGAGGTCCATGAGCATATTTTCCCCAATTTGTAGTATTCCATGTGCGTGTATTTTGAGATCTAAGCATGATAGGATGTTTTTCACTGGAAATGAAGTTCTTGTTTTAGATCGTGGACCTCATAGTAACCACGTACCTGTTCACGGACCCACGATAGACCCCATTCATAAAAGTAATGTTTTTCTTATATTATTTACGGTTCAGATCGTGGTTTAGATCCAGAGTGCATTCTCTTGAACACGGATCCCATATAGACCGCGTTCTTAAAAGATTTTTCTTTTGTTCCTTAATATCTTCAGTATTGAATGCAGTTCCACAACTGACTCCGTCCTCATGAATGCGTCCCCTATAGTGACTACATTCTGTCACGAAAACTGCCAGAACCCTAGTTTGTTTCAACACATTACTTTATTTAAAAATAATGTCTAAAACATGATTTTGTTATATATATAGCCTGAACTCACTATATGATTAGGTAAATCTTGAAGAAGACTAAACCTCTTAAGTTCTTGTTAGGATCCATGTCTCTCTTTGATTCCCTTGAATTAATCTTATTCCCTGTTATCTAGCATGGTTAAAAGAGTAGATTTAATCCTGTTAGCCTGAATAAATCATCTCATAGCACTGTTATGACATCTCTACATGTTTAGTTTGATCGACGATTTGACAAATAGATTATAGAATGTTTCTGTTTGAAGGTCATGTTACTCCAGTGACATTGATCAACTGCTACTACTATTTTTCGAGTTTTGTATGAACCCAAATTCTTGGTGAAGTTAGAACCCTCCACCGGATACTCATTCTGTCAGACTTGAACTTCTCCACTAAGGCCTCCGTAAGACTTCGTGAGCCATAGCTTCCCACATAGACGTCGAGCTGGTTGTAACATAACCCTTAGAATATCGTCCTACTTGTGTAAGACGGGCCGGTTCAACCGGCCTTTGGACCCATAGAACATGGTTATGTTTGGGTTTTGAACATTCTGTTCTGAACGCGCGGTGCCCAGAAACCACATTCAGTCTATTTTGTAAAAGCGGTTAACCTAGTGACTGCATACCGGTGAAACCCCTGATTGGAACGCGTCCATCACCTAGACCGTGTTCACATGATCATGGTGCACATCCTGACTGCGTTATCCTGGAAATTTTGCCTATCTCCTATCATGGTTCCCTGTCAGACCACGCTCCGTCTGAATGTGACCCGAGGCCAGACCGCTTTAACACAGGTTTTTATGAAACGCCCTTGTTTGATTAACTTCATTTTATGAAGGTTTTTCTACCCTGAGGTTGGCCGTTTTGATGCATTTGAGCTAGTTATCACCATGTTTATGACTCTATAAGCTTGTACCATTCTCTGGAAATCAAGATTCATCCCTGATATTTGAACTCTTGAACTTTTCCTACTCTTGGTCTCCGTTCTAATGATTAAGTCCATGTACTTGACCTTGTATTGTTTGTTTTTTTTTGAACATAACTCCCTTGATTCTACTTTGCCATATTTGTAATGTGAAATTATCTAGTAAACTATTAAAGGACTTTGGGTCTGCATGATAATCAATGCCAAGTAGGACGGAAGTCCATTCTATATCTATAGAAAAGTTCTGGGTGTGGCATTGAACCAAATTCTGTTCTGCACAAAGTGATCTAGAAAATTCTTTATTCTATGATATGAATGAATGTTATTCTACATACATGAAGTGTATGATATCTGACTTGCGTGGCTCATGATTAGGCAATATTGCAATGCCAAGAATTTACTGGTCATTCTAATTTTCATTGTACATGTTCACACATTGTTAATCTAATTATTGAATCAGTATTGATATATTCTTTTCATTCAAATATCCATGTATATTTGATTTCTATAAATGCTATGCATTCTGCATGTCCTGATCTTCTATCTTATTCTTATTTATTGTTCGGGAATCTGATTCTTGTTTTGACGCGCATCATATAGCATTGTCTATACATTGTTAAAAATTTCTAATTACTTATATTCCGCCAGATTATAGAGATGTAATTCCTACTAAGCTTCTCACTCACCCAGTTTCTTTTAACATTTTTCAGGTAATAACGAAGAAGATATTCAATCTGATGGGGATGGGCAAGAGTCTAGAATAGAATTATAAAGTCCTGTAATCGAGTCTTTTCATTTTCTTTTAAGTTGTGGTAATTTGAGTCTAACTTGTAATAATGACATTTGATATTAATAAAATTATATTTTGTCCAAATTCTGGCTTTATTGTGTCTCTTATTTAGTTGTTGCTCTGATTGTCATGATTGTTCATTGTCACATTCCGAGTAGTTTCTGCTGCTACTAGTTCGGGACGTGACAGCACACCCCCCTACCGTCTAAGCTGTAGTGCACCCCAGGTTCACATCAAGCGACCCACTCGTCCGCAGCTCCAACAACCAACAACAAACCAACAATGGTGGCCGTTACCTATGGCCCTCTTGTCATTGTTGCCCAAGTCAGGTGCGGGTACTTGGCGACACCTGTCACTTTCAGCAGCTTCATGCTGGTCATCTGCTCACCCAACTTCGTTAGGCGTAGGCAGTCACTCGTACGGGCAGCCATACATGGGCTCCTATCGCATCATTCACTTGTGCGAGCGTCAGTCCACCGGTCCCAACACACGCGACCCCCAAAGAGGGCTCCGAGCCTGGGGTCTTGACCGCACCTCCAATGACCAATGCGGGTGTCAAGCCCTGGGCTCCCACACAGCCAGCTCCAAACCCGGGCCTCTAGCCCCGGGCCCCTCGCACCTCAGCATCCAACCTAGGTGGAACGCCCCGAGTCTTGGCCACTCCAACTCCCAACACAGACATCATTCCTTAAGACGTGGCCACGTCGGCTCCCAACATGGACCTCCAGCCCTTGGCCCCCGGCATAACATCACCAACCACCGGTGCGAGCATCAAGCTCTGGGTCCCAGCCGTGCCGACTCCTAACACGGGCCCAAGATTATGCAGCAGAAACTAATCGGGAACATGAGCAGCCGACAAGATAAGTCTCAAGCGAGCAATGTAATCAGAGAGCTAATCATTCACACATAAAAGAGTGAACACAAGAGAATGTACTCAAAATTCACTTTTATTAAATAATAATAATCAAAGTACATTGATATTTGACTTCCTTGACATAATGGTAACTAGACTCAATAAATAAAAATTATATCATGACTATAACTAAGACACTTCTAGGCTTCACTTCATTCTTTATTCACTCTCGGACTCGCCACTCGAATAGTCCGAATCCGACCCGCTATCATTTCCTGAAAAGATTGGAAAAGTAAGAGTGACCACACTTGCCTAATAGGTATCTTCGTATCAGTATGAAGGCAATGTTTAAGTAATTAGCATTTTAGCTCTAGAAGGTAAGATAAATGAAACACGATATAACACGCAGATAAAGCCAAAGTAACAACACAAGTAGCAAGATGTAGATCCTAGAGATATGAATGTTCATGTAGAATGATAGCAAGATCAAGCAAGAATATAAAGTGGCATTTCATGTAACGAGAATGTACTTGCATGTAACGAGAATGCACTTTTCATAACCATAAAGGCTATGCATTAGAAAGTAATGTAACAAGAATGTATAATTTCATGTAGAGCCTCGTGATTTTCACTTGTCTATAAAAAACGTACCCCCTGCGCAATGTGACGTCAGTGTTCATCATACCCCATGGTTTATAATATGTTTCCAGCAATCATCCGAGGGCGCTAGTGTCGAGCCCCTGGACACAATCAGTGCCCGATCCGCATCTTCACGTTATAAATCAAGCTACTTCCACGAGAAATATAAAGTTCGACCAATAATGTAAAGTTCAAACAATAGCTTATGGTAGCAATTATCAAGGTAAGAATGCACCAAATATGAATCATGAGAATTCAAGGATGAATTAATGACAAGATCATGCCACAGAAGGAACCCGGCAGCATAACGGTACATTCTTATATTTCCATAGTTCCTTAATAAGTTAATGTATAAGATGTTGGGTTCCAGATAGTCAGAAGATCACCTGGGAACAGAACAAGTTCAACCATTGGGTCAGACCTCGGGTTGGACAGAATTTAGATAACGCAACGGTACGTAGGGTCGCGATCCTTCATTGATGCGGTAGATCAACAGTCCGCGATCATAGAGAGAGTCGACGCAGAAAGAAGGTCAGGTCGACGCAGGAAGAAATCTGTGGCTGGACAAGAACGTGACTATAGGAACCACCGCAATGAGTAATTGATGCGGTAGGACTGTAGGGCGCAATCATTTCAGTTCACAGAAACGGGAAAATATGAAGTGCTCTCTAACTTTTAGATTTTAGGGTACAACCAGCTCGGCGTCCTAGTGGGAATCTCAGGCTCGCGGAGTCTTACAGAGGCCTTGAAACAAGATCACCTAGTCCGATGGAAGGAATATCCAACGGAGAGGATTTCAAGTCCAAGAAAGTTTCCTATCAAGTGCAAAGTGTAACTAATAGCAATGTACCGGAATACGCACTATATGTGATTTTATAAAATAGAAAGAGATGAGAAAGGAACGTGCCAAACATGTGCCATCAACTCACAGAAATTCCTTTAAGTACAAAACTATAATGTTTTGGCAAGAAATTAACATATAATGAAATTAAACTTTGAAAAGCATGCTAACACTAGATATGCAGTATGACATAATCACAAAGTGAAACTACCAAGATAGGGCATGCATGATAACGTATATGTACTTATATTTCATGGAAACTAATGGGGTTTAATATCGCTTACTGATCATTAACGTGACGCACAGAACGAGTACGTTAAGAGAAGAACGTGCCCTATCGGGCATGCGCGTTAATAGACGCGACCCTTGTTTCTACTGCCTTCTTCTTACAGTGAGACAGGGATAAAAATGGCGTTGTAGAGCTACTTCCTAAGGCAAATCTATATGGAACTAATAGTAAACTAGTAGGGAAAGCATGCTATGATGAAAATAAAGCATGGAAACGAAGGTAATATATAGAAAGTTAGTATCTTTTAGTTAAGGTTTCATGGACAGTGTGCAGTAAAAACCCTATTGCACAGTCATGGAAAATCATGAAATACTCTATGTACAATGCATGAAAACACAAGGTAACAGAGGGTCTTCTTTCCTAACTTGACATTTAAGCCAACATGAGATAACCTACCTTTAATTTGATCCCTAGACAGAGAATTTCTTGCTGGAAGACAGTGCTGGTTCCTGTGCGCCCTGCGTAGAAACTACAACTTCCTGGCCTTCTATCTCCTTAACCCCTTGACCTAAGTTCACGAGATTTGGAGGGTAGTGAGAAGACATAAAGAGGAACAAATACTTCTAAAGGATCAACCTAAAAATACCTCAGTTAGGGTTCCTAATCCTTAGATCTTCACCGGACAGATATGTTGATTCCTGAGCGCTCTACAGAGGAACAACAACTTGTGCATGTTCTATCTCCTTGAATACTAGTTCTCATAACATGAAATTTGACAGAGGGTTAGACAATACTAACGGGAACATAAAGTTCTAAAGGACTAATACAAAATACCATCATCTTACCGTCGAACCAGATGAGCCAAAAATAAGGTTCGCACAGGTCGATCTGGGCCTTATTTATAAGGTTTAGTCTAGGATTGATGGATTAGATCAAGTTAGGAGTCCTTATTAGGGTTAGAGTCGATCCCCGAGAGTCCTAAATAGGTTTTCCTCTCGAGATAACAACGATCCATGGCCTAATCATGGATAAAAATCCAAGCTTTTCATGTTTTGGTACACCTCGGTTCTGTGAGATTATCGCGGTCATCAACAGTACCGTGATATTAAAGAACACACCGTTTCGTGAGGGCAGGTTATGGCCTTCACCCCGAATTTGAGTTTTAGTCCATTTCCACTTCTCTTTATCCCCTAATTATCTAATAAAAATAGGGAATATATCTAATTACGTCTCTTTTAGGTGGGCTCGAGACTAAAGGCTTAGAATTTAGTTTATGGGCTTATTTTAAGTGGGTCCATTTACCTAATTAATAATTGGGGTTTTTAAATTACTTAGTTTTGAATGGCTAAGCCCACTTAAGCCTATTATGCCTTTTTAAATGTTTAATAATTTTATTTAAATTCTTGAAAATTCTTAGAAAATTTTAGGGTGTTACACCCTCCCCCACTTAAAAAGAATTTGGTCCCCAAATTCATTGCATGGGTTTTATGGAGAGTGCGAGTTTACTTGTAGTTAATTAGTCCTATTAACAATTAAGGCTATAATGAATACGGATAGGTTAAGATGGTACCTTCAATTGTTTTACCCTTGTCATCCATGATGGCATTTAATCGGCCCTGTCACCTTCGTCCATTGTTATCTCTTGAAGATTGTTCCTTTATGAGGGGACATGCGGGCACGCGATGCTCCCGGCTTCCACAGCATAGACAAGCGCCGAGACGTTTCCAACATTCTTCGGTCGAGTGACCGAACTTATCGCAAAAGGAGCAAGCCACCATGACTTTCTTTTCTTCTTCCCCCTTGACTCTTTTATTCTTGCCATTGCCATTGCCGTTGCCATTGTCGTTCCTCTTTCCATTACTGTTCCCATTGCGGGACCTCTTCTTGCTGTTATGGGGTTCATCATCCTCCGTGATGCTAAACCTTTCTTCTTTTTCTTCTCGCTTATCATGTCTTCGGCTCCACTTTTCATCTTTCCCCCTAAACTTATCTACCTTCTCCAAGGTCCTTTCACATAAATGCGCCCATTGGACCATTTCCGTATATGTGCGGATATTTGGAGGTCCAAGTTGTTGAATAAAGTCGAGCCTTAAACCATCCATGAATCAATTGGCCTTTAATAAGTCGGTACTAACCAAATGAGGAGCATAAGGAGCAAGACGAGATAATTGGAGCTCGTACTCCACCACGGACATCATTCCTTGCCTTAAGGAGGTAAACTCTACAGCCTTTCTTACCTTGACGTGCTCGAAGAAGTATTTTGCACGAAATAGTTCAAGAAATTTCACCCAAGTGAGTTGTCTATTTTGAAGAGGGGCCGATGTAGCCTTCCACCATGTGCGCGCATCTTTTGTGAGTTGAAAAGTGGCCAGAAGGACCTTCTCCCGGTCCGCGCATTGTATGACATTAAAGATCCGATCCATTTCGTCCATCCAATTTTTAGCTTCATCGGGATTAGAGGATCCTGAGAATTACGAAGGGTTTAAACTCTGGAAGTTTCAATGTAAATCACAAGCACCTGCCCTCGCGCCGGCCTGGGCCATGGTCTGCAGGGCCTGGGTGAGACCCGCAATGGTTTGTTGCATCTCACCCTAGTTAACACGGTGAGCCATTGATTGCAAAAGTACCTAAGAAAAGGCACAATTTGTTAATTCCTACGAAAATGAAGAAAGTTAACCAAGAGACAATTTCTAAATAACTATCTCATCCCGGGCTCTACCCAATCTCACATGGGTTGAAAATTCTTCCTTGTTCATAGGTATGGGTCCTTAATCCTTGGACTTAGCCTATGACATAACATTTTCCTAGGACTTACTTATGCCTCGGCTTTGATACCACTTTAACTATCACGTCCCGAGATTATGCAGTAGAAACTAATCGGGAATGTGAGCAGCCGGCAAGATAAGCCTCAAGCGAGCAATATAATCAAAGCGCTAATCATTCACACATAAAAGAGTGAACACAAGAGAATGTACTCAAAATTCACTTTTATTGAATAATAATAATCAAAGTACATTGATATTTGACTTCCTTGATATAATGGTAACTAGACTCAATAAATAAAAATTATATCATGACTATAACTAAGACACTTCTAGGCTTCACTTCATTCTTTATTCACTCTCAGACTCGCCACTCGAATAGTCCGAATCCGACCCGCTATCATTTCTTGAAAAGATTGGAAAAGTAGGAGTGACAACACTTGCTCAATAGGTATCTTCGTATCAATATGAAGGCAATGTTTAAGTAATTAGCATTATAGCTCTAGAAGGTAAGATAAATGAAACATGATATAACACGCAGATAAAGCCAAAGTAACAACACAAGTAGCAAGATGTAGATCCTAGAGATATGAATGTTCATATAGAATGATAGCAAGATCAAGCAAGAATATAAAGTGGCATTTCATGTAACGAGAATGTACTTGCATGTAACGAGAATGTACTTTTCATAACCATAAACGCTATGCACTAGAAAGTCATGTAACAACAATGTATAATTTCATGTAGAGCCTCGTGATTTTCACTTGTCTATAAAAAAAGTACTCCCGACGCAAGGCGACTCCAGTGTTCATCATACCCCATGGTTTATAGTATGTTTCCAATAATCAGTCGAGGGGGCTAGTGTCGAGCCCTTGGACACAATCAGTGCCCGATCCACATCTTCACGTTATAAATCAAGCTACTTCCACGAGAAATATAAAGTTCGGCCAATAATGTAAAGTTCAAATAATAGCTTATGATAGCAATTATCAAGGTAAGAATGCACCAAATATGAATCATGAGAATTCAAGGATGAATTAATGACAAGATCATGCCACGGAAGGAACCCGGCAGCATAACGGTACATTCTTATATTTCCGTAGTTCCTTAATAAGTTAATGTCTAAGATGTTGGGTTCCAGATAGTCAGAAGATCACCTGGGAACAGAACAAGTTCAACCCTTGGGTCAGACCTCGGGTTGGATAGAATTTAGATAACGTGACGGTATGCAGGATCACGATCCTTCATTAATGCGGTAAATCAATAGTCTACGATCATAGAGAGAGTCGACGCAGAAAGAAGGTCAGGTCGACGCAGGAAGAAATCTGTGGCTGGACAAGAACGCGACTATAGAAACCACCGCGATGTGTAATTGATGCGGCAAGACTGTAGGGCGCAATCATTCTAGTTCACAAAAATGGAAAAACACGAAGTGCTCTCTAACTTTTGAGTTTTAGGGTACAACTAGCTCGGCATCCTAGTGGGAATCCCAAGCTCGCGTAGTCTTACGGAGGTCTTGAAATAAGATCACCTAGTATGGTAAAAGGAATATCCAACGGAGAGGATTTCAAGTCCAAGAAAGTTTCCTATCAAGTGCAAAGTGTAACTAATAGCGACGTACTGGAATACGCGCTATATGTGATTTTATAAAATAGAAAGAGATGAGAAAGGAACGTGCTAAACATGTGCCATCAAGTGACGAAAGTTCCTTTAAGTACAAAACTACAATGTTTTGGCATGAAATTAACATATAATGAAATTAAACTTTGAAAAGCATGCTAACACTAGATATGTAGTATGACATAATCAGGAAGTGAAACTACTAAGATAGGGCATGCATGATAGCATATATGTACTAATATTTCATGGAAACTAATGGGGTTTAATATGGCTTACGGATCATTAACGCGACGCACAGAATGAGCGCGTTAAGAGAAGAACGCGCCATATCGGGCATGCGCGTTAATAGACACGACCCCTGTTTCCATCGCCTTCTTCATGACAGTGAGACAGGGACAAAAATTGTGTTGCAGGGCTACTTCCTAAGGCAAATCTATATGAAAGTAACAGTAAACTAGCAGGGAAAGCATGATATGATGAAAATAAAGCATGGAAACGAAGGTAATAGATAGAAAGTTATTATCATTTAGTTAAGGTTTCATGGACAGCATGCAGTAAAAACCCTATTGCGCAGTCATGGAAAATCATGAAAACACGAGGTAACAGAGGGCTTTCATTCCTAACTTGATATTTAAGCCAACATGAGATAACCTACCTTTAATTTGATCCCTAGACAGAGAATGTCATGCTGGAAGACAGTGTTGGTTCCTGTGCGTCCTACGTAGAAACCGTAACTTCGTGACCTTCAATCTCCTTAACCCCTTGACCTAAATTCAGGATATTTGGAGGGTAGTGAGAAGACATAAAGAGGAACAAATACTTATAAATGATCAACCTGAAAATACCTCGGTTAGGGTTCCTAATCCTTAGATCTTCACCGGACAGATATGATGATTCTTGAGTGCTCTGCAGAGGAACAACTTGTGCACGATCTATCTCCTTGGATACTGGTTCTCCTAACATGAAATTTGACAGAGGGTTAGACAATACTAACGGGAACATAAAGTTCTAAAGGACTAATGCAAAATACCATCATCTTACCTTCGAACCAGGCGACCCAAAAGTAAGGTTCGCGCAGGTCGATCTGGGCCTTATTTATAAAGTTTAGCCTAGGGTTGAGGGATTAGATCGAGTTAAGAGTCCTTATTTGGGTTAGAGTCGATCCCCAAGAGTCCTAAATAGGTTTTCCTCTCGAGATAACAACGATCCATGGCCTAATCATGGATAAATATCCAAGCTTTCTATGTTTTGGTACACCTCAGTTCCGTGAGATTATCGCAGTCATCAACAGTATCGCGATATTAAAGAACGCGCCGTATCGTGAGGGCGCGTTATGGCCTTCACCCTGAATTTGAGTTTTAGTCCATTTCCACTTCTCTTTATCACCTAATTATCTAATAAAAATAGGGAATATATCTAATTACGTCTTTTTTAGGTGGGCTCGGGCCTAAAGGCTTAGAATTTGGTTTATGGGCTTATTTTAAGTGGGTCCATTTACCTAATTAGTAATTGGGTTTTTTAAATTACTTGGTTTTGAATGGCTAAGCCCACTTAAGCCTATTAAGCCTTTTTAAATGTTTAATAATTTTATTTAAATTCTTGAAAATTATTAAAAAATTCCAGGGTGTTACAAACCCCAAGGAGGAGTGCTAGCTCTGCCTCCAATATCTGGTTCACGAAGGAAGAAGCCCAGGCCATCTGGAGGGCACGTGCCAAGAAGCCTTCCTCCGCTTTAGAATGACACCAAGCCTAAGATTCGACGGAGCGATTACCGGCCTAGGTCAATTGATGAGTGTCATGTTTTGTATCATAATTCACATCACATTCATCATCTTTGAGTATTTTATAAGCATAGTTGTACATTAATATCACCAAATCTCATTCTCACCATTCATTTGAGTTTGCATGATTTTATCATCATTTTGAGTCAATATAGCAATGTGAGAAATATTTAAGAAAGTGCGCAATTGTTACAATTCATTTTGAAACGAGGAACATTGATTATTTTGAATTTTCTAAATTTTTGAAAATTTACGACTAAGCTCTAGGCGCCAATTAATGAAGCCCTTCTGAAAGGGCGCCCATTCAACAAACTGCGATACTTTGAGAGCCGCCCATTCTCTGTACAGAAATAGAAAAGAAAAAATGCTGGAAAAGAAAGAAGAATGAACGACAGCTCACTCTGGCGCCAATTTCTTGGAAAAAGAATGAACGACCATATAAAGGGCCGCGCATTCCCTGTACGAAAATATCGGAAGAAAAATCAATAAAAATAGAAAAAGGATCATCTATTAAATTATATGAAAAAGCCAGAAATATCAAAATAAGGAAATAAAGAAGCTTCGACCGTTTGAACAGTCGCCCATTATGAATTGAACGCCTATACGTTGGTTGCCATTTACAGTTTGAAGTAGATCCAAAACGGAACCGAGTTGCTCTAAACGAAGTTATCTTTCTATAGATGAACTTATCTCCTCTTGTTTGATGAAAGGAGGACTCTAAATGTGGAAAGGGATCTACTTTGAACAAGCTTTGATGCTGGGAAGTCAGATTCAAGCTATATGTCAAAGTCACGATCGTGAAAGCCTCTACACACTATAAAAATCTCGAAAAGCAACCGAAGAAAAATCTTAACCTTTTCTTAGCCTCTTTTACATGCTTTCTGTTCGTCCTTTCAAATTTCTATCTTCTGATAAGTTCTTCATTTTCTATTTCTCTTTAATTTCTTCTTCTTCTTCTTCTAATTTTCTCTTATTTTCAAGTTATTCACTTTTTTCAAAGTTTGATTTTTAGGCTTTTACTGTTCATCCGTGCAACACCTATCTATTCTTCATCAATTTTCATCATTTCTGATCTTTCTCTCCCTCTGCTCTCTTCATCAATCTTCTTCGTCTTTCTCTGATCTCCAAATTTCTCTTCTTCTACATCTTCTAATTCTTCCTAGATTTAAAGCTATTTCCTTTTCTCTTCAGCTCTATTTTTAATTTAGTTTTTACTGTGCTTTTCCTTTCTTTCCACCAGACCCCCTCTTCCTCTCTCTGTTCACCATCTTTTAAACACACTCACACACACATTTGTTTATTTTTAAGCTTTTCTTCTTCTATCTATCTCTCCCTCCTCTATTTTCTTCACACATCCCATGGCAGAGATTCTCTTCTTTTGGTGCTCTAAAGGCGGCGTCTACCTCCAAGGCGGGGCGATCCAATCAAAGGCTTGGCGAGGAGACGGCGGCGCTATTCTTCAAATTTCTTAGCTCTATTTCTTCCTTTTCCCCTTAGTTTACTCAAGTTGTAATTTTTAATTTTCATAAGATATTGTACTCTTTTCTTAGCAATAAAAGTTGATTTTGTGCAATTGTTCCTTTTACTTTCTCTCTCTATCTCCTTCCAAATTCTCTTCTCAACCCTCTCATATTCTTTAGATAGTTTTATTTCCACTCAAATTTATTTTCCTTTAGCATAAACTCACTCAAATTTGATTGTCAAAACATAAGGATTTTCTAACTTGCTTAATTGAAAAATATTTCTTCTTCGTGGGATCAACTTGTTCTTACCACTCTACTTAGATTTAATATCTTTTTAGTGAGAGAGTGCGATAATTTTTAAAATTGTGGCATGACTTTTGACGATGAATTTTGTGCATATCATCAATGCCGCTCAACCCTCCGATGCTCCTTGCCCAGAAAGGCAGAAGCAGAAAGGGTCTCACAACATGCCCCGCAACCAAACTACTCTAAGCTCCACCCAAATAGGTGCCAGATGCACGGTGGAGGACCCGCTGTGACGGATCTCAGTCTTCGACAGATTGGGGATGCCCATTTGTCCTGAGAAGCACCCCAAGAAGAAAAGGGTAGCACGCATCATCAACGATGCCATACAGGTATTCACTTGTTACAACACTAGCTAGCAAACAGAGGGGCAGTCCGATGGCTTGAACCAACTGTTGGCACAATTAAAGAGGTCCCACCAGCAAGCTCAAGCCTCGGTGCCACCAGGCCATGTCAGCACCTCCGTTAGGTCACAAGCTCAGGACCACCCCGAGAAAGCACCTACCAAGGACCGCGGTTCCCATGGAAACGACGATTGAGCCAACAACAATGGGTTGGAAGACGAGGTCCAAGACGTGACGCTCAAATTAATGCTGAGGGAAAATCAGCAGTTGAAGACGCTCCTATAGGACCTACTTCGGGAGCAGGACTTGCACCCTCAGCACGCTATTAGACCCCCAGCCGAGGGACAAACCCCTCAAGGCAGGCCCAATGGCACCAATGCTTTTGCCATAGCTACGAGAGCCTCGATAGTAGTGGGGTTTGGCACACCGCGAGCAGAAGCCCATCCGCGATCATTAAACACGCCAAAGCTGAAAAACCTCATTGTGTAGGGGCAGATGATCGAACAAATCATCGAGGTGAAATTTGCCCAGTATGTGGAAGGTGTCACCACTGTAGACCTTTATAGTGTGTCATACATGCTGCATCATCAGCTAAAGAAGCTTCCCCTAGAGTACACCAAAGCCCCAAAGTTGTAAAACTTCAATGGGCAAGGGTCTCCCCAAGAGCATCTAGCCTACTACATGACAGCCATAGGCGAGATAACACTGGATGAGTACTACCTCCTGCACTACTTCGCTACATCACTCACAGGGGCAGCCTTCTAGTGGTATTCCCCCTTAAAGTCCAACTCGGTGGTAGATTGGGCTGACACCCATAACAAGTTTCTGGACCGCTTCCACATGGCTGAGCACAAGATATCGCTGGCAAAGCTCTGCTCTCTCTAGCAAAAGAAGGGGGAGACAGCCCTCGACTTCATCAAATGATGGCGAGACCTTAGCATGAGGTGCATCAACCCTCCAACCCAGGAGGACGCCATCATAATATGTTGAAAAGACTTGTCGGCTAAAGTTAGCGAGAAACTTCTCAGCATAAACATCAAGGGCTTTGATCAACTCAACTCGGCTGTTGCTAAAATCAAGATGTTCTTTGTCAATAACCCCTGCTACACCCTGGCCAAGGGGAAAAAGTTGTGATAATGCCAAGCCAGTAAGGAGATGAATACCATCGAGTTCACTCCTACTAATGGAGGCAACACGGATGTAGGCTCGAGTGGCTCCAACAAGAAGCTAGAAAACAAGCCACCTGCTCTCCCCTTCGCCGAACGGTTGAAGACGCCATACTCCTTCAAGAGGGAGCACATAAAGAGGCTCTTCGAGCACTGGCTGGTGCAAAAGCTCATTAAGATGCCAGAATCTAGATGGCCGACCGACGCCCAGAAAGCTGGCGAGCCCAATTACTATATATGCGTATCATTGCATATTGGGCCATCTCATCAAAGACTGCTAGATCTTCAAGACTGAGATAGAGAAGTTGATCTGAGATGACCTCATGTGGACGCACTTTTAGAACATCAATTAATTTTATTCGTTTGTTCATTTATTTATTCATTTATTTGGTTTATTGAGTGTGTGGGTGTGTCAGTCACAAAGTGACGATTTAATCGGGCTTTGAAGAAGCCACAGGTGCGCGCCGTCTGACTGATCAGACGATTATGAGTGTTGTGTCGGGAAAGAAACCTGCAGTGCCGTAAAGGCGACGACGTTAATTATATCCCATTGGAGAGGGGCAAACCCTTGATTGATGGCCAGGAGAAGGGGCCTTATGGCCTAAAATTAGTGTTATCAAAAATGAGATTAGGGAAATCTCAGACTACGTTTGAATAGACCCCACGTTGGGGTGCATGCGTTCAAAATATGTCGGTCACTCGTGGACCATTTCATATTTGGACGGGAGTCTGCATTTGTAGCGCAATAAAGCCGGAAATAAACTCGTACGAGTGTCTACCGAGTGTACGGCAAGTTTAATAAGAGTGCAGGATTAGATCTCAGTAGAGACAGGTCAAGTTTGACGAACTGTTGACCCGAGCAACGTCGGATCATGGCCATGTCGGGATGATTCTCAAGTTCCAGACTCGACTTAACGGGGCGGTATTGATATTCCTTTCATACCGGGTCTCGGGAGAGTGGGGCTCTGAAACAGACGTTATTATGTTTTGTTTGCTAAGTTATTTAATTTTTCTATTCGGATGCATGGGTGTATTTTTGTTCACTTGTTATTGTATTTTTTTTGTGTTTGATATTTCCTTTGTTTGATTATTGTTACTATATTTCTTGTTTGATTATTCATCCCTTTGAAAGTTGTGTTGTTTTATTTATTTATTATTTTTTTATTTTTTTATTGTTACTGTTAGGTTGTTTGCACCCTCCTATTGCTTATTTTGATTTGTTTCCTTTTTCTTGTTTCTTTTTTTTTAAATTCCCATTTTGATTTTCCCCTTTTGATTTTTTTTTGTTTTTTGTTTGAGAAGTAAAGGAATGAAGGGGGGGGGGTTGATCCAGCGCGCTAATGGGCGCCGGATCACCTCCGCCCCTTTCCTTTGTTCGTTTTGTTTTTTTGTTTTATTTTTTATACACATGGAGAGTGAGTGAATCGGCGCTGGCTGGATGAGAGAGAGAGAGAGCGGCGGAGGTGACTGGTGCGGGGGTGAATCGGCGGGAGAAGGCCCTCGCGTGTGCGCCGGTTCACCCCTGTGTTGGTTGTTTTTTTTTGTTTTAGAATGGGGTTCGGTCGACAGAATCAGTTCGGTCGGTCGACCGAAACACCCAGTGGTGGGAGTGGCCAAGTCGACTCCCCCCCCCCCCCCAAAGTAGCAGAATAAAGGGGTGGAGAGAAGAGGCAAGTTAACTTGGGGACTAGCCAAGTCGACTTGCCCCAAACTGGCCAAAGTTCCTTTTTTTTTTGACAGGCTTCTTATGTTCGTTTTGTAGAATGGATTGTGAGGGGTCTATTAGGCAAATGTGGGGTTTATTATGCTTATGATACATAAAGCTTAATGCATAACGTATGCTTGTGCCTTTCCTTTTTGTTTGGGTTAAGACTCATGGAGCCCCTTTCATTCATTCATTTTTTTTGGTGTTTGTTAGTGAAATGCAGCAGAAAATGCATGCGGGGTTTGAAATGCAGATTTCTTGTGTTCTTAGTCCATGACAGTTCAGACATCTTTCGTTCATAAAAGGGCCCTTTCATTCATTTTGTTCTTTGTTTTTGTTCTTATGGTTAGCATTGTTAAGACATGCGTTTTCTCTTTTTACCGCGTTCCCAACGGAATTTTGGCAGCACCTCCCCCGGACCCGGGGTTTGTGGAGTATAAGAGGGAGACTCACCCACGGAAGGATCCGATGCGGCCTCAAAAATCAAAGGTGAGCTACGAGCAACTGCCCCGTGGCCCGGATTGAGCATGCAAACCCCGAGGACTGGCCTACGAGGGGCTCCAAAGACCCATGGGCAGCGATATCCAAAGTTCGGGAGGTAAGTTCATTGTGTAGCCCGTTATGGAGCAGGTTGCTATTCACTTCTTGAATGAGACTCCCCAGAAGCCTTGCTATGGAGAAGCGAGCTTCTGAGGGACCCGGGGTGATCTCCATAAAGGAAAGAAAAGGGTAATAGCATCTTGAGGGAAGGAGAAGATATATGAAATCTAATTGACTGCAAGGAGGGGACGGAGCCCCCACAACCCATGGGTGTGGGTGAGAGGGCAACCGTCGTCTCCTCAAAAAGGGGGGCATCATACATCCCTTAAGTATAGAGCCAACCGTTCAAAGAAGCAGGAGGGACTGTCTAAGCTAATAGAGGGGGGCAAAGACCAAGCCCATAACATCAAAACAGTGGGATTCTTTTCATTCACTGTCAAAACGACAGAGTAAACGGGAAGCATACATCATGATAGAAAGACAAAAAGAGAAGAAAAAAAAGAATACAAAGATGGGGGGGAACGGAGCACATGCTCCTCCCCCCCTTAACCCTCACCTCTCTCACTCTCTTCTCTCCCATGCCCTTCTTCCTTTCTTCGCTCTGGAGACACAGGCGCATAGACAGGCATTGAATCCCCTCCTCTTTTTCTTCTTCTCATCAGCCAACCGGCGAGAGACCGGAGCCAGTAGAGGTTTCCGTTCTTTTTATAGAGAGAAGAGGTTGGAGGCCTTTGAAACCCTCCACCCCCTTCTTCTTCTCTCTTCACCTCGATCGAGCCCATCAAGTGGCCTGCGTAGGGAGACAGAAGGTAGGCGAGGTGCTTCACGGGGATTGGTCAATGGTGACCGGTGGCTTGTGAGGCATCCCTACGGTGCTCGAAGATTTCCATTTTTGGGGCGTATGAGGAGATGGGAAATCTCTGCGAATGGCTTGCATGGGAGCAGCCAGCGGACAAAGGCGAGCCTCTTGTCAGGCAAGGGAGAATCTTGAAGATCCATTGGGTAGAAGCATGGCCACCGTCAGGGGCTTCCATGTGGGGGCCTCAAGCCCCTCCTTTTCCTTCTTCTTCGTCCTCTATTTTGTTGGGTGTGAGCCGACTCAAAAATAGAGTTCCATGAGGGAGATGGGATGTTTTATCACGCTGTATCAAGAGGAGAGAGGGAGATACGCCGTATCAGGATGCCAAGGGAGGAAGCGCGCCGGTTCAAGGGCGAGTGTGTGCACTGGCACCGTATCAGGTTGGATGGGGGCCATGTGCGCAGTATCAAGTGGCTATGGGGGAGTCCCTTTTCCGCGCTGGTTCAATGGCCAAGAATGTCTGCACCAGTTCAAGCTGGCCTTGGCTGCGCTGTATCACCTTGGAGGGAGAGAAGAGGGCGAGCCAGTTCAAGGCCCATATAGGGGCACCGACTCATGTGGCCATTCAAGGGTATTTTGATAAGCTTTATATTCTTTGTTGTTTCATTGACCCCGGACCTAGCTCAGACAAGTGCTTGGCATCCGATGCTACCTTAGTTTTGATGAACCACTCTCGGCGTGTTTATTTCGAAGCTCCCGGGCTCCAGTTTGCAATTCCGAGTGGCCTCCGGCACGTGCCGAACCCGCGTTAGATTACTCAGGTTTCATCTTGATTCGAACTTTGGCACTGTGAATTGTGTCCTTAAGCCTGTTCCTTGCCTGTGGGGAGTGTCTTCATCGAGTGGGCAATCACTCAAAGTGTTTTTGCCCTCTTTGGACAGCTCTTCGGCCTCCTGTGGACCTTTCCAGCATAATGTGCGCCCCGATTAGGTCACTCGGGTTGTATGTTGACATTGCCTTGTCACCCTGTTTTGAGGGGCCAAGAATATTTCTTCGGCTCGGGAAGCTTCCGCATCAGGTGGCGGACCACCATGTGTGTCACCTTTTGTTTCTGCGTGCGTCAGCATGTGTGCATGCATACTTCTTCTTTTCCTTCTCCGTTGCCCTCATTCGGCTCGTAGTAGTTTGGAGATTTTTTTTGGTGTCCACACCTCATCATGATGAAAAGCGATCTCGTCGATCCTCTACAACCTCATGCTTGGACCAGGCCGAACAAGACAGCTAGCGCAATCCATTACGCGGTGAATGTAATCCACAAGATGGACCCATCCTCCCTCTCCGACTTCGAAACAAAGGAGGCTGACACCAGTCAAGTTGAGTACAGGCCATGGTATTTGGGCTGGAGAACCAAAGAGCTCTTCGACATCATTGTTAGGAGAGGACAAATCATGGCGCACTACCCATCGACATACTACATCCAAGCAGATCGAAGACACCCTTAGTACTGTGAGTTTCATGCGAGAATCTCACATTCGATCAAATCCTGCAAGGAGGTCTGTTGACGATATAAAATTTATAGGCATTTTAAATATTTACATGGAGAAATTGACTAAAAAATGGTCAATATTTCATCACACAGTTCAAACTTGAAGATGAATATCAGAAAATTAGAATATGTCAGGCCTGTGAGTAGTGAGAAGAAAGGAGAGGAAGGGGGACCCTCTTATAGGGGCGGCAGCCCCACCTGGAGCAAGTGGGGGAGCTCACCAACCCAAGGTGGTCCAAGTGGGGGCAGCCAACGCCATCACTTGGATGAAACACTAAAAGGAGCGCCTTCCTACCTAGACGAAATACCCAATCGAGCGCCCCTCACCTGGATGAAATGCTCAAAGGAGCGCCCTGACAAAACCCCAATTCTAGCACCGTACCACCTGATCAACTACCAGTTTGAGCGCCCTGGTCTGCCACCCTAACAAAATCTCAATTACAACACCTTACCACCCTGACCAACTACCAGTTCGTGCGCCCTGCTCTGCCACCCTAACAAAACTCCAATTCCAGCGCCCTACCACCCTGACAAACTGCTAGTTCAAGCACCCTGCCCTGCCACCCTGAGTGAAAACTCATTCCAACGCCACCCACCCTAAGGAAATCATGAATCGAGTGATTCCGCTCCACGCTGCAGCTGGAACAACTAAGGGCGCTCACCGCCCCCAGCTTAACGAACTGAAGGCGGTGGTGAAGGCAAGGTGGACCTCCTGCATCGCCCAGCGCCTCTAGTTGGTGCAAGTGTCTCATACTAGCGCACCCAACACCCTTACCCAATGCCTATAAATACAGGGGTGAGGAAAGCCAGAAAATAGACGAACACAAAGAGGAGAACACTAAAGAGGACACAGAGCAACCTGGAGCTGAAGCATTTCTGATTCTCTGAATGTTCTATATGCGATCTTTGGGGTAATGCCGCTGCTGCCTTGTTGCTGCCAAGATTAACGTCATCTTTTGAAAGATTACATTTACTAAAAAGAGACTCTACCCCAGGCGTTGCCAGCCAGTTGATACATTTATAAGAAAAGAAAATAAGATCTTCTTCGGCTCAGTTCATATGGTCTAGCTTCCCTTATTAGTTCGGCCTAGTCTGCACCCCTAATCGAGTCGAATCAGGTCATGCTAGCCCATGCAGGTATCCAGCTGCTCCAGATTATTTCGTTCCTCTGGTTAGCTACACCAGTTGACTCATTGTCTTTCGACAACTCCAGTCTCTCAACCCCCCAGTTACATAACTCCCCCCAGCTGATTCAGTTGTAGCAATTCCAGTTGACCCAGCCTCCCATATTAACACCTCAGTTTATTTGCCCCGGCTCACCCAACCCTTCAAGTTTGCACAACTGCTCCAGTTGATAGAATTATTTTCACCCCTTTGAGCTTACAGCTTGTACAATCAACCAGCTTCCTGTTGGATGCACTCTCGAAAACGTTCATCTTTTTTATCATTTTATCATCTTTTTTTGTTCTTGGTTTATTTGGTTTTATTAAGTGCGTGGGCGTGCCAGTCACCAAAGTGACAGTTTATTCGGGCTTCAAGATTGGGATGGTCTGAAGCCACGGGTGCACTCCGTCTGACTAACCAGACGATATGGGTATTAGGTCGGGACTAAAATCCGCCGTGCCATAAAGGTCACAGCGTTAATTACATGTCCCCGAAGGGGAGAAAACCTTTGATTAAACGCTAGGAAGAGGGCCCCTCGGGCCTAAGATTGATATTAATGAAAGGAGTGAGAAATCTGAATTTTAGTAAAACATCTCTCATTGAGGGGTAAACATTTGAACAAAGCCGGTCATTAATTGACCAATTCATGCTTAGACAAGAGTCCCAATTTATGAGTAAATATCTGCCAACAGTATGGCAAGTTTGATATTTGGGAATATATCCCAATGGAAAAATGTTAGATGTAGTGGGCTATTGGCCCAGAGTAGAGTCAAGCCATGACCATGATGGGACAACATGACCTGCAAAGGCCTCATTAATATCCCCTTTGCATAGGGTCTAAGGGCGGAGGAGCCCCGATCAAATGACCCCAAATTCTTAAAGGAAGTGTTGGTGTTCATTTTCACCACTTCCAAGTTTTATGCCACCATCATTATGATTTTATCATTATATTTATTATCATTGTTCATGTTTGTCATCTTTCATTTCTATATATATTCTTTTTTTTTTAGCACACAGGGCACAATCTACTGCAGAGGAGTGGGTCGACGTAGGCAGGGGATCAGGTCGATGGAGGGTGAGCTCTGAACTGACCCAGTGCATAGCTGTGTCGACCAGCAATATGTTGTGTCGACGCAGGGGTGCCATAGAGACCAATTAAGTACATGGCTGTGTCGATGCAGCAATGTGCCGTGTCGACGCGGGGGGTATCCCGGGCTGGCGTCTGGCTTTGCTACGTTGACGCGGCCTGGCCGCCGAGTTGACACACTCTTCTGGCGGTGCACGAGCCTGCTATTTTTTCCTTCTTTCTTCGCCTATCTATGCTTATGTTTTAGCCATGTCAAGGTGGTTAGATTCATATTTCCTTTGTTTCAGTCTCATCATTCTTTCTTTCTTTCTTTTTTTAGTTTCCTTTCTTTTAACCATTTTAGAGGTTGAAAAAGGGGAGAGATGCATGATGAGCCTATTAAATAGAAATTTCGTTTATTGATTTGCTTCAAGGGCTTGTTTCTTGCATTATCTTTCCTTATCTTTGTGCATAGATGTATGAGGGAGCATGCATTCAGGGGAGAGTGCAGGTATGTGTACACGTATATGCATGGTATGAGAGGAAGGTAATAAAAAAGCTGCCAGAAGGCAGTTAGCGGGTCAGTAAACGGGTGCGTCGACCTGGCCTACCTCATGCGTCGACGCACCCAGGATTCGGTCTACCGAAATTATAGATTGGTCGACCAAACCCAATGGCAAGTTGACCCAGAAGTAGGGGCGGGTCGACTCCCCTCCTTGGCTCATTATTTGATACCAATTGACCATAACATTCAAGCATGCATGGCTAGTCTTTTCATATGGCTCAATTCACATGCATGATGCATGCATGATTCATTGTGGATGTTAATTAATTGCTCAATGTTGAGGAATGCACAAGGAAGTAGTTTTAATCATGCTCATGCAGCTTTAGCAAGGGTTAATGTGAATTGTATGATGCATGTAGGGTGTTTTGCTTTATTCTCAGCAGAATGTTATTGCTAGGCAGCGACCAGATTCAAGGGGAGTCGACCCAAGGGGTCGACCCCTACTGTACCAGACCTCAGGTCGTTCTAAGTCCAAAAAATGCCTGGATGCATGAGTAAATGCCCATATGAGCATGCTCTCTGTGTGATTTTTATGCTGTCATTATTCAGCTATTTTTATAGACGGCTGATTGCTTCTTTCTTTTATTCTTTTCCTTGCTTTTCATTTCTTTTAAGCTGTTCTCTTTTCTTGATTGTTGCCAACGGAGCATCATATCCACAGGATCAAAAACTCTTTTTGTTTAGTTGTTCTTATGGATTGTTGATTATGTCTTTCTTTTGTTCCTTTTTCTTCTTTTCATTTCTTTCAAGCTGTTTTTTTATTGCTCCCAGCGTAACACATGGTCCCATTTTCTGTTCAGATATGTTCCTCCAGCTTTGTTCTTTTTGTTCTGTTCATATGTTTGTCATCAGTCCATTAAGTCCACAATTCTGACAAAAATTGGGCAGCACCTCCCCTAGACCAGAGCGTTTGGGGGGTGAAAAATGGGAGCACATCCACGGAGGTCCCGAGATGGCCCCTAAAATCAGAGTAAGCCAAGAGTGGCTACTCTATATCCCAAGTTGGGCAGGGAAGACCCCGAGGACTGGCCTACGAGGGGGCTTCGCTGACCCAGGGATGGTTGCATTTCCAACCTTGACATGTGCATTATGTTGCTGCTGGCTTCCTGGCCATCAATATCCATCCCTTCGATGAAGAGTCCTCCAGAGATCATGCTATGGAGAAGCAAATCCCTGGGGACTTGAGGGTGGTCAAATAGAAATCTAAGCATTGTGAAAGTGGTTTGATCGGAGGAATCATCAAAGCATTATGCTAAGGTTGAAGTAGTGGACTGTACCCCTTCGCAATGACAGGTCCATACTTACGATTGCCTTCAGAAAAAACCGAAAGAAATACATTATAGTCCCAATGTGTGAGGCCACGGATCATGCTGAGAGTACTAGCAAACCCGTGTCCCAGGTGGAAACATGAAGCTATGATGCTTGAAACATTGGCATGCTGTAGACTATGGAAAGCGTGAATAGAGCAAAAGTAGAATTCATGTGGGGTGTTGGCCCGTGCAGTGCAGAGGGTACAAAGGGGGCTTGCTGCCACCCTCTTGCAGAAAAAAAATGATACAGATATGTAAGTGTGAAGGTTCGTTGAACAGGACTCTGCTAGGCATTCACGTAAATAGAGAAGTGTTTGTGAGTGGTCAACTTAGAGACGAAGGTGATTTTTATGCTTTGAACAACAACTACTTAATGAATGAAGATTGAGTGAAAGGAAAAGTAGAGAACACATAGTTTATGGCGGTTTTAGGACTAGGCCAATTCTCCCACAACCCATGGACGTGGGTGAAAGGGCAGATGACTATTTTCCACTGAAAATCCCATGTACCGAGCGGTAAGAAATTATGCATACCAAGCAGACAGAGAACATGCAAATTAAATGCACAAAGTAGACTTGAGTCAACACGGACAACTAGGACCCATCTAGGATACAAGAGAAGGGATTATGAAATTAGTATTGCCCTTAAGGGCGTTAACCCACTGGGGGTTGGGGATGGCGCACTAAAACCAGTTTCGCGTAGGGAGTAGAATGAGGCATGAAAATAGGTCCTCCTCTAGCAAATCAGGGGAATAGGAATGCAGACCCAATCCATTGCAATTGGATAGGCTGGATCCGAACCCCCCTCCTTTGTGATATAGCACTCTTCTCTGATGATGAAGAAAAGGGAAGAAGGGAAGTATAAACAATAGAATCATAGTGAACTAATCAGAAAGAAATCTGCAAGGCTAAGCATATTTGAATCAGAGCACGATAGAAGTGTTTTCATCCATTCCTTGAGACAGAAAAGGTTCATCATCCCAAGACCAATAAGTCTGGGAAGCAATAAAATAACAAAATAAGAACATCACCGGATTACACAATAGGGAAAGAAAAGAAAGTACAGGAAATAAAGAAGAGAAGGGGAGGGGTGAGCATTGACTCCATCCCCTCCTTGAGCAGCACCTCTTCTTTCCCTCTCTTCCTACCTTCTTCCTCTTCGCACAGGAGCAGTAGCAGCTTGAATCACTCTCAGGAAGCTTCGAATAGCTAGCCAGCGGGGGGGGGGCTTTCTTCAGGGCATTGCCCTCCTTTTATAGCAGCAGTAGGGGGTTTTCTTTTTCCTCAAGGCAGGGGGCCAGGAATAATCTCCAATCATTAGAGATCTCCTAGCCACGCATCCTGTACAGCCTCCACGCGCCTTCTGGAAGCCGGCGTCGCCGTACGGAGCTGGGATCACGTGCCACGATCGAATCCCACGGTGGGTAGGGTTTCTTCACGTTGAGGGTGCGTTGACGCAGCATGTTGGCACTAGCTATTTTTTCCTATTTTGTCTTCGAGTGCATCAACGTAACTAGGGTTGTGCGTTGACGCAGTCCGTCATCTGGCTTGATTAGCAGTTCTATTTTTTTTCAAAGGTGCGTCAACGCAGCTGGGGTTGTGCGTCGACGCTGCCTTTATCCAGTGTCTTTTTCAGCAGTTCTGTGCGGTGGAGTCGACGCAGCCATGTGAGTGTGTCGACCCATCTTCCTCTTCTTCTACAGCTGACTCTTCTTGGCTTTTTGTGCCAATTTTTATGCGTCAACAAATGCCCCCAACCCGTGGGTGGCACGGACGAGGGACGAGTGTGCGGGACACATGGGTGTATGCTGTCGAAGCAAGGAACATAGGTTTTGTATATAGGACTAGAAGGAAGGCCTGCAATGATGAATTAGGGTGGACCTCGGTGGGACTAGATTAGCCAACTCTAGTAAAGAGTCAGGTGCTAATCATGGTGGTATCATTGGCATTGGGTGTATGCCAACGCAAGGATTTTTGTTTTAATCCAGCTTTAGATGGAAGGTCTAAGCCGTTGGGTTATAGCAGTTGGTCCCGACAAGATGTCAAGCACCAGCCCTGATAAGATCATTGGCATAGGATATATGCCAACACAAGGAAATTATTTAAGCCGGTCTTAAACAGAAGGTCTAAGTTGTTGGGTTTTAGCGATTGGTCTCGATAGGAAGTCAAGCACCAACCTTGATGAAATCATTGGCGTAGGATATATGCCAACGCAAGGAAACTGTTTAAGCCGGTCTTAGAGGAAAGGTCTAAGCCGTTCAGTTATAGCGGCTGGTCCCGACAAGAAGTCAAGCACCAACCTTGATGAAATTATTGGCATTGGGTATATGCCAACGCAAGAATATTATTTAAGCCGTGTCCGGTTAACTCTTGGGTCGAATGGCACGAAAATGTCAGGATAAGAAGCCGGTCTTAGACGGAAGGTCGAAGCCGTTGGATTTTAGCGGCTGGTCCCGACAAGAAGTCAAGCACCAACCTTGATGAAATCATTGGCATTGGGTATATGCCAACGCAAGGAAATTATTTAATCCAGTCTTAGATGGAAGGTCTAAGTCATTGGGTTATAGCGGCTGGTCCTGACAAGAAGTCAAGCACCAACCTTGATGAAATCATTGGCATTGGGTATATGCCAATGCAAGAATATATTTTAAGCCGGTCTTAGATGGAAGGTCTAAGCCGTTCGGTTTTAGCGGCTGGTCCCAACAAGAAGTCAAGTGCCAACCCTGATGAAATCATTGGCATAAGATATATGCCAACGCAAGGAAATTGTTTAATCCGGTCTTAGATGGAAGGTCTAGGCCGTTGGGTTATAGCGGTTGGTCCCGACAAGAAGTCAAGCGCCAACCCTGATGAAATCATTGGCATAAGATGTATGCTAACGCAAGGAAATTGTTCAAGCCGGTCTTAGATGGAAGGTTTAAGCCATTAGGTTATAGCGGTTGGTCCGAACAAGAAGTCAAGCACCAACCCTGATGAAATCATTGGCATAAGATATATGCCAACACAAGGAAATTGTTTAAGCCGATCTTAGATGGAAGGTCTAAGCCGTTGGGGTTATAGCGGCTGGTCCCGACAAGAAGTCAAGCACCAACCTTAATGAAATCATTGACGTTAGGTATATGCTAACGCAAGGATATCATTTAAGTCAGTCTTAGACGGAAGGTCTAAGCCGTTGGGCCGTATTGATTCTCGTAGTGAAAATCACGATGGGACTGATAATGATATCGTCAACATTGGGTTTATGCTGATGCAAGGATTCAGGTTTAATCTAGACATAGACTGAAGGTCTAAGCCATATTCCTCGGTTAAGACCAAAAGGCCATGGGCACCGAGTTAACGAAATCATCGGTAATGGGATCATACTGATGCAAGGAAATCGGGTGCTTCTGACTTAGACGTAAGGTTGAAGTCACAAGCCCTCGGCTAAGATGAGAAGAGGTCGTGGGTGCTGAGTAAAGTGGTATCATTAGTGCCGGGATGGTACCGACGCAAGGAAATCGGGTGTTGCTGACTTAGACGTAAGGTCGAAGTCATAACCCCACGGCTAAGACCAGAAGAGGTCATGGGTGCCGAGTAAAGTGGTATCATCGACATTGGTACAATGCTAAACAAAGACTCACCTATTTCGGTGGGGTCGAAAGCTGATGTGAGGTAGCGACTCATTACAAGAGTCTTGAAGTACATGCTTGTTCATTGTGGAATGTGGGTTTTAGCTGATTGCCGAACAGAGCAGTGGCACATGATATAGCTTTAGGTGCTTCTCATTGAGGGATAGAAATTGAACTTCCCCTCGATGGTTGATGATGAAGTAAGCTCCGCCTTCGTAGACTTTCTGGACCACATAGGGTCCTATCCAATTCTCATTTAATTTTCCTTTTGGATTGGCTGCAATCACTTCTTTTTTTTTTTACCATGACGAGGTCTCCTTTCTTCAATTCACGCTCTTTGACAAGCTTGTCGAAGGCGCGCGCCATACGGGCTTGGTAGACCTGTATGTTTTGTTGGGCTTTGAGCCATTGCCCTTCTAAATCGGAGAGCTCCTCTAGTCTTCTTTCCATATTTGCCTAGCCATCTTTGATCAGTTAATGCTGGATTGCGACCCGCAACGAGGGTATCTCCAGCTCTATCGGGACGACTACTTCAGAGTCGTACACCTGCGAGAATGGTGAGAAACCCGTCGAGGTCTTGTACATAGTGCGGTATGCCCACAGCGCCTCGTGCATCTTGTCTTCCCAGTCCTTCTTACTAGAGCTTACTGTCTTAGCAAGAAGTGTGCAGAGGGTTTTGTTGAAAGCTTCAGCCAACCCGTTTGCTTGTGGGTTATACGGAGTGGATGTCCTCTAGTTAATCTTGAATTTATCAGCCAGCTTGTAGACATTCTAGTTCTGAAAATGGCTTCCGTTGTCAGAGATGATTCGATCGGACACGCCAAATCGAAATATAATGTTTCGACTCACAAATCTGACCATGATTTCACCCGCCACTTCTTTTAGAGCTATAGCCTTTGCCCATCGGGAGAAGCAATCTGATGCTACTAGAATATATCTGCATCCTGATGAGGACGGGGGTAGCGGGCCCCCGACATCGATGCTCCATTGAGCAAATGGCCAGCTAGGTGCTATCAGATGTAGATGTATCGGGGGTCTTCTTGGGACCGTAGCATGTTCCTAGCATTTATGATATGACTTGGCATACTTGTAGTAGTCATCGACCATAGTTGGCCAGTAATATCCCAATTTCTTGATTTCAATCTTCATCTTCGGCCTGGCTTGATGGGCACCAGCTGATCCAGCATGAACTTCCTTCATGACCGTCCAAGCCTCCTCCATTGATAGATATCGGAGGAGTACTTTTCTTTTGGCATCCGCCATAATCTGGAACAAAGTCTCGTTCCTGAATTCATAAGAACTTTTTGTTCTGATCAATTTGATCTTCTCTTCCCTTTGCTTGGGCAGTTGCTGGTATTTAAACCACTGTATCAGAGGTTCCCGCTAGTCGGGCGAGCCAACTACTTCTGCCGTTTCAGCTTCACATTCTTCTTCACCTGGCTCCTCTATCATGCTGGGAACTTGGCATTTGTTTATCATAGTGATATTGAGAGCTCCATCTGGCAAGACTGCCAGCGAGCTTGCTAGCTTTGCTAGTGCATCTACTTGAGCATTTTGGTTCCGGTCGACGTGGCCTATTTCAATGAAGTAGAATCGCTGCATGAGCTTCTTTGCTTTGGCACAATAAGGCAGCAATTTGGGCTTTCGGACATCAAACTGTCCTTGTATCATAAGCATTGAATCACCGAATGCTTGTAGCATCTGGATCTCCATATGAAGAGCAATCTGTGTTGAGTCTCCTTGAATGATTTTGATGATAACAAAACTCAGAGTAAGGTTTTATCTCGGTCCGTGTCAATGGAATCAAAACACCAGTCAAGGGGATTTAAGTTTGCGGTTAAAATTTCCTGTGGAATGCTCTAAAGGTTCTTTTTGAATAAATGTTTTCAAACTGCATTAATTAAGTCAACAAACTCCAAAATGCTTGAAACTAACATCCACTTAAAGCCATTGTTGCTTAGATATATTTCGTTGGGCTAACAATTCATTTTTTGCAGGTCTAGGATATTCCGGTCGACCAACATACCAGGGGCGGTCGACCAGAATCGCCAAAACCTAAAAAAGCCCAACTCTGCAGGTTTCGGTCGACCGCCACCTATGGGCCGGTCGATCGATTTTTCCAGCAACGAAATCCTCAACTCCTGTAAAATTTCGGTCGACCGCCCCCTTTGTTCTAGTCGACCACCAGCCCCGAGGCAGCCCTTTTTGACTTGCTGGTTCAAGCTCGAGAAGAGAGATTTTCTCCCAATTGTTTAAACCTATTGCCCCCAACCAAGCCTAATTTGTGGATCTGGTCTGGGGGGTGTCTCTTGACCACCCAATATCTATAAAAGATCTCATTGGGGCCATAAACCCTAAGGCTTTTCAAGGAAGAACAAGGGGAGGCTATCAAGGAAGAAGGAGCTGGTACTGTAGTCATGAACAGTGATTCGTGGAGAACTCTTCATCCAGGAGTTGAAGTCTTCAAGGGCAAATCTGCATCCAAATCAAGTGGAGATCGAGCTGAGAGCAAGCTTCATCCCATACCACCTTCATCCATTAAGGGGGAGCTTGTTTTGTGTTTTCACTTTCTATTCTTCTTCTTCCATTCTTGTTTGAGCTGAGTTGTGTCTTATTGTAACCTTCAATCACTTGTGTGTGTGTAGATCTAGACAGATCCGTGTGTGTGTGTGAGTTCTTCGTTGTTCTTCACCGTTCTTGTGTGTCGGTGCTCTTGCACCTTCGTGGGAGTTCTATACTCTTCACGTGTGTGTGTGTGTGTTGTTGTTGATCTTGTAACTTCCTACAAGATAGTGTGTGAATCCTCACCGTGAGTGAGGGGTGGACGTAGGTTGCAGTTGTTGCATCCGAACCACCTAAAAATCATGGTGTTCTGTGTGGTTTGCTCCTTATCTCCTACCTCCATTCTACTCTAGCTTTTGCATGTTACGTTATCACTTAGTTCCTTTGTTTAGATCTAGCTTTACTAACCCTCTACGGGAGATCTCTGGTATATCGAAAGGTACCTTCTGATCGACACGGTTAGTCCTGTCGGGAGGAAGATATCTTGTGTGAGAGAATCTTCAGATTCCCGGACTCCACCTGGTACCAAAGAACTACTATAGGGGTTGTTTTAGCTAGATCCATTTTGTATTTCATTAGTTCTATTCTTGCTTGTTGTTTGCCCTTCTTATATATCTTAAATTTGTTAAAAGTTCTTAAAATCTGTTATCACCCAATTCACCCCCCCTCTTGGGTGTCATTGATCGTGGGACTTCAATTGGTATCAGAGCTAAGGCTCTATCTTTCACAGATCTAATGATCTAGAGTCAGATCCAGATCAATGGCAAACAAGAGTATGATGCCCGAGGGTCACTCTATTAACCGCCCTCCCTTCTTTGATGGTTCAAACTACTCGTACTGGAAAAACAGAATGCATGTTTTTTTGAGGGCTCAAGAGTACGAAGTTTGGAGAGTTGTGGACAAGCGTCCTTACAAACTCGGGGATGATGAAGAAAAATGGACACCCGAAGAAATTAAAAAATGCACTGTTAATTTCAATGCTATGAATATTATGCAATGTGCGATACACCCTAACAAATTTTCTCATGTTTCCATGTGCATCTCAGCTAAAGAAATGTGGGACAAACTGCGTCTCATATATGAGGGGACGTCCGAGGTCAGGGAGACCAAGGCCAACCTTCTGGTCCGAGATTATGAGCTCTTCAAGATGAAGCATGAAGAGACAATTTCAGAAATGTTCGCAAGGCTAACTGAGATCACGAATGGTCTCAAAAGTCTTGGGAAAGATTACACTAATTCTGAGCTCGTGAGAAAAGTACTAAGATCCCTCCCCCCTATGTGGCACACCAAGGCCACCGTCATTAAAGACTCAAAGAATCTGTCCACACTTAGTCTCGATGAACTCATAGGGTCACTCATGACCTATAAGATAAATATGAAGAGGATAGTGGAGGAAGATATCAAGAAGAAGAAGGTGATTGGATTGAGAGCTCATCAATCCGATGACGACTCCCAAGAAGAAGAATCCAGTGACGGGAGCAACGAAGAAGAAGAATTGGCTATGATCACTCGCCAAGTGAAAAGATTTCTGAGGAAGAAGAGAAACTTCCAAGATAACTTCAGAAAGGGGCAAAGGAAGCCCACTCAAACCAAGGGTCAGTCGAGCAAGCTGAGTAGCATCATATGCTACGAATGCAAGAAGCCCGGGCACATGAGAGGAGAGTGCCCAGATCTAAAGAGAAAATTCAAGAAGGACAAGAAGCCCAAAGCTATGGTCGCCATATGGAGCGACGAAGAGGATGAACCATCCGACGAGGAGATTCAAGAACTGGTGGAGAGCTTGTGTCTCATGGCACATGAAGATGAGACTCCGGAGGTAAACTCTGACCCTAATTTCATTTCGAATTTACAATGGGAATCTGAATATGAGAAACTATACTTGAAATATAAGAAAATCAGGTCTGAAAATAAAGATCTCAAGAAAAAGATTGATGAGGATATCTTTGTTAAATTTGAGAAACTGGAACAAGAGTGGTTTGAATTAACTGAAGAAAAAGAAAGTTTACTGCAAATAATTTTAGATATTGAAAGAACCAAAGAAGAGATTTCATGTAAAATGTCTGAAATTGAAAAAGTGTGTGAAAGACTGAAAAAAGGAAGAAGAAGTTCTGAAATCCACAAATTCAGAACTTGAAAGGAGAAATGAGATTTTGGGTGAAGAAGTGGCTGAACTTCAGTCCACCTTGTCTAGGTTTGTTAAAAGGAAACAAAACCTAGATAACTTGTTGGGGATTAAGGTTAACTTCCAAAAGGAAGGTTTGGGGTATAGTCCTCAAAACAAAAAATCCTTCGAGCGTAAGATCACCACATCCCATGTGCAAGAAAAAGGAAATGATTGTGCGTCATATTCATACTCTAAGCCAATACATGTTCAATCAAAATCACGCCAATTTCCAAGAAGGTCTTCAAATGTAAATTACTTTCATTGTGGTCGTTTTGGACATATTATTGCTCATTGTTGGTTTAGACAAAACTCACCAAGAAATCATGCATTTTGGACCAAGAAAAGATATGCACGGAATTGGACTAACTCTCATGGACCCAAACTAGTTTGGGTATCAAAAACAATTGCATGAGAATTTTTCTTTCTTGCAGATATGTCTTGAAGCTAGGGAGAGCAAATGGTACTTAGATAGCAGCTGTTCAAGGCATATGACATGGGATAAGAAGGTGTTCTCTACACTGCAAGATAAGGATGGAGGTTCAGTTATCTTCGGAGGAAAGGACAAAGGTAAAATCATTGGGATCGGCAACATAGGTAAGAATTCTGAAATTCTTATTGAAGATGTGCTTTTGGTGAAAGGTCTAAATCACAATCTGTTAAGTATAAGTCAACTGTGCAATAAGAGTTTTAAAATTATTTTTGATGAAATCCACTGCATTGTCATGAACAAGAACATGAGATCAAATTTATTGGAAAAAGGAATAACAATGTCTATACTGTTGATATTGATAATGTCTCGTGTGATGATTTTTGCCCGATAGCAAATAATCATGAAAATGCATGGTTATGGCACCGAAGATTAGGTCATGCTAGTTTTGGAGTAATCTCCAAGTTGTCTAGACATGACTTAGTGAATGGATTGCCAAAATTAAAGTTTGAAAGTGATAAAATTTGTGAAGCTTACACAAAAGGCAAGCAAACATGAATATCCTTCAAAAATAAAGATATTGTTTCTACCGCTAGGCCCTTGGAATTGCTGCACCTTAATCTCTTTGGTCCAACTAGGACTTCTAGCCTAGGAGGAAAATCTTATGGTTTTGTGATTGTTGACGACTTTTCCAAATTTACATGGGTGCTCTTTTTAGCCAATAAAAATGATGACGTGACGGAATTTCAAGTTTTTGTAGGAAAGTTCAGAATGATAGAGGTTATCTTATCACTATCATTCAAAGTGATCACGATGGAGAGTATGAGAATCATGATTTTAGCAAGTTTTGTGAAGAGTAGGGATACACGCATAATTTTTCATCACCAAGGACGTCTCAACAGAATGGAGTGGTGGAGAGGAAAAACAGAACCCTGATAGACATGGCACGGACCATGTTAAGCGAGAATTCCCTACCCAAATACTTTTGGGCTAAGGCGGTGAGTACAACATGCTATATCATCAACAGGGCAATGGTAAGGCCCATCTTAAAGAAAACTCCTTATGAGCTGTACAAAGGTAAGAAATCAAAAATTTCTCATCTTAAACCCTTTGGATGCTCATGTTTCATCTTGAACAATGGTAAGACCAATCTAGGAAAGTTTGATGAGAAAAGTGACAAAGAAATTTTCCTAGGTTATGCACTTAACTCTAGAGCTTACCGATTATTCAATAAGAGGACTTTGGTTGTTGAAGAAAGTCCTCATGTGATTTTTGATGAATCTGAGTTAAAACTAACAAACCAATCTATTCAAATTATGGATGCAGATGAGGATTTCAAAAGTTCGAATGATGTCAAGGCCAAGGATGAGCCTACTGAAGGGGGATCCAGCAAAAGTGAAGAAGATGAGGACCCCTCAATTGAAACGCTTCAAGAACAGCAAGTGCAGCACCCGGAATTGCCAAGATCATCCACTCTTCTAAAATATCACCCTGCTGAAAATATCATAGGTAATCCTAAAGATGGGGTAAGAACTAGATCCTCTCTAAGGCAGGTAGAAGAGGAGGATTTGATTGCCTTAATTTCACAAGAGGAGCCTAAAGACATTCATGATGCCTTGTAAAATGAATCCTGAATCCAGGCTATGCATGAAGAGTTGCACCAGTTTGAAAGAAACGAAGTGTGGACTCTTGTGCCACATCCTAGAAATCAACCCGTAATAGGAACCCGATGGGTTTTTAGAAACAAGCTGAATGATACGGGTGTGGTTGTTAGGAATAAGGCCCGGCTTGTAGCCAAGGGGTATAGCCATGAGATGGGGATTGATTTTGATGAGTCTTTTGCCCCAGTTGCTAGGCTAGAAGCAGTCTGGATTTTATTGTCATTTGCTTGCTCATTGAACTTCAAATTGTTTCAAATAGATGTTAAACTTGCCTTTCTTAACGGGTATATCAAAGAAGATGTTTTTGTAGAACAACTTCCAGGCTTTGAAGATTGCAAACATCTACGACATGTGTACAAGCTCCAGAAGACGTTGTACGGGCTCAAGCAAGCACCAAGGGCATGATATGAAAGGCTCACTTCATTTCTGACTGAAAATGGATTCAAAAGAGGTAAGGTTGATCAAACACTCTTCACAAGGAAATCAGGTAAAGATATATTAGTAGTTCAAGTGTATGTTGATGACATAATTTTTGGAGCTACTAATAATACTTTATGTGATGAATTTGCAAGAATAATGCAAGGAGAGTTTGAAATGAGTCTAATGGGTGAACTAACCTTCTTTCTTGGATTGCAAGTAAAACAAACACCCGAGGGCATCTTCATAAACCAAGCCAAGTATACAATGGAGCTGTTGAAGAAATATGGGATGGCGGAAGCAAAACCCATATCAACTCCGATGGCCACAACCATGAAGTTGGATAAAAATGAAAATGGTAAAATAGTAGATCCTACACTGTTTCGAGGTATGATCGAATCACTACTGTATTTAACAGCATGTTGCCCTGATATTCAGTTCAGTGTATGTCTTTGTGCTCACTTTCAATCATGTCCAAAATAATCTCATCTAATGGCTGTTAAACGAATTTTTCGTTATTTGATTGGCACACTAGACTTTGGCTTGTGATTTCCGATCGGTAGTTCATTTGATTTGATTTCATATACCGATGCCGATTATGTTGGTTGCATTGTTGATCGCAAAAGTACTAGTGGGTAATGTCAATTTCTTGGTGGTTGCCTAGTTTCATGGGCCTCTAAGAAACAACATTCAGTAGCTCTCTCAACGGCCGAGGCTGAATATGTAGCCGTCGGAAGTTGTGGAGCCCAAGTACTTTGGATCAAAAATCAATTGCTTGATTTGGATGTTGAAATAAAATGTGTTCTAATTTTGTGTGACAATATTAGTGCAATCAGTTTGTCAAAAAACCCCGTTCAACACTCTAGGACAAAGCATATAGACATTCGGCACCATTTCTTGAGAGATCATGTAGGCAAAGGGGTCTTTGAGCTGAATTTTATTGATTCTCATAACCAATTGGCCGATATCTTCACCAAGCCCTTAAACCAGGAGCAATTCAACAAGATTAGAAGGGAACTTGGCATGTGCAAGGGTGAGGGCATACACACTTAGGTCTGCATTAGGATGAGTGATGCATATCAGAAGCATAAAGGGTAGATAGTGTGACATGCATCACCATGTTGTGTGTTTTTACTCTTTTCTGTATGATACCATCCTGCATGCGTGATTGTATATTTTTATCTATATACCCCTCCTTGAAAAATTCTAAAACCCAATACTCCTTGAAAAATAAATGTAGGTAAATGACCTAGGGACACTAGGCAATAATTGAGGGGGAGCTTTTAGAAAAACCTCGTTCGTTGATTCTTCAGAAGTCATTTACTAAAATTCTCCCCAAAGAAGCAAAAAAAAAGAAAAAAGAAAACAAAAAGAAAACAAAAGGGGCATGAATACCTACCAGTGAAGGGAGCTCAAATAAGGCAGGAGATATGGAGGCATTCAGTTTATAAAAAAATTCAAATAGGGGTTTTTGGGCTAATCGACCATTCCGGTCGACCGGCCCACCCGGTGCGGTCGACCGAAATTGGCGACCGCTCCAACCGGGACCCGACCGCCCCCCCTACTTAAGGGGCTTTCTCCCCTTCTTCACTCATTCTATCCCACTCACTCTCTCTCCCTGATGTGACACACCCTTGGACTTTAGCAAGCAAGCACAATCGCATTCAAAACGGGCCAAGTTGGGCCACCGCTCTATCGTCACTCACCCAAGCCCGGGGTGACTTGGCAATGCCAAGGTGAGGATGTGGGGGGTGGGCCCTTACTGGTAGAGGGCCAGCAAGGCCAAGACTTGATTCCCAATGGGTGGGGATGCCCAAATCAAGGGGGCCGACAAAGTGCCAAAGGCACCGGTTGCAATTTTCCCACTGTGAGCACTCAAGTTTATGGGGCTTGAGGATCGGGCTCTCATTCGCATAACCAGCGGAAGTAAGAACTAATATTGAAAGACAAGCACTAAGTGGAGTGATGGTTTGAGCACTTACTCGACCGGTTTGAAGAAACCGGTCCCGGTTGGAGACGAGGGCGAGCGGGGAGGCGAGTGGATCCCCACACGCCGCGGCGGTGTCGCTTGACCTGCCCAAACAAATTACACCACTACACCTCTCGCAGGAGGGGGATCTCGGGGTGGGGGTTAATGGAATTACAAACAATACTACCTCCACGCAGGGAGGGGCCTTCAGCCGGCCAAGCGGGGCGGGAAAATTAGAGAGAAAAGGGTTGATTAAGAGACGGCACCGAATCTGCCTGCTGTCTGCGAACAGGGACAGGTAGTCGCTGTGGATGCTGTATAATCCGCTCAGGAAATTTGCTGATGGTGAGACTGGCGGCGAAATCTTCGTAACAGGAAGAGGAATGCCTCAGAATTTCTTTAATTTCTTCTGGCACCGCTGCTGACCGGGACGGTGGTTTGAACAGGGCTTCAGATTCTCGGACCGTCAGCTGCAGATTTTTAACAGCAGGATGCAGAGAGTGTCCCGGCCGCTCCCGACCTCGGAATCAAGCGCCGCTGGAGTCGTTGGAATCGTGAACGAGTCCTCTTCGCAGCAAAATGGACGGGGAAGCCAACCGAGGTCGGAGAAGACTAGGGGATGCAGAACAGTGGTGGCAGGTCGATGCAGACTTGTAGCTGGCAGAGTGATGGAGCTGAGGGAGAAAATTTGTAACTCCTGCCACAAGATGCCGAACGGAGTTCTGCCTCTTGATTCTGAACGTAGACAGGACGAAGAAGAACTTTGTAGAAGAGCTTGACGGCTGATTCCTCCGAGGTTTGTCGTGGCAGAGCTTCTAACCCGGTTCAGGTCCTCAGCCGGGGCAGAACTGCGCAGCTGAGGGAGAATGGACCTCCTGGATGACTCAGAGATCGGAAGAAGATGAAACCACTTCGGTTGCGAAGGCGACTGGTAGATGCTTCCGACGATGGCTCTTGCATCTTAAAACGCGTCCGGAGGAGGTCGTGGTGGCCGCTGCAAGCTGCTGGTTCATCTGCAACTTTTGGACTGCAAGCAGCAACCAAAGGACAGCTTCCAATGCCTTGATAGAAGAAGGAGAATGGGGTATAGGGTGAAGGGGAGGTGGAGGTGGATGAAGGGTGAGTGGGGGGTTGTGGGAGGTGTGGAGGGGTCTAATGGTGGTGGGGAGATTCAGGAAGAGGGGGAGGTCGCAGGTTTCAGCTGGAAGTAAGGGGGGAATGGGGATTGCTAGGAGGAGAAGAGAGGAGGGAGGTGGGGGCGACCAAGGCTAAAGGGTATAGAGATAGGGGCGGCCAAGGCTTGGAGGGAAGGGATTTCAAATTTGAAATGGCTTTGGAAGTTGGGTGATTGTGTGGGGAAGTGGGGGATTGTGTTGGAAGGGGGGGAGACTGTGTTGGAAGGGTAAAGATTCCACCTTGGGACAAGGGGGTGGAGTAATGGGGCTATGGGAAGTGGAGTGGCCTTAATGGTGGTGGTTGGGGGTTGGAGGTGGTTGGGAGGAGGGAGGAGAGAGGAATGGGGCGAACCCCTTAGTGGGAGGAGAGAGAAAGAGGGATAGAGAGAGAGTAGGGTGGGGAATCACTCCCCTAGGGCTTCACACCCAACTATAGGATTCACTCCTCTAGAACTAACTTGAACACTCAAATGGAAATCTTTTGTGTTGATTCATTCATTCATTAAGTTCCAAATGAAGGAAATGGGGCCCTATATATAGGAAGCCCACATTTTACAATAAGTCCCTTACAAAAAGACTCAATAACAAATAACCGAAGGGGTAGGGGGGGGGCTCATGGGCCAAGCCCGAAGAATTGGGCCCAATAGCACATTACACAATCTAATGACACTCAATACTTAGGAAAATAAATGCAAGACCTAGGGACATGACTCAAATAAACTGAAAATTACATTAAATGACTCAAGTAAATAGCATAAAAAAAGGATAAGTGGGCCTTTATAGAGAGAGGCCCGAACTCAAACGATGCCGGAGTGTGAAGAAGACCCTAGCCAAAGGGAATTATGGATCATGTCTCCATCAAATCCCCTGGGCTGTGAAGAGCTCGACTCCGTCGAGTAGGGGTCCATCCGGATGTGGTACTGCTCGAGGAGGTCCGGATCCAACCGCTGGAGATCCTCCTGACTCACCCAAGAATCCTCCGAAGGAGGCCGATCCTTCCACTTGATGAGATAGCGCTCATATACCTTGCTCCGAGTGGTAGTGACTTGTACATCCAATATTTGTTCAATTTGTTCACGCTGGGCTCTTTTGGTTGGTGGCCTCTCCTCACGGGTGGGTGCTCTCTCAATGGAAGAAGTAGGCTCAATCTCCTCACTAGGTACCACCGTGGGTCCCTTATATGGCACTAGGTCGGCGACATTGAATGTGGGACTTATTCCATACTCCTCAGAGAGATCTAACTCGTAGGCATTTGCACCAATGCGCCTCAAGACCTGGAAGGGACCAGCCCCACGTGGCCTCAGTTTAGAGTTGGCTCCCGGGGAGAGCCTCTCCGTCCTTACCATCACAAAGTCACCCACATGGAATTCTAGGTGACGCCGATGAGAGTCGGCCAACCTTTTATAAGCCTCATTCTTTTTGCTGATGTGCTTGCGAATTTCTTCATGCAATTCTCTAATATGTTGTGCAAAAGACTCAGCTGAAATGAACACTCTAGCATGCTGGGGAAGGGGAATGAGATCGGAAGGCTTTCTTGGTTTGTATCCATGCACGGCTTCAAATGGGCTCATCCCTATGGACTTATTGATGGAGTTGTTATATGCAAATTCAGCCTGGGGTAAGATGAGATCCCAATTCCCGGGGTGATCCTCAACAAGACACCTAAGAAGGTTCCCTAGACTCCGATTGACAACTTCGGTTTGGCCATCTGTTTGGGGGTGGTAGGCAGTGGAGAATTTGAGGAGGGTACCCATCATGTGCCAAAGAGTTTTCCAAAAGTAGCTAGTGAATTTGACATCCCTATCGGAGACTATGGTCTTAGGTAGCCCGTGGAGACGGACAACCTCATCAAAGAACAATCGGGCCACATGGGACGCATCAGAGGTTTTGGAGCATGGGATGAAATGGGCCATTTTGGAAAATCTATCAACCACCACATAGATGGAGTCATGTCTTCTTTGAGTCTTGGGTAATCCTAGCACAAAGTTCATGCTTAAGTCTTGCCATGGTCGGTCGGGGATGGGGAGTGGGGTATATAGGCCGGTGTTTTGTTTCACTTGTTTGGCCGAAGCACATGTTCGACATTGACCCACAACCTTGCCTACATCTCTCTTGAGACTAGGCCAATAAAACTGTCCCTCAACTAGGGCAATGGTTTTGTGGACTCCAAAATGGCCAGCTAGCCCTCCCGCATGTAATTCCCAAACCAAGAAATCTCGGAGTGAGGTCCGTGGAATGCAAAGCTTGGGTCCCTTGAAGAGGAACCCATCCTCTAAGACAAATCCCTCATGTTCCTTGCTAGAAGGGGTGGTCAAGGTGGTATAGATGTGCCCAAAGTCAGGGCAGCTAGGGTACTCATCCTTGATCCTATCAAATCCGATCACTTCCACTTGGATAGTGGAGAGCAAGGAAACTTTCCTACTAAGGGCATCCGCCGCTCGATTCTCACTCCCGGCCTTGTGTTTGATGACAAAAGTGTAGGATTGGATGAACTCAACCCATTGGGCATGTCGAGCATTTAGCTTTTGTTGGGAGTTGAGGTATTTGAGGGCCTCATGGTCAGAAAAGATGACAAACTCCTTGGGCAACAAGTAGTGCCTCCAATGTCGGAGGGACTGAACCACGGCATAGAAATCCTTGTCATAAGTGGAGTATCTTGTCCTAGCATCACAAAGCTTCTCACTAAAGAAGGCTACCGGGTGTCCCTCTTGACTAAGAATCCCTCCTATCCCTATCCCGGATGCATCACATGTGACTTCAAAGACTTTAGAGAAATCGGGAAGGCATAGGACCGGGGCTTGGGTCAACTTCTCCTTAAGTTCTTGGAAGGCTTTAGAGGCTGATTTGGTCCATACGAAAGTCCCCTTCTTGAGACAATCGGTGATTGGGCCAGTGATAGTGCTAAATCCACGAATAAACCTCCTATAGAATGTTGCCAATCCATGGAAACTTCGGACCTCATGAAGGGTGTGGGGTTCCGGCCAATCGATAATAGCTTGGACCTTGTCGGGGTCCATGGAGACGCCTTTGGTGGACACCACAAATCCTAAGAAGGTGAGGGAGGTGGTCATGAAGTGGCACTTTCCTAAGTTGGCAAATAGGCTCTCTTGTCGAAGGATGGTACAAACTTGCCTAAGGTGGTCAAGGTGGGCCTCTTGGGATTGACTATAGATGAGGATATCATCAAAGTAGACCACTAGAAAGATCCCAATGAATGGCCTAAGGACTTCCGTCATAAGACGCATGAAAGTACTTGGGGCATTTGAAAGCCCAAAAGGCATGACTAACCATTCAAAGAGACCATCTTTGGTTTTGAAAGCCGTTTTCCACTCATCCCCGGGCCTTATCCTAACTTGGTGATAGCCACTCTTAAGGTCAATTTTAGAGAAAATGGTGGCTCCGGCTAGCATATCAAGCATGTCATCAAGCCTAGGGATGGGAAACCTATACTTGACGGTGATTTTGTTAATGGCCCGACTATCCACACACATTCGCCATGACCCATCCTTCTTGGGAGTTAGAAGGGCCGGGACGGCACATGGGCTTTTGCTAATGCGAATGAAGCCCTTCCTAATGAGTTCCTCTATTTGCCTCATAAGTTCGGCATGTTCCGTAGGATTGAGGTGATAATGAGGAAGGTTTGGGAGAGTGGCTCCCGGGACTAGATCAATTGCATGTTGCACATCCCGCATGGGAGGGAGTTGGTCCGGGAGCTCCGTTGGGAACACATCATGGAATTCTTCTAGAAGTTGTTGGATTTCTATGGGATGTGGATTGGTGGAAGTGGGTTCTCCTAGGCAAATGACCACCGCACATAATGGTACTCCTTGAACTATCTCCTCTTCAAGTTCCTTCCTAGTGATGAGATGAAGACCCTTGGTCAACCCCGAGGTCCCACTTTGTTTGGGAGTTTGGGTAGGGGATGGAGTTGGAGGGGTGGAGTTCCCCGAGACTTGTATGGTGGTGGGGTGTTGTCCTTGAGGGGGAGTGTCCCTCTTGGTCATGGGACGAGGTTGGGAGGGGTTAAGATGGATAGTCTTACCCTCATGTTCAAAGGTGCATTTGTTGCTCCTACCCAAGATGGTGGCATCTACATCATAAAGCCAAGGTCTTCCTAGTAGGATGCTACCTACTTCCATGGGTATGATGTCACACCATATTTGATCATGGTATGAAGAGAAGGTGAGAGGCACAAGACATTGAGTGTTGACTGGGATGGAGTTGTTGTTGATCCATGAAACCCGGTATGGGCTTGGGTGAGGGGTGATAGTTAGCCCAAGAAGCTTGACGGTATCGGGTGACACGGCATTGACACAACTCCCACTATCCAAGATCACTTTCCTTACATGGTTCCCTTTTTTGACAAAGGTGTGAAATATTGAAGTTCGACGCCAATCCTCTTCTTTGGGTTTGGTGAGGGTGCATCTAATCACTCCTAGATGAGAGTTGGAAGATGGAGTGGTGTGCTCTAGACCCGACTCTAGGTATAGGGTTTCATACTCCTCTTCCCAATCTAGTGAGGCTTCATGGTCCTCAATGACATCTTCAAGTTCTTTTTGGGGTGGAGCTTTTTCCTCAATAAGCAAGCTAGACAATCCCTTGGATGGACATTGCCCCGCAAAGTGGCCAAACCCTTGACACCTAAAGCATTGTTGACGCCCGCTACCCGAAGTAGTTCCTACATTTGGGCCTTTGGGAATGTCTTCCCTCCGTGGGAGGGGGTGACTAGGGGTGGGTTTGTTTGGAGTGATGGTGGGAGGGGGGTTGTAAGGCCTTAATGGGGTGTTCCCACTTGGATTATGGGCTTTCATGGGAGTGGCCGGAATGGGCCGTGGTCCCATGTTTTTGGGATCGACCGGTCGGGGAGTAGCAAATCGAGGGATCCTAGAGAATCTTTATACATCCTTAGCTATTTGATAAGCTATCTCAAGGTTATCAACATCTCTCATGAAAAGTTCTCTTTTGATGTGACTTTGAAGCCCATTCCTAAAGCGGGACAAGGTAACGGCCGGGTCTTTATGAACTCCACACTTCAAAAGATAGGAGTCAAACTTCTCAATGTATTCAACCACGGTCTTCCCTTCTTGGGTGAGGCTTTGCCATTCATCTAAGAGCATTTGATGGTAGGATTGGGGAAGGTATTTGTTCCTAAGTTGGTTCTTCATACCCTCCCAAGTATCAATAGGCTCTCCCCGCCTAATCCTTCTTAGACCCTCTTGGTTTAACCAATAAGTTTTGGCTAATTTGATGAGATGCATTTTGGCCAACCTTACCCTCTTTGGTCGAACATAGGGTACCATTCAAAGTATTGGTCCATGGCGGTTTCCCACTCTAAGTAGACACTTGGTTCATGGGAACCATCAAAGTTTGGGGCCTCTACTTTAATCATCCTTAGGAGAGGGTCATCCGGGTCGTCCCGTGGACACCTTTCATGAATTGGATGGTGTCGGGGTCTCTCATGGTCATGATAAGGGTCATGGTCCAAGTCCTCCCTATAAATTTCAGCATGTGGATGATAGGCTCTTGGTCCATGGTTCCTAGGATGGAGCTCTTCCCTATGAGGCTCAACATGTGGAGGGTGGACTCTTGGGTCATTGTTCCTTGGGTGGAACTCATTCCTATGTAACTCACCATGTGGTGGATGAACTCTTGGCTCATTATTCCTTGGATGGGGGTCTTCCCTATGGGGCTCAACATGTGGAGGGTAAACTGTAGGCTCATTGTTCCTTGGGTGGAACTCATGCTCTTCTAGCCGAGCAATTCGAGTGTTAAGGGACTCAAGTTGGGTAAGAATGTTGGTAAGGGCAGCATCTACCCTATTCATTTGACCTTGAGGTTCCTCCCTAGGAGCATCATGATTAAGTTGAGGATTGGGATCCATTGGTGGATTTGAAGATGAAGGATCGGATCGATATCTAGCACCACTACGGGTGGACATGCAAGACAAGGGGCCAAAGATGTTTGGACACCCAATGCAATGGTCCTAGGACTTAGACTTGATAGAGATAAGTCAAAGACTTACTATGATACCAATTGATGTGACACACCCTTGGACTTTAGCAAGCAAGCACAATCGCATTCAAAACGGGCCAAGTTGGGCCACCGCTCTATCGTCACTCACCCAAGCCCGGGGTGACTTGGCAATGCCAAGGTGAGGATGTGGGGGGTGGGCCCTTGCTGGTAGAGGGCCAGAAAGGCCAAGACTTGATTCCCAATAGGTGGGGATGCCCAAATCAAGGGGGCCGACAAAGTGCCAAAGGCACCGGTTGCAATTTTCCCACGGTGATCACTCAAGTTTATGGGGCTTGAGGATCGGGCTCTCATTCGCATAACCAGCGGAAGTAAGAACTAATATTGAAAGACAAGCACTAAGTGGAGTGATGGTTTGAGCACTTACTCGACCGGTTTGAAGAAACCGGTCCCGGTTGGAGATGAGGGCGAGCGGGGAGGCGAGTGGATCCCCACACGCCGCGGCGGTGTCGCTTGACCTGCCCAAAAAAATTACACCACTACACCTCTCGCAGGAGGGGGATCTCAGGTGGGGGTTAATGGAATTACAAACAATACTACCTCCACGCAGGGAGGGGCCTTCAGCCGGCCAAGTGGGGCGGGAAAATTAGAGAGAAAAGGGTTGATTAAGAGACGGCACCGAATTTGCCTGCTGTCTGCGAACAGGGACAGGTAGTCTCTGTGGATGCTGTATAATCCGCTCAGGAAATTTTCTGATGGCAAGACCTACGGCGAAATCTTCGTAACAGGAAGGGGAATGCCTCAGAATTTCTTTAATTTCTTCTGGCACCGCTGCTGACCGGGACGGTGGTTTGAACAGGGCTTTAGATTCTCGGACCGTCAGCTGCAGATTTTTAACAGCAGGATGCAGAGAGTGTCCCGGCCGCTCCCGACCTCAGAATCAAGCGCCGTTGGAGACGTTGGAATCGTGAACGAGTCCTCTTCGCAGAAAAACTGACAGGGAAGCCAACCAAGGTCGGAGAAGACTAAGGGATGCAGAACAGTGGTGGCAGGTCGATGCAGACTTGTAGCTGGCAGAGTAATGGAGCTGAGGGAGAAAATTTGTAACTCCTGCCACAGAATGTCGAACGGAGTTCTGCCTCTTGATTCGGAACGTAGACAGGACAAAGAAGAACTTTGTAGAAGATCTTGAGGGCTGATTCCTCCGAGGTTTGTCGTGGCAGAGCTTCTAACCCGGTTCAGGTCCTCAGCTGGGGCAGAACTGTGCAGCGGAGGGAGAATGGACCTCCTGGACGACTCAGAGATCGGAAGAAGATGAAACCACTTCGGTTGCGAAGGTGACTGGTAGACGCTTCTGACGATGGCTCTTGGATCTTCAAACTCATCTGGAGGAGGTCGTGGTGGCCGCTGCAAGCTGCTGGTTCATCTGCAACTTCTGGACTGCAAGCAGCAACCAAAGGACAGCTTCCAATGCCTTGATAGAAGAAGGAGAATGGGGTATAGGGTGAAGGGGAGGTGGATGAAGGGTGAGTGGGGGGTTGTGGGAGGTGTGGAGGGGTCTAATGGTGGTGGGGAGATGGAGGAAGAGGGGGAGGTCGCAGGTTTCAGCTGGAGGTAAGGGGGGAATGGGGATTGCTAGGAGGAGAAGAGAGGAGGGAGGTGGGGGCGACCAAGGCTAAAGGGTATAGAGATAAAGGCGGCCAAGGCTTGGAGGGAAGGGATTTCAAATTTGAAATGGCTTTGGAAGTTGGGTGATTGTGTGGGGAAGTGGGGGATCGTGTTGGAAAGGGGGGAGACTGTGTTGGAAGGGTAAAGATTCCACCTTGGGACAAGGGGGTGGAGTAATGGGGCTATGGGAAGTGGAGTGGCCTTAATGGTGGTGGTTGGGGGTTGGAGGTGGTTGGGAGGAGGGAGGAGAGAGGAATGGGGCGAACCCCTTAGTGGGAGGAGAGAGAAAGAGGGATAGAGAGAGAGTAGGGTGGGGAATCACTCCCTTAGGGCTTCACACCCAACTATAGGATTCACTCCTCTAGAACTAACTTGAACACTCAAATGGAAATCTTTTGTATTGATTCATTCATTCATTAAGTTCTAAATGAAGGAAATGGGGCCCTATATATAGGAAGCCCACATTTTACAATAAGTCCCTTACAAAAAGACTCAATAACAAATAACCGAAGGGGTAGGGGGGCTCATGGGCCAAGCCCGAAGAATTGGGCCCAATAGCACATTACACAATCTAATGACACTCAATACTTAGGAAAATAAATGCAAGACCTAGGGACATGACTCAAATAAACTGAAAATTACATCAAATGACTCAAGTAAATAGCATAAAAAAAGGATAAGTGGGCCTTTATAGAGAGAGGCCCGAACTCAAACGATGCCGGAGTGTGAAGAAGACCCTAGCCAAAGGGAATTGTGGATGATGTCTCCATCACTCCCATACATTCCCCAAACCCTAGAACACAAACCTTCCACTCCAAAAGCCTTAAAACTTCACCATTCCTCCATCCGCACAATCTCCGTCAGATTCGTCACCATTCCGGGACACAATCTCCGCGGATGTTCGTGCTGACACCAAGCCACCTCCTCGATTCCAAAGCGTGGGGACAGATCTTCCAGGGCTCCAGCAGTGCTCCTTAGTCCATCTCAATCTCAAGGGTAGAGTCCCTTCTCTTCGAAGGTTTTCACAGCCGATTTCCTTGTCTAAGATGCCGCCTAGATGAAGCTCTCGGCGTTCCACTCCAGGGCTCGTCCACAGCGGGCACTGGAACTTGGTCGTGCACCCCATCTACCTCCACGGCCCATCATCAACCCTCGTCTGGTTGATTTTCAGGAGGTGACTGAGATATTGCCAGATTTATTTGCACTTTTTGCGGTTCAAGATGGTTGGACTGACTTTGTCTCCAGATATACTAGGTATTATCCAACCCTAGTCCAGCAATTTTATGGGAATCTAATTGAGAGAAATGGAGAATTATTTACAGTTGTTCAGGATATTAAGATACATATTGCACCTGACCTTTTTCGGCGTGCCTTAGGAGTCACAGCCTGGGGTGCTGATATGTCTTTTGGACATGGTGAAGTGGAGGATACATTCATTTCTATGACAGGTTGTGATTATATTCGGGGTGTGAGTGACCTCATCCAGTTAAATGCCAATTACTTTCCACCACTACAGCGTGTTCTACACCACATGTTCACTACCTTGATTTATCCAAAAGGTGGAAGTACAAATGAAGTGACAACGGTTCATAAGTTCCTCTTTTACCATGTCATGAATGGGAACCTCGTGAATATGGGTCGGCTCATTACTGATTTGATTAATTCATGCCGAACCAACTTGGGGCGATCTCTACCGTATGCGTCACAGTTGACAGGAGTCTTTATCTATGTTGGGGTAGAATTGGCAGATGAAAGGTCACTTCAAATTTGGCAAGATGATATCTACAATGAACACAAGATTTTTTTCAATCTTGGATATTACTGGAGTGAAGATGGTGAGCTTTCTAGGGATATTCCCAACTATGCAGAATAATTTGCAAATGAAGAAGAACCACAACAACAGCATGATCATGGGGATGCACCCCCTCCCATTCAGGCAGAGGATTAGCCTCCCCCACCTTCACCTCATCATATGGATCAAGAGATGCCACCTCCCCCACAGGTTTTTCACGGGGAATCTTCCACTCAGGGTGCTGGTCATCCTACTTGGGGGAATTTTGAGGCTCTTGATAGCCGTGTCTTAGGCATGGAAACTCAGATTTACTCATCCCTTGAGCGACTGGACACCTTCATGGACACTATGACTGGACGAATGGACTCTTTCACCCATGCTCTGGATGACCTCTCTACCCACATGGCCACTCTCTATGCCAGCCACGAAGATAACCGTGAAGCCTTCCAGACCAACAATCGTGCCCTTCTTAGCCTCCATAGGCAGCTTCTTCATCATGATGAAATTCTGCATAGAATTGAGGACCGTCTTCCTCCTCCTCCTCCTACTGGCTCCAGTGATGATGACGGCTCATGAGGGGACTCCGGATAACCCCGCTCCATAGCTGTCCTTGTGTTCTTTTGTGTCCTTTATGTCCACAAGTCCTGTAACCCACTCCCCATTTTGATGATGCCAAAGGGGGAGAAGTAGCTATGTCAGGTCTTATATATGTTATGCATGTTATCTTGCTTGTGTGTTTGCATGGCTATGTCATTGTGAGTTCATTGTGAGTGTTTTTTTGCATTTGTTAGATTGCATCTGTTGTAAGTCCTTGTAGTGTGTCAATCCCTTGTACTAGATCTATGAACTGACTGAAATGATGTAATGCACTTGATATTGACCACCTACTGGCTCTACTTGTTTTATTTCATATCAATATCTGGGCATATATGAATGATTCAAAGGAATTGTTTCTTGGTTGACATGTCTATGCTCTCTTCTACTAGTGTTTTGTCATCATCAAAAAGGGGGAGATTGTTGAGTCTCCTTGAATGATTTTGATGATAACAAAACTCAGAGTTAAGGTTTTATCTCGGTCCGTGTCAATGGAATCAAAACACCAGTCAAGGGGATTTAAGTTTGCGGTTAAAATTTCCTGTGGAAAGCTCAAAAGGTTCTTTTTGAATAAATGTTTTCAAATTGTGTTAATTAAGTCAACAAACTCCAAAATGTTTGAAACTAACATCCACTTAAAGCCATTGTTGCTTAGATATATTTCGTTGGGCTAACAATTCATTTTTTGCAGGTCTAGGATATTCCGGTCGACCAACATACCCGGGGCGGTCGACCAGAATCGCCAGAACCAAAAAAAGCCCAACTCTGCAGGTTTCGGTCGACCGCCACCTATGGGCCAGTCAGTCGATTTTTCCAGCAACGAAATCCTCAACTCCTGTAAAATTCCGGTCGACCGCCCCCTTTGTTCTGGTCGACTGCCAGCCCCGAGGCAGCCCTTTTTGACTTGCTAGTTCAAGCTCGAGAAGAGAGATTTTCTCCCAATTGTTTAAACCTATTGCCCCCAACCAAGCCTAAATTTGTGGATCTGGTCTGGGGGGTGTCTCTTGAACACCCAAGATCTATAAAAGATCTCATTAGGGCCATAAACCCTAAGGCTTTTCAAGGAAGAACAAGGGGAGGCTATCAAGGAAGAAGGAGCTGGTATTGTAGCCGTGAACAGTGATTCGTGGGGAACTCTTCATCCAGGAGCTGAAGTCTTCAAGGGAAAATCTGCATCCAAATCAAGTGGAGATCGAGCTGAGAGCAAGCTTCATCCCATACCACCTTCGTCCATTAAGGGGGAGCTTGTTTTGTGTTTTCACTTTCTGTTCTTCTTCTTCCATTCTTGTTTGAGCTGAGTTGTGTCTTCTTGTAACCTTCAATCACTTGTGTGTGTGTGGATCTAGACAGATCCATGTGTGTGTGTGTGTGAGTTCTTCGTTGTTCTTCACCGTTCTTGTGTGTCGGTGCTCTTGCACCTTCGTGGGAGTTCTATACTCTTCACGTGTGTGTGTGTGTGTGTGTTGTTGATCTTGTAACTTCCTACAAGATAGTGTGTGAATCCTCACCGTGAGTGAGGGGTGGATGTAGGTTACAGTTGTTGCATCCGAACCACCTAAAAATCATGGTGCTCTGTGTGGTTTGCTCCTAATCTCCTACCTCCATTCTACTCTAGCTTTTGCATGTTGCGTTATCACTTAGTTCCTTTGTTTAGATCTAGCTTTACTAACCCTCTACGGGAGATCTCTGGTATATCGAAAGGTACCTTCTGATCGACACGGTTAGTCCTGTCGGGAGGAAGATATCTTGTGTGAGAGAATCTTCGGATTCCCGGACTCCGCCTGGTATCAAAGAACTGCTATAGGGGTTGTTTTAGCCAGATCCATTTTGTATTTCATCAGTTCTATTCTTGCTTGTTGTTTGCCCTTCTTATATATCTTAAATTTGTTTAAAGTTCTTAAAATCTGTTATCACCCAATTCACCCCCCCTCTTGGGTGTCATTGATCGCGGGACTTCAATCTGAAGGTCGATAATCAGGGCTTCATATTATGCCTCGTTATTTGTGCAAGGCTTGTTGATTGCGCATGATGTATGCATCACTTCTCCTTCTGGGGACTTGAGGACTACACCTGCTCCGGCCCTTTGTCCTTGTCTGCCCCGTTTGGGATGTTTCTATTCTGGAAGCCCCGTCAAAGTAGAGCTGCCATACGGCTTGACGGACTTGGTCCAATTCTAGTGTTTCATCATCTGGGAGCTCCGTAATTAACGGAGAATCTTCAGGCACCAGATGTGCTGCAAAAAAATCAGCTATGGCCTGGCCTTTTGCGGCACATATGTGACATCAAATTCCATCAGGATAACGGCCCATTTGCCCAGTCATCCTTTCAAAGCTGGTTGGGATAGTATATATTTGATTGGATCATCCCTTGATATTAGCTGCACTTCATGTGATAACATGTAATGCCTCATTTTCTTGACCACAAAGATCAATGCGAGGCAAACCTTCTCGATCGGGGTGTATTTTGATTGTGCCCCCACTAATCTTCGACTGAGGTAGTAAAGCACCTGCTCTTTCCCCTCGTCGTTGTTCTGAGCTAGCATTGCCCCCAGTGAATATTCAGTAGCGGCTATGTACAGAATCAACAGTCGCCCTTTGGCAGGTGCCCCCAGCACTGGTGGGGTATTCAGATATTCCTTTAGGTGGTCGAAGGCCTTTTGGCACTCTTGCCTCCAGCGGAATGGTGTATCTTCATCATTAGCTTGTGAAATGGTTGGTATCGTCCGGAAAGATTGGAAATGAATCTACGGATGTAAGCTAATCGGCCTTGTAATGACTGTAATTCTATCAAATTCTTCGGAGGGGGCAGCTCCTGTATAGCTTTTATCTTGGAGGGGTCTATTTCAATTCCCCGATATCTGACGACGAAGTCAAGGAATTTCCCACTTGAAATGCCAAAGGCGCATTTCATCAGGTTCATATTTAGCTCGAACTGCCGCAGCCTTTCGAATATGATCCTGAGATCATTCAGATGGTCTTCTCTTCTTTTGGTCTTGACGACCAAATCATCAATGTAGCATTTGACTTTGTCGTAGAGCAGCTCGTCGAATATTTTTGTCATTGCCCTTTGGTAAGTGGCGCCAGTATTTTTGAGGCCGAAGGGCATTCTTATGTAGTGAAATGTCTCCTTGGGCGATCGGAAAGCCGTGTGAACTCTTTCATGCTTGGCGATCCATATCTGGTGGTATCCGGATGAGCCGTCCATGAATGACAGCGTCTCGTGGCCAGTTGTAGCATCGATCATGACTTCAGTGATCGACACTGGGAAATTGTCTTTTGGGCATGCTTTGTTCAGGTCTCGAAAGTCCACGCATATCCAGATCTGGCCGCTTGACAGGCACAATGTTGGCCAGCCATGTGGTATATTGGTTTTCTGCTACAAATCCGACGTCTATGAGCTTATCGACTTCTTTGCAAAATCTGGTTTATCAGCTCCGGCCTCATCCGCCGGGGTGGCTGTGATGGGGGCATCAAAGCAAGACCGCTCACATTTTATTTGCATTTATGTTCTTTTATATTTGTATGTATACCCTTGTGTTATATGGGTACACAATTGTAAGTCTTGGTGGGTTTATCTGCAAAATATCAGTAGGTCCAGCAAGGGGGCCCTCACTAAATCCCCATTGGTCCACATAAGCTATATGGGTCCATGTGGGGCTGGTCAAAGTCCTAGGTGGCATCTAGAAGGTCAATTGGACACATGGGAGACAAGTGGTTAAAAAATTCAAAGATGCCACCTACCTTACCTACCTAGTCAAGGGGGCGCCCCCCATTTTTGGTCCAATTTTAATTTTTGAAAAAAATGCTATTAGAACTAATTAGTTCTATACCTTGTATACCCCTCCCAACCCTAGATCTGAGGGCATAAGTGGTCATTTTCCATTTATTATATAAGGCATGTAATTTCCATTTGTGTGAATTAATGAGAAGAAAAAAATTGTGTGCATTGGAGCGAATTTGCGCCCCCTCCTCTCTCACTCTGGTTTCCCTCTGGTTCCTCCAATCTTCAGGGTGTAGAACCCTTCTACCTCATCCCCACCACCTCTGATTTCTATCTCTGCCGCCGCCGCCGCCGTTCGTGCCGCCATCGAGCCACCGCGAAGCAAGATCCGAAGTGCTGTCCAGGTTCTATTTTACAGGACAAAGGTTCACTCTGGGAATTTTAGCTCCCAACTCCGACATCATCTGGAGCTGATATTTTCAGGGTTGGTTTCTATTTTGATTTCCAACCTCTAGTAAAAGTATCCTGTCATTTACCTTTCTTTTTATATTTTTCCATTTTCGTGCTTTCCAATCCACCAGTTCTGTCTGCAGTCTGTCCACTGTTATAGCCAATCTGAGTTTTGACCTTTAGACCCACTTCTTGATTTTTGTATGAACCCCCAAATTTATTGGAGGTTCTGTCTACCATCCTCATCCTCCAAAAATTTTAGTCCAATTTCAAAAGCCCTCTACCTATTTTTAGAAATTGTGTCTTTCCCCCAAATTCAGTTCTGTTTCTGCTGTCCAGATCCGATCACCTGGTACTATAAAATACTTTTTCCCAGTCAAATCTCCACCAAACCACTCATAAATTATATCCCCGTTTTTTTCTCTTCGCCCTATACAACTTTTATGAAGGGATCAAATGTTGAATCGAAGGTCTATATCACGGTCAATGCCAACTCTCAGAAAAACATACTTCTATCTTGAGTTTTCAGATCCTGTGAACCAGCAGCTTGAATATTTGACAAAGGCCATCAACAAGAAATTCAAATTTCTTTCTACAGCCATAGATCGAAGGATTTTGAGTTATCTTTCCATCGATACCTCTTGTACATCGATCCGACGTCGGGAGTGACTGTAGCAGCGGATTTCGTCGGGACGCGCGGGTCTGAAACAGCAGTTCAGATCCGTGGGCAGCAACTCCAACCCGCACCGATCGGAGCCTCCTCGCCTTCCGCGAGGCAAACCAGCACACCGCCTTCCCAGGGAGCGCCCCTCCGGGTGTCCCCACCACAGTGGTGCCACCCCGGTCCCATGCGGCCCCACTGACCAGCACGTGGGCCCCACGATCGTGCGTACGGGTGCAGCCGAAGCTACACAAGAAGCTGCCCGTCAACCCGAACCCGCTACTCCCGGGTCCCATTGTGTCACCCTTTACCTCCCTACGTGGAGTGGGCAATCATATTCATTGCTGTAAATTAATTAATTGTTGTTCCGGGAGTTTCGATTCGGTCGGGGTCATCTTCCCCACGCCAGGCGCGTGGAGGTATCGTGTTCGCTCCTTTACCCGGCATTTGCTTTATTCGTATATACTTGTTTATTCCGCTGCTAGAGAGCATGTGTTAGGGCCGTTAGCTCGATATATTTATTTCACCGCTGCTGCGAGAGAGAGCGAGACCGTCCCGTGACCCGATCCGGACATGAATTTATGAGTTGACCACCCTAGCTCACTGCCGGTTTCTCAATCGTGCATGTCCGTATGCTTCCCTCGTTAGGGGCGATCGCGAGCTTGCTTAGAGTCCAAGGATCGCATATCCATTTGGAGTCGAGTCGCGTGTCCGTCCTGCATCAGTTTGGTATCAGAGCGCCAGTTGAGTCTAGGGTAGTATTTGGTCAAAAACACAAGAAAAAAATATGTCATTTACGTCTAGTCATTGTCAAAGTCGGTCTAGGTTGCACTTGCGTCCCATTAATCGGTATATCAAAAGGTGTTGTCCGAATGTTAGGCTACGCCTATCGGGAAGGCCGCACACTTGCGCGAGTGATCTTCGGATCGATTAACTCCGCCATGTACTGAGTCTTGGTGCATCATCTTTGCTTTAGTCCATGTTTGCATTAGTTAGTGTCTCCGTGTGTCTTTGCATGCCCACTTGTAGAGGTACACAGTACTCACCCCTACCACCACCTATGGCGGATCCCCGAGCCCCTAGTCTCGATGCGTCGTCGGTGGCCGAAATGTTCCAAACCCTTATGGGACAAATGCAAGGGTTGACTACGCGTATGGATGGGTTGGGTACCCGCATGGATGTGTTGACTACACGGGTAGATCGGATGGACGGGTTGAGTACGCGGATGAATGGCTTAGGCACCCGTCTGGAAGAAAGGATGAAGGCCTTAGAGGATAAGGCCGTCGAGTCGGACCAGTCCGTTCAGGGCCTGGTAGGGAGAGTTGCCACATTAGAGGGAGTCCCAGCCGAGGTACCCCCAAGATCCCCAGTTGAGGCACCCCCCCCCACCTACACATGGTCAATGGGAACCGGTTCAGCAACCTACTGTCCCAAGGGTTCAAGGGATAGATGTTAGGAGGCGTCAATTCCCCGAGGTGCTAGACTATGAGTCCGAGGATGAAAATAGGGGATATGGACATGACCGTCACGTTCAACAATGGAATCGTGATGAGGATGAGCGGGCCCTTAGGACCGTTCGTGCCGATCCTCCCACTTTTGACGGGTCCTTAGACCCAAGGGTATATCTTGATTGGGAAGCTGATATGGACCGATATTTTGAGTGGCTTGAGATGTCGGACCAACGGAAGGTCAAGTTTGCTAAGATGAAATTGGTAGGACAAGGTCAAACCTTTTGGAGAAACATGGAGAACCTGCTATTTCACCATCATTAACCCCAGGTAGAAACGTGGGAAGAGATGAGGTCCAAACTTAGGAAGAAGTACCTCCCTGCCACTTACCGCCAGCGTCTCATAGATAGGTGGCAGAGTCTTACCCAAGGAGATCGGTCCGTCTCCGAGTACATCGCCGAGTTCGATGAATACTATTTGTGATGTGATGCCACGGAGGAGGATTCCCTTACTGTCTCCTGATTTCGGCGTGGTCTACGACCGCACCTATGGTATGAGCTTCTCCGCCGCAAGGTGGACAAGTTAGAGGATGCGTACCAAGTTGCTCTCAAGATGGAGCAATTCGAGGGAGTGTTCGAGTCTATCCAACGGTTGGGCCCAGTTCCTCTCCGTAGTGCTGAGTCACGTAGCTCCTTAGGCCCATACCGAGGGGTCCCATGACTCGACCTCACGAGCCCGCCCGTCAGGAGCACTTCGCTCCTAGACCTCATCCTCCCCCGCCACGAGATCTACCTCCACCCCAACCACAAGCACCCGTAGCTAGGCCCCCGACACCCATTGCCCATTCTCTGGCACCAGCACCCCCACCCTTGTTGCCTACGGCACCTACAGCTCCACCTCTATTGCCTACACCCCCTGCCCGTCGGGAGGATAAGGGTAAGGGACCACTCATCGGAGAGAGTAGTAGGTCTCGACTACAGTGTTTCCACTGTCATGGGTTTGGCCACATCGCCAGCTAATGTCCCACTCGTGCCACACTCGCCCTAGGGGTTGGAGAAGCCTCACCTTCTGGGCTTGTATCTGTCAGCTACGAGGCCGATCCGGAACTAGCTGATGAGTATGAAATGCTGGAGGAACCTACTGATGCTCAGGATGTGACACTCGGATGATGGCCACCTAGTGGGGTTGATGTCAGCACCTTAAGTCTAGGGTAATGCATGAGTCAGTTTGTTTCTTCTTTGTGTGGTTTGTTTTGTGTGGCTTATTTGTGTGGTTTGCATATGTGTGTTAGTACATGGTGAGTCTGCATGTGTCTTGTGCAACCTCGTTGTCGGTCTCTTATGAGTGAGAGGCGAGTGGACTCGCTCGAGGAGTATGGGATCAGCTCGACATCCATGTCCCGGATCTAGTCACCTATAGGGACCCATCGGTGATTCCTAGTGAGTCTTCGAGCCGCCTCCTTCCCCTTGAGAGTGACCCCACCCCGGGGTGTTCCACCACTAGCCTCTTCCCATAGCAGCATGCGCATATCGAGTGTATACGGAATGAGCAGGTGACGATCACTTGGAGTGGAGCGTACCCACGCTACTTGGTACGATGACGGATCCGCCGGAGCTACTCGAGCAGTCGCCTCTTTACTCGACGGGGTCGAGTTCTTCCCACCCGGGTAGAATTGATGGGGACATCGAAGCAAGACCGCTCACATTTTGTTTGCATTTATGTCCTTTTATATTTGTCCAATTGACCTCTTTATGCCCTCACTCCTTCCTCATTGGTCCAAGTGGCACCATTTGGGTCCATGTGGGGCTAGTCAAAGTCCTAGGTGGCATCTAGAAGGTCAATTGGACACATGGGAGACAAGTGGTTAAAAAATTCAAAGATGCCACCTACCTTACCTACCTAGTCAAGGGGGCGCCCCCCATTTTTGGTCCAATTTTAATTTTTGAAAAAAAATGCTATTAGAACTAATTAGTTCTATACCTTGTATACCCCTTCCAACCCTAGATCTGAGGGCATAAGTGGTCATTTTTCATTTATTATATAAGGCATGTAATTTCCATTTGTGTGGATTAATGAGAAGAAAAAAATTGTGTGCATTGGAGCAAATTTGCGCCCCCTCCTCTCTCCCTCTGGTTTCCCTCTGGTTCCTCCAATCTTCAGGGTGTAGAACCCTTCTACCTCAGCCCCTCCACCTCTGATTTCTATCTCTGCCGCCGCCGTCGCCGTTCGTGCCGCCATCGAGCCACCGCGAAGCAAGATCCGAAGTGCTGTCCAGGTTTTGTTTTACTGGACAGAGGTTCACTTCGGAAATTTTACCTCCCAACTCTGAGATCATCTGGAGCTGAGATTTTCAGGGTTGGTTCCTATCTTGATTTCCAAGCTCCAGTAAACTTATCTCGTCATTTACCTTTCTTTTTATATTTTTCCATTTTCGTGCTTTCCAATCCACCAGTTCTGTCTGCGGTCTGTCCACTGTTATAGCCACTCTGAGTTTCGCCCTTTAGACCTACTTCTTGATTTTTGTTTGAACCTCCAAATTTATTGGAGGTTCTGTCCACCATCTCCATCCTCCACAAATTTTAGTCGAATTTTAAAAGTCCTCTACCTATTTTTACAAATTGTGTCTTTCCCCCAAATTGAGTTCTATTTCTGCTGTCCAGATCCGATCACCTGGTACTATAAAATACTTTTCCTCAGTTAAATCTCCACTAAACCTTTCATAAAATATATCCCCGTTTTACTCTCTTCTCCCTCTACAACTTTCATGAAGGGATCAAAGGCTGAATCGAAGGTATATATCACGGTCAATGCCAACTCTCAGGAAAAAGTACTTCTGTCCTGAGTTTTCAGATCATATGAACTAGCAGCTTGAATATTCGACAAAGGCCATCAACGGGAAATTCAAATTTCTTTCTCCAGCCATAGATCGAAGGATTTTGAGTTAGCTTTCCATCGATACCTCTTCTACGTCGATCCGACATCGGGAGTGACTGTAGCAGCAGATTTCGTCGGGATGCGCGGGTCTTAAACAACAGTTCAGATCTGTGGTCAGCAACTCCAACCCGCACCGATCGAGGCCTCCTCACCTTCCGCGAGGCGAACCAGTGCGCCGCCTTCCCAGGGAGCGCCCCTCCGGGCGTCCCCACCACAGTGGTGCTACCCTGGTCCCATGCGGCCCCACTGACCAGCACGTGGGCCCCACGATCGTGCGTACGCATGCAGCCGAAGCTACACAAGAAGCTGCCCGTCAACCCAAACCCGCTACTCCCGGGTCCCATTGTGTCGCCCTTTACCTCCCTACGTGGAGTGGGGAATCATATTCATTGCTGTAAATTAATTAATTGTTGTTCCGGGAGTATCGATTTGGTCGGGGTCGCCTTCCCCACGCCAGGCGCCTGGAGGTATCGTGTTCGCTCTTTTACCCGACATTTGCTTTATTCGTATATACTTATTTATGCCGCTGCTAGAGAGCATGTGTTAGGGCCGTTAGCTCGTTATATTTATTTCACCGCTGCTGCGAGAGAGAGCGAGACCGTCCCGTGACCCGCTCCGGGCACGAATTTGTGAGTTGACCACCCTAGCTCACTGCCGGTTTCTCAACCGTGCACGTCCGTACGCTTCCCTCGTTAGGGGCGATCGCGAGCTTGCTTAGAGTCCAAGGATCGCATATCCATTTGGAGTCGAGTCGCGTGTCCGTCCCGCATCAGGCTACTTCACCAGCTCGGCTTTTGGGTCGATAGCCAGCATGTGTTGAGTAACATCAGGGCTGAGACCTGGCATCTCTTCGTAGTTCCAAGCAAAATAATCTCGGAACTCCTGGAGTAGCTCTATGTATTGTTCTTTCTCTTCTGGGAGAAGGAGAGCGCTGAGAAAGGTTGGCCTAGGCTCCTTTTCGTGCCAAGGTTTACTTCGACCAGCTCATCAACAGTGGCTTGGCCACCATCTTCTATCTCCGTGGGAGTCGACTGTAAATCGATGAAGTCTTCATCATCTTCTTCAGCTTCGAGGACATCATAGGTGCTTCCTCCGCTCATTTCGCCCAGTGGTGGGACATCACTAGCTACCTTCTCTGGCTTTTGAGTTTGTTGGAAAATCAGCGGTAACGCTAGCAATGCAACTTCCAGGCAACTTGGACGTTGGTCCGTAGATGAATCGTCCTTGACGGTTGCAAGGAGCTTTTTAACTTCTTATCTCTGTGGAGCATAATCAGAGGTCATGATGACCTTTGCAACAACAGATTCCCAACATTTGCAGGGGACATCGGCTTCTTGCTTTTCTTGTATTACTGTTCGGGGCTTCGGGATATCTCCTGGCCTTAAGAGCTGTAGGACTTCTTCATGATCCTCTAGGTAGTTGTCATAGACTACCTTCGAGGAACCTTCACTCACTAGGGTGGAGAGGGAGGTCACATCAGCTTCATAGCATTCTTCATCAGCCGAACCGGCTGCCTCCACGGTTAGGGAGGTAGAGGTACACGCCCCTGTCGTGGGACAAAGGCGACTGTTATTCTTTTCTTTCATGGGTGACATTGGCCACCCGGATAGCTCCTTTCAGATTTTAGGTTTGCCTTGCTCAGCCTCTGATGTCTCTTCGGGGGTGTGATAGTGGATGGACACCACATGAACTCCCCTTCTGGAAGCGCCCATTTCATGTGAGCATGGTGCGTCTACTGTGTATTCCCCCATCTGATGTTCGCCCTTCTTGATCAGACTCTGGACAATATCTTTAAAAATATAATAGTCCTCGATAGAATGCCCCAATATTTGATGATACGGGCAGAATCGAGGGTCATTACTTATTTTAGCATCCTCCGGCTTCTTGAGCTCTGACAGAGTAATCTTGTCATAATGACAAGCCCATTCAAAAATCACCCGTGTCTTCTCCTTTCGGAAGGAGTAGGGCTTCTTCATCTTCTCCCGCAACGAGGGAATTTGCTTTGCAAGTTTGTTGGTCGTAAGGTCTGGCCACCTCCTGGGTTCTTATCCTCATTTGCTCGAAAGCATCGAGGTTAATGCCTTCATATTTGTTCTCCCGCCTCGCCGTAGCGGTAGTGGGGCAATACTTCGCCAGAAAGGCTTCAACATCGACTACTACCGTATTGAGCTGATCAAAGGATTGGACTTTGATGCCAATTAACCTTTGCTGAATTTCTTTCTGCAGACCTTGTTTGCAGATCTGGATAGCAGCCTCATGGCTCAGTGGAGGCTCGCACCTTGCACAAAAGCCTCTCCACCTTTGGATGTAATCCAGGACAGGTTCATCATCTCCCTGCCTGTATATAAACAGCTCCGCTTTGGTTATGGGAGAATGCTTCGGCGCTGTAGGACTACATTGCCGGGGAAGAATGCCCCTCTTTAATTTAGACAAATGTCTGGTCACTTCAGCTTGTTTCTTCTTCAATCTTTTAATCTTTTGTTGCTGCTCGTATAGTAATGCGAGCGTGACAGGGTTATATTTAGAGAAATCCGGAGCGTGGCTCAGGCCACCATCTTCCGTTCTGGCATCGGGCAGGGGCAACAGCACCCTATCACCATGAATAGCTGGGACTGGTCCTTTAGAAGTGGACACACCCACATCCTGTGTGGAGATGGATTACGAAGGTGTATTTCTCCATCTTCTACTTTGTCATTCGGAGACATGTGTTGCTCCTGGCTCTTAGCTTTTTGCATAGCTGAATCTCCTGGAGGGTCATCGCCAGCTAGGGCAAAGATGGATATCATATCTGCTTCATAGAATTCTTCTACCGAGAAACCCAGGTCAGGGTGCTGGGTAATCTGTAGCAGTTCTTTGTCTAAGTTGGGCGGATACCACAACTTCTTGAACATCTGGTTTTTTCATTCAGCTTGGTAGAAGGGAATGTGCTGCCTTCTGGCCATTTTTATCACCTTGCCGGTTATATCAGGCAGCCCCATGATCGGGACGATCGAGTCCTGAATTTCTTCGGGGAGTTTGCAATCATCATCCCCTTTCACTGGCTATTCACTAGCCATTCAGAACATCGTGTGTTGTCCCTCGGGATTGGGAACCTCGAGGGTCTTCAGCAGTTCGACTGTTAGACAGTCTATATCTGTGAGTGGTCTTGTGATTCCGGGAGGGACTTTCACATAACCCAACAAATCCTCGAGCTCTGGTGCTTCTTGGTCGAGGTAGATATCAGATGGGATTGCCCTGAGCGCTCCCTCAACTTCAGCAATGTGCGACACCTCCTGTTGAGCCACGTAATCGGGCGGGGGTGGAGGGAACCAATCGCTGGTCTCTGCTGTGTTCCTTTCTTTATTCTGAGCTGGCTGAGAAGTCTGCTTCGGCTTCTCCATGTAGAGCAAGGCATCGAGCAAATGGCACTCAAACACCTCAAAGGGGTGAAAATCTGCAAAGATTCTTTCTTCTTTTCCATCCTGGGGGTACTTGATGCATTGGTGCAAGGTAGACGGCACCACCCGGTTCTGATGCAGCCACGGCCAGCGAAGCATCGCCTTGTATGAGGTGTCAGAGTTGATGACATGGAACTGCACCTTGGTGGTGAAATCTCCTAATGAGAGCTCGAACTCTGCCATGCCCATAGGGACTTCGAATTTCTGGTTGAAACCAGCAATCTTCATATCTCTGACCATGATCAGGTGCACATTGAAGTAATGCTTCTGATAGACCTGGTAAGGGAGTATATTTACTGCTTCCCCTGGGTCAATTAGAATTCTATATGGGCTGGCCATTTAATTGCCCCTTCATGTATAAGGGTCTATTGTGGTTGGCCGTTGGTAGGAGCATATCTTCATCGGCAAAGGTGGTGGCTGCCTCCGAACACATCTCGGCAAAGCAACTCTCGAAGCGCGCCGGGGTTTGCAAGGCTGCAATGACGGCCTATCGAGTTTCTTCATGTAGGGAGAGTATCTCCCAAACATTGAATCTTGCTGGAATTCTTTTCAGTTGCTTCAAAATCTGAGCGCCGGCTCTTACATTGGCCAGTCTCACTTCTTCAGCTTTTTTGTGCTTGCTGCAACCTGGTGCCGGAGAAGTTGGCTCGGAAGGCAATCTATCTTCTTCTTCGGGAGCTACCTGATCCCGACTCATCTGATCAGCTGGTTCTTTTATTTGGAAGGGTTTGGCATTAGGGGTGATGCCCTCGCTACTTTTATCTGTCTGAGACGGCATACCCGAGGCCTGGGTAGAAGTGTTATGGCATAATTGCCTACCCTTTTTTTTTCGATAAAAATTCAGCGAACGAGGGGACTCCTTGGCCGCTTGCATCTTCAGATTAGAGGCCCGGTGGAGGCGGGACTCTGGCGCCCTTTACTTCAGATTCGGGGATTTGGTATGGCTGTTCACTCCTAAACATGATATTGTGGTTAGCGGGGGGGGGGGGGGGGCAAACGTCCCCACTTCCTCCCAGACCTGGTGGCATGATGGGAGGTGGAAGTTTCAGCCTAGTTTGCTTCAGCTGGTGTGAAACAGATTTCTTCATCACCTTCTTCAGAGCTTCGGGCCATGCTAAACAAGGCCGACAAAGTGTTGCAAGAGATGGTGCTACCTTTCTTTTTGTTCTTTGATTTCTTCTTTTTCTTTCTTTTCTCAGTTGGCATCTGCTCGCGTAGAGCATCTTTCGGGGCAATCCCTCCCCAAAATTCATCATCAGCTTCTTGCTCTAACCCGAGGGACTCTAGATGTTCCCAAGGAACATATTCTTTTAGCTGTACTAGTTGAAGCTTGGGTTGTTCATATTCATCTAACCCATTTATAATCTTCTACAGCCATTTGACTGTTGGGCTGACTTCTTGATGTACCCGCAATGGGGCTTGCTTTTTCTTATTATCGGTTGGCCTCCTGATGACCATTCGAGGGGCCGTATCGCGCCAGACCGGGGTTACGGGAGGTGGAGCTGGCTGGGGTGTTATGCCATGACTTCGGACTCCCGGAGTAGGGCTAGATGCCGATCTTCTTTTTGCCTTTGTCAGCACCATCTGCCAGTCTTCCTGGTCTTTTGCTGGGGTCAGTACAAAAGCCTCGTAGGTGTGCTTTGTGCAAGCTTCTGCTACCTCCTCGGGCAATTGCTGATATAATGATATCATATTAATAGTTGCTAGAGAGGGTGCTTTCTGTAGCCCATCTAAGAGCGACCGAACTAGGTCCAGCAAGACCAAACGAGGTCTAGCTCATCTAAGTGATCGCCCCGCAGGTCCCACTTAGCATAAAAGCCCAATAAGTTCACTCGAGATCAAGCACTTCCTTGGCGGCCATTAGGCTCGGAAGGCCCGAGCGTCAGTCCGATCGGAGGAAGACCCACGCCCGACTCATCCCCCTCGCCGGGATAAGGGCTGGCGCTCCACGCCCACTCCGACCGAGCCTCACCCGAGCTATGTCCCTCGCCCGGATAGGGTTGGCACTCTTCATGCTTGGGTCGACCGACGATTGCTTATCCACGCTGCTGTTGAGAGCCCTTTATGAGCAAGAGTTTACAAGGCTATAAAGATCCCACTATGAGGACGTAAAGAGCCCACGTCGAGGACGTAACTCCCGCCTGAAACTCCTCAGCTTACTAGACTCATAAGGCCAACACACGCCTAAAACTCCCTAAGCAGGAACCACTTCACCACCTTGATGGAGAGAGATCTCGTGCATCTCCTTCCTCCTTCCTTCATAGCTTCCACCACTGCTCTACTAACTTAGGCATCGGAGAGTTTTTCCCCGGGAACCATCCCTGGGCCCCCTGATCCGTTTCCCTTCCTTGCAATTCACTGTTCGATGATTATCTTCTCCAGCTCATGACCAGCACGAGATCACCCATATTCATCTGGCGCCGTCTGTGGGAAACGATCAAAGAGCCAGTATGGTGCGAAGGAGTTCAGGGAGGAGGTCCACCGGCGATAAGGGAAAGGCCATGGTAGCGGCGGGGGAAGGCCCCTCTCAGGCCACACAGAACGCCCCCTCCAACGCCAACACCCCAGCCGACTATCCGCCTCCGCCCGCGGAAGTGGAGCTACCATCCAACGGGGGCGCTGACGCTTTCCAAGCCCTCAACGTAAAACTGGACGTCCTTATGGAACTCATAAGGACCTAGGCATCCAGGGAAGGAAGGTCACGCCACGTGCCCCTTCGGAGAGCCCCCCCCCCACGAGAACGCGTCCCAACACACTGTCGGAGGCAGCTTCACCCTCCGAGGATGGTGGCTCATTCGCAACAGGTCAGGAGGACCTTTAGAAGCCCCTCCTTCGGAGCAAGAGGCCTCCTCCATGCCGAAAAGGGGAAAACCTGGGGCACGCTGTCTGCACCCAGAGACCGAAGTCCCTGGGGAGCGCCAGGACAGCCCCCCCAGCCCCACGGCGCAGCGATAGCCAAAGCTATCTCTCCGGCTACATGAGTTCGAGAGGCGCTTCGCAGAGCAGGAGCGTGCCTTACGCGCCTTGCAGAAGACCTCCCCGACGGAGGACGAGGAGAAATCCCTGTTCTCCGATTACATCTTGAAGGTGGAGATTTCTCCTAGAATCCCCTTCCCAACCTTCAAGCCTTACGATGGCCAGGGCAACCCGGCCGACCACTTCGACAGCTTCGACGCCCTGATGACCCTTCACAGGGCGTCCGACGCCATCAAGTGTCGAGCCTTCATGACCACCCTAGTCCAAGGCACCCAAGCATGGTTCCGGGCCCTCGCCCCCAGATCCATCCGGGACTTCAAGCAATTTGGGCGAGTATTTAAGGAGAGTTTCACCGGCAGCGGCCCCCCAAGGTCGGTAGCGGGGCTATTGGCTCTCAAACAGGAACAGGGAGAGAGACTCCGGGCTTATATCAACCGATTCAAGTCGGAAGCCCCGAGAATCCCCCGCCTGGATGTTGCCTCAGCCATAACCGCGCTGATCGGGGGCACCCGTGACGAGAACCTCCACTGCGAACTTATCCTCCACCCTCCCTCGACCCTTGCCGAGCTAGTGACTCTAGCTTCGTGCCATGCTGAGTGAAAAGAAGTACTCAGAGCATGCCGAGGCACAACCGGCTCGGGTCGGGAGGAGGGGGACAAGAAGCGAGCACCCGAGCCAAGCTCGGGCCAAGGAAAAAGGCGGAACCGAGACAAGTACCGCAAAGAATCATCCCGGAAGTACGAGCGGTACACTCCTTTAACCGCTTCAGTGTATGAGATCTATGAAGACATCAAAGGCTCGGGCCTCCTCCTCCAACCCGAGCCAATGAAGTCGAAGAGCCGCAATCGCAGCAAACACTGCCTGTTCCACAGCGACCACGGGCATCATACCGACGATTGCCGCCAGCTCCAGGATGAGATCGAGCGCCTCGTCCACCAAGGACACCTATGCCGGTTCATGGTCGGGCATAAGGAAGACCGAGGCGCCCCAGAGGAGATCGACAACGCCCCTCGCGGGGTCCACTTCAACGTCATCACTGGAGGAGCTGCATCAGGAGGAGATAGTAGCCAAGGAAGGAAGCGTCATGCTGAGCGGGTGAGCCGAGCCATCGAGCCTCCCAAGGCCCCGCCAAGTGAGCCCCAGGTCATAGTCTTCTCTGACCAAGACCTGGAAGGGCTGACCACCTTGCATGACGACGCCCTAATTATATCAGCTATGATAAACCATTGTAATGTAGATAGAATTCTAGTTGACAATGGAAGTGCCCCTGATGTATTATCTTATGAGTGCTTTCTTAAGATGGGGGAGAATCTGTCAAAACTCCGCCCGATCCGAACCCCCCTTTGTGGGTTCAATGGCCAGGCCACTTATGTAGCTAGGTCGACCGATTTTCCCAGAACCAAAAGGTTCGAGGTCTGTGACATTTAGGTCGACCGGCCCATGAATTCCGGTCGATCGATTTTGCCAGAACCGAAAAGTTCTAGCTGCAGCAGGTTCCGGTCGACCGGCCCATGAATTTCGGTCGACCGCCAGCCCCGAGCCAACCAAGTTTGACCTCGAAATCCACCTCGTGGCCAGCCCCTTTCCATGGATTTGTTTAATCAAACCCTACCTAATCTTCCATGATTTATGGATCTGGTCTGGAGGGTGTCCAAGGACCATTCCAAGGGTTATAAAACCAACATGAGAGGGTTAGAAACCCTAGTTGATGGAGTTGATGAAGTGAATAAAGAGAGGCCATTTCGAAGGTACTGTAGCACCTCCGTGTACAGTACTACGGGCTGGGGTTCTTCATCATTCCAAGGTGATTCAAGCTCAGATCTGAAGCCAAGCAACCTCCAACCAAGCAAGAAGCATTCAAGGCTATCAAAGGTGATCAAAGCTACATCCATACACCTCTTCATCAACTCAAGGGGATTCAAGAGAAGATCAAGCTACATCCAATATCCTCTCCATCAACTCAAGGTGATTCAAGCTTATATCTCAATCCAGCAACCTCCAAGGAAGAGTAGAATCAAGCAAGGCTAACAAGGGAGATCAAAGGAGGCTGCAAGGGTGTGCTCAAACAAGAGGAGTTCGAGTTACTGTTCACGTGAACAGTACTCCGTGAAGAACATCTTCATCCAATCCAAGGCATTCAAGCTCATATCAAAGCGATCATCTTCCAAGATCTGTGAAGAAGGAAGCAAGGATCAAGGTAGTATCTATTCACTTCTTCATCCATTCAAAGAGATCAAAGAGAGAAGATCAAGAGAGGAGATTGGAAGAACAGTTACTGTTCATATGAACAGTACTCCGTGAAGAACAATCATCCATTCAAGGGTGATTACAAGAAGATTGATTTGCAAGAAGAAGAGATCCCTGCTGCTGATCAACAAAGCATATCGATACAAGGGCCAATTCCTTCTTACTCAATCTCTTGTTTTAATTCCTTCACATCTGTTTTACTTTCAATATTGTTAAACATTGAAGTTGTGATTCGTCCCTACCAGGTGGTTAGTAGGAAGGCAATTGGAGGGGGTTCCAATTTGCGGTTGACGTCCCTACCAGGTGGTTAGTAGGAAGGCAATTGGAGGGTGTTCCAATTTACGGTTGACGTCCCTACCGGTGGTTAGTAGGAAGGCAATCGGGAGTTCTCCGATTTGTGGTGTAGCCGTCCCTTCCGACTTTGTGTGTAGGAAGACAGAAAGAGGGGTTTCTCTGTTCTATGGTTTGGGGCGTGTCCCCGGGTCAAGCTGTGTGTCAGCAAGGAAGCCTCACCGGGTTTTGGTGAGGGGTGGACGTAGGTTGCGGGGTTGCAACCGAACCACCTTAAAAATCCCTGTGTTGTGGGTTATTTATTTTGTGTGATTGCTCTATATCTTCTAACCCCATTCGCAGGTTCATGTGCTTCCATACTTGGTTATCTTGCTCACATACATATGCACTTTGAGTGATCAACATAGCATACACACACACGCACGGTTGTTGCAAGCTATTGCATGTTCATCTATGTGTTATGCTTTGTAATTCACTTAAAGAAGTGTGGACGTTTCATAGCTTGTAATTCAAATCTTTCCATTTGAGCCACTCTAATTAATTCCGCTGTGCATTGTGCCTAAGTGATTCATTCACTTTATAAGAGTGGTTTAAGCTTCCGCTAGATAAGAGTTTTTTAAATAGGCCATAACTTGTGATAGGATCTATTCAACCCCCCCTTCTAGATCCGCTTACACCTCACGGGACCCAACAAGTGGTATCAAGGCGAGGCTCTGTCATTCCCAGATCCAACGATCTGCAGGGAAAGATCCTGGTGTTTTTTATTTAGATGGATTCACATGCTACACTTGCTTCGATGGCTTCTCCACCCATTTATGATGGTTCAGATTTTTCTACATGGGTTGGAAGAATGTTCATTTATGTTAGCTCCATAGATCCACAATTGTGGACTCTTATATACAATGGTCCTCATGAGCTTCCATCAAATTCTATTGATTGGTTAGCCGAACATGAGACCAAACATAATGATAATCGTCTTGCATATAACTTAATTACAGCTGCAGTTGATCTAAGACTAACTCATCTTGTGTCCTCTTGCAGCACAGCCAAGCAAGTATTGGACAAGTTGGTTAAAATCCATGAAGGGAAGGAACAAGAACAAGAATACTTCATGGCCGACCGTATAGAACAGTCTAGCAATGCATCTTCATCACAGGTAAACTCTGACTCTGAGGAATTCACTTTTGAAGAGCTTATGGAAGCCTATGGTGAGTTGATTACTCAATACAAAAAGGTCAAATCAGAAAATAAAAATTTAAAAAAGGATCTCAAGAAAATCAACCAAAATGAAAGCTTATTTTGTAAAAAGTGTTCTATTGTTAAAGAGCTTAACAATACTCTCTCAGTTGATCTAGATACGCATAAACAAAGCATTGCATGTCTAAGGGAAGAAAATAAAAATCTTCATGATGAAATCACTAGGTTGGAAGAAATTGTAATGAAACTTCAAAACCAACCTAAGTCAATCTCTAATGATCAAACTATGGCCGATGGGATAATCCATGATGAGAGGTTGATTGAAGAAAATAAAAATTCTGTTTCATACTCTGCTAATTTTGTATGTGAAAAATATTCATTCTTGAGAAACATAAATGCTGGTCTCCATGATGATCTTGAATGGCAACAAAATTTGATTGATTCTCTAAAGGAAGAGAATAAAGAGTTGTTGGAAAAGAGAATTGAATGTGAAAAAGTTGAAGAAGAATTGTATGAAAAATTGGCTGCACATGAAAAAGGCAAATCTGTCATTGATGATCACTCTGAAACTGTGCATGCTTTAGAACAACAAAATCAAAATCTTAAAGCAGTAAATGCCATGCTCAATGAGCAATTAGCAGCATGCGAAGAGGGCCTTGTTGAATCTAAACATCACATTTTCTCACTTGAAAATGAAATTCAAGGTTTGAATGATTTCCTATCAATGTTTGCCCAAATCCAAGATTCTGGATCACCGGAAGCCACCACTTCCTGTGGTCACCAAAAGGGGCATACTGCTCGAAAGAAAAGTAAAATTCAGCATGCTCATCCAAACATGCACCATAACACGTTCAATGTTAAATACCATGCCTTCCACAAAATGAATGTCAATTATTATTATTGTGGTAAACATGGTCACACTATGCATTATTGTTTGATCTTGAGAAATGATGAGCTTAGAGCAGGACAGCAAGTGAAAGGGCAAGGAAAGAAACATGTCAACACTGGTAGAGGGCTTGCTCAACAAAATTCTGTACGGAACCACATGGAGAATCAGAAGTGTCGACATTCCTATCCAGACAGGTCGACACTCCCCATAGCCTTTAATGGAAATGCTTCTCTTTGCTGCTCTCATTGTGGTAAGTCTGGCCATACTATCCAAGAGTGCTGGCATTTGAAGGGAAAGCATCACCTTCATGCCATGAAAGGTAAATCCCATGCTCACCCACAAAAGCATAATCCACATGCACACGCACATGAACATAAAAAGAAAAATCAATCTTTTGTGTGTTGTTTCTATTGTGGGAAAAATGGGCATGAGATATATGATTGTCTCACAATGAAGGAGGATGATGTGATTACCCTGAAAAAGGTGGGCCAAGATGCTAAACATGTTGCTAACCCACAAGGACCCAAGCAATCTTGGGTACCTAAAAATTCCAAATGAGAATTTTGGGTGCAGGATGCCTTGGAGCTGAACAAAGGATCATAAGGTAAATAAAAGCTCAAGGCACAGGTATGTACATAAACCTTTTTGAAGTTCAGTCATCTTGCATGTTTAGTCTTGACATGTAGATAGTGCATCATATGTCTGCCCAATGTCATTAGATTCTGCAAACTGAATGTCTCTTTGAAATGCAAAACCCCCCATGGTGTGAGATGAACTTTTGAGCTAGATAACTTGTTCACACCATGCTTGATTTCAGCTATTTAATTCATGAAAAAATTATTATGCTGATGAAGTTGATGTGATAATGAGTTGCACAAGTCTTGCTATCAGCCACATGAAATGCTTGGACTTTGGTTTTGATGATGCAAACCATGGTTGCATTTTCAACTCGTTATTCATATTAGCATTGTTCAAAGGGGGAGTCTAGCAATTGGCATCATCATGTTGCATTCAGTTCAAAATCAATTGTGAATGATTTGTGTTTGCATCATCTAGTAATCACACATGCCTTAATGCACATCATGTTTAGAAGACAAATGATAATGCATAATCATTTTACAGCATCTTAATTGCATTGTGCATTCATATAAATCTTAGGCTGCATAGTTCATTGCCAACCCTTGCATGTATTCAGGGGGAGTCAACATCAACCTAGCTTGAATCATTTTACATCATATCATTCGTGCATGGCCAGGGTATATCAAATGTTGATGTATGGAAGGGCAGGTTATGCTTGCCTTGAAGCACTCAACATGCGTGAGGTTTCACCTCCGCCAAGTACCATGCGTCACTATCGCATATAGGCCATATACCTAGGGGGAGTTATCTTCTTAAGGCATTCGTGCATATGGTTCATATTCATTATGTTACATTTCATAAGTGTAAAATCATGCATTATGTTGGTTCATGCATTTCATGTTTGATCAGGTCAACCCCTGCATGGGTCAAGTAAACCTCTCATTGACATTCGCCATTCTATGTGACTGCAAACATCACTCCTTGCATGCTTTCATTGCATATTCATAGGGGGAGTCGTGTTGTTCTTCTTGGTTCATTCGTCCTTTTTGCATCTGAACCTCAATGGCCTCCAGTGTGATAATAAGTTCAAGAGACAGACATTACTACAGTGTAAGAGCTTTCTATTACATGAACTGATGATTGTCCATTCAATGAAAATGGTTCAGATTTAATGATTTCCTTGAAGTTTTGATATATCTTTTGAAATCATCCATATTTTATAGTTTTAATAGACCTTAACTAGAGATTGCATGTTGTGCCTTAAATAACTATTCTGAAATCTAAAAATCCAAATGTCTCGACAACTTTGGTGATACTCTAGAGCTTAGTATTGTTTCTAAACATCTTGATGAGCTGGAATTCTTGAAAATTAATTTGCAGAGCAATGATAGTGTTGCACGGAGAAATATGTCCCGTCATCAAATCAAGTGACGAATGATATGTCATGATGTACCTCTGTTATCTCTGTCTTAATTCATTTGGACTCTAGGTAGAGCAATGGCATAATTGCTGAGAAATATATCTTCTCATCAAAGAAATGAGTTTGGATATGTCATGACGTGATGTTGCTATCTCTGTTCATTCTGAAGCATAACAGTCAGTCTTGCCAAATACCTAGGGATACTAGCGTCTAAACAACGTGTATTCTTACGGCTAGGAGGCATGTACTAGACTTGATTGCTCGTAACATATGAGTCATGTGCCTTCAGATTCAAACGATATTGAAAATCAAATTTTTTAAACTCATAAAATTCCATGCTTTAGTCATGCTTGTTTAGCCTCAATACTAGTTTTTGTGTTATTCCCTTTGTGGTTATTGAATATGGATGTATAAGACAAGGGAAGGTTAAACACTGTCAAGATATGTGCTTCTGGTTCATTTCTATTAAACCATAGATGTCGATGCTTTTTAAACTCAATTGATGATCTTGGTTTTCATTAGCTTTGAACCATATATATTGCTCCCGGCATGTTTCTAATTTCATATAATGGCTTGCTCTTCCACTATCATTCCACTCTGCTCTCTAGGACTTTTGTCAGCCACTGTACCGTATCCCTCCTTTTGCTATTGGCAAAGGGGGAGAACGACTTGTTGTGAATCCTTGCTATGGACTTGGGAGAAAGGGGGAGATGTTGTCTAATGTTGCTTTTGAGCACTGTCAAAGGGGGAGAGTGCATTGTGGATATGGGAGAATCCAAGGGGGAGAGAACCTTCATTTATGATGAGGGTTTATGCATAGCATTCATACACTTTACTTCTCCATGCATACATATTTTGCCTTCATCTACCATATCTATATAAATCATTCAGGCTGCCATGATTACATCATCATACTAAACAAGTGGTATCATCTAACAAGTGGTATCATCTTGATGCACCTTTCAAGTCGCATCCAAAATCATTGGTGTCCTCTGTCAAGTGATATCACATTGCTTTCTCATTCATTGGCATGTGGCATAAGACCTAGCATCATTAGCATCATGCTCTCATGCTAATAGGGAGGCATGCACATCTTAACTTCATACAATTGTAGCTTGCATTTGTCATTTCCATGCATTGCATAGAAAATCCAAAAAATCTGAAAACTAGAAAACCACTAAAAATCTGCAAAATTTGAAATAAAAATTTGCTCCTTGGTTGCTCTATCCATCTCCTATTTGAGAAATTGAATCATGCTGCTGTGGCTCTACCTCTCCCACTTACATTGTCTTTGCCAAGCCACGGGACACCACCATGTTCGGTACATCCATATCATTCATTGGTATCAGTCCTATAACTGGCTTTCCATAATTGGTTGTTCTCTCTAGTTATTTTGTCAATCTTAATAAGTGTACAACCATTGGCATGTATTTCCACATCATCTTCTGGAATGTTGCCTGCAATGACATGTTTCTCCACATTATGGTTTCTTGTAATGATGTCACAGGAGATCCTGAGCATTATGAAAGTCATTTTGTGTGCGTCATTAATGTGAGTATCTCTTTCTCTTTCCTGGCTCTTTTTGATGTTGTCAAAGGGGGAGAAGTATTCATGTGAGTCATTAATCAAAGTATGTGGTAAGATTGTATGAGTCATTAATCAGAATGCCATCTGTATGTCAAAGGGGGTGAGAACCATGTGAGTGACTCATAGTTGCCATATGAATTTATAATGACTCATAGTTCAGAATGCATCAGTGTTGCCATCATCAAAAAGGGGGAGAATGTTGTGCCCCTATGGTCACTTGAGTTCATATGGTCACTTGGGTCATTCGACATCATTCTATGGTCATATGAGTTCTAATGTATTCTTGGTTTTGATAATGGCTTAACACTATGAGTCATTGTTGTTTATCACTCTCCATGTATTTGGTTTCATGATGCCCATTCACAACTTGCATTATATGTTCTCACATTGCATTAATACCAAGGAACATGTGGTTCTTGAATGCTCACATCAATCTTGAAACTTTGGGTTACATGATGATCATCCATTTGTTTAAATTCATTGTCATATGAACTTGATCTTTTGATATGGATGGTTAATTTGAGAATGAGCTTTTCTATCCTTCTTGTTATTGAGATTCCATGAGTGTGTTTCATGGATATTTTACTTGGGGTGGTTGAGCTCTTATCTCTTGATCTTTAGCTCAGAACACTTGTGATTCAAAGTGTTCACATATAACTAATTCATGAGATTTCATATGTGTATTTCATACATTTATTATATGGATTATTGAGCTAAAGTTCTAATCCTTTTTATATGATTTTGCAGGCCAAAACACTCAATATATATTCCCCAAGATCAAAGGAGTTTGATGCCACAGAGTTCGGAAGGGTTGCAATGGCATGTGGGGCTGAATTGTGTTAATCTGGAATTTACTGTAGCTAGGTCGACCGGCGGCACTGTAGCTAGGTCGACCGATTTTCCCAGAACCAAAAGGTTCGAGGTCTGTGACATTTAGGTCGACCGGCCCATGAATTCCGGTCGACCGGTTTTGCCAGAACCGAAAAGTTCTAGCTGCAGCAGGTTCCGGTCGACCGGCCCATGAATTCCGGTCGACCGCCAGCCCCGAGCCAACCAAGTTTGACCTCGAAATCCACCTCGTGGCCAGCCCCTTTCCATGGATTTGTTTAATCAAACCCTACCTAATCATCCATGATTTATGGATCTGGTCTGGAGGGTGTCCAAGGACCATTCCAAGGGTTATAAAACCAACATGAGAGGGTTAGAAACCCTAGTTGATGGAGTTGATGAAGTGAATCAAGAGAGGCCATTTCGAAGGTACTGTAGCACCTCCGTGAACAGTACTACGGGCTGGGGTTCTTCATCCTTCCAAGGTGATTCAAGCTCAGATCTGAAACCAAGCAACCTCCAACCAAGCAAGAAGCATTCAAGGCTATCAAAGGTGATCAAAGCTACATCCATACACCTCTTCATCAACTCAAGGGGATTCAAGAAAAGATCAAGCTACATCCAATATCCTCTCCATCAACTCAAGGTGATTCAAGCTTATATCTCAATCCAGCAACCTCTAAGGAAGAGTAGAATCAAGCAAGGCTAACAAGGGAGATCAAAGGAGGCTGCAAGGGTGTGCTCAAACAAGAGGAGTTCGAGTTACTGTTCACGTGAACAGTACTCCGTGAAGAACATCTTCATCCAATCCAAGGCATTCAAGCTCATATCAAAGCGATCATCTTCCAAGATCTGTGAAGAAGGAAGCAAGGATCAAGGTAGTATCTATTCACTTCTTCATCCATCAAAGAGATCAAAGAGAGAAGATCAAGAGAGGAGATTGGAAGAACAGTTACTGTTCACATGAACAGTACTCCGTGAAGAACAATCATCCATTCAAGGGTGATTACAAGAAGATTGATTTGCAAGAAGAAGAGATCCCTGCTGCTGATCAACAAAGCATATCGATATAAGGGCCAATTCCTTCTTACTCAATCTCTTGTTTTAATTCCTTCACATCTGTTTTACTTTCAATATTGTTAAACATTGAAGTTGTGATTCGTCCCTACCAGGTGGTTAGTAGGAAGGCAATTGGAGGGGGTTCCAATTTGCGGTTGACGTCCCTACCAGGTGGTTAGTAGGAACGCAATTGGAGGGTGTTCCAATTTGCGGTTGACGTCCCTACCAGTGGTTAGTAGGAAGGCAATCGGGAGTTCTCCGATTTGCGGTGTAGCCGTCCCTTCCGGCTTTGTGTGTAGGAAGACAGAAAGAGGGGTTTCTCTGTTCTGTGGTTTGGGGCATGTCCCCGGGTCAAGCTGTGTGTCAGCAAGGAAGCCTCACCGGGTTTTGGTGAGAGGTGGACGTAGGTTGCGGGGTTGCAACCGAACCACCTTAAAAATCCCTGTGTTGTGGGTTGTTTATTTTGTGTGATTGCTCTATATCTTCTAACCCCATTCGCAGGTTCATGTGCTTCCATACTTGGTTATCTTGCTCACATACATATGCACTTTGAGTGATCAACATAGCATACACACACACACACACACGGTTGTTGCAAGCTATTGCATGTTCATCTATGTGTTATGCTTTGTAATTCACTTAAAGAAGTGTGGACGTTTCATAGCTTGTAATTCAAATCTTTTCATTTGAGCCACTCTAATTAATTCCGCTGTGCATTGTGCCTAAGTGATTCATTCACTTTATAAGAGTGGTTTAAGCTTCTGCTAGATAAGAGTTTTTTAAATAGGCCATAACTTGTGATAGGATCTATTCAACCCCCCCTTCTAGATCCGCTTACACCTTACGGGACCCAACAAGAATCCCTCTTCCCAATCGAACACAATGTGTAAAATGGGGAAAGGATGATTACTGGAAAGAAGCAGGCGAAACGGAGACGGAAGTGAAAATGACGACACTGATAGGGGCGTCAATTGAAATGATGACAGCCATTCAGTCGTTAATTCCTTTACTTAATTATGGAAATAAAGGACTTTCCTTTTTAAAAAAAAAATAGAAATGACGCTTGTTTGAATGAGCGTCAATTAATCAACACCTTAGAAAATGACGCCAATTCTTTGAATTTTATTTTGATTAGGATTCGTAAAATCCAGGAAACAACGCCTGCGCGAACAGTCGTTTATTTATTAAACCACGACCCTCATCAGGTCATCAATTAAGTGACACCCTTCCTCCAGGCGTTAATTATAATTATTATGAAACAAACCTTAAATAATTTAAAAAAGCTTCATATTAAGCCAATATTGAAGTCCACTTTGGGGCGTCACGTGGTGACATGAGATTTACTCATCATAGCATCGATTTTGGCGTGTCTACAGCTGCCCCGCCTTGGCGTCTTCTTTGCAAGGGAGTGAGATGGAATGAAGCGAAAGTGCAACAAGCGGAATGAAGTGAGAACGGACTGATAAGTAGATGCCAAAGTGTGATGTGACACGCCTCCGACACTAAGAGTTGGAAATCTTTCCAGGATTCTGAATGAAATAATCTCGGATGATTACAAGAAAGCAATGATCAGTTGGATGAAGGAACTAATCTAAAAAACGAAATGTGCACAAGGGCACGGAAGAAAAGATATCATTGGAGAGCAGTTACCAGCCAATGTGGACGTGCTACAACCAAGGTGGGTTTGCAGGAAAATAAAATGAAAAAGACCAACGAATGAATGCTTTCAAGGAACCAGTCTGAGCGGCTTCATGGAGAACATAGTACTCGATTTTGAACGGAATACCTCATGTCAACTCGATTAAGAGCAAGTGGCCCTCATTATTGGCGTAATATGAGGATTTTCATCATTTAAAGCTCAAAGTCGTACATGATGCATGCTGGGCTAAAAGAAAAATTAAAACAAACTAAAATAGAAGATAATCAAGGATAATATTGCTAAACCATCTAGACTTGGTCAGGAATCCAAATCTCTAAGCTGACACTAAGCCGAAGCCCGTTTATCCATGTATCATCTTAGAAAGTGGAACCGTCGTCCCAAATCTTAAATAACCCAACGGCCTATCCGTGTGATCAAGACTCCCCTGGAATTATCACTATTTTTGGTGAAGGGGAACTCAAATTCCAGGTTTATCATAACCACAAGGTCCTTGATATGCTATAACAACGTAGAGTACCATATAGTAAAAATGCATACAAGAAAGATACAAGAGAATGGAACGAGGTTACCAGTGGAATAAATCCAATCATTTCAAGACCTGCATGGACTGCGCCTTCTGTGCTCAAAAATCATTAGCACATAAAAAGATCGTTAGCTTAATAAAGCTCAAAATATGATCATAAGTGCATGACACAAGTAATTTCATCAAGATATAATAGCACTTAAGTTCATGAATAATCATAATGCTGTAAAGCAATTCAAAAGTGTAAGCTCAAGAAATGATGACTCTGCATAGAGGCGTCAGAATGATAAATGACGACAGCCAAGAGGGTGTTAATTATGATCACCATTAGACTTAGAATCAGACTGAAAATGACGCCCATACAAGAGGCGTTAAATAAATGACGACACTGCAAATGTCATTAATCAATGAAATGACGCCAAGGTATATGTCGTCAATTAACCGAACACATCGGCGTTCCGTTCCCTGCTCGGAATCAAACCTCCAGCGTGTGATTCCTCCTCAAACTCAAACTGTGATTGTTCTAACGGCTAGCCAAAGCTTCGAATCATTATAAAAGGTGATGCGTCCTCTGCTATACTCATCGACTAACTGAACATTGCATCAGCCAAACGCTCAATAACAACAGAACTGAAGAACAGTAAACAGGGGAACCACAGGTATTTCTTCAAATCGAAAGACGGGATGGACAAGATGATGATGATGCAGAGGCCTTCTAAGAAGCCTAGGATGGGATTTTCTAGGATTTCTGAAGTTGCAAGCCACATCAGCGGCAGGATAGCCAAAGGCCAAGTAAGTTTTATTTTTATTTTAAAGCTTTTATTTCATTCTTCCTCTTCTCTCTCAAAAATTCTGATTGCCTTCTCTTCTCTTCTTCTCTTTTTCATGCTTTTTCAGGACTATCCAACTATACCGGGTCCAAGGAGGTTCTTGAAAATCAAATGGCTCCCCTTACTCCTCTCTAAACTTTCTTTAAATATGAGGTCTTTTCTTAGTAGATGGCACCTACTCGGCCTTGTTACCCATGCTACCCACTATGATGATATCCACCTAGATTGGGCCTCCATTGGAGCACTCATAGAGCTATGGCACCCCAACACTCATACTTTCCTTTTCCCTACCTTTGAAGCTACCATTCTCTTAGAAGAAGTAGAACTACTCTTTGGGTTAAGAAAGATGAAACAAGGGGAAGAGTCAAAGATGGCTAGTATGACTAAACTAATAAATGCCCATGAGATGCTTACTAGCCTCATACCAAACCCAAATCTATCGAACCAAATCAAAGCCCATAAATGAATCAATCTTCTAAAGCTAGCCTCATGGGTATACAAGAATATGGATAAAGCCCAAGAGGATGAGGATTTGTTAGAGAGAGTAATGAAAGGCTTTGTTATATGCATGGTAGGAGCTCTACTCTTCCCTTCAATGGAAGACCACCTAGAGGAATGCCACTTGAGTGCCATAGCTAGTATTTGGGAAGGAAAAAGGATAGGTCCGACGGTGCTAGCCAACCTCTACAATGGACTCACTTTGGCTTCCTTGGGACGGCCTCTCTATGGGTCAATACTACTTCTCTCTTGTTGGGTGGACCTCCACCTAAAGTTTGATCCATGCCAAGAAACCCAATCGACCTCAAAAAACTTTTCTAGGAGCCCTCTCCGGTATATGACGGATTCTCTTGGTTTATGTGAGAGGGTGACTAATCGGGTGCCAAAGCTAAAGAAGAGAAGTGATTGGAGGAACTACTTCAAGACCATGCCAAAGGACGGTTTTACATGCACACCGGGGTTCCTCAAGACCCAAGAGCTTCACTCAAGACTCTCCTCCGGCATCGAGCTACGACTAATCGGCGGGACCGACTTCGTCCTCTACAACGCTCACCGGTGCCTCCTACAACTCGGCCTTCCCCGGCATACCTTTGAAGAAGCTTCTCACCTTCCACCACTCAAGAGAAGGGAACTAGGCTCAAGTGGGGATCAAGAAGAAGTCAAGACAATCATGGCTCAATGGAAGGTTGGACTACTTCATAGGTCCAAGACACATGTTGAAGAGGAAGAAGACAAATGCAAATCTTATGTAATAGCACTTAGGAAGATATAGCCCATGGTGGCTCATTGAATGTAATAATGCTTTTCATCAAATGAAATAAAAGAATCTTTCCTTATTTGAGCCAAAACAACATGTTATATGATCTTGTCTTCCAAGTTTAATGCGATTCTGCCTAATTGAACTGAGCTTCAGGTTCTCTGTACTGAGCTGTGCCAGCAACAATGGCCTCAATTCATAAAACATCGCCCTAGAACATGTCGTCAATCACTATTAATCAATTTCCCAAAAGAACTAAAATCACAATTGACGCCTACTCGAATAGTCGTTGATTAATTTGCGCCCCAAAAGGTGTTAATCGGTTTAAATTCCTTAAATTATTTTCAAAATAATCCCTCAATTTTTCACAAATAACGCCTTAATCACTGTCGTGCCTTAAACATGTGACGCCTGCGAAAACTGTCGTCAATTCTTAACCGCAATCATGACTCCAATCACATCAATCATCTTCCCATTAATGCGTCTGATGACGGTTACGAGTTCCCATGCAAAGGTAAATGACGCCTAGCCTCGGGTCGTCATATCCTGAAACCACACCTTGACCCAGACCGTCAATTAATAGAGTGACGACATCCCTCAGGGTGTCAATTTATTTCGAATATTAAACCCTATTTCCTCTTTTCTTTCTTCTTCCTTCGTTTACTTTCTTTCTTCTCTCCTCTTTCTCTGCAACCAAACCCTAACCGAGCCCCCATTCTCCATCTCTATCTCTATCTTTCTTCTCTGCTCTCTCTGAACCCATGGCAGGCGGAGCACACAAGTGCCAAAGGGTGACCGTCCCCGACGTCATGGACTTGGGCAACGACGAGCCCGCCGCAGAGGAAGTCTGTAGCAACCCTAGTAAAATAAAAGGAAGATTTCAAGAAAGATTAAGTAAGTAAATGATAAGAACCAAAATGAATAAATAATAAGTCAAATGTAAATAACGTCTCTCAACAAGGCGTGATTTAAATAAGAAACGCCTTCACCTGAGGCGTTAATTCAAAAAGTGACGCCTATACCAAAGGTCGTCAAATTTCAAAACATCCAAAATGAATAAAAGGAAAGTGAAAGAAACGCCCTCTTCTTGGGCACGAATTACAAAAGAAACGGCACAAGTAGACGTCAATTAGAATTAATGCCCTAACCTAAGGCGTTAATTGCATTTGTGTTCCATTCGAACCAGGAGACTATCCATGGTAAGTTTTAGGATTGCTACGTGTTCGATTGATTATGGTAAGGACTCTATCAAGGAAACTAGAGTTCTAATCAAATTCTAACTCCATTGGGATTCCAAAAATCCTATAAATACCTTTCTAATCGAACCTGTTCGCTATTTTTGGCGAACCATTCTGCTGCTGCTGTACGTGAAGAACAGGTGGTTCTTCTTCCTCTGCCTTTCGTCATGGATTATGAAGAATATTAATGTTCTTCATCTTCTTCTTCTGTAGGTTGCTTGCAGCAAGTAGTAACTCTCTTGTCTAGTTGAAGAACGTGGGCTCTTCATCAACATCCTCTTCTTCTGTGTACAGGGGGAAGAAAAACTATTGATTTCTCTGCGTACCGAAGCCTAGAAGTCTTTTTTTGTTCTCATCTATATCATCCCCACTGCCTCTGTGTGCTACTGGGAGCGTAGGTTGTTGTTATATCAAGGCTTTGTTTCGGACAGAGCATCGTTTCTCTACAAATTCTTCACGAACCATCACCCAGATCATCATCAGGCATGTTTTCTCAAGAACTGTAGCCCAAACTAGCATAAAATGTATGATAATATCATCTGTTAATTCATGCATATAGTGTTACTGCGTTTTCGAAGTTTTCTGTGAAATTTTGGAAAGAGGCAACCCTCTCTAGGGCGCTAATTCAATTTCTGACGACTGACAAAGGTGTCGTCAATTCCATATAATTAGTAAATACCCATGTTTAAAATTTAATATCTATGAAACCTATAGTTAAATCTAATGCATGATCATATAGCTTGAATCCTTCTATTTTTCTTGTCCAGTTCATATATGTGGTTCCTGCAAATTATTTATCATGAAAACCTTTACTGTTCATATTCCTGGAAACCAAAGAGAATTAACGACCTCCAATAGGTCATCTTTTCTGAAAGTGACGCCCCTGGATAAGGCGCGTTTTATCAAAAATACAGAATTAAGAAAATATCAGAAAATAGAAATTTATAATGGACGACTGCTCCTGAAGTCGTCAAACTGAAAATAAACGACCCAGTGAAGGGCGTTAATTTACTAAGTAGTGACTTATGTTAAGGCGCTAATTTCCTGTGTAATTATTTTATACTGTTTACTGTTAACCGAGGGTTTATATAAATATATATGTATATATCGGCACTATATTTCCATTCCGTGAATATAGTCTCATGTTCTACGATGTTTTATCGATTACCCATCAACTCTCGGTGACATACAAGCCCTCCATTGGACATTCCGTTCTTTTGAACTGGCAAGTTAGTCATTGGGACCTCCGTAAGTCTCCTCGTAGTCTTGGATTCCCTCAAGACCGACTGAGCTGGTTGTACCATAAAAACCTATTACACTATTTTGCCATGTCACTCTATAGAAACATGGTATACCGGCTCTCATGATATGCTATGTGGATATCATGAGAATATTCTTAATGGGGTGTGGAAATCATGCCATTATTATGTTGTTCTTGTGGACCTCAATTCTATATCAAATGGCATGACCATCTATATATGGACCCTTGATTGTCATGGTACCCAATTAGGGAACCAACTCCACCTAGTTTTATTGATACTCGTGTTTATATCGTTATTATCGTCCTTATACATCAAGTTCAATTTTGAACTCTAATCTATCTTGAATATCCACAAGCTTTTTCTTGAAATTCCATATTGGCTATACTATAAAGTGGATGTCTAGATCTATCTTTAATGCTGTGCATTTAAGGGCCCGATCTGGTCCTGGGATGAGCACCCAAAAGTACTAGTGCCCATGGGAGTTGTAATGATCACGGTGTCTAGCATTGCACCGAAGTACTTTTTCTCTTGATCTTTGGCATTCCACACACACTCTCTCTTTCTTGCGTGCGTGACTCGACTTGCGTGACTTTACTAGCATGGCCTGACACGGGCAAAGTACTTGCGTGAAATAGCCAATAATCTATAAAGTCTCTCATGAGTATCTCTTGTTTAAAACTCGCTTGGATGTTTTACACGACGTGTTATTCTATTGATTAGTTATTTCTACATGCATAGCCATATTACATTTACATGTGAAAAATTGTAATTACTTAAACCCATTGCTAGTTCTTGAGATATAATTTCCTACTGAGCATTCGCTCACTCAGTGTTTCCCTACTTTTCAGGTAAGTCCGACGACAAGACTCAATCGGACAGGGAAGGTCAAGAGTGAAAGAGATTAGAGCTTCTCAAAGCGTCAACTAGTCTTGTCTTTTCTATATTTTATTGAGTCAATTTTGTACTTTTCTTTTTATTAAGTTTAGCATTTTCAAGGGATTGTAATAGAAATACTTTTGTGAAGGAATAAAAGGATTGGGTTATCTTTACTCTTGCGCATCTCTGATTTGGTGTCGAATACACTAATACTCTGATTGACATGATCGATATAAACTCGTCACGCGTCTCCGGGTATCTTCCGCGCTCAGGGCGTGACAGTTTTTGTGGTATCAGAGCCTAGGGTATTCAATTCCTAGGAAACCCAAGTCCAAGGATAAGTCTGAACCTCTAACCAGTGAGAATGGGTAGAACCAAGGGTTAAAGTCAAAATAGAATTAAAAGCCTTTAAACGTAATCACATACTAATATAGCTATTGTAATTGTAGGACAATGGCTTCCGAACGTGCTCAATGGCGCAACATGCAACGCACTCTTCAATGCATGACCCAGGCACTTCAACAAGTGGCACAAGGAGGTGGACTACGTGGAGCCGGAAATCTCCACCAAGGCTTTAAGAACATGAATCCTCCAAAGTTCGTAGGATCTACTGATCCGGACGATGCCGAACACTGGATCCGGGAAACTGAACAGATCTTTTGGGTTATGCAATGCACGGATCAAGAGAAGGTCCTGCTAGCAACTTTTCAATTAGAAAGGGACGCCTGCTGTTGGTGGGAGTCGATAGAAGCTACGTTAAATCAAGGACAAGTCACTTGGGATGAGTTTGTTGAACATTTCAACAATAAATATTTCTCAGATCGAGTTCAAGAGAAGAAAGCCGCTGAATTCGCCGCACTTAAGCAACGATCTTTTTCGGTGGCTGAATATGAAGCGCAGTTCTCAAGGCTATCTCGGTACGCTAAACACTTAGTTAGTACTGAGAAGATGAAAGCTCGAAGATTCCTTAATGGGCTCAGGCCCCAATATATCACACAACTGGCACCGATGGACATACAAGTCTATTCGGAGATGGTTCGACGAGCCCAATTACTAGAAGATGCCACGGAACTATCTGATAGGATCCATGGGAAAGATAAGAAGGAGAATGTTACTAGCTCTGGCACCTTCAAACCCAATTTCAAGAAGAGGCCAAGTAATGGAGGTACTCCCTCCCAGGAGCAAAAGTTCAAGAAGACCAAACCTTTCTCCATCACCACTACACCTTCTAAGGTGGTATGTAAGCACTGTGATAAGGCCGAGCACAAGGCCGAAGAATGTTGGAGGAAACTTGGAGCGTGTCTCCGTTGTGGGAGCCGTGATCATCGGATTTCCGACTGTCCCCTACTCAATGATCAAGCTGGTGACGGAAAGCGCCCGGTGACAAAGAATGCTCGTCTCCAAGCTATTAAGGAGGCGGAACAAGACGAAGGCAGACTGGTAGAAGGTACACTGAAAGTTTGTTCCAAGTCTGCACATGTCTTATTTGATACAGGTGCATCACATTCTTTTATTTTCAAGAAGTTTACTGACCCACTACCTATGGAACCGGAATGGATGAAAATATTTTTATCTACTCCTCTCGGAAATGAAACCGATATTACTCACCATTATCAAAACTGTGAAGTCTTGGTAAAAGGAAGAAATCTTCCTATCAACCTCATATGTTTAGACCTAAAGGAATATGATGTCATATTAGGAGCAGACTGGTTATCTAGGTATCAGGCAACTGTGGATTGCCGTAACAGCAAAGTTACTTTCAAGGACTTTCCAGAACTAGTCTATTCTAGCCCTAAGAGTCGGAGCAAGTCACCTCTTATTTCGGCTCTCCGAGCTAGCAAGCTAATAAGGAAAGGATGTGTATCTTTTCTTGCATTTGTCACCATTAAGGAGACTAAGGAGACTAAGCTAGAAGACATCCCAGTTGTGCAAGAATTTCCGGACGTGTTTTCGGAGGATTTGCCTGGATTACCTCTATAAAGAGAAGTGGCCTTCACCATCGACTTGGTCCCTGGTGCTGGACCAGTTTCTAAGGTACCATATAGGATGTCCCCTGCCGAACTCAAGGAGCTGAAGGAGCAATTGATGGAACTTCTCAAGAAGGGATTTATTAGACCAAGCACTTCCCCGTGGGGAGCACCTGTGCTATTTGTAAAGAAGAAAGATAGATCCATGAGGTTATGCATCGACTATCGACAGTTGAATCATCTCACTATCAAGAACAAGTATCCACTGCCGAGAATCGATGAGTTATTTGATCAAATATCTGGATCCATGTATTTTTCGAAGATTGATCTCAGGTCGGGATATCACCAACTAAGGATCAAAGATGAGGACATTTATAAGACCGCGTTCAGAAGCAGGTATGGGCACTATGAATTTGTTGTTATGCCTTTTGGACTAACAAATGCCCCTGCTGCCTTTATGCAGTTGATGAATAGTATATTCAGGCCTCATCTAGATCAATTCATAGTGGTTTTCATTGATGATATACTGATCTATTCAAAGACCAAGGAAGAGCATGAGGAGCATTTGAGAATAGAATTACAAATATTGAGGATAAATCAGTTATATGCAAAGCTCAGCAAATGTGAATTTTGGTTAGGAGAAGTAGCTTTCTTGGGGCATGTTATATCAAAAGACGGTTTATCCGTAGATCCATCAAAGGTTGAAGCTGTAAGGAATTGGGAAAGACCGACCAATACTAGCGAGATCCGTAGTTTCTTGGGTCTTGCGGGCTACTATCGGCGATTCATCAAGGATTTCTCCAAGATAGCCGTACCACTCACTAGGCTAACTCGCAAGGAGATACGTTATGAATGGAGTGAGGAATGTGAAAGAAGCTTCCAAGCTCTCAAAGATCATCTAACTACTGCCCCGGTTTTAGCTTTACCAATTGAAGGCGAGAGATTCGAAATATACACCGATGCATTTGGCATTGGCCTCGGATGTGTTTTAATGCAACAAGGGAAGGTTATAGCCTACTCTTCTCGCCAATTGAAGAAGCACGAGGGGAACTACCCAGTTCATGATTTAGAATTGGCTGCGGTAGTATTTGCACTGAAGATATGGAGACATTATCTATATGGAGTGCAGTTTATTGTATACTCCGACCATAAAAGTCTTAAGTATCTCTTCTCTCAAAAGGAATTAAATATGAGGCAAAGACATTGGCTAGAATATCTTAAGGACTTCGACTTCACTATACAATATCATCCTGGAAAGGGTAATCCTGTAGCCGATGCCCTCAGTCGAAAGCCGAGATCACTATTAGCCAATTGTATGATTCAAGAGTGGAAGTTGCTAGAACAATTCTCTAAACTTAATATAAGCATGGAAAAGGACAGTAGGTGTGTCACCTTATCCCATATGAGCATACAGCCAGACTTGCTATCCAAAATACAAGGACTTCAAGGTAGTGACCCCGTACTAGTGGAAATCAAGGACAAAATTGAAGAACAACCTGATTTCAAATTAGCACCAGATGGAAGATTGATGTTCAGAAATAAAACATGTATACCGAATTGCCCAGAGCTAAAGAAGAAAATCTTAGACGAAGCTCACAGATCAAGGTACACGATTCATCCAGGATCAACTAAGATGTACCAAGATTTGAAAAGGACCTTTTGGTGGCCCAATATGAAAAGAAAAATAGCGGATTTTGTGTCTCGCTATCTCACATGTCAACAAGTCAAGGCAGAACACCAAAAGCCTGCCGGTAAGCTACATCCTCTAGATATTCCCAAGTGGAAGTGGGAGGATATCGGTATGGACTTCATTATGGGTCTGTCCAAATCAAAGGGAGGATATGATGGAATATGGGTTATCATCGACCGATTGACCAAATCGGCACACTTCTTGCCAATCAAGAGTCGATGGTCAGTTGATGTTCTTGCTGCATTATACCTTAAAGAGATAGTCAGGTTACATGGAGTATCTGTCTCAATCGTGTCTGACAGAGACCCCCGTTTTAGTTCTCACTTTTGGAAGGGTTTACAACATTCACTGGGGACGAGACTTAACTTTAGTACAGCTTTTCATCCTCAAACGGATGGTCAGACCGAGAGAACTAATTAGGTGATTGAAGATATGCTCAGAGCTTGCATCATTGATTTTGGTGGAAGCTGGCATGATCACTTGCCTTTGGTTGAATTTGCATACAATAACAGCTACCAGGCAAGTATACAAATGGCACCTTTCGAAGCTTTATACGAAAGGAGTTGCCGATCGCCTTTGTGCTAGGACGAAGTTGGCGAAAAATAACTATTAGGTCCAGACATGGTAAGGGATACCACTGAAAAGATTCAGTTGATTAGAGAAAGACTTCAAGTTGCTCAGTCTAGACAGAAGGCTTATGCTGATACACGAAGAAGAGATCTCGAATTCCAAGTGGGAGATCACGTATTTCTCAAGATATCACCTGGACGTGGAATAATGAGATTTGGTGTTAAGCGCAAGCTTACACCAAGGTTTATCGGACCTTTTGAGATACTAGAAAGAGTTGGCGAGGTTGCTTACCGCGTCGCTTTATCTCCTCAATTGTCTGAAGTTCATAATGTATTCCACATATCAATGTTGAAGAAATATGTGCATGATCCGTCACATATCATTGATCATAGAGACCTGGTGATTCAAAGGGATCTCACTTATGAACAAAGGCCCATGAAGATCCTCGATCGCGAGGTACGAACATTAAGGAACAAAATTATTCCCATGGTTAAGGTGCAATGGAGTAAAGGTACAGAACACGAAGCGACATGGGAGACCGAGGAGTCTATGAGGAAACGATTCCCAGACTTATTCTAAAAAGGTATGTATTCTACACTCTCCACGTTTATATGTGATGGAATTTGGGGACCAAATTCTTTTAAGTGGGGAGGGTGTAGCAACCCTGGTAAAATAAAAGGAAGATTTCAAGAAAGATTAAGTAAGTAAATGATAAGAACCAAAATAAATAAATAATAAGTCAAATGCAAATAACGCCTCTCAACAAGGCGCGATTTAAATAAGAAACGCCTTCACCTGAGGCGTTAATTCAAAAAGTGACGCCTATACCAAAGGTCGTCAAATTTCAAAACATCCAAAATGAATAAAAGGAAAGGGAAAGAAACGCCCTCTTCTTGGGCGCGAATTACAAAAGAAACGGCACAGGTAAAGACGTCAATTACAATTAACGCCCTAACCTAAGGCGTTAACTGCATTTGTGTTCCATTCGAACTAGGAGACTATCCAGGGTAAGTTTTAGGATTGCTATGTGTTCGATTGATTATGGTAAGGACTCTATCAAGGAAACTAGAGTTCTAATCAAATTCTAACTCCATTGGGATTCCAAAAATCCTATAAATACCTTTCTAATCGAACCTGTTCGCTATTTTTGGCGAACCGTTCTGCTGCTGCTATACGTGAAGAACAGGTGGTTCTTCTTCCTCTGCCTTTCGTCATGGATTATGAAGAATATTAATGTTCTTCATCTTCTTCTTCTGTAGGTTGCCTGCAGCAAGTAGTAACTCTCTTGTCTAGTTGAAGAACGTGGGCTCTTCATCAACATCCACTTCTTCTGTGTACAGGGGGAAGAAAAACTATTGATTTCTCTGTGTACCGAAGCCTAGAAGTCTTCTTTTGTTCTCATCTATATCATCCCCACTGCCTCTGTGTGCTACTGGGAGCGTAGGTTGTTGTTATATCAAGGCTCTGTTTCGGACAGAGCATCGTTTCTCTACAAATTCTTCACGAACCATCACCCAGATCATCATCAGGCATGTTTTCTCAAGAACTGTAGCCCAAACTAGCATAAAATGTATGATAATATCATCTGTTAATTCATGCATATAGTGTTACTGCGTTTTCGAAGTTTTCTGTGAAATTTTGGAAAGAGGCGACCCTCTCTAGGGCGCTAATTCAATTTCTGACGACTGACAGAAGTGTCGTCAATTCCTTATAATTAGTAAATACCCATGTTTAAAATTTAATATCTATGAAACCTGTAGTTAAATCTAATGCATGATCATATAGCTTGAATCCTTCTATTTTTCTTGTCCAGTTCATATATGTGGTTCCTGCAAATTATTTATCATGAAAACCTTTACTGTTCATATTCCTGGAAACCAAAGAGAATTAACGACCTCCAGTAGGTCGTCTTTTCTGAAAGTGATGCCCCTGGATAAGGCGCGTTTTATCAAAAATACAGAATTAAGAAAATATCAGAAAATAGAAATTTATAATGGACGACTGCTCCTGAAGTCGTCAAACTGAAAATAAACGACCCAGTGAAGGGCGTTAATTTACTAAGTAGTGACTTATGTTAAGGCGCTAATTTCCTGTGTAATTATTTTATACTGTTTACTGTTAACCGAGGGTTTTATATAAATATATATGTATATATCGGCACTATATTTCCATTCCGTGAATATAGTCCCATGTTCTACGATGTTTTATCGATTACCCATCAACTCTCGGTGACATACAAGCCCCCCATTGGACATTCCGTTCTTTTGGACTGGCAAGTTAGTCATTGGGACCTCCGTAAGTCTCCTCGTAGCCTTGGATTCCCTCAAGGCCGACTGAGCTGGTTGTACCATAAAAACCTATTACACTATTTTGCCATGTCACTCTATAGAAACATGGTATACCGGCTCTCATGATATGCTATGTGGATATCATGAGAATATTCTTAATGGGATGTGGAAATCATGCCATTATTATGATGTTCTTGTGGACCTCAATTCTATATCAAATGACATGACCATCTATATATGGACCCTTGATTGTCATGGTACCCAATTAGGGAACCAACTCCACCCAGTTTTATCGATTCTCGTGTTTATATCGTTATTATCGTCCTTATACATCAAGTTCAATTTTGAACTCTAATCTATCTTGAATATCCACAAGCTTTTTCTTGAAATTCCATATTAGCTATACTATAAAGTGAATGTCTAGATCTATCTTTAATGCTGTGCATTTAAGGGCCCGATCTGGTCTTGGGATGAGCACCCAAAAGTACTAGTGCCCATGGGAGTTGTAATGATCACGGTGTCTAGCATTGCACCGAAGTACTTTTTCTCTTGATCTTTGGCATTCCACACACACTCTCTCTTTCTTGCGTGCGTGACTTGACTTGCGTGACTTTACTAGCATGGCCTGACACGGGCAAAGTACTTGCGTGAAATAGCCAATAATCTATAAAGTCTCTCATGAGTATCTCTTGTTTAAGACTCGCTTGGATGTTTTACACGACGTGTTATTCTATTGATTAGTTATTTCTACATGCATAGCCATATTACATTTACATGTGAAAAATTGTAATTACTTAAACCCATTGCTAGTTCTTGAGATATAATTTCCTACTGAGCGTTCGCTCACTCAGTGTTTCCCTACTTTTCAGGTAAGTCCGACGACGAGACTCAATCGGACAGGGAAGGTCAAGAGTGAAAGAGATTAGAGCTTCTCAAAGCGTCAACTAGTCTTGTCTTTTCTATATTTTCTTGAGTCAATTTTGTACTTTTCTTTTTATTAAGTTTAGCATTTTCAAGGGATTGTAATAGAAATACTTTTGTGAAGGAATAAAAGGATTGGGTTATCTTTACTCTTGCGCATCTCTGATTTGGTGTCGAATACACTAATACTCTGATTGACATGATCGATATAAACTCGTCACGCGTCTCCGGGTATCTTCCGCGCTCGGGGCGTGACAAAGTCCCTCCCGCGGCGGCCGAAGATTCACCACCGGCCGAAGAAGCTCCGGCGGCGGAGCAAGGCGGAGCAACCGAAGAACGAAATGAAGAAGGTGATGAAGACGGTGGAGATGAAGATGCAGGTGAAGACGAAGAAGAAGATGGTGATGAGGACGATGATGATGACGAAGAGGAAGAAGACGAAGGGGAAGAAGAAGAGGGGGAAGAAGAAAGAGCACCGGCGGCGACCCCTCGACAACCACGGCAACCCGGCAGCCACGGCAGCCATGGCAGCCCCTCCATGGAGGGCTCCTAACACCCGAGTGAAGCAAGGTAGATCCCCCTACCTCAGCCCTCCAATTTTCAATTTTATTCTCATTTTTTTGAATTTTCTATAGCCCTCGGTGAAGGGAAACCTTCGCACCAGTAGATCAGTGGAATGACGCCCCAACGTGTGCCGTCAATTGAAACAACGACCCACCTCCGGTCGTCAATTTAAATTATTTTTATTTTCTAAAAATAATAAATCCATGAAACCATGCCCTACAGCATGTCGTCATTTTAAAATTTTCATGTTTAATTTTCATTTGCTGTTATTTTCCATGCCATTTTTTTGATTTTTGATATATCTTTCTATTTTTTATTTCCATTTCGTGCACTGTCTATTTTGAAACCCTTCAGACAACAACGCCCCCATCGGGGCGTCAATTCATCATACAACGGCCACATGGGTGGTCGTCATTTAAAGAAAAATCACATTTTTAATTTTTGGAACCAAAACTATCCTTCAAAACAACACCCCCAACAGGGGCGTCATTTAAACAAATAACGACCCGTGGTTGGTCGTCAATTAAAATTACTCATTAAATCACCAAAACATATTTTGAAATAATGCCTATCCCAGGGGCGTCAATTAAACAAACAACGACCTCAGGCCGATCGTCAATTCAGATAGAGAACAAACAACAAATGAATATCTGTGAAACTCATATCAAACTATTCTTTTTGTTGGCAGGGTTTGATGAGGACTAGGATCTCCTGGGTCCAGGTCCGAGCAGCTTACTACGGGCTCCCAGATTTTCAGAGGGCTAGGGTAGAGGCTATGAGGTTCGGACCCTTCCTTAGTATAGAGCCTGTGAGACCTGACTTACCCCTGATCCAGGTTCTTAGGGATAGATGGGACAGGACTAGCTGGGCATTTCTGATGCCGTGGGGTCACATGGTTCCCAGCTTGGAGGATGTTGCTAGGATCACCGGGTTGAGGGTAGACGGGGAGGCCGTGAGCGGGATTACCCTACCCGACTATAACGAGTTGACACAGAGGCTGCTAGGGTTAGAGACGATAGCAGGGACGCCTAGTGAGTGTAGGACCATCTATCGCACCGACCTTACCATAGCTATGGGGTTGGGAGACAATAGGTAGAGGTCGAGGGAGTCCATGGAGGAGTTCTCGCAGAGGTTGATAGGGAGAGCTAGGACCGTCTACTACCAGGACCCGGCTCAGAGAGATAGAGTGGAACGAGATCTGAGGAGATTTCTATTCCTGATGCTTGGAAGATTACTACTCGGCACGAAGGGCGACATCATCAACTGCCGATTCCTGGGCATTCTAGAGGACTTGGCGAGCGTCGGCAGATACGCTTGGGAAGCCGCCCTACAGGCGCACTTGATAGCCGACTTGTCTACCGAGACAGGTCGAGAGACGACTGTCAGTGGCTTCTCACCTTTTATTCAGGTATGCATTTTTCTTATTTTTCTTCTCTCTTTTTTTCTTTTTTTTAAATGCTTATGCCTATGAATGCTTACTAATGCAATGGATGGATGCAGGTGTGGAGCCACCTATACATGCCGCTGGGGCGTGCCGACCCTCGACCCGGAGATGAGGGATCCTTCCCTCTAGCACGGCGTTGGCTACCACTAGTGAGTGGAGCGCCGCTTGCCTACGAGTTGCGAGTTTTACGACGTGAGTTCCGTGACTTCCCCGCCTCACTGGTACGTATGCTAAACATGATGCATTTAGACTTTATGAAATATGATGATATGATGTGTGATGATGATATGTATGTTTGTGAATGCAGGTGGTATGGAGGCCCTACGAGGGCATGACCGACGAGGGCCAGCCCTGGGTCGTAGCGGGACGACCTCGTTTTGGGCATGAGCTTTGGGTTCATTGCCTGAACGAGATCGAGCCGCTATGGCTCAGGCTGGTCATGAGGACCCTCGGCCTACACCAGAAGTGGGTCGAGGTTGGAGAGCCTCGAGGGATAGGAAAGAAGACCCGTGGTCGCATGAAGGCGACCGACTGGAGAGTCCTGTTCCCCGACTTGTACGCTGAATGACAACGCGGCGGGACCCGGGTCACTTCACAGGCGGCAGACAGCTCCGAGTACCTCCGATGCTACTGGGAGGTTTACGCCGGCCGACCCCAGATGAGGGTCTTAGGGGTATGTATGAATGCACTTTCTTTTAATTAATTACAAATGTTATATGTCTATTATGCGACTGACATGTGTGACGAATGCAGGATGCACGGGACATAGCCGCGATGGACATGCAGGTCCACCTCCACAGCCTGGAGGCCCAGCTAGCTACCACTCGGGTAGATCTACAGACCCTGGTGAGTGTTTAATTATCTATATGCAAATGAATTCATGAATTATTAATGATTAGCCACTGACAATCACAATGAATGCAGCGTGCCCAGCAGGGAGCGACAGTGAGAGAGACTGGAGGAGCCTCCAACTCGAGGGGGCCTAGTGCAGAGATGACTATGCTAGCAGAGCAGCTTGCTGAAGCGGTTGCTCGTGCCGAGGCGGCAGAGCATGACCTCGCCATACGGGTAAGTTCAAACTCAAACTCAGAATGCATTTGATTATATTTCAATATGTGTGTGTTCATGAAAATTTGTGTTTTTATAGATCGAGGAGCTCCGAGCCTCGCTTACCTGCATCGAGGCAGGACAGCGCGCAATGGCTACCTGGGTAAGCTAATAACAATCTATTTCAGTTGTTTATGAAATTGAATTAAATGTGACACTGATGATTTGTTTGATTGATTGCAGACCATAGAGCTACATGAGGCGCTTACCCAGGCTGCACTAGCCAGGACGGAGCTGGCCATCCGCGAGCAGCGAGTCACGGAGCTCGAGGGGGCACTGAGGCGGCGAGAGGAGCTAACTCAGGACGTGACAGAGCTGTGAGTCCTCCTCGACGTCGAGCGGAAGGAGCGTGCCCGGAAGCGAGAGCAGCAGAGGGAGGAGCACGCCCAAGAGAGGAAACAGCAGGCAGCACGCGAGCGGGAGCTCGCAGACTTGAGGACTCGGCTAGCCGTCACTCAGGAGTGGCTACGGGCGACAGAGGAGTGCCTCCAGTGCGGCCGGGACCGGGCGCGTGCTGCGGGGTACGCGTTTACCAGTTCTACCTTTATGGTGGGTTCCTCTCTCCGACAGAGGAGCGAGGCAGAGGAGCAGGCTCGTGCTCCAGCTACTTCTCGGGGGTCCATGCGCCCTCCACGGGTACCTCGTCGGGACGACGAGGGTGAGGTAGAGAGCAGGAGAGAGGAGGGTGGAGGTGAGAGCTGAGAGAGGGACTTGTACTCCTCCATCCTTACACTTGTACTCAGATATTCATTGATATATATATATGAAATTTTTGTTACCTGAGTTACTTCGAGCAGTTGAGCACTTGTGTACTTGCTTTTACTTTTCTTCTTTCTTTTTCGCTCTTGTTTGTTCTTGCCCTGTAGTTTACACTTAAACAAACAGATTAATCCATCTATTCGGCTTGGCCCCTTGCTCAATAAGCAAGGGGTTGTCTCTTCTTTGACCTTGTTGACGGGTCAAGGGGCCAAGCCTCTAATTAATAAAGGCGGATATATAAGGAAATGCAACATGCAAGCACACAGATGCAAACCTAAAATAAAAGATGCCCAAACAAAAATGCAATCAAACAAATGAAATGGGAAAGCCGTAGGCTTAATCTTTATTTCTCTTTTCCATTTTTTCTTCTCTTTTTTTTTCTTTTGAAAAATGACGCCTTCGCACACAGGCGTTGATTGAAAAATCATGTTTTTTTATTTTTTTTATAAATGATGACATTGGCAAAGCCTTAAATGACGCCCCCTAAGCGGGCGTGAATTGAAAAACTATTTTTTTTGTTTTTTTTTCTTTTTTTGAAAATGACGACGTAGACACTGTCGTTAATTATTTAAATAACGCCTAAATATGAAGGTGTTAATTAAAAAATATTTTTGTGTTTTTTTCTCTCTTTTTTTTCTTCCCTTTTTATGAGACTGAGCATAGCACAAGGGTCTTAAGCCTTACACAATCACCATCTTAAATTCATTAGTCTTTCTTAAATGGCTTAACAAAGGGTCAACATGCTTATTGACTTATGCTTTTACTCATATTCTCTCGCGGCCCATCCTCTGTATCCATCGCACCGATCCAACAATTGGTATCAGAGCGGGTGTCTGCATAGAGGGTCCAGTGACCTGCAGATCCGATCCGTAATTGGCTTCGGTGCGATCTGAGTTGATCCGTTCGCTTGCATTGTTTTAATCTCTTCTTTATTTAGAATTCTGATCTTGTCTGAGCATGGAATTCATGATTGATATCCCGAGGTACGAGGGTCAAAACTTCTACAATTGGCTTAATCAGTTCAGGGAATATGTGATGTAGACTAATCCAGATCTGTGGATAGTCATTACACACAGTCCTTATGAAGTTCCAAAGGATGAATCCTTATGGAAAACTTCAGACAGACGAAAATTCTCTGCGAATCAAAGGGCCCTGAATCTAATCAAAGGGGCGATAAACACTGACAAGTTTCCTTGTGTAGTTAATTGATGCAGTGCTTCCGAAGTGGTCGAGATAATAGCAAGCAGTAGAAGCCAGGGTAAAGTGAAATGTCTCATGGCAATAGAAGAAGACGAAGATTATCTCGAGGATACTTCGTCACAGGTAAACTCTGACACTGATAATTTTTCTCTAGAAAGTCTGATTGCGTTGAATGAGCATTTATTGAACAAATATGATAGACTTAAATCTGAGAAGAGAAAATTCAGAAAAGAAATGCTGTATAAAATCAGAAGTATGAAAGTGGAAAATGAAAACCTAAAGTCAGATATGAAAAGAAAAGAAAATGAAATGAAACACTTGAAGTCTGAGAATGAGAGTTTAAGGAATAGACTCATCAAAGAAAATGATTCTTGCAATGAATGTGCATTCTTGAAGGAATTGATTGAAGACTTAGACTCTGATGATAATATATAGAAGAACTTAATCACTTCCTTGAAGGAAGAAAATGATTCATTGCTGACTCAGAAGAAGGAAACTGATAAATTACAAGATAAGCTGATTGAAGAAAACATTTATCTGAAGGAACAAAACAAAAAACTAATGGTTCTTAACACTGTTTTCTCTGAAAAATGGCTGACGATTGAAAAGGGGAAATCTATCTTGAAAGAAAATGAAGTGAATATTGAATTCAAATTGACACAGGAAAATGAGACTCTGAAGAGTCTGAATGATGAATTTCAAAATCAAGTCATTTTGTGTGAAGACTACATTGTGTCTTTGGAGATCGAAATTGGAGATCTGAAAAACTCCCTGTCAAAATTTGTTAAGGGAAGAGACAATTTGAATAAGCTCCTTGGAGCGAATGTGAATTTTCAGAAGGAGGGACTGGGTTACAATCCAGTCATGAAGAAGGCTGAGAAGGTTGATGGAGACAAATTGAAAACTATTTTTGTTAAATGTTCAGAACAAGAAAAGCCTTCTACCTCATCTTCACCTCAGTACAAAAATCAGAAAGAGACTGAAAAATAGAAAATAAATAAAAAGGATTCTTCAGTGCATGTTGATCACAGTCCTCACACACACTCACATGCATCTAGAAAGAAAATGATCTGTCACTACTGTCACAAATTTGGACATCTGATGCATGACTGTAATTTGATGGAAAAGGATGACCTAGCTGCTGTACAAAACAATCAGGGTATCCAACACTCAATGGATTCCGATGGATGGAAACCTGATTGATTTTTTGAAGGATAATTGGTGTGGCTCTCCCTTAGCTCTTTATGCTAATCTCCCCAAGATAACCTTGAGGGAGGCGGTGTCCAACTGGAACCACCCTGTCTGGGACCACATCCCTGAACATTTAGCTATCCAAATCAGAGGTATTCAGCTGCAACAGAAAAATGACAAATGTGTGTGGGCTTTAAACATGGATGGTTCTTTTTCAATTAAATCAGCTTATAACTGTATACGCCCAAAAGGTTTTAGTAGATAGCCTTTGAGGAAAATTTGGGGAGCCCATATTCCCCCTAGGGCATCTCTTTTCTGTTGGAAGTTACTGCACCTTGCTGTCCCGGCTGACTGCATCATCAAAAACAGTGGGGTTAATCTGCCTTCAAAGTGTGTCTGCTGCGTCAAGGATAATCAGGAAGAAAACCTCAATCACCTTTTCCTGGAAAGTCAACTGGAAAAACCACTTTGGAGATATTTCAGATCCTTATTTGACTCTCGGTGTTGCCCCTCCAATTCTATCACTAGTTTCTGTTGGGTAGTGATCTGCTCTGCTGATATCAATTCCCCATATGGTTTTTCTGCACTAAGCACTATGCTTCTTATATTGTGGGAAATCTGGAAGGCTCGCTGCAAGCTCAAGTTTGAGGGCAAGGGTGTTTCAAGTTCAATTTTGTAACAGCATATATTGTGGCAGGTTGAGAACTCTTTAAGACAGATTAGTTTTAAGAAGTCCCCCACTGTCTCTGAAAGGGATGTTTTAACTCACTACCAACTCACATTCAGCTGTAAGGTGCAATCACCTAAGTTCGTTAGATGGACTTGCCATGTCTCAGGATTTGTTTTGCATGTGGACGGGGCTGCCAAGGGAAACCCCGGCCATGCTGGTGGTGGAGGGTGCATTAGGGGCAGCAGTGGGGAAATCATCCATGCCTTTTCTTACTACTATGAAGTGGGAAATAACATGGTGGCAGAGGCAAGAGCCCTCCTAGATGGTATGAGAATTCTTGAAAGGAGTGGCCTCCCTGTTGAAGCCGTATACTTTGATTCCAAGGCTCTTGTTCTTTTAATTAATCAAGGCAATCATCATCCTTGGAGGATAAGTAAATGGTGGGATGAAATTCTGGACATCATCAAGAGAAATGGATGGAAGCTACAGCATACTTACAGGGAGGGAAATACTGTAGCGGATGCCCTCGCATCCCTGGCTTGCCACACTCGGAGAAACCAAGATTTCTACTGCTGGAGAGACCTTCCTACCAAGGCCCGTGGGTGTGCTACCATCGATGCAGCTGGTTTACCAAGTTGGAGAATGTGAGCCTTCCGGTTGCCGGCGTTGACGGCTTTTTTCCTTTTTGGTTTTCTGTGCAGGTCCTACACATTTGTATATCCTTTCCCAATTTTTTGGGTCTTTTGCAGGGGTATGTCCCGAAATTCATGTATTATTTCAAGGTATTAATAAAATTTTGGGCCATAGAATCACACTGGGGGAGTGAGACCATGTCCTCCTGCTAGGGAGATGTGCACTTGACCAGCCTTTGATTCTGAGGGTAGTTGTTTATTAAAAAAAAAACAATCAGGGTAGAAAGCATGTCTCTAGGGAAAGGAAAAGTTATTGTTATAATTGTGGAAAAATGGGACATGTTGCTGTTCAGTGCTGGTCACTCGAAGGCAAGAGAAAATTTTATTCTCATGTTAATCATGGCCACCAGAATGTTACCATTAAGAATAAATTTGCTATAATGAACCAACGCGGTAGGTGCTTCAATTGTGGGAAGCTAGGCCATAGGGCAAAAGATTGTTGGCATGTTCAGGGAAAGAAATTTAATTCTGAAATTGCCAAATTCCCTGCAAACAGAAATGATTTTGGTAGAAATCAATCTGTTTTCAAAGAAAAGATTACTGTATGTTTTGAATGTGGAAAAGTTGGCCACCGAGCTTCAGAATGCTTGTGGGAAGGTTATGGTAAACCAAAATTTCATGTAAGTAACAGAAATTTCCATGTTTATCCACATAGATTCCATGATTATAATCCTGTTCACAAAAAGAACTTAAAGGCTGTTACATCATGTCATTATTGTGGGCAGGTAGGGCATTCTATGCATAATTGTCATATCATGTGTTGTGATGATAAACAAGCTAATTTTTTTTGAGAAAATCTGCTAGGAGTGTCACTGTTAATTCAGGACCCAAGACTTCTTGGGTACCTGCTTGTGTGAAATGATTCAGCTGTTGCAGGTGTGCCTTGGAAGCTGATGAATAAAGGGGTTAATAATCTAAGGCACTCAAAAGTGAAACCCCTAGAAGTGGACTATTCAGGTTAGTTCTGAAAACTCAGTTTAAAATCTGTTTTCTGAATTTGTGTGCTCCAGATGCTTGTAGATCATGACAAATTCTTTGATGAATGCATTATACATTCTTGTTATGATACATATTTATCAAATTCCCTGCATAAATCTCATGACATTCATGTTCAGGAAATATCTGAAGGAGAGTCATTGCATAAGCATACATGTAGTGACTGAATTGTATATCATCATATTGAAAATTCCAAAAAGAAGTGATTCACTGCATATAGACAGGGGGAGCCTTTCTAAATTCTTTAGTGGTGTCAATTGTCTGAACTCTTCCTGTCTACCCATCTGATTCATTGCCATATCTACATATTCTGTCTCATCTTCAGAACTCCTGTTCCTCATGAAAAATCAGTCAAATTAATTGAAAAATCTTCTTTGCATCAAGTTTGAGTGGTTCATATCGTGCACATAGTTGATGCATCTTGACAGGGGGAGCATTTATAATTGGTGTTTAGTTTGTCACACTTTGAACACCTCTTGTCTAGTAATTGAATAACTCTCATCTAATTTAATATTCTCTCTCCTGATAATGGATTCTGCCTTCTATTTCATTAAGTTGTCAAAGAAGAGTTTCTTTCAACTTTCTTCATGTTACTACCTATCAGCTGATCTGTCTGAATTCCAGACTCAGCTACTGTTTGTTGATACACACTCTTCTGATATATTCCTTCTTGTGTTGACTCTTACACCAGCTTACACTCATCCTTCACATTCTTCTTAGCTGGTTTGAATGATTGTGTCTAGTGTTGATTGTTGATCAGCTGTGTCTGTATTCGGTCTGAGGAACTTAAGCTGCATGTCATGCAATTCAGTCTGAGAACTTTGTAGAAATTCCTATCATATAGGTTTAAGAATTACCACTGAATCAGACTGATATAAGATTAATGTATTCTCAGATTTGTAATTAAATGAATTGAAAATATCTGAATGATAAGCTTTAATCAACTTAACCATCTGTGTCATAAAAACCTTAGACTCACTCATCAGATATCTGAAAATTTGAAATCAGGGCTACTTTGGTCAAGATACATAGAGTGAGTATTGTTGTTAAACATTAACTTTGAAAAATTTGACAGGAAATAAAATCAATGAGTAATGAAATGACTTTGTTCACTGAGAAACTGGGTTTTCCATCAAAGAAATGGAGTGAACCCAAGTCATGAAGTGTCATAGTCACTTAAAATGAAAATTCATTGAGAACCTGACAGAGTAATGGCATTTCTGTGTTGAGTAACTGGGGAGTCTGGCTTCTGATCAAGGTGTCTTCTCATGTAAAAAGACACTTATATTGCTAACTCTGTTCTCAAAGTTGAGAGGCAATGACAGTTATCACACTGAGTAACTGGGTCACTTCACTTGAGACGTGTTGTGCCTCATGTAAAAAGGTGTTGATCAACCTAAATTGCTCAGGAAAAATATAATGTGCTTCAAATGAAAATATATTGAAAATTCTGTCAACTCATGTTCTTGTAAAAGTATTTAACCTCAGTACTAATCTCTGTATCTTTCAAAGGAGCTATTGAGATCATGTGTGTAAGATAAAGATGATTGGTTTTGAGTGTTATCTGACTATTTGGTTCACCTTTATTAAAACTTGGATTCAGATATGAGTATTGAGTTTAATTTGACAAATTTGGTATACATCAAAATTAAATCAGTTTGGTTGTGTTGCCAATTCATAACCCTTTATGATAGAAGAGTCTAATCTTCTTAAGACTTATTGTAGTGGTGCAAACATTAAAATCCCTCATGATCAGATTCATTCCTGACAGCCTGATCAACATAAATCTTGGTGCCAAATCTCTCTTAACTATTGATTATTCATTGAGATGTCTTGTGATTATTGTTATCTACTTTTACCTTCCTATCATCAATCACTTTACTCTCCACACTGTTGAAATCTTTGGCTATTATTTGCTTTAAGAGGAGAGTAGTTCTGCATGCAAGTTGATAGGGGGAGAGCTGTTTTCTTGTCATAAGGGGGAACTCTATTTCAGTGAACTATGTTTCATTCTCTGTATTTGTGTGCTGAATTTTGTCTCTCAAACCATCTCCTTTTTGATTATGTCAAAGGGGGAGAATAGTTTGACGAGTTAGTGTGACTCATTATGTTGCCATCATCAAAAAGGGGGATGTTGTGCCCCTTGTGCTTTGATGATAATGTGGTGTTTTAATGATAGCAACATGAATGAGTCACCATATTATTTTGTTAAGAACAACACATTGAGTCATCACATGAATGCATATGTCTGATCTGTTCTGTGGAGAATGCATGAGTGTGCTAGGTCATGCAGTGTTCCATACTAAGTGCATAAGTTTTTGTATAAAGTCTGTGCATTGTTTCTCAGTTAGCCACGCATACTCCGTGCAATACACTGTTGATGCACTGTAAAGATCCGTCTCACCCAGCGTCTCATGTTGTGTCTCACATTAGCCATAGTCAGTGCACTCATCTGTCTCATGCAATATAAGTCTGTACATCTGCTTGAGCATTTAAAGTCTATACATTGCATGCATGCACACACAAAGTCTATACATTGCATGAATGCACACACAAGTCTATACATCCATAGCAAGTCTACACATTCCTTTTTAGCAAGTCTGTTCACTGTTTCAGCATGCACACAAAGTCTGCACATGGTTGCTTTGATGCTGCATCAAGTCTATACATTGTTGCATCATGTGCTTCATGCATATAAAGTCTGTACAAAGTTGTACCTAGATTGCATTAGTCAAGTCTGTACATCACCCTAGATTACATTTGTCAAGTCTATACATGATGCATTGGTTCTTAAGTGCTAGGCAGCAAGTCTATACATTGGGTGCTGCATGCTTACCAAGTCCATACACTAGCAAGTCTGCACATTGCTTGTAGACTGCACAAAGTCTGCACATTCGTTGCTGCAAAAGTCTGCACATTCCTTGTTGTTATGTCCATGCGTCATGTTAGCAAGTCTGCACATTGTTGCACGCTAAGTCTGCACACTAATAGCATGTCAGTGTATTCATCTTTCAATGTGCATACTTCACCTTATGCATAATGCAAACTGCATCTCATGCACTTAAAGTCTATACACTCTCTCCTGCACACCTGTTGTCAGCTTCGCATCCATTCAAGAGTCTGCACACTTGGTCTGCTTCACAAGCACCCAAGTCTATACGCTCTTTATGTCTGCATCACATGCACTCAAAGGTTGTATACTTGTGAATGTAATGTCTGTACATTCATTCTCATTGTACACACTTTCTCTTATATGCACACTTCATCTAGTGCATCAAGTCTGTACAGGCCATGACTCATTTAACGTACAGACTCGATGCATTCAGTTCTTCATGTCAGTTAAGTCTCTACTGATAATAGTCTATTATTACAGAGCTACTGCTCGAGGAGGTTAATGATGCACGTGATCTAAGAATAGAAGATGGCCCTGATCGTGACACGTGGAACCACTGTGCTGAAATGCTACCACGTGGACTGAGGCCTCTGGGCGGGAATCATGGAGACCACACGCCCTATCTGTGCTGCTGCTATATAAAGAGGACTTCTCCATCTGGAGAAGACTGATCGAAGCAGAAGGGGCAGAAGCAGAGAGTGAATTAGAGCCTGCACGATCCAGTGTGAAGAGAACAAGAAGAAGCAGAGAAGAAGAAGAAAAAGAAAGAGGAAGAGAGATCGAGAGCAGAGAAGAAAAAGAGAGAGAAGAGAAGATTGAGAAGATTGATTTCAGAGAGTTTATTGAGATATTGCTTCTCAGTCTCTTGGTTCAGATACCAGAGCTGAGTTTGCTCATTGCGATCTATTTTGTGCTTTATCGTATATAGCTTTCTGTTGCTATTTTGTTTCCCATCTTTCAGTTTCTTTTAAAACCTTTCTTCAAGCTGTTTGCCAGCAGTGCAAGCTGTGATGCACAGCGGCGAGGTGGATACCTCGGACGGCTAAGCTGTATTGCCCAGCGGAGCAAGCTGTGAGGCTCAGCGCAAGCTGTGAGTCAGCGGATGGCTAAGCTGTATTGCCCAGCGGAAGCAAGCTGTGATGCTCAGCGGTTGTAGGCAAGCTGTGAGGCCCAGCGGTTCAAGCTGTGAGTCAGCGGAATCCACACTCTAGTTGGAGTGTGGGGTGGACGTAGGTCTGGAGGACCGAACCACCTAAAAATTCATTATCTTCGTGGTTTGTTCTTCTATCTGATTGGCGCTAGATGCATGCATAGGTGCGCTCCATATATTTGCTTCGTTAGTCTGGTGGAATCAAGTGTGCATACACATTATTTGATTTCGGCTCCATGAGAACCATCGTGTCTAGAAGAGCAGTGAATTCCTTATAGCTTACATGGATTAGATCTGGAGTTTAATTCATTCCTTTAGGCTTTAATTCCGTAGTTGTGAGCATTAGATTTTAATTAGGCAAAATTTTTTAAAGGGTTGATTCATTCACCCCCCTCTGAATCTATCGCATCGGTCACAACACTTCTTAGTAGGTCTTTGCCATCCTTTGAGCTTACAACCTACCATGGTGGGAGAAGTGAAGAACAAATCGAGGAAGCTCACGAGGGGTTTTCAAGATTCAGGAAACTTTTCCCCTTGCCCTAATGGCCGTTGGGGTTTAGTCTTCAACTTAGGGAAATTTTGTTGCTCTTTTTTTGCCCTTATTTATGCATGCTTACGACCAGGGTTTTTCCAGCGGGGACTTTGCCCTCTTGACATGCTTTTCTTTTCTTTTTTGTTTATGACTTTCTCTTTTCTTTTTCTTCTTTTCAAAATAAAAACCTAATTGTACTTGGACTTTTAAGCATTTGGTTCCCTTTTGGACCCTGACTTCCACCTACTAGGGCGGCGGGCAGGTTTGGTTAGCATTCCTTGACTCGTACTCCCTCTCGTGAACCGAAGAGAAGAGAATAGGTAAAATTCTTACACTCTTAGTTTGGGTCTGACCTTCCTTGAATTTTGGACCGCTTGAGTTTAAGAGTAAAGCCTGTAGTGTGTGCGAGAATTGATCCCAAATTAAGCTATCAAGACTGAAGAATGAATTAAGGATTTTTTATTTTTCGGGTTTGCAACCTATGCACTATGCTAGCCTGCAATTTTTGATTTTCCTTCTTTTTTATAATTTCCCCTTTTTCTCTTTTTTTTTCTTTTCTCTTTTCTTTTATTTTCCCTCTTTTTAAGACTTAGGGGTAATATTTCTTTAAATAAAAACCATTCTAAGGGTGCGCCAGCTCTTCCCCTTCAGCGTTAATCAACTTGTAAGCATTGCCAGGATAAATATATTTTATAACATAGGGCCCTTCCCAATTAGGTTGGAGTTTTGAACGAGGTCCACCCGGTTTTACAAAAAATCTTTTAATTACCATTTCAACGATTTTAAATTTTCTCTCAATTACTTTCTTTTGATAAAAACGTGAAAGCTTATTTTGATACACACACGCATGCTCGGCGGCGGCCAAACGCTTCTCGTCTAGGAGTTCCAATTGAGCAAGTAGAGATTCGCGGCGCTCATCAATAGGGAGCTCCTTGTCCAATTGTACTATAAGAGTAGGGATAAGAATCTCATAAGGAACTACCACCTCCATTCCATAAGTAAGGGCGAAAGGGGTTTACCCAGTAGGGGTGCGGATGGAAGTGTGATAGGCCCAAAGAGCTTCAACCAATTTTTCTGGCCAATCCGCAAATTTATTAGCCTCACACGTTTTCTTGATAATTTTGATCAAAGTTTTGTTGGTTGCCTCTGCTTGGCCATTGCCCTGTGGATAATAAGGAGATGAGTGATGCAATGCAATGTTATACCTGTTGTAGAGGTCCTGAAGCTCTTGAGAGATGAATTACAGTCCATTGTCGGTGACGATGGTACTCGGGATGCCCAACCTTGCGATGATGTTCTTCATTATAAACTTGCAGACCGTTGATGCTTTAATCTACGCGTACGCTTCCGCTTCCGCCCACTTGGTGAAGTACTCCGTGGCCATGAGTATAAACGATTTCGGTTTTGTGAGGAGGTTCGCATCACCAAGAGGTCCAATGATATCTAAAGCCCACATGGAGAAAGGCCATGGGGAGGACATAGGATGGAGTGAAGAAGCCGGAGAATGAATTTTGTCGGCGTGCAGTTGGCACTTGACACACCTTCAAACATAGATGGAGCAGTCCTCTTCTAGAGTGGGCCAATAGAAGCCTAGTCTAAGGATTTTCTTAGCTAGCATCTGGCTATTGACTAGCATCTGGCTATTGACATGGTCACCATACACTCCTGAATGCGCCTCTTCCACGACCTTCCAATATTCGTCATCGTCGAGGCATCTTAGCAAAACTCCAGTGAGACCTCTTCTATAGAGCATACCTCCAACCAAGATGTATCTCTGAGCAACTCTTCGAATGGCTTTCTTCTCTTCGGCTGTGGCCTCCTCAAGATAGGATTGATCCTGGCAATACTTAGCAATTTCATAATTCCACGGCTTCTCCTCATCGTCCAATTCTTCCTCTAGATCCATCAACATGATCTCCTTATTCTCAATGATTCCACCTTGCTTAACCTTCTTAAGCACCTCCTCCTTAATACTAAGGAAAGTTGGATCCTTAATATCTGGAGTGAGACGCTTGTGAACAATAATCGAATGAAAATCTCTTTCGAGAAGAAAAACCAAAGAAGAAGCAAGAGAAGCAAGAGCATCGGCTAGAATATTCTGATCGCGAGGAACATGGACAAAGATTAATTTGGTGAGAAGCTTAGCATAAGCAGAAGTTAGTTCCTGATAAGGTTTGAGTTTAGGATTGAGCGTGTGACACTTGGTGAGCACTTGGCGAAGAATGAGCTGACTATCACCTACAATCCGCAATTGGGTAACACCGAATTGATGAGCGATTTCCAGTCCGGCCAGAAGGGCCTCATACTCAGCTATATTATTTGTAACTGGAAATACAAGCTGAGAGGCAAGCGGAATAGTGATACTCTCAGGTGATAGAAGAACAATGCCAATCCCCTTCCCTTTTGAATTCAAAGCTCCATCAAAATGTAACGTCCACATCGAATCGAGCTGATTGACGGACATTAGTTCCTCATCTGGAAACTCTGAGCGAACCTGGTCAAATCTAGGGAGAGGGTGATGAGCGAGATGTTCTGCTATGGCATAGCCTTTAATCACTTTTTGCTGGATGTAGATGATATCAAATTGAGAAAGGAAGCTTTGCCATCGTGTTAATCGATAAGTGAGAACAGATTTTTCAAGGAGAAACTTGATAGGATTCGTACGGGCAATGAGATGAACCTCGTGAGCTAAGAAATAATATTTAAGTTTATGTACTACCCAGACTAAAGCAGCGCAAGTTTTCTCTATGGCCGAGTATCTCTGCTCACAGGGGTTGAGAAGCTTGGACAAGTAGTAGGCTGCCCTCTCCTTACCTTCTTCGTCGACTTGCACAAGAACAGCACCTACTGAGTCATCCAGAATAGAAATATAAAGAATAAGTGGTTTGCCTAAAACTGGCGGCCTCAGAATAGGAGGATTTGAGAGATAATCCTTTAATCCGTCAAAGGCTGCCTGGCACTTGTCATCCCAAATGAATTTGACTCCCGGCTTGGTAAGCTCGTAAAACGCCCTACACCTTTGTGAGTGTTGGGAGACGAATCGATGAATAAATTGCAACCTCCCGATCAATCCTTGAACTGCTTTCACATTCTTGGGAGGAGGCATTTCTCTAATTGCCTTTGCCTTATTGGGATCAATCTCAATACCCCTCTTACTTATGATGAATCCAAGCAACTTCCCTGATGAAACACTAAATACACACTTCTTGGGATTCATCTTGAGCTTATATTCCCGTGATCTCTGCAAGACCTTGCTCAGAACCCCGGGATGCTCAATCCTCGTTCTTGATTTTACTACCAGGTCATCGACATACACCTCGATATAAATGTGGATCATATCATGAAAAATTGCCATCATAGCCCTTTGATAGGTGGCTCCAGCATTCTTAAGTCCGAAGGGCATGACCACATAACAATAAGTCCCCCATGGTGTGGTGAACGATGTCTTTTCTTGATCTTCTTCAGCCAAACGAATCTGATTATAGCCTGAAAAGCCATCCATAAAGGAGAGAGTCTCATATCATGCCGTATTGTCAATCAAAACATCAATATGAGGGAGGGGGAAGTCATCTTTAGGACACGCGCGGTTGAGGTCCCGAAAGTCTATACAAATTCTGACATTTCCATCTTTCTTCATGACTGGGACAATGTTCGCCACCCAATTAGGATAGAGGATGACTCTAATGAATCTAACCTTATGGAGCTTATCGACCTCTTCTTTCATTTTTAATGCCATGTTAGGGTGGAAACGTCTCAACCACTGTTTGACTGGAATGGACCCTGGCTTAAGTGTAAGACGGTGTTCAACAAGCATAGGGTCCAAACCTGGCATATCTTCGTAACTCCATACAAACGCGTCCTTATATTCTTGAAGAACCTGAATAAGCACCTCCTCTTCGGAGGGCGGCAAATTTTTACTTATGAGGACAATCCTAGGGTCTTTTTCGATACCCAGATTTATTTCTTTGGTAGGCTCTTCTACTGAGGCTGATGGTTCGTCGAATCTTCTGATACCACTGGCAAAAGCATCAGCCTTGTCCTCATATTCTTCGTAATCTTCATCCCCCTCTTCAATAGGGTCTTCATCATTCATAATTTCATACACACTAAACCCTTCATCTAAAGAACACACATCCTCACATTCTAAATCCGGCAGGAGTATCGGATCCTCCAAAAATTCGGGAAGAGCTAAGCATGCCCGGCATCTTATAGCTAAATCTAGCAAGAACCTACGGGGAATCTGCCTACCCTTGGATTTCTTATGTGAAGTTACCCCATAAGTCTTATTAGAATGAGAGGGAGAGGAACAAGATGACAAGCTAGACGAACTACCCCGACCTAAATGAGGTGGAGGAAAAGCTGACGAAGATGCAATGGATACAGGAGGGGATACAGGGAGAGCCTCCTCGTCGGAGGAGAAAAGAAGGTCCACTAATGAATCTTGAAAGAGCGGCCCTTGGATCGGGGCGCGCTCCGAAGCAAGATATGAGGTCTTGTGGACGTCGAAAAATATCGATGATGATCATACGGCATGCACGTCTCGACACTCGAGAGCAAGCCGAAGATGAAAATGCCAAATAAACCTCATGCCTCGCCCGATCAGGATGAGGACTCGCTTGGTGGTCCGCTAGCCGATGAGGGAGCCCCCCCCCGGGGCGGAAGATATGGCCACAACTCTACAGTCGGCCGTGCCGAGAGCTGAATCAAAGAAGAGTCGGGGACTCCGATACAGCCCGACGTGCACCGAAAGTCACGCAGAGTCTGGGACCGGGCCCCAAAGGCTGTGAATGGAACATTGTAGAGGTCATACATAGCAACCGGAACCTTCCGGGAATGTCGACATTCACGTAAAATGGCCGCGACTTCGAGAAGAATCCGTTTAGTGCTTAAAACGGCGCGAGGGGGTCTTAAAACGGCGCCCCTTATCCGGCGCGCCCCCCCTTTAAAACGGCGCGCCCCCCTTTGGATATGGCGCCGTTTTAACCCCTTTTCTTTTCATTGGCTACACGGCGCGCCCCGAAGCCCCCCTTGATGCTTAAAACGGCGCCCCTTTGAATATGGCGCCGTTTTAACCTTTTAACCCCTTTCTCTGAAGCGCTTCCTGGCGAGCAACCGACCCATCCCATCGGCATTACGGTCCCCTGTTTCCTGGGAACTGCACGACGACGAACTGCTTAAAATGGCAAAAGGTATGCTTCGACCCGTTGGGCATCCAAGCATGTTCCTCAAATGGAAACCCTCGAGCCCTGCACTGTCGAACGCTTGCTCCGTCAGCCGGTCGCCCATTCCCCTGCAAATGATGAAAGCAAACGTGGCTAGCGGTGTACATGCCAGCAAAGGAGGAGGCCATGCCTCTGCCCCTCTCCCGGTCACACTGTAGCTGCGGCGGAGGTGACGTCCACGACAACGGCATTCGACACGGTGACCCCATCAACGTTAGCAACGGCAACTGCGAACAGAACAAAAAAGCCATAGAAATGGGAAGCTTGCTTCCCTGCTCTCCATATAAATACAAGCCCCAGGCAAGAAGCAATAAAGGAGGGACGCTCTACTGGCGGTGAAGCCCTGCTCCGAAGTGTGAAGAGAGATAAGAGGGTGAAAGAAAGAAGGAGAGGAGAGGGGAAGAGAGCTCGGTTCCCCCCTTTGTCTTTGCATTTCCTTCTGCCCCTTTGATTTCCTTTTGGTGATCTTCACATGTAGACCTTTGTCTTCGTATTCCCTTTCAATGTAATCGGAGTTCGGTCTGTTGTGAAATGAAAGGAAAACTCCCCTTTGGGAGATCTTGATGCCTCAATCCCCCTCAATACTCATCCCATAGTGGCTCTATTTTTTTTTACCGCCGTGTTCTTGTGTCGACTTCGGCTCTCACGTGGTCTTCAGCCACGCGATCACGGCAACCCTCGGGTCGTCGGAGTTCCTTTGTAGGCTGGCCCTCAGGATCTCCGGCCCCGAACGGGGGAGTCAATACGATCGCAACAACCCATGGGTCACCGGTTTCCCTTGTAGGCTAGCCCTCGGGATCTCCGGCCCCAAATGGGGTAACTTTACTGGTGTCGTTGCTTGGCACGCACCGGGATGTTTCGGGGCCGTCGGAGTTCTCTCCGCATGGCGCGCCCCATCTTTTCCCCCAGACCCTTCCGATCTAGGGGAGGTGCTGCCCGATTTTCATCAGGGTCAAGAACACCAAGAACAATGAATAAATGTATCATAGAATTTGCCCACGGGTGAAACAAAAGAAACACACAGTAAAACTCTGTGAACTGAACCCCCCCCGAACGAACACTTAAGCATCCACGCTAATCCACCTGAATAAACAATTAAAATGTTTAAATCTTATTTCTGTAAACATAATCCATCCATAAGATGAACAACTAATCAATAAACCGGCTTATAGTTTAAAGAAAACAAGAAACAGAGCATAAAAGGGTCGAGATAAAACCTCTTTGAAGCTGTCCCGGCGTGGCCTAATCCGGCGCGGTCACCCCTCACCGCGCCGATTTAACACCACTCTCATAACCCCCATTTCCTTTGAACGCTAAAACGGCGCCCCCCATGGGAGCCTCTCTACCCGGCGCGCCCTTCTACCTTGTTCAATCATTAAAACGGCGCGCCCCGTTGAGGCCTCTACCCGGCGCGCCCCATAGCACCCCCCCTTTTTGTTCAACCCTTAAAACGGCGTGGCCACAAAACCGGCGCGCCCCCCCCTTAACGTCCTTGAAACGGCGCGCCTCCTCTCCATCTCTTTCACTGTTCACCTTAAAACGGCGCCCCCATTTCCTCCCTTGGACCCTAAAACGGCGCCCTCCTCTTGATACTAATCCGGCGCGCCCCGTCCCCGTTGCTTCCTTAAACCGGCATGAGAGAAAAGAATTAAAGCTAATGAATAAAACTGATCAAAAGTTTTCCCTCCACTATAATCCAAATTTTGTTCCGGGGGCGCTGCCCCCGAAAACCCCCGCAAGGGGCGTTGCCCCCTTGACCCCCACGACCTGACCGGGCAGGTCGAACCCCGCGACCTGACCGCGCAGGTCGATCCGCGTGCGAGGGCGCACGTTGTCGAGTTTCGGGCCTTACACTTAACAACCCGCTCCCCCGGACTGTGCGTGAAGAGAAAAGCAATGATGCCCCGTGGTATCGGACATGGACCTCGGGATCCCCGACATGGTCATGATCCGTGCACCTCTCGGGCCGATAGTTCATCAGCTTGACCCATTTCTTCCGGGATCCGATCCCGCACCCACATGAAACGTGCCGTACCTACGGTAGATATCCGAATGTCTTTGTTGTTACCTTCGATGCTTCGAATATGAACTCTCGACCGAATACTGGATGGTCCTTAGTGACTGATATATATATATATATATATATATATATATATATATATACCGGGATCTAATCCCGCACTTTCATTAAATTCGCCGCACTCGCAGCAAGTATTTGTACGGTTTTTGAACACCGTTTTACATACCGACGCGGAGGGTTTAAATCATGTCAACCCAACTCGCATGCTTTAATGAAAAACGATCTTTAGGTCATTTGACCCCTTTTCTTGGCGATTAATCAGAGGTCTTCCCCTCTCTGAGGGGATGTAATTAACGTCGCGCCCTTTATGGCGCGGCGGGTCTCCAGTCCCGACCCGATATCCACAATCATCTGATCAGTCAGATGGAGCGCACCCCGGGCTTCGGACCACTCCAGTCTTGAAGCCCGAACACATTGTCACCTAGGTGACTGGCACGCCCTCGCACTAGATAAACCGATAAAAAGACCACCGATATCCCGATACTTTCACACACGAAACCTAGTGCGTTCCACAAGCTGGCACGCCCGGTGGGACTGGACTACCTCTCATCTTTTCGCCAAGATTAGGGGCCCAATGACCTTTTCCGAAGTCTTAACTTCCGCATTTTTGAAATTGCAGGAGGGATCCATTTCTGAAGAACCGATGGCTGTCACTTTCGGTCCATTGGTTGTGGCGAGCCATGCCGAGCATGGCTACTTGGCAGTGCCGATCCAGTTCGGCGATTTTCCCCCGGTCGTTGGCTTCCCCAACTTCCTCGGGGTTATGTTCGTGGACCTCTTGGATGTCAAGGAGGTCGAGCCCGTCGCCCCCGTGGAGGCGACACCAGAAGCTGTGAAGATGGTGGGCTACTACGTCCACCACATTGAAGCAAAGAAGAAATGCACCTCGGCTGCCAGGAGGGCGGCAAGGAGAACCACTAGCACGCCGCAAGGCCGGCTTTCCCTCTCGGGCAAATCCGTGATGATCGGAGGAGTCCGAGTGTACCTGAATGGCCGTCAGGCCACGATCTCACCAGATAGGGTAATCCCGATGGTGCCGGTGCACAACCAATTCCAAGCACTGGCCCGGGAGCGAGAGGACCACATCAGGTCCATGCCAAAGCAAGAGTCGGCCCAGAAGCCGACTAAATTCAAGCAAGCATGGGTCCCCATCAGGCGGGCCCCAGCCTCAACTCAACTGGAGCTCGTCAGGACTGACCGGCTCGAGAAAAAGATGAAGGAAGATGAAGAAGAGAAGATTGAGGCGTCAGCTCGAGCGTCTCGAAGACCTGCCTTCCGTACTCACGGTCGGCAGGCGAACATCTATTTGAAGGAAAGAAGATACAACATGATGCACGAGCGGAGGCGTCTCGCCTATAGACCGCCAGTGCAAGCATCACCACCAACTGTCTGCCCCAGCCGGGGAGAAGACGACATCACTCAAGCCGTGAGGGGATATCTCCACAGCCTTGGAAACACCCTCTTGGGAACTCAGCGGCTCCTAGAAGCCATGAATGATGCTGAAAGAAACCGGAAGCAACAAGTTAACCCGGAAGATATCGAAGATGCGGAGTCAGGGTGCTATGGGCCGCCCCTCTGTAAAGAAGCTCCACCAAGAGTCTCGGTGTTTGATAGGCTAACCTTTCCTAGACAGACAACCAGGGAGGCGGCTCGAAGAAACCAAAAGATGCGGGCTTATACCTGTAATATGGCCGGAGTGGCCAACCAATATGGAGCCCTACCTGAAGACCAAGAAGAGATGGCCAGGTTGGCTGGCAGGTCGGGTCCCCTAACTAGAAGAGGAGCAGCTGCAGCTGAGATAATACAAGCCCTTGCCGGTGAAACAAGTTCAGATGCGGTCGCCATGGCAGGCGAACGTGATTACCACTGGGGATGAAGGAGAAAGGGTAGCGCCTTCTCTAGATACTCTGACAGAAGGGGGAGGCCAAGCTCCTAGCCCTTCCACCTCCGACCCGGCGATGCTGATGCTGCTTCAAGCCTATCGACAGGAGATCGAAGCTCTGAAGCGACAGGTGGGCGAACTGACCATGCATGCTTCCACGTCGAAGCAGGTCGAACCGTCTCCAGAAACATCCAGGCAAGGCGCTGGAGAATTTGAGGGTTCACCCCAGGTGACGGCCTCTCAGCCAATCCCCAACTATGCTGGGGGCATGGCCCCAATGACCCCTTCGGCTCCTCAACACCAAGGCACCGCCACTATACCCCAGGCGACGGTGTTGACGACGCCACAGATGCAGTCAGCTCATTTCTACCCAGAAGCAGTGGATCCGGCAACGGCTAACAAGCTCATGATCGAGCAGATAGTCGAGATGAAGCTGGCCGACCGGGGAAGTGAAGAATATGCCTCATATGATGTGTACAAGGTACCCTACCCTGTCCATCATGCGGGGAAGAGATTGCCTCCTGGCGTCAGCAAGCCGCCAAAGTTTGACAAATTTAATGGCCAGGGGTCACCGAAGGAGCACATAGCCTATTACGTCAATGTGATGGGCGATCTGGCGACTGATGAATCATACCTACTGAAGTTCTTCGGGTCCTCGCTCACAGGGCTCGCCTTCGAATGGTACTCGAACTTGCCGGCGGGGTCCGTTAATGACTGGCCAGATTTGCAAAGAAAATTTCGGGAGCGGTTCCACGTCACCGAAAGAGAGGTCACAGTGGCCGAGCTCTATGCAACCAAGCAGAAGAATGATGAAACTGCTCTAGAATTCATCAAGAGATGGCGGAACCTCAGCATGAGGTGTAGACGCCCGCCACACCAAGAAGATGCGGTTCAAATCTGCAAGCAGAATTTGAAGCGTGAAGTTTTCAAGAAAATGATCGGGATGGAGATCAAGTCATTTGATCGATTAAATAATGTGGTGGTGGAAATTGAGTCCTACCTCTCCAAATACTCTTCCGCACCGGCCACCTCAGCCCAAAAAGGAAAATCAATTGAGAAGCGGTCCGTGCCCAAAGAAGTCAACACTGTCGACTTCAAGGATTTCGAGAAGCAGAAGGACACTGATAAAGGAGTCACCAGTGCTCCTCCGGCCAAGCAGGCTGAACAACAAGAGGCCGCCTCCTTGCGGTCAAGAATGAAGAAACTTTACTCCTTCCCGAAGGAGAAGACCCGGGTCATCTTCGAGTGGGCCACCAAATATAACAAAATTACTCTCCCGGAGCCAAAGAGACCCGGTGACATCAAGAGGAAAGATGATCCTCGATTTTGTCCGTACCATCAGATGCTCGGGCACACCCTCGAAGACTGTTACGTCTTCAAAGACATCATTGAAGGCATGATCAGGAAGGGAGAGCTCCAGATGGGCGAACACAAGGTGGACCCGCCCCGCCCGCATGAGTTGCCAGTGCTGGGGGCAACCGTAAATATGATATCCTTATACCAACAACTGCCCGAAGAAGTGTCAGATACTTGTACAAAGCACACCTATGAGGCATTTGTTCTCGCTCCCGCAGAGAGCCAGGGAGATTGGCAGATGGTGCCAAAGAAGACAAGAAGAAAGTCGACATCCCGCCCTACCCCGGGAGTCCGAATTCATGGCGTCACGCCTCAGCCACCACCACCGGTTGTCACCCCGGTCTGGTATGAAACTGCTCCTCAGTTGGTCCTCCGAAGAATGACTGACAACAGGAAGAAGCCACTCTTGTTGCGGATGCACATGCAAGTCAGCCCGGTGGTTAAACGGCTGCAGGCGATCATTGACGGGTTAGAAGAATATGAACAACCCAAGATCCAGCCAGTGCGGCTGAAGGAATATGTCCCCTGGGAACATTTTGAATCCTTAAAATTGGCTGAAGAAGCTGAACCCGAAACACAAGAAACCGGCATATGGGATGAACTTCCCCGAGAACAGCTTCCGGCTGTAAAAGAAGAGAAGAAGAAAAAGAAGAAGAAGCTGAAGAATAAAAGAAAATGCAGCCTTTTGTCTTGCAATACCTTGTCGGCCTTGTTCAACATGGCACAAAACTCTGAAGAGGAGGGAGAAGAAGAAATATGCTTCGCACCTACCGAAGCAAACCAAGTCGAGGCCTCTACTTCCCAACATGTCACCAGGTCTGGGAGAAGGTGGGGACGTTTGCCCCCGGCCAATCACAATATTATATTCAGGGGTGAGCGGCCATACCAAATCCCCGAACCTGAAGTGAAGGGCGCAGCAATCCCGCCTCCATCGGGCTTGTACCCTGAAGATGCAGCAGGCGAAGTGGTACCCTCGTTCGCCGAATTTTTGCTCGCGAAGAAGAGCAAACAACCATACCAACAGCCCGGGTCCAAGGCCAAGAGCACTCTTGCCTCCACCTCGGGAATGCCCCCTCTGGCAAATAAAGATGATGATGGCGCCACCCCTGTGGCTCAGCCCGTGCAAATGAAAGAACCAGCCGACCAAGCAAGCCGGAGTCGGGCGGCCCCCGAAGAAGATAAACTATCTTCCCCGCCGACTCCTCCGACACCAGAACATGGCACGCATAGCAAAGCCGAAGAAGCAAAGTTAGCTAACGTCCGAGCCGGCTCTCGGATATTGAAACAATTGAAAAGAATCCCAGCAAGATTCAGTGTCTGGGAGATACTCTCCCTGGATGAGGAAACCAGGCAGGCTGTCATTGCGGCTCTGCAAACCCCGGCGCATTATGAAAGCTGTTTTGCTGAGTTGCAGTTGGGAACAACCATCACCTTCACCGAAGAAGACATGCTCTTTCCTTCGGTCAGCCACAACAGACCCTTGTACATGAGGGGGCAGTTGAACGGCCAGCCTATAAACAGGATCTTGGTCGATACAGGGGCAGCAGTAAACATACTCTCCTACCAGGTTTACCAGAAACATTACTTCAATGTGCACCTGATCAAGGTCAGGGATATGAAGATAACTGGGTTCAACCAGAAGTCTGAAGTTCCCATGGGTGTAGCAGAGTTTGAGCTGTCACTAGGAGACTTCACCACCAAAGTGCAGTTCCACGTCATCAACTCCGATACCACATATAAAGCATTGCTCGGCCGACCGTGGCTGCATCAGAATCGGATAGTGTCTTCAACCCTGCACCAGTGCATTAAGTACTCCCGAGATGGAAAAGAAGAAAGAATATTCGCAGACTTACACCCCTTTGAGGTGTTTGAATGCCACCTGCTCGATGCTGCACTTTACATGGAGGAGCCGAAGCAGAATCCCCAGCCGACTCAAAGCAAAGAAAAGGAGATAGCAGAGGACGACGATTGGTTCCCTCCACCACCGCCCGACTATGTGGCACCGCAGGAAGTGTCACACATTTCTAAAGTTGAAGGCGTGGTTCGAGCCATCCCCTTCAATATTTACCTCGAGACAGGAGTTCCGAAGCTCGAAGATTTGCCTGGGTATGTGAAGGTCCCTCCAGGGATCATGAAGCCCCCCACAGACTTAGACTGTCAAACAGTCGAATTCTTGAAGATCTGGGAGGTGCCCAACCCAGAGGGCCCACCTACGATATTCTATGTGGCTGATGAACATCCAGTGAAAGGGGATGATGATTGTAAATTCCCCGAAGAAATCTGTGACCCGGTCGGCCCAATCATGGGACTTCCGGATATATCCAGCAGAGTGGTGAAAATGGCTAGAGGGCAACAACTGCCCTTCTTTCAGACCGAAAGTCGGAATCAAATGTTCAAGAAGCTGTGGTATCCACCGAACCTGGATAGGGAACTCCTGAAGATTACCCAGCACCCTGGGTTGGGTTTCTCAGCAGAAGAATTCTATGAAGCAAACATGATAGCCGTCTCAGCTCTAGTTGGCGACGGTCCCCCAGAAGACACAGATGCACTAGAAACCAAGGGCAAAGAGCAGAATATGACTTCAGCCGACAAAGCTCAAGATGAAGAAGTGTTCCTCCAGAACCCACCTCTAAGCAAGGATATAGAGGGGGTGCCATCGACTTCCGAGGCACCACTCCCAGATAGTCACGGTGGCGGGGTGCTGCCACCTCCACTTGATGCCGAAACGGAAGATAGCAGTCCAAGCTACACTCCAGATTTCTCCCTTTGTGACCCTGTTATGCTCGCAATATGTTATGAGCAGCAGCAGGAGATTGAGATGTTGAAGGCACAGTTGGCCAAGATGATCAAACTACTGTCCGGTCTTACCGAGGGTATCCACCTCCGGGAGGGTAGATCCATGAACTCGGGGGGCTCCTATGCCACCACGGCAAGATGGGAGAATCAGTACCTGACCACCAACTTTAGTACTTTTATGCACTCAAGGAGGAAGGTGAAAGAAATAGCCGGTCCTTCAACTAGCCGGCCGGCGGAACGAGTCCTCACGTTGCAGGAGAAGATGAAGAAGCCTTATTCCTTCCCGAGGGATAAAACTCGGGAGATCTTTAAATGGGCTTGCCACTATAGCAGGGTTACCTTGCCAAAGTCCAAAAGGCCAGAGGATGCTACAAGGAGTGATGACCCTAAATTCTGCCTCTACCATCGAATCCTTGGCCACCCTATAGAAGATTGCTATGTCTTCAAGGATATCGCCCAGAACCTGATCAACAGAGGAGAATTGAAGATGGAGGATTATGAGGTGAAGCCCCCACAACCCCATGAAGCAGCTGTCCATGAAAAGGGAGTCCATGTGGTTTCCCTCCTCGCAGAGGTCACAAGCCCGGCCGGTGAAAGATGTCCTGAAGCAGATTTCCCTCAGCCTGACTCCACCTTGCCCTCACTGCTCGGCGGGTTACATCAGGAAATTGAAAGGCTGGAAGAGCACCTAGCCGAAATAAGTATGCGCTGGTTTGACCCAGCAGGGGACATCCTCCCTCAGCGATACAGTCACTCAAGCCCGGAGCACTTCCTCGTGACCAGGGCAGAACTCTACAGCCACAGGCAAGAAGATGATGAGCCCGTCCTGGACTACATCAGAAAGTGGAGAAGCCTATATGTGAGATGCATCTCCCCGTTAAGCCACGAGGTTGCCACTTGGGCTTGCGGGGAAAGTCTAAAGAAGGATATTCAGCAGCGGATGGTCGGCCTTAACGTCCACTCCCTTGATCAGTTGGCCATAATAGCGGCTGATATTGAAGCCTTCCCGGCAAAATACCATCCTGCCATCACCCTGGCAAGGCAAGAAGACAAACCCGGAGGTGTCAACTTCCGCACTTCTGGGCATTCGAAGGAGAAGACAAAGGAGGTAGCCAATCCTTCAACCAATCAACCGGCCTCGTTGCGAGAGAAAATGAGGAGGCCTTATTCCTTCCCAAGACACAAAACTCAGAGGATTTTTGAATGGGCTTGTCGTTACGGCAAGATTACGTTGCCGGAATCCAAAAGGCCAGAGGATGTCGAACGAAGCGACGACCCCGAATTCTGTCCTTATCATCGGGTGCTGGGGCATCCTATTGAAAATTGTTATGTATTCAAAAATATCGCTCAGGGCCTAATCAGGAAGGGCGAACTAAGGCTGGGAAAATATGAAGTGTACCCACCGCGTCCGCATGACGTGGTCGCTTATAGAAGCGGGGTCCACATGATCTCTTTGCTCACGGAGGTCACAAGCCCCACCGATGGAAGATGCCCGGAAGCCAGTGAAGCACCCCTTTCAACCCCTCTGAAAGAAGATGACAAAGCCCTGCCACTAAGCGGGGTGGTACAAGAAGACATCTATGATGCCCTCGAGGCTGAAGAAGATGATGAAGGCTTCATCGACTTGCAACCGGCTCCCCCGGAGATAGAAGATGGTGGCCAAGCCACTGTTGATGAGCTGATCGAAGTGGATCTGGGCACAAAAGATGACCCCAGACCAACATTCCTCAGCGCCCTCCTTCTCCCAGAAGAAAGAGAGCGATACATCAAGCTCCTACAAGAGTTCCGAGACTGTTTTGCTTGGAACTACAAAGAAATGCCGGGCCTCAACCCGGCCATTACCCAGCATATGTTGGCCATTGACCCCAAGGCCGAACCAGTAAAGCAGTCACCCCGGCGAATGAGGCCAGAACTGATAAGCCAAGTTTGCAAGGAAGTCGACAAGCTCATAGACGTCGACTTCGTAGCAGAAAACCAGTATACCACCTGGCTGGCCAATATTGTGCCCGTCAAGAAGAAGAACGGCCAGATCCGGATATGTGTGGACTTCCGAGACCTGAACAAGGCTTGTCCGAAAGATGATTTCCCGGTGCCCATCACTGAAGTCATGATCGATGCCACCACTGGCCATGAAGCCTTATCTTTCATGGATGGGTCGTCCGGATACAACCAGATATGGATAGCCGAGCATGATAGAATTCATACGGCTTTCCGATCACCCAAGGGGATATTCCACTATAAAAGGATGCCTTTTGGGCTCAAGAATGCTGGCGCCACTTATCAAAGGGCGATGACCAAGATATTTGATGAATTGCTCTATGACAAGGTCGAATGCTACATCGACGACTTGGTTGTCAAGACCCAAAAGAAAGAAGATCACCTGAGTGACCTCAGGGTTATATTTCAAAGGCTCCGACAACACGAGTTGAAGATGAACCCGCTGAAGTGCGCCTTCGGCGTTTCCAGTGGGAAGTTTCTGGGCTTCATTGTCCGATATAGGGGGATTGAAATAGACCCCTCCAAGATAAAGGCTATTCAGGAGCTGCCGCCTCCGAAGAACCTGACGGAACTGCGATCACTGCAGGGCCGATTGGCCTATATCCGCAGGTTCATCTCCAACCTGTCCGGGCGATGTCAACCATTTCATAAGCTGATGATGAAAGATGCACCATTCGACTGGAATCAAGAATGCCAGAAGGCTTTTGATAAGCTGAAGGAATACTTGAAGACCCCACCTGTGCTGGGGGCACCTGTCAAAGGGCGGCCGCTAATTCTCTACATAGCCGCCACCGAATGTTCACTCGGGGCAATGTTGGCTCAAAACAACGACGAGGGAAAGGAGCAGGCGCTTTATTACCTCAGTCGAAGACTGGTCGGGGCAGAAGCAAAGTATACCCCGATCGAGAAAGTTTGTCTTGCCTTGGTCTTTGCGGCCAAGAAAATGAGGCATTACATGCTCTCGCATGAAATACAGCTGATATCAAGGGCCGATCCAGCCAAACATCTCTTGTCCCAGCCGGCGCTGAAAGGGCGACTAGGGAAGTGGGCCGTCATTTTGATGGAATTTGATATTACATATGTGCCGCAAAAGGCTATTAAAGGCCAGGCGATAGCAGATTTCTTTGCAGCACACCCTGTGCCTGAGAATTCCCCGCTTGTCACGGAACTTCCGGAAGATGAAACACTGGAAGTAGACCAAGTCCGTCAAGCCATATGGCAGTTATACTTCGACGGAGCATCCAGAACGGAGACATCTCAATCAGGGCATGCGAGGATAAGGGCTGGAGCAGGCATCGTCCTCAAATCCCCAGAAGGAGAAGTGTTGCATACGTCGTGTTCGATCAACAAACCGTGCACGAACAATGAAGCAGAATATGAGGCCTTGATTATCGGTCTTCAGATAGCCCTCCACATGGAGATCCGAATGCTGCAGGTGTTTGGTGATTCTATGCTTATTGTCAAGCAGATACAAGGAGAGTTCGACGTCCGGAAGCCCGGGTTACTCCCGTATTGCGCCAAGGCGAAGAAGCTCATGGGGCGGTTCTACTTCATTGAAATAGGCCATGTCGTCCGAAGCCAAAATGCCCAGGCTGATGCACTAGCAAAATTAGCAAGCTCACTGGCGGCCCTGCCAGGCGAATCCCTCAACATAACAGTCATAAATAGGCGCCAGGTCCCCAGCATGATAGAGGAGCCAGGTGACGAAGAAGAATATGAAGCTGCGATAGCAGGAACAACTAACTCTCCTGATTGGAGGGAACCCCTAATGAAATGGTTTGAACACCAAGAATTGCCCAAGCAGAGGGAAGAAAGGATCAGATTGATCAGAACAAAAGATTCTTATGAAGTCAGAAATGGAACTCTGTTCCGAACCATGGCTGATGCCGGAAGAAAGGTGCTCCTCCGATGTATATCCATGGAGGAGGCTTGGATGGTTATGAAGGAAGTTCACGCCGGGTCGGCCGGTGCTCATCAAGCTGGGCCGAAAATGAAGATTGAAGTCAAGAAGCTGGGATATTACTGGCCGACTATGTTCGATGACTGCTGCAAGTATGCCAAGTCATGTCATAAATGCCAGCAGCATGCTGCGATCCCAAGAAGACCTCCAGCTCATTTGCACCCAACGGTGCCCAGTTGGCCTTTTGCTCAATGGGGTACTGATGTTGTGGGCCCGCTCCCCGCGTCTTCAGCGGGATGCAAATACATTCTAGCAGCAACAGATTACTTCTCTCGCTGGGCTGAAGTTGTGGCTCTAAGAGAAGTGACGGGAGAAATCGTGGCCAGATTCGTCCGTCGAAATATCATATTCCGATTCGGCGTGCCCGATCGAATTGTCTCTGACAACGGAAGCCACTTCCGAAACCAAAAGGTCTATAGATTGGCCGATAAATTCAAGATTGATTGGAGGACGTCCACTCCGTATAATCCGCAGGCAAACGGGTTAGCGGAAGCCTTCAACAAGACACTATGCACACTTCTTGCCAAGACGGTCAGCTCTAGCAAGAAGGATTGGGAAGACAGGATGTATGAAGCGCTATGGGCGTATCGCACTGTGTACAAGACCCCGACAGGTTGTTCACCATTCTCCTTGGTGTATGGCTCAGAAGCGGTCGTGCCGATAGAGCTGGAGGTACCCTCACTACGGGTGGCGATCCAGCACGAATTAGTCAAAGATGGCCAAGCCAATATAGAAAGAAGACTGGAGGAGCTCTCCGATCTGGAAGGACGGCGGCTCAGAGCCCAGCAGAACATACAGGTCTACCAGGCCCGTATGACCCGCGCCTTTGACAAACTCGTCAAAGAACGTGAATTCAAGATGGGAGACCTAGTCATGGTCAAGCGAAGAGAAGTCATGGCGGCCAACCCCAAAGGCAAACTGAATGAAAACTGGATAGGACCTTATGTGGTCCAGAAAGTCTATGAAGGCGGTGCTTATGTCATCGTCAACCACCGGGGGGAAATTCAATTCCCACCACTCAATGGGAAACACCTGAAGTTATACCATGCGCCGCTTCCCCAGCTCGGCGATCAACTGAAACCATTACCCCACAATGAAGAGGATTCCATCATGGAGCTTTTTACATAAAACATCCGAAAACTCAACTCGGCGCCCATGGCCCTCCGAGGCCTCAACCGAGCAGCATGGCGTAGACCTTCCGTCTAAGCTGATTAAACCCGATTCCATTGCGTTGACATAAACCCAATGTCGACGATACTATCACACCTTTGTGATCCGGTCCCACCGTGATCATCAAAAAAAAAAGAAAAGAAAAGAAAAGAAAGAAATAAAGAAAAAAAAAGAAAAAAAAAGAAAAAAGAAAAAAAAGAAGACGGAAAAGAAAAAGAATGAGAAAGAAGTTGTTCCTTAGTGTTACTTTACTCGGCATCTTCGCCGGAAGCTCCGATTTAGACCTTTCGTCTGGGTCGGAAGAAAACCAAAATCCTTGCGTTAATGCAATCCCAGCATTGACGAATTTACCTTACTCGGCACCCTCGCCGAAAGCTCCGGCTTAGACCTTTCGTCTAGGTCGGAAGTAAACTAAAATCCTTGCGTTAATGCAATCCCAGCATTGATGAATCCACCTTTACTCGACATCTTCGTCGAAAGCTCCGATGTAGACCTTTCGTCTGGGTCGGAAGAAAACTAAAATCCTTGCGTTAATGCAATCCCAGCATTGACGAATCCAATCTATGCGGCACCCTCGCCGAAAGCTCCGATTTAGACCTTTCGTCTGGGTCGGAAGAAAACTGAAATCCTTGCGTTGGTGCAATCCCAGCATTGACGAATTCACTCTATGCGGCACCCTCGCCGAAAGCTCCGATTTAGACCTTTCGTCTGGGTCGGAAGAAAACTGAAATCCTTGCGTTGGTGCAATCCCAGCATTGACGAATTTACCCTATGTGGCACCCTCGCCGAAAGCTCCGATTTAGACCTTTCGTCTGGGTCGGAAGAAAACTGAAATCCTTGCGTTGATGCAACCCCAGCGTTAACGAATCCACTTTATGCGGCACCCTTGCCGGAAGCTCCGATTTAGACCTTTCGTCTGGGTCGGAAGAAAACTGAAATCCTTGCGTTGATGCAATCCCAGCGTTAACGAATCCACTTTATGCGGCACCCTCGTCGAAAGCCCCGATTCAGACCTTTCGTCTGGGTCGGAAGGAGATTGAAATCCTTGCGTTGATGCAATCCCAGCATTGACGAATTCACTTTATGCGGCACCCTCGCCGAAAGCTCCGATTTAGACCTTTCGTCTGGGTCGGAAGAAGATTGAAATCCTTGCGTTGATGCAATCGCAGTGTCAACGAACCACCTTTGACGGCGCCTAAGGCCTTTCTGGGGCCTCAGCCGTGCGATCCGATCTTGACTTTTCACCCAAGTCAGAGAAACTTGAACCCCTCCTTCTTGCTTCAGCACTCTGCCATGCCGACGACCAAACCTCCACTCAGATATGCCAGTCCGTGTGCATGTGCGGTGAAGCGATCCCCTCATCCCTTCGCTGAAGGAGTGAGCGCTTTCCCGTGAATTCGCACCGGACTAGCATCCCACTGGCTCGGAAGAACAGATGTCCTGTCGAAGAACTCTACACTCGCGATCCCCGCGCACTCATCCCTCGCTTGCGCCACCCGCGAGTGGGGGGCATTTGTGGACGTCGAAAAATATCGATGATGATCATACGGCATGCACGTCTCGACACTCGAGAGCAAGCCGAAGATGAAAATGCCAAATAAACCTCATGCCTCGCCCGATCAGGATGAGGACTCGCTTGGTGGTCCGCTAGCCGATGAGGGAGCCCCCCCCGGGGCGGAAGATATGGCCACAACTCTACAGTCGGCCGTGCCGAGAGCTGAATCAAAGAAGAGTCGGGGACTCCGATACAGCCCGACGTGCACCGAAAGTCACGCAGAGTCTGGGACCGGGCCCCAAAGGCTGTGAATGGAACATTGTAGAGGTCATACATAGCAACCGGAACCTTCCGGGAATGTCGACATTCACGTAAAATGGCCGCGACTTCGAGAAGAATCCGTTTAGTGCTTAAAACGGCGCGAGGGGGTCTTAAAACGGCGCCCCTTATCCGGCGCGCCCCCCCTTTAAAACGGCGCGCCCCCCTTTGGATATGGCGCCGTTTTAACCCCTTTTCTTTTCATTGGCTACACGGCGCGCCCCGAAGCCCCCCTTGATGCTTAAAACGGCGCCCCTTTGAATATGGCGCCGTTTTAACCTTTTAACCCCTTTCTCTGAAGCGCTTCCTGGCGAGCAACCGACCCATCCCATCGGCATTACGGTCCCCTGTTTCCTGGGAACTGCACGACGACGAACTGCTTAAAATGGCAAAAGGTATGCTTCGACCCGTTGGGCATCCAAGCATGTTCCTCAAATGGAAACCCTCGAGCCCTGCACTGTCGAACGCTTGCTCCGTCAGCCGGTCGCCCATTCCCCTGCAAATGATGAAAGCAAACGTGGCTAGCGGTGTACATGCCAGCAAAGGAGGAGGCCATGCCTCTGCCCCTCTCCCGGTCACACTGTAGCTGCGGCGGAGGTGACGTCCACGACAACGGCATTCGACACGGTGACCCCATCAACGTTAGCAACGGCAACTGCGAACAGAACAAAAAGCCATAGAAATGGGAAGCTTGCTTCCCTGCTCTCCATATAAATACAAGCCCCAGGCAAGAAGCAATAAAGGAGGGACGCTCTACTGGCGGTGAAGCCCTACTCCGAAGTGTGAAGAGAGATAAGAGGGTGAAAGAAAGAAGGAGAGGAGAGGGGAAGAGAGCTCGGTTCCCCCCTTTGTCTTTGCATTTCCTTCTGCCCCTTTGATTTCCTTTTGGTGATCTTCACATGTAGACCTTTGTCTTCGTATTCCCTTTCAATGTAATCGGAGTTCGGTCTGTTGTGAAATGAAAGGAAAACTCCCCTTTGGGAGATCTTGATGCCTCAATCCCCCTCAATACTCATCCCATAGTGGCTCTATTTTTTTTTACCGCCGTGTTCTTGTGTCGACTTCGGCTCTCACGTGGTCTTCAGCCACGCGATCACGGCAACCCTCGGGTCGTCGGAGTTCCTTTGTAGGCTGGCCCTCAGGATCTCCGGCCCCGAACGGGGGAGTCAATACGATCGCAACAACCCATGGGTCACCGGTTTCCCTTGTAGGCTAGCCCTCGGGATCTCCGGCCCCAAATGGGGTAACTTTACTGGTGTCGTTGCTTGGCACGCACCGGGATGTTTCGGGGCCGTCGGAGTTCTCTCCGCATGGCGCGCCCCATCTTTTCCCCCAGACCCTTCCGATCTAGGGGAGGTGCTGCCCGATTTTCATCAGGGTCAAGAACACCAAGAACAATGAATAAATGTATCATAGAATTTGCCCACGGGTGAAACAAAAGAAACACACAGTAAAACTCTGTGAACTGAACCCCCCCCGAACGAACACTTAAGCATCCACGCTAATCCACCTGAATAAACAATTAAAATGTTTAAATCTTATTTCTGTAAACATAATCCATCCATAAGATGAACAACTAATCAATAAACCGGCTTATAGTTTAAAGAAAACAAGAAACAGAGCATAAAAGGGTCGAGATAAAACCTCTTTGAAGCTGTCCCGGCGTGGCCTAATCCGGCGCGGTCACCCCTCACCGCGCCGATTTAACACCACTCTCATAACCCCCATTTCCTTTGAACGCTAAAACGGCGCCCCCCATGGGAGCCTCTCTACCCGGCGCGCCCTTCTACCTTGTTCAATCATTAAAACGGCGCGCCCCGTTGAGGCCTCTACCCGGCGCGCCCCATAGCACCCCCCCTTTTTGTTCAACCCTTAAAACGGCGTGGCCACAAAACCGGCGCGCCCCCCCTTAACGTCCTTGAAACGGCGCGCCTCCTCTCCATCTCTTTCACTGTTCACCTTAAAACGGCGCCCCCATTTCCTCCCTTGGACCCTAAAACGGCGCCCTCCTCTTGATACTAATCCGGCGCGCCCCGTCCCCGTTGCTTCCTTAAACCGGCATGAGAGAAAAGAATTAAAGCTAATGAATAAAACTGATCAAAAGTTTTCCCTCCACTATAATCCAAATTTTGTTCCGGGGGCGCTGCCCCCGAAAACCCCCGCAAGGGGCGTTGCCCCCTTGACCCCCACGACCTGACCGGGCAGGTCGAACCCCGCGACCTGACCGCGCAGGTCGATCCGCGTGCGAGGGCGCACGTTGTCGAGTTTCGGGCCTTACACTTAACAACCCGCTCCCCCGGACTGTGCGTGAAGAGAAAAGCAATGATGCCCCGTGGTATCGGACATGGACCTCGGGATCCCCGACATGGTCATGATCCGTGCACCTCTCGGGCCGATAGTTCATCAGCTTGACCCATTTCTTCCGGGATCCGATCCCGCACCCACATGAAACGTGCCGTACCTACGGTAGATATCCGAATGTCTTTGTTGTTACCTTCGATGCTTCGAATATGAACTCTCGACCGAATACTGGATGGTCCTTAGTGACTGATATATATATATATATATATATATATATATATATATATATATATACCGGGATCTAATCCCGCACTTTCATTAAATTCGCCGCACTCGCAGCAAGTATTTGTACGGTTTTTGAACACCGTTTTACATACCGACGCGGAGGGTTTAAATCATGTCAACCCAACTCGCATGCTTTAATGAAAAACGATCTTTAGGTCATTTGACCCCTTTTCTTGGCGATTAATCAGAGGTCTTCCCCTCTCTGAGGGGATGTAATTAACGTCGCGCCCTTTATGGCGCGGCGGGTCTCCAGTCCCGACCCGATATCCACAATCATCTGATCAGTCAGATGGAGCGCACCCCGGGCTTCGGACCACTCCAGTCTTGAAGCCCGAACACATTGTCACCTAGGTGACTGGCACGCCCTCGCACTAGATAAACCGATAAAAAAAACACCGATATCCCGATACTTTCACACACGAAACCTAGTGCGTTCCACAGGTCTCTTCAAAAGAGATGGAAGATTGGAGAGTTTGAATTTTGACATTTTTTTTTATTTTCAATAATAAAGCAATGAGAGGAAGGAATAGGAGGTGGTGTGAGAGATTAGCGAAAGATTGAATAAGTGATTGTCCACGCGGGGGCGTGATGGAGAGTTTAGAAAATTGCTCGAGGAGCAAAGGGGGAATTGGGGGAGAAACTTGAAGCGAATCTGGAGAAAATGTTATCAAGACTGCGGGCGGTCTAGGGATATCTGAAAAATACATTTTATCAAGAAAATGGACAACAATTGTTGGATGGATAGATTTAAGAGAGAAAAGGCCGGCCCACAGCCTATCCACATTGAAGCCTTCTTCATACGGCACATCTGGCTCCCCGGTATCTGTGTAGTTGCTTAACAGCTGCCTTTTGTCAGTAATCACTGCTGGCTTTTCAATTAGTTCATGAATAAGAGGTGGTCATTCCGGGTCAATTGGCATGAACAGACGGCTCAGAGCAATGGTAATGTCATTCATGTCGAACCATCGGTACCAGTCACATTCCGGGTCATCCATTTTTCTTCTTTTGTTTGTCCGTAAGGACTCCATGGCTTTATATGTAGCCAGTGGGGCTATGTGGCGAGCAAACTGCTGTGCATGTACATCTTGACAATCTAGCATGGAAGTAACTAGTGCGGTTTGCTCATCATTATGAGTACCCTCTTTCACAAAATGCGTATGCAAAGTCCATGTAAGAGGCCGCTGATCTGTTTTAAGAGTGGAGGTCATGACGGCCCATGGCCCTTGTTCTTCTTGACTCGGTCCTTTGTACCCCAGGCCACCTCGGGGAATCAGTCTTTGGTGCCTGACAGGCTTGACTCTGCCTTGGAGATTAATGCCCAGGCCTTTACTAGTCTTATACACCATTTTCATTAAAATGTTCCATCCTGGGGTATTCAACATATTCTTATTTTTCTTCCCCTGGGAAGGTAGGGGTGTCATGAAAGTCGATGCCAGCTTAGCAATTGGAGGCTTTAACAGGTCCTGCCGTAGGTCGGCAACATCTAACACTGAAAGCAAAGGCCTGTTGGAAGGCCATATATAGAAGGCACTGATGTTGCAGAATGTATATCCTATGTCGGCAAGATGGGCATGCTAGTGACTTTGACGATGCGCTCTTTATGTGGAAACTTTATACATTGATGATTAGTTGTGGGTACAGCATCAAGCTCTTGAATATAAGGGCGGCCTAGGATGCCATTGAAGGTCGGATCCATGTCTAGAATGTGGAAATCCGCTGTGATCGAGACCGGACCCAGACTGACCTTCAGAGTAATCATCCCCAGGGGAGGCTTCTTAGTGCTGTCATAGGCCGTGACGGTAATAGTGGATGGCCGGATTTGACTATCTGGAATGCCACACATCTTTAAGGTGCTCATAGGTAACGCATTAATCGATGCCCCGCTATCCACTAAGCATTATTTGATTGGCACTTTGTTGATGTTGACGGTAATGCACAATGCATATTTTCTGGCCGGCTTTGGAGCTAACTCCTGTTCGTGGAAGGTAATAGCTGGCTGATCACATGCCAGAGTCAAGACTGTTGTAATCTGTTCAGCTGGTATATCTTCATTAACCATCACCTTTTATAAATATTCTTTCAAAACCTGTTGGTGAACAGTGGATCTCTTTATCAATTCCAGAATGGAAATCCTCGCCGGGGTTTTGTCCAAGTGTTTTAGCAAATCATAGTGTGTACCCGGTATGGATTCATGTTCTGGCTCTTGCTCTTCCTGCCCCTGCACGGGCTCTAGCTCCCTTTGGGGGAAAATGCGGTGGAACATCTGTCCACTGCGGAGCATCGTGATTCGTGATGATTGCGCCTCTGTCAGGTTGGGGGATGAAAAAGTAGATGGAATGTTGGAGTTGGGGTTTAGAGGAGTAATCAAAGGAGGAACCCTTATGAGGGGCCTTGTTGGTTGAGGAGTGGTGGTGATTGGTGAAGTAATGGTAGCAGGTGTAGGGGGTGTCTGAATGGCTGGAGGAGGTGCAGGCCGAATGAGGAGAGGCCTAGGTGAAAAGGAAGGATTTGTGAGAGGTGGAGAAGTGGTGGCTGTAGTGGTGGAGTTGGACGTTGGTGAGGGGCGGAGGAGTGGCCTAGATGGCAACGGGTTTGTAGAGGGAAGAACTTGTTGTGGTGCGGGAGGTGGCGTTGATCGGATGAGGAGAGGCCTGATTGGCGAGGGGTTTGTAGTGGTGGTAGTGGAGGGTATTTGGCCAGCGGGGCGCAAGAGGGGACGAAGCGGTTGGTGAGGAGGTATTGGATGAGGCGTTCTTAATAGACGTGGTGGTTGAATTGGTTCTTGGTTTAAGGCCCCAACAGAGGCGTTCTCATGGTGCCACTCTTGTCCCCTCTCTACTTCATGGAATGAGGTGACAGGGTTTACCTGTTGGTTCGGTGGATCCTCCGGAAGTGGGTTATTGATGATCCCCATGTTCGGTTGTTGAGCGGGAGCTTGCTACTGCTGAGGAGGAGGTACTGCTGGTTGCTGAGTAGGCTACTGAGCCTATTGCTGCCGAGGAGGCCTTCGTGCCTTCAGAGTGGCAATAAACCTCCTCATCTCATCCCAATCAATACTACCTTGATCATTCATGTCATATATATAATCTTTGAAATGAAAACAATGATCAATGTTGTGCCCTGACTGTCGATGAAAAACGTAATACCGAGAAGTGTCTACATTAGCAGGCCACACCATTCTTTCTTTAGGCAAGGTGAGCGCATTGGCGGCCATAAGTGCATTGATAATATCAGGTAGACTTTCGGGAAATGGAGGATATTGGGCCCTTTTGGGACCCAGTGCTCTTCTCGGTTGTTGTGATTGTTGTTGCACATAATTGGCTGGCGGGAGTACCTGGTGGTATTGTGGAGGTTGATTTTATGGTGTAAGAGGAAGTTGTTGTTGTTGTTGAGGTATAAGAGGTTGGAAAGTCTGAGGAAGGTTACTGTTTGGTGGGTGGACTTGGTTTTGGAAGGTAGGCTGTTATGGTGGCGGCCTTTGGTTTGGAGGGTGGCGGAAAGGTGTGGAATTGCCAAACACGCTCACCTGCTCGTTAGTAACTGTACCTTCGGTGGTTCCAGCACTATTGCCAACATTGACATTCTTTCTTATGACTTTCAGCCTTGGTTCGAACATGCCCATGATGGGCGAGTCTTTCATCTGTGTTTGTAATTATCTTGCTTGCTCATAGAGCTCTTCCATTGTGCTTAATTTATTCATGGCTAAGATGTGACGGAACTGTGGAGTGGAGTTTGATATGATCATTTTTACTTGCTCCGGCTCTAACAGTGTGTCCTTTAGCCTCTCGGCCATGGCTCTCCACCTATCAGCAAATAAAACGAAGTCCTCCTCGGGCTTCATCTTCTCGGCAACCAAATCAGTAATTGATAAGGAGGGACCCACGCGGTCCTTGTATTTCTGCAGAAACTTTCGCTGAACAATATCAAAGTCACCGGCATCAGCCGACTCCAAGGAGTAAAACCATTCTAGTGCCGGACCATCTAAAGACCGCCTAAAGAGATAGGACAGAGAAGTCTTGTTATCCTTCCAGAATGGCGTCTCGTACATGAAATCCTTCAAATGGATGAACGGATTGCCCGTTCCGTTATATCGTCAGAAATTCGGCATCTCAGATGGGGGTAAGTGAAAGACCGGCAGAGTGGGAAGGGTAACTTCGGGAGCGGTCTTCGGTGCCATGACCTTCTTCTGCTGCTCCTCAATACTAGCAATCTTTTGAAGGAGTAAGGTGTTGGTATCAGACTCGGATGGGGCCGGATGAGAAGAGTATTGATTCGGCATAGGCCTTCTCAAGAATTAAAGAACAGGAGGTTGTTGAGGCCTATTAGCGGAGTGACTTGCCGGTTGGGCCGGCGTAGTCAAAACAGGAGTTGGTGGGCGCGAGGGCACCCTAGGTGCGACCGCCTGGTCATTGGGAAAGTTAACAGAGTGGCCACCCGCGGCCTCGGGAAGGTTGGAAGATGACGGGACAGATTTTCCTTTTAAGGCAGCTTGGACCGCCTGACGTTGGGAATCATCTAGCTGAGTGAGAGCTTTCAGAAAATCGTTAAAGTTGAAAGAAGGGGAGGTGTCCCCAGAAGTATTTTGGGCGGTAGGTTGGGCTTGGGAAGAAGGCTCAACCTCCTAGGAAGTAGTGTCAACCATATGGACCTGAGGGTAATGACTGGGAGAGGGAGCATAGTTTCCCTCACAGTAAACAGGATCTTGAGGGGGAACCTCATAGGATGGGTCAGATTGACCCTCCTCATAACCATCGTAGGTATACCCGTAGTTGGCCATATTGATGATTTTACCTGAACGAAGTTTCATGTTTAAGGAGAGAGAAATATATTTCCAACAAGCAAGTATGACCAAGAGATATCACCTAATCAAACAAGATACACACTCAAGTTATAATGAGCCCAAGATTTTAAAGTTTTCTTTGAAGATTAGGTGAGTTTTAAAGTATAACGAATTCTCTCCTTTGAAAGTGGGTCCTAGTCGGGAGTTTGGGTATAATCTCCGAGTTAACTAGGTTCTTTCTCTCTCCTCACCAACGTATGGGTTAACTATACTCCGGGTGCTTCAAAGGTACAACATGCCCGGCGTCCGTGAGGGAATTCACGGGTGCGGGGACTTACGGAGGTTTGGTTTAGAAATTTTCGGTCCAATGAGACGAAATGCTCAAAGGAGGGTCCTTCCTTCACCAAGAGGGGGTGTGAGATCCTAAGTGTGTAGAGAGAGGAGGTCTCTCAACCAAATGCCCTAGAATGCGCTAATGCAGGCAGATCCAGCAGATAATGATCAAATAAATAATGGCAATCAACAGAGCAGTAATCAAGGTTCTGTGGGCACAGAAAAAATGATGACCTCGCGGAGGTCGCTATATCAACAAGCAGCGACTAAGTTTCAGTCACTAATCACTGTGAACAGTGTAAACAGAAAGCAACCAAAATGAAATCGCGCCTTAGAGTGAGGCGTTGTCTAAAGAAATGATGCCTCTGAGAAGGGGCGTCAGATGACAGTAAACATTACTTGAAATGATGAATAAAAATAATGATAATCCAAATAACGCCTTTGAGTAAGGCACTGTACCAATGAAAGATGCCTTTGTGGGGGGCGTCAAAAATGTAGTCAACAAGCTGTGGCAATAGCAAGCGGGGAAAAACGCCTTGGTGTCAGGCGTTAAATGTGAAAATGACGTCTCTGTGAGGGGCGTGGATTATAAAAATAATAAAAATGCAAAAAATAAATGGAAACAGCGCCTGTTTGAACGGTCGATGTATGCAGAAATGACGGTGGCAGGGAGGGCGCTATTCAGTTCTAGAGAGGTCACTGGTAGAAATCAAATTTCTTTTCTAAAAAAATGCTATGGACACTTCAAAAATTGGCTAATCCTGTGGGGGTGTGCACGTGGTGCACAAGGGGAGTGTGCTACGTGGAGCACGAAGGAGGGGCACACGATTGTGCCAAAGGAGGGGCAAGCGAGGGTGCCAAAGGGAGGGGCACGCGAGGGTGCCAGAGGGAGGGGTAATCAAACTAAAAACAATAAGTGTCCCACCGTGATCGCCAATTTGTGAACGGTGTCACATAGACATTTTAAAGAGAAGAAAAAGATTTAAAATGGAAATGGAGTGAAATGTGCTAAAATATGTGGGACATAAGGAAAAGAAGGGGAATGAGCATGAGATGCTCAAAGGAGGGTGATCGCCAGAGGGGTTATATCAAAAATACATAGATGATCGCATGTACCTTGTATGAAGCGGGTGAGATTGCAAGTTCTTCCTTCCTCCTTCTACCGGCCGGCCGATGAAGGGGGTTTATAGCTTGATTACCCTTTGCAAGAAAACACACAAAATAAACAAAGATGTGGATTAGCCAAGTGCGTAGTATCAATGCTCTAGAAATATAGAATCAATCAAATTAAGCATGAACACACCTTGTGTGTTTTGGTTTTAAACCCCTAAGGAGGAGTAAAAGGGATGGGATATGAATGCTATGAATATACAAAGCAATATATAATGATGATAATGTCTTCAGCAGAGAGCTAAGGAAAAGAGTGCGTATGATGATGATATGATAGTTAATAAACTAAAAGACTAAAGATGGGAGGCCCTGCTGCTGTGTGTGCAGCAGTAAAGGGGAAAAAACAAGAACTTCAGCAGCTGCAGCAACAGGATGAAGAAGCTCATGGGAATGAAAAGAAAAATAATTGCCACAGTGGGAAGGAGAACGCCCATGGAGGAAGCCTGGAGGAAATACCCGCAAAAACAAGAGACTCTCCTCTCTCTGTACGAAAACTCACAGTGCAGTTGCTCTACTCTCTTGTTCGTGTGTTCACTGTCACGCACGTGAGGGATTCAAGGGGTATTTATAGGGCGAAACTCCTTGTTTCAATAGGATTCAAACTAAGAAATCAATCCTCCAGCAAGAATCCCTCTTCCCAATCGAACACAATGTGTAAAATGGGGAAAGGATGATTACTGGAAAGAAGCAGGCGAAACAGAGACGGAAGTGAAAATGACGACACTGATAGGGGCGTCAATTGAAATGACGATAGCCATTCAGTTGTTAATTCCTGGACTTAATTATGAAAATAAAAGGACTTTCCTTTTTTAAAAAAAATTAGAAATGACGCCTGTTTGAATGAGCGTCAATTAATCAACGCCTTAGAGAATGACGCCAATTCTTTGAATTTTATTTTGATTAGGATTCGTAAAATCCAGGAAACAACGCCTGCGCGAACAGTCGTTTATTTATTAAACCACGACCCTCATCAGGTCATCAATTAAGTGACGCCCTTCCTCCAGGCATTAATTGCAATTATTATGAAACAAACCTCAAATAATTTAAAAAAACTTCATATCAAGCCAATATTGAAGTCCACTTTGGGCGTCACGTGGTGACATGATATTTACTCATCATAACATCAATTTTGGCGTGTCTACACCTTTATGTTGTCCTCATCTTCCCATATCATTTGCATTCATTGTGTCATGTTTTGATAATTTAATATTGTATTGATTTTCAAGTTTTATGTAAGAAATCTGCATGTAGGCACAGGGGTAGACGCTCAGGTACGCTATTCATTGATGATTTACTCTACATTCCGGGGTCTGATTGTGTCTTTTTCTGGTCCTATATTGTTGTCCTTCATATTGTCTTCATCTTTTCATAACATTTGCATCCATATTGTCGTGTTGTCATAAATTAATATTACCTTAATTTCTCATTTTTAGGCTAGAAATCTGCACGCACTCCGGTGTGCATAGGATCATGCATTCCATATTGTAGTTGCATTCCTACCTTGGTAAGTTACCCTCTCGCCTCCATATTTCTTGGAGTTGACTAGGTGATCTTATCCGGGACCTCTATAAGCTTCCGCGAGCTGTGGATTCTCACACGGACGTCGAGCCGGTTGTACCTTTCCACCCTTAGGATTTGCATTTACATCCATATGAGGGAGTCGACCCTAGTTGAACCCAAAGTTTAGACCTTATTCCCATAGGATTCCTATCTTTAGGGAATTTATTCTTAATTCAAATCATTAAAAAGTCCATTAAAACCTCTAAAAATTTTCGCATCATATTAACTTGGTTGACTTGTGTGAAATCCTTCACATTCATACTGTTTGTATTGTTTGGGTTTATTCAAGCCTATTTGTGGTGTTTGTGTTGCATTTTCTCATCCATTATATACATTTTGTTGTTAATTCATTTAGTTTTAGGCTTGGGTCCGTCATCCTAGGTCGCATTGGCATTGGCATTCGTTCATTAGTCTGTCTATCTGTCCGCCTCCTGCTAGCCGCGGTCATCCCAGAACCGCCTTCTTCCCTGTGGGCCTTGCCCTCTCTTCATCCTTCGCCCTCGCTTCACTTGCTATATTTCCTTGAAGTTTCTTGTATTAAGTCTCCACTCTTCCTCATGGAGCGCCGCTTCAACCCCATGTACCCTTCTCCTTCCCAATCATCTTATTCCCGCGTGGAATCGTCTTCCCACGCGGGCCCATCTTCCTGTGGTCCCTCTGACCCATCTAAAGAACAGGCTAATCTTATGGCCCACCTATCATGCCTTGTTCGCCAAATGGACCCGGCCCAGGCCCAAAAATTGATTGCAAATCATCTTAATGGGCCTCTTTCTCTTAATGGGTCTCTTTCTCTTAATGGGCCTTCCTCTCTTAATGGGCCTCCTCCTTCTACCCATGTTGCTGTTGGCCCAGTCGGTCCACATGCTCATGTTCCTTCCAGGCCCATGTACTCTTCCACTCTCAGAATGGGCCCTTCTTCTCCTTACCCCGGATCCTCTTATCTGGCCCATTATCATAATCCTAGTCTAAATTCACAACCTTTTGCTCAAGCTGGCCCACATTACTCTCGATCTCTCCCTACTCTGGAGATGATTTCTCAAGCCCAGCGCCAGCTTGATGAACTCCAACGTCGAATTGATCCCAAACCCTCCTTGAGTGTCCTACTTGCCTTTCAGAAACTCCGTCTTCCACCACCTTTACAAATTCCCGCATATCACCGTTATGGTGAAACCGGTGACCCCTTTGTGCACTTAAAGTAGTTTATTTATGAATCGGCCTAGTTTCGACATGACCAACGCTTGATGGCTTATCTGTTTGGTCTGTCATTAGAAGGCCCCGCTCAGGATTGGTTCTTTTCCCTCCCGTAAGAGCAGATTGTGAATTTCCAAGTTGTTCAAGAAAAAATTATTCAGTAGTATCGGGACTAGGTTGGGCCCCGGTTTTCCGTTGTGGATCTGGCCCACGAGAAGATGAAGCCCGATGAGGAGTTCTCTACTTTTGCCGATCACTGGCGTCGCCTTGCCGCGCAAGTTCCAGGGCACATTCTGGAGCAGGAGCATATTAAGATGATGATTTCTAATTCAACGCCCGAGTACCGCTTCATTTTAGCCCTTAATGACAACACCTCCTGGCAACATCTATACAGCCGAGCCCGCTTCATTCGCCAACAACTCTATAATTCCCTTGACTCCGAGTCCCCTCCACTTCCTACATCCACTTACCCCTCACCCTCCATGAGTCAGTCCTACGCTCCCGCATATCAACCCTCCATGAGTCAGCCTTCCGCCTCTCATCAATCCCTTATGAGTCAGCCACCCATGTATACCCCTCACCAACATTCCACGAGTCAACCCTACGCTTCCGTGTATCAACCCTCCATGAGTCAACCTTCCATGAGTTAGCCTTCCGCTTCCACATACCTACATGTGTCTCCACCTCCAGTCAAGGGAACACCAAACCCCGAGGAAGTGGATGTCATCCACTACATCCCTCCCCATCCCGCTCCTCACGTGCCTTCGCCTAATCCTTCCACTAGTCACCACACGCCCTTGCCTATGCAACCTCCACAACCTTCTCCATTACCTTCTCATACCCCTCGGCATCCACCTTGCCCGAAACGGGCTCATTATCCTCCATTGCTGGAGTGTTTTACCGACATCTTTCGGACTTTGATGGCCACTCACGCATTGTAGCTCTCTCCGGTTGTGCCCTATCAACCCGCGGTCAAGAATTTGCTTCAATTCCGTGAATATCACGTCATCAGGGGCATTTGGTTGAGGATTGTCCCGAATTCCGGGAGTTTGTTTATGACTTGGAAGACAAGAAGAAGATCGACTGGCCCGCCATTCACAAAGTTGTTCTCTATCTTTACAGCCAGCAACAGTAGCAGCATGCGCCGTCCAGGCAGCCATCTCCATCACTACAAGACTCGGGGCACCCCCGTGATCCTTCATCTAGTGTTGCACCCGCTTCGTTACCTACATCATTGCCTATTCCATCACCCGTTCCCTCATCTTGGCCATCACTTACCTTATTACCTTCGCCATCTCCTGTGCCATCTCCACAAACCCCACCAATCCAAGCCTCTGCTCAGGCTAGTGCGTCTATTCCCCTTGCCGCCACTTCCTCTACTTCTCCTGCTTCTATTACTACCACTTCTGCTCCCGTTACCTCTACTCCCACTCCTACTTCTAACACCACTCGATGTGTCGTGCTGATACACCAACGGTGGGCACCATGGCCTTCTTCTTCACCCTCTCCATCTCCATCACCATCTCCATTACCCTCATTGTCATCCTCACCACCTGATGCATCACCGTCACTTCCGTTGTCTGCATCTACCCCGTCTCCATCTCCGCCATCTTTTCCGCTTTCATCTCCCCCGTCTTCATCTTCTCCATCTCTAATTCCTTTGCCCTTTTCTCCATCTCCTTCGTCCCCGAGCCTGAGCAGGTTACATCTCCACCTTCGCCTTTACCCCCTCCTACACCTCCACCTTCGCCTTTGCCTTCATCTGAGCCTATCATTACCACCTTGCCTTTGCCGTCTTTGCCTACGCGAGCCTCTCATTGCCGCTATCCCTTCACCTCCGCCTGCCAAGCCTTCTCCACCCATTTCTCCACCTACTTCCATCCCACGGAGCGGGTGTGCGCTGCCTTTGGTGCCCCTTGGGTCTAGTCTCCAGGGTAAGAATGAGCCGAATCAGGATGATTTAGTGCCGATTCTGCATTTCAATATTCAAAATTTCATCTGCCGCATGTCGATCCGTGTCCTGGTCGCGGGTTGTTTTGGGGATGATGAGCCTACACTTCCCATGACGGTTGCCAAGAAGAGTTCCCTTGTACTAGTGCCAGTTTCTTCTCAAGCGAGGCCGGTGACAATTTCATTGCTCGCCAACGGGTTCACCATTGATGTTGTTATTACTTCTCGCTCTATAGCTATTCAGATGACTGGTTAGGAAGGGTTCTCTACCCGCATTATGCTAAAACGTACGGCTACCAAGGAGATTATGGATTTTGTGTTCAAGGGATAGATTTCCATACTTTCAGCATTTCCCAAGGACATTATGCACATATTATGCAATCTCCCTCGGTTTATCGACAAGCCGGCCGCGTCAATGTCGTGTATTACCCTCCCTTAGTTTCATCCTTCCCCTTTATCAAGGGAGTTATGCTTCATGTCTGATTGCCGAGTAGAGTTGCTGAATCTTATGCTTTTAGTGCCAAGTGATAAAGCTCCATGGTTTCATGATGTTCATCCCAAGGAGTCACCTGTTCAAGAATGTCCGCATGTTATTAGCACCGGGTGTCTAGGGGAAACCGCCCCAGCAAGGCTGCATGTTCATAACCGGGCTAGGCAGTTCGCTAGATGGGCCCATTATGTGAGAAGATATTTCAAGTCAAGAAGCCCGAAGGTCCGAGCCCGCACCAGGCGGGTCCGTTTTCAAGATATTTCTGCTAAGAAAAGGCGACGGCGTAGGTTTAAGGGCTGTCGATTGTGCACTCAAGGGTCCACTTCTTCTTTCCCTTCTTTCCATTCCTCCTTTTTTCTGCTCAGATCCCACCCTTGGGTGGTGTACTTGCCTTCCTCCAATCCTGTTTCCGTGATCTTTTCCCCTCTTCCCGGGTCCATGGACCCCCATTCCTTTTCTTCTCATCCGGAGCTTCCGGATCTTCCTTCTTTCGTCAATTCTAGGCCTCAGCCTAGGCCCTCTTTTCATCCCGATTACGGGACATCTTCCAATTCTTCTCCAGAACCTCTGGATCTTCCCTATCAACCTAGTTTTAATTTCTCACATGATTCTTTTCCTCTGGAACTTTCGGGCTTTGTTTCTGATCTTTCTCCGACCCTGTCGGATGACCATCATTCTCCTTCTCAGACCCTGTCGGATGACTATCATTATTCTTCTCCGACCTTGTCCGATGATTACTATTCTTCTTCTCCAACTCTGTCGGATGATCACTCCCCTTTCTTCCTTATCTTCACATCAATCTACTCATTATTTTTCTATTCATTCTTCCTCACCCTTTCGGGGTCCTCACCATTTTTCTCACTATTTTCGAGGCTTTAGTTCGCCTTGATCTCAGTTAATTTCTGATTATTCTGTATCAGGTTCTTTGTTATCAGGGTCTCTGTGCCCTAGTGAGGGAGTTCTAGCCCTCATCCCTCTTCCTTTTTATCCTCCTTCGTCTAGTTTGGTGTCTGTCGCTCCCCCGTGTAGAGGAAACTTTCAAATCCCTTTGCTATTCTCTCCATTTTTGGTCCTGTAAGCAAGGAATATGAAGCTCACGTTGATCAAGATCGCTTCAGGATGCTATTTCCACGCTATGGATTTTCAAGGTATCTTTTATTTTGTGAAAGAACATGCTATCATCTCTATTACTTTTATGTCATGCGCATGGGTTCCCCAACATGGTTGAGTGGCTTTAGGAGTTTGGTCAAACTTAGTTAAGTGTCAAAATTTCCAGTTCGCTTCTGCAGCACTCTTAGCCTGGTGATAGCTCCACGTTGGGAATCTAGTTCTTTCCCTGATCATTGAGGGTAACTTTTGAGTGTGGGTTTTTCACACACTACACTGTGTGCTATAGCCGATCTCCTCTTGTGCAACACCGTTGCTACCTTGGCCATCCTTTGGGTATGCACAAAGACCTTTTCTTTTCTCTGCTCGGCCACGTGCAGGGGCAAAAGATGGATGGATAAGATGACCAACCTAGGTGCTCCCTAATACCAGAGAGATCTCAAATAGGGGCAGTCTTATGACCCTTAAGAATGAGCTTTCATCCTAAATCTAGCCAATAAGGGCTTTAAAATTAAAAATGCAAAATTGTCAAAATTATGAAAATTAAAGACATGGCAAGAGTGGCAGTACAGGTGTAGCACCCCGAATTATCAATGAATAAAAATTTTGAGAAATTAATAAGAAATTCCTTAAGCAAAAGGATAAGTAAAATTTGACCATTTTATAAAAATCTGGAACAATTAGAATCTTGTAGAGGATAAAACGTTTTGTTAAATTGTCTTCGATGACCAGCCCAAATAAAATCCCTAAATAAGGCGAATTAGCAAATTAAGGCACAAATCCACACTTAGCCTAATCGGACCTTAAAACGTGAAATTCGAGCCCAATACCCGACCATTTAAGCTAAAACCGGATGCAAATGAAAGGCTAGGATTAAGACATCATTTCCCCTCTAGTTGTTCTCCGAAACCCTAACCCTAGGAGGAGTATTTGGCGGCGGAGCGGTGGATTAACCCTATCCTGCGTGATTCGCGCTCGTCCGCGGTGCGTGGACTCTATCTCCATGATTAGAAACCTCTAGATACCATTGAACCTATATAATCGAACCTAAGCAACCCTAGAATCATTTAGATACTGTGACGGCCGGAGAGGAGCTCGATCGAGGAAGAATCGTGGTGATTACCGGCGGTGTGTACCTAGCGCGATCGGCTTCCCTCTTCTTCCTTCATCCTTCGATTAAGGTAGGTTCTAGCAGACCAAACCTAGCTAATAATATACCATTAGATTCGTCCTCTTGTCCTCTTTCTTTTAGTCTAAAAACTCCTAAAATTTATCTAGTATCCTGCTAGGATTTCGAGTTTTAGTGGAAGCATGCTAGAACTAGGGTTAACTATGTTCCACCCCGATGTAAGTAGGGATTTCAGGCACTAAACGTTTAATTGATCATGCTATCTTGCATAACTTTTCATGCTCGTTCTATTGATAGTAAAAGCCCTAAATTTCATGCTCTATGTATCGTGTATTTTATTGTTTAGCTAACCCTAGCCGGACTCGCCGGAGGCGGGCAAGGCGAAGATAGCAGAAGCCCCCTGACTTGCGCGGCCTCTTGATAGACCGCCCATTCTAGACAGGCGGCCGGTTACTGACCGTTCATGTGTTTCATGTCCAATATGTTTCGTGGAATGAGCGGCCGATCCCTAACCGCTCTACCATCAGGCAGCCAGTTACAGATCGTTCTTCTTCCCTAGCGGCACTCTACAGACCGCCCATATCCAGCAGGCCTTCGGACCTGAGAGGGTAGGAACGGCCTGTCGTGCGACCGCCGAGGCATATGAGCGGCTCTGTACGAACCGCCCAACTATATAGAACTGTTTAGTTTCATTTTAGCATGATTTATCTTAGTAGATTAGTGGTTAATTGATAAGTTAGCCACCCACATGGCAAACTGGAAATTGTGGAAGTAAATATTATGAATTCTTGCTAGTTAGCAACCCATTTGCTTGTTTGCTAGTAAATATTATGAGAGTCTCGGTCCGCTCATTCTATAGCGCGGATCGTAATGGACCGTTCAGTTACTGAGCGGCCCAATCCAAACCGCTCACTATTGTCGTGGGCTTCAGATCTTTCCTGTCGTGAACGGCCCATTGTAGACCGTTCATATCTATTGAAAGGCCCACTTTTGACCGTCCCATAACCTGAGCGGCCCATAGTAGACCGCTTATCTTTGGCTTCTATTAGGCTGTTCTTTCAGCCCGATATCTTTAGCGCGGTCCAGATATCGACCATCCATTTATTTGAGCGGCCCAACATGGACCGTGTATCTTCCATAAAATGATTTCCATGGTTATTTCGTGTTTGAATGCAAGGACCTGGTGGTTCTTGATAACTTGAACTTTCTGGTCAAAATATCTATTTCACTTACCCTTGGAATTCTCCGATGTAAGTTCTATACTTTGATATTATTGGCCCTATAACTTGATTAATGTCTAGACATAACTTGGGATCTTGGATCCATTCAATCAATGCCAACACATCATAAGGGCCCGGTCTGGTCCTGGGTGGAGCGCCCAAAAAGTACTTGTGCCCCGGGGAGTTTGAATGACATGGTGAGGCATTGCACCGAGTGCATGACTAGCATGATGTCTACGACATAATCTCTTACTTGGATCTTCTTGACTTGACTAAATTCTTGCTTGTTGGCCACTTTCCAGTTACGTTATGTTCGTGATCTCGTGCTTATGTTACTTGTCATATCATCATTTCATTTCGTTCTTTTCTTTCCGCACTTATAAATGCAATGAATTGGTTAATTACTTAAACTTACCTGTTATTACCTACTGAGCGTTCGCTCACCCAATTGTTTTCCCCCTTTTCAGGTAGCTCAGGTAAGGATTCGCAAACTGATGGGGATGGGCAAGAGTGAAGACCTTGGAGCGAACCTGTTAAACGAACCTGAAGAGTCATCTAGAGTTGATGTGTCTAGTTATGATTTAGAGTGTGTAATAGTAGATTCGTAATGTTGGAGTCAGAAATTGTACTAAAGTCAAGAGAATGTTATGTTGGAAGTTTTCTTGGATTATTTAAATGTTGATGTATTTGGATTGTGGATCTTTTAAATGTTATTTAGTTATGGTGTTATTTTTGTTCATGGTGTGGTGGTGATTCTTTAACTTTAGTATAGCATGTCTGTAAATCAACATATTGTTATTAATTGTTTCTACTGCCAGTCCCGATATTCCGCGTCGGGGCGTGACAGTTTGGTGGTATCAGAGCCTAGGTTTCTAATATTCCTAGGTTTTCTAAGTTCTAGGATTCTAAGTGATGTCGTAGGACCTATAACATGTTATAAGTCTAAGGACCCAACCCAGTGAGATGTGGGTAGAGACTTGGGTTGAGTTAATAATCTAATTCTAAGATTTCCTTCTAAATGATTCTAAAATAATTTATTCTACGTGTAGGACGTTCTAATGGTAGCAGAGCGTGCGCAATGGCGAGACATGCGGCGAACGGTTCAAGGACTTACTCGGGCCTTGCAGCAAGTGGCCCAAGGAGGAGCAGCGAACCACGGTGCTGGCGATCTTCATCGAAACTTCCGTGGGATGAATCCCCCACATTTTGGAGGCTCGACCGATCCCGATGAAGCCGAACACTGGCTGAAAGAGATGGAAAGGATCTTTAAAGTGATGCAGTGTAGCGATCAGGAGCATGTTCTTTTAACAACCTTCCAGCTGGAGCGTGATGCAAGAGCATGGTGGGATGCAGTGAAGGCTACCCTTGGAGATAGATAAGTTTCCTGGAAGGAGTTTGAGGAACTCTTTAATAGCAAATATTTCTCTGATAGAGTGCAAGAAAAGAAAGCGGCTGAGTTTGCTGCTTTGAAGCAACGGAATCTATCTGTAGCGGAGTATGAAGCTCAGTTCTCTCGGTTATCTCGTTATGCCACTCACTTGATATCTACCGAGAAGATGAAGGCCAAGCGTTTTCTCAACAGGCTGAAGTTGCAGTATATCAACCAGTTAGCACCACTAGAAATTCAGACTTATGCGGAGATGATAAGGAAGGCTCAAGTCTTGGAAGACACCTTAGAAATGACAGAGAGAATCCGTGGAAAGAATGTTAAGAAAGAAAAACCTACTGGTTCCGGGAGTGTCAAACCCGGCAATGACAGGAAGAGGGTAAATGGCGGGTCTGGTTCATGGAAGGGCAAGATGCCGAAGAATGAAGATAAGAAGCCTGGCCCGATTGTGCCATTTAAGGGCGTGTGCAAGTATTGTGACCGTCCAGATCACAAGATGGAAGAGTGTTGGTGCAAGCTGGGCGCCTGTCTGCATTGTGGAAGTAGGGACCATCGTATTCCTGAGTGTCCCCTTTTGTCAGATCAAGCTACTCCAACCAAGCCACAAGGAAGCAAGAAGTAATTGGGCAAGCTCTAGGCCCCACAGGAAGATGATGCCGGAACCACCGAGGAGGGTGGACTCGTTGAAGGTACTCGTATTATACATGATAAGCCGGCATTTGTTCTCTTTGATACCGGTGCCACTCATTCTTTTGTTTCTCAGAAATTTGCTAAGTCCTTATCTCTGAAGCCAGTCTTGATGAATTCTCCGTTAGAGATTTCAACCCCTATTGGTTCCAGTTCAGCAATTAAGTATTTCTATCCTTCTAGTAAGGTTATGATTAATGAACAGAACTTGCCAGCTGACTTAGTTTGCATGGATATGAAGGATTATGATGTAATTCTCGGAGCAGATTGGTTGGCTAAGTATGAGGCCAATGTTCATTGCAGTTCTAGTTCTGTGTCTTTCTCTAGACACCCTGGACTTTCTTTTACAGGAGTTAGGCACCATAAGTCAGTGCCACTTATTTCGGCCCTTCGAGCTGATAAGTTAACGAGGAGAGGATGTCAGTCTTTTCTAGCCTTTATTTATGCGACCCCTGAGAAGAAGATCGAGATTAAGGACATTCCTATCGTTTGAGACTTTCCAAATGTCTTTCCTGAGGAATTGCCAAGACTTCCGCCTGAGAGAGAGGTTATCTTTTCTATTGATATATTTCCTGGCGCGACCCCTATTTCTAAAGCTCCTTATTGTATGTCCCCTACGGAACTGAGGGAATTGAAGCAACAGTTAATGGAATTACTTGAGACGGGGTTCATTCGTCCAAGTTCATCCCCGTGGGGAGCCCCAGTATTGTTCGTTCGAAAGAAGGATGGTTCGATGAGGTTGTGCATCGATTATCGACAGTTGAACCAGTTGACTATCAAGAACAAATACCCATTGCCGAGGATTGATGAATTATTTGATTAGATAGCAGGAGCTCAGTATTTTTCTAAGATTGATCTTCGATCAGGATACCATCAGTTGCGGATTAAGGAAGATGATATCTATAAGATGGCCTTCCGTAGCAGGTATGGGCATTTTGAATTTGTAGTAATGCCTTTAGGACTAACGAATGCACCTGCAGCTTTCATGCAGTTGATGAATAGTGTGTTTCGGCCCTATCTTGATCAGTGGGTCATTGTGTTTATTGATAATATCTTGATTTATTCTAAGAATAAGGAGGAGCATGCTGAACAATTAAGGATGGCATTGCAAAAATTGAGAGACCATCAGCTATACGCCAAGTTTAGTAAGTTTGAATTCTGGCTGCAAGAGGTGTCCTTTCTAGGGCATATTATTACAAAGGAAGGTATTTCTGTTGACCCCTCGAAGGTAGAGGCAGTGAAGAATTGGGATATGCCTACTAATGTAATTGAAGTTAGAAGTTTCCTAGGCCTAGCAGGTTATTACCGGAGGTTTATTAAGAATTTCTCCAAGATTGCGGTGCCTTTAACAAGATTAACCTGCAAGGAGAACAAATTTGATTGGTCCGAGGATTGTAAGAGAAGCTTTTAGACCTTGAAGGAGTGTTTAACTACTGCCCCTGTTTTGGCTTTACCATCTGGAGAAGGAGGTTTTGTGGTATATACTAACGCTTCAGGCATTGGTCTAGGTTGTGTGCTCATGTAGCACGGGAAAGTGATAGCCTATTCTTCTAGGCAGTTGAGGAAGTATGAAGAGAACTATCCTGTTCATGATTTGGAACTTGCAGCTGTGGTGTTTGCCTTGAAGATATGGAGGCACTACTTGTATGGAGAGACATTTACAGTGTTCTCAGATCATAAGAGTCTAAAGTATTTGTTTTCTCAGAAGGAACTCAATATGAGGCAGAGAAGATGGCTTGAGTATTTGAAGGACTTTGACTTCTCCATAGAATATCATCCTGGAAAAGGGGATGTTGTGGCGGATGCTTTGAGCCGTAAGCCAATAGCTAAGTTGTCGCATCTCATGTTGTAAGAATGGAAACTGTTGGAGCAGTTAGCTAGTTTGGATCTCAATGTTGACAAGGACCGGGTTACGATTGCTCAGATTCAACTCAAACCAGAATTCTTGATAGAAATCAAGTCTTTGCAAGATAATGACCCAGAGTTGGTAGAAATCAAGGAGAGTTTGAGTAACAGACTTGAGTTCATGGTAGCTGATGATGGCAGATTGTTGTTTCAGGGAAGGACATGTGTACCAGATGTAGCTGAGTTAAAGAATAAGATGCTCGAGGAAGCTCATAGATCCAGATACACTATTCATCCTGGAGGTACTAAGATGTTTAAGGATTTGAAAAGATCCTTTTGGTGGCCGAATATGAAAAAGGAAATTGCAGAATTTGTGAATAGATGTTTGGTATGTCAGCTGGTCAAGGCTGAGCATTTTAGACCTACAGGGGAATTGAAACCACTTGATATACCTCAATGGAAGTGGGAGAGTATTGGCATGGATTTTATTATGGGTCTACCTAGGACTCGTAGTGGATTTGATGCAATATGGGTTATTGTTGACATATTAACAAAGTCTGCTCATTTCTTGTCCATTAAGTCTAAGTGGACAATGGACGTCTTGGCGGCTTTATATATGAAGGAAGTTGTAAGACTTCATGGTATTCCAGTCAGCATTGTGTCTGATAGAGACCCCAGATTCACTTCACATTTTTGGAAAGGATTGCAAGAATCTTTGGGAACCCGTCTGAATTTCAGTACCGTTTTTCATCCACAAACAGACGGACAAACTGAAAGAACCAACTAGATAGTGGAAGATATGCTTAGAGCTTGCATGATTGATTTTGGAGATGGTTGGAGTGATCACTTGGCTTTGATTGAATTCGCCTACAATAACAGTTATTAGTCTAGTATTCAGATGGCTCCGTTTGAAGCTTTGTATGGAAGAAGCTGTCGATCTCCATTATGTTGGGAGGAGGTAGGTGAGAAGCAATGGCTGGGACTCGATCTCATTTCTGAATCGTCCAAGAATATTCATATTATCAGAGATCGGTTGCAAGTAGCACAAACAAGACAGAAGAGCTATGCCGACAACAGAAAGAGAGCCTTAGAATTTTAGGTTGGTGAGCATGTGTTCTTAAAGGTTTCTCCCGTGAGAGTGATTCGCATGTTTGGTATTCGAGGCAAGCTGAGTCCAAGATATGTTGGTCCATTCGAGATTTTGGACAGAGTGGGAGAGGTTGCTTACCGATTAGCACTACCACCTCAGTTATCAGGAGTACACAACGTCTTCCATGTGTCTATGCTGCGAAAATATGTGTATGACCCCACTCATGTCATTCAACATGCGGATTTAGAGCTGAAGGAAGATTTGACTTATGAAGAAAGACCTATCAAGATTTTGGATCGTAAGCAGCAGCAACTCAGGAATCGTTCCATACCCATGGTTAAAATACAGTGGAGTCGGCCTGGAACCGAAGAAGCTACATGGAAGTCAGAAGATACCATGCGGAAGTAATATCTTGACTTGTTCTAGGTGAGTTATCTCACTCCCCATTTTTCGTAAGTGCAGTGAATTTGGAGGACCAAATTCTTTAAGTAGGGGAGGGTGTAGCACCCTGAATTATTAATGAATAAAAATTTCGAGAAATTAATAAGAAATTCCTTAAGCAAAAGGATAAGTAAAATTTGACCATTTTATAAAAATCTAGAAAAATTAGAATCTTGTAGAGGATAAAACGTTTAGTTAAATTGTCTTCTATGACCAGCCCAAATAAAATCCCTAAATAAGCTGAATTGGCAGATTAAGGCCCAAATCCACACTTAGCCTAATCGGACCTTAAAACGTAAAATTTGAGCCCAATACCCGACCATTTAAGCTAAAACCGGATGCAAATGAAAGGCTATGATTAAGAGATCATTTTCCTTTTGGTTGTTCTCCGAAACCCTAACCCAAGGAGGAGTATTTGGCGGCAGACCGATGGATTAACCCTATCCTGCGCGATCCGCGCTCGTCCGCGGTGCGTGGACTCTATCTCCTCGATTAGAAACCTCTAGATACCATTGAACCTATATAATCACACCTAAGCAACCCTAGAATCATTTAGATGCTGTGGCGGCCGGAGAAGAGCTCGATCGAGGAAGAATCGCGGCGATTACCGACGGTGTGTACCTAGCGCGATCGGCTTCCCTCTTCTTCCTTCATCCTTCGATTAAGGTAGGTTCTAGCAGACCAAACCTAGCTAATAATATACCGTTAGATTCGTCCTCTTGTCCTCTTTCTTTTAGTTTAAAAAGCTCAAAATTTTATCTAGTATCCTGCTAGGATTTCAAGTTTTAGTGGAAGCATGCTAGAACTAGGGTTAACTATGTTCCACCCTGATGTAAGTAGGGATTTCAGGCACTAAACGTTTAATTGATCATGCTATCTTGCATAACTTTTCATGCTCGTTCTATTGATAGTAAAAGCCCTAAATTTCATGCTCTATGTATCGTGTATTTTATTATTTAGCTAACCCTAGCCGGACTCGCCGGAGGCGGGCAAGGGGAAGATAGCAGAAGCCCCTTGAGTTGCGCAGCCTCTCGATAGACCGCCCATCCTAGACAAGCGGCCGATTACTGACCGTTCATGTGTTTCATCTCCAATATGTTTCATGGAATGAGCGGCCGATCCCTAACCACTCTACCATCGGGCAGCCAGTTACAGATCGTTCTTCTTCCCCAATGGCACTCTACAGACCGCCCATATCCAGCAGGCCTTCGGACCTGAGAGGGTAGGAACGGCCTATCGTGCGACCGTCGAGGCATATGAGCAGCTCTGTACGAGCCGCCCAACTATACAGAACTGTATAGTTTCATTTTAGCATGATTTATCTTAGTAGATTAGTGGTTAATTGATAAGTTAGCAACCCACATGGTAATTTGGAAATTATGGAAGTAAATATTATGAATTCTTGCTAGTTTGTCTTCACTTGATCTTGAGTCACCTTTTTCCATGAAGTTAATCATGATCCATTGATAATTGATAAATGAAATTGTTATTAGGATTGTTTAACAGTCGTTCTACTCCAGTTTGATTGACTGACCGCTATACTTGGTTTCCGATGTTTTGCTAGCCTCTATTTCTTGTAATGGTTGGGACTCTCCGCCGGATATTCCTTCCGTTGGACTAGGACCTTTATTACGGGACCTCCGCAAGCCCCCACGAGCCTGGGATTCCCACTAGGATGCCAGGCAGGTTGTACCACCAAGACCTGAACCTGTTCACGTGATCGAACCGCTTGAATCACTGTGCTGTGAGTCACGGCTCAATTTGGACTGACTGAGTTTTGAACTGTTGGAATCAAACCGTTTAACTCAATAGGCGGCCCATTATGAACCGTGCATTCCTGGCTAATACCATGTCTTGTTGGTCGATTAACCTTGTTTCATCTTCGACCAAATCATGATTTGATCAACCCAATAAGCCCTAGGTTGACCAGTGGGTTGTGGACTAGACCCTGGTTCAGTTCTGCTCCACTTATGGCAGCCCGGAGCCCATTTTGGGTAGACTTCTAGTTACCAGTCAGGCCCAGTGATTGAACAGAGAGTCTCGGTCCGCTCATTTTGTAGTGCGGATCGTAATGGACCGTTCAGTTACTGAGCGGCCCAATCCAATCCGCTCACTGTTGTCGTGGGCTTCAGATCTTTCCTGTCGTGAACGGCCCATTGTAGACCGTTCATATCCATTGAAAGGCCCACTTTTGACCGTCTCATAACCTGAGCGGCCCATAGTAGACCGCTTATATTTGGCTTCTATTAGGCTGTTCTTTCAGGCCGATATCTTTAGCGCGGTCCGGATATCGACCGTCCATTTATTTGAGCGGCCCAACATGGACCGTGTATCTTCCAGAAAATGATTTCCATGGTTATTTCGTGTTTGAATGCAAGGACCTGGTGGTTCTTGATAACTTAAACTTTCTGGTCAAAATATCTATTTCACTTACCCTTGGAATTCTCTGAGGTAAGTTCTATACTTTGACATTATTGGCCCTATAACTTGATTAATGTCTAGATATAACTTGGGATATTGGATCCATTCAATCAATGCCAACGCATCATAAGGGCCCGGTCTGGTCTTGGGAGGAGCGCCCGAAAAGTACTTGTGCCCCGGGGAGTTTGAATGACATGGTGAGGCTTTGTACTGAGTGCATGACTAGCGTGATGTCTACGACATAATCTCTTACTTGGATCTTCTTGACTTGACTAAATTCTTACTTGGATCTTCTTGACTTGACTAGCGTTATGTTCGTGATCTCGTGCTTATGTTACTTGTCATATCGTCATTTCATTTCGTTCTTTTCTTTCCGCACTTATAAATGCAATGAATTGGTTAATTACTTAAACTTGCATGTTATTACCTACTGAGTGTTCGCTCACCCAGTTGTTTTCCCCCCTTTTCAGGTAGCTCAGGTGTGGATTTGCAAACTGATGGGGATGGGCAAGAGTGAAGACCTTAGAGCGAACCTGTTAAACAAACCTAAAGAGTCATCTAGAGTTGATGTGTCTAGTTATGATTTAGAGTGTGTAATAGTAGATTCGTAATGTTGGAGTCAGAAATTGTACTAAAGTCAAGAGAATGCTCTGTTGGAAGTTTTCTTGGATTATTTAAAGGTTGATGTATTTGGATTGTGGATCTTTTAAATGTTATTTAGTTATGGTGTTATTTTTGTTCATGGTGTGGTGGTGATTCTTTAACTTTAGTATAGCATGTCTGTAAATCAACATATTGTTATTAATTGTTTCTACTGCCAGTCCCGATATTCTGCGTCGGGGCGTGACAACAGTTCCCCGCGGGACGTCATGAGCCCGGTCGTATGCATGCCTAATATGAATGGGTCTCAAAATCAAAGACATAAAGCACTGGCGGAACAGACTATATCTTTGAGGGGTAGTGCCCTGGATGGATTTCAAATCCTGATATCACCCATCCTGCATGAAGCTTATCTCTCATTTTTCTTCTATTTCTCCCTCTTAGGCTGGGTTGTATCTCGGGTATGGCCTTAGTAGGGGCACAGTTCTTTAGAGGCGGTTGGTTGTGACGCGCCACCCTCAAATGCATGCCCGGTTCAAGGGAAGTCCTTAGCGAGAAGGGAGGAATGACGACTCCTAGCTAGTAGTTTAAGCCCGTCTTTGGGTGTTGCAGATAGCCTGCTCAAAATAAAAAAAAATCAGATATTTCAAAATCTAAAAAATTAAATATCATCAAAACATTTAAAAAATCAGATATTTCAAAATCCAAAAAAAATCAGATATCTCTAAAATCTATAAAAATTAGATATTTAAAAAAATCAAAAAATTATCAAAATCCAAAAAAATATGTGTCTTTTGTTCCCTTTTTCATGCATTTGCATTCTCCTTTTCTTGAGAACAGATATAATATGTTTGTTAAGTGTGCAGGTTGTAGGTGCTCAAGGCTTCTTGGCTCTATATTTCTCGCTCTGCCTCCTATTCATATTCTTCTGATCTGTTCATCTCTTCAATCTTATCTCTCGATATGTTCTGGAGCTCATGTCCTTCTCAGCTTTTGCCTAACTCGCTTTATCATCATATCTTCATGAGAGGGCTTTACCTTATGATTATGAACCAAGCGGTTCTACTTCATCTGATCTTGGGCTTTGATTGGAGAGTGTCTTTGTCGTGTCTGTTGTCCCGCACGTATTGTCATGTACGCGTGGTTGTCATCCCACGTATCATCGTCCCGCACTATGTTGTCGGTTGTCCCGCATGTTTTTTGTCCCCCGTTGCTGTCGTCCCACATGGTGTTGTTTCCCGCCATGTTGTGTTGTTGTCCCACGCATGTCTTTCTCCCACCATGTCCTTGTCCCACCGCATGTGCTGTTCCACTATGTTATGTTGTCTTGCCCCACCGTGTTTTCCGTCCCATGCTTATTATTTGTTCTTGTGGTGTTATTATGTTGTCATGTTTCGTTCATCCCGTTATGTTATGTTCTAGTTCATGTTTATCTTTGTTCACTTGTTATGCTTGTCTTATATGAAAACCCATAAAAATCTGAATATTCAAAAATAAAAAAAATGCCCTTTCGCCTATGCAGGTAAGTCAGGTATGGCTTTCTATCCTTACTCATTGTTGCATTACTATATGTTATCTACGTTATTATAGCCTCTCAAGGACCGACTGGTTCTCTGTGTGTTCTAGGATCTGATGTTCCCCTTTACCAAAAATGATGATGATCTAGGAGCATACGGTTAATCGTTGGATATGCCGTTAGTTTGAGTCGGGTGGGGGACGATGGACTCTGTCTCGCACGCCGTGGTTGCAAGAAGAAGCAATATTATCCTTGAGTACTTTCTATTTTATCCCTTTTCTTTGCATTCGTTTTGATGATTTCTTTATTTTAGCCCAGCATGCATCATATCATTTTGAGCATTCACGTCTCGTTATTCTCTCAAGATTTTCTCCTTAGCAATGGTTAATTGCACTTCCGTTCTCTTGGATAAGAGATCCTTATCCTTATTTCTCAGCGAATGAGGAGCTTTATCAGAAGACTGAAACTGGGGAACTCAGACCATTGGTGTGAAGACCAGGCTACTCTTCGAAATCTGGCTGAAACGTACTTCAGGAATCTTTTCTCGTTGGAGGAACATTCCACTGATAAGAACTTGTTGGATTGCATCCCACATTGCATCACAGTGGACCAAAATAGATTACTTTGCTCTGTTCCTGACGCAAAAGAAATCCGTGCTGCTGTCTGGGACCTCAAAGGTTCTAGTTCGCCAGGTCCTGATGGATTTTCAGGTGACTTTTATACAACACCTTGGGATGTCATTGGAGATGACGTTATTGCTGCAGCCCAAAGTTTTTTCATGGGGTTTCCCATACCCAGAGGTATGGCTTCTTCAATTATTATATTGATTCCCAAAGTGCAGGAGCCGAGGTCATTCAATGACTTTCGTCCCATCAGTTTGTGTAATTTTTCATACAAGATTATTTCCTCTATCATCTCCAAGCGCCTGGCCCCCATCTTGCCCGATCTAATATCTATGGAACAAGGAGCTTTTGTCAGAGGTCGCAACATTCTTGACAATGTAGCGCTTGCCAGGCAGTTAGTACTGGACATTGATAGGAAAGTTAGGGGGCATAATGCCATTTTTAAATTAGACATGGCAAAGGCATACGACAGAATGGAGTGGGATTTTCTGTTGGCTACTCTTAGGAAGTTTGGTTTTTGCACTCGTTTTACTTCTCTCATTGGTATGATATTGTCCAATTGCTGGTTCTCTGTCAACTTTAATGGTGTGATGGCAGGGTATTTCAAGTCCAGTAGGGGCATTCGGCAGGGAGATCCTCTGGCTCCCTATTTGTTCATATTAGCTTCCGAAGTGCTCAGCCGAGGTTTAGCTGCCTTATTTCAGTCAGGTGCTCTGAGGGGATACTGTGGGCCAAGGAATCTTGTCCAAGTTACTCATCTTCTGTATGCGGATGATACCCTTATTTTCATGAATGCCTGCAAACAGAATCTGATTTTATTCCTGCAGTTCACTGCTAAATATGAATCGAGCTCTGGTCAGAAGGTGAATATTAGTAAGAGTAGTATTTTAGTTTCTGAAAAAGCTCCCCTCTCGCTCAAGCAATCCATTCATATGCTGACTGGGTATAAGATCCAAACTGCTGGGTTCAGCTACTTGGGAATACCGATTAAAAAAGGGAGGTATAAATGCTCAGATTTTATGTACATTATGGATAAAGTGCAGCAGAAGCTAGAGGGATGGCAGTCTAAACTTCTCTCTCAAGCTGGGCGAACCATCCTAATTTATTCTGTCCTTCGGAGCATTCCAATTTATTTAGCGACTGCTTGTTTCATCCCTAAATCTATCATCAACTCTATTCATAGATTATGTGCTAACTTCTTCTGGCAGGGCTCTGAAAGTTTGAGGCGCCGACATTGGATAGCTTGGCAATGCATTCAGAAGCCACATCTGGAAGGGGGCCTAGGCATTAGGGACCTTAACCTGTTCCAAGTCTCTCTAGCTGCCAAAAGGTTGTGGTCTATTGTGCATGGCTCTTCTCTTTGGTCTTGGTATGCTCGACAGAGGTTCATCAAAACCAACATGTATGACTGTTTAAGGCCCTTTCCAGCTAGCATGCCGATTGGTGTTTTTCAGCAGGCTAAGGACCTCATTATTAACAACTCAAGATGGCTGGTTGGTGATGGGAATGGTATTGATTTTTTGAAAGACAATTGGACTGGGAATGGGCCTCTTATCAACAAATTTCAGCAGGGTGATGTCAACATGTTCCAGGCTCTGCCCAGAGTGTCTGTTAGAGAGGTTATACTTGACCCCCTCCATGCTGCTAGGTCCTTCCTCAGCAATGATTACTGTCTCCCCATTGTGCATTTGAGTAGTGGGATGGACTGCTGCGTCTGGACTAGTACAGCGACAGGTGAGTTTTCGGTTAAGTCCTCCTGCAACTTACTGAGACCAACAGGGATTATTAGGCGACCATGGGCCTGTCTATGGCACTCAAGTATTGCCCCAAGGGCTGCCTTGTTCTTCTGGAAACTCCTGCATCGTGCGGTTCCTGTTGACTGCAGAGTGGCCGAGTGTGGAATCCCACTGGTTTCTAAATGTGTCTGCTGTAAATTGTCAGCTCAAGAGGACCTGAATCATGTTTTTATCAAGAGTGAGATGGTAGATGAATTGTGGAAGTGGATCTCCCCTTTGTTAAGTGATAAGATTAACCTGAGTGACCAGGTTACTATCCGCTGTTGGAATGTTTTGGCTGGTACTAGACTGCGGTCAGCCTTCAGCTATGCTGGTATGTATGCTGTCATCTTGCTTCTTTGGGAGACTTGGAAATCTAGATGTGCTCTTAAGTTTGAAGGTGTTGCACCTAGTGGGACAAGTATTAAAAGAAAAATTATAGCTGCCATCTCCTATGCTCTAGATAAACTTTCTTTCCCATCCAATATCTCAGCATAGCAAATGAATATTTTAGCCCACTTTCAGCTATTCCCCAAGGTTCGTCCAAAACAACCTATTGCAGTGACTTGCAGCCTGGCTCCCTCCCATTTTACTTTGCATGTTGATGGGGCATCCAAAGGTAATCCTGGAAGATGTGGGGGTGGTGGCTGTGTCAGGGATCAATATGGCAATATGATTATCTGTTTTGCTTTCAACTATGGAGAGGGCAGCAGTATCTTAGCTGAAGCGAGGGCTCTTCATGATGGCTTGTCCTTAGTTGTGAATGGAGGACTCCAGGTGGAAGCTATCTTCTCAGATTGTGCCCTTTTGGTGGACTCCGTCGGCAGGGGAGTGGCTCCAAGTTGGGTTATTTTCCCTTGGTGGAAGGACATCCTTGAGCTATTATCCAAGAGTGGTTGTTTGGTGCAACATACCTACAGGGAGGGCAACCAAGTGGCCGATGCCTTGGCTTCCTATGCATGCTCCGCCCACACTAACAGCATTTTTACTTGTGCAAGCGATCTCCCTAGATTGGCAAGGGGAGCGCTTAGGATGGATAAGGGCAAAATGCCCACTCTTCGCAATTGTAACTAGCCTATTGGTTCTATAGTCTTTTCTATTTTTTTGGCTGTAGATATGGACAGGGGTATGCCCCGGAGATAGTGTATTCATTCATAAAATCAATAAAAAAAATTTCGTCACAAAAAAAAAGAGATCCTTATTCCACTCTAAATTTGAACGTTTTCTCTGATCTTCTGGCTTGATCTGGTTGGCCAGTGTGATTCTTGTCTAGATTTTTATCTCATTCTTTCCTTTCAACTTTTCAGTTATTACCTTTTCGATCCCCTCATTGGCTCTGGATTGTGTCCCCTGATGAGGTTGATCGTGTTTCCTTTCCTCTTAGTTAGTTCTCTAGACATGTCTCATCCGTGTCAGCCATTCCTTTTGGTTAGTTTGGCGTTTTCGGGAGAATTCATGTCGCTTGTTGGTTGCACCGGGTGTCTTTTACCTTGATGCCCGCTTTTCAGTTCTCTCCACTTCATCCCCATTGCACGTCGCTTTTGCTTTCACTCCATCTCCTTTCCATTCCGCCTCCACGCCACTTTCGCTCGTTCCCTTGCAAAGCGGACATCAAGGAGGGACATCTGTTGACACCAATTTTTATCCTACAAGTTGAGTTATTTCTCTTATTCATCTTCTGTGATGCCCCGAATTATCCATTGTTTTGGATCCTTCCTCGAGCAAATTTAGAGCCCATTTCTTGATCATTTTTCAAGCCCATTAAGCTTTGGAAACTATTTACCTTGATTTTCCCACTTTCGGGTCCATTTCGTGCGGTTCGGAGGGTCAGACGGTCGACCAGTTCAAATCCTACAGGCCTCTCTGAACGAGGTCCTCTTGAAGACTGCGTTCATGAGAACGCGGTCTTCAAGGAGACCGCGTTCTGCCACTTTTTATTATTTTTTATTTTTTATTTTTATTTTAAGATTGGCAAGTGGCAGTCTTGTGGAGACCATTACCTCCAAGTTGCGGTCTCCTGAAGACCGCTTTATCAGAAATTATTCCAGAAGCGTCCCGGGTGTGTCGACTCATCCATTTGAACCCTTTCATGATCCCTATCAAGTTGCGATCGTGCGACTGGCCGCCTTCTCAGTATAGAATCCAGATTATTCTGAGCTCCGTTTTCTTCGCCCGAGAACTCTTCGGAGTCCTATTTGGCACCATTTTCAATGAGGATAGGCTGCCACCTCAATTTCCATCCATCCAGGGCTCTTATTCCCACTATTATCTCAAGGTTTATCAACCTATATCTCTTTTTTTGGGTGATTATCCTCTAAATCCAACCCTAGGGTTTCTGGGTTCTATAAATAGCTGCCTTATGCAACTGCACGAGAGGGGGCGCTTCTTTGGTTCGGGGCGAAGCCATGCCGCATCGCCTACCTACTTATTTGACCCCGAGCCATCTAGGGGAGTATTACCTTCGTATTTCATCGCTTAGGGCTCTCTTTCTCTCGTTCTTTTCCTTAGTTCTTCGTCCCGTCTTTCTGGGTTTCATCACAGTTCTACAGTTTCTGCATATTTCTGTATATTTGTACATTTTGCATCGTCTTGTCCCCCAGTTATACTGCGTATTAATTCATTCTCTTCGTTCATATACATACACAACACACACACCTATTATTTCCACCCTTCTACAAGGGTTATAAACCCTCCCCCGATGCGTTCTCCCTCAATTTCTCCTGTTGATTTATGCATACAGGATGGATGCTACATATGCAGTTCTAATGGGTTTTTCCTCTTGTGTTTGTCTTGGATTAGCAGGAAAGCAAGAAGAACGTGAGGCCCTTGTCTTCTAGCCAGTTGGAAGGTGAGGAGGTCTGATCCACGTCGTTCCCCACGTCCCGTTTCTCCAGCACAATCAAGCCTTAGCGGTCTTCTTTGGCCGTGTTCTTCATCCTTCTTTCCAAGGTACGCAGTAGGTTTTCTATTCCTTGTAGCATCTCTTTCCTACTGTCAACCCTTGGTGGCGATCACGGTACGTTCCTCTCTCATCATCGCCCCTTTTCCCTTTGTTCATATTGCGTGTTTATGCATTTTATTTACTAGTTTGGGGCAGGGGTTAAATATCTACACCCGATCTTCATCTTCTGCAACGTTCATAGCCTCCAAGAGCCACTGCATCCCTTGAGGGGTGTTCCCGAGGCCCCGAAAATATCCTCGGACGGCCTAAGTAATGTTATCTTACCCATCTCTAGGACAGAGTTCCGATGGTGACTTCTTGTATTGAGCCGGTGGCCTGTAAGCGAGCCACCGTTGTTTGGCCATCTTGTCGCATCTTCTTCTGTAAGTATGAATATTCACCTACCGGCCATAGGCTTGGAAGGCTGGTCTACGAGGTGTCGAAGCTGGCACCTCAATTCTTTCTTCTTCTTCCTCTTCTTCTTTTCATTGAACCTAACTGATGGGGGCATCAAAGGCTAATGGCTTGTATTAGTGTGTATTATGATTTGTATTGGCTTGTATTAGTGTGTTTGTTTGATTTTTTTTCATTTGGGCTCCTTTGTAAGGCTTTTAATAAGCCATTGGGCCACATTCCATGTAGAGTCCATTAGTGGCTTTCATTTATTAGGTCCATTAAGGGGGTTATATCATATTAGACCTTAAGGCCTTCATTATGGACCTTAAAGCCACTTAAGGCCCAATTGGGCTTTTCCCTCTCATGGGCTATCTAGGTGTGGAAGTCCATATGCTAAGTATGGGTTCATGGGCCAAGTAGATGGCCTTGGCCCATAGTCTCCCTTGATGGCCCAAGAAGGGGGGCGCCCCCTATTTTGTCCTTATTAGGCTAGTTAGGTTAGTTTGATTAGAATATGTAGAATGCTTCGACTACATGGGATAAATTGGGTTTGACATCCCCACAATACCCTTCACCCATCATAGATCTGAGGGTATGGGAGGTCAATTGCCAAGGGAGTCAATTCCATACAAATACCATGTATTTTTTATTTACTAGATTTTAATGAAGAAAAATTGTTGAATTGACCAAAGAGCTTATTGCGCACCCCTCTCTCCCCCTACTGTTCTTCTTCTTCCTCCAGCTCTCTAGGGTGTGAGACCCTCTTCTATCTCCTCCCCTCCCACTCTGGATTCAATCTCTGCCGCCGCCGCCGCCGTTCGTGCCGCCTTCGAGCTACCGCGAAGCAACTTCCGAAGTGTTGTCCAGATTATTGTTCTGCTGGACAGAGGTCTACTCCGAGAATTTTAACTCTCAACTCCCATATCTTTTGGAGCTGATATTTTCATGGTAGGTTCCCCACGTGAACCCCCACCTCCAGTAAATTTTCCTCGAAATCAGAACTTCATCCAATTTTCTTTTCCTTTTTAGTTTCTAGATCCACCAGATCTGTCCCTGTTCAGATCTGTGTAACAACAGCTTTGGTCTACCATATTTCGACCCCCTTCCCCTTGTCTTCTTAAGTTTCCAATTTTATTGAAGGTTCTTTCTACCACCCCCATCATCCACGAATTTTCTTGGAATTTCTAGAGTCCTCTACCTATTTTTAAAAATCACTGTCAGATCCAAAAATTAGTTCTATCTCTGCTGTCCAGATCTGACCCACCAGTGCCATAAATTTCGTTTCCCCTATTAAACCTCCACTAGAAATTCAAAAACAAAATACTCCCATCTTCCTTACTTCTTTCTCTACAACTTTTATCAAGGAGTCAACTTCTAGATTCGAAGTTCTTCCTTCGGTCAACTTGTGTTCTCAGGAAAACTTAGATCTGTCCTGTCAGATCTGGTTCTGTCAACCAGCAACTTCTAAATTCGACCAAGGCCGGATCCGGGATAGTCAAATTTCTCTCTCTGGCCATAGATCGAAGTACTTCAAGTCAGCTTTCCAACGGCGCCAGTTTCGTGTCTATCCGACATCGGGGCTGATCGCAGCAGCCGTTCTCGCCGGGTCGCACGCTGAAGAACAGAAGCTCAAGTCCATGGACAGCAAGCCATACCGACCGCCCGGCCGGCCGACTCGCCTTTCACAAGGTGAACCAGAGCGCCGCCGTGGAGCATCCCTCCAGGCGTCCCCACCACAGTGGCGCCACCCCTGTCCTACTCGGCCCCACTGACCAGCACGTGGGCTCCACGTTCGTGAGTACGCATGCCGCCGAAGCTACGCAAGAAGCTGCCCGTCAACCCGAACCCGCTACTCCCGGGTCCCATTGTGTAGCCCTTTACCTCCCTGCATGGAGTGGGCAGTAAATTCATTACTGTAATTTAATTAATTACTTTTCCGAGAGTACAAGTTCGGCCGGGATTGTCTTCCCCACGCCCGGCGCGTGGAGGTATCATGTTCGCTCCTTTACTCGGCATTTGCTGTATTTCGTATATATTTCATATGCCGTTGCTAGAAGCATGATAGGGTAATTAGCTCGCTATATATTGTTAATCACCACTGCGAGCGAGAGAGTTAATCCGTCCCGTGACCCGATCCGGGCACGAAATTATGAGTTGACCACCCTAGCTCACTGTCGGTTTCTCAACAGTGCACGTCCGTACGCTTCCCTCGTTAGGAGCGATCGCGAGCTTGCTTAGAGTCCAAGGATCGCATATCCAATGGGAGTCGAGTCGCGTGTCCGTCCCGCATCAATGTGGTATCATAGCACGCCAGTTGCATCTAGGGTAGTCGTTGCATACGTCTTTCCACTGTCTAAGTCGAGTCTAGAATCATCATTGTTTTAAAACAAAGAAAGCAAAAAAAAAGTGTTTTTGGGTCGCATTTCATCCCAATAACCCGATATATAAAAAGGTGTCACCCGACCGTTATGTTACGCCTATCGGGGAGGTGATTCACTCGCGTGAGAGGATCCTCGGATCCCCGGACTCCGCCAGGTACCGGATATTGGTTAAGTCTAGGTGCATCATCTTTGCATTAGTCCGTATTTGCATTAGTCCGTGTAGCCCAGTCAGTGTGTCTTTTGCATGCCCACTCGTAGGGGTACCCAATATTCACCCCCACCACCTCCTGTGGCGGATCCCCGAGCCCCTAGTCTCGATGCGTCGTCGGTGGCTAAAATGTTCCAAGCCATTATGGGAGAAATGCGAGGGTTGACTACACGCATGGATGTGTTAAGTACTCGAGTGGATAAGATGGACGGGTTGAGTACGCGGATGGATGGCCTAGGCACCCGTCTGGAAGAAAGGATGAAGGCCTTAGAGGATAAGGGCGTCGAGTCGGACCAGTCCATTCATGGCCTGGTAGGGAGAGTTCCTACATTAGAGGGAGCCCTAGCTGAGGCACCCCTGAGATCCCCAGTTGAGGCACCCCCCCACCTACACATGGTCAACAGGACCCGGGTCAGCAACCTGCTGCTCCACAGGTTCAAGGGGTAGATGTTAGGAGGCATCAAATCCCCGAGGTGCAAGACTATGAGTCCGAGGATGAAAATAGGGGATATGGTCGTGACCGTCGTGTTCAACAATGGAATCGTGATGAGGACGAGCAGACCCTCAGGACCATTCGTGCCGACCCTCCCACTTTTGACGGGTCCTTAGACCCAAGGGTATATCTTGATTGGGAAGCCGGTATGGACCGATATTTTGAGTGGTTTGAGATGTCGGACCAACGGAAGGTCAAGTTTGCCAAGATAAAATTGCTAGGGCAAGCTCAAACCTTTTGGAGAAACATGGGGAACTTGCTATTTCACCGTCATGAACCCCAGGTGTGAGCGACGTCACGCGGTTCGGGGAGCGGAGAAGACGCGGAGCGCGCGGGCTCCTCTTTTGTTTGCTGCAACACAGAAATAAGAGAAAAGAGAAGGGGCCACCACGGGAGATTGCTCCGGCGGGGCGAGCGGGACAAATGTAATATAGCAAGATATGGGGGTTAAACGGCCATAGCGGGAAGTGACTCGCCGCGACCTTTGGGGGACGGGAATGGTGCAGAAATTAAATAGCAAGAATTAAAACGGCCATTGGGGAAGTGACTCGCCGCGGCCTCGAGAATATGAGCAAATAAGAATATAACAAAATATAAGGAGAGTATAAAGAGCGGAAATTTAAACGGCCATTGGGGAAGTGACTCGCCGCGGCCTCGAGAATATGAATAGATAAGAATATAACAGAATATAAAGAGAATATAAGAGCGGGAATTTAAACGGCCATTGGGGAAGTGACTCGTCGCGGCCTCGAGAACATGAATAGATAAGGATATAACATATAAGAACGGGAATTTAAACGGCCATTGGGGAAGTGACTCGCCGCGGCCTCGAGAACATGAATAGATAAGAATATAACATATAAGAACGGGAATTTAAATGGCCATTGGGGAAGTGACTCGCCGCGGCCTCGAGAACAAGATGTGATCGCCAGGGGCCAAAAGACCCCAAAATAAAGAAAGTGATCGCGCCTACCTCAAGAGCGGGAGATGGCGGGTTGCTTCTTCCTCCCCCTTCGGCCGACCGACGGAGAGGGCTTTCCTTGGTTACCCTTGCAAAACAGTAGACAATAAACGAACAGAATTAGAAAATGGCAGTGTAGTAACAATTCCTTGCAATAAAAGTAACGAGATCGTGACCTGACACACACCTGGTTGGTGTGGTTTTAAACCCCTCTCGGACTCGAGTAGGAGGAAAGTGAGATGATGGATGCAAGAAGTATATAAGAAGAGGCGCCCTTATGAAGGGGGATAGAGGATGCGAGATGATGAATGTAAAAGAACTACGAAGAAAAGGAAAGGATTGGCTTATTGGATGTGCCGATGGTGAAATCCGGCGGAGCTCCGGCAGCGTAGGGACGACGTGGAAGCGCGGTGGATGAAGATGACCTTCCTCTCGCGAGCGTGGGCACCTGAGAAGCCGGCAGAACCTCTACCTACAAAAGACCCCCACGGGTTAGAAATGACTCCGGTAGCCTCTGGGCTCCGGCAGCCTATCGGATCTCTTAGAAGCTCTCCCAGAACTGAGGGGGTGGGCCTCTATTTATAGGGCTCCGGAGGGTGGAGACGTCCAAGACCCTAGACACCTCCATCAGGGCCGAACTAATATTTTATTCTATTTTTATTCATTTTTCCAAATATTTTAATGGAGGCGTCCAGGGTCCCGGACGCCTCCAACAGGTCCACCGAACACCACCGACGGCCGCACGCGGTTTGGCATAACGCGTGGTTTTGTGAGCGGCGCCTCGTGATTCAGAAATGGGCGCGTCCAGCTGGCTGGACGTCTCCACAATTTAGATTCTTTCACACACGACAAACCGTCGTTCGGTGGGTGGCGCCCGTGAGGGAGTTGATGGAGGCGTCTAGGGTCCTGGACGCCTCCATTAAAATATATTTTATATTTTGTTTTGTTTTTTATGCCAAAGCTGGCATTTTATATTTTTTATATTTGTTTTTATGGAGGCGTCCAGGGGCCTGGACGCCTCCATTAATTTTTATATTTTTTATATATTTTTTGTGTTATTAAATAAATTCAAGTAATGGAGGCGTCCAGGAGCCTGGACGCCTCCATTAAGACCCCCCCGGGTCCCCTAAAAAAGGCTTCGGCAGCCGACCGCCAGACCATCTTCCTGATTCTGGAACCTTCCGGCGCGTCCGATTGGTGTTGATGCCGCCCGAATGCCGCAACGAGACGGTTCCGGATGCCGAAAAAGGCAGAAGAATATCCAAGAAAAGGAAGCACTCAAGTGATTCAAAATGCGTAAGCCGTCGCGGGGCGTTGTATAGTGATATGAGACTTTCTCGGGAGGCGTCAGGAATGGCGTGTCTATAGCCGCCCCGCCTTGGCGTCTGCTTTGCAAGGGAGTGACACGTAGTGGAATGGTATCGAAGTGGAGTGAAATGAAGTGGGAGCGGACTGATAAGTTGATGCCAAGGTGTGATGAGACACGCTTTTGACGTTACTGTCTGAATTTTTCCTGGAGTTTCAATGAGGCAACCTTTGAAGAAGGTCTTTCAAATCTTGACGATTGCTTGGACGGAAATCAAATAAGGGAGGGTGAGATGTGCGCTCAGGCACGAAAAAGAGACCAACTTCTCGGTGTGGAAGTACCTGGGTCATAAACCGGAGGTTTCACCTTTAGGGAGCGGTTACCAGCCAATGTAGAAGTGCTGCGGCCAAGGTGGGTCAAGCAAGGTAAAAAGCAAAGGAATATCTGAGGGTCTGTCCAAACAAAGGTCTCCTTTGGAAGAGCAGCGTAGGGCCGCTTCAAGGAAACTCAGTATTTCATTCGAAGTGGAATATCTCATATTTTGTAAGAATTGAAGCACAGCGGCTTTCGCAATTGAATCACTTGAATGATCTTCCGCAATAAATCAAAGTCCTATATGAATGCATGCTGGGTTAAAATAAAAATTTAAAATAAACTAAAATAGAAAATAGTCAAGGATAATATTGTCAACTTGTTAAGAACGGGTCAGGATACCGATCTGGTGAGCCGATACTGGGCTGGGGCCCGTTTATCCACGCATCAATTCACCGAATGGTACCGTCGTCCCCATGCTACCACAAGTTAATAGCCTATCCGTACAACCCAAATTCTTCCGGAATCATCACTGTTTTTGTTGAAGGGGAACTCAAATCCCAGATTCGTTCGGGCCGCAAGGTCCTTGACATGTTCTAGTAGCGTAGGTATCATATACTATGATGCATGACATGGTGGGACCAACCATTGAAAGGTGGGACAGGAGACAGGACAAAGACGTCCGTTAGTAAAACCTGCACAGACTAGCAAAGGTTAGCAACATCAGAAAGTAGCAGAATCGCACCACAGTACAAAGGAGATCCAGACAAAATCTTGACAATGACCACTGATGTGACATGTTTTGTCCTATAGCGATCTTTCCTTCCTATAAGAACTCCCCTTAGGCTAGTTCATTCAAATGCACCAAGGTGGGTTTTGGAAGCCCAGGAGAGGAAGGAGAGGGGGATCTAGAGATCTCAGGATGGAAGGAGAGTCTTCCCACGTTATGAAGAGGAGCAGGCCTAGCAGCGAGATCAGGCGACTCTCTAACCTCGAGGCCATCTGAGTGGGACGATCATGTCGCATATGGTAAGCTGATTCTTTTCAAATTTCTCCACGTGAGCCTTCTTCTTACTTCCTTCATTTCTTCTTCTTTCTTTTCTCTTCCAGCCATATCCACTCTTCCCAGGTCCGAGGAAGTTTTCCAAACTGCCATGGCTTTCAAAGCTAACTTCCAACATCTCCATCGGCATGAGGGCCATACTCTCGAAGTGGCATCTGCAGGGGCTCCTTATTCACGCCAAACACTACGAGAAGATTCGTATGGACTGGGCGGCTATGGGCGAACTAGTGGAGATCTGGCATCCCCAGACCACACTTTTGTCTTCCCGACCTTCGAGGTGACCATCCTCCTCGAGGAGGTGGAACTTCTGCTTGGATTGAAGAAATTCAAGAGTGACGGGAAGGTGAAGGTTATGCGGATGCTGACACGGGGGACTTCTGAAAGCGTCCTTGGAAGCTTCATGCCACCCGACGCGGCCCGAAAGGTCCGTACTCAAAAGGGGATCGATCTCCAAAAGCTCGCGGAGTGGGTCATGGACGCCCTGAGAGGGTCACCAGACGATGACTATTTGGAGGGAATCATGAAGGGGTTCACCATTTGTCTGGCGGGTGCTCTCTTGTTTCCTTATACCGACAACATGGTGGAGGAAGACCAACTAAGTGCCATCCGTGGGATCTGGAGTGGAAAGAGGGTAGGACCCGCCGTCCTTGCCTATCTTTACAACGGTCTTACTGCCTCGAGCATGGGTAAGCCTCCATTTGGTTGCGCACTTGTCTTGAATTGCTGGCTTGATTTGCATTTCAAATTCGACCACCGCGAGGGAATGCCGACGGCTTCGAAGCTTTTCCAACAAAGCCCGCTTCACCACATAGCCGACGTGTTAGGGTTCGGTGGTACTGTAGTGAACCGCGTTCCGTGGCTGAAGAAACGTGAAGACTGGCGGTCTCACTTCCGCACCGTGACACAAGGCTTCTTTACTTGCGCACCGGCATGTTTGCTTTCGCTTGATCTCCTCATGAGGCCTTCTTGTGAAGTTGATCTCCAACTGATTGGTGCGACCGAGTTTGTCCTTTACAACGCGCATCGGTGCTGCCTCCAGATCGGCATTCCACATCATTCGTTCCCACTACCGACTGGCATCGTTCCTTTGAAGAAGAGAGAGTTGGGCACTGAAGCGGATGCGAAGGAAGCGAAGGCCGTCAAAGCACCCTGGAAGACAAGTGTTACGAGAAAGGCCTTAGCGCACGTGGTGGAAGAGTGCGAGCTGTGGAGGGCTTATGTAACCGAACTGGGGAAGTTAAGGCCTAAGGCGCCTAAACCCCTGATGTAGCTCATTCTGCTTTTCTGATGGAATAAAATCTGGCATTTGGATGTTTTGGACCCTTGTCCCCTTAATTATTATTATCTTTTTTTGTGGTTTTTCTTTTTCTTTGTGTTTTTTCTTTTGTTTGGATTATATACATACTCTTATCTTTTTTTCTTTTATTATATTTTTTTGAAATTTTTATTGTGGGGGCGTCCAGGGTCCTGGACGCCCCTAAGTTTTTATTTTTTAATTTTTTTAGTTTTTGTTTTGGGGGCATCCAGGGTCCTAGACGCCCCTAATTTTTTATTTTTTATTTTTTTTTTGGTTTTTTGTTTTGGGGGCGTCCAGGCGTCCGGACGCCCCTAATTTTTTGAATTTTTAAAAAAAATAAAAAATGTGGGGGCGTCCAGGCGCCTGGACGCCCCAAAGAAGATGGATTCTATATATATGGGGGGCCTCCCCCCCCTTGCTCATTTACTGTTCATTCAGACGACCTAGTCAAACCAGACGACCCATTCTTAGTCCCAAGGGAGCAAGGAGGCCCGAGCCAGGGTGGAGAGAAGCGGAAACGACGGGCTCGTCGTCCGAGGAGGCTGAGGGATGACGCCGAGGAGGCTGCTGCGGCGGAGGAGATTGCCGTGGAGGAGGAGGCTCCTCCTTTGGCGGTAGAGGCTGCAGTAGATGCTGGCGACACGGGAGAGGACGATCACGACCCTATAAGCCCTTCGGAACTTCAAACTGTTGGTTTAATAGGCAGGATAGGCGGACGAGAGGCCATGCGGTGAGGGTCGGGGAGTGAGGGATGGAGGCGTCCAAGGGCCTGGACGCCTCCACATTTTCTTTTTTTCTTTTTTATTTATTTATTTACGTAAATAATAAAAATAGAATTAAAAATAAGGAGGCGTCCAGAGCTTTGGACGCCTCCATGATAAAATATATATTTTTTATTTATTTTTGTTTTGGTTTTTGGTTTTTTCTAAAAATAAAATAAAGAAAATGTAAAGGAGGCGTCCAAGGTGTTGGACGCCCCCAAAAAAACATAAATATTTAAAAAATAAAAATAAAATAAAATAAATAAGTAGTATATACATTGTTATAGTTTATTACTATTCATGATGCTGATGTGTTCTTTGTTGGTTTTGTGGTGTGCAGGGCGTGATGAAGGGCCGGATCAGCTGGTCCCTAGTGGTGGCGGCATACCGTGGGCTGCCAGACTTTCAGAGGGCGCGTGTGGACGCCATGGGCTTTGGAGCTTTCCTTAGGATCGAGCCCTTTCGGCTCGACCTTCCTCTTATCCAGGCATTGAGGGAGCGGTGGCACGGGCCGAGCCGGGCGTTTCTGATGCCCTGGGGGCACATGGTGCCGTCACTGGAGGACGTGGCTTGGATCACCGGGCTACGGGTGGACGGAGAGGCGGTGAGTGGGGTCACCTACCCCGACTACCGAGAGAGTGCCCTGGACCTGCTATGGTTTGAGACGAGCGTGACTGATAGAGACAGCAGGGTAGTTGGCCGAGTGGAGATCATGGAGGCACTCGGATTCGTCGACCCGCGCCAGCGAGTTAGGGAGACTGGAGCGGAGTTTCTGGCACGACTGGAGGGAGAGGCCCGTGCAGCTTTCACCCAGGACCCGAGCAAGCGGGAGCTGGTGGACCTAGACCTCCGGAGGTTTCTTTTCTTCTTCTTGGGCCGCCTTCTGCTAGGGACGAAGGGGGATGGCATCCACTGCCATTTCCTCGGGATCCTGGCGGACCTTGATAGAGTGGGGCACTACGCGTGGGGAGCGGCTCTGCTTGCCCATTTGATTGTCGATCTCTCCCAGACTTCAGAGAGGGAGACGACAGTCAGCGGCTTTGCACCTTTTCTCCAGGTACACAATTTATTTATGCATTTTATCGTAGTTAAATATGCAATTACTCGTGCTAATGATGTATGATGAATGCAGGTGTGGAGCAACTACTACTTCCCGATGGGGAGGGCTAGGCATGGGAACAGGAGGGCCGTGCCTCTAGCGCGACAGTGGAGGCCAGTTGTGATAGCGGCACCACACAGCTACCAGCTGGCGTCACTTCGTCGGGAGCTGAGCGAGTATCATGAGGCCATGGTATGATGTGTATGATTTTTGTGTTTTTTATGCATGTGACTGAATGGTAACTATCATGATGTATGTATGGTGATGCAGGTGGTGTGGAGACCCTACTTGGGCATGGGCGACGCTGGCCAGCCTTGGGTTGTAGCGGGTCTTCCTCGTTTCAGGCGGGACGTGTGGGTCTATTGCCTGAACGAGATCGAGCCGCTTCGGCTGAGGCTGGTTATGAGGACGTTGTGGCTAGCCCAGGAGTGGGTTGATGTAGATGTGCCGGCCCGCATCGGGCGGAAGACCAAGGGGAAGGTGAAGATTGTGGACTGGCGTACGCGCTTCCCAGCACAGTACCAGGACTGGCAGCAGGGCGGGGTCCCAGTGGTGTCCCATGTACAGGACAGTATTGATTACCTGAGACGGTACCGGGCTACGTACGGGGACCGCCTCTTCCTTGGTGGTATGACAGGGGTAAGTGGAATGAAAATGCTTCACCCTTCTATATGTATATGCATGTGGCACTAACTTATGTGCAATGCAGGATGCTCGTGACAACATGATCACCGACCTGCGGGCCCAGTTGGCGGACGCCAGGCGGCAGTTGGTGGCCATCCGACAGGAGTTGGAGATCCTGGTGAGTTTATGGGATGCATTTTTTTGTGACCTGGATTTTTGATACTTGGCCTCTAACTATCATTTGCTCTGTGTTTCAGCGGGCCCACCAGACAGCGGCAGCCGGGATGGCTGGTGGAGTGGGTTCCAGTTCGCGGGGCCCTCCTCCGGAGGTTTCTGCCCTCCAGGAGCAGTTGGCGTATGCGGTGGCTCGGGCTGAGGAGGTCGAGCGTGACCATGAGGCTCGAGTGAGCGTTTGCCTGACCTTGACTCTCCTTCTGGCTGCTCTCCTTCTATCACTGTTCTCTTATGGTGCATGCGTGCTTTGACAGATGGCCGAGATCCGAGAGGCCCTGGCGCGTGCTGTTCGTGCCGAGCAGGAGCGCGACTCTCGGGTGGCGGAGCGTGACGCCCGGATTGTGGAGCTGGAGGAGGAGCGTCGACGGGAGGCTGAGGAGCTCCCTCGTGACGTGATGGATCTGCGGATCGCCCTCGAGTTGTCGAGGAGGGAGGCGGTGAGAGAGAGAGAGGGAGGAGCGACAGTGGGATCAGACCGAGAGGAGGGCTCTGGAGGCCCAGCTGCTGGAGCTCCGATTGAGTCTCGGCACGGCGGAGGGGAGGCTTCGGGAGAGCGAGGAGCGGTACCAGAGGGCGAAGGAACGCGGGGCACGACTTCGTCAGTCTGGTTCTTTTTCCATGGGCAGCTATCTGGTTTCTTCGGCCGAGGAGCGTCGTCGCGCCTTCGAGGCTGGAGTGCCACCGCAGGACGAGGCGAGCACGGCTTCTCAGGGTTCGCAGAGGCCCCCTAGGGATCCCCGGCAGAGGAGGGAGGAGAGAGATGACCAGGAGGGTGGCAGCGAGAGTTAGAGAGTTGCTTGTGCACGTCACCCTTCTCACTGTATGATGTACTTTGACTATTATATGAAATGTATTTCGTGTGGCGTGCCCTTTTCTTTCCCGCACTTTCTTTTGCACCACGTTGTTTACGCTTCACGAGACTTTTACCCTGGACAGAAGGGAACTACTTTGCACGGGGGGATTATGTTCCTTTCTCCCTTTTTGGGCGTGTCCAGGCGCGAGGACGCGTCTTAATCCTTGAATTCAAATTTAAAGCATCGGGTGGCCTTTCTTCTCCCGTGCCTTACCCGCAAACGAGCCCGCCTTCCGCCGAAACTTGCTTGCCCCCTTTTGTCTTCCTCCTCTTTTGATCGATGGAGTTCGATGGGCCCGACCATGGTGAAGGTGGAGAGGGACGAGGAACTCCTCGCCCGAGGAGGGACACGCAAGAACATGGAACGACGTCCATGGAGGAGGAAGGGCCGCTTCGGGCCCCCGAGGGACCCGAGGGGCCCGATGTCATGGAGGGAGGTGAACACGGTCAGGTAGGTCCTCCGATCTCTTCCTCTTTTGATCCATTTTGAGTTTTGAAGTGATCCGCGCGAGGGGGGAAAGGGTTCGACGAGTGTTGGACGAGTCCTAGACAGGGGACGCGTTCTTTGTTATGATGCGAGGTCCTCCTTTCTTGGTGCAGGACATGGCGAGGACCCTGGGCCTGGCCGATGAGTGGGCGAGTGCGGACGAGCTGAGCCGCGTCAGGAAGGAGAGTCGCGGCAAGGCGAAGCTTGAAGACTGGCACGTACGTCTCCCTGGACAGCAAGGGAGTGTATTGGTGCAGGACAGCGCTGACTTCCTGCGGCGGCAGAGAGAGAGTTATGCGGGGCTTCCCCAAGCTGGGGACACGCGTGGCATCGGCGGCTCGCGCGCCCAACTGTCAGAGGCTAGGCGACAGCTGACCGTCGCTCAACATGAGCTGTCGCTCCTGGTAAGTTACGTGCCGCACTTTTATCTTCAGATTTTGGAGTTTCACTGACGGCTGTTATTTATTTTGTTCCAGCGTGCCCAGCAGACAGCGACGGCGGGGATGATTGGTGGCGCATCTTCCAGTTCCTCGGCCCCTTTTCTTGAGATTGCCTCCCTCTGGGAACAACTTGCCGGTGCGGTGGCCCGCGCGACCCGGGCGGAAGAGGAGCGTGATGCCTGGGTGGCGACTGTAGCGGAGCTGCGGCATCGTGGTGAGGAGAGGCCTTCTCCAGACATCCTGAAGTTAAGGGTTCTTCTGCAGATGATGAGGAGAGAGGCAGAGAGAGAGAAAGCCGAGAGAAGGTCCGAGCGACAGCGGGATCAGACCGAGAGGAGGGCCTTGGAGGCCCAAGTGAGGGAGCTCCAGCTAGGCCTTCAGGCCATCGTGCAGAGACTAGGAGGGATGGAGACGCGCTACGAGAGAGCGCGAGAGTTCGGGGAGCGACTTTGCCAGTCCGGTCGCTTTGCCGCTAGTGGCTTCTTCGCCACGCCAGGGGAGGAGCAGCGAGTCACTGCTGCGGAGCAGGCGCCAAGAGGCGAGACAGGTGCTGCTGCACGAGGATCCCAGAGGCTTCTGAGGGACCCGCACCTCAGGGGAGAGGAGGGGAGCGCCCAGAGAGATGAGTGATGGTGAGGATCGGCGAGCTAGTGGACTCGCCTCCTCCTTATGTTTATGATGTTTTTGACAGCTCATGTAGAATTATGAAGGGAGTGATTTGATTTTCTGCTGCTTGTTTGTTCTCTTGTGCGTTCCTTCTTTCCTACACTTCTCCTCCTTTGCATTGTTCCCATGTGATGGGTCTGCCGAGACTCCGCCCCGAGCGGAGAATCGCGTCTTGTTGTGACCATTTTCCACAGGAATCTGCCGTCGAAGTCAATAATGACGGCCCTAGTCCCTTTTCCCGGATGTTGTGTCAAATTTTGCGGGCGTCCTCCAAAACATGATAGGGTACCCCTAGACAACATAGGGTGCTAGTCGTCATATTCTTCGTCCAATCAATCACCCTGTGCGAGCGGTGAAGTGACACACGGGACCGCATGGCAGGTGCCTCATCGCGAGGGCTATCATTAACAGGTGATGGAGGTAATCTTGGCCCGCACTCCTTCCAATTCTATAAATTCGTGTCCCTTTTATCCTCCCAGGTATATCAAGAGCTAACTCGAGGAGCACAAGTTCTCACGGGAGAGGACGAGTTTAAAATTTCGAGAGTTGGATGGAGGGTGAATCTTCCCACTCCTCGAAGAGAAGCAGATCCAGTGGTAGTAGTTCCAGGAGGCTTTCGGACCTCGAAGGGCACTTCAGCGAAAGGGCCCAATCACAACTCGTAAGCCAAGTTTTCCTGCCTTTTTTCCATTCTTTTTTCTTCCTTTCTTTCTGACCAAACCTCCTCCCCATTCCCTGCATGCGTAGAGTGTGATGAAATCACAGATCTCATGGGAGTTGGTAGTGGCAGCATACCGAGGTCTCCCAGATTTTCAAAAGGCCAGGCTAGACGCGATGGGTTTTGGCACCTTTCTTCGGATCGAGCCGATCCAGGTCGACCTGGTCCTGGTCCTGATCCAAACCTTGTGTGAGAGATGGGACCCAGTGAGTCGGGCATTCCTGATGCCCTGGGGGCACATGGTGCCCAGCTTGGAGGATGTGGTCCGGATCACAAGCTTGAAGGTGGAGGGCGAGGCAGTGACCGGGGTCACTTATGCGGATTACCGAGAAGGTGCTCGTAAGCTACTGGGTTTGGACCTAGACGGTCGGAAAAATAGGTCGGTAGCTAGGGCGTCCCTCATGGATGCATTAGGGCTCACCGACACTCATCGGCGGGACGACGAATCCTCAGAAGAGTTCATGGAAAGAATGGAAATAGGATGCCGTGCCGTGTACTGCACAGATTTCGGCAACTGGGAAAGATGCAACATAGATTTGAGGAGATTTCTCCTCTTCCTTTTGGGGAGATTGGTACTGAGCTCGAAAGGGGACGGTATCCAATGTCACTTCCTGGAGCTGCTGTCAGACCTTGAAAGAGTAGGGTACTGCGCCTGGGGAGCTGCCATGCTGGCGCACTTGTTTGCAGGCCTGTTCCAAGAAGCGGATCGTGAGATGGCTGTGAGTGGTTTTACACCATTCATCCAGGTATTTTTGGTTTTGCTTGTTTTGCATTTTTTTTTTTTGCAAGGTACTGATGACCTGCGCCGAGCAGCTGTGGAGCTATTATTACCTCCCCATGGGGAGGGCTCGACATTGGCGACCCGCGATGGTGCCGCTAGCCAGGCGGTGGGAACCCATCATGAGTGCGGCACCCCTAACCTACCAACTGATGGTGCTAAGGCGGGAGCTACAAGAGTTCCCTGCAGCGATGGTAAACTGGAGACCCTACTCAGACATGGTCGATGCCGACCAGCCGTGGGTTCTAGCAAGTCGTGCCCGGTTTGGACGGGAACTGTGGATGCACAGCCTGAATGAAATCGAGCCGCTTCGGCTACGATTGGTTATGAGGACTTTAGGACTGGCTCAGGAATGGGTGGATACGGCTGCGCCACCTCGTGTCGGGAGAAAGACGCGAGGACCGACGACCTACATTGACTGGCGCGTGCGATTCCCCGAACAGTACGAAGACTGGCAACGGGGTGGCACGATTGTAGAATCACAGGCGCGGGATAGCGAGGACTACTTGCGTCTATATAGGACAAAGTACGCAGAGCGGTTCCAACCCCGGGGACTTGTGGAGGTAGGTTTCCCCTTTTTCTCTTTTCTTCTTTCTCCTTTTTTTGGTTTTCTGGTGGAAATGCTGACTTGTATGGCTGCAGGATATCCGTGATACGATGATAGCGACTTTACGAACTCGCTTGGCAGAGATGGTGCAACGGTTGGGCGATGCCCGCGGAGCTACGAGCGCCTTGGTAGGTGTACAGTGCGTTCCTAATTAAAACCCCAGATTCCAGATGTTGGCTGCTAATTCACGCGGTCGTAGCATGCCCAGATTGGCGCGGCTTCCCCAGCGATGGGAGTAGGTGGTGCCTCTTCCAGCTTGTGGATTCCCACCTCAGAACTTGACTTGCTTCATGAGCAACTTGCTCACGCCACGCAGCGTGCTGCGGAGGCAGAAGGGATGCTCTGTATACAGGTAAAAGTTTCAGTGTTGAGCTCTCTTGGTCTACGCCTTATCGCGTATCTGAGATGGTACACTCGGCAGGAAAAGGAGACGGAAGAAGCGCTTGCCCAAGCTGCGCAGAAGGAGGCTAGGATAGCAGAACTGGAGAGGGAACTGCGGCGTCATCCTGATGACGACTCCTCTAGGGATGCCGTGGAACTGAGGATCACTCTCCAGTTGGAGAGGGAAGACCGAGAGAGAGAACGTGCAGAGAAAGAAAGAGACGCAGAGAGAGAAAGAGCCAACAGATTGACTGAAAGGGAGGAACGAAGGGCCATGGAGGCCCAACTATTCGAACTCCGAATCAGTCTTGGTCTTGCTGAACAGTGGCTGAGAGATGGTGAGGAGCGCTACCGAAGAGCACGAGAGCGTGGCTTTCGTGTTGGTAGCTTCTCTGCTGCTTCCGTGGATCAATGCCGGGGTGTGGGAATAGGAAGGGGAGTACAGAGTGGTAGGAGTACCGCTTTTCGTAGTTGGGTAGCGCCTTTGAGAGCGTTTTACCCGGAGAGTAGTGGGACGAGTAATGCAGAGAGAGAGGGCGGAACTTGATGTAATTTTTTTAGTTTTTGGAATAAAATACAAGGTTTGGTTTGTTTATTTTTCACCTTTGCTTCTGTTGCCTGAATCCCTGCACACATCACTGAAATAAACAAATCAGAATTTCTGTTCTGACTTGACCCCTTGCTCAATAAGCAAATGGTCACTGTGACTGTCCTTGATAACTGGTCAAGGGGCCAAGCCTTTATTTAACGAAGGCAAGGGAAAGATGCGGTGATGATAAATGCGACAGGCAAGCACACGAATGCAAGCGGTATTTAAAAAAGTGAGATGCTGCACGCAAAATGCAAAATTGATTTGTTTTTCTTTTTTATATTTGGCATTTTTTTTGTTTTATCATAAAAAAGATTTTTTTTGTTTGAAAATATGTACATTTCTCTTTTTCCTTTTTTGTTGTTTTTATCATTTCAATTTTTTTGTTGCTAACGCCCGGCAAGCACCCAAATGGCACCTAACCTACGTGAGAACAGGGGTTTCTTACTAACCTCCCAGGTATCCTAAGTGCACATCTAGGTTGATTTGGGTCTCTAGACCCCTTGAATGATGATCCCGCCGGCTAAGACTTACCCTGATGACAATACCGTCATGCCATGCTTAGGCTCCCAGTCGCTTCCGACCACAGGGATTCACCCAAAAGGTGTTTGAGGTAAGAGATTTGCCCGACCCGGGTCTATTTCCTCACAACTCTAGATGGTATATGATGGAACACCCTGGAACCCTAACGACCAACTGCGCGACGCTGACCCGGAATAAGACGCCGTCGCACCCATAGGTGACGCGCTTGCATTGGCCTAAGCCCGAGGTTAAACAAGAAGACATCAAGGTGGTAAATAGGGGTCTTGACCAGCCAGAAACACGGAGACTCCTTCGCAGCGATAGCTTTTGCTTTTCAAAGTAGGCAACCAAATGTGTATATTAAAATAAGGTCGCAGACCCTGGGCAGTTTTCACCCTTCAGAAACTCCATCGAACCTTCATCTTTAGAGGGAGAAGGAAGAGTGTAGGGGATAAACCTCCTGAGAGGACCGGCAAAGCCGTTAACCCGGCGAGAGAATAAGGGCCCATTAACTCTTTCCTTTCTGACAAATTCGGACCAAATCTCGAGCATTTACATTCCACGGCCCCTTTTGTGGATTCAGACTTTTGCTTTGAGGGGTTCCGTTTATCGCAACAGGCACGGTCACGATCAGGCTTTTCTCTTGATTTTGATTTTGTATTTCTTTTTGTGAGGGAGATAAAGTCATTTGACGTTTGTGGGCTCCCTTTTCGTATGCCTGCGGGGACACTGCCCTCTTCTCGTGCTCTGATCGATGCTCGAGGAAATGGATCCTACTCTTGCCTTTGGGGTTTGAGTTTCGGTTTCTCATGCTCAGCGTTTTAAGGGTGCCGACTGTCTCGTTTGGTCGAAGAGAAAAGAATAAAGATTACAGCTTCCGGAGATCTTTTGGGTGGGGCCCCACCGTAGGTGATGCTACCGACTTTTTTTCAATAAAATACATAAGTGAGCACATGTTAGCTTCCTTCGAGCGAGCATAGGCCGACGTGGCCGGACATGGATCTCCACGGTTCTGGCAAACCAAGACCTGGTGCCTACCAAGCCTTAATGGGCCCTATCCTAACATGAAGGTTAGATGCAGGGACTTAACTACATGGTGACTGCCAGGCATCGACATTTTGAATTTTCCATATTTTTAGTGGTTTCGGTATTTATTTGTTTATGATGTTTTTTATCTTTTCATCATTTTTTTTGTTTGTTTTGTTCTAAGGGTAGTATTTCTTAAGATAAAGCCCATTCCAAGGGTGGGATAACTCGGTCCCTTCGGCGTTGATTGGCTTGTAGGCGTTGCCAGGGTACACGGCTTGAATTACAAATGGTCCTTCCCAATTGGGTTGGAGCTTAGAACGCGGCCCTCCAGGTTTGACAAAAATTCTTTTTACGACCATCTCACCGACTTTGAATTTTCTCTCAACGACTTTCTTTTGGTAAAAGCGAGCGAGTCTATTTTGATACACACGCGCGTGTTCGGCAGCGGCCAGCCGCTTCTCATCCAAGAGTTCCAACTGGGAGAGGAGTGAATTACGACGATCGTCGAGGGGAAATTCCTCGTCCAATTGTACCCTGAGAGAAGGGATCAGAGTCTCGTACGGGACTACCACTTCCATACCATAAGTAAGGGCAAATGGAGTCTGCCCGGTGGGGGTACGGATTGAAGTGCGATAGGCCCATAGGGCTTCGATAAGTTTTTCTGGCCACTCTGAAAACTTACTAGACTCGCAGGTTTTTTTGAAGATTTTGAGAAATGTTTTATTGGTGGCCTCCGCTTGGCCGTTACCTTGTGGGTAATAAGGCGATGAATGATGCAATGCAATTGCGTACATTTTGCAGAGGTCCTGTAGGTCCTGAGAAATGAACTGTGGCCCATTGTCAGTGACGATCGTGCTTGGGACGCCGAATCTGGCGAGGATGTTCTTCATGATGAATTTGCAGACTGTTGACGCCTTGATTTCTGCGTAAGCTTCGGCTTCGGCCCATTTGGTGAAGTATTCCGTCGCAGTAAGGATGAAAGATTTCTGCTTGGTGAGGGAATTGGGATCACCTAGGGGACCAATGATATCGAATGCCCACATGGAGAAAGGCCATGGGGAGGATATTGGATGAAGTGAGGAAGATGGTGAATGGATTTTATCGGCGTGAAGTTGACACTTGACAGACCTACGGACATAGACAGCACAATCCTCTTCCATAGTGGGCCAATAAAAGCCTTGCCGAATGATCTTCTTGGCGAGCATCTGACTATTCACGTGGCCACCGCACACACCCGAGTGCGTCTCCTCCACACATTTCCAAACCTCATCGTCACCAAGACATCTTAACAGAATACCAGTAAGGCTCCTTCCATTGAGTAGACCTCCAACCAATGTATATTTCTGAGCCACCCTTCTTATGGCTTTCTTGTCCTCTGTGGTGGCCCCTTCAGGATAAGACTGATCTTGGCAGTATTTGACGATTTCATAGAACCATGGTTTCTCTTCATCAGCCAGTTCTTCTTCGGCCTCTGCCAACATGATCTCCCTCTTCTCAAGGATATCTTCCTGCATGATTTTCTTGCTATCCTGTCTTTGATGTTTACGTAGGAAGCATCATCGATTGCAGGGGCGTGAAGTTTGTAGATGGAAATGGACTTAAATCATATTCCTAGAGGGAACCTTATGGATGATGCCAACGAGGCGAGGGCATCGGCGAGAATATTCTGATGACGAGGGACATGAACAAAGATCAGTTTGGCGAACAGTTTGGCAAAGGCAGCAGTGAGTTCTTGGTATGGCTTGAGTTTGGGATCGCGAGTGCGATATTTAGTGAGCACCTGGCGAAGGATGAGTTGACTATCACCTACGACTCGCAACTCAGTGATACGGAAAGAATGAGCGAGTTCTAGGCCAGCTAGAAGAGCTTCATATTCGGCTATATTGTTGGTAACTAGAAATTTGAGCTGGTATGCCAATGGGAATGTGAGGCCTTCAGGCGACATGAGGGCGACGCCGATTCCTCTCCCTTGAGAATTCAGAGCTCCATCAAAATATAGCGTCCACATTGGCTCCTCTGATTGGTTGACGGACATTAGTTCCTCATCTGGAAACTCTGATTGGACGGGATCGAACTTGGGAAGAGGATGGTGAGCGAGATGCTCGGCTATAGCATAGCCTTTAATCACCTTTTGCTGGATGTAGGTGATGTCGAACTGAGAGAGAAAATTTTGCCAGCGTGCTAGCCTATCCGTAAGGACGGATTTCTCCAGAGGGAATTTGATAGGATTCATTCGAGCAATCAAGTGGACCTCATGAGCCAAGAAGTAGTGCTTCAATTTCTGCACTACCCAAACGAGGGCAGCACAGGTTTTCTCCATGACGGTGTACTTCTGCTCACAGGGATTGAGAAGCTTGGACAAGTAATAGGTTGCCTGTTCCTTGCCTTCTTCATCAGCTTGTGCGAGGACGGCTCCCACGGAGTCATCCAAGACTGAGACGTAAAGGATCAGAGGTTTTTCTGGTTTGGGTGGAATGAGAACGGGTGGACTGGCCAGATATTCCTTCAACCCTTCAAAAGCTTTCTGACATTTAGAATTCCAGTGGAATTCTACTCCTGGCTTGGTCAGCTCGTAGAGAGGTCTACACCTTTGTGAATGTTGGGACACAAATCGACGAATAAACTGCAACCTCCCGATTAAACCTCAGACTTCCCTCAAATTCTTGGGAGGCGGCATATCCCTGATGGCCTTAGCTTTGTCGGGATCTATCTCGATCCCTCTTTTACTCACAATGAACCCTAGCAATTTACCCGACGACACACCAAACACACACTTTTTCTGGTTCATTTTCAATTGGAACTCCCTTGACCTCTGCAAGATCTTAGCCAAAACTTCTGGATGTTCCATCCTGGTCCTTGATTTTACCAATAAGTCATCCACATACACTTTCATATATATGTGCATCATGTCATGAAATATGGCCATCATTGCTCTTTGGTAAGTAGCTCCAGCATTCTTTAATCCGAACGGCATGACCACGTAACAATATGTTCCCCAAGGGGTAGTGAATGACGTCTTCTCCTGATCCTCTTCTGCCAAACGAATTTGATTGTATCCTGAAAATCCATCCATGAATGAGAGGGTTTCATATCCTGCAGTGTTATCGATCAACAAATCAATGTGAGGCAAGGGAAAATCATCCTTTGGACACGCGCGGTTAAGGTCCCGGAAGTCGATGCAAATCCTGACTTTCCCATCTTTCTTCATAACCGGGACAATGTTCATCACCCATTGAGGATAAAGGACGACTCTAATGAACCTGGCTTTGTGGAGCTTATCGACCTCTTCTTTCATTTTCAAAGCTATCTGAGGGTGGAAACGCCTTAACCTTTGTTTTACCGAGACGGACCCTGGTTTTAAGGTTAAACGGTGTTCGACCAGGGTTGAATCTAGACCCGGCACATCCTCGTAGCTCCATGCAAACGTGTCCTTATATTCCTTGAGAACCTCAATTAACGCCTTTTCTTCAGAGGGTGGTAGGTTGTCACTTATGAGGATGATCCTAGGGTCTTCCTCAGTTCCCAAGTTGACTTCTTTGGTGGATTCTTCTACGGCGGTTGACGGTTCGTTGAATCTCCTCATTCCACTAGCATATGCGCCCGCCGCATCCTCATATTGATGGGGACATCAACGACAACCCGCTCACATTATGTTTGCATTTACGTCCTTTCATATTTGTATGTATACCATTGTGTTATATGGGTACGCAATTGTAAGTCTTAGTGGGTTTATATATAAAATTCCAGTAGGCCCAAGCCAGGGGGCCCTCACCCCTTTCCCATTGGTCCACCTAGACCATGTGGGGCTGGTCAACCAGCCTAGGTGGCCTTCTAGATGAGTGGACTAGTCATATGCCACATGGTAGACAAGTGGCTCATTTTGTCCAAGGTAGGCCACCTACCAAGTCAAAATTCCATTCACCCATTAAGCTATTCAATAGGTCGCCCCCCCCCCCTTTAATATTTAATATTTTTTTGTGTGTTTGTGGCATGCAATCCCAGCCCTTCAATCCTCTTCCCTAGATCTAAGGGTCCACATTGCATTTGATGTAAGTCATATATAATGTTGTATTTTCATGAGAAAATCAATGAAAATCAGAATTTTGTTGAATGCCTTGAGTGAATTTCGACCTCCTCCCTCTCTCCCTCCGGTTTCTTCATCCCAAACTCCATTTCTAGAGTGTTTCTATCTCCCTTCATCTCCTCTCAACCTCCGGTGATCGTCTGTGCCGCCGCCGCCGCCGTTCGTGCCGCCTTCGAGCCGCCACGGGATCATCTTCAGTTTTCTGTCCTGCTGGACAGAGGTGTAGTTCGTGAATTCCTGAAGCCAGCCACGAGCTCATATCGATTTGAAATTTTGAGGGTTGGTTCCTATCTTCTAGCCCATTCTCCACAAAAAAAATCCAGGTTCAAAAGCCACCGTTTCAAATCTTTACCATTTCGTTCAACTCTCAATCTCAGATCTGTTCTGTCACTATCTATAGTGATAGTAGCCCTGAGTTTCATGTCTTAGGTCCACTTTTGGATTTATTTTGGTTCGCCCAATTTTACTGGAGGTTACACCCATCCACCCCTTCATCCACGATTTTTCTCAATTTTTGGTTCGTCCATTTCATATTTTCTAAAAATCGTTCTCAGTCCCAGCTACAGTTCTATCCCCCTGATCCTAGATCCGACCTTCGTCCACTTAACAAATCTCAGAAAATCATAGATACATCCAAACGGGTCCAAACCAATTTTGCTATCTTCCCTGCTCAAATTACAACAACTTTGCTAAAGAACACAACCCCTGATTCGAACGTCTCCCTCACGGTCAAAGGCAATCAATAGGGAAGTTCTCTGCTGACCTGTGATTTCAGGAACTGTACAACAGGAGATTAAAAATTCCATAAGTCAAAATCCGAGCAGATCCAGGCCCGATCTTTAGGCCTAGGTTGAAGAACTTCAAGCTAGCTTTCCAATGGCGCTAGTCTCGTGTCGATCCGACGTCAGGGCTGATCGCAGCGTCCATTCTCGTCGGAGCGCGTGCTGCAAAACAGCAACCACCAGTCCGTGGACAGCAAACCCGACGGGTGCCGATCGGAACCGCCCGACCCCCGGGCGACGTTCCGGTGTGCCGCCAGCCCAGGGAACACTTCCCTAAGTGTCCACACTACAGCGGCGCCACCGGGTCCCACACGGCCCCTCCAGACAGCACGTGGGCCCCACGGTCGTGATCACGCGTGTAGCCGAATCAACACACGAAGCTGCCCGTCATCTCGAATTCGGCCCTCCCGGGCCCATTGTCTCACCCTTTACCTCCCTGCGTGGAGTGGGCATATTTCCATTGCTGTAATATTCATGTATTAACTGTCTCGGGAGCACGAGTTCGGCCGGGCCCGTCGTCCCCACGCCGAGCGCGTGGAGGTATCGCATTCGCTCCCTTACTTGGCATTTTGCTTAATTTTCATATATACTTGCTTATGCCACTGCTAGAGAGCATGATAGGGTAATTAGCTCACTTTCTATTTATATCACCGCTGCTGCGAGAGAGAGCGTTACCGTCCCGTGACCCGATCCGGGCACAAGTGAGAGCCGACCACCCTAGCTCACAACCGGTTTCTCAACCGCGCACATCCAACGCTTCCCTCGTTACGGGACGATCGCGAGCTTGTCGTGTCCGTGGTCCCGTCACGCATCAATTTGGTATCAAAGCGAGTTGAGTCTAGGGTGTCAAAAAAAAGAAAAGAAAAAAAGTGTCATTTACGTCTAGTCATTAGTCGGTCTAAGTCGTGTTTAGGGTCATCATTGTTTTAAAACAAACAAAAAAGTATCTTTTCGCATTTGCATCCCTTTACTCGGTATATCAAAAGGTGTTGTCCGAACGTTAGGCTATGCCTATCGGGAAGACCGCACACTTGCGCGAGTGATCTTCGGATCAATTAACTCCGCCACGTGCCGAGTTTTGGTTACATCTAGGTGCATCATATTAGTGTGTGTTTGCCTTAGTCGGCGTCGTCTAGTCGGTGTGTTTGCATGCCCACTCGTCGAGGTACTCAATACTCACCCCCACCACCACCAATGGCGGAATCCCGAGTCTATAGTTCCGATGAGGTGGCCACTATGTTCCGAACACTTATGGGAAAAATGGATGGGTTGAGTGAGCGCATGGATGAGTTAAGCACTCGAGTGGATAGGATGGAAGAAGCGAGTACTCGAGTGAATGGCCTAGGCACCCGCCTAGAAGAGAGGATGAAAGTTGTAGAGGATAGGGCCGCTGGGTCGAACCAGTCCGTTCAAGGATTGGTCGGGAGAGTCACCGCACTAGAGAAAGGACCAGCCGAGACACACCCGATTGTCCCAGTCCAGGCACCCGCCCCACCTACACAAGGTCAACCGGAGCCGGTTCATCAACCCGCGACTCCAAGGGTTCAAGGGGTAGCTACTAGGAGGCACGAAGTCCCCGAGGTGCATGACTACGAGTCCGATAATGAGCATCGGGGACATTGTCGTGATTATCGCCATACACGGCGTACCCACGACCAAGATATGGATGAACGGGCCATTCGGACCGTTCGCGCCGACCCTCCCACCTTTGACGGGTCCTTGGACCCAAAGGTCTACCTTGATTGGGAGGCTGGTATGGACCGATATTTCGAGTGGTTCGAGATGTCGGACCAATGAAAAGTCAAGTATGCCAGGATGAAACTTTTAGGCCAAGCCCAAACCTATTGGAGAAACATGGAGAACCTATTATTTCATCGTCAAGAACCCTCGATCGATACATGGACCGATATGAGGGAGAAGCTTAGGAAGAAGTACCTCCCTACCTCCTACCGCCAGCGTCTTATAGAGAGGTGGAAAAGTCTCACCCAAGGAGACCGGTCCGTCTCTGATTACATCGCCGAATTTGATGAATACTACTTACGATGTGATGCCACGGAGGAGGATTCCCTTACCGTCTCATGGTTCCGGCGTGGTCTACGCCCACACCTACGGTATGAGCTTCTCCGCCGCAAGGTGGACAAGCTGGAGGATGCATACCAAGTTACTCTCGAGATGGAGCAATTCGAGGGTGAGTTCGAGTCTATTCCCCGGTGGAGCCCCGCTCCTCCCCGTAGTGACTCCCGTGGCTCCTTAGGTTCATACCCGAGGGGACCCATGACTCATCCACAGGAGCCCGCCCGTCAGGAGCACTTTGCTCCTAGACCGCGACCTCCCCCACCACGGGATCTACCTCCACCCCATCCACCGGCACCCGTTGCCCGTCCCCCGGCTCCTATAACCCGTCCTCTGGCACCGGCACCCCCTCCACTATTGTCCAAGGCACCTACACCTCCCCCATTGCTGCCTACACCCCCTACCCGACGGGATGATAAGGGTAAGGCCCCTCTTTTCGGGGAGAGTAGTCGATCGCGAGTGCAGTGTTTCCACTGTCATGGATTTGGCCACATTGCCAGCGAGTGTCCCGCTCGCGCCACCCTAGCCTTAGGTGTTGGAGGATCCGTACCTCCCGAGCCTGAGTGTGTTGATTACGAGGCCGATGAGGCACTAGCCGAGGAGTACTATGCCTTGGGAGGGGAAGAGTGGGAGAGCTCTCCCGCCGCTCAGGATGCAGCCACCTAGTGGGCTTGATGCTACCACCTTCGTCTAGAGTCGTGCATGAGTCGGTGTATTTTCCTTGTGTGGTTTGTTTGTGTGGTGTGTTTTGAGTCGATTGTTTGTGTGGTTTGCATACGTGTGTTAGTGCATGGTGAGTCTGCATGTGTCGTGTGTAAGCTCATTGTCGTTCTCTTATGAGTAAGAGGTGATTGGACTCACCCGATGAGTATGGGACCGGTTCTACATCTATACCCGGATCAGTCACCTATAGGGACTCAGCGGTGATTCCTAGTAAGTCTTCGAGCCGCTTCCTTTCCTTTTGAGAGTGCCCCTTCGGAGTGACCACCTTTAGCCCATAGCAGTTCGCATATCGAGTATATATGGAATGAGCAGGTGACGATCGCTTGGAGTGGAGCATACCCGCGCTACTTGGCACGGTGACGGATCCGTCGGAGTACCGGAGCAGCCATACCCTTACTTGACGGGGTCGAGTTCCTCCCACCCGGGGAGAATTGATGGGGACATCAACGACAACCCGCTCACATTATGTTTGCATTTACGTCCTTTCATATTTGTATGTATACCCTTGTGTTATATGGGTATGCAATTGTAAGTCTTAGTGGGTTTATATGTAAAATTCCAGTAGGCCCAAGCCAGGGGGCCCTCACCCCTTTCCCATTGGTCCACCTAGACCATGTGGGGCTGGTCAACCAGCCTAGGTGGCCTTCTAGATGAGTGGACTAGTCATATGCCACATGGTAGACAAGTGGCTCATTTTGTCCAAGATAGGCCACCTACCAAGTCAAAATTCCATTCACCCATTAAGCTAGTCAATAGGCCGCCCCCCCCCCTTTAATATTTAATGTTTTTTTGTGTGTTTGTGGCATGCAATCCCATCCCTTCAATCCTCTTCCCTAGATCTAAGGGTCCACATTGCATTTGATGTAAGTCATATATAATGTTGTATTTTCATGAGAAAATCAATGAAAATCAGAATTTTGTTGAATGCCTTGAGTGAATTTCGACCTCCTCCCTCTCTCCCTCTGGTTTCTTCATCCCAAACTCCATTTCTAGAGTGTTTCTATCTCCCTTCATCTCCTCTCAACCTCCGGTGATCGTCTGTGCCGCCGCCGCCGCCGTTCGTGCCGCCTTCGAGCCGCCACGGGATCATCTTCAGTTTTCTGTCCTGCTGGATAGAGGTGTAGTTCATGAATTCCTGAAGCCAGCCACGAACTCAGATCGATTTGAAATTTTGAGGGTTGGTTCCTATCTTCTATCCCATTCTCCACAAAAAAATCCAGGTTCAAAAGCCACCGTTTCATATCTTTACCATTTCGTTCAACTCTCAATCTCAGATCTATTCTGTCACTGTCTACAGTGATAGTAGCCCTCATGTCTTAGGTCCACTTTTGGATTTATTTTGGTTCGCCCAATTTTACTGGAGGTTACACCCATCCACCCCTTCATTCACGATTTTTCTCAATTTTTGGTTCGTCCATTTCATATTTTATAAAAATCGTTCTTAGTCCCAGCTACAGTTATGTCCCCCTGATCCTAGATCCGACCTTCGTCCACTTAACAAATCTCAGAAAATCATAGATACATCCAAACGGGTCCAAACGAATTTTGCTGTCTTCCCTGCTCAAATTACAACAACTTTTCTAAAGAACACAACCCCTGATTCAAACGTCTCCCTCACGGTCAAAGGCAATCAACAGGGAAGTTCTCTGCTGACCTGTGATTTCAGGAACTGTACAATAGGAGATTAAAAATTCCATAAGTCAAGATCCGAGCAGATCCAGGCCAGATCTTTAGGCCTAGGTTGAAGAACTTCAAGCTAGCTTTCCAACGGCGCTAGTCTCCTGTCGATCCGACGTCGGGGCTGATCGCAGCGTCCATTCTCGCCGAGCGCGCGCTGCAAAACAGCAACCACCAGTCCGTGGACAGCAAACCCGACGGGTGCCGATCGGAACCGCCCGACCCCCGGGCGAGGTTTCGGTGTGCCGCCAGCCCAGGGAACACTTCCCTAAGTGTCCACACTACAGCAGCGCCACCGGGTCCCACACGGCCCCTCCAGACAGCACGTGGGCCCCACGGTCGTGATCACGCGTGTAGCCGAATCAACACACGAAGCTGCCCGTCATCCCGAATTCAGCCCTCCCGGGCCCATTGTGTCACCCTTTACCTCCCTGCGTGGAGTGGGCATATTTCCATTGCTGTAATATTCATGTATTAACTGTCCCGGGAGCACGAATTCGGCCGGGCCCGTCGTCCCCACGCCGAGCACGTGGAGGTATCGCATTCGCTCCCTTGGCATTTTGCTTAATTTTCATATATACTTGCTTATGCCACTGCTAGAGAGCATGATAGGGTAATTAGTTCGCTTTCTATTTATATCACCGCTGCTGCGAGAGAGAGCGTTACCGTCCCGTGACCCGATCCGGGCACAAGTGAGAGCCGACCACCCTAGCTCACAGCCGGTTTCTCAACCGCGCACATCCGACGCTTCCCTCGTTAAGGGACGATCGCGAGCTTGTCGTGTCCGTGGTCCCGTCCCGCATCACATATTCTTCACCCTCATCTTCAGTGGGACATTCTTCATCCGTGATCTCGTAGACTCCATACCCTTCATCAAATGCACAGTCGCCCTCACATTCTATTTCCGGTAGCCGGATGGGATTTTCTAACAATTGGGGGATGGCAAGAAGGGCCTGACACCTGGCGGCTAAATCCAGAAGGAATCGACGAGGGATCTGCCTACCCTTGGATTTCTTCCTAGGTACGACCCTTGGCCTATCATTCCTAGATTGACTTACAATATTTACATAAGAAGAGGAAGACGAAGAGGATGGTGTAGAATGTACAGGAGAAGACCCCCAGAGGAGGGGTAGAAAAGGTCGCTCAGCGGACCTTGGACGGGTGGTCCGCAGGGCGGTACGCACCCGTGGGAGATGTAGGAGGTTTCCTCAACGAAGATGTGTTGTTGGGGAGTTTGAAAATTGATGTTTTTTTTTTCGTTTTCTTTTTTAATGACAAAGCAGTGAAAAGAGATTGGAGGAGAGAGAAAAGTGGTTATGGCTAGAGGATTGTGAGGCTCATAGAGCAGATCATGGTTGAAGACCTAGCGCGGGTTGAAAAGCCCGCGCAGGTATGTAAGCAAAGAAGGGGACCTGGGAAGATCATCAGACAATTGTCTGGCCCAGGAAGATGATATCAACAAAGGCTGAGACGAGTGGATGGAGAAGATGGCGGCTAATGAGCCGTCGACGGTAATGTTGAGGACGGATGAAGATCCGTCGATGACAGGGTCCTTCTGGCGAGGACGACGATAGTTTGGAACCTTGGCAAGAGTGGTAATATTCTCTGGTATTCCGGAGATCAATGGTGGTCCTTCAAGCTGCGGAGACGAGAACATCCTTTCCAGTGCAACGGAAATGTCCCGTATGTCGAACCATTTGTGCCACTCGCATTCCGGATCTTTGATCTTGCCTCTTTTGGTGATCCTCGGACATTTTTCAGCCAAATATACAGCATGTGATCTCCCATATGCTTCTCGTGGGTAATCTCCCATCTGAACAACATGCCCTCTGTTGAAGTGGTTTGATAGAGTCCATGTGAGGGGCTTCCAATCCGCCCTGAACGGTCCTTTGAAGCCTAGGCCAAACCTGCGGTTCGGCCTAATTTCCTTTGGCGGTTTGAGCCTACCCTGTAACTGTGTGCCCAGACCTTTACCCTGTTGGTAGCCGATGTTCCTCATAATCTCCCACCCTTTGGAGTGAAAAGGGAGATATGATGTTGCAGTTGCTCTGACCGGCTCCTTTGGTGCTAGTGGAACTTGAGATGAATCACGTACGTCCAGTAGTGACAATATGGGCCGATGAGACGGCCAAACAGAGGGCAGAGAGGTGTTGATAGCATCCACTGTGTGAAGGACAGGTGTACTGACCACTTTAATAATCCTCCCATTGTAAGGAAACTTCAGGCACTGATGGTTGGTGGAAGGCACAGCGTCCATGGCTTCAATGTAAGGGCGACCCAGTATAGCCTTGAATGTGGGGTCCATGTCGAGGACATGGAATTCCGTGGGAATTGACATGGGGACTAGTTCTACCTTTAGAATAATCATCCCCTGCGGCGGCCTTTTGCTATTGTCATAAGCCGTGACCGTGATCGAGGAAGGTCTTATTTGTTCCTCATCGACCCCACACAACTGAAGGGTGTCCATGGAGATCACATTTATGGACGCACCCGTATCCACAAGACACGGGTTTATGGATACCCCATTATTTTTTATTGAAATGCATAATGCATATTTCTGAGCTTCCTTGGGAGCGAGCTCGTAGTTGTGGAACATGATGGCCAGTTGTATGTCTGTTGGGGTCAGGACGGTCGAAATCTTCTCCACGGGGAGGTCCTCATTAACCATGACTTTTTGAAGGTATTCCATCAAGGCCGCCTGGTGGGATGTGGATCTTTGAAGTAGCTCCAGGATGGAGATCCGAGCAGGTGTCTTGTCCAAGTGTTTCAATAGATCATACTGTGTTCCAGGGATAGCTCTTTCTGGTTGTTCTCCATCATCCTTCTCTGGCTGAGATTGCTCAGGATTCTGACTGTTGTGGGGGAAAACCCTATGGAAAATCCTTCCACTCCGGAGCACCATTGCCTGCGGCTTTTGTACCTCTGTGGGGGTAGCAGTGGGTTTTAACAGGGATTTGAGGGGTAGCGGTGGACGAATGGTTGATGAAGTAGGGGTGACGACGGGAGCAGGGATTCTGATGAGGGGTTTGTTAGGTGGAGGCATGGCGGTAGAGGGGATATTACGCGGATTATGAAGGATAAGGGGTCTGGAAGGTGGAGGTGGAGACGAAGTAGAAGTGGGTAGGGCTTGAAGCGGGCAATGATTTTGAGGTGGGTGATGGGTAATGAGTGGTTTTGAAGGCATTAGTGGTGATACGGTGGAGAAAGACGGGGTTATGTATGGTTGACGGATGATAAGGGGTTTAGAAGGCGTAGGGGTAAATGTGGTAGAGGTGGATGGTAAAGTGGGGGAGTGGGAGAAGATGAGAGGGTGTGAAGGCGTAGTGGAGAGTGTCGGTTGATAGGAGATCGGGGTGCGGATGAGAGGGCGTAATGGTAATGGAAATGGTGAAGGTGATACTGACGTGGGTTGATGAGAGAGAGGTGCTACCCGGGCAAGGCAAGGGTGTTGCGTGATGATAGGATTGGCGGTAGAAAGAATGGAGGTACTTTCCTAGTGCCACACCTGCTCTCTCCTGACTTCCGGGAAGGAGGAGATGGGGTTAACCTGATGATTGGGCTGTTGGTGCTCCGGTAATGGATTCTGGATTATGCCCATGTCGGGCTGTTGTTGTGGGGCCTGCTGAGGCTGTTGTTGTTGTTGTGGTTGCTACTGCTGCTGCTGTTGTAACTGCTGCTGTGGCCTATGAGGAGGTCTCCTAGCCTTAAGAGTGGTGACGTATCGTCTCATTTCATCCCAATCTATTTGATGTTCATCATTCATGTCGTGGATGTAATCTGTGAAATGGTAACAGTAATCTACTGTGTGTCCTGGCTGCCTGTGGTAGACGCAGTATTTGGAGGTATCAACATTTGGGGGCCACACGGGCCTTTCTCTGGGTAGGGCGAGTTGGTTTGATGCCATGAGGGCATTAAAAATGTCTGCTAAGGTTTCTGGCAATGGTGGATAGTAGGCTCTCTTGGGACCGAGCGGCCTCCTTTGTTGCTGTTGGGGACCATAGTTCCCCGGGGGTGGAACTTGGTTGTACTGAAGCGGTGGTTGTTGTTGCTGAGGTTGTGGTTGTTGTTGCTGGGGTTGACGTAATGGAGGTATATTATCCTGGGGTGGATTATTTTGGGGTGGAGGACGAAGAGGGAAAGGACCTGGTTGGAGGGGAAGTCGGGGCATTTGTGGAGGCCTTGGGTTGACTGCATAATTGGCATTGTTGACCGCGCCCACTTGCTCATTTGTCACGACCCCTTCTGTGGCTCCGCCCGGGACACCAGCGCCTATTTTTATGACCACTTTGGGCTTCGGTGACTCAAACATGTTCATAATGGGGGAGTCTTTTAACTGGGTTTGGATGTACCGGGCCCTTTCATAGAGTTCCTCCATTGTAGTAAGTTTATTCATGGCCAGGACGTGTCTGAACTGTGGGGTTGCATTAGACACAATCATCTTCACTTGTTCGGGCTCGGAGAGGGTATCCCTTATTCTTTCCGCCAGAGACCTCCATCTATCAGCATAGCGGACAAAATCCTCATCGGGCTTCATCTTTTCGGCCACTAGGTCGGTAATGGAGAGTGAGAGACCGACCCTATCCCTATATTTCTGCAAGAACCTTCTCTGGACTATTTCAAAATTCTCGGCCTCGCGGGGCTCCAAAGAATAGAACCACTCTAGCGCGGGACCATCCAATGATCTCCGAAAGAGGTATGCCAGGGATCTCTGATCGTTTTGCCAATAGGAGGATTCATACATGAAATCATTAAGGTGAATGAAGGGGTTGCCGGTACCATTGTATCTGCGGTACGTGGGCATTTCGGAGGGAGGAAGATGAATGACGGGAAGGATTGGCAAAGCAACCTCCGGGGTGGCTTTCACGTCCACCATCCTTCTCAGATTTTAAAACTGCTCGTCCATGCGATTGAACCTATTGAGGAGCGATTGGGCGAGCTCCTCTGGAGGTGAAGGTGGCACTTGCCACTGGGGGAGAAACTGTCTCCCGGAGACTTGAGGGGGGAACCCGGAATGAGAGGGAGCTGTCGGACCGCCGACAGTTGGCCCTGGCTGAAGCGGTGTGTGGGGAACAACGGGAGTTTGAGATTGTGACGGGAACTGGAATGAGGGTGGTTGTTGGCTCGCTTGTCCTTGAAGCGAGGGAGGCTGGATGGCCTGCGCCAATGAAGGAGATGGAATGGCCTGCACGGACTCTTGGAGAGGTGCGATGGCCGGAGTTGATTCCTGGGGCGTGGGGGAAACAGATTTCCCCTTCAGAATGGCCTGGAAGGCCCGGAGCTGTTCAGAGGTAAGCTCCGTGTTGGCGAGGACGCCCAGTAAGGAAGAGATATCCTGTGGCGGGGACGTGTCCCCGGCAATAACCTGCACCTCATGCGAGGGCTCATGAGAGGGACCCGAGTCCATAGCATAGACTCGCGGGTCGGCTGACAAACCACGACTAGGGTGGTTCTCCTCAAAAGACTCGTGAGCCATGCTCACAGTTTTCCCAGAACGTAAAAACATACACTAGCAAGCAGGTAGCAGAGATTATCAAACAAGTGGATGCCTTTACGCCTTTTTTGTGTTTTGATTTTGATGATTTTTTTTGTGTTTTTAGCGAGATCCGAAGTTCACACAAAATAGGGACCCTAGTTTATTTTTGTTTCACCGCCGTGTCAGCTAGGGTCTCTCGTCTCACCACGAATGAAATGACTAACTCCGGGGAACTTTAATGGTACAACCAGCCCAATGAACGAAGAGGAGATTCTTCGATGTCGGGGACTTACGGAGGTCCCAGTGTAGGGGATTCTAGTCCGTTGAGAGGAATTCCCAAACAGAGAGTCCTTCCTTCACCGGGAAAGGGTGATCCTCAAAAAAATGAAAAAAAGGATAGAAAAGAGGGATGGATGCATGCAATGAAATGCTAACAGAGATATGGAGTGGGAAAACAACAGAAATAACGGACATATAATAAACAAACAACCAATCACAACTGACAGTGCTGCCGTGAGCACAACGGGGGCGCGCGCGGGCGCCAAGGTGGAGAGGCACGGGTGGTGCCGAACTTGCAAGGGTAGCCGAAAGGAAGCAGTAGAGGTCCCACCGTGATCGCCAATCTGTGAGCAACGTCACGCGGTTCGGGGAGCGGAGAAGACGCGGAGCGCGCGGGCTCCTCTTTTGTTTACTGCAACATAGAAATAAGAGAAAAGAGAAGGGGCCACCACGGGAGATTGCTCCGGCGGGGCGAGCGGGACAAATGTAATATAGCAAGATATGGGGGTTAAACGGCCATAGCGGGAAGTGACTCGCCGCGACCTCGGGGGGACGGGAATGGTGGAGAAATTAAATAGCAAGAATTGAAACGGCCATTGGGGTAGTGACTCGCCGCGGCCTCGAGAATATGAGCAGATAAGAATATAACAAAATATAAGGAGAATATAAAGAGCGGAAATTTAAACGGCCATTGGGGAAGTGACTCGCCGCGGCCTCGAGAATATGAATAGATAAGAATATAACAGAATATAAAGAGAATATAAGAGCGGGAATTTAAACGGCCATTGGGGAAGTGACTCGCCGCGGCCTCGAGAACATGAATAGATAAGGATATAACATATAAGAACGGGAATTTAAACGGCCATTGGGGAAGTGACTCGCCGCGGCCTCGAGAACATGAATAGATAAGAATATAACATATAAGAACGGGAATTTAAACGGCCATTGGGGAAGTGACTCGCCGCGGCCTCGAGAACAAGATGTGATCGCCAGGGGCCAAAAGACCCCAAAATAAAGAAAGTGATCGCGCCTACCTCAAGAGCGGGAGATGGCGGGTTGCTTCTTCCTCCCCCTTCGGCCGGCCGACGGAGAGGGCTTTCCTTAGTTACCCTTGCAAAACAGTAGACAATAAACGAACAGAATTAGAAAATGGCAGTGTAGTAACAATTCCTTGCAATAAAAGTAACGAGATCGTGACCTGACACACACCTGGTTGGTGTGGTTTTAAACCCCTCTCGGACTCGAGTAGGAGGAAAGTGACATGATTGATGCAAGAAGTATATAAGAAGAGGCGCCCTTATGAAGGGGGATAGAGGATGCGAGACGATGAATGCAAAAGAACTACGAAGAAAAGGAAAGGATTGGCTTATTGGATGTGCCGATGGTGAAATTCGGCGGAGCTCCGGCAGCGTAGGGACGACGTGGAAGCGCGGTGGATGAAGACGACCTTCCTCTCACGAGCATGGGCACCCGAGAAGCCAGCAGAACCTCCACCTACAAAAGACCCCACGGGTTAGAAATGACTCCGGTAGCCTCTGGGCTCCGGCAGCCTATCGGATCTCTTAGAAGCTCTCCCAGAACTGAGGGGGTGGGCCTCTATTTATAGGGCTCCGGAGGGTGGAGGCGTCCAGGACCCTGGACACCTCCATTAGGGCCGAACTAATATTTTATTCTATTTTTATTCATTTTTTCAAATATTTTAATGGAGGCGTCCAGGGTCCCGGACGCCTCCAACAGGTCCACCGAACACCACCGACGGCCGCACGCGGTTTGGCATAACGCGTGGTTTTGTGAGCGGCACCTCGTGATTCAGAAATGGGCGCGTCCAGCTGGCTGGACGTCTCCACAATTTGGATTCTTTCACACACGACAAACCGTCGTTCGGTGGGCGGCGCCCGTGAGGGAGTTGATGGAGGCGTCCAGGGTCCTGGACGCCTCCATTAAAATATATTTTATATTTTTGTTTTGTTTTTTATGCCAAAACTGGCATTTTATATTTTTTATATTTGTTTTTATGGAGGCGTCCAGGCCCCTGGACGCCTCCATTAATTTTTATATTTTTTATATATATTTTGTGTTATTAAATAAATTCAAGTAATGGAGGCCTCCAGGAGCCTGGACGCCTCCATTAAGACCCCCCCGGGTCCCCTAAAAAAGGCTTCGGCAGCCGACCGCCAGACCATCTTCCTGGTTCTGGAACCTTCCGGCGCGTCCGATTGGTGTTGATGCCGCCCGAATGCCGCAACGAGACGGTTCCGGATGCCGAAAAAGGCAGAAGAATATCCAAGAAAAGGAAGCACTCAAGTGATTCAAAATGCGTAAGCCGTCGCGGGGCGTTGTATAGTGATATGAGACTTTCTCGGGAGGCGTCAGGAATGGCGTGTCTACACCAGGTAGAGACGTGGGAAGAGATGAGGTCCAAACTTAGGAAGAAGTACCTCCCTGCTACTTACCACCAGCGTCTCATAGACAGGTGGCAGAGTCTTACTCAAGGAGATCGGTCCGTCTCTGAATACATCGCCGAGTTCGATGAATACTATTTGCGATGTGACGCCACACAGGAGGACTCCCTTACTGTCTCCCGATTTCGGCATGGTCTACGATCGCACCTACGGTATGAGCTTCTCTGCCGCAAGGTGGACAAGTTGGAGGATACGTACAAAGTTGCTCTCGAGATGGAGCAATTTGAGGGAGAGTTTGAGTCTATCCAACGGTTGGGCCCCGTCCCTCTCTGTAGTGCCGTGTCACGTAGCTCCTTAGGCCCATACCCGAGGGGCCCCATGGCTCGACCTCACGAGCCCTCCCGTCAAGAGCACTTCACTCCTAGACCTTGCCCTCCCCCGCCACGGGATCTACCTCCATCCCAACCCCCGGTACCCATTGCCCGCCCTCTGGCACTGGCACCCCCACCCCTGTTGCCCACGGCACCTACACCTCCACCCCTGTTGCCCACACCCCCTACCCGTTGGGAGGATAAGGGTAAGGGCCCTCTTCTCGGAGAGGCCAGTAGGTCACGACTGCAGTGTTATCACTGTCATGGGTTTGGCCACATCGCCAACCAATGTCCCACTCGTGCCATACTCGCCCTAGGGGTTGGAGAAGCCTCGCCTTCTGAGCTTGTGTCTGTCAGCTACGAGGCCGAGCCGGAACTAGCTGTTGAGTACTATGAAGAAGGTCTGGAGGAGCCTACCGACGCTCAGGATACGGCACTCGGATGATGGCCACCTAGTGGGGTTGATGTCCTTGCATTAAGTCTAGGGTCATGCATGAGTCAGTTTTGTTTCTTCTTTCTGTGGTTTGTTTTGTGTGGTGTGGTTTGTTAGGAGTCTGCATGCGTCTTATGCAAGCTCGTTGATGTCAGTCCCTTATGAGTGAGAGGCGAGTGGACTCGCTCGAGGAGTATGGGATCAGCTCGACATCTATGCCCCGGATCTAATCACCTACAGGGACCCAGCGGTGATTCCAAGTGAGTCTTCGAGCCGCCTCCTTCCCTTTGAGAGTGACCCCACCCCGGAGTGTCCACCACCGACCTCGTTCCCACAGCAGCTTGTGCATATCGAGTATATACGGAATGAGCAGGTGACGACTACTTGGAGTGGAGCGTACCCGCGCTACTTGGTCGAGGAGTATGGGATCAGCTCGACATCTATGCCCCGGATCTAGTCACCTACAGGGACCCAGCGGTGATTCCAAGTGAGTCTTCGAGCCGCCTCCTTCCCTTTGAGAGTGACCCCACCCCGGAGTGTCCACCACCGGCCTCGTTCCCACAGCAGCTTGTGCATATCGAGTATATACGGAATGAGCAGGTGACGACTACTTGGAGTGGAGCGTACCCGCGCTACTTGGTACGGTGACAGATTCGCCGGAGCTACTTGAGCAGCCGCACCCCTTACTCGACGGGGTCGAGTTCCTCTCACCCGGGGAGAATTGATGGGGGCATCAAAGGCTAATTGCTTGTATTAGTGTGTATTATGATTTGTATTGGCTTGTATTAGTGTGTTTGTTTGGTTTTTTTTCATTTGGACTCCTTTGTGAGGATTTTAATAAGCCATTGGGCCACATTCCATGTAGAGTCCGTTAGTGGCTTTCATTTATTAGGTCCATTAAGGGGGTTATATCATATTAGACCTTAAGGCCTTCACTATGGACCTTAAAGCCACTTAAGGCCCAATTGGGCTTTTCCCTCTCATGGGCTATCTAGGTGGGGAAGTCCATATGCTAAGTATGGGTTCATGGGCCAAGTAGATGGCCTTGGCCCATAGTCTCCCTTGATGGCCCAAGAAGGGGGGCGCCCCCTATTTTGTCCTTATTAGGCTAGTTAGGTTAATTTGATTAGAATATGTAGAATGCTTTGACCACATGGGATAAATTGGGTTTGACATCCCCACAATACCCTTCACCCACCATAGATCTGAGGGTATGGGAGGTCAATTGCCAAGGGAGTCAATTCCATACAAATACCATGTATTTTTCATTTACTAGATTTTAATGAAGAAAAATTGTTGAATTGGCCAAAGAGCTTCTTGCGCACACCTCTCTCCCCCTACTGTTCTTCTTCTTCCTCCAGCTCTCCAGGGTGTGAGACCCTCTTCTATCTCCTCCCCTCCCCCTCTGGATTCAATCTCTGCAGCTGCCACCATCGTTCGTGCCACCTTCGAGCCACCGCGAAGCAACTTCCGAAGTGCTGTCCAGATTGCTATTCTGCTGGACAAAGATCTACTCCAAGAATTTTAACTCTCAACTCCCATATCGTTTGGAGCTGATATTTTCAGGGTAGGTTCCCCGCGTGAACCCCCCCACCTCCAGTAAATTTCCCTCGAAATCAGAACTTCATCCAATTTTCTTTTCCTTTTTAGTTTCTAGATCCACCAGATCTGTCCCTGTTCAGATCTATGTAACAACAACTCTGATCTTCCATATTTTGACCCCCTTCCCCTTGTCTTCTTAAGTTGCCAATTTTATTGGAGGTTCTGTCCACCACCCCCATCATCCACGAATTTTCTTGGAATTTCTGGAGTCCTTTATCTATTTTAAAAATCACTGTCAGATCCAAAAATCAGTTCTGTCTCTGCTGTCCAGATCCGACCCACCAGTGCCATAAATTCCGTTTCCCCTATTAAACCTTCACTAAAAATTCAAAAAAAAATACTCCCATCTTTCTTACTTCTTTCTCTACAACTTTCATCAAGGAGTCAACTTTTAGATCCAAAGTTCTTCCTTCGGTCAACTCGTGTTCTCAGGAAAACTTAGATCTGTCCTGTCAGATCTAGTTTTGTCAACCAGCAACTTCTAAGTTTGACCAAGGCCGGATCCGGGATAGTCAAATTTCTCTCTCTGGACATAGATCGAAGTACTCCAAATAAGCTTTCCAACGGCACCAGTTTCGTGTCGATCCGACATCAGGGCTGATCGCAGCAGCCGTTCTCGCCGGGTCACGTGTTGAAGAACAGAAGCTCAAGTCCGTGGGCAGCAAGCCGTACCGACTGCCCGGCCGGCCGACTCGCCTTCCACAAGGCGAACCAGCGCGCCACCATCCCAGGGAGCGTCCCTCCAGGAGTCCCCACCACAGTGGCGCCACCCCGGTCCCACTCGGCCCCACTGACTAGCACGTGGGCCCCACATTCGTGGGTACGCATGCCGCCGAAGTTACGCAAGAAGCTGCCCGTCAACCCGAACCCGCTACTCCCAGGTCCCACTGTGTAGCCCTTTACCTCCCTGCCTGGAGTGGGCACTAAATTCATTGCTGTAATTTAATTAATTACTATTCCGGGAGTACAAGTTCGGCCGGGATCATCTTCCCCACGCCCGACGCGTGGAGGTATCGTGTTCGCTCCTTTACTCGGCATTTGTTGTATTTCATATATATTTCATATGCCGCTGCTAGAAGCATGATAGGGTAATTAGCTCGCTATATATTGTTAATCACCGCTACGAGCGAGAGAGTGAACCCGTCTCGTGACCCGATCTGGGCACGAAATTGTGAGTTGACCACCCTAGCTCACTACCGGTTTCTCAACCGTGCATGTCCGTAAGCTTCCCTCGTTAGGGGCGATCGCGAGCTTGCTTAGAGTCCAAGGATCGCATATCCAATTGGAGTCGAGTAGCGTGTCCGTCCTACATCACTAACAGCTCGAACAGGTTCTGGTTGGGTAGCAGCCGGGGACCGCACTCGCTTAGGCACCCACACTTGTTTAAACTTGGTTGGCTTCGGGGCCAAACCTCCCCTTGATCTTGACTTCACACGGTCTGTCCTATCTTTAGCCAGTGCTTGAAAGGAGTTTCGCACTAGTACATTTGCAATCACCCTATCGAGTGCAATCTTGGCTTGTTGGCTGTTCAGAAACACGTTGATGCCTCCGATTAGAACGGACTTGCCCGACGTTCACAGCCGGCCCTGCAGCACGCCTGCATCCTTTCTGGCTGCCCTCCTGGCTTCTGGTTAGCACTTTTTGTTATGGGAAGCGCGGGAGTGGATGTGGTGGACGTAGCAGCCCACCGCAGCAACATTAGTCAGGGTCACCTCCGCAGCAGTGACTGGCTTCATCTCCTGGACATCCAGGAGCTCAACGAAGTCTACCCCCAAAAAGGTGGGGATGCCCACCACCGACGGAAAGTCACCGAACTTTGTTGGAACCGCCAGGTAGCCGTACCTGGTGTGATCAGCGACCACGAGCGGTCCGAAAGAAACATCCATCGAATTATCATGATGCAACATCTAATTTCAGTTTAAAAGCGTTAGTATTTTAGGAGGAGGCCGTTAGGTCCCTAATCCAGGTGAGAAGATGAAAGGAAGTTTAGTCCCACCGGACGTGCCAAACATGTTGGATGCACTCTCGAACACGTTCATCTTTTTTATCATTTTATCATTTTTTTTTGTTCTTGGTTTATTTGGTTTTATTAAGTGCGTGGGCGTGCTAGTCACCAAAGTGACAGTTTATTCGGGCTTCAAGATTGGGATGGTCTGAAGCTACCGGTGGGCTCCTTCTGACTAACCAGATGATATGGGTATCGGGTCGGGACTAAAACCCGCCGTGCCCTAAAGGTCACGTCGTTAATTACATCTCCCTAGAGGGGAGAAAACCGTTGATTAAATGCTAGGAAGAGGGGCCCTCGGGCCTAAGATTGATATTAATGAAAGGAGTGAGAAATCTGAATTTTAGTAAAACATCCCCCATTGAGGGGTAAACATTTGAACAAAACCGGTCATTAATTGACCAATTCATGCTTAGACAAGCGTCCCAATTTATGAGTAAATATCTACCAGGAGTATGTCAAGTTTGATATTTGGGAGTAGATCCCAATGGAAACATGCCAGATGTAGCGGGCTATTCGCCCAGAGTAGAGTCAAGCCATGACCATGATGGGACAACCCCAAGGTTCAAGCATGACCTGCTAAGGCCTCATTAATATCCCCTTTGCATATGGTCTAAGGGAGGAGGAGCCTGGATCAAATGACCCCAAATTCTTAAAGGAAGTGTTGGTATTCATTTTCATCACTTTCAGGTTTTATGCCACCATCATTATGATTTTATCATTATATTTATTATCATTGTTCATGTTTGTCGTCCTTCATTTCTATATATATATATATATATATATATATATATATATATATATATACTATTTTTGAGCGCACAGGGTGCAATCTGTTGCAGAGGAGTGGGTGGACGCAGGCAGGGGATCAGGTCGACGCAGGGTGAGCTCTGAGCTGACCCAGTGCACAGGTGCGTCGACACGGCGATATGTTGTGTCGACGCAGGGGTGCCATAGAGGCCAATTCTGTACACAACTACGTCGACGCAGCAATGTGCCGTGTCGACACGGGGGGTATCACGGGTTGGCGTCTGGCTTTGCTACATTGACGCAGCCTGGTCGTCGAGTTGACGCACTCTTCTAGCAATGCACGAGCCTACTATTTTTTCCTTCATTCTTCGCCTATCTATGCTTATGTTTCAGCCATGTCAAGGATGTTAGATTCATATTTCCTTTGTTTCAGTCCTATCATTCTTTCTTTTTTTTTTAGTTTCCTTTCTTTTAGCCATTTTGGAGGTTGAAAAATGGGAGAGATGCATGATGAGCCTGTTAAATAGAAATTTCGTTTATTGATTTGCTTCAAGGGCTTGTTGCTAGCATTATCTTTCCTTATCTTCGCGCATAGACGTGGTGAGGACACGCGCCGCATCACTCGACGGAGCACACGGAGCTTGCCGATATCCCTTTGGCTTGGCGACCACTTGGCGGACTAGCAGAGTCCCTTTTATGCTTCAGGCCATGCTGGGCCTTAGTTTAGTCCCTGCGTGGACACTTTTTGCATTGTTATGGACCTTTGTAGGCCATTTGGAGCCAATTAGGTTTTAGTTGGGCCCTTTTATGCTCATTAGATAGGAGATAGGGCTATTGGGCCATTTCTTTGGTTCAATCTCTGGCCCATTTGGGCTGGCCACCCACTCCCCTGCTTAGCCCACCTAGGGGTTTGCGCCCCCACCTCCTAGGGCTAGGGTTTGGGCGCCCCTATCACATCCTCCAAGAGGAGGAGGTGGCAGCCGCCCCCCCTCTCCTAGAATATAGGAAGAGGGTGCGGTCACCTTCCCCCCCCCCCTCTCTTGACCGATTCCTTCCCCCCCTCCCCCACTTGACCGCCCCTTTCCCCAATCCACTCCTAGAATCTAGGAGTGGTTCGCACCCCCCCTCTTCCCCTTGCCTTGTGGCGCATTCCCCCCTTTCCCCATGCCATGTGCGGCCCCCTTTCCCCTCCCTCTGGGCTAGGGTTCCTACCCTAGCATATAAAAGAGCTTATGTACTTTTCTTTTGAAGTTAATGAAAAATTTATTTTGTGAGAGAATTGCTTGGTGCGCAACCAGCTCCAAAGGAAGAGGGCGATCCTCTTCCCCATCCTCTAAGGGGTGCGACGCCCCTCCCACCTCCGCCATCTTCTTCTTCAGCCATCTCCTTCAGCCTCTAGGGTGAGACGCCCTGGAGTTGAGGCCTGGAGGTCACGTGGTACGCTTCAACGCCAGCGGTCTTCTTCCCCACGTCCACGGGCGATCCGGTCGACGAGGTGACGACGTTCGTGGTGGCGTGCTGCTCAACCCCGGAGTGCCTGTCCGACCTGCACACTAGGGGTCCAAAGATGCAAACGGTACGCCCAGTTCCCGACAGCAAATCCCAGGGGTGTCTTCAAGGTTTTTGTTCCTTTGCCTGTTAGCTTTCCAACCCATCCGGCCTCGCCCCAAAACTCTTTCGTCACAGAAAGTTGTCTTCACAGGCACTTTCGTTGCGCAGATCGCATCCCTGGCAGTCTCGCCTGTGACCAGAGTCCACTTGGGCACCCGTTTACGGACCCTTGCCACCATTTCTAGCCCCATTTCCCTTCCTAAGAATTGTTCCTCTGCCAGTTACGAAGCCATTCCAAGTGGTCTCGCCTCAAAATTCCATCGGGGCTGAGAGTTCCCTTTTTACACACTTTCTGTGCGGAGTTCTCTGCTACAGTACCCGTGCGGGACCAGTCAGCAGAGACCTCCAAAGGGACCACCCTCTAACCACCTCTGATTGACCTGAAATTTGGTAGGCCACCCCCTCACACATTACCCCATCTCCAGTAATCGCCACAGGCCCGGAGTCCACCTACAACCCCTCGCCATTACTGCCCTCCCGGGAGTCACAGTTCTGACTGCCCTGAATTGCAGACTGTGACCCCAACTCCCATCGCCACCCACGCCCAAAAGTCCCACGGCACCCCGCCGGCCACCACAACCCACCGTTAGCCTCCCCTGTCAGTCACCCACCAGAGAAGACCCCGCCCCTATTGCTGTCCGGAAGGCCCCGTACCGGCCGCGTCTCTGCCCCCCTGTCGCAGCAACCAGCAAGCAGCAAGCGTTGTGGATCGTCACTCTTCACGGACCATCACCGGCTCGTGACCCCAGCAGCAGTTCAGCATCCTAGCGCACGCCCTCGGCGACGTGGACCACCTCTACACCCAACTTCGGAGACGAGTGAGGCCCCGGAGATCGACTACCGGCGCCTTCCACCCACTTCGACTGCTGCCCATCAGCCCGTGCGCCGACTGCCCGAATTATTTGTGTTGTTGTAGCCTGTTATCTCCCTGCGAGGAGTGGGCACCATTTGGGTTTGTAATAGTTATCATCTTGTGTATCGGGTTGTCGGACTCGGCCGGGGTTCCTTCGCCACGCCTAGGCGTGGAGGTACGCGTTCCACTCCTTCCTTGGTACTTGCTTATTTTAGTATGTGATTGCATGTGGCGCGTCCGAGCGTAGGATCCTAGCCAGCATACACAATCACTGCGGATTGGTGAGGTGAGTGTACCCTTTTGTTCCCCGGGCCCTAGTCGAGCACCGAGCTCGAACTAGACTTCCATTTTCGCTCGGCGGCGCCTTGCCCGCTTAGATCCTAACGCCTCCCTCATAGGGACGGCCGTGAGTCCGGAGATCTTGTTGAGTGACGCGAACGCCCGAAGGAATACCACGCTAGTCGGGAACTCCGGCTTACCTTGTCACGTGCGCGTGCTGGTCGCACAAGTCATAGTCTTAGATTAGTTGCATTGTTGGTCAGTCCCGCATCAAGACGTATGAGGGAGCATGCATTCAGGTGTGAGTGCGGGCATGTATACATGTATATGCATGGTATGAGAGGAAGGTAATAAAAAAGCTGCCAGAAGGCAGTTAGCGGGTCAGTAAACGGGTGCATCGACCCAGCCTACCTCATGCGTCGACGCACCCAGGATTCAGTCGACCGAAATTGTAGATTGGTCGACCAAACCCAATGGCAGGTCGACCCATAAGTAGGGGCGGGTCGACTCCCCTCCTTGGCTCATTATTTGATACCAACTGACAATAACATTCAAGCATGCATGGCTAGTCTATGCATATGGCTCAATTCACACGCATGACGCATGCATGATTCATTGTGGATGTTAATGAACTGCTCAATGTTGAGGAATGCACAAGGAAGTGGTTTTAATCATGCTCATGCAGCTTTAGCAAGGGTTAATGTGAATTGTATGATGCATGTAGGGTGTTTGGCTTTATTCTAAGCAGAATGCTATCGCTAGGCAGCGGCCAGATTCAAGGGGGGTCGACCCAAGGGTCGCTTGGGTCGACCCCTACTGTAGCATACTTCAGGTCGATCTAAGTCCAGAAAATGCCTGGATGCATGAGTAAATGCCTGTATGAGCATGCTCTCTATGTGATTTTTATGCTTTCATTGTTCAGCTATTTTTATAGACGGCCGATTGCTTCTTTCTTTTATTCTTTGCCTTGCTTTTCAATTCTTTTAAGCTATTCTCTTTTCTTCATTGGTGCCAACAGAGCATCATCTCCACAGGATCAAGAACCCTTTTTGTTTAGTTGTTCTTATGGATTGTTGATTATGTCCTTCTTTTGTTCCTTTTTCTTCTTTTCGTTTCTTTCAAGCAGTTTTTTTTTATTGCTCCCAGCACAGCACATGGTCCCATTTTCTGTTCAGATATGTTCCTCCAGCTTTGTTCTTTTTGTTCTGTTCATATCTTTGTCATTAGTCCGTGTGGACGCACTAAAATTCGCTTATTCAAGTAGTTCGTCTATTGAGTGCGTGAGTGTGCCAGTCACCGAAGTGACAATTTGTTCGAGCTCCGAAGAGCCCATGGTGCGCTCGATCTGACTTCATCGGACGATTGTGTGGTTCGTGTCGGGACCAAAACCCGTCGCGCCATAAAGGTCACGACGTCATTTACATCCCCCATACGAGAGAACACCCTTGATTAATCGCCGAGATTCAAGGCCTCATGGCCAGATAATTAATTGCATGGAAAGGCCTATTAGGGAGCATTGAAATCCCCGTATGAGGGTGAGAAGAAAGCATTCGCGGTCATGTCGATCATGTGCTGACCATTTAATATTCGGACGAATGTCCGGCTCGGGAAAAGTGCGATCGTCGCCGGAAAACTGGAGCATATGTATGCCAGGATATAGCAATTTATTGTTCAGAAGAACGGAAAACGTTCGGCTAAACCTCGGTCAGAGCAGTCAGAAACCAGTAAATCTGTTGGCCCGGTGCAAGAGCAAGCTGCGACCATACTGTGGTGGGCCCCCCCCGCGGTCAAAACAAGACTTGCATGAGCGTCATTAATATTTTCGGTGCCAAGGGGCAACGAGGGAATATCTCTTGAATCGGCTGAAAAGCCCTGTGTCTAGGGAAGCGGACGTTCGAAACGTGTCGGTCATTCGGGAGACCGTTTAATATTCGGACGGGAGTCTGGCGTGAGAATATTGTAATCATCGCGGGAGGACCTAGAACATATGCATGCCTGGATACGGCAAGTTTATTATTCTGAGACATCGAAAACATTCGGTTAAATCTCGGTTAGTGCAGCAGGAAACCGGTAAATCTATTGGCCCGGTGCGAGATCGAGTCAAGACCATACCGGGGGCGCCTCCCGTGGCCCGAACGAGGCTTGCGCGGGCATCATTAATATTTTCGGTGCCGGAGGGCAACGGGGGAGAGTCTCAGGACTAGACTCCAAAACCGAAAACATGTTCGAAGAGAGCGGGCTGTAGACCGAGGATATGAGCCGAACGGCGACCATAATTGGGATGGACCCGAGGTCTAAGCGTGGCCCACGGAGGTCTTATTGATATTCCCATGGAAGGGGTCCAGGGGTGGCGAGGACCGTCTCGTTCTATTCCGATTTTGTCGGTCACTCACGGATCTTTTCATGTTCGGACAAGGGCCCATATTGAAAGTACGACGTGGATGGAAACGATCTCGTACAAATGTATGCCGAGTTTACGGCAGTTTCAATGAAAGAACGGGAACGAATCCCATTAGAATGAATCCGATTTAACGGGCTATCGGCCCGGAGCAATGCCGGCTCACGACCATGTCGGGGAGGGACCGTCGGCCATATTGGTTGCTCACGGGTCTTTTCATGTTCAGACACAGGTCCGTAATAGAAACGCGGTGAAAACCGAGGTGAACCCGTTCAAATGTGTGCCGAGCGTGTGGCAATTTTAGTAGTGGCTCGGAAAGGATCCGGCCTAAGAAACGAGTCCGGTTTAATCGGAATGTCAGCCCGAGGCGAGGTCGGGCCATTGCCATTTCGGGATAATTCCCAAGACTCAGGCCCAACCTGGAAGGGCGACATTGTTGTTCCTTCAGCACCGGGTCACGAGAGAGACAGGGCTGTAAAGTGGATTTTACCATTTTTTTATCTGGGTTTTAAATTATATATATATATATATATATATATATATATTTATTGCTTATTTCCCTCTTATGTATTTATTCTAGATGATTTATCTGTTTTGTTTATTATTATTACTATTATATTTTCTCTCCTTTTTTGTTTATTATTATTTTACATTTTTTTGTTTATTTCATATATATATTCAGATTTAATTATTCATCATAGTTTTTATTAATTTTATTATTATTATTATTATTATTATTATTATTATTATTATTATTATTATTATACATATTCTTCTGGAGAGAGAGTGGGCCGCTGGACGGCCAAACGGGGGCTGAAGGAGCGTGCCGCTGAAGGTAGAAGGGTGCACCGCTGAGGGGGGGGCTGAGGGAGTGCGCCGCTGAAGGTTCGCGGGAGGTGTACCGGGGAAGGGCTTGGCCAAGGGTGCCGGCGAAGGGGCAGGTGTGGTGGCTATGGGAGGCGTACCGGTGAAGGAGCCTTAGGTGTGCCGGCGAAGGGCCTGGCCGAGCGTGCCGGCGAAGGGTTGAACAGGGGAGAGTGTGCCGGCGAAGGGGTCACGGGAGCGTGCCGTCGAAGGAGCTTGAGGGCATACCACCGAAGGGTTGGAGCAGGCGTGCCGCTGAGCGTAGGGGGAGCGTGTCGGCGAAAGGCCAAACGAGGCGTGCCGGGGGAAGCTGGGCTGGGGCGTGCCGGCGTGCCGGCGAAGGGCACTGTAGGGTGTACCGGCGAAGGGCGTGCCGGCCAAGGGTGGCCAGAGGGGCATACCGGCGAAGGGCATGGGGAGTCCACTCCTCCTCCGTTTCTTTTAAGGCTTTTCTTTTCTTCTTTTCTGATTTTATTAAGTTTGCATGGGTTTCTTCTTTTCTTCTCTTGATTAACTTCCATTCTTTCTCCCATGAGGATGAATATTCAAGTTGTTTAGTTGTCGTTCGATTTGGTTCTCTTTGAGTTGGTTGCGGTCCCTTTGCTTTGGTTAAAGCATTTTACCGTTGTTCTCTTTTTTATTTGTTTGTTGTTTTTTTCTTTTATCTTGTTAACATGTTATTATTTCTAACAAAAATTTGGCAGCACCTCCCCTTGACCCGAGCGTAAGGGAGATACACGGAACGCGCCCACAAGGAGTGGCGGAACCCGACAACTGGAGGTGGGCGCCCGAGAGCGGCAACATCTTAATAAAACCTCAGAAAACTCGGAGGGACCGGTGAGTGGAAGACTACTCCTAGGACTGGCCAAAGAGGGAGTGCACCGGGCAAGAAGGAGGGGCGAGTGTGCCGGGCAAGGGCCGATGGGGTGTGCCGGCGAAGGCCTGATCAGGCGCGCCGGTGAAGTGTTCAACGAGGGCGTGCCGCTGAAGGCACGACTGGGGCGAACGAAAGCGAAAACGCTTGGCAAGAAGTAAACCCTAAAGAAGGAAAAAAAGAAAGGGGCGTGAAACACCGAAGGATGCAGACACGGAAGAGATGCCTGAGGAAGACGCCCAAAAATATTTGCAAGCCTTCTATTTCTATTCTTAAAAGAAAAATGTCCCGAGGGGACTAATACATTGCAACATCGGCAAAACAGGGAATGAAAGGAAAGAAAGAGAAAAAAAGAAATACAGCGGGGAGAACGGAGCGTGGACTCCTTGTTGTACTCCTGGTTTTGATGATGACAACAGTAAGATTTTGGATATAGACACTTAACCTCCTAATAACTGTTTAATAGTTCAAAGGGGCTGCAGGGTGCTCAATGCGTCAACGCCACCAAATGGAAGCGTCGACGCAGCAGTGCAAACTCAAGAAAGAAGCCCCTGGGTTAATTAGTGCGTCAACGCAACGTTCAAGTGGAGTGGACGCATCAGAGCATTGATAGCTTGGGCGCAAAGTCTATACACCAGCTGGATCCATTTAGTCTGTACATTGGCATATCTTCTTCAAGTCTGTACATCGGGCACCTTTTTAATGAAGTCTACACATTGATCCTAATACTCTGGTCTGTACACTGCCCGACCAGTCAAGTCTGCACAATGCCAAAGTCAGTTCAGCTCAACCCTATACATCCTTCCAAGCCTCAACTCTATACATTCGGTTCCTTGGGCAAAGTCTACACATCGCTTAGTCTGCTCATTGCCTTCAGCCCAAGTGCTCAAAGCCAAGTCTCTACAACGCCAACCCAACACATTGAACAGTTCTTCAAGTCTATACACTAGACTTCATTTCTCTAAGTCTATACATTGTTGTTTGCACTGCAAAGTCCATACACTGGAAGCTCTTCGTTTGATATCAACAAGTCTGTACACTGGGTTCAACTCTCCAAGTCTGTACAGCCTGTTTGTCTTCTTGTGTGAAGTCTATACAACGCATGCTCACATAACTAACTCTATACACTCGATTGTTAGATATTCAACTATATACATTGGTTAAGTCTATACACTGAGATCTCATGAAGAGTTGCAAGTCTATACACTCGTTGTTAGAGACCTAGACTGCTAAGTCTATACACTCCCTCACTATGTACACACTTGCTATATTGATCTCTAAAGTCTATACAATGCTTCACGTTAACACTAAGTCTATACACTTCATCATTGTTGCTGAAGGGAATAGGGTCGACGCCTGAAGGTTAAAGCGTCCACGCATCAGTAGACGAAGCTTTCACGATGTCTTCTATTGCGTTAACGCCACAAGCAAGCAGCGTCGACGCAGCAGTTAGAAAAAGCAGAGACTCTTACAAGCGACGAAGCTTTCATGATATCTTCCACTGCGTCAACGCCATCAACAAGCAGCGTCGACGCAGCGGCTTAAGAGACGCCATTATACAAATGTACATGTTCAATGCGTCAACGCAACATGCTGATAACGTCGACGAAGCACGCCCATTTGTTGAAGACTTGATCACTGGACTGTCGATATCGTTGCATCAACGCAGCAGGCTGATGGAGTCGACGCAGCGGTTAAAAAGGTTGAAGATATCTGATGGATGCGTCAATCCTTTGGAGCAAGTGAGTTGACGCCATCTAACTCCAGTTGCTGAGTGTACTGGTGCTGGGCACGTGATCCGAGGATAAGGAGAGTGCCCAGATGAGGACACGTGTTTTGACAGCCTACTGGATGCTGCCACGTGGTCCGAATTCTTAGGGCGAGAACTGTGGAAGCCACACGCGCCCTGCTGCTGCTGCTGCTGGTGGTGGTATATAATGTATCCTTCGTCTTCAGATGAAAGGAGATCGAAGCAGAAGCCTGAAGAGCAGAAAGCCCTTCGATCCAGAAGAAGAGAAAAAGAAGGAAAAGAGAGGAAGAAGAGATAGAAGAGAGAAGCCGTGAAGAGAGAGCAGTGAGTGAGAGATTAAGAGAGTATAAGAGAAAGAAAGAGAGACAGTGAGTGAGAGATTAAGAGAGTAGAAGAGAAAGAAAGAGAGATAGAGAGTGAGAGATTAAGAGAGCAGAAGAGAAAGAAAGAGAGAAAGAGAGTGAGCGAGAGAGCTCGTGGAGAAGAAGGAAGAAGCTGCTTGAAGATCTGTCTTCACTGGACCGTGGATCAGATCCAGGCCAGTCAGCTCCAATGAGAGCCACATTGTGCATTTCATCTTTTACAGCTTTCTGATTGCTGTGTTATTTTTCTTTATTGTTTTTCCTTTGTTTTCTGATCATCTTTGTTCTTCCAATTGCCCTGTTGGGGATCGGGTTCCTCCTGTTGGTTCAGGAGAAGGGAGATCTGATCTCCAGGTTGCAAGTGACAGGTTGTCACTTGTGGGTTATCCTCTGGTTGGGAGGAAGAGGGGAGGCTGTTCCCCTGGTCAAGCTGTGTGGCAGCAACTGTTTGCAGACTAAGTCTGCGTTCCAGCTTGAGCTAGTGGAAGCCTCACTCCGGTTGGGAGTGAGGGGTGGATGTAGGTCTGTGGACCGAACCACCTAAAATCTCTTGTGCAGTGGCTTGATTGATTGATTGCTTCCGCTAGATGCTTGGATAGGCACGCCCATGAGTTTGTATTTGAGTTGAAATGAATTAGTTCTATCCTGTGTCTTTCTCTAGCATCCTAGTTTTTAATTTGGCCATATACTGTAGAAGGATACATTCACCCCCCCTCTGTATCCGGGCCAAGCATACTAACAGTTGGTATCAGAGCGGGTGTCTGCATACAAGGTCCAGTGACCTGCAGATTCGATCTTGCGGTCTTAGGTGCTTATTTGCTTTTAGTGCATCAATATTCCTGTTGCATTGAATTTATCTGCTATTTGCTTCAATGGCTTGTCCACCCGTCTTCAGTGGTTTTGATTTCAACCTGTGGCACAGTGCCTTATGTGCTTATGTTAAATCTGTTGATCCAGACCTGTGGAAAGTGATTTCACATGGTCCTCATACATTACCAAAGAAAAAGTCCAAATGGACTGACAGTCACGAAGCAATGTATGAGGAGAATCAGACAGCTATAAATCTGATGAAAGCAGCCACTGACAAAGCCTTTCACTCATGTTTCCTTGATTGCAGATCTGCAAGGGATATGTTGGAAATGATGAAGAGAGCCGGGAAAGGAAATCAAACAAGCTGCATGATGGCTGACAGAAGCAATCAAAGCAGCAGCCAAAATGAAGATGATGATGATGAGGTAAATCTCTTCGAGAACTTTTCTCTTGATGATTGGGAGAATGCATATGCTGAATTGTTAGAGTCACATGAGAGCTTAAGAAAACAGTATAAAAAGTTGAAGAAGGGTACTCGGGTAGATGGTTCTAGCTCTCCATGTGAAAATTGTACGAGTATGAAGCAATTTCATGATGCATGTCTGTCTGATAATCATATGTATAAAAATCAGAATGCAAAACTGAAGAAGGAACTCGAATGTGTTTACTCTGAACTAAATAAGCTAAAATCTGAAGATGAATCTCTCAGAAAAATCTCCAAAGAAGATGAAGAAGAATCAGAGAAACTTAAGCAGGAGAAAAACCTGCTTGCTGAAAAACTTGAAGCCATCAAATCTGTGAATGTGGAATTACAGAAAAACATTGAAAAGAAGGAAAAAGATTTGAAGGAATTCCAGGCTGGAAGAAAACTTGAAACTAACTCAGAAGATCAGACTCTAATAAATGAGTTAATTCAGAATGACAAGCTTAAGGAAGAAAATGAAAAATTAAAAATGTTGAATTCCACTATGTCAGAGAGACTTCTAGCTTTGGAAACAGGAAAAAGTATTTGTGTTGAAGATTCTAATAAACTGAGCAATCTGGAACAGGAAATTGACAAATATAAAACTGCTAACAAGGTGTTAACTGAATGTGTGAATTACAGTGAACAAGAGATTGCCAGTTATGAGCTACATATTTCCTCTTTGGAAGATGAAATTCAGGATTTGACAGTCTCCTTGTCTAAATTTGTTGATGGGCATAAAAACCTAGACAAGTTACTAGGTATAAAAATCAACTCTAGGAAGGAAGGGCTGGGCTACAATAAGATAAACAAGAAGGAACTTCAGAACAAAGTTATGACATCTTTTGTAAGTGGTTCAGACGTAGCCACCACCTCTAAAAACAAACAGCCCATTGTTCAGAAAATACTGGGAACAAAGAATAATTTGAAGAAAGACGGACTGGGCTATAGTCCAGTCATGAGGAAGGTCGATGGAGCCAACCTGAAAACTGTCTTTGTTAAATCCTCTGAACAGGAGAAGCCTTCTATTTCATCTCCAACTCAGTACAAGGATAAGAAAATAGGAAAACAAGATAAAAACCAGAAAAGGACTGTAAATCAGAAAATAAATGAAAAGGCTTCATCAGTGCATGCTAATCACAGTCCTCACACACACTCACATGCATCTAAAAGGAAGATTATCTGTCATTACTGTCATAAAGTTGGACATCTGATGCATGAGTGTAAGTTGATGGAGAAGGATAATAAGAATGCTAGGAGATATCATGATAAAAATCCTTCATTTCAGAAAAGGAGAATTGAGTGCTTTCATTGTGGTAAACTAGGACACAAAATTTCACAGTGCTGGTTTGTTAGTGATAAGAATAAATATCATGCAAACTATCATGTTTCTAACAAGAACAAGTATGTTCTAATAAACCAGCATATGACATGCTTTAATTGTGGAAAATTGGGTCATAAGGGATTTGAATACTGGCTGAATGCTGGTAAGAAAAGTTCTAATTCATGCTTTCACTATGGCAAGATGGGCCACATTGCAGCCCACTGTAGACATGCTCAGGGTAGACAACTCAATTCTAAAACTCTTAAACTCCCTGCTAATGGAAATATGTTTGGAAATAATGTTTTTAGAGGCAAGCACAATGAGTGCTTCAAATGTGGGAAGTTTGGCCATACAGTCAAGGACTGTTGGCATATTCAGGGTAGAAATGTGAATCTCAAACATGCTAAATTCCCTGTAAGATAATTTCTAAAACTTTCATGCTATAACTGTGGGAAGCCAGGTCACAGGGCTGCAACCTGTTGGCTGGCAGGATATCAAAACCAAACTGGTTTTGGCAAACAGAATTTTTATTCTGTTGACAAGAAACCTCATGCTTATGTACATAGAATTCATGCTAACAAGAATGTGCATAAATCAGATCTAAAAACTGTTCCTAGAAATGTGCCAAGAAAACCTGCTAGGAGTAATACTGTTTTATCAGGACCCAAGACTTCTTGGGTACCTGTTTGTGCAAAATAACATTACTATGCATGTGTGCCTTGGGACTGGAATAAAAAGGGGTAATGATCCAAGGCACTCAAGAAGAAAAACCCCATACTGATTTTTTCTTTCAGGTAAACTTCCTGCTGTCCTTGTTTTTAGTTTTATTGCATGGCAAGTTAAATCTGTTTTTGCATTTTTCATTCATCAGTTGCCATGTGCATTATTTTCTGATCATACATTTGCTGAGAGTTCTGTGCAAACATCAGATTAAGAAGGGTTGTCTGTATCTGATGCATACATAGGCTAATTGCAATTGCTTGATAATTGTGTTATGCATAGACTCTGAAAATAAATTGCCTTTCGGATTGTCTGAAAAATCTGAACTGCTTATGAGTGTGACTTGAATCATGTGTGTTGCAATAGCTCACTGAAAATTCTGAATTGCATATAGGACTGCATGTTGAATAATCATGCATGACCTCAATGGTATATAAATGGTAAGGTACCAAAGGGCAGGGAGGTCTGTCTGGAGGTTCTTACTATGTGTGAGGTGGTCTTTTAGACCAAGTGCTCCGCCTAGTACCATGGGTCATCTTGCTGCTTCGGACAGTCTGAATGTGCATGAATCATTTGGTAACATATGTTCAGTTCTCAGTGCAAACATTGCATGTTTTCAGGGGGAGTTAGTTGCATATCCTTGCATAACAATTCAATGTCGAGTCTTTGCATGTCCCTGCATACATATAGTGCATTGTATCCCCTTATATTGAAAATGTCAAAAAGAGAGTTTGAATGCATATTGTAAGGGGGAGTCAATGCATTGCATATAGGTTGTCAAATGCATACATGTGTCTAATTTCATAGCATATCCCTTCTTATTGACTTAGTTGACAAACCTTGATCATATTCTGAAAAACTTTGAGCTTCAAAATCTCTCTTAACAATTGGTTTTTCTCCTATCAATTGGTATCGTTTGGCTTCAGAAATCTATCAGTCCCTCATGAAGATTCCAATGGGCTATCTTGATCATAAATCTGAAAATTTTGAACTAGAAAACTTCTTTTATACAGGTTTATGAATGTCTGAAATAACTCATGTGGTTTAAGTTTAATGTTCATGGAGTTTGACTTTAAAATCTCTTAAAAATATCTGAAGCATGTTTAATAAACCTTAACCATTTGTTTCATGCTGTGTCTTGTGAAAAATTTCTGAAATCTGCACTTTTGAATACATGACTTTAATTGGTTAAGTACATGAAACTATTATTGATTTGAAGCAAAAGAATGCCTCTGAAATGTCTAAATGGTTAATTCTGTCAGAGCAATGACATTGGCCACTGAGAAACACAAGTCCAAAGGACTGTGTCATGAGGTGCCTTCGTTAACTATGATAAAATTCATTGAAACTCAGGCAGAGCAATGGCATGCACACTGAGAAATACAACTCACTCATTAGAAAATGATTTGTAGTGTGTCATGATGTGTAAATGCTAACTCTGTTCACATAAAGCATGACAGTTAGTCACACTAAGGGCTTAGGGATATTGGCCTCTAATCAAGGTATATCCTCTAGTTACAATGTGTGCACTGAACTAGAGTGCTCGTAAAATTTGGAGCAAGAAAATTGTTGAATAAAGTGAAATATCTGAATATTGATACACAAATCAAATTGCTTCAACCCTAGACAAAATCATATGACTTCATAATTACTTGACTTCAATACTAGTGCATGTAACTCTGAAAGAAGTCAATAGATTTGATTGTGTAAGAGAAAGAGAGATTAATCAAGATAATTATGAGGGCTTGGTTCATCTTTATTAAACCATGGTTTTAGATATCAATACAGAATTTTACTGATGAACTCTACATATATCATAATTAAACCACGCTGTTAATAAAGTTCATTCATAAGCTCTTATAATGGAAGACTTTAAAAACATGTTTTGGATTTATGAGAATAATATCCCTTTGAGAATCCAATTGAATTTCTCTTCTTATTCTTTTCATAGGCTCCATTTAGTAAGGGGGAGTTTCATTATTAGATGCATCATGCTGCATAAGGAGGAGTATCTCATTCCTAACTGCATCACTGCGTAGACGCAATGTTACATTGGCGTCAACGCGTTATGCCTCACTGGCTTTTTATCTTGTGTTTTTCGGTTCACTTGCCTCACTGCGTAGACGCAATGCCCCTCTCTGCATCCACGCATTGCTTCTTATTCATATCTTCTTTACCCGGTTCACCCACTTGAACCGGCTGAACCGTTCACTTAAAGGGTCCTCGGTGTCTCTTTAAAAGTGAAATGAGACCGCTGCTCTTCTTCACTTTTTTTCCAAAACCCTTTTTGTCATTCGACCTCTCGTGTCCCCCAAGAATCCTCTCAGCTCTCTCTCCTGCTCGATTCATCTCCGTGCCATGGATTCTCCAGCATCCACTCAAAAAGGGAAGCAGAGGGCAGAGGAACAACCAAGAGGCTCAGAACCAGCAAGAGGCACAATGGAGTCCCACTCTCTAGTAGCTCGCGAAAGGGGAAGAAGGAAGGAGACGGGTCCACGGGATCCAAGTCCGCCAACCAAAAGGTTAAAGACATCCGCAGTCAGAAAAGAGAAGCGGAAGGGCTTATCTTCAGGTTCTGCAACAGGTCAGAAAGATGCTGGTAGCTCGCGTACAGTCACCATGGAAGAACCTCTGAAGGTTCTTATTTCCCGGTACGTTGATGCTACTGATCATCATATGCTCAAAGTTTTTCCTCAGCTATTTCCTACACTGGACCATCAGGGCTGGTGGTCGTTTGTCTCAACACACAAGACTTACTACCCCACCTTGGTCAGAGAGTTCTACCAGAACTTAAAATATTAACCTTATGTTCCAAAACTCACATCCAGTGTTAGAGGTGTAAGGTTCAAAATAACAGATAAGCTGCTTGCCAGAGCATGGAAGGTTCCTAAAGTAGGAGTTCAGCTGCATAATTTTGAGTATGATGCGCATGAAGCGTATGAGCTCTTGACTGAGAAACCCAGTAATCTCTCCGATGTTAGGGAGACCTACCTAGGCAGTCTCAAAGCCAATCATTTCCCTTCACTAAATAGACTGCTCCACCACATTTGCACCTCCATGATCACACCACAGAGCAGTGGAAGAGAAAGGGTGACAGAGATGCAAAGATTTCTTCTCTATTGTATGCTGAAGAGAATACAGATTTCCCTGTCGGATGTAGCTATTCAAACAATGGGGTCATGTCTATCTCAGTCCAGAACCCTTCCTTATGCCGCCCCATTAACTGCTGTTTTTCGGAAAGTTGGTGTAGACTTTGGCTCTGAGAAGAAACTTATCATCCCTCGAGGGAATGTGTACACACTTTCTTATATCCAAAAGTTTATGGGTTTTGAGGTCATTGATGGTAAGGCTGTCAGAACCCTTCCTAGTCAGAAATCAGCTCCATCAGAGATCGGTCAGGCATCAAAAACAGCCGCTAAGGATGATGGTCAAGCACACAGAGCAGAAATACTGATTCCACCTATGGTGAGTGAAGACTTGCCAGAGGACAACTCCATTAGGGGAGAGCAATCTGTTGAGGCTTCTGAGGAACCGAGTGGCTCTGTACCTACAGTAGAACCATCTACGTCAGGAGCCATTAAAGTCTATAGAAGAACCTCTCCAAATTCTGATGCAGTTCCACCCCCAGCAACTATTGAAGAGTTGTTGGTGAACATGACTATGATGATGCAGTGTCAGGAGGCCAAGATGGACAAGTTGGTGGAGTTCACAACCCTTCATTTTAACAAGCTGACTGCTCGGATTGTGAATTTTGAAACTTCAGTTTTATGTGAGTGGCAAAATTTCTTACTCACCAAGATGGTGTCTGACCAAGCAACAAGGTCAGTCTTGAAACAGATATCATCCCTCCTTGACAAACTTGCCACTCTGGTACAAGAGATGCACAGTCAACAAGGTTCAACCCTTTCCTCTTTTGCCAAAATTATTGATCTGTGCTATGATCTGAAGATAGGGCTAGAAACAATCAAAGGTCCTGTCAGTGCAATCCCTCCATTCCTCAAAGTTGTGCTAGAGAAGATTGACAAAGTAATAGACAACATCCAGTCACTTGAGAACAAACTCCACGATAAAGATTCTATCACTGAAATTGGCAATGTTCGCAACACTCTAAGTCATCAGCTAAGCGAACTTTCTCAAGAGATCAGAGACCTTCTAACCAGGGACCATTCTACTTCAGGACAGCCATCTCGCCAGACACCTCCAGGCACTCAAGGACAATCTTCCCGTCAGCAACAACAACCATCTTCTGCCAGGCGTTACAATCGCTTCTTCCCATCTTAACCTATGTTTTCTACATGCACCCCCTTTCATGATGATGACAAAGGGGGAGAGCTTAATGAGCTGCTAAATTTTGTTAATGACTGCTGAATTTTGCTAATGAATGCTGAGTTTTGTTAATGAATGATAGCATATACTTTCGTTTATGTGACTCATAATTTTTTGTTCAACTGACAAGTAACCATGTGTTTGGTTGATGTTAACCTTGTGTGATCGCAGATGTCATTAAAACAGTTTGGGGGTTGTCATCATCAAAAAGGGAGAGATTGTTGTACTCCTGGTTTTGATGATGACAACAGTAAGATTTTGGATATAGACACTTAACCTCCTAATAACTGTTTAATAGTTCAAAGGGGCTGCATGGTGCTCAATGCGTCAACGCCACCAAATGGAAGCGTCGACGCAGCAGTGCAAACTCAAGAAAGAAGCCCCTGGGTTAATTAGTGCGTCAACGTAACGTTCAAGTGGAGTGGACGCATCAGAGCATTGATAGCTTGGGCGCAAAGTCTATACACCAGCTGGATCCATTTAGTCTGTACATTGGCATATCTTCTTCAAGTCTGTATATCGGGCACCTTCTTAATGAAGTCTACACATTGATCCTAATACTCTGGCCTGTACACTGCCCGACCAGTCAAGTCTGCACAATGCCAAAGTCAGTTCAGCTCAACCCTATACATCCTTCCAAGCCTCAACTCTATACATTCGGTTCCTTGGGCAAAGTCTACACATCGCTTAGTCTGCTCATTACCTTCAGCCCAAGTGCTCAAAGCCAAGTCTCTACAACGCCAACCCAACACATTGAACAGTTCTCCAAGTCTATACACTAGACTTCATTTCTCTAAGTCTATACATTGTTGTTTGCACTGCAAAGTCCATACACTGGAAGCTCTTCGTTTGATATCAACAAGTCTGTACACTGGGTTCAACTCTCCAAGTCTGTACAGCCTGTTTGTCTTCTTATGTGAAGTCTATACAACGCATGCTCACATAACTAACTCTATACACTCGATTGTTAGATCTTCAACTATATACATTGGTTAAGTCTATCCACTGAGATCTCATGAAGAGTTGCAAGTCTATACACTCGTTGTTAGAGACCTAGACTGCTAAGTCTATACACTCCCTCACTATGTACACACTTGCTATATTGATCTCTGAAGTCTATACAATGCTTCACGTTAACACTAAGTCTATACACTTCATCATTGTTGCTGAAGGGAACAGGGTCGACGCCTAAAGCTTAAAGCGTCCACGAATCAGTAGACGAAGCTTTCACGATGTCTTCTATTGCGTTAACGCCACAAGCAAGCAGCGTCGACGCAGCAGTTAGAAAAAGCAGAGACTCTTACAAGCGACGAAGCTTTCATGATATCTTCCACTACGTCAACGCCATCAACAAGCAGCGTCGACGCAGCGGCTTAAGAGACGCCAGTATACAAATGTACATGTTCAATGCGTCAACGCAACATGCTGATAACGTCGACGCAGCACGCCCATTTGTTGAAGACTTGATCACTGGACTGCCGATATCGTTGCGTCAACGCAGCAGGCTGATGGAGTCGATGCAGCGGTTAAAAAGGTTGAAGATATCTGATGGATGCGTCAACCCTTTGGAGCAAGTGAGTTGATGCCATCTAACTCCAGTTGCTGAGCGTACTGGTGCTGGGCACGTGATCCGAGGATAAGGAGAGTGCCCAGATGAGGACACGTGTTCTGACAGCTTGCTGGATGCTGCCACGTGGTCCGAATTCTTAGGGCGAGAACTGTGGAAGCCACACGCGCCCTGCTGCTGCTGCTGCTGCTGGTGGTATATAATGTATCCTTCGTCTTCAGATGAAGGGAGATCGAAGTAGAAGCCTGAAGAGCAGAAAGCCCTTCGATCCAGAAGAAGAGAAAAAGAAGGAAAAGAGAGGAAGAAGAGATAGAAGAGAGAAGCCGTGAAGAGAGAGCAGTGAGTGAGAGATTAAGAGAGTATAAGAGAAAGAAAGAGAGACAGTGAGTGAGAGATTAAGAGAGTAGAAGAGAAAGAAAGAGAGATAGAGAGTGAGAGATTAAGAGAGCAGAAGAGAAAGAAAGAGAGAAAGAGAGTGAGCGAGAGAGCTCGTGGAGAAGAAGGAAGAAGCTGCTTGAAGATCTGTCTTCACTGGACCGTGGATTAGATCCAGGCCAGTCAGCTCCATTGAGAGCCACATTGTGCATTTCATCTTTTACAGCTTTCTGATTGCTGTGTTATTTTTCTTTATTGTTTTTCTTTTGTTTTCTGATCATCTTTGTTCTTCCGATTGCCCTGTTGGGGATCGGGTTCCTCCTGTTGGTTCAGGAGAAGGGAGATCTGATCTCCAGGTTGCAAGTGGCAGGTTGTCACTTGTGGGTTACCCTCCGGTTGGGAGGAAGAGGGGAGGGTGTTCCCCTGGTCAAGCTGTGTGGCAGCAACTGTTTGCAGACTAAGTCTGTGTTCTAGCTTGAGCTAGTGGAAGCCTCACTCCGGTTGGGAGTGAGGGGTGGATGTAGGTCTATGGACCGAACCACCTAAAATCTCTTGTGCAGTGGCTTGATTGATTGATTGCTTCCGCTAGATGCTTGGATAGGCACGCCCATGAGTTTGTATTTGAGTTGAAATGAATTAGTTCTATCCTGTGTCTTTCTCTAGCATCCTAGTTTTTAATTTGGCCATATACTGTAGAAGGATACATTCACCCCCCCTCTGTATCCGGGCCAAGCATACTAACACTCCTCCCCTCCCGGACCTCACTCCCTCTCTCCACCCACTCTTCTTCTCTTCTTCTCTTCACACAGACGGTGGTGGTGGGTGGAGCGACGAGCTACTCTTCTTCTCTTCTTCTTCTTCTCTTCTCCTCTTCGCACAGGCGGCGGCGGTAGGTGGAACGGCCAGTTCCTCTTCTTCTCTTCTTCTTCATCTTCTCTTCGCGCGGACGGCGGTGGCGAGTGGACGGAGCAGCAGGAAGGGGGAGGCGGATCCTCCCCTCCTCTTCTTTCTTCTCTTCTTCTCTTCCCCTCTTCCCTCTTCTTCTCTTCTGCCTGTGTGTGTGGCTCCCTCTTCTTTGTTGTCTCCTCCTCTTCGTCCCCCTGTTCGCAGCGAAGGAGAGGGGTTTGTATACCCTACACGGCGGAAGCGTTCGAAGGCGGGAGGCGTCCGAAGTGCATTTAATGGGAGTTGACTCCCTTGTCCTAGGTGGCAGGAGGAGTAGGCAACGTGGCCCAACCTCCGGCCGACACCTCGGGCAACCCACTGCGCGCCAAGGATACGCAGGGCATGGGCGTCACGTCGTTCGGCCGTTGAAATGCCTTCACGATGTGCCGCTGGCGGGCTCAAGAAGTGTGCCGCAGGAGGGCCAAAAGGGCGTGCCGCTGGAGGGGCAAATGGCCGTGCCGCTGGGGCTTGCCATGGTGTACCGTCAAAGGGCTCCACGAGAGTGTGCCGCTGGAGGACCCTGGAGGGTGTGCCGCTGGCGCTCCCTGGGGGTGTGCCGCTGAGAGGGGCCAGGGGCGTGCCGTTGAATGGCTAAATGGGTAGTTTTGAGCCCGTTGTGAGCACGAGTTACGGCCCATTTGATTTTCTTCGAGGCCCATGGATTGTGGGGCTCTTGGTGGTTGATTTCTCTTCACTGTCGTGACTCCGGAGACGGCTTCACTACGGTGTGCATATTTGGGGAGTCTGGGTGACTAGTCTCTCGAGATCCTTCTATCACTGTTCTCTTATGGTGCATGCGTGCTTTGACAGATGGCCGAGATCCGAGAGGCTCTGGCGCGTGCTGTTCGTGCCGAGCAGGAGCGCGACTCTCGGGTGGCGGAGCGTGACGCCCGGATTGTGGAGCTGGAGGAGGAGCGTCGACGGGAGGCTGAGGAGCTCCCTCGTGACGTGATGGATCTGCGGATCGCCCTCGAGTTGTCGAGGAGGGAGGCGGTGAGAGAGAGAGAGGGAGGAGCGACAGTGGGATCAGACCGAGAGGAGGGCTCTGGAGGCCCAGCTGCTGGAGCTCCGATTGAGTCTCGGCACGGCGGAGGGGAGGCTTCGGGAGAGCGAGGAGCGGTACCAGAGGGCGAAGGAACGCGGGGCACGACTTCGTCAGTCTGGTTCTTTTTCCATGGGCAGCTATCTGGTTTCTTCGGCCGAGGAGCGTCGTCGCGCCTTCGAGGCTGGAGTGCCACCGCAGGACGAGGCGAGCACGGCTTCTCAGGGTTCGCAGAGGCCCCCTAGGGATCCCCGACAGAGGAGGGAGGAGAGAGATGACCAGGAGGGTGGCAGCGAGAGTTAGAGAGTTGCTTGTGCACGTCACCCTTCTCACTGTATGATGTACTTTGACTATTATATGAAATGTATTTCGTGTGGCGTGCCCTTTTCTTTCCCGCACTTTCTTTTGCACCACGTTGTTTACGCTTCACGAGACTTTTACCCTGGACAGAAGGGAACTACTTTGCACGGGGGGATTATGTTCCTTTCTCCCTTTTTGGGCGTGTCCAGGCGCGAGGACGCGTCTTAATCCTTGAATTCAAATTTAAAGCATCGGGTGGCCTTTCTTCTCCCGTGCCTTACCCGCAAACGAGCCCGCCTTCCGCCGAAACTTGCTTGCCCCCTTTTGTCTTCCTCCTCTTTTGATCGATGGAGTTCGATGGGCCCGACCATGGTGAAGGTGGAGAGGGACGAGGAACTCCTCGCCCGAGGAGGGACACGCAAGAACATGGAACGACGTCCATGGAGGAGGAAGGGCCGCTTCGGGCCCCCGAGGGACCCGAGGGGCCCGATGTCATGGAGGGAGGTGAACACGGTCAGGTAGGTCCTCCGATCTCTTCCTCTTTTGATCCATTTTGAGTTTTGAAGTGATCCGCGCGAGGGGGGAAAGGGTTCGACGAGTGTTGGACGAGTCCTAGACAGGGGACGCGTTCTTTGTTATGATGTGAGGTCCTCCTTTCTTGGTGCAGGACATGGCGAGGACCCTGGGCCTGGCCGATGAGTGGGCGAGTGCGGACGAGCTGAGCCGCGTCAGGAAGGAGAGTCGCGGCAAGGCGAAGCTTGAAGACTGGCACGTACGTCTCCCTGGACAGCAAGGGAGTGTATTGGTGCAGGACAGCGCCGACTTCCTGCGGCGGCAGAGAGAGAGTTATGCGGGGCTTCCCCAAGCTGGGGACACGCGTGGCATCGGCGGCTCGCGCGCCCAACTGTCAGAGGCTAGGCGACAGCTGACCGTCGCTCAACATGAGCTGTCGCTCCTGGTAAGTTACGTGCCGCACTTTTATCTTCAGATTTTGGAGTTTCACTGACGGCTGTTATTTATTTTGTTCCAGCGTGCCCAGCAGACAGCGACGGCGGGGATGATTGGTGGCGCATCTTCCAGTTCCTCGGCCCCTTTTCTTGAGATTGCCTCCCTCTGGGAACAACTTACCGGTGCGGTGGCCCGCGCGACCCGGGCGGAAGAGGAGCGTGATGCCTGGGTGGCGACTGTAGCGGAGCTGCGGCATCGTGGTGAGGAGAGGCCTTCTCCAGACATCCTGAAGTTAAGGGTTCTTCTGCAGATGATGAGGAGAGAGGTAGAGAGAGAGAAAGCCGAGAGAAGGTCCGAGCGACAGCGGGATCAGACCGAGAGGAGGGCCTTGGAGGCCCAAGTGAGGGAGCTCCAGCTAGGCCTTCAGGCCATCGTGCAGAGACTAGGAGGGATGGAGACGCGCTACGAGAGAGCGCGAGAGTTCGGGGAGTGACTTTGCCAGTCCGGTCGCTTTGCCGCTAGTGGCTTCTTCGCCACGCCAGGGGAGGAGCAGCGAGTCACTGCTGCGGAGCAGGCGCCAAGAGGCGAGACAGGTGCTGCTGCACGAGGATCCCAGAGGCTTCTGAGGGACCCGCACCTCAGGGGAGAGGAGGGGAGCGCCCAGAGAGATGAGTGATGGTGAGGATTGGCGAGCTAGTGGACTCGCCTCCTCCTTATGTTTATGATGTTTTTGACAGCTCATGTAGAATTATGAAGGGAGTGATTTGATTTTCTGCTGCTTGTTTGTTCTCTTGTGCGTTCCTTCTTTCCTACACTTCTCCTCCTTTGCATTGTTCCCATGTGATGGGTCTGCCGAGACTCCGCCCCGAGCGGAGAATCGCGTCTTGTTGTGACCATTTTCCACAGGAATCTGCCGTCGAAGTCAATAATGACGGCCCTAGTCCCTTTTCCCGGATGTTGTGTCAAATTTTGCGGGCGTCCTCCAAAACATGATAGGGTACCCCTAGACAACATAGGGTGCTAGTCGTCATATTCTTCATCCAATCAATCACCCTGTGCGAGCGGTGAAGTGACACACGGGACCGCATGGCAGGTGCCTCATCGCGAGGGCTATCATTAACAGGTGATGGAGGTAATCTTGGCCCGCACTCCTTCCAATTCTATAAATTCGTGTCCCTTTTATCCTCCCAGGTATATCAAGAGCTAACTCGAGGAGCACAAGTTCTCACGGGAGAGGACGAGTTTAAAATTTCGAGAGTTGGATGGAGGGTGAATCTTCCCACTCCTCGAAGAGAAGCAGATCCAGTGGTAGTAGTTCCAGGAGGCTTTCGGACCTCGAAGGGCACTTCAGCGAAAGGGCCCAATCACAACTCGTAAGCCAAGTTTTCCTGCCTTTTTTCCATTCTTTTTTCTTCCTTTCTTTCTGACCAAACCTCCTCCCCATTCCCTGCATGCGTAGAGTGTGATGAAATCACAGATCTCATGGGAGTTGGTAGTGGCAGCATACCGAGGTCTCCCAGATTTTCAAAAGGCCAGGCTAGACGCGATGGGTTTTGGCACCTTTCTTCGGATCGAGCCGATCCAGGTCGACCTGGTCCTGGTCCTGATCCAAACCTTGTGTGAGAGATGGGACCCAGTGAGTCGGGCATTCCTGATGCCCTGGGGGCACATGGTGCCCAGCTTGGAGGATGTGGTCCGGATCACAAGCTTGAAGGTGGAGGGCGAGGCAGTGACCGGGGTCACTTATGCGGATTACCGAGAAGGTGCTCGTAAGCTACTGGGTTTGGACCTAGACGGTCGGAAAAACAGGTCGGTAGCTAGGGCGTCCCTCATGGATGCATTAGGGCTCATCGACACTCGTCGGCGGGACGACGAATCCTCAGAAGAGTTCATGGAAAGAATGGAAATAGGATGCCGTGCCGTGTACTGCACAGATTTCGGCAACTGGGAAAGATGCAACATAGATTTGAGGAGATTTCTCCTCTTCCTTTTGGGGAGATTGGTACTGAGCTCGAAAGGGGACGGTATCCAATGTCACTTCCTGGAGCTGCTGTCAGACCTTGAAAGAGTAGGGTACTGCGCCTGGGGAGCTGCCATGCTGGCGCACTTGTTTGCAGGCCTGTTCCAAGAAGCGGATCGTGAGATGGCTGTGAGTGGTTTTACACCATTCATCCAGGTATTTTTGGTTTTGCTTGTTTTGCATTTTTTTTTTTGCAAGGTACTGATGACCTGCGCCGAGCAGCTGTGGAGCTATTATTACCTCCCCATGGGGAGGGCTCGACATTGGCGACCCGCGATGGTGCCGCTAGCCAGGCGGTGGGAACCCATCATGAGTGCGGCACCCCTAACCTACCAACTGATGGTGCTAAGGCGGGAGCTACAAGAGTTCCCTGCAGCGATGGTAAACTGGAGACCCTACTCAGACATGGTCGATGCCGACCAGCCGTGGGTTCTAGCAAGTCGTGCCCGGTTTGGACGGGAACTGTGGATGCACAGCCTGAATGAAATCGAGCCGCTTCGGCTACGATTGGTTATGAGGACTTTAGGACTGGCTCAGGAATGGGTGGATACGGCTGCGCCACCTCGTGTCGGGAGAAAGACGCGAGGACCGACGACCTATATTGACTGGCGCGTGCGATTCCCCGAACAGTACGAAGACTGGCAACGGGGTGGCACGATTGTAGAATCACAGGCGCGGGATAGCGAGGACTACTTGCGTCTATATAGGACAAAGTACGCAGAGCGGTTCCAACCCCGGGGACTTGTGGAGGTAGGTTTCCCCTTTTTCTCTTTTCTTCTTTCTCCTTTTTTTAGTTTTCTGGTGGAAATGCTGACTTGTATGGCTGCAGGATATCCGTGATACGATGATAGCGACTTTACGAACTCGCTTGGCAGAGATGGTGCAACGGTTGGGCGATGCCCGCGGAGCTACGAGCGCCTTGGTAGGTGTACAGTGCGTTCCTAATTAAAACCCCAGATTCCAGATGTTGGCTGCTAATTCACGCGGTCGTAGCATGCCCAGATTGGCGCGGCTTCCCCAGCGATGGGAGTAGGTGGTGCCTCTTCCAGCTTGTGGATTCCCACCTCAGAACTTGACTTGCTTCATGAGCAACTTGCTCACGCCACGCAGCGTGCTGCGGAGGCAGAAGGGATGCTCTGTATACAGGTAAAAGTTTCAGTGTTGAGCTCTCTTGGTCTACGCCTTATCGCGTATCTGAGATGGTACACTCGGCAGGAAAAGGAGACGGAAGAAGCGCTTGCCCAAGCTGCGCAGAAGGAGGCTAGGATAGCAGAACTGGAGAGGGAACTGCGGCGTCATCCTGATGACGACTCCTCTAGGGATGCCGTGGAACTGAGGATCACTCTCCAGTTGGAGAGGGAAGACCGAGAGAGAGAACGTGCAGAGAAAGAAAGAGACGCAGAGAGAGAAAGAGCCAACAGATTGACTGAAAGGGAGGAACGAAGGGCCATGGAGGCCCAACTATTCGAACTCCGAATCAGTCTTGGTCTTGCTGAACAGTGGCTGAGAGATGGTGAGGAGCGCTACCGAAGAGCACGAGAGCGTGGCTTTCGTGTTGGTAGCTTCTCTGCTGCTTCCGTGGATCAATGCCGGGGTGTGGGAATAGGAAGGGGAGTACAGAGTGGTAGGAGTACCGCTTTTCGTAGTTGGGTAGCGCCTTTGAGAGCGTTTTACCCGGAGAGTAGTGGGACGAGTAATGCAGAGAGAGAGGGCGGAACTTGATGTAATTTTTTTAGTTTTTGGAATAAAATACAAGGTTTGGTTTGTTTATTTTTCACCTTTGCTTCTGTTGCCTGAATCCCTGCACACATCACTGAAATAAACAAATCAGAATTTCTGTTCTGACTTGACCCCTTGCTCAATAAGCAAATGGTCACTGTGACTGTCCTTGATAACTGGTCAAGGGGCCAAGCCTTTATTTAACGAAGGCAAGGGAAAGATGCGGTGATGATAAATGCGACAGGCAAGCACACGAATGCAAGCGGTATTTAAAAAAAAGTGAGATGCTGCACGCAAAATGCAAAATTGATTTGTTTTTCTTTTTTATATTTGGCATTTTTTTGTTTTATCATAAAAAAGATTTTTTTTGTTTGAAAATATGTACATTTCTCTTTTTCCTTTTTTGTTGTTTTTATCATTTCAATTTTTTTGTTGCTAACGCCCGGCAAGCACCCAAATGGCACCTAACCTACGTGAGAACAGGGGTTTCTTACTAACCTCCCAGGTATCCTAAGTGCACATCTAGGTTGATTTGGGTCTCTAGACCCCTTGAATGATGATCCCGCCGGCTAAGACTTACCCTGATGACAATACCGTCATGCCATGCTTAGGCTCCCAGTCGCTTCCGACCACAGGGATTCACCCAAAAGGTGTTTGAGGTAAGAGATTTGCCCGACCCGGGTCTATTTCCTCACAACTCTAGATGGTATATGATGGAACACCCTGGAACCCTAACGACCAACTGCGCGACGCTAACCCGGAATAAGACGCCGTCGCACCCATAGGTGACGCGCTTGCATTGGCCTAAGCCCGAGGTTAAACAAGAAGACATCAAGGTGGTAAATAGGGGTCTTGACCAGCCAGAAACACGGAGACTCCTTCGCAGCGATAGCTTTTGCTTTTCAAAGTAGGCAACCAAATGTGTATATTAAAATAAGGTCGCAGACCCTGGGCAGTTTTCACCCTTCAGAAACTCCATCGAACCTTCATCTTTAGAGGGAGAAGGAAGAGTGTAGGGGATAAACCTCCTGAGAGGACCGGCAAAGCCGTTAACCCGGCGAGAGAATAAGGGCCCATTAACTCTTTCCTTTCTGACAAATTCGGACCAAATCTCGAGCATTTACATTCCACGGCCCCTTTTGTGGATTCAGACTTTTGCTTTGAGGGGTTCCGTTTATCGCAACAGGCACGGTCACGATCAGGCTTTTCTCTTGATTTTGATTTTGTATTTCTTTTTGTGAGGGAGATAAAGTCATTTGACGTTTGTGGGCTCCCTTTTCGTATGCCTGCGGGGACACTGCCCTCTTCTCGTGCTCTGATCGATGCTCGAGGAAATGGATCCTACTCTTGCCTTTGGGGTTTGAGTTTCGGTTTCTCATGCTCAGCGTTTTAAGGGTGCCGACTGTCTCGTTTGGTCGAAGAGAAAAGAATAAAGATTACAGCTTCCGGAGATCTTTTGGGTGGGGCCCCACCGTAGGTGATGCTACCGACTTTTTTTCAATAAAATACATAAGTGAGCACATGTTAGCTTCCTTCGAGCGAGCATAGGCCGACGTGGCCGGACATGGATCTCCACGGTTCTGGCAAACCAAGACCTGGTGCCTACCAAGCCTTAATGGGCCCTATCCTAACATGAAGGTTAGATGCAGGGACTTAACTACATGGTGACTGCCAGGCATCGACATTTTGAATTTTCCATATTTTTAGTGGTTTCGGTATTTATTTGTTTATGATGTTTTTTATCTTTTCATCATTTTTTTTGTTTGTTTTGTTCTAAGGGTAGTATTTCTTAAGATAAAGCCCATTCCAAGGGTGGGATAACTCGGTCCCTTCGGCGTTGATTGGCTTGTAGGCGTTGCCAGGGTACACGGCTTGAATTACAAATGGTCCTTCCCAATTGGGTTGGAGCTTAGAACGCGGCCCTCCAGGTTTGACAAAAATTCTTTTTACGACCATCTCACCGACTTTGAATTTTCTCTTAACGACTTTCTTTTGGTAAAAGCGAGCGAGTCTATTTTGATACACACGCGCGTGTTCGGCAGCGGCCAGCCGCTTCTCATCCAAGAGTTCCAACTGGGAGAGGAGTGAATTACGACGATCGTCGAGGGGAAATTCCTCGTCCAATTGTACCCTGAGAGAAGGGATCAGAGTCTCGTACGGGACTACCACTTCCATACCATAAGTAAGGGCAAATGGAGTCTGCCCGGTGGGGGTACGGATTGAACTGCGATAGGCCCATAGGGCTTCGATAAGTTTTTCTGGCCACTCTGAAAACTTACTAGACTCGCAGGTTTTTTTGAAGATTTTGAGCAATGTTTTATTGGTGGCCTCCGCTTGGCCGTTACCTTGTGGGTAATAAGGCGATGAATGATGCAATGCAATTGCGTACATTTTGCAGAGGTCCTGTAGGTCCTGAGAAATGAACTGTGGCCCATTGTCAGTGACGATCGTGCTTGGGACGCCGAATCTGGCGAGGATGTTCTTCATGATGAATTTGCAGACTGTTGACGCCTTGATTTCTGCGTAAGCTTCGGCTTCGGCCCATTTGGTGAAGTATTCCGTCGCAGTAAGGATGAAAGATTTCTGCTTGGTGAGGGAATTGGGATCACCTAGGGGACCAATGATGTCGAATGCCCACATGGAGAAAGGCCATGGGGAGGATATTGGATGAAGTGAGGAAGATGGTGAATGGATTTTATCGGCGTGAAGTTGACACTTGACAGACCTACGGACATAGACAGCACAATCCTCTTCCATAGTGGGCCAATAAAAGCCTTGCCGAATGATCTTCTTGGCGAGCATCTGACTATTCACGTGGCCACCGCACACACCCGAGTGCGTCTCCTCCACACATTTCCAAACCTCATCGTCACCAAGACATCTTAACAGAATACCAGTAAGGCTCCTTCCATTGAGTAGACCTCCAACCAATGTATATTTCTGAGCCACCCTTCTTATGGCTTTCTTGTCCTCTGTGGTGGCCCCTTCAGGATAAGACTGATCTTGGCAGTATTTGACGATTTCATAGAACCATGGTTTCTCTTCATCAGCCAGTTCTTCTTCGGCCTCTGCCAACATGATCTCCCTCTTCTCAAGGATATCTTCCTGCATGATTTTTCTTGCTATCCTGTCTTTGATGTTTACGTAGGAAGCATCATCGATTGCAGGGGCGTGAAGTTTGTAGATGGAAATGGACTTAAATCATATTCCTAGAGGGAACCTTATGGATGATGCCAACGAGGCGAGGGCATCGGCGAGAATATTCTGATGACGAGGGACATGAACAAAGATCAGTTTGGCGAACAGTTTGGCAAAGGCAGCAGTGAGTTCTTGGTATGGCTTGAGTTTGGGATCGCGAGTGCGATATTTAGTGAGCACCTGGCGAAGGATGAGTTGACTATCACCTACGACTCGCAACTCAGTGATACGAAAAGAATGAGCGAGTTCTAGGCCAGCTAGAAGAGCTTCATATTCGGCTATATTGTTGGTAACTAGAAATTTGAGCTGGTATGCCAATGGGAATGTGAGGCCTTCAGGCGACAGGAGGGCGACGCCGATTCCTCTCCCTTGAGAATTCAGAGCTCCATCAAAATATAGCGTCCACATTGGCTCCTCTGATTGGTTGACGGACATTAGTTCCTCATCTGGAAACTCTGATTGGACGGGATCGAACTTGGGAAGAGGATGGTGAGCGAGATGCTCGGCTATGGCATAGCCTTTAATCACCTTTTGCTGGATGTAGGTGATGTCGAACTGAGAGAGAAAATTTTGCCAGCGTGCTAGCCTATCCGTAAGGACGGATTTCTCCAGAGGGAATTTGATAGGATTCATTCGAGCAATCAAGTGGACCTCATGAGCCAAGAAGTAGTGCTTCAATTTCTGCACTACCCAAACGAGGGCAGCACAGGTTTTCTCCATGACGGTGTACTTCTGCTCACAGGGATTGAGAAGCTTGGACAAGTAATAGGTTGCCTGTTCCTTGCCTTCTTCATCAGCTTGTGCGAGGACGGCTCCCACGGAGTCATCCAAGACTGAGACGTAAAGGATCAGAGGTTTTTCTGGTTTGGGTGGAATGAGAACGGGTGGACTGGCCAGATATTCCTTCAACCCTTCAAAAGCTTTCTGACATTTAGAATTCCAGTGGAATTCTACTCCTGGCTTGGTCAGCTCGTAGAGAGGTCTACACCTTTGTGAATGTTGGGACACAAATCGACGAATAAACTGCAACCTCCCGATTAAACCTCAGACTTCCCTCAAATTCTTGGGAGGCGGCATATCCCTGATGGCCTTAGCTTTGTCGGGATCTATCTCGATCCCTCTTTTACTCACAATGAACCCTAGCAATTTACCCGACGACACACCAAACACACACTTTTTCTGGTTCATTTTCAATTGGAACTCCCTTGACCTCTGCAAGATCTTAGCCAAAACTTCTGGATGTTCCATCCTGGTCCTTGATTTTACCAATAAGTCATCCACATACACTTTCATATATATGTGCATCATGTCATGAAATATGGCCATCATCGCTCTTTGGTAAGTAGCTCCAGCATTCTTTAATCCGAACGGCATGACCACGTAACAATATGTTCCCCAAGGGGTAGTGAATGACGTCTTCTCCTGATCCTCTTCTGCCAAACGAATTTGATTGTATCCTGAAAATCCATCCATGAATGAGAGGGTTTCATATCCTGCAGTGTTATCGATCAACAAATCAATGTGAGGCAAGGGAAAATCATCCTTTGGACACGCGCGGTTAAGGTCCTGGAAGTCGATGCAAATCCTGACTTTCCCATCTTTCTTCATAACCGGGACAATGTTCATCACCCATTGAGGATAAAGGACGACTCTAATGAACCTGGCTTTGTGGAGCTTATCGACCTCTTCTTTCATTTTCAAAGCTATCTGAGGGTGGAAACGCCTTAACCTTTGTTTTACCGAGACGGACCCTGGTTTTAAGGTTAAACGGTGTTCGACCAGGGTTGAATCTAGACCCGGCACATCCTCGTAGCTCCATGCAAACGTGTCCTTATATTCCTTGAGAACCTCAATTAACGCCTTTTCTTCAGAGGGTGGTAGGTTGTCACTTATGAGGATGATCCTAGGGTCTTCCTCAGTTCCCAAGTTGACTTCTTTGGTGGATTCTTCTACGGCGGTTGACGGTTCGTTGAATCTCCTCATTCCACTAGCATATGCGCCCGCCGCATCCTCATATTGATGGGGACATCAACGACAACCCGCTCACATTATGTTTGCATTTACGTCCTTTCATATTTGTATGTATACCATTGTGTTATATGGGTACGCAATTGTAAGTCTTAGTGGGTTTATATATAAAATTCCAGTAGGCCCAAGCCAGGGGGCCCTCACCCCTTTCCCATTGGTCCACCTAGACCATGTGGGGCTGGTCAACCAGCCTAGGTGGCCTTCTAGATGAGTGGACTAGTCATATGCCACATGGTAGACAAGTGGCTCATTTTGTCCAAGGTAGGCCACCTACCAAGTCAAAATTCCATTCACCCATTAAGCTATTCAATAGGTCGCCCCCCCCCCCCTTTAATATTTAATATTTTTTTGTGTGTTTGTGGCATGCAATCCCAGCCCTTCAATCCTCTTCCCTAGATCTAAGGGTCCACATTGCATTTGATGTAAGTCATATATAATGTTGTATTTTCATGAGAAAATCAATGAAAATCAGAATTTTGTTGAATGCCTTGAGTGAATTTCGACCTCCTCCCTCTCTCCCTCCGGTTTCTTCATCCCAAACTCCATTTCTAGAGTGTTTCTATCTCCCTTCATCTCCTCTCAACCTCCGGTGATCGTCTGTGCCGCCGCCGCCGCCGTTCGTGCCGCCTTCGAGCCGCCACGGGATCATCTTCAGTTTTCTGTCCTGCTGGACAGAGGTGTAGTTCGTGAATTCCTGAAGCCAGCCACGAGCTCATATCGATTTGAAATTTTGAGGGTTGGTTCCTATCTTCTAGCCCATTCTCCACAAAAAAAATCCAGGTTCAAAAGCCACCGTTTCAAATCTTTACCATTTCGTTCAACTCTCAATCTCAGATCTGTTCTGTCACTATCTATAGTGATAGTAGCCCTGAGTTTCATGTCTTAGGTCCACTTTTGGATTTATTTTGGTTCGCCCAATTTTACTGGAGGTTACACCCATCCACCCCTTCATCCACGATTTTTCTCAATTTTTGGTTCGTCCATTTCATATTTTCTAAAAATCGTTCTCAGTCCCAGCTACAGTTCTATCCCCCTGATCCTAGATCCGACCTTCGTCCACTTAACAAATCTCAGAAAATCATAGATACATCCAAACGGGTCCAAACCAATTTTGCTATCTTCCCTGCTCAAATTACAACAACTTTGCTAAAGAACACAACCCCTGATTCGAACGTCTCCCTCACGGTCAAAGGCAATCAATAGGGAAGTTCTCTGCTGACCTGTGATTTCAGGAACTGTACAACAGGAGATTAAAAATTCCATAAGTCAAAATCCGAGCAGATCCAGGCCCGATCTTTAGGCCTAGGTTGAAGAACTTCAAGCTAGCTTTTCAATGGCGCTAGTCTCGTGTCGATCCGACGTCAGGGCTGATCGCAGCGTCCATTCTCGCCGGAGCGCGTGCTGCAAAACAGCAACCACCAGTCCGTGGACAGCAAACCCGACGGGTGCCGATCGGAACCGCCCGACCCCCGGGCGACGTTCCGGTGTGCCTCCAGCCCAGGGAACACTTCCCTAAGTGTCCACACTACAGCGGCGCCACCGGGTCCCACACGGCCCCTCCAGACAGCACGTGGGCCCCACGGTCGTGATCACGCGTGTAGCCGAATCAACACACGAAGCTGCCCGTCATCTCGAATTCGGCCCTCCCGGGCCCATTGTCTCGCCCTTTACCTCCCTGCGTGGAGTGGGCATATTTCCATTGCTGTAATATTCATGTATTAACTGTCTCGGGAGCACGAGTTCGGCCGGGCCCGTCGTCCCCACGCCGAGCGCGTGGAGGTATCGCATTCGCTCCCTTACTTGGCATTTTGCTTAATTTTCATATATACTTGCTTATGCCACTGCTAGAGAGCATGATAGGGTAATTAGCTCACTTTCTATTTATATCACCGCTGCTGCGAGAGAGAGCGTTACCGTCCCGTGACCCGATCCGGGCACAAGTGAGAGCCGACCACCCTAGCTCACAACCGGTTTCTCAACCGCGCACATCCAACGCTTCCCTCGTTAAGGGACGATCGCGAGCTTGTCGTGTCCGTGGTCCCGTCACGCATCAATTTGGTATCAAAGCGAGTTGAGTCTAGGGTGTCAAAAAAAAGAAAAGAAAAAAAGTGTCATTTACGTCTAGTCATTAGTCGGTCTAAGTCGTGTTTAGGGTCATCATTGTTTTAAAACAAACAAAAAAGTATCTTTTCGCATTTGCATCCCTTTACTCGGTATATCAAAAGGTGTTGTCCGAACGTTAGGCTATGCCTATCGGGAAGACCGCACACTTGCGCGAGTGATCTTCGGATCAATTAACTCCGCCACGTGCCGAGTTTTGGTTACATCTAGGTGCATCATATTAGTGTGTGTTTGCCTTAGTCGGCGTCGTCTAGTCGGTGTGTTTGCATGCCCACTCGTCGAGGTACTCAATACTCACCCCCACCACCACCAATGGCGGAATCCCGAGTCTATAGTTCCGATGAGGTGGCCACTATGTTCCGAACACTTATGGGAAAAATGGATGGGTTGAGTGAGCGCATGGATGAGTTAAGCACTCGAGTGGATAGGATGGAAGAAGCGAGTACTCGAGTGAATGGCCTAGGCACCCGCCTAGAAGAGAGGATGAAAGTTGTAGAGGATAGGGCCGCTGGGTCGAACCAGTCCGTTCAAGGATTGGTCGGGAGAGTCACCGCACTAGAGAAAGGACCAGCCGAGACACACCCGATTGTCCCAGTCCAGGCACCCGCCCCACCTACACAAGGTCAACCGGAGCCGGTTCATCAACCCGCGACTCCAAGGGTTCAAGGGGTAGCTACTAGGAGGCACGAAGTCCCCGAGGTGCATGACTACGAGTCCGATAATGAGCATCGGGGACATTGTCGTGATTATCGCCATACACGGCGTACCCACGACCAAGATATGGATGAACGGGCCATTCGGACCGTTCGCGCCGACCCTCCCACCTTTGACGGGTCCTTGGACCCAAAGGTCTACCTTGATTGGGAGGCTGGTATGGACCGATATTTCGAGTGGTTCGAGATGTCGGACCAATGAAAAGTCAAGTATGCCAGGATGAAACTTTTAGGCCAAGCCCAAACCTATTGGAGAAACATGGAGAACCTATTATTTCATCGTCAAGAACCCTCGATCGATACATGGACCGATATGAGGGAGAAGCTTAGGAAGAAGTACCTCCCTACCTCCTACCGCCAGCGTCTTATAGAGAGGTGGAAAAGTCTCACCCAAGGAGACCGGTCCGTCTCTGATTACATCGCCGAATTTGATGAATACTACTTACGATGTGATGCCACGGAGGAGGATTCCCTTACCGTCTCATGGTTCCGGCGTGGTCTACGCCCACACCTACGGTATGAGCTTCTCCGCCGCAAGGTGGACAAGCTGGAGGATGCATACCAAGTTACTCTCGAGATGGAGCAATTCGAGGGTGAGTTCGAGTCTATTCCCCGGTGGAGCCCCGCTCCTCCCCGTAGTGACTCCCGTGGCTCCTTAGGTTCATACCCGAGGGGACCCATGACTCATCCACAGGAGCCCGCCCGTCAGGAGCACTTTGCTCCTAGACCGCGACCTCCCCCACCACGGGATCTACCTCCACCCCATCCACCGGCACCCGTTGCCCGTCCCCCGGCTCCTATAACCCGTCCTCTGGCACCGGCACCCCCTCCACTATTGTCCAAGGCACCTACACCTCCCCCATTGCTGCCTACACCCCCTACCCGACGGGATGATAAGGGTAAGGCCCCTCTTTTCGGGGAGAGTAGTCGATCGCGAGTGCAGTGTTTCCACTGTCATGGATTTGGCCACATTGCCAGCGAGTGTCCCGCTCGCGCCACCCTAGCCTTAGGTGTTGGAGGATCCGTACCTCCCGAGCCTGAGTGTGTTGATTACGAGGCCGATGAGGCACTAGCCGAGGAGTACTATGCCTTGGGAGGGGAAGAGTGGGAGAGCTCTCCCGCCGCTCAGGATGCAGCCACCTAGTGGGCTTGATGCTACCACCTTCGTCTAGAGTCGTGCATGAGTCGGTGTATTTTCCTTGTGTGGTTTGTTTGTGTGGTGTGTTTTGAGTCGATTGTTTGTGTGGTTTGCATACGTGTGTTAGTGCATGGTGAGTCTGCATGTGTCGTGTGTAAGCTCGTTGTCGTTCTCTTATGAGTAAGAGGTGATTGGACTCACCCGATGAGTATGGGACCGGTTCTACATCTATACCCGGATCAGTCACCTATAGGGACTCAGCGGTGATTCCTAGTAAGTCTTCGAGCCGCTTCCTTTCCTTTTGAGAGTGCCCCTTCGGAGTGACCACCTTTAGCCCATAGCAGTTCGCATATCGAGTATATATGGAATGAGCAGGTGACGATCGCTTGGAGTGGAGCATACCCGCGCTACTTGGCACGGTGACGGATCCGTCGGAGTACCGGAGCAGCCATACCCTTACTTGACGGGGTCGAGTTCCTCCCACCCGGGGAGAATTGATGGGGACATCAACGACAACCCGCTCACATTATGTTTGCATTTACGTCCTTTCATATTTGTATGTATACCCTTGTGTTATATGGGTATGCAATTGTAAGTCTTAGTGGGTTTATATGTAAAATTCCAGTAGGCCCAAGCCAGGGGGCCCTCACCCCTTTCCCATTGGTCCACCTAGACCATGTGGGGCTGGTCAACCAGCCTAGGTGGCCTTCTAGATGAGTGGACTAGTCATATGCCACATGGTAGACAAGTGGCTCATTTTGTCCAAGATAGGCCACCTACCAAGTCAAAATTCCATTCACCCATTAAGCTAGTCAATAGGCCGCCCCCCCCCTTTAATATTTAATGTTTTTTTTGTGTGTTTGTGGCATGCAATCCCATCCCTTCAATCCTCTTCCCTAGATCTAAGGGTCCACATTGCATTTGATGTAAGTCATATATAATGTTGTATTTTCATGAGAAAATCAATGAAAATCAGAATTTTGTTGAATGCCTTGAGTGAATTTCGACCTCCTCCCTCTCTCCCTCTGGTTTCTTCATCCCAAACTCCATTTCTAGAGTGTTTCTATCTCCCTTCATCTCCTCTCAACCTCCGGTGATCGTCTGTGCCGCCGCCGCCGCCGTTCGTGCCGCCTTCGAGCCGCCACGGGATCATCTTCAGTTTTCTGTCCTGCTGGATAGAGGTGTAGTTCATGAATTCCTGAAGCCAGCCACGAACTCAGATCGATTTGAAATTTTGAGGGTTGGTTCCTATCTTCTAGCCCATTCTCCACAAAAAAATCCAGGTTCAAAAGCCACCGTTTCATATCTTTACCATTTCGTTCAACTCTCAATCTCAGATCTATTCTGTCACTGTCTACAGTGATAGTAGCCCTCATGTCTTAGGTCCACTTTTGGATTTATTTTGGTTCGCCCAATTTTACTGGAGGTTACACCCATCCACCCCTTCATTCACGATTTTTCTCAATTTTTGGTTCGTCCATTTCATATTTTATAAAAATCGTTCTTAGTCCCAGCTACAGTTATGTCCCCCTGATCCTAGATCCGACCTTCGTCCACTTAACAAATCTCAGAAAATCATAGATACATCCAAACGGGTCCAAACGAATTTTGCTGTCTTCCCTGCTCAAATTACAACAACTTTTCTAAAGAACACAACCCCTGATTCAAACGTCTCCCTCGCGGTCAAAGGCAATCAACAGGGAAGTTCTCTGCTGACCTGTGATTTCAGGAACTGTACAATAGGAGATTAAAAATTCCATAAGTCAAGATCCGAGCAGATCCAGGCCAGATCTTTAGGCCTAGGTTGAAGAACTTCAAGCTAGCTTTCCAACGGCGCTAGTCTCCTGTCGATCCGACGTCGGGGCTGATCGCAGCGTCCATTCTCGCCGGAGCGCGCGCTGCAAAACAGCAACCACCAGTCCGTGGACAGCAAACCCGACGGGTGCCGATCGGAACCGACCGACCCCCGGGCGACGTTTCGGTGTGCCGCCAGCCCAGGGAACACTTCCCTAAGTGTCCACACTACAGCAGCGCCACCGGGTCCCACACGGCCCCTCCAGACAGCACGTGGGCCCCACGGTCGTGATCACGCGTGTAGCCGAATCAACACACGAAGCTGCCCGTCATCCCGAATTCAGCCCTCCCGGGCCCATTGTGTCACCCTTTACCTCCCTGCGTGGAGTGGGCATATTTCCATTGCTGTAATATTCATGTATTAACTGTCCCGGGAGCACGAATTCGGCCGGGCCCGTCGTCCCCACGCCGAGCGCGTGGAGGTATCGCATTCGCTCCCTTGGCATTTTGCTTAATTTTCATATATACTTGCTTATGCCACTGCTAGAGAGCATGATAGGGTAATTAGTTCGCTTTCTATTTATATCACCGCTGCTGCGAGAGAGAGCGTTACCGTCCCGTGACCCGATCCGGGCACAAGTGAGAGCCGACCACCCTAGCTCACAGCCGGTTTCTCAACCGCGCACATCCGACGCTTCCCTCGTTAAGGGACGATCGCGAGCTTGTCGTGTCCGTGGTCCCGTCCCGCATCACATATTCTTCACCCTCATCTTCAGTGGGACATTCTTCATCCGTGATCTCGTAGACTCCATACCCTTCATCAAATGCACAGTCGCCCTCACATTCTATTTCCGGTAGCCGGATGGGATTTTCTAACAATTGGGGGATGGCAAGAAGGGCCTGACACCTGGCGGCTAAATCCAGAAGGAATCGACGAGGGATCTGCCTACCCTTGGATTTCTTCCTAGGTACGACCCTTGGCCTATCATTCCTAGATTGACTTACAATATTTACATAAGAAGAGGAAGACGAAGAGGATGGTGTAGAATGTACAGGAGAAGACCCCCAGAGGAGGGGTAGAAAAGGTCGCTCAGCGGACCTTGGACGGGTGGTCCGCAGGGCGGTACGCACCCGTGGGAGATGTAGGAGGTTTCCTCAACGAAGATGTGTTGTTGGGGAGTTTGAAAATTGATGTTTTTTTTTCATTTTCTTTTTTAATGACAAAGCAGTGAAAAGAGATTGGAGGAGAGAGAAAAGTGGTTATGGCTAGAGGATTGTGAGGCTCATAGAGCAGATCATGGTTGAAGACCTAGCGCGGGTTGAAAAGCCCGCGCAGGTATGTAAGCAAAGAAGGGGACCTGGGAAGATCATCAGACAATTGTCTGGCCCAGGAAGATGATATCAACAAAGGCTGAGACGAGTGGATGGAGAAGATGGCGGCTAATGAGCCGTCGACGGTAATGTTGAGGACGGATGAAGATCCGTCGATGACAGGGTCCTTCTGGCGAGGACGACGATAGTTTGGAACCTTGGCAAGAGTGGTAATATTCTCTGGTATTCCGGAGATCAATGGTGGTCCTTCAAGCTGCGGAGACGAGAACATCCTTTCCAGTGCAACGGAAATGTCCCGTATGTCGAACCATTTGTGCCACTCGCATTCCGGATCTTTGATCTTGCCTCTTTTGGTGATCCTCGGACATTTTTCAGCCAAATATACAGCATGTGATCTCCCATATGCTTCTCGTGGGTAATCTCCCATCTGAACAACATGCCCTCTGTTGAAGTGGTTTGATAGAGTCCATGTGAGGGGCTTCCAATCCGCCCTGAACGGTCCTTTGAAGCCTAGGCCAAACCTGCGGTTCGGCCTAATTTCCTTTGGCGGTTTGAGCCTACCCTGTAACTGTGTGCCCAGACCTTTACCCTGTTGGTAGCCGATGTTCCTCATAATCTCCCACCCTTTGGAGTGAAAAGGGAGATATGATGTTGCAGTTGCTCTGACCGGCTCCTTTGGTGCTAGTGGAACTTGAGATGAATCACGTACGTCCAGTAGTGACAATATGGGCCGATGAGACGGCCAAACAGAGGGCAGAGAGGTGTTGATAGCATCCACTGTGTGAAGGACAGGTGTACTGACCACTTTAATAATCCTCCCATTGTAAGGAAACTTCAGGCACTGATGGTTGGTGGAAGGCACAGCGTCCATGGCTTCAATGTAAGGGCGACCCAGTATAGCCTTGAATGTGGGGTCCATGTCGAGGACATGGAATTCCGTGGGAATTGACATGGGGACTAGTTCTACCTTTAGAATAATCATCCCCTGCGGCGGCCTTTTGCTATTGTCATAAGCCGTGACCGTGATCGAGGAAGGTCTTATTTGTTCCTCATCGACCCCACACAACTGAAGGGTGTCCATGGAGATCACATTTATGGACGCACCCGTATCCACAAGACACGGGTTTATGGATACCCCATTATTTTTTATTGAAATGCATAATGCATATTTCTGAGCTTCCTTGGGAGCGAGCTCGTAGTTGTGGAACATGATGGCCAGTTGTATGTCTGTTGGGGTCAGGACGGTCGAAATCTTCTCCACGGGGAGGTCCTCATTAACCATGACTTTTTGAAGGTATTCCATCAAGGCCGCCTGGTGGGATGTGGATCTTTGAAGTAGCTCCAGGATGGAGATCCGAGCAGGTGTCTTGTCCAAGTGTTTCAATAGATCATACTGTGTTCCAGGGATAGCTCTTTCTGGTTGTTCTCCATCATCCTTCTCTGGCTGAGATTGCTCAGGATTCTGACTGTTGTGGGGGAAAACCCTATGGAAAATCCTTCCACTCCGGAGCACCATTGCCTGCGGCTTTTGTACCTCTGTGGGGGTAGCAGTGGGTTTTAACAGGGATTTGAGGGGTAGCGGTGGACGAATGGTTGATGAAGTAGGGGTGACGACGGGAGCAGGGATTCTGATGAGGGGTTTGTTAGGTGGAGGCATGGCGGTAGAGGGGATATTACGCGGATTATGAAGGATAAGGGGTCTGGAAGGTGGAGGTGGAGACGAAGTAGAAGTGGGTAGGGCTTGAAGCGGGCAATGATTTTGAGGTGGGTGATGGGTAATGAGTGGTTTTGAAGGCATTAGTGGTGATACGGTGGAGAAAGACGGGGTTATGTATGGTTGACGGATGATAAGGGGTTTAGAAGGCGTAGGGGTAAATGTGGTAGAGGTGGATGGTAAAGTGGGGGAGTGGGAGAAGATGAGAGGGTGTGAAGGCGTAGTGGAGAGTGTCGGTTGATAGGAGATCGGGGTGCGGATGAGAGGGCGTAATGGTAATGGAAATGGTGAAGGTGATACTGACGTGGGTTGATGAGAGAGAGGTGCTACCCGGGCAAGGCAAGGGTGTTGCGTGATGATAGGATTGGCGGTAGAAAGAATGGAGGTACTTTCCTAGTGCCACACCTGCTCTCTCCTGACTTCCGGGAAGGAGGAGATGGGGTTAACCTGATGATTGGGCTGTTGGTGCTCCGGTAATGGATTCTGGATTATGCCCATGTCGGGCTGTTGTTGTGGGGCCTGCTGAGGCTGTTGTTGTTGTTGTGGTTGCTACTGCTGCTGCTGTTGTAACTGCTGCTGTGGCCTATGAGGAGGTCTCCTAGCCTTAAGAGTGGTGACGTATCGTCTCATTTCATCCCAATCTATTTGATGTTCATCATTCATGTCGTGGATGTAATCTGTGAAATGGTAACAGTAATCTACTGTGTGTCCTGGCTGCCTGTGGTAGACGCAGTATTTGGAGGTATCAACATTTGGGGGCCACACGGGCCTTTCTCTGGGTAGGGCGAGTTGGTTTGATGCCATGAGGGCATTAAAAATGTCTGCTAAGGTTTCTGGCAATGGTGGATAGTAGGCTCTCTTGGGACCGAGCGGCCTCCTTTGTTGCTGTTGGGGACCATAGTTCCCCGGGGGTGGAACTTGGTTGTACTGAAGCGGTGGTTGTTGTTGCTGAGGTTGTGGTTGTTGTTGCTGGGGTTGACGTAATGGAGGTATATTATCCTGGGGTGGATTATTTTGGGGTGGAGGACGAAGAGGGAAAGGACCTGGTTGGAGGGGAAGTCGGGGCATTTGTGGAGGCCTTGGGTTGACTGCATAATTGGCATTGTTGACCGCAGCCCACTTGCTCATTTGTCACGACCCCTTCTGTGGCTCCGCCCGGGACACCAGCGCCTATCTTTATGACCACTTTGGGCTTCGGTGACTCAAACATGTTCATAATGGGGGAGTCTTTTAACTGGGTTTGGATGTACCGGGCCCTTTCATAGAGTTCCTCCATTGTAGTAAGTTTATTCATGGCCAGGACGTGTCTGAACTGTGGGGTTGCATTAGACACAATCATCTTCACTTGTTCGGGCTCGGAGAGGGTATCCCTTATTCTTTCCGCCAGAGACCTCCATCTATCAGCATAGCGGACAAAATCCTCGTCGGGCTTCATCTTTTCGGCCACTAGGTCGGTAATGGAGAGTGAGGGACCGACCCTATCCCTATATTTCTGCAAGAACCTTCTCTGGACTATTTCAAAATTCTCGGCCTCGCGGGGCTCCAAGAATAGAACCACTCTAGCGCGGAACCATCCAATGATCTCCGAAAGAGGTATGCCAGGGACCTCTGATCGTTTTGCCAATAGGAGGATTCATACATGAAATCCTTGAGGTGAATGAAGGGGTTGCCGGTACCATTGTATCTGCGGTACGTGGGCATTTCGGAGGGAGGAAGATGAATGACGGGAAGGATTGGCAAAGCAACCTCCGGGGTGGCTTTCACGTCCACCATCCTTCTCAGATTTTAAAACTGCTCGTCCATGCGATTGAACCTATTGAGGAGCGATTGGGCGAGCTCCTCTGGAGGTGAAGGTGGCACTTGCCACTGGGGGAGAAACTGTCTCCCGGAGACTTGAGGGGGGAACCCGGAATGAGAGGGAGCTGTCGGACCGCCGACAGTTGGCCCTGGCTGAAGCGGTGTGTGGGGAACAACGGGAGTTTGAGATTGTGACGGGAACTGGAATGAGGGTGGTTGTTGGCTCGCTTGTCCTTGAAGCGAGGGAGGCTGGATGGCCTGCGCCAATGAAGGAGATGGAATGGCCTGCACGGACTCTTGGAGAGGTGCGATGGCCGGAGTTGATTCCTGGGGCGTGGGGGAAACAGATTTCCCCTTCAGAATGGCCTGGAAGGCCCGGAGCTGTTCAGAGGTAAGCTCCGTGTTGGCGAGGACGCCCAGTAAGGAAGAGATATCCTGTGGCGGGGACGTGTCCCCGGCAATAACCTGCACCTCATGCGAGGGCTCATGAGAGGGACCCGAGTCCATAGCATAGACTCGCGGGTCGGCTGACAAACCACGACTAGGGTGGTTCTCCTCAAAAGACTCGTGAGCCATGCTCACAGTTTTCCCAGAACGTAAAAACATACACTAGCAAGCAGGTAGCAGAGATTATCAAACAAGTGGATGCCTTTACGCCTTTTTTGTGTTTTGATTTTGATGATTTTTTTTGTGTTTTTAGCGAGATCCGAAGTTCACACAAAATAGGGACCCTAGTTTATTTTTGTTTCACCGCCGTGTCAGCTAGGGTCTCTCGTCTCACCACGAATGAAATGACTAACTCCGGGGAACTTTAATGGTACAACCAGCCCAATGAACGAAGAGGAGATTCTTCGATGTCGGGGACTTACGGAGGTCCCAGTGTAGGGGATTCTAGTCCGTTGAGAGGAATTCCCAAACAGAGAGTCCTTCCTTCACCGGGAAAGGGTGATCCTCAAAAAAATGAAAAAAAGGATAGAAAAGAGGGATGGATGCATGCAATGAAATGCTAACAGAGATATGGAGTGGGAAAACAACAGAAATAACGGACATATAATAAACAAACAACCAATCACAACTGACAGTGCTGCCGTGAGCACAACGGGGGCGCGCGCGGGCGCCAAGGTGGAGAGGCACGGGTGGTGCCGAACTTGCAAGGGTAGCCGAAAGGAAGCAGTAGAGGTCCCACCGTGATCGCCAATCTGTGAGCAACGTCACGCGGTTCGGGGAGCGGAGAAGACGCGGAGCGCGCGGGCTCCTCTTTTGTTTACTGCAACATAGAAATAAGAGAAAAGAGAAGGGGCCACCACGGGAGATTGCTCCGGCGGGGCGAGCGGGACAAATGTAATATAGCAAGATATGGGGGTTAAACGGCCATAGCGGGAAGTGACTCGCCGCGACCTCGGGGGGACGGGAATGGTGGAGAAATTAAATAGCAAGAATTGAAACGGCCATTGGGGTAGTGACTCGCCGCGGCCTCGAGAATATGAGCAGATAAGAATATAACAAAATATAAGGAGAATATAAAGAGCGGAAATTTAAACGGCCATTGGGGAAGTGACTCGCCGCGGCCTCGAGAATATGAATAGATAAGAATATAACAGAATATAAAGAGAATATAAGAGCGGAAATTTAAACGGCCATTGGGGAAGTGACTCGCCGCGGCCTCGAGAATATGAATAGATAAGGATATAACATATAAGAACGGGAATTTAAACGGCCATTGGGGAAGTGACTCGCCGCGGCCTCGAGAACATGAATAGATAAGAATATAACATATAAGAACGGGAATTTAAACGGCCATTGGGGAAGTGACTCGCCGCGGCCTCGAGAACAAGATGTGATCGCCAGGGGCCAAAAGACCCCAAAATAAAGAAAGTGATCGCGCCTACCTCAAGAGCGGGAGATGGCGGGTTGCTTCTTCCTCCCCCTTCGGCCGGCCGACGGAGAGGGCTTTCCTTAGTTACCCTTGCAAAACAGTAGACAATAAACGAACAGAATTAGAAAATGGCAGTGTAGTAACAATTCCTTGCAATAAAAGTAACGAGATCGTGACCTGACACACACCTGGTTGGTGTGGTTTTAAACCCCTCTCGGACTCGAGTAGGAGGAAAGTGACATGATTGATGCAAGAAGTATATAAGAAGAGGCGCCCTTATGAAGGGGGATAGAGGATGCGAGACGATGAATGCAAAAGAACTACGAAGAAAAGGAAAGGATTGGCTTATTGGATGTGCCGATGGTGAAATTCGGTGGAGCTCCGGCAGCGTAGGGACGACGTGGAAGCGCGGTGGATGAAGACGACCTTCCTCTCACGAGCGTGGGCACCCGAGAAGTCAGCAGAACCTCCACCTACAAAAGACCCCACGGGTTAGAAATGACTCCGGTAGCCTCTGGGCTCCGGCAGCCTATCGGATCTCTTAGAAGCTCTCCCAGAACTGAGGGGGTGGGCCTCTATTTATAGGGCTCCGGAGGGTGGAGGCGTCCAGGACCCTGGACACCTCCATTAGGGCCGAACTAATATTTTATTCTATTTTTATTCATTTTTCCAAATATTTTAATGGAGGCGTCCAGGGTCCCGGACGCCTCCAACAGGTCCACCGAACACCACCGACGGCCGCACGCGGTTTGGCATAACGCGTGGTTTTGTGAGCGGCACCTCGTGATTCAGAAATGGGCGCGTCCAGCTGGCTGGACGTCTCCACAATTTGGATTCTTTCACACACGACAAACCGTCGTTCGGTGGGCGGCGCCCGTGAGGGAGTTGATGGAGGCGTCCAGGGTCCTGGACGCCTCCATTAAAATATATTTTATATTTTTGTTTTGTTTTTTATGCCAAAACTGGCATTTTATATTTTTTATATTTGTTTTTATGGAGGCGTCCAGGCCCCTGGACGCCTCCATTAATTTTTATATTTTTTATATATATTTTGTGTTATTAAATAAATTCAAGTAATGGAGGCCTCCAGGAGCCTGGACGCCTCCATTAAGACCCCCCCGGGTCCCCTAAAAAAGGCTTCGGCAGCCGACCGCCAGACCATCTTCCTGGTTCTGGAACCTTCCGGCGCGTCCGATTGGTGTTGATGCCGCCCGAATGCCGCAACGAGACGGTTCCGGATGCCGAAAAAGGCAGAAGAATATCCAAGAAAAGGAAGCACTCAAGTGATTCAAAATGCGTAAGCCGTCGCGGGGCGTTGTATAGTGATATGAGACTTTCTCGGGAGGCGTCAGGAATGGCGTGTCTACACCAGGTAGAGACGTGGGAAGAGATGAGGTCCAAACTTAGGAAGAAGTACCTCCCTGCTACTTACCACCAGCGTCTCATAGACAGGTGGCAGAGTCTTACTCAAGGAGATCGGTCCGTCTCTGAATACATCGCCGAGTTCGATGAATACTATTTGCGATGTGACGCCACACAGGAGGACTCCCTTACTGTCTCCCGATTTCGGCATGGTCTACGATCGCACCTACAGTATGAGCTTCTCTGCCGCAAGGTGGACAAGTTGGAGGATACGTACAAAGTTGCTCTCGAGATGGAGCAATTTGAGGGAGAGTTTGAGTCTATCCAACGGTTGGGCCCCGTCCCTCTCTGTAGTGCCGTGTCACGTAGCTCCTTAGGCCCATACCCGAGGGGCCCCATGGCTCGACCTCACGAGCCCTCCCGTCAAGAGCACTTCACTCCTAGACCTTGCCCTCCCCCGCCACGGGATCTACCTCCATCCCAACCCCCGGTACCCATTGCCCGCCCTCTGGCACTGGCACCCCCACCCCTGTTGCCCACGGCACCTACACCTCCACCCCTGTTGCCCACACCCCCTACCCGTTGGGAGGATAAGGGTAAGGGCCCTCTTCTCGGAGAGGCCAGTAGGTCACGACTGCAGTGTTATCACTGTCATGGGTTTGGCCACATCGCCAACCAATGTCCCACTCGTGCCATACTCGCCCTAGGGGTTGGAGAAGCCTCGCCTTCTGAGCTTGTGTCTGTCAGCTACGAGGCCGAGCCGGAACTAGCTGTTGAGTACTATGAAGAAGGTCTGGAGGAGCCTACCGACGCTCAGGATACGGCACTCGGATGATGGCCACCTAGTGGGGTTGATGTCCTTGCATTAAGTCTAGGGTCATGCATGAGTCAGTTTTGTTTCTTCTTTCTGTGGTTTGTTTTGTGTGGTGTGGTTTGTTAGGAGTCTGCATGCGTCTTATGCAAGCTCGTTGATGTCAGTCCCTTATGAGTGAGAGGCGAGTGGACTCGCTCGAGGAGTATGGGATCAGCTCGACATCTATGCCCCGGATCTAATCACCTACAGGGACCCAGCGGTGATTCCAAGTGAGTCTTCGAGCCGCCTCCTTCCCTTTGAGAGTGACCCCACCCCGGAGTGTCCACCACCGACCTCGTTCCCACAGCAGCTTGTGCATATCGAGTATATACGGAATGAGCAGGTGACGACTACTTGGAGTGGAGCGTACCCGCGCTACTTGGTCGAGGAGTATGGGATCAGCTCGACATCTATGCCCCGGATCTAGTCACCTACAGGGACCCAGCGGTGATTCCAAGTGAGTCTTCGAGCCGCCTCCTTCCCTTTGAGAGTGACCCCACCCCGGAGTGTCCACCACCGGCCTCGTTCCCACAGCAGCTTGTGCATATCGAGTATATACGGAATGAGCAGGTGACGACTACTTGGAGTGGAGCGTACCCGCGCTACTTGGTACGGTGACAGATTCGCCGGAGCTACTTGAGCAGCCGCACCCCTTACTCGACGGGGTCGAGTTCCTCTCACCCGGGGAGAATTGATGGGGGCATCAAAGGCTAATTGCTTGTATTAGTGTGTATTATGATTTGTATTGGCTTGTATTAGTGTGTTTGTTTGGTTTTTTTTCATTTGGACTCCTTTGTGAGGATTTTAATAAGCCATTGGGCCACATTCCATGTAGAGTCCGTTAGTGGCTTTCATTTATTAGGTCCATTAAGGGGGTTATATCATATTAGACCTTAAGGCCTTCACTATGGACCTTAAAGCCACTTAAGGCCCAATTGGGCTTTTCCCTCTCATGGGCTATCTAGGTGGGGAAGTCCATATGCTAAGTATGGGTTCATGGGCCAAGTAGATGGCCTTGGCCCATAGTCTCCCTTGATGGCCCAAGAAGGGGGGCGCCCCCTATTTTGTCCTTATTAGGCTAGTTAGGTTAATTTGATTAGAATATGTAGAATGCTTTGACCACATGGGATAAATTGGGTTTGACATCCCCACAATACCCTTCACCCACCATAGATCTGAGGGTATGGGAGGTCAATTGCCAAGGGAGTCAATTCCATACAAATACCATGTATTTTTCATTTACTAGATTTTAATGAAGAAAAATTGTTGAATTGGCCAAAGAGCTTCTTGCGCACACCTCTCTCCCCCTACTGTTCTTCTTCTTCCTCCAGCTCTCCAGGGTGTGAGACCCTCTTCTATCTCCTCCCCTCCCCCTCTGGATTCAATCTCTGCAGCTGCCACCATCGTTCGTGCCACCTTCGAGCCACCGCGAAGCAACTTCCGAAGTGCTGTCCAGATTGCTATTCTGCTGGACAAAGATCTACTCCAAGAATTTTAACTCTCAACTCCCATATCGTTTGGAGCTGATATTTTCAGGGTAGGTTCCCCGCGTGAACCCCCCCACCTCCAGTAAATTTCCCTCGAAATCAGAACTTCATCCAATTTTCTTTTCCTTTTTAGTTTCTAGATCCACCAGATCTGTCCCTGTTCAGATCTATGTAACAACAACTCTGATCTTCCATATTTTGACCCCCTTCCCCTTGTCTTCTTAAGTTGCCAATTTTATTGGAGGTTCTGTCCACCACCCCCATCATCCACGAATTTTCTTGGAATTTCTGGAGTCCTTTATCTATTTTAAAAATCACTGTCAGATCCAAAAATCAGTTCTGTCTCTGCTGTCCAGATCCGACCCACCAGTGCCATAAATTCCGTTTCCCCTATTAAACCTTCACTAAAAATTCAAAAAAAAATACTCCCATCTTTCTTACTTCTTTCTCTACAACTTTCATCAAGGAGTCAACTTTTAGATCCAAAGTTCTTCCTTCGGTCAACTCGTGTTCTCAGGAAAACTTAGATCTGTCCTGTCAGATCTAGTTTTGTCAACCAGCAACTTCTAAGTTTGACCAAGGCCGGATCCGGGATAGTCAAATTTCTCTCTCTGGACATAGATCGAAGTACTCCAAATAAGCTTTCCAACGGCACCAGTTTCGTGTCGATCCGACATCAGGGCTGATCGCAGCAGCCGTTCTCGCCGGGTCACGTGTTGAAGAACAGAAGCTCAAGTCCGTGGGCAGCAAGCCGTACCGACTGCCCGGCCGGCCGACTCGCCTTCCACAAGGCGAACCAGCGCGCCACCATCCCAGGGAGCGTCCCTCCAGGAGTCCCCACCACAGTGGCGCCACCCCGGTCCCACTCGGCCCCACTGACTAGCACGTGGGCCCCACATTCGTGGGTACGCATGCCGCCGAAGTTACGCAAGAAGCTGCCCGTCAACCCGAACCCGCTACTCCCAGGTCCCACTGTGTAGCCCTTTACCTCCCTGCCTGGAGTGGGCACTAAATTCATTGCTGTAATTTAATTAATTACTATTCCGGGAGTACAAGTTCGGCCGGGATCATCTTCCCCACGCCCGACGCGTGGAGGTATCGTGTTCGCTCCTTTACTCGGCATTTGTTGTATTTCATATATATTTCATATGCCGCTGCTAGAAGCATGATAGGGTAATTAGCTCGCTATATATTGTTAATCACCGCTACGAGCGAGAGAGTGAACCCGTCTCGTGACCCGATCTGGGCACGAAATTGTGAGTTGACCACCCTAGCTCACTACCGGTTTCTCAACCGTGCATGTCCGTAAGCTTCCCTCGTTAGGGGCGATCGCGAGCTTGCTTAGAGTCCAAGGATCGCATATCCAATTGGAGTCGAGTAGCGTGTCCGTCCTGCATCACTAACAGCTCGAACAGGTTCTGGTTGGGTAGCAGCCGGGGACCGCACTCGCTTAGGCACCCACACTTGTTTAAACTTGGTTGGCTTCGGGGCCAAACCTCCCCTTGATCTTGACTTCACACGGTCTGTCCTATCTTTAGCCAGTGCTTGAAAGGAGTTTCGCACTAGTACATTTGCAATCACCCTATCGAGTGCAATCTTGGCTTGTTGGCTGTTCAGAAACACGTTGATGCCTCCGATTAGAACGGACTTGCCCGACGTTCACAGCCGGCCCTGCAGCACGCCTGCATCCTTTCTGGCTGCCCTCCTGGCTTCTGGTTAGCACTTTTTGTTATGGGAAGCGCGGGAGTGGATGTGGTGGACGTAGCAGCCCACCGCAGCAACATTAGTCAGGGTCACCTCCGCAGCAGTGACTGGCTTCATCTCCTGGACATCCAGGAGCTCAACGAAGTCTACCCCCAAAAAGGTGGGGATGCCCACCACCGACGGAAAGTCACCGAACTTTGTTGGAAACTGCCAGGTAGCCGTACCTGGTGTGATCAGCGACCACGAGCGGTCCGAAAGAAACATCCATCGAATTATCATGATGCAACATCTAATTTCAGTTTAAAAGCGTTAGTATTTTAGGAGGAGGCCGTTAGGTCCCTAATCCAGGTGAGAAGATGAAAGGAAGTTTAGTCCCACCGGACGTGCCAAACATGTTGGATGCACTCTCGAACACGTTCATCTTTTTTTATCATTTTATCATTTTTTTTTTTGTTCTTGGTTTATTTGGTTTTATTAAGTGCGTGGGCGTGCTAGTCACCAAAGTGACAGTTTATTCGGGCTTCAAGATTGGGATGGTCTGAAGCTACCGGTGGGCTCCTTCTGGACTAACCAGATGATATGGGTATCGGGTCGGGACTAAAACCCGCCGTGGCCCTAAAGGTCACGTCGTTAATTACATCTCCCTAGAGGGGAGAAAACCGTTGATTAAATGCTAGGAAGAGGGGCCCTCGGGCCTAAGATTGATATTAATGAAAGGAGTGAGAA